>CAMTDV010000013.1:47360869-49760869 GCA_947069175.1 Scalesia atractyloides | reverse complement strand
GACACATGATACACCCCAAAACATGATTAAAACGGGGAATTGGTAGAGATTCACTCACAATGGGTGCGTTCTTTGATGATGATGAAGGCGCACGAATTTATGATTTGGTTGACGAGGAAGAACTAACCTAGATAATAACAAAATGATTTGATAAATAATTAAATTTTGGTTGAGATTAATATTTTTAATTAGTGTTCTTAAATGGGATTTTTAGAATTATTTTTGTGAGTTTAAGGAAGTTTTCTAACCTTTATAATCTTGTTTTTAAGTATTTTTATATAATTTTCTAATTAAATAAATAACTAAAAGAAATAAATAAAATAATAAAATTTTTTTGACTTTTGACCGTTGACCCCGTTGACCGTTGACCGTTGACCGGTCGGACTGTGTTTAATTATGTGCTGAGTAAGGTTCAAACTCGAGACCTCTCGTATACGTGCACGCAGCTCTATCCACTGAGCTACGTGTCTAACTCGAAATATTCTCTGTTTTAATTATATTTATATACTAATTAATTTTAAACTTATTTGGTTTTATTAAAAATGGATTATATGGCCGAACTGGTTAGAAGGACCCGGAGTCGAACTCGGGTCCTTCGTTTCGAGTGTGCACAGCCCAACCAGTTGGGCTATGTGTCAAATCTGTTTAACTTATGGATTATATTATTCTTATAAACAACCCGTGACTTGTTCTGATTCAGTTCTAAAAATGTTGGTTTTAATTCTGAAAGTCGGTACGTGTGCGATTCTAACTCGGGACGTGTGTATTGTTTGTGCACACAGTCCACCGCTGGACTGTGTGTCTAACCCGGTTTAATATCCGTTTTTAATTATACTTATACACATGTTTTAACTTCATCTTCTTTACTTATCGAATTACCGAACAGTGAAACCGACTGTTTGTTTAATTGACCAACTACGCTTATGATTGATTGAATTGAAGTAAAAAAGGAATTAAGGAATAAGATGTACCAATCACAGAGTGTCTTCTTCAGATTTTCCGGCAAAATTCGTCGGCTCCGATTTGTGACTCTCGGCTGAGTATATTGTTTAACAGTTTAGATCCTTGGGTTGAACGATTAAAGTATGAATTAAGAGATAGCAGAGAAGTTTAGACAGATATACCGGTCGAGGAATGAATACGGTTTTCTGACGATTGATTCCGGCGAAGTTCTGGCGAAATTGAAATTCTCCGGCGACGAGCTAAAGCTTCAAAAAAGTTCACGGTTCTGAGCGAAAGGATTTCCAGAAGATTGAGTGGGTATTTATAGTGAAGAACTGGATGAATTGTTTCCGATTTTGAGTCATGATTCGCGTTTGAAGATTTCCGTCGGTTATGACGGAAATTGATTGTCGGCAACGGTTATAACCGACGTCGACATCAATTTGTGCGGTTTAGTCAAAACGGATTTGGCCAAAATCGCGGATTGCTGGATTTTCCGGTGACGACTACTCTGGGCGCGCTGATTACTGGATTTGACTTTCTAGTTTTATTATATATGTTATTTTTTTCCTTGATTATCACAACAGCAGTGTGTGGCGGAGTGGTGTGTTGTGTGTTTGGGTTTGTAGGTGACCCGGGTTCGAAACCCGGCGTCCCCATTTTATTTTTTTCTCACTATTTATTATTATTTATAAATTATGGTATTAAAATTCTAATATATTTATTAATTATGTATCGTTTTAAATTAATATCAACCATAAATATGCAACGAAATTTATAACTGGATATTTGATTAATAAACGAAGCGGGTTTTGAAAACCCGTTTTTCGACGAATGTTACAGTATCCCCTACTTTTAGAAATTTCGTCTCGAAATTTAAGTAGTAGTGGTAACAGGAAAAAGATGTGGGTATTTCTCGCGCATTGAGTCTTCACGTTCCCAAGTAAACTCAGGTCCTCGTTTTGACTCCCAACGTATCCTGACAATTGGAATACGACTTCGTCTTAAACGCTTCTCTCCGAAGTCCATGATTTCTAATGGTCTTTCAATGAAACATAGATTCATTGATCTGAATGTCTTCTAGAGGAATATGGAGGTTTTCATCGGCGAGGCACTTCTTCAAGTTTGATACGTGGAATGTGGGATGAATTCTGTTGAGCTCTTCTGGTAGGTCAAGCTTGTATGCTACAGGACCTACTCTTTCGAGTATCTTGAAAGGTCCTACGTAGCATGGTGCTAGCTTGCCCTTCTATCCAAAACGAACCACTCCCTTCCACGGGGATACTTTTAAAAGTACTTGATCACCAATGTCAAATTCCAAAGGCTTTCGTCGTTTGTTTGCATAACTCTTTTGACGACTTTGAGCCGCTAGAAGATTGTTTCGAATTTGAATGACCTTGTCGGTTGTTTCTTGAATTAACTCTGGACCGGTGATTTGTGATTCCCCAATTTTGTGCTAACATACTGGAGATCGGCACTTACGCCCATATAAAGCTTCGAAAGGAGCCATGCCGATACTTGAAGGATAGCTATTGTTGTACGAAAATTCAACTAATGGTAGACGAGCGTCCCAATTCCCTTTGAAGTCTATGACACATGCTCGAAGCATGTCTTCAAGAGTTTGGATGGTGCCTTCAGATTGTCCATCAGTTTGAGGATGAAAAGCAGTACTGAGGTCTATTCGTGTACCCAAGGCGGTTTGTACGGCTCGCCATGTTCGTGAAGTGAAACGACCATCACGGTCTGAAATGATGCTTAAAGGTACACCATGACGGCTTACGATCTCGCTGATGTATATACGAGCTAACTTCTCGTTTTTGAAGTCCTCGCGAATCGGTATGAAGTGAGCTGATTTTGTAAGACGATCAATGATTACCCATATGGTGTCATACCCACTGGAGGTGCGAGGTAACCCAGTAATGAAGTCCATGGTTATATTTTCCCACTTCCATACAGGTATTTCGGGTTGGACTAGGAGTCCTGAAGGTCTTTGATGTTCAGCCTTTACTTTGGAACAGGTAAGGCACTTGGAAACAAAAACAGCGATGTCCTTTTTCATGCCAGGCCACCAGTAGGTGTATCGTAGGTCTTGATACATCTTGTCGGCTCCTAGGTGTACAGAGTATCGTGTTTTGTGCGCCTCATTCATAAGGAAATCCCGAAGATTATCGCGATCGGGAATCCATATGCGATTTAAATTGTATAGAATACCGTCGGATTTGGTTTCGATTTTGAGTTCAGCTCCACATGACAGCTCATCGCGTACGTCATTTTCTGTTACAGAAACATGTTGAGCTGCTCGGATTCGATCTTTGATGTCGGTTATGATTTGCGAACATAGAAGACGAATGGAGTTTGCATAACCTTTTCGACTGAGTGCATCAGCCACCACGTTTGCCTTGCCAGGATGATACCGAAAGTCGTAGTCGTTAAGAAGTTCGACCCATCTTCGTTGCCTCATATTCAACTCCTTTTGGTTGAAGATATGTTGGAGACTTTTGCGGTCAGTGTATATTTCACACTTGGTACCATAGAGGTAATGTCTCCATATCTTAAGAGCGAACACAACGGCTCCAAGTTCCAGGTCGTGGGTGGTGTAATTCTTCTCGTGAACCTTGAGTTGCCTAGAAGCATAGGCTATCACTTTTCCTCTTTGCATTAATACACAGCCTAGCCCTTGCCCCGATGCGTCACAATATACTACAAAGTCATCGCAACCTTCAGGGAGTGTGTGGATAGGTGCGTCACAAAGTTTTTGCTTTAGAGTTTGGAAGGCTTCTTCTTGTTTAGGTCCCCATATGAAGGGTTTTCCTTTACGAGTCAAAGCCGTGAGTGGTACAGCAATAAGGGAAAAATTGGCAATGAAGCGGCGATAGTAACCAGCCAAACCAAGAAATGATCTTACTTCGGTAGGGGTACGTGGCGCTTGCCATTCTTGCACTGCCTTGATTTTTGAAGGATCGACATGTATTCCCTTGTCATTGACGACATGTCCAAGGAATTGTACCTCACCTAACCAGAATTGGCATTTTGAGAACTTAGCGTAGAGCTTTTCAGTCCTTAAGAGTGTAAGGATGAGTCGAAGGTGTCGTTCATGATAGGATTTAGACTTGGAGTAGATAAGAATATCGTCGATGAAGACTATGACGAAACGGTCGAGGTAGGGTTTGCATACCCTATTCATTAGATCCATGAATACAGCGGGGGCGTTGGTTAAACCGAATGGCATGACCATGAATTCGTAATGAACATAACAAGTTCGGAAGGCGGTCTTTGGGACGTCTTCTTCATGTACTCTTAGTTGATGATAACCAGAACGAAGGTCGATTTTTGAAAAGCAGGTGGCGCCTTGAAGTTGGTCTAGGAGGTCATCGATGCGAGGTAGTGGATAGCGATTTTTAACCGTTAGCTTGTTGAGTTCTCTGTAGTCGATACACATGCGAAACGTTCCATCTTTCTTCTTCACAAAGAGAACAGGTGCACCCCAAGGCGAGGAGCTAGGACGTATGAATCCTTTGTCAGTCAGCTCTTGCAGTTGACTGGCCAGCTCTTGCATTTCGGATGGGGCTAACCTATAAGGAGATTTTGCGACTGGTGTAGCGCCAGGTACAAGATCGATGCGGAATTCGACTTCTCTCACAGGAGGGAGTCCTGAGATGTCGTCGGGAAAGACTTGTGGGAATTCTTTCACAACTGGTATATCTTCGAGTTTCCTTTCCTTGTTTCCCTTTTTGACGACGTGAGTTAGGAATGCGACATAGTTCTTGTGGAGATATCTTCAGGCTTGAAGGCAGGACATTAGTTTGAGTCCTTTCGAAGGGGTTTCTCCAAAAATACGTAGAGTCTGACCGTCTGCAAGAGGAATGCGAATGAACTTCTCGCGGCACACTACTTCAGCGTGATGCTGGCTGAGCCAGTCCATACCGATTATAACATCGAAACTTCCCAATTTCATAGGAATAAGGTCAACTGGAAAATCCTGATCCTTTAGAGTGAGGGTACAATTTCCTATAATAGAATTTAATGAAACGGGCTTTCCGTCAGCAACTTCCACCGTTAGGGATTCCATGAGATTTTCACAAGTTTGGTTGAGGATAGGTTCAAATTCTAAGGATACAAAACTATTATCCACGCCAGTATCGAATAACATGGATGCATAACTACCATTGATGAGAAACGTACCGTTAACCACGTTGTTGTCAGCCCTAGCTTGGTTGGCATTGATGTTGAAAGCTCTTCCTCTGGCAGGTGGAGGAGCTTGGTTAGCTTGGTTTACTGGGTTCGCTTGGGCTTGAGCATGGATGATGTTCACCAAGCGTGGGTATTTATAGTGAAGAACTGGATGAATTGTGTCCGATTTTGAGTCTTGATTCGCGTTTGAAGATTTCCGTCGGTTATGACGGAAATTGATTGTCGGCAACGGTTATAACCGACGTCGACATCAATTTGTGCGGTTTAGTCAAAACGGATTTGGCCAAAATCGTGGATTGCCGGATTTTCCGGTGACGACTAGTCTTGGCGCGCTGATTACTGGATTTGACTTTCTAGTTTTATTATATATGTTATTTGTTTCCTTGATTATCACAACAGCAGTGTGTGGCGGAGTGGTGTGTTGTGTGTTTGGGTTTGTGGGTGACCCGGGTTTGAAACCCGGCGTCCCCATTTTATTTTTTTCTCACTATTTATTATTATTTATAAATTATTGTTTTAAAATTCTAATATATTTATTAATTATGTATCGTTTAAAATTAATATCAACCATAAATACGCAACGAATTTTATAACTGGATATTAGATTAATAAACGAAGCGGGTTTTGAAAACCCGTTTTTCGACGAATGTTACACTTTTATGTTCAAAATCTTGTAACTCCTCGCAATTGAGTCAACACCATCTTTAAAACCCGTCTAAAATTGAATTTTAGCAACGACATAACAGGGGAGGCGTCACCGACGGCCTAATGGGGCGTCACCGACGGCCTAATGGGGCGTCGCCGACGGCCCCTAGATCTTTAGGTTTTCCTCCGACGGCTTAAACCACTGTCTACGACAAAATTTTGCCGACAGAGTTATCTGGGGGGCGTCGCCGACGGCTCATACGGGCGTCGACGACGGCCTCCCTAAACTCTGCTTTTCTGTTTTCCCATTTTTCTCTCCCGGTTGATCCAGTTTCCGCCCTGATGCTCCGAAACGCTCCCGAATAGCTCTTTAAACTTCGTAAACTTGCAAAATACAAATCCCATCAAAAGTAGGCTATTCGAAACTAAAAGTTACGTAAAACGTTAACTTAAACTCAATAAAAGCAACGGTTTTCAACCACGTATCACATCCCCACACTTGTCTTTTGCTTGTCCTCAAGCAAATCTGTCTTTCACTTTCACGTGGGTTGAACAATGAACACACTTCCCATTCTCGAAATATGAGTTAAGGTCAAATGTCATACTTAATTAAAATTTTTTATCATTTTCAAATTATTTAATATTAATATGATGATCTCATATAAAAAATGGTTATCTAAGATAACCCGCCTTTAAAACTCAGATATCATACATATCCATCACAATGTTCTCTCCACTCGGCTTATAATTTGGCTAATGAGAAATACATTAGCACTTTTGATGTAAACACACAAATCGATTAGAACGTATACCCGCATAAGCTTGCAACTCAATCATTCTCCACCACTGAACACAATTATTGAACACAAGTCAAAAGGTCTTGAACGGGTTGTAACCAGGCCAGGCTAAGGGTATGGAATGAGATTGTTTTGAAAGTGGCTAGGGTGATGAAAAACTTGATCTTTATTACATAATCATTATACTATCATAAATGACTATAAAACAATAACTACAAGGCAAAAGTTTTCCGCCTTTATTCCACAACTATCTATACATGCATTTTTCTTTTCTTTTCTCAATTTTTTTTTTCACAATCTAAAATCAGGTTTTCATCATACGGGTTAAAATATAGGGTTCAAAGGTCAAGGGCTAAATGGGTTGGTCAAATGAAAGGTTTAGGGTCAAAATTGGCGACTAGGGGATTGATTTTTGGTTTATAAATGGTGTAAAATGAAAAGGTTTACCTAATGCCTTAATCAGTCTTGTGCTCATATTCGGTCTATGGTCTCAAACATATCAAAAGTTGCAAGTTCTACAATACATGACTAATGGTCCACTCAACCAAAGAAATATATGCATATTTGATATGTAAAAGTGGCTCAAAATCTCACGTATATAAGGTATGGTATGCGATATGTATAAAGTGCGAATTTCTTAGGCGGATTATTCCCAATAACCACCCGTTAAATACCCGTCATGTTATTTATTTGAACTTGACCATGACAAAAGACCACATGGGTTGTGCCATCCCTCATTAACTTAGTTACTTGTGCCTTTTAGACCGCTTTAACAAAGACATTTTGAAAAAATTTTAAATTTTTTCCCACATCCCCACACTTGAGGTCAACATTGTCATCAATGTATAGTGTATAAATGAACTTGTCAAAATTGAAAAACTTTTTCTCCCCATCCCCACACTTGAGGTCAACATTGTCCTCAATGTGTGAAAATGGATCTTTTAAAACGCACAAGGGATGTGACACGACTGACTTTCCCAAAATTCCACCCCGGAGAATAAGATACAAAGTACAATCCACTTATTAAGCAACATAGACCAAATCAAAACTAAAGGAAGTGTATGCACTTGGTTTTCGCTCATTCCTCGTGTGCTCTTCAATTTCAACAAATTGGTTAACGAACCCAATGCACCTAAAAATTTCAATCTTTGTGTAGAAGCAAGCTTCTTACAACTATAAGAATTCGTTAGTTTTTTAGTTCTACCATTTTTATGAAAATAGTTACCAAGGCATATAAGTTATTCAATTTTTTTTGATTTTGTGGAAAAAAAGGAAAATTTTACAACAACACCCTAAACTCACTTTCGTAGGAATCACGGTTGCATTTAGCGTATGCAACAAGCCCTTTTAAACCTTCCGATAGCTTGGGAGGACCAGTAGGTCTCGTGAGGGTTATCTAGGGAACACACTCACAAAGTTCATTTAACTACTAACACAAACATAAATATAAGCTAAAATATACACAAAAATTACAACAACAAAGAAAACATACCGGCTCATCGTTGGTATTGCTTATTTGGATCTACCGGTGGATATGGCTGATAGGGATATCCGGTGAGGGATGACATCATATCGTGGAAATCGTCAAGTGGCCCCTTTTCGCCCTCAACCGGCGCTGGGAACTGCGGCGGGATAAAGCTGGTTCCAACGGCTTCGGGCCAGTGCGAAGATGGATCAGAAGGCTTAGTGGGAAGAGGTAGGTTCTCGTAAGATACCTAAGGTGTATGCTCTTGATATGGACGACCTGTTTCCCAATCTCGGTGGTGGCGCTCTTGATCATGCAAATGTTTGGCATTATTTACCGCCATCTGTTGCGCCACCGCCATAGCATGCCATCGCGGTCCTCCAATGCATTTTGTTCAGCACGCAACCTATCTTGCTCATCCTCCCACGCTTGTCTTCTAGACAATTCTTGTGCCTGGTACAAGTCTTGTCTCTCCATAAACGGCTGTTGAGCAGCCCACTGCTCCTGCGGTCTCTCCCAATAATCTTGCTCTTTTGCTCGATGAGCAGCATCTTCATCCCAATGGGCCTGCTGTTGGGCCCCCCCAATCTTGTTCCCATTTTCGCCTCCGCTGTTCATATTCCCGATTCTCCCCAATACATGCGGAGACGTTGTCATAAACGTCTTGATGTTCCCGGTTGTAGTTGGGGTATCCGGGTTTTCGCCGGTTCGGGATGAAAGTAGCCACCCCGGCCGAGATTTCTCGATGTGGCCGGGTATATCTTTGACGAGGCCCCCTTGGACCTTGAGGCTCATCTTCCTCTTCTTCATCTATCATCTCTTCTTCTCTTGCAGCCTCTTGAGCTACACTTGGATCGGCAAAGTGAAATCGATGCCCCTGATCGTCGGTGACGGTGTATTGGTGCCCATACACCTGAACTTGGATCTTCCAATGTTGCTTCATTAATACGAAGCAAATCTGATCCACGGGTTTTAACACCCACAAGGAATTAATTGGCAACTTGTTCTGTTGCACTATCATCGCGCTAATAAGTCGTAGATATGGTATCATCTTTCGATTGTACGACTCGCGCGTGTCCCAAGTGTTGATCATGACTAGATGGCGCCACGATAACTTGGAAGTTCCATAAAGCAAAGCGTGGAGCACCCTACAGTCCGAGGCCTTCACCTTCCCTCGGTCCCCAAATCTGACCATTATATTCTCAAGAGAAAAGGGTTGAAGAATCTTCCCTTCAACTGACAGTTGACTTCGAAGAGCGGCCCACCATCCGAGTAGGGCAAAACCGATTCTACCATTCCTTCAGGATCGGCGGTATTGACCTTATTATCCCAAAATTGGTCAATAGTGTAGTAGTCATACTCATTGACCCCTAACGAATCGAACCGAGCGATACAATTCATTGTCTCGAAAGACATCACCATCTGCCCCCTACTAGTGTCACCCACCAAATGCCATGTACTTGGCGGGCCATCCTTATTCACGAACCTGAGCGAGGCCAACCACTCGCAAATAGCAGCCAAGTATACCCTTGGTGTGATATCCTCACACCAATCCAAAACCCTTTCCCAACCAATCCTTTCAAACATTTGAAGGATCCCTATCGTTCTACACTCCTCGACATTCAATGTGCACTCAAGCACAATCCGTTCCGGGATCGTTGTTTGCACCCCATTAACCATCTTCCATTTCCACAACCTAACCTCCAACCTCCTATCGTTTAACCTTGAGAGAGGTCGTCGTTTATTACTCTCCCAAGGCTCACCGACACTACTATCCCGAATCCTTTCTCACATCCAATCTTGCATAAATATGCGATCGTCATTATCTTCCAACCTAGTCAACTGCTCCCACTTCCTTGCCATTTGCCCCGATGATGACCCGGCTCCCGAGGAGGAACCTTGACCCGAAACCTTGCTACGTTTTCGGCTTGCCATATCTACAAAACACAAAGCAAAGAAGCAATTAAACATGGTGAATCTCATCATCTAAATCCTCATTCAAATTCTCACTTCAAATTCAACCCGAATGTACTTCTTAAGCATATCACACAATGTTGACATATAACTTATGGGTTAGACAATTATCCAGTTTAAATCTTTTAAATTTGTGCACTTTTGCCAATCCAAAAATTTCAATTTCTATGTTTGTAATCCTAAACATATAACAATATATGCTCAAACAAGATTTCAACATCATGTATATGCTCAAACATGCAATTTAAACAACTCATACTCATTACATAACGATATTGCATGCTTAATCCCACCCAAATCACCCGTATACTCAAATTCAAGCAATTATACATATCATGATATCATAAACATCCTACTTTCAAACCTAGATTCAAAATTTCGGAAGAAAATCACATAGCATATGAAATCAAGCTCAAATTTAAATAAAAATCGTACCTTTAACAATGCTTAACACTAGAACTTCAAAGAAAAATAATGCACTACGAAGAACACTCTTTTCTCCAAAAACCCGAATTTTGATCTTCACTAATCTTGCAAATATGCAAGAATTGAAGGAAACCATGTTAGGGGTTTTGTTCTATGCGAAAAACAAACAAAATAGGCTTCAAGAATCAAGTGATTCGGTTGAGGATTGAAGAAGATATGGAGGTTTGAAGATTAGGGTTCTTATTATGAAGATGAAGAAGGTGTGAAGAAAAGGGCAGGGGATTGGGTTGTTTTAAAGAGGTATTGGTTGGTTGTGGTTAATCCGGGTCGAATTTGTGGCTAAAAATATGTTTGGGTCGAGTTTCGGTGGGTCAAAATGGGTTTGGATCCGAAAATTTACGTCAAAATCAAACTAGCATCGGCAGACAAATCAGGGGGCCGCTCGCGACGCCCCTTAGAAACCTGAAACCCTCTGACGGCTTAAACCAGTGTATACAATGTTTTTGACCCGACGCCCCTATCTGATGGCCGTCGGCGACGGCCTGGTGCCCTGTCGCCGACGGCTAGCCAAAATCAATTCTTTTTCAAAGCAAATCCACACGACACTCCATACCACCCCCGAAAAAACCGTGGATTATCCCCAATATACAAAACAAGTTAAAAACATACCTTATGTCTTCATGACGCGTTTGCAAAATCCGAACTTCACACGTTTAACGAGGTTAGTACAAAACAATCGAAATTAACGCAAACACAACCGCACAAACAATGAAAATATACAAAATTCTACAACAAATGTATTTAGTCCTTTAATTGACCTCGTAATTCGGTATGCTTACCAAGAAGCTTACCGATTCGTTGTTCACCTCATTGTTGTCCTTGTTACTATCAAGAAACGGTTTAAGACGGTGACCATTGACCGTTTGCCTCGACCCATCATTTGGGTCCTCGATGGTAACATCCCCAAGCTTGCCAACCCTTGTGATCACGAACGGGCCTATCCACTTACTTTTAAGCTTTCCCGGGAAGAATTTGAGTCGTGAGTTGTATAACCGCACCTTTTGGCCTACCACGAACTCCTTCAATTTCAACTTGGCATTATGTGCTCTCTTCATACCATCTTTGTATTTCGAAGCACATTCATATACATCTTCCCGAAGTTCTTCCAACTCGCAAAGCTTCAACTTGCGCTCCTTACCTGCATCGTCATATTTAAGGTTAATCTCTTTTACAACCCAAAAAGCACGGTGCACAAGTTTGACCGGTAAATGACAATTTTTACCGTAAACTAAGCGGTAAGGTGTAGTGCCAATAGGAGTTTTATGCGTCGTTCAGTAGGCCCATAAAGCATTGTTCAACTTTGTTGACAAATCCTTACGGTCCGGTCGAACAGTCTTTTGCGAAATTTCTTTGATCTGCCTATTAGACACTTCCACTTGACCACTCGTTTGTGGGTGGTAGGGGGTAGCAATCCTATGGTCCACACCATACCATTTAAGCAATTTTCCAAAATTAAAATTCTTAAAGTGAGATCCCCCATCACTTATGATTACCTGGGGTATACCAAATCTAGAAATAATATTTGTTTGCACAAAATTGCAAACAACGGTGTGGTCATTTAGTTTTGGTGGCAATCGCTTCGACCTATTTTGACACATAATCAACAGCCACCAAAATATACAAATTACCATGGGAATTGGGGAATGGGCCCATGAAATCGATTCCCCAAACGTCAAAAATGTCGACAATAAGGATCGGTTGCATGGGCATCTCATCCCTCTTAGAGATGCCCCCTATCTTTTGACATTCCACACAGTTCTTAGCAAAAACAAAATCATCTTTAAATATAGTCGGCCAAAATAAACCGCTATTCAACACTTTATGTCCCGTTTTCTGACCACTGAAATGGCCTCCACAAGCAAAGGTGTGCAAATGTTTCAAAACACTTGGGATCTCTTCATCCGGGATGCATCTTCTCATTACTTGATCCGGACATGTCTTGAACAAATCCGGTTCCTCCCACTGTAATACTTGATCTAAGACAAAAAATTGCAATCTTCTTTGTCTGTCCCAATGAGCTGGTAAGTCACCTGTCACCAAATAATTCAAAATATTAGCAAACCATGGTAAAGTTGACACTTTGAGAATGTGCTCATCTGGGAAAGTCTCGTTGATCTCAACACGAGAGGAACCCTCTTCTACCATCAATCGAGATAAGTGATCAGCCACAACATTCTCGCTGCCCTTCTTGTCCCGAATCTCAAGGTCAAATTCTTGTAGTAACAAAACCCATCGGATCAATCTCGGCTTTGCATCCTTCTTCTCCATAAGGTACCTGACAACAGTATGATCAGAATATATAATTACCTTATTTCCCCAAATATAAGCCTGGAATTTGTCCAAAGCATACACCATCGCAAGTAGCTCTTTCTCAGTGGTTGTGTAATTTAATTGCGCATCTGAAAGAGTCTTACTTGCGTAGTATATTGCCACGGGTTTCTTTTCTACCCTTTGACCCAACATAACCCCCACTACATAGTCACTTGCATTACACATGATTTCAAATGGTAACGACCAATTCGGTGATTGCAAGATTGGGGCGGCAACTAACTTTTGCTTCAAAATATTAAAGGCATTTTGACACTCTTTATTGAAATCAAATGGTTGATCTTTTAATAATAGATTACATAAAGGTTTTGTTATATCACTAAACCCTTTTATAAACCTTCTATAAAACCCCGCGTGACCCAAAAATGACCTAACACCTTTAACGCTCATGGGATATGGCAAAGTAGATATAACTTGCACTTTTGCCATATCGACCTCTATCCCATGACTTGACACAACGTGACCCAACACGATTCCCTCTTGAAACCATAAAATGGCTCTTTTCCCAACTCAAAACCAAATTATTTTCAACACATCTCTTTAAGACCTTTTCGAGTTGGTCAAGGCAACCATCAAATGATGACCCAAATATTGAAAAGTCATCCATAAAGATTTCTAAGGACTCCCCCACCATATCTGAAAAGATACTCATCATACACCTTTGAAAGGTGGCGGGGGCATTACATAGCCCAAACGGCATTCGCCTAAATGCGAAGGTACCGTATGGGCAAGTAAAAGTGGTCTTAGCTTGGTCTTCCGATGGATAGCTATTTGATTGTAACCCGAATATCCATCCAAGAAACAATAATATTTTTGACCCGCTAACTTGTCAACTATTTGGTCAATAAAAGGCAAAGGAAAATGGTATTTGGAAGTTGCAGAATTCAACTTCCTATAATCAATACATATCCGCCACCCAGTTACCGGCTGAGTTGCGACCTCTTCACCTGCGTCATTAGCGACGACTTGGATGCCCGCCTTTTTGGGAATCGTCTGTGTTGGGCTCACCCATTGGCTATCAGAAATGGGGTATATGATACCCGCATCTAGCCATTTTAGCACCTCCTTCTTGACCACTTCTCTCATATTCGGATTCAGTCTCCGTTATGTGTCACGAGAAGGTGTGCTTCCATCCTCCGTAATGATCTTGTGCATCACTACCGAAGGGCTAATCCCCTTCAAATCCGCAATGGTCCACCCAATAGCGGCTCTATGGGTGACGAACACACTCATCAGTTTATTCTCTTGCTCCCTGGTCAAATCCGCCGCGATGATAACCGGTAGTGTGTTGCCCTCACCCACAAAAGCATACTTCAAATGCTTAGGCAACACCTTCAACTCAACAGTAGGAGGTTCTTCCAATGACGACTTCAGTTTGGTGTCAATTTTCTCGGGAAGACTTTCCACTTGGTGTGTCCAAGGTGGTCTTCCTTCCCTTACCGCCATTACCTCCATCTTCTTCTCCTCTTCATCCATGCTGCGATTGGTCTCCGTTTGCAACCTGTCAAACATAAAACACTCCTCTATTGTGTTTTCCTCCTCGACACCCATGTCGCAAAGAGGTATACATGCGTCAACGACGTCCGCCATATAGAATTCATCATTGACTAGAGGATCCGTTAATCCGGAAAAAACATTTAACCGCAACCGACGGTTACCAAAAGTCATGTCGACCGTTCCCGTTTTGCAATTTATTTGAGCATTTGATGTAGCCAAAAACGGTCGACCCAATATAACAGTGGTTGCTTGGTAAGGTCCAATGAGACATAATCAAGTACAAGAAAGTCCACCGGATAGTAAAGTCCTCGACTTTAACAATCACATCCGTGACTATTCCACGGGGTAGCTTAGGAGTTAGATCAGCCAACACTACAGTAGTGTTTGCTTCTCTCAATGGACCAAACTTATATTGGTCATATAAACTACCCGGCAGAATACTCACACTAGCCCCAAGGTCCAAAAGTGCCCTTGTCATTTTAAATTCTCCAACTTGAATGGATATAATAAGCGCCCCCGGATCTTGTAGCTTAGGTGGAAGTGCACCCGAATGAATCGAACTCACGTTTTCAGTTAAATCAAGTTTTTTAGGAAATCTATGACTTCGCTTTTGGGTACACAGATCTTTCAAGTACTTAGCATAGGATGGAACTTGCTTGATGGCATCCAAAAGAGGTAGATTAATTTTTACTTGTTTAAAGATTTCCCACATTTCTTCTTGGTGGGGACCTCTTTTGTTTACCACCTTTTTGGATGGTCCCAACAAGGCTTCGGGATAAGGGGCGGTATTAACCTCCACACCCTTGTCCTTAGCTTTTGGGATAGGGACAGTCATAACAGGTGTACTTTGCTCATTTTTTAAACATTTTCTTTTCGACCTGTTTGACCGTCAACATTCTCATCATCGCTAGCCTCTCCACCACCCCTTCAACAAATTGAGGTGGTGGTGACACGACACCATTATCAACAACTCGACCACTACGCAAAGAAATTTTATTAATAGTTACCTCATGTGTGTTCTTTGAGCTTGAACCTTGATGCTTTGGATTCACGGTCGTATCACTAGGTAGCTTCCCTCCATTTCCTCTCAATTACGCCATCTACTCCGCAAGTTGCCCCACTTGCTTCTCCAAAGCTTTATGCGATTTATCACGAACCTTAAACTCTTTCTTCATTTCCGTCTTGATCTCTTGATTCGAGGTTGCAATGGCATTCATGATAGCATCTAATTTGGAGCTTACGGAATCTTCACAACCCACCGGAGGATTTGCATTACCGCCTCCATTACCACCTTGGTTGTAACCCCTTTGATACCCGCCTTCTTGGTTTTCATAGTATTGGCCACTCCCTTGGTTGTAATTTCGTTGGTACCCTCCTTGATTACCGCCTTGGCGGTTTTGATACATCGAACCCCCTTGATTTCCACCTTGATTATTCGTTTGAAAATTAGGGTTCATCTGATATGAAGCATTTCCATAGCGAAAGTTGGGATGATTTCTCAACCCTGGGTGATAGGTATTTGAGTTCATATCAAACTGTTTTCTTTCACCATAGACTTGATTCACTTCTTCACTCGCTTTTACCATGCCCACTTGACATTCCTCAGTTCGATGTACAATATCCCCACAGTCTTCACACACCACAAATTGGACCGCCCCAACATCTTTCTTTTTCATTCTTGCCAACTCTCTCTCCAAAGTGGCAATTCTATCCTTAGCGCTTGAATCAAGATCGGGAAGAGATCGAGAGGTTAGATGCTTCTTTGATCGTCCGCCATAGCAACCGCTTTTGAATTTTTACTCATCCGCTCCAAAAATTCCCAATCATCCTCTTCGTGATTGTTCAACAAGGTTCCATTGCTAGCCGATTGTAAATACTTGTGGTCGTCAGCATCTAACCCCCTTACAAAACACTTAAGCAACTCCCACCTTGGAATTTGGTGATGAGGACATTTTCTGATCAATTCCTTGAAATGAGTCAAAGCCTCATGTAACAACTCCCTCGGTAATTGCCTAAACGACCGGATTTCGTATCTTGCGTCATCGGTCTTGGCAATGGAATAGTATTCTTCTAAAAGTACTTGCTGCATCTTTGCCCATGTATGAATACTATTCGCCGGCAATGTGAGAAACCATTGCTTCGCTTTATCTTTTAGTGAAAATTGAAACAACCTCAATTTCACTTTTTCTAGGGCAAAATCATGACCTCCAATTATGCCACAAATGGCCGAGAATTCCGCCAAATGGGTATAAGGCTCGTCATTGGTTCTACGTTGAAGTGGGGTAGAATGTTGATGTAGTTCAGCTTGCAATCAAACACCCTTCTTCCTCGAGGTGTAGGCACAATCGGTAAGTCATTGTCGGTAACCATAGGTCTAAATCGCCCATTAACACCCCTCGAGGTTGTTGATTTACTTGGCATCTTGGACCGTTCACCTCTTGATTCATGGGCCCTTAATGACCTCTTCGATCGCCACCCCCATTCCCACCTTGATTTCCGCCGCTGATAAATTGTGGAATTCGGCCACGGTTACCATTGTTGTTACCGTAATCCCGATTCCGTCTATCATTCCTTGGCTGACGGTCTTTCCCATAACCATCATTCCTCCCACGCCGCCATCGTTACCTACGAAATTGGCATTTTGATAACCAAATTCTTCATAATCAAACCCCCACACATTGTAGAAATTCCCCATGTTATTATCCCCCCAATCGTCATCTCCGACTCTCTCATCACGATTTCCCACGTCGTCTGAGTATTCCGAGTGAATCCTCATGTGGTCCGGCGATTGATAACCAGGAACACTGTATGGCGCATCAGCAGGAATGTTATTCCTCAACTCCTCAAGATCAATGAATTGAGCTTCGTTCGTGGGATTGCCACGATTATTGTTAACTCCATGGTTAGCGTTAACATTTCGGTTGTTGATATTAGGTGGCACTAGGTTTTGCTGGTTTTGCTTAGAAGGTGGAGGTGTACTTGGCGATTGCTTGGGTTTCGGTTTTGGTTTTGGAATGGTGGTGTTGGTGGTCTAGAGTTGTGACCACCACCCGATTGATGGGTTTGGTTTTGGGGTTGGTAGTCATATTGTTGGTGTTGGGTTTGTTGGAATTTTGAGAGTCTATTGGAATGGGTCCAATGGATAGTGTAGATGGTGAATTGGCGTTTGGTGGGTTAGAAGCACGTGTTGCCTCTAACCGGTTGGCTAGGTTTCGTCTCACGACCCGCTCAATTTCCGGTTCGAACACTAGTGGTGTTGTTCTCCCGGGATTCCGTGTATGCATGCACCACCTGTAACCTGCACAAGTAACACACCCGTATAACACAAAAGCAAAGATGAGAATAAGAAATAAGCACTTAAACAGTCAATCACAAAATCAAACAATTCCACACACAAAGCGCACAAACTCCCTGGCAACAGCGCCAAAATTTGAATGGAGTGTCGCGCTCCGGTCAAAGATAATATTTATATACCAAATTACCCTTAACGATGCTTAGTGGTAGTAAGGGGTCGAACCACGAAGAGTTTGTTGTTTGTGTTCGGATGTGATTGATTTTACTAGGATTGTCACTTTTTTTGAAGCTTGCTATTTTGGTTGTTTAGTTTGGTTATTTGGTTTAAAAGAATGTCGGAATGGTCTGACAAATTTTTGTTTCTACTTTACTAATTTTGAAAACTCAATTGATTGCAAGAAAACTTAACTAATCTTGATGAAACACAATAGTTTGAAAACAAGGTTCACACCCGGTTCGGTAATGCAAATCCTAAGGTTTCTACACGTTTTGGTTTTAACTCAATTGCAAACAATGATCAGCGAACTTAGTGTTACGTGGTTTAGGTGTCAAAAGCTATCAACATCATAGACAATGGACTACACACACTTCATTACCAAGAACATGTAAACTCTAACCTAGATAAGGCATAATCGCACATAAACATTTTGCAAAGTCAAATTTCATAACTCATTTGACAATTCACAAATACAATACTAATGCGAGACAATTATCATAAAGTTTCAAATCAAATTGCAATTTGTCACAAATCAAAACCCAAAACAATGTGAAACCCTAGAACTTACAAAACCTACATCGGGGTGAAACCTTCGATAAATAGCCGCTCATGGTGAACGGAACTTGATCAATGGAAGATTGGAATTCAAACACGAACATCTTGAGCTTTGATGGTGGTGATGGTGAGGATTTAGGGTTTGGAATTGATGATTATGGTGGAAGGATTGATGGATTTGTGAAGATGAAGATGATGGATTAGGTTAGGGATAATGGAAGATTGATTTGGTTGAAAATGGATGAACAAGATGGATTGGAATTGAAAGTGATGATGTTCTTGGCTCCAAGATGGCTCTTTTATGTTCAAAATCTCGTAACTCCTTGCAATTGGGTCAACACCATCTTTAAAACCCGTCTAAAATTGAATTTCAGCGACGACATAACAGGGGAGGCGTCGCCGACGGCCCTAGATCTTCAGGTTTTCCTCCGACGGCTTAAAACACTGTCTACGACAAAATTTTGCTGACGGAGTTATCTAGAGGCGTCGCCCGTCAAGCTCTGTTTTTCTGTTTTCCCATTTGTCGCTCCCGGTTTATCCAGTTTCCTCCGATGCTCGAAACGCTCTTGAATAGCTCTGTAAACTTCGTAAACCTGAAAAATACAAATCCCATCAAAAGTAGGCTATTCGAAACTAAAAGTTACGTAAAACGTTAACTTAAACTCAATAAAAGCAACGGTTTTCAACCACGTATCAATATGGGGATGATATCATCTTCGGATCGACAAGTGACAAGCTGTGTAAGGACTTCGAAGAAGTCATGAAGCGCAAATTTGAAATGAGTGCGATGGGGGAGATGGAGTTCTTTTTAGGACTTCAGGTCGATCAATTTCCTGATGGTATCTTTATCCATCAGATGAAGTACGTTCATGACATCTTGGAGAAACTCAGTATGACAGGAACTAAACTAGCATCTACCCCATTAGCTCCTAATCACGGCATTTGTCCAGATCTTAATGGATTCAAAGTTGACGAAACATTATACCGCTCCATGATCGGATTCTTGATGTATCTCACTGTTTCTCGACCTGATATCATGTATCCATCATGCCTGTGCACCCGTTATCAGTCCAATCTAAGAGATTTGCACTTGCTTGCCGTCAAGCATATCATGAGATATTTGAAGGGATTTCCAAGCACCGACTTGTGGTATTCTCGACAAGACGACTTCAATCGGGTTACTCGAATTCTAATTTTGGTTGCTGCAAACTTAATGCCAAATCTACGACGGCTGGTTGCCAGTTCTTCTGAACCCGTTTGGTAACATGGCAATGCAAGAAACAGACCGCTGCCGCTCTCTCTACCTGTGAGGCTGAATACGTTTCAGCCTCCAGCTGTTGTTCCTAGATACTCTGGATTCAACGGCAGATAAGAGACTTTGAACTGCAATTTCTTGATACGCCAATAATTGTAGATAACCAGGCTGAGATTGATATCACTAAAAACTCATGTCAACACTCTCGAACTAAACATATTGAGATTCGACACCACTTTATCCATGAATGCTACGAGAAAAAGTTGGTTATAATTAAAAAAATCCACACAGATGACCAAAAAGCAGAATTTTACACCAAAGCATTTGATCGTACAAGATTAAAAATCTTTTAAAATTAAATGGTTTAAGAAATCTGACATCAGGGGATATACATGAGGTTGAGTTTGAGGATGACGAGGACTTGATGTGATTCTCATCGGTTTGACGAATTTTCTGTGCATTCTTTCTTAAAAATTCTAAAAATACAAAAATCTGTTTTTGATTTTAGGAGGAGAAAGTTTGGGAAAATACAAAAACATTATAAAATTCAAAAAGATTTTTGTGAACAAAGAGGAATCATATTATATCAATATGACAGTCACAGTATGCTAAAGATATGGAATGATTAAACAAGTAATTAAACAGGTCTTACTGAGGATGTGCCAATAGGCTTCACTCGTTCAGTAATTTGTTTTCAAGATATAAACCTAAAAGAAAAATTGAATAACTTGTGGGTTAACATATCTCAGATATATGGACTTAGTACTCCAAAATTTCGTTTGAGAGAATGCTAGATTCTGCGATACTAGGTCTTTATATTTAATCGATATCTAGGGTATTATCCGAGTTCTTCTGATTTGCATCAGCAATGCCCTAGAACTTGTATAATACTTTACGCATTATTCGCCTACAAAAGTTGCATAAAAATGATTATGTTTAAACTTTGTGACATCTGCAGTTCAAAAGATTCCTTTAAGGAACACCACCTAAAGACGAGCCTTCATCTCTTTGTCTGTACGATAGTACTAACCTGAGTTCTCAAGGTCTCGCATTCACCCCTTATAGATATCAATTGGATATATTCACCTAGGAAATGAACTTATGGAATCTTGATGCGAGAGTATATTCTGAGATGGGAAACAAAGTTACTTCATGTTCCTAATATTACCCTATCTTGAAACATTTGAGAAACAAGAAGAGGTTTAAGAGGATTAGTATATTGGCAATCTGAGTAAATTTGTTTAAAAACTTACAATTACTACCAAGATCAACAGTACTAGTGATTGGTTTAAATACTTGATATGATTCTCTTAACAAAAAACTCACAAAAATATGTATGTATATACATCTTTACTTGTTATTTCTTGTGCAAAAAAATCCCAAAACCCAAAAAGATTTTCAGTTTTCTTAGCTTTTTAGTTTTATTTTAGTCTACCGATGATGAACACATTGATAGTTGAAGTCATGGCGACGTCTTGTTGAAGGAAATCTGAATACCACGGGTTGGGAGCTAATCTTAAGAAGAATTTACATGAATGTCAACAAAGTTCATTAACTTGGACTTGTTAGGCAAATCAGAAACCAGGGTCATTTACTTGGACTTGGTTAACTGAGTGGGTATTAAACAGATAAAATTCATAAAAAAATCATAAAAAATCAAAAAGTTTAAAAAATATCAGAACTAATTCGTACGAGTATCACTAACTCGTACGAGTAACATTTGTTGTCATTCGCATAAGTCTTTGATTCGTACGAGCGAACTGAATGTGTATAAAAACCCTTTTCATTCACACGAGGCGACTTTATGTTATTGTGCAACTTAGAGAGAACTATTGTGCAAACCAGTTTTATACTTTGATTTTTCTTGACATACACCGTGTACCAATACATTCGGGAGGTTGATTCGCATACCTCTTACAATGGGAAAGGTACTATTGCGTGTTCTTAGCCGTTATAATGTCGGATTTAGACCAAACTGACATAAAACTTAGATTTAGGGAAATTGGACCGGTGAAACTTAAAATTGGACTTAGAAACGTTAAAATCGGCCCCAATAGCCTATAAATCAACCTTCAATTTGTTAAAAACAACACGTTTTAAGTTCAGTTTAAACTTGGTTTTATTTGGTACGGTTTACAATTCGTACGGATGTCCACTGGTACTAGCGGAGTTTTCAAAATGTTCCAAATATTATTTTCACTCGTACGGGGCATCGTTCGTACAAAGCAATTTGATTAAAATCTTTGAAAAATTCTTAAATCTTAGTCACTTGTATGAAGTAGTGGCTCGTACGAGTGATGATGTTTTGATTCAATCTTGTAAAATTTCTAAGTGTTGAATCGTACGAATGTATAGATCGTACGTGTGACCATGTAAGTTGAAATTTGTGAAAATTTTTCTAACGGTTTGAAACTCTCTATGTGTGCAGGTCAAGAAACGTCTTTCTCTCTGTTCCACAACATATGTTGTCTACTTGATGAATCTATTCCGGAGATTGCTGCTTACCAAGACGTGTTAGATTTTTTGAGTAGAATCCTGATTACTAAAGCTCTCACTGATTGCCATACTACGTATAGATCTCACGTAGAGTATTTTTGGAACGCAGCAGAGTTTGATACCGAGGAGAATGCGATAGTCTCAGCAGTAAGGATTGGCGATGAGGATATACAGGTGAAGATTACAGATTTAATCAGGACGGTTTTAGATTTTAAAGACAATGAAGACGATCCGACAGGGTTTTTAGAGTATATGGTGAAGGGTTGCTTTTACCGCATGGGTTACGCCGGATTCGTGAATGCCGCTCCTTTCAAGAAGGGTAACCTTAGTGCGCCGTTTCGATATATCGCAGATGTTGTTATACATGCTTTGAGTCATCGTAAAGGAGGTTTTGATGATTTTATTGACTACCAAATGTGCATGATTACCGCGATTATTCTGAATCTTCCGTATAACTTTTCGAAGGTTATATTCACACAGATGGTGCAGAATAGTCAGAGAGAAAAGTTTCTGTAGTACCCGCGTTTCATATATGTACTGCTAGAACATCTGCCTCCAAACTAGCAGAAAAAGAAAGATGACGTGTTAAAGTTGGAACACATGGATGTCTCTACCTTGAAGAAGATGAATTTACATCTAATGACTTTCCCCAACGCCAAGCCAGTGTTTGGAGCTATTGTTGAAAAAGATTATATTGCTCCGACACCGGGAAAGTGGAGGAAGGAAGATAATGGGGATGAGAATGAAGAGTTGACTGCGCTAGACGGTTTTGTTGCTAAGCGTAGTTCTTGGTTTATTAAAGATGGAGAAAAGGGTGCAAAGAGAAAGGAAACGGCTACATCTTCCATACCGACTCCTCAAAAGAAAAAGTAAGCAGCTAAAAGTTCTGGATTGAGAGATGAACCAGAGATTGAAGAAAATATTGAAGATATAGCTGCAGACATTGAGAGGCAAGCTTTTGGTGGTGAAGAAGCGTTGTCTTCTAGCACTGATTCTGTAGATGGACGAGCAGGTGAAAGAAAAGAGCAAAAAAGATAGAAGCCAAACGACTTGCAGAGAAAAAGAGAAAAGCTGAAGAGAAAAAGCGCAAAGCGTCAGGAGAGGACGATACGGCTTATATACCTTCGGGTTCAGATTATGATACTCCTGTTCGTAAGCCATCAAAGGAAAAGACACGAAGTATCAAATGTCAAGCGACTAGAAGCACCGAGTCTCCTAATGACAAATCCGAAGAGACAGTGTAGGAGTAGACAGTGGAAGAAGAGGTACATGTTGAGCCAACTCCACCAACGCCACCATTTCCGGCTCGTCAACAAACACCTCAGCCAGAACCATCTGCACCACGTCAACCTCCACCACAGCAGCAAGCAACACAACAGACACTGCAACCTCCTCGACAACCCTCGCAGTCACAACCTCATTTTGATTTTGATTTTTGGTGACATTCCAGGGGCAAAGACTTTTCTGCTGACATGTTTAATGACCCTCGCGTTGAAGACTTACAGAAACAGGTCATGTTAAACACTGTCAAGATTGCAGAGTTACAAGAACAACTCAATGTGCTAAACAAAGAAAAACAGCAGCTCGAAGCTATGCTCGCCAGCATTGTATCGAAAAATGAGCGCTTACGAATTCGAATGGCTGAATATGAGGAAGAGCGACTCAGAAGCGATAGGAGGATGAATCTTTTTGAGAAGATATTGAGGAAAAAGCTGGGTGTTAATATTGCTGTAGAGATAGATGAGATCGAACGAGCTGAAGCAAGAGAGCGTGTAGCTGAACGAGAACGTCTTTCTGAGGAATTATCAGATGCGCAAGGCAAGTGCAAAGCCAAAGTGGTTGAGGATCCTATGAATGTCACAACTGAGCCAAAAGCTCAATCTGCGCCAGTTATTACAGATATCGTGGTGTATACAGTCTCGAATAAGTTTGTTCTGGTAGGAAAACCTAAGGATGTGGATATTGACACGGCAGATCTTTCAGATAGACATCGAGAATGACTACAGAAAAAGAAGTTAGATAGAGAGATTGAGGCAGCAGCTGATGAGTTTGATGAAGACGCTGAGAAAGAGGTTGAGGATTTAGATGATTTATTGTCTGGTGAGTCTAATTCTGATAGTGGTGATGATGATGATGATAATGTAGGTGGTACAGGTGTTCGTGTAACAGAATCTGTTTTAAATGAAGATGTTGATTATTCTGCTTACTTGGACGATTCTGCGAATCAAATGACTAAAGAAAGCGGTAAGGGTAGAACTGAAGGTTCTTCTGATGCTCAGCAGGTAGGAATCTTCACGGTAACCGATACATCTACTGTTCATGTAAAGATTTTTATATTGAGCATGATGTTGAGGAGGGAGAATTTGTCCATAGTTATTCTAAGGAAGAGATTGCTGAAATGTTAGGCGTGGATGAAGAAAACTTTGAGTTTGATTTCGAAGACAAATTGTATGAGATTATCGCTTTCGAGCCAAGTGATTATGTTTTCAAGCACTTTGAAGAAGCGAATGATCATGATAGAGTTGTCGTGGAGGATGATTCTGATGACGATGTTACTAATCTTGCCGATCAGGGTACAGATGACTCCCCAACTTTCACTGAGTTGTTTGCAGCAGAAAATGTCGATGTTCTGAAATGAAAAGTTGAAGAAGCTGCTAAACAGGGTACCATTCCTCAACAGTTGAATAGAGCTGAAATTGCAGAAATGAGGAAGAAGTGGTTCAAAGTTTCACCACCAGAGCGCAAGTTCAAACGTCCTCTAACTTCTTTACGAGTGATGCAGATATCTCTATAGGGGACATTATCAGCTGGGGTTGGATCGAAGAACTAAATGTTTACGCTATCAAAAGGGAGTTTGGAATCCAGTACTTTAGATATTTAAGCGACATCAAATCCTTTCCATATTGGGACATTAAAGAGCTTGTGCAAACGGAGATGATAAATTTGAAGATGAAATTTTACGACCAACGGCTTTAGAAGTTGATCAAGCTTGAAGCTGCACATGGATTTATACACTGGAAACCTCACTTTCCGAAGCGTATTACGAAGATTGATCCAATTACTAAAGACAAAGATGTTACGCTTATCATGAAGAGGCCAAAGGTAATAAAGAATATGCCTATGATTCAGATGGAGCAGGATTTCAAGAAAAATTCAAGCGGTGGCACTATGATTCTAACACGGGAGAAGCTGCGATTTATGTGCACCCTGATGATGATTCGTGGAAGATAACTGAGGAGCTTACCGAAGCCGTCATAGCTCACAAACGAATATATAGATTGTGGCTTGGCATTCGAGTACTAGACCCGATGTGGCTAATAAATTATTCGAAAAAAATATAGATTGTTTGTTCTACAGCAAAATCAGTTATGAAGAGAAAGACAAAGAACAAGCACTCCAGTTTCCGAAGATTGTTAATTCTTTTCGCCAATGATATACATTCTGGATCGACATGGAACACTACTTGGAGGAAAATGGAGGAGACCAAGCAAAAGAAAAAGGAAAAGAAGGAAGATAGGATTGCTGAGCGAGCTCGTATAGCGTCGCTGAGAAGTTTTCACTTTGGCAATACAGTTAACTGACCTCCTCCAACAGAACAAACGCCTATTGCTTTTGAGGAGCGTCGCACGCCACTGAAGCGGTTTTTTGGTCGTTAAACGTCAGATCATATGAAGAGTTTTTGAAGACTATCCAGACTTCGGCAACATCCAAGGGGAGTTTGTTGGTGCATTATGTCTATTGCGTACGTCTAGGATATGTCGTTATTGTATATCGGGCTTAATCGTCAGATTGTAAATGTTATTGTTTGTTTTATATATTTTGTAGCACGAGTGAGTCACTTAACTCGTTCGAGTGACACTCTGTCACTCGTACGAGGCAAACACTCGCACGAGTCACAGTCTCCGTTTCACACTCTCCTGTGCGAGTACCTATAAATAGAGGAGTGTTATGTCAGAGCTAAGTAGCGTTAGTCCAGTTGGTACGGCGAAGCCCTGCAGAATTGTTTACTTGCGTTGTACTTTGCACATCAATCAATACATTTAAAGCAGTTAAATAGTAGATCTCACTTGTTCGTTTGTCAACCTCACTAACAATGAATTCCGCCTCTGTTAGTTGAGTTAGATCAGTCCGGTTTCTCATCGGAGGAGCCAATTACCCATTCACAAACATGTACTACAAAAATAGTTCTGCTGGTCACGTACAGAGTCCTAAGGTTTAAACCGCCTTCAACGCCAACAATGCTCAAAGTCCACCTTCAAATCAGTCTAGCAGGTTTCAGCCTTTTTCTCCGCAAGCTCCTCAATCTGCACAAAGCTCAAGTAATCCTTCACCTAATCCAAACCAACAAATTCTTTAATGCAACATCGCTGTCAATCTCGAAAATGCACAGGATTTCAATGAACACACAGCCAAACAACACATGGCTCCGCTGGCATCAGTTCTCGAATCTTTTGTAAGTCTGGTAGTGGGGAGGATTGGAAACCCCGAAATGACCAAAGAAGATTATGATTAGATTGATCCAGTTGAGTTGGAGCTGATTGATATCAAATGGTGCATGGCGTCGATAGTCCGTAGAGTTCAACGCATTATGGAAATCACGTGAAGAGATAGTTTGGGAGTCTGGATGGGAAACTTGGTTTTGACAAATCTAAAGTTACATGTTTCAAATGCAGGGAAAAAGGACATTTCAAGAGGGAGTGCCCGAACAGAGAAGTCAAAGACAACCAGAATACAATCGCATATGATTGTTACAAGAGAGCCATCTATCATTGACCCCAACCACCTAAGACAAGGCTATTTCAGATTGAAGATGGTCCATCCAATTCAAAGGATAAGGCTTTGGTTGTAACCCAAGAAGATGAAGGGTTCAACTGAAACAAATACATTTCAAAGAATGAAAGCCTTGCTTTGGTAGCGAAGATCTTCGAGGAACCAGAACAAGCAGAAGAAGAATTTATCGAGGCAACTTTTGACGAAGCTCCTGAAGAATATTACAACACATCGTCAGAAGAAGAGGAATTGTTAAACAGTGCATTTAAACATCTCTTGCCTAATGACATTCTTAAAACTTTGCAGGTTATTTTGATTCCAGCTATTGATCGCCTTGTGAAGAAGAGAAGAAGTCTGAAGTAGAAGAGAGGATTGATGTGACATTGGAAAATCTGACTGACAAGGCCGCCAAAGCTCTTATGGCAAATGTGAAAGAGGTAAACGTGTCAATGAATGAGTCGGTAAAAGAAACACCTTGCATGAAGTGCAAAAAGCCATGCATTGAGTGTGTTGAAAAAGAAACACGATACAAGCAGCTGAAATGTCATACAGATAATTTGTCATGCGATTATAATTCAACAAAAGAAGCTTATGTCAAATTAAGCAAAACAATTAAACAATTTGAAAAGGTGATCAGAGAAAATGACAGGACACTTTCAATGCTCAAGGCAACTGTAATGGACAAACAAATGGTCATTAATATTCATTTAAATACATTTGCGGAGCTAAAAAGAGAACTTGAAAAAATGAAAATCGAAACGGAATGGGTTAACAAGTTGTTAATCAATTATTCTACAAGTTCATACGTGATTGATCACATTCTTCCAAAAATTGAAAGTAGGGAAGATAATAAATTGATGAACACAAAGATGCAAGTTACGATCGTGTTCCACCCCCATGCCACACCCCGGATTTCCAATCCCAAATCCATACACCGGTTAGCCCGGGTGGGGAGTATCGTGACATCAGTTGATAACATCATTGTCAATTAAACACGATACAGTGGAAGTGTTGGAGTAAAATTACTATTACAAACCAAATATTCGAAATACAAAATAATATACAGGCTCATAATAGAAGATCCATAGGCAGATCATAAAATGTACAAAGAAAGAATATAAAGCAGACTTTAGTGAAGATCTAAGGATTTGCAAGATCCTCTTATTTCACTACCGAGCAGCTTCCAGCTTATTTCGTATTGTACCTACAGCTTAGTCTTTTGAAAATACGTCAGCTTTCGATGGTAAATACACCCAACTGACTCATTTTGAAAACATTTTAGAAATTAGATTTAAGTGCACAGGACACAAATCCTTTACAACTTGGGAAATTTAGTTTGTAACCTTGTTAACAGATTCACTTTTTAGCCATACATACAGGGCCCAGTACAGAGACCGAGACATGATTAAATACAAACCACTTAGACTCATGGAGGAGTTATCCCCAACGTCTTAGGTAATTTGCATTTGAGCGTCTGTCAGGTGTATGCCTACACCCCGCGCTAAGGTCGTGGCCATTATCTAATGTAATGAGCCGAGGATATCCTGGACAAGGTAATTTAACCCCTGATGTTTAAGTTATCAAAGAAAACTGATTAAAACGGAATATGTAGAATTACTAGCCACAATCCGGCATTCGATTGATCCCATTTCTGACCAAGTGGTAATAATTTACCATATCCCAAGTCCGTATAGGGAAATTAAGTCAAGAGTATTTACCTTAGCTAGTCTTGTTTCAAAATGCAAGATTTAATATCTCAGTTGTATCCAAAATGAATAAGTGCAGATAGCATTTACCGGAAGGCTCTAGTCTGGATTATGGCATAAGATAACCAATTAAATATTAACGGTTTTATTTAAGTCATAGACTCAGACCGAGTAGTGTACAGGATCAAAACGTATAATGCTTGATTAAACGATGATTGGATAGAATGTGGTTTAAACCCAACAAGTACTTTGACTTGTATAAAATGGGTAAACAATTAACATTCTGGATTTTGAATTTAAAATGATAAGGTTAAACCCGTTTTGGTAAATTTTCGTAAATATTACTTAACCGTACGCATATTAGCGAATCGGGTAACCGAATGAGTCATGGACAAGTTCTAAATGCCATTATACTTTAATTAAGTTGTAATATCAATAGGATATCAACTTATATGCCCATTAAGGTTTTAAAATGAAATTATGCCTCATAAGGGCATTTCGGTAATTTCATACCGTATAAAAGGAACTTAAATATAATTAAATGTTATAATTATAAATATTCTGGAAAAATAATCAATTTATGATATAATATCAGTAGGTTATCAATTATATGTGTAATTTATATTTTATGACCAAACTATGCACTAAAGGGGCATTTTAGTCATTTTACATATAGTTTATAAATTATTTGGAATTCTGAGTTTGTATCATGTACCTACTGTAAAATTCTTTAAATAAGTTTGAAAATAAGTTTTAAAATCAGTAGGTAACAAGTCTTGGTTGATAGTTATGGTTTAAAACCATACTATGCGCCGAAATGACGCTTATGTCGTAAAATGACGATTTATGCGATGTTTAACGAAAACTGTCTTAGATATGTTATTTGATATAACATATCAGTAGGTAAAAGGTTTACCTTGAAAAGATATGATTAAAACTATTTTATAAGCCATAGGGGCTTTATCGTCATTTACCGACATATTACAAGGATTTGTTCATAAACTCAGTTTATAATATGATTTAACATCCCAAATAATCCTACATATAATCTACATCAGTAGGAAACTCATTTTCAAGTTCATTATCTTTTAAACCTTTTTTTATGCAAAAAGGGTAGTTTAGTCAAAATGACATAATTATGGAACTTGTGCATAAACTTAGATTCTGATTATGATCATGTAATATAACCTCATAGTTTTATGCTACATTATAATATGATCATAATGCAACTTTAGATCAGTAGATAACTAATCTAAATTGGGTCAGAATCGAAAGTCAAAGTAGAAGTCAAACTTCACGACTTTCGGTTGCGAACCGACCCTAGAACTAAAATTAACGAGCTGAACACGTTCTTACATGTTCTAATAACTATTACCAACTTGTTTAAGTGTCAAAACATGTTTCATAACATATATAAGATCAACTTATGATTTTCCCGAAAAATGGCCTGTTTGACTTTTAAATATTATAATTTTGACCCGTCAATTGGTATAGCAAACATGATATTCAGGAGGTGCCCTTTATAGGGAGTAACACCTACCTTATTATGATCACTTAGCCATGTTCATTATTAACAATGGCTAGACCATAATGGTCTTAATCGAAATTCAAGACGATTTCCATAAAACGCTTGACTTTTGGCTATAAAAGCCTATAAACGAAAATGCAAGAGCAAGGAACACTTACAAGAGGTTCCTAGAATGCAATAGAACTAATTTGGATGCTCCTTTCACTTAGGAACTTCCAGAGGAGGGAGAAGAGTTGAAAATAAGAAATGTGCAAGTTCAAAGGTTGACCTTTGCACCTATTTATAGTTGGAGAGCTTGAAAGAGGTGATGCCAGGTGTTAAGGGGTGTAAGAGGGAGCTTACAAGTGTCTAAAAACGTGGCATAACTGTTTGAAAGTCCCTTTTTTCGATTTAATTGTTTTTTGGCAATATGTGTGGAGGCCAAGCAAACTTTCTGTAGACACAGGCCTCTCGCGCAGCCTCTCCGCCCCTTGAGCGCCCCGTGTCAGATTTCAAAATTACCACATTTAGCCCCTCAACTTATTAAACCCCTTTAAACCTTCTAAAACACTTTTTAGCACTTTTAGCCCTCCGTAGCCAATACTTGGCGTACCCTGGATTATGCTCGTACATTGTCGAGCTCTCGGTTTGTTAAAAGGTCACTCAGTTGTATAAATTAACATGTTGACACTTTTAATCCCTCCAATGTCCAACTTTTATAAAATTACGGATTTAAACCCTCTCGTCCAACAAATGGGACATGTGATAGTTAGGACTTCGTAAAAGATCACTCAGAGGCTCAATATAAGCATGTTGACTCCGATATCACTCAGAGGCTGGGATGTTGACACAATGGTCACTCAGAGGCCAAGTTTTAGCATGTTGACACTAATGGTCACTTAGAGGCTCGGTTTATGCATGTTGACATCAGAAGATCACTCAGAGACTTAGTTTGAGCACGTTGACGCTTTTAGTCCTTGTTAGTCTTTAATAGACTTAAAAATAAAATACGACACGTGTCACTATATTACTGGACACATTTTACAGGGTGTTACATCCTCACCCCCTTAAAAGAAATCTCAACCTCAAGATTTTATTCAAAAAGATGGGGGTAATTTTGTCGCATAGTGGACTCAACCTCCTATGTATACTCGGGACCTCGAAGGGCATCCCATTTAACCTTTACTATAGATATTAACTTCCTTCGGAGCTTCTTAATCTGACGATCTTCGATCGAAATTGGTTTCTCAATGAACCTCACGTTTTCATCTATTTGCACATCTTTATGTGATATTGCTAGTGACTCATCAGCTCGACGTTTCTTAAGATTACTGATGTGGAACACATCATGAATTCCACTAAGCTCCTCTGGCAATCTGAGCTTATAAGCTACAGTGCCGACACATTCAACTATTTCGAATGGTCCGATATATCTTGGGCTTAACTTGCCCTTATTCCCAAAGCGCATCACACCTTTCCAGGGTGACACTTTTAACATGACTTTGTCCCCTACTTGGAACTTAAGAGGTTTACGCCTCTTGTCAGCATAGCTCTTCTGCCTATCCCTGGCAGCTTTAAGACGATCATGAATTTGCACAATCTTTTCCGTGGTCTCCAGGACAATCTTTGGTCCTGATAGTTGGGCTTCCCTAACTTCTACCCAACACACGGGCGTTCTACATTTTCTCCCATACAAGGCCTCAAAAGGAGAGCCTTGATGCTCGTATGATAACTATTATTATAGGAGAATTCTATCAGGGGTAAGTGGTCATCCCAACTTCCACCTAAATCAACCACACATTCCCTAAGCATGTCTTCCAATGTTTGGATAGTACGCTCACTTTGACCATCCGTCTACGGGTGGTAAGCCGTACTAAAGTTCAATCTTGTGCCTAAGGATTGCTGGAAACTTTTCCAAAAATGAGAGGTATATCTAGTATCTCTATCAGATATAATAGATACTGGCACACCATGTAGGGACACAATCTTGTCCACATACAACTTAGCCAGTTTGTCTGACTTATACATTTCCTTTATTGGCAAGAAATGTGCTGACTTAGTCAGCCTATCCACAATGACTCAAATAGTGTCATTTCCACTTTTGGTCTTAGGTAACTAGGTAATCAAGTCCATAGTTACCATTTCCCATTTCCATGTGGGAATTTCCAATTGTTGTAGAAGCCCTGACGGTTTCTGATGTTCGGCCTTAACTTGCGAACACGTCAGACACTTAGCTACATAAGTGGCTATGCATTTCTTCAAACCCATCCACCAATAATTCTTCTTCAAATCTTGATACATCTTGTCACCACCTGGGTGAACTGAGTATCTTGAGTTATGTGCTACTTGAAGGATTAGATCTCTAAGTCCTCCAATGATTGGAACCCAGATTCTATCATTAAATCTAAGGATTCCATCCTTTCCAGGCGCTAGCTGATCTACAGTTCCACCTAATCCCTCATTATGAATGTTAGCCTCTAATAGGGCTTGCTTCTACGCATCTAATAGCTTCTCACTTAAGCTATTTCTGAGCTAAATGCTCTTTGCATTAATCCTTATAGGTTTAAACCCGTTCCTTGCGACTTAAGGCATCAGCAACTACATTTGCCTTGCCCGGATGGTATCAAATCTCGCAATCATAGTTATTAAGCGTTTCCATCCATTGGCGTTGTCACATGTTCAATTCTTTCTGATTGAACAGGTGTTGGAGACTTTTATGGTCTGTGTATATAATACACTTTGTGCCATATAAGTAATGTCTCCACAGCTTTAGTGCAAATACAACTACACCCAATTCCAAATCATGGGTGGTGTAATTCCTTTCGTGCACCTTTAACTGTTGTGATGAATAAGCAATCACTTTGCCTTTTTGCATTAGCACGCAGCCCATGCCAGTGTGCGATGCATCGAAGTAAACAACAAAGTCTTCGACACCTTCGGGTAGGGATAACACAGGAGCATTGCTCAACTTTTGTTTAAGAATCTCAAATGATTCTTGTTGTTTCAGACCCCAATTAATTTAACATTCTTATGGGTCAAGGTAGTTAAAGGAGTGGCTATCCTTGAAAAGTTTTCAATGAACCTCCTATAGTAACCAGCCAATCCTAGAAAACTACGAATCTCTGATGGGGTTTTGGGTACTTCCAAATTCATTATAGCTTCTATTTTGCCGGGATCCACTTGGATACCATGCTCATTTACCATATGTCCAAGAAATTGGACTTCTCTAAGTCAAAACTCACACTTAGAGAACTTAGCATAAAGCTTCTCTTGCCTTAACAGTTCTAAGATGCACCGAAGATGTTTCTCGTGATCAACTTGACAAGAGAATAAATAAGCATGTCGTCTATGAAGACAATGACAAACTTATCCAAATATGGTTTGCAAATTCTATTCATGAGATCCATGAATGCTGTAGGTGCATTTGTGAGCCCAAAAGGCATCACCAAGAATTCAAAATGACCATATCGGGTTCTGAAGGCAGTCTTAGGAAAATCCTCACTCCTAACCTTCAGCTGATGATATCCAGATCTTAAATCAATCTTGGAGAAATAACTCGCCCCTTGAAGTTGGTCAAATAAATCGTCGATCCTGGGCAATGGATAACGATTCTTGATTGTTATCTTGTTCAGCTCATGGTAATCAATGCTCATCCGCATTGAACCGTCTTTCTTTTTAACGAAGAGGATAAGAGCTCCCCAAGGCGAGGAACTAGGCTGTATAAAGCCTTTCTCTAAGAGTTCATTTAATTGTGTCCTCAATTCCTTCATTTCCGTTGGTGCTAACCTATATGGAGCTCTAGCTACTGGTGTTGATCCTGGCAGGATATCAATCCTAAACTCCACTTGCGTATGAGGAGGTAGGCCTGGTAATTCTTAAGGGAATACATCGGGATACTCTGAAATAACTTGGAGGTCTTCAATATTCGGCTTAGGCTCGTTAATAGTGACTTGTGCCATGTAAATGACACAACCTCTCCCTAAACACTTGGATGCCTTAAATAACGACACCTTGTCTGGCAATCCATAGTGTGAATCTCAAGGGATGGTGATTTGTTCACCCGATGGGGTTTTAATCACGATGAGTTTCTTATCGCAGGCAATGCGGGCTTGGTTATGAGATAACCAATCCATGCCTAAAACTACATCGAACCCTGCCAATTTCATTGGCAAAAGAGAGATAGGAACGGAATGATTCTTAATGAATATAGAGCATCCATCATGAACGGAAGATACTATTTCTAGAGTTCAATCAGCAAGTTCTATTTCATAAGTTTTGTCTAGAGTTCTTATGGGTAAGTTTAATATTTTACTAAACTTATTGTCAACAAATGATTTATCTGCACCCTAATCGAAAAGAACTCTAGCGTAAATATTGTTAATGACGAATGTACCTGTTATGACATTGTTGTCATTAACAGCCTCGCTTGTGGTCATTTGAAAGGCACGAGCATTCCCCTTCTTGGCCTCCCCAGGCATCGCATTATTACTCTTAAGATTCTTATGGTAGTTAGTCTTGATATGCCTTTTTTCATTGCAGACGTAGAAGATGGCATCCTTAAGATCCTTGCATTCTAGGGTCTTATGCCCTTTTCTCTTACAGATACCACAAGGTTTGGTTTGTGGATCATAATTACACTATCCCCAGTGCCTGCGGTTACAAGGTTTGCATGTTGGCGTCATAGCCGACTTGCCTTGGTTCCTTTTGAACCCAAATCTCCCTTTATTTTTCTTATTAAACCTTTGGGAGTTGTCATCTTCTCTCTTTCTTTTCCCGTCAGTTTCAGACTTAACGGACTTTTGTCTCACTAAATCAAGGGTGAGGGATAGGGATAGGTCAACAACGGACCTATAGTACTCAGCTGAGCAGCCTTTACCATACCCTTAATTTTAGGGGCTAACCCATTGATAAAACGCGCAATGCGTTTGGTTTCAGGGGTGATCAGATAGGAAACTAACCTAGATAGGGAGTTAAAGTCATAAACGTACTTCTGATAATCTAGGTTCTTCATTGAAAGAGACAAAAAGTCTCTATCTAATTTCTCCACCTCATGAGGTGGGAAGTATATTTCCTTGACTAATTCGACAAACTTAGGCCATCCTAAGTTGTATAGGTGGACTTTACCCGTAGACTGGATCGTGGCTTTCCATCAGATTAGGGCATCGCCCTTAAAGGACTGTGATACATATTTGACCACATCCTTATCAGCACAGCCGCTGATATCTACGATTGTCTCCATCTCATCCTGCCACTTTAAGGCTTCCACAGCTCCTTTCTCCCCACTAAAGTCTCAGGCCTTGCAGGAGACAAAATACTTATAGGTACATCCGTCTTTAAAAGAATGGGACCTATCAGCAAAATTTATTTTCTTTGGTTCACTCTTCGCATTCGAAGAGTGAACTGAGCTCTCCTTATGAGCTGAGGATGGGGTAATCGATAATGGTCTAGAGCGAGTAGCACTTGACTCTTTAAGCTTTTCTATGGCCTTTCCCAAGGCGTTTTCAACAGCTGCATCAATGCGAGCTTGAAAATTATCATTATTAATATATCTGTTTTCGGCATTGTTGGAGTCAATATCCCGATGGCTACTTTGTGCCTCGTCCGAGTTGGCCATCTTTTTAGCTTTGGTTCTATATATCAATAAAACTTCACTTAGCCATGGGACATCAACCATATTAGCTTCAAACATTGGATATGACAATCCATTGCCTAATCAAGCTAGTGTGAATAACATCACAACTCTTAGGCTTATTATATCTATTTTTGGCCTAGGTCTCAAAAGGACCATCAAAGGAAAATTACAATTTGGACGTAGTCCATATATTATTGGACAGTGGATCGTAATATCACAACTGTCATTATCATATAGACAATTAATAATAGCCCATAGGCTCGTCACAAAGGACATTTAAAATATGGCTCATAGGCTTGTCGCTAATGGACATAAAATATGGCACATAGGCCTGTCACTAATGGACATAAAATATAGACAGAGGGTTATATTAACCACAGCTGTCGTTGTCATTTTGACAATATAATATTGCTCAAAGGTAAATCATCACAAAATGGATGTTAAATTGTGGCTCGAAGGCTTTACATCACTAATGGATGTTTAAGTCATTGCCCCAAGGGCAATGCATCACTAACGGATGTTTTCATCATAGCCCCGAGGGCAATACATCACTAATGGATGTTTAATCATAGCCCCAAGGGTAATACATCACTAATGGATGTTTAATCATAGCCCCAAGGGCAATACATCACTAATGGATGTTTTAATGATAGCCCCAAGGGCAATACATCACGAATGGTTGTTTTATCATAGCCCCAAAGGCAATACATCATTAACGGATGTTTATTATCATCGCACTGATGATATTAGCCGGGATCAAATTTGATCACATAGGCTATATAAGGTTAGGACATAGTCCATTACCTTGAAGGCTAGTGTGGTTCCTCAAGTCACACTACCAAAAGTATTAACATTACTTGAATGTTAATATAGATTATCCTAGTGGTCGATTAATAGTCACAGTCGCACTGACCTTAACGACTTGGAGGCTTGAACGTAGTCCACCACCTCTGGATAGAAGGATAACTTCCCTTAACTATCATGATAGAAGGTCCTTTCATCCTTAACTATCATTTATAACTTGGCTAAATATGTGGTTTGTGCCACTTGGCTAATCAAAACCATTAAGATCTTTTTGGAATTATATCGTAGAGCATAAATTTCAGTAAAATCGAGACACTCGTTTGAAGAGGATGAATACATATATATAATTCCAAAAATATTTCATTAAATTTCAAATAGAAATTATAATACTAGAAGCAATGAAATAAACTGTCCATGCAAGGACAAAAATAAAAAATGTCCACGCAGGGACTAAGGAAATAACAATGTCCTCGCAGGGACTAACATAATTTTATTAGAAGAGACTTCACTCGTCCTTCTTTCCCTTAACCAGTTTGGAGAGTTTCTTGAAGAACTTGTTTGTCTTTTTCTCCGTTTTCTCCGCTTATTGTTGCATTTCTTTCATTCGTTCTAAGGCCTCATTAATGGCCTCGAGTGGCGGCGGAGGTTGTGGTTGTGTATACTCGGGTACTGGTATCCATAACTTGGATATCCAGTAGATGGATAAGCAGGTGCGAAAGGAGATGGGTAAAGTGCGTTATGCATGACCACTTGCATGTATGGGTCATGCGACCATGCTTGGTAATTAATTGGTGTAGACGGGTTAAAAGGATCACATCCAGTATTATCTGGATATGTTAGGATAGGGTTACTATAACCCGATGGTGGTGGTTGAATCGCGGGTGATGGTGTTGGTTCCACCATAGGTGAAACATTAGAGGGTCCACCCTTTTGTGGGTCCTCTTGAATTGTGGGGTACGGGTTGGGCAAAGGTGGTAGCGATCCCAACCTTTGACCTGCACATACCGACATACGTGCTCCATGCTTCCTCCTTGGTGGTTCAGGTGATGGTTGAGGTTGGTCAACCAGTTCCATGTGGACATCTTCTTGTACAGGAGGTGGTTGAGAGTGATAGGAAGGAGTGTTGGCGAAGGTAAATTGGTTCCAATATTGGTCCATTCATTAGGACCTTGGTATGGCGATCTGGTAAGAGTTCGAATCGCTTGAGATTTCTGTGGGATGCGTATGCGATCCCGACGGTGGCATCTCCGGGTCGAAGTCCTCGTCCATGGGGTTTTGTTGGTCCAACTAATTTTGATCGGCTGGAGGTGTATTTAAATATTGGTTTGGATTAAACTCATCATGATAAGAATGATGAGAGTGATGGGAGTGGTGAGAGTGGTGCGAATGGTACGAGTGGTAAGAACTTTGAGTGTGGGTAGGTGAATGTTGGGCAAATGGCCCTGAATCTCCCGAGTCCTCATAGGGGTTCGGGTGATGGGGATGTGAAGGGATGTGTCCTGATGGTCCTCCCCTCATGGGTCCTTTTCCTCATCCTCGTACCCTTGGTGGCATTTTCCTGTTAAAAATCAATTAAAAATACAATACTAATAACTTAATAATGAAATGAGTAATCCTAGGTCAATGCCTAGACTCAGAAATCTAAGGAATGTGCTCGTGTAAGTTTGAGATTAAACACAAAAGGCTAGTGTTTAATTCTCTCGAACGTTGGCTCTAATACCAACCTGTCACACCTCGGATTTCCAATCCCAAATCCGTACACCGGTGGGTCTGGGTGGGGAGTATCGTGATATCTGTTGATAACATCATTGTCAACTAAACACGGCACAACGGAAGTCTTGGAGTAAAATTACTATTACAAACCAAATGTTCGAAATACAAAATAATATACAGGCTTGTAATAGAAGACCCACATGCGGATCATAAAATGTACAAAGAAAGAATATAAAACAGACTTTAAGGCAGATCTAAGGATTTGCAAGATCCTCTTATTTCACTACCGAGCAGCTTCTAGCTTATTTCGTATTATACCTGCAGCTTAGTCATTTGAAAATACGTCAGCTTTCGCTGGTAAATACACCCAACTGACTCATTTTGAAAACATTTTAGAAATTACATTTAAGTGCATAGGGCACAAATCTTTTATAACTTGGGAAAGTTACTTTGTAACCTTGTTAACAGATTCACATGTTTGTCCATACATACAGGGCCTAGTACAGAGACCGAGACATGATTAAATACACACCACTTAGAACTCACGGAGGAGTTATCCCCAACGTCTTAGGTAATTTGTATTTGAGCGTCTGTCAGGTGTATGCCTACACCCCGCGCTAAGGTCGTGGCCATTATCTAATGCAATGAGCCGAGGATATCCAAAACACGGTAATTTAACCACTGATGTTTAAGTTATCAAACAAAACTGATTCAAACGGAATATGCGGATTTACTAGCCACAATTTGGCATTCGATTGATCCCATTTCCGACCAAGCGGTAATAATTTACCGTATCCTAAGCCCGTATAGGGAAAATCAGTCAACAGTATTTACCTGAGCTAGTCTTGTTTTAAAATGCAAGATTTAATATGTCAGCCGTATCTAAAATGAATTAAGTGCAGATAGCATTTACTGGAAGGCTCTATTCTGGATTATGGCATAAGCTAACCAATTAAATACTAACGGTCTTATTTAAGTCATAGACTCAGACCGAGTAGTGTACAGGATCAAAACGTATAATGCTTGATTAAATGATGATTAGATAGAATGTGGTTTAAACCCAACAAGTACTTTGACTTGTATAAAATGGGTAAACAATTAACATTCTGGATTTTGAGTTTAAAATGATAAGGTTAAACCCGTTTTGGTTAATTTTCGTAAACTAGTTACATATACTTAACCGTACGCATATTAGCGAATCGGGTAACCGAATGAGTCATGGACAAGTTCTATATGCCATTATACTTTAATTAAGTTGTAATAACAGTAGGATATCAACTTATATGCCCGTTAAGGTTTTAAAATGAAATTATGCCTCATAAGGGCATTTCGGTAATTTCATACCGTATAAAAGGAACTTGAATATAATTAAATGTTATAATTATAATTATTCTGGAAAAATTATCTATTTATGATATAATATCAGTAGGTTATCAATTATATGTGTAATTTATATTTTATGACCAAACTATGCACTAAAGGGGCATTTTGTCATTTTACACATAGTTTATAAATTATTTGGGATTCTGAGTTTGTATCATGTACCTACTTTAAAATTATTTAAAATAAGTTTTAAAATCAGTAGGTAACAAGTCTTGGTTGATAGTTATGGTTTAAAACCATACTATGCGCCGAAACGACGATTTTGTCGTAAAATGACGATTTATGCGATGTTTAACGAAAACTGATGTTTGGGTCAGATTAAAATGTCTTAGATACATTATTTAATATAACATATTAGTAGGTAAAAGATTTACCTTGAAAAGATATGATTAAAACTATTTTATAAGCCATAGGGGCTTTATCGTCATTTACCGACATATTACAAGGATTTGTTCATAAACTCAGTTTATAATATAATTTAACATCCCAAATAATCCTACTTATAATATTACATAAGTAGGAAACTCATTTTCATGTTCATTATCTTTTAAATCTTATTTTATGCAAAAAAGGCATTTTAGTCAAAATGGCATAATTCCGGCACTTGTGCATAAACTTAGATTCTGATTATGATCATGTAATATAACCATCAGAGGTTTATGCTACATTATATTATGATCATAATGCAACTTTAGATCAGTAGCTAACTAATCAATTCAGGTCAGAATCGAAAGTCAAAGCAAAAGTCAAACTTCGCGACTTTCAGTTGCGAACCGACCCTGGAACTAAAATTGACGAGCCGAACATGTTCTTACATGTTCTAATAATTATTAACAACTTGTTTAAGTGTCAAAACAGGTTTCATAACATATATAAGATCAATTAATGATTTTTCCAAAAAATGGCCTATTTGACTTTTTAATATTATAACTTTAACCCGTCAATAGGTCTAGCAAACGTGATCTTCAGAAGGTGCCCTTTATAGGGACTAACACCTACCTTATTACGACCACTTAGCCATGTTCATTATGAACAATGGCTGAACCATAATGGTCTTAACCGAAAGTCAAGACGTTTTCCGTAAAACGCTTGACTTTTGGCTATAAAAGCCTATAAACGAAAATGCAAGAGCAAGGAACACTTACAAGAGGTTCCTAGAATGCAAAAGAACTAAATTGGATGCTCCTTTCAGTTAGGAACTTCCAGAGGAGGGAGAATAGTTGAAAATGAGAAAGGTGCAAGTTCAAAGGTTGAACCTTTGCACCTATATATAGTTGGAGAGCTTAAAGGAGGTGATGCCAGGTGTTAAGGGGTGTAAGAAGGAGCTTACAAGTGTCCTAAAAACGTTTGAAAGTCCCTTATTTTGATTTAATGGTTTATTTGGCAATATGTGTGTAGGCCAAGCAAATTTTCTGTAGACACAGGCCTTCGCAACTCGCGAGGGCCAGGCCTTAGCCTCTCGCGCCCCGTGGGAGGCCAGGCCTTAGCCTCTCGCGCCCCGGGGAGGCCAGGCCTTAGCCTCTCACGCCCCGCGGGAGGCCAGGCCTTAGCCTCTCGCGCCCCGCAGGCGCCCCATGTCAGATTTCAAAATTTGCCACATTTAGCCCCTCAACTTATTAAACCCCTTTAAACCTTCTAAAACACTTTTTAGCACTTTTAGCCTCCGTAGCCATTATTGGCGTACCCAGATTATGCCGGACATTGTCGAGCTCTCGTTCGTTAAAGGTCACTCAGAGGTATAAATTAACATGTTGACACTTTAATCCCTCCAATGTCCAACTTTTATAAAATTACGGATTTAATCCCTCTCATCCAACAAATAGGACATGTGAGAGTTAGGACTTTGTAAAAGATCACTCAGAGGCTCATTATAAGCATGTTGACTCCGATGTCACTCAAAGGCTGGGAATGTTGATACAATGGTCACTCAAAGGCCATGTTTTTAGCATGTTGACACTAACGGTCACTCAAAGGCTATATTTTAAGCATGTTGACACTAATGGTCACTCAAAGGCTCGTTTATGCATATTGACATCAGAAGATCACTCAGAGACTTAGTTTGAGCATGTTGACGCTTTTAGTCCTTGTTAGTCTTTAATAGACGTAAAAATAAAATACGCTAAACCAGAAAAAGAATGTGATTCTGACGTAGTTAAAATTGTGGTTAAAAATGCTCTGAAGAATGAGTCTGACAAATCCAAATTGGATGTTGAATCATCAGAAAATAGTTTAAACAATGATCCAAACGTCATCATATACAAAATGCACGGATCTGATAGACTATATTCCGATGAGGATTTCCCAATTCAGAATGTCAATCTTGATCGAGTTGATAAGTTGTTCAAACTTGTTTTGGTGAGCCATTCTGATTTAGAAAAACGGGATGCATCATTTTATTCTTAATCAAAATGTGTCAACAAACCCTACCATCAGAGGGGCAGAGACTATCCTAAAAACAGGAGAGCAGGGTTGGGTTTTCAAAAACAAAGAAAGAACAACAACAAGTTTCAAAAGTTAATCTTTTCTAAGAAAATTAATATTGTCTATGGGACAACCACCGAAAGAGAAAAAGAGATCATTGGTAAACAATCCAATGATGAATTCAAGAAGGAAAAAGAGAGTAGAAATTAGGATTTAGATTCCTCTGTTAGAAAAGATAGCAGGAAGTGCTACAAGTGTAACAATGTTGGATATATTGCACGTCAATGTTCTCAAAGAAATCCAAAACCTGTTTCTAACTCAATCAGATCTACAAAAGATGAGAAACAAAAAGCACCCAAGTTTGTACCAAAACAAATGTTGAAAATAAACAACGAATCAATAAAAATGTAAAATCAACGATTCAAGTTTCTAAATTTCAAATTTGTGAAACTTCCACCAAGAATCGTCAAAAGGATTCAAAGTTTTATTCTAAAAGGGCAATTTTGAGAACACAAACTTGGGTAGCAAAAGTTAAACCATCTTTAGTAGAACTGAAACCACCTGTTCCAGCCAAAACAGAGATCAAACAAAGTGTCAAAACAAAGTTCCAAAGTTTGATATTCCAAAACCACCCAAGACCAACAGGCTTGGGTTTCTTTGTTTAAATAGTTTCTTCCTCATGTGTGCAGGGGCTCCCTAGGTCGATCATGTCAAAATGGATTATGGACAGTGGAGCTTCCTGACACATGACTGGGATGCTTGCGTTGTTACACGACGTCAAAGCTATCCGGGGAGGTTACGTTGGTTTTGCTGGGACTCAGGGTGGAAGATTTGTGGGAGAAGGTATTCTTACAAATGGAGTGGTTTCTTTCGACAAAGTGAACTACATTGCTGAGCTGGAGGATAATCTTCTGAGCATTTCGCAAATCTGTGACAAAAAATTCACAACACACTTCAATGACAAAGAATTCTTAATTCTCAAGCCAGGATTCAAAATTCCTGAGGAGTGGATCCTCATGCGCGCTCCACGAGAGAATGATTTTTATGACCTAGACATGAGCGTTGCATCCACTACGTCAAAGAAAGTTTAGTGCTTCGTTTCTAAAGCTACCTAGAAGGAGGTAATCTTATGGCGTCGGAAGATGGGGCACATACACCTACAAAAGATGAATTATTTGGTGCACAACGACCTAGTGGAGGGTGTTAATGTGAAGAATTTTCATTTATTTGATGTTTGTCTGAGTTGTAAGAAGGGGAAAAAGCATAAGAAATCACACCAAAGAAAGTTGCTTAACTGTATTAAGCTACCACTAGAAAGGCTTCATATGGATCTTTATGGGCTAGTGAACGTGAAAAGCATTTTTGGAGATCTATATTGCCTGGTCATGACAGATGATTTTTCAAGATTCTCATGGGTTTTTTTCCTAGATAGTAAAGACGAAACGTTTGAAAGTCTTATGATTCTCTTTAGGAAGCTAGAAAACCTATATCACTTGCCAATCAAGAGAATCTGATGTGACAATGGTACTAAGTTCAAGAACAAGAGGATGCTCGAATGTTGCAACAAAAAGGGGATTCTTCACGAACTCAGCGCTCCCTATACTCCTCAACAAAATGGAGTAGCTGAATGTAAGAATCGCACACTTATCGAGACTGCCAAAACAATGCTCGCTGATTCAAAACTTCCAATTAGTTTCTGGAGCGAAGTAGTTGTGTCCGCGTGTTATACCCTCAACCGTGTGTTGACAATCAAGCCTCACAACAAGACCTGATTTGAGCTGCTAAACCATCGGAAGCCGAACCTCGCGTTTTTGGAGCCTTTTGGATCGTTGTGTACTGTTTTGGACCCGGACGGTATATTGGAGTCAAATCCTTGGAAGGATTTTTCGTCGGTTATGCTAGTCCACAAAAGCAAGTCTTCTTGCCGATTCTGAACCAGGTCATTCTTGCACAACATGTTGATTGTCAACGATATACTACGCAAAGCAGAAACCTGGGGATCAATGGCTGTTCAACTACGATGGTTTGTGAAATTCATTTGACATACCTGAAGTACCATCAGAAGAAGAACTTGTTATGCTTTTTCAACAGCATCAAATCTCCAATCAAGAGCAAGTTTCAGACCGTTGGTGATTTCCCGTCACTTCCTGTCTCTAACACTTCTGATGTAGGTCCGAGCAATACTCTTCAAGAATCAGTCTTTGTACCTATCTTGAACACTGCTGAGTCATCTCCCATCAACCAATTAGTGCTGACTCTACTCGTGAACTAACTTTTGATGATGGAGGATCCAGTTCCGATGAAGGATCTGAGCAAATTGAAAATTTTCTAGAAATCCCAGGCTGATCAATCGAATGATAGGAATGAAGCTACATCTTCTACACTAGTTGCTGATGAAGTTGTCATGAATTTGCAGAGTCAAGTAGATATTCCGAGTGAAGTAATGCAAGGACACTATCTTACCATCCATCAGAGAATATCATTGGCAACTTACAAACCGGAGTGAAAACTCGCAATCATATCAATAAGGATCTAAGTTGTTTTTTATACCAGTGTTGCTCCATTGCAAACCAGACTTTTTTACAATTGTTTTGTTTCACAGGTTGAACTAGGAAATTAGAAAGATGCATTGAAAGAGGAAAGCTGGGTGGATGTAATGTAGGAATAGTTGCTTCAATTCCAGAAACTTGGTGTCTGGAATCTTATTGACATACCAAATCATCATAAAAAGATTAATACTCGATGTGTCTTCAAGTGCAAGAGAGATGACAGAGGTATTATGGTCAGAAACAAAGCTTGGCTCGTGGTCCAGGATTTTCTCACCAGCAAGAAGGGATAGACTACAATGAAGTCTACCCCCCAGTTGCTCGTCTTGAAGCTATTCGTATATTCTTGGCCTTTGCTTCTTGGAAAGGATTCAAGGTGTACCAATTGGATGTTAAATCTGCTTTCCTTTACGGCAAAGTCAAAGAGAAGGTGTATGTCGGACAACCACCGGGGTTTGTCGATCCGATACACAAGGATAAAGTCTACCTTATGAACAAGGCATTATATGGTCTACACCAAGCCTTGAGAGCTTGGTATGAAACGCTTTCAAGACATCTTCTAGAAAACGACTTTCTCAGAGGAACTGTAGACTGTACCCCCTTCACAAAGGAAGTAGATGGACATCTGATTTTGGTACAAATCTATGTGGATGATATCATCTTTGGATTGACAAATGATAAGCTGTGCAAAGACTTCGAAGAAGTCATGAAAAAGAAATTCGAAAATGAGTGCTATGGGGGAGATGAAGTTCTTATTAGGACTTCAGGTTGAGCAATGCCTGATGGTATCTTCATTAATCAGACGAAGTATGTTGATGATCGGATCCTTGATGTATCTCATAGTTTTAAGACCTGATATCATGTATCCAACATGCCTTTGCGCCCGTTATCAGTCCAATCCAAGAGATTCGCACTTGTTAGCAGTCAAACGAATCATGCGATACTTGAAAGGATGTCCAAGCACCGGCTTGTAGTATCCTCGACATGACGACTACAAACTTGCGAGTGACTCGTATTTTGATTTCAGCTGCGGTAAGCTTAATTCCAAATCTACTACGGCTGGTTGCCAGTTCTTCAGAACCCGTTTGGTAACGTGGCAATGAAAGAAATAGACCGTGGTCGCTCTCTCTACATGTGAGGCTGAATACGTTTCAGCATCCAGCTGTTGTTCCCCGATCCTCTGGATACAATAACTGATGAGAGACTACGGACTACAATTTCTTGATACGCCAATTTACGTAGATAACAAGGCGGCTATTGATATCACCAAAAATCTTGTTCAACACTCACGCACTAAACATAAAGAAATTCGACACCACTTTATCCGTGATTGCTACGAGAAAAAGTTAGTTAGAATTGAAAAAAATCCACACTGATGACCAAAAAGCAGATTTTTACACCAAAGCTTTTGATAGATCTAGATTTAAAAATCTTTTGAAATTAAATGGTTTAAAAAATCTGACATCAGTGGATACACTTGAGGTTGAATTTGAGGATGACGAGGACTTGACGTGATTCTCATCGGTATGACATGTTATATTTTCTTCAAAACTAAAAAAAAAATATTTTTTATTTTAGGGGAAGAAAAGTTATGAAAAATACAAAAACATTAAAAAAAGGTCAAAAAGAGTGTTTGTGAAAAAGAGGTGTTTACATTAGAAAACTATCACAGTATGCTAAAGATATGGAATGTTTAAACAGATAATTAAAACAAGGCTTACTAATGATGTGCCAATAGACTTCACACGATCAATAAATTGTTTTTCAAGATAGAAACCTAAAAGAAAAACTGAGAAATTTGTGGGTCGACATCTCTCGGATATATGGACTTAGTACTCCGAAATTTCCTTTGAGAGAATGCTAGATTATGTGGTAGCAGGTGTTTATATTTACTTGATATCTGGGGTATTATCCGCGTTCTTCTGATTTTGCATTGGCAATGACCTAGAACTTGTATAATACTTTACGTATTTTTCGCCTCCAAAAGCCGCACAAAAAATGAGCATGTCATAAATATTTACGACATCTGCAGTTCAAAAGATTCCTAAATAGAACACCACCTAAAGTCAAGCCTTCGTCTTTTTCTCAAGGTCTCGCGATTCAATTTACATATATCAGTTAGATATATTCACCTATGAAATGAAATTCTAGGAGTCTCGATGCGGGAGTATATTCTAATATGGGAAACATAGTTATTTCATGTTCGTTAATCTTACCTAACATATCTTGAAACATTTGATAAACATCTAGAGGTTTAAGTGGATAAGTATATTGGCAACCTAGGTAAATCTGTTTAAAAACCTTAAAGTTACTACCAAGATCAACGGTACTTGTGATTTATCTAAATATCTGACTTGATCCTCTAAACACGAAACTCACAAAAAATATGTATGTAAATACATCTTTATTTACTTGTTCTTTCTTTTCAGAAAAATCCCAAAAATATTTTCAGTTTATTTTTAGCAATCTATCTTAGATTTTAATCTACATTTTCTCCGTTCCACAACGTTTGTTGTCTTTTGGATGAGACTATTCCAGATATAACAACATATAGAGAAGTTTTAGATTTTCTAAGTAGAATGCCTATTACAAAGGCCCTTACAGATTGTCATACAACATACCGATCTCATGTTGAATATTTTTTGGAATGTGGCCAAATTTAGTGAAGAAGAGAATGCTATCCTGTCTACAATACGCGTTGATAACGAAGATATTGAAGTCAGGATCACTTAAGATCTGATTCGAACAGTGTTGGAATTCAATGACAGTGAAGACGACCCGATTGGTTACCAAGAATATATGGTCAAAGGGTGTTTTTATAGAATGGGTTACGCTGGATTTGTTAATGTCGCACCGTTTAAGAAGGAAAATCTCAGTGCTCCCATCCGATACATAGCTCACTGCATTATTCACGCCCTAAGTCATAGAAAGGGTGGCTTCGATGACTTGATCAGATGTGCTGATTACGGCACTTATTCTCAATCTGCCATACAACTTCTCTAGACTCATATTTTTGCAAATGGTACAGAACATTCAACGTGAAAAGTTTTTATAGTACCCGAGATTCGTGCAAATGCTGCTAGATAATCTACATCCAAATCTGAAGAAGAAGAAGGACGATGTTCAGAGACTTGAGCATATGGATGTGTCTACATTAAAGAAGATGAATTTGCACCTAAAAGCTTTCCCCAACGCCAAGCCTGTATTTGGGGCTATCAGTAACAAGACTATGTGGCGCCGCCCAGGGGGAAGTGGCGAAAGGATGAAAGTGGGGACGAGGCTAAGGACATTGAAGGGTTAGATGGTTTTGTTGCAAAAAGAAGCATGTTGTTTACGAGGAAGATAAAAAGGGGGTAAGGGGACAAAACGAAGCAAACTGCTACATCTTCCTCCACTGCCCCTTAAAAGAAGAAACGTACTGCCGGCACGAGTTTGGTCGATGAGACTGAGATTGAAGAAAATATCGAGACATTGGCTGCTGATATAGAAAGAGAAGCGTTTTGTTTTAAAGAAGGTATAGTTGAAGAAGCATCCTCTTCTAGCACCGATGAAGAGGATAGGATCGCCGGAGAAAGAGAGAGAGCCAAAGAAAGAGAATTAGAAAGATGGGCTGAAATACAACGTAAAGCTGAGGAGAGGAGAAGAAAAGAGACAGGTGGAGATGATTCTACATATGTGCCATCTGCATCTGACAGTGACACTCCTGGTCTCAAATCATCAAAGAGGCCATCTAAACGTGTGAAGAGGCCAGTGGTTAGAAGTTCTGACTCTCCGAAAGCTCGATTAAAGAGAAAGGTGCACGAAAAGTTGATATTGCACAGAATGTTGAGTCTACATCACAACCGCCATCATCACCAACTCCACAACCACCACCATCACCACCTCCTCAACCAACTCCTCGACCACCACAATCTCCACCATCATAACCAACACCACAACCTACACCTCAACCAACTCAATCTCAACCCCAGTTCTCAATAGGATCCAGACTTGAAGATCAGTTTGACTTCGATTTTGGAGATATTCTAGGGGAGAAGAATTTTCTATAACATGTTCAATGACACACGAATCGAAGAGTTGGAAAACCAACTTATGCTAAATAGTGTGAAGATTGCTGAATAACAAGAGCAAATTAAGGGGCTGAAAGAAGAAAAACAACATCTTGAGGCTATCTTGGCAAGTATTGTGTCGGAGAACGAAAGGCTAAGGAACCGTATGGAAGAATATAATGAAGAATACCTCCGAAATCAATGGCAAATGAGCTTATTCGAGAAAATTCTTACAAAGAAAATCGGGATTATTTAGCCGCAAAAATCGATAAGATTGAGAGGGCAGAGGCTAGAGAAAGAGTTGCTGAGCGGGAACATATTGCTAAAGAATTATCAGACACTCAGGGCAAAGGAAAAGAGAAGGTTGGTGATGTTGATACAGTTTAGTGTATGTCGCTTGTTCTTAATTACAGTGGTAATTGTACAGTCTTTGCTCAAGTGTCTGTATAGGTTTGGTCGTGTCGAATAGATCGGGATATCCTTATATCTTGATCCAGTATGACATCTTAGCTTGTCTGTGTTAATCAGTTGCATGTGTGCATACTGATAAGTCTTGTGTACGTCAAGTCTACACACGTTCTCCAAGAAGAAGGATTCTGTGCGAGTCAGAGAATTCGTACGAAACAGAGGTTTCATGCGAATCACTGAAGGGTTTCGTACGAAACAGCTGCCACGCACCAATTCTGGAGTTGTGTTTCGTGTGAAATATTGTGTTCAGTATGTCTAGACTCGTATTTCGTACGAAACTAGACAGACACTATATAAGCAGACATGTACCTCTTTGTTGGGGGTCGCCTGAGAACTAGTTTACTCGCTTGCGAGAGTTGGTCAGACCAGAGAGCTTGTTACCCTTTGAGTTGGTTATCTCTGTAGACGAAGACACAAGAACACAGCAAGTTTGTTTGAGTCATACGAGCATTGTGTGTATATGTTTGTACTTGTTCTCAATCATTAATCAAGATAGTGAATCTTTGGTTACCCCGTGTTCTTTACTTTGCTTTGGTTGCATGCACACTTGGATTTCACACTTGTGTGTGTCATATGAACCAGGAACTGGTTTAACACCATCCGCAGGTGGACCTACAAGTGTTATCAGAGCTTTGGCTCTTTCCTTGTTCAAAACTGGGCTTAGTTGTGTTGAGCTAGTTTGAAGATTTCTGAAGTTTTCTTGAGCCTCCAACAGAAAACTTAAGTTTTGGATAGATAAATAACTTAAAAATTGGTTAAAATCTATTGCATATAGAAAATTTTATGGTAAAATTTTTCTGAAGAACACCCTTGAAGAAGAAATCTGCAAAAATTTGAATCTGATTAGTTTGGTAGGGTTGACATTTTCTGACTTGGATCTGGACTTGGACTGTTGACTGATTAAAAATCTGTGTTACAACTAAAAGTGGGTAAGACAACAGGTAATTTCGAAAAAGCAGGTCTACACAAGAAAGGAAATTTCTCACCCAACCATTTCTGAAAAGATTCCTCTGAAAAACGCTAAACTAAACATTTGGTGCGACTGAATTATTTCGTGCGAATCATCTTGACACGCACGAAACAACCATTTCGCACGAAACATCAGTGTTTCGCACGAAATCAGTGTTTCGCACGAAACATCAGTGTTTCGCACGAAACAGGTGTCTCGCATGAAACATAATTGTTTGTTTTTCGCGTTTTTCAAAGCTTTGTGATTTTAAGAATTTGTCATATTTTCAGAACCTGTGAATTTTTAAACGGTAGTTATAATTTTGAAATTTTAAAACCTTTAAATTTTCATTAAACAAGAAAATACAATGAGTTCTAACCCGTGGGATTGGAGTTGTTCAAGCTCAAATCAGGAGTCTTCGCAAAGCTCCGCAACATCATGGGTAAAATCTTTGATTCCACAACATACAGGAATGATCTCTGCAAATCAATGGGCGTGTGTTGCAAATCAAAATCAAAGCATCCAAACTCTGTTAATGAGCGAAAGTGAAATAGGGAGTAACAACCGTCCGCCCAAGCTAAATCATATGAACGATTATCCTTCCTGGAAAAGTCGTTTTCATACATACGTTCTTGGACAGAACACAGAATTGTGGACGTGTTTCACTACCCCCTACAATGAAGCACTTGAAGAAGCTGGATCAAATCCAACCACTTAGGCCAATCTAGTCGAAAGTGACAAGAAAGCTTACTATCTAGAGAAAAAGGCATTTGCTATCCTCACACAAGCTCTACATAAAGACATTTATCATCAGTTTGTGTATTGTACTACAACGAAAAATTTGTGGGACACTTTGGAAGCAAGAGGTGAAGATAACGCTGCTACCAGGAAGATTCGGCATGATCTGCTCAAGAAAAAGTTTGAAGGTTTCATGTTCATGGAGAACAAAACCTTGAATGATATGACCACTCGGTTTTATAATCTTCTCAGCGAAATGTACTCGTATAAAGTGTTAGCAGCACCACAAGAAATTGTGATGCGATTTGCTGATGCTTTACCTCCAAAATGGGGTCAATTTATTGATCTATTAAAACATACAGGTGTTTTGGACTCAATAAGTATTTATGAATTTGTAAAGAAACTGGAGAACAAGAATGAAGAAGAACTCCGGAAGGCACAACGAGTCTCTGCTCCACAAAATCCTGAGATGTAATTTGGAAGTATTAAGGCAGGTACAAGCTCAAATCAGCAACCGAAACTGCAAACCGCGTTTGTGTCAAACGTGAACCTTTCCTACCCCAACCAGTACAATCAATTCAGTCTACAAGTTCGAGTAATCAAGCCTATGGACAGACTTTTGATCCGAAAGCATTCCTTCCACAGCCAAGGGATTTAGCGCATAAAGCTCCATAGCAAGCTCCTCAACAAGCTTTCTATGGAAGCAACAGTAAATCTGCAAATCCCAACACTGTCAAACTTGACACGTCAAATCTCTCCAAAATCAACGTAGAAGTTGCACAGGAACATGCAGAACTTCTGAATACCATGGTCAGTGCGTATTGTGGTTTAGTTGCAGGTCAAATAGGGAACATCAATTTGACAAACGAAGACTATGAACAAATTGACCGAGATGAAATGGAGCTGATGGACATCAAGTGGGCATTTGCAAGCGCTATGAGAAGAGCGAAGGATTATATGAGAAGAACGGGTAGAAGCAGTTCGGAAAGCAAGAAGGATACCAAATACGGCTTTGACAAAACCGTCGTTACTTGCTTCAACTGTGGAGAAAGAGGTCACTTTAAGCGGGAATGCACAAGACCCAGCAAGGAAGGAAATCACAACCCCTTTCGTAATCAGTCTCAACCATCCAACACAGCACAATACAACAACGAAAGAAGAATAGTAGCTGTTGGCAACTCTAACAACTACCAATCAATCAGGTCCTTCAAACACGCACAAAGCTATGGTAGTTCAGTCTGATGAAGGATGCGATTGGTCAGTACAGTTGGGAACAGAGAACAACGGAAGAACTGCATGCTATGCAAGGATCATGGATCAAAACAAGCATGATCACAGCATCAACACTCAAAATAATGATGATACATCTGGGGATGCTGGTAGTCCTGATGAAGAATGTTCAAGTTCAGATGGTTATGAGTCTGATTCTGATGTGTAGAAAGGAAGTGAAGCTGAGGTTGAAGAGTTGCTGAGTGAAGCTGAGATGTTGAAGAGTGAAAAGGTAAGTATGACGAGGAATGCAGAAGCTGCGGAAATAGAGACAGAGGCACTCTCTACAGATGATGCAGCTTTTCCTCATCACACTGCCTTTATGGAAAATGTTGAAGGTTCTTCAAAACAGGTAAATTCTGACCTTCCTACTGTTTGCAATGACTGTGTTGAGTTGAAAATAAAGTATGAAACCGTCAACAGTCATAATCAGAATTTAGTTGTTGAACTATCAAAATGCAAAGAGGCGAACTTGGCACTAACTAGAAATGAAAAAGAATTCAAATCTGTAATAGAAACCCTTAAGAAAAGTGTTTCTGAATTGACAAAAACAATTTTGAATAAACAGACAGGAATTAATAACTACATTAATCTCCTAGAAGAAACAAGAAAGAGTTAGCCATTGCCAAATGCGAATATGATTCGACCAAATGCAAATTGGAAAGTTATTCTAACTCTCAATATGTGCTTGATCATATCATTGAAGTTCAAAAACTAAAGGGAGATGCTCAATGCATAGGGTATAATTCGTGTCCACCCCCAATGAAACACAACTATACCAAAATGCCTGATGAAGAGGAGATGCCTCGTTTTGAACCCTCTGTACCTTTGAATCCTAAGGAATTCACAGCCGGGTTAGGGTTCAAGCTAGGCAATTCCTCTCAAGAACCAAGCAAGCCAGAAAGTTCATCATCTAATGAAGAAGAGGATGATACATCAGATGATGAATCAAGAATTGATGATCAGGATCAGCCTCTTGATGAAAGGAAAAGAGTAGGATTGTCTGCTACTCCTAGTACTCAATCTGTTGAGAATCAAGATACTCTTCCTAAGAAATCTGTGAAGACAAGTGTGTCTACACAAGAAGTAGATAATGTGTTGTATACTTTGGTTGGAGATAAGAAATCTATTCAAACAAAGATTTTCCAATTAAAAACGTAAATCCAATCTCTATAGATCAGGTGTTTGAAAAGTCAAAAACCAAATCTTTAGAGAAGAAAAAGTCAACCAAATCACAACTATTATCCGCTTCAAAGGAAAAAGAATGGAAGCGAGTTGAAAAGCCCACAACTTCTCAACCAAAGGTTGAAGCAAAAGGCTCTCGTTACAAAAAAAAGGCTAAAACTGTTAAATTTGTAAGTTTTAAAGATACCGATAAAGTCGAAACTTTTCAAGGAAAATCTAATGTTGATTTGTAAAGAAAGTTAAGATTTTGAAAATAAATAGTCAAAACAATTACACCCAACACACTGATGGATGTAATGAAAATGAACCCAGTACCTCAGGATCCACAAATTCAACATCAAGCCGAGAAACACGATCTCCTAGTTTTGTTGAAAGGAGAACATGTTTCAAATGTGGAGAATTTGGCCACATTATAAAGGATTGTCAAAATCCAGCCAAATCAAGATGTATAGAGAAAACCCCTCATGAACCAACTTGATGTGAAAAGCATAAGGGGTGGTTATGTTGCTTTTGCTGGTGACAAAGGTGGATACATCACTGGAGAGGGAATGGTCTCCAATGGTGTTGTGAGCTTCGACAAGATCAATTATGTGCGGCAAATTGATCACAATATTCTTAGCGTTTCTCAAATCTGCGACAAGAAGTTCACAGTACATTTTGATGATGCCGGATGTTATGTGCTGAAGCCTGTATTCAAGATCCCCAAGGAATGGATTCTCTTGTCGGCTCCAAGAATTAATGATTTGTATATTCTTGATATGAGCCAAGCTATTACAACATCTGCTTAAGTCTCATGTTTTGTCTCTAAAGCCACTGAGAAGGAATCAATCTCCTGGCACAGACGTTTGGGACACATTCACCTGAGGAACATGAACTATTTGGTGAAGAACAATCTAGTGAATGATGTACCAGTGAAGAACTTCCATCTTCAAGATGTTTGTGTATCATGCCAGAAAGGGAAGCAAGCGAGAAAGTCCCATCCCGTGAAGAAGATCAACATTGTGAATATGCCACTAGAACGTCTTCATATGGACCTCTTTGGACCTATGAAACACAAGACAACCTTTGGTGATTCTTATTGTATGGTAGTTACTGATGACTACTCCAGATTCTCATGGGTAAACATGCTGGCACACAAGAGTGAACTTCTTACTATCCTTAAGAATCTCCTGACTCTGCTAGAAAATTTGTACAATCTGAAGGTAAGGAGAATCAGAAGCGACAATGTCATGGAATTTAAGAATCAAGTTATGGATGAGTACTGTTCCTCAAAGGGTATTCTGCATGAGTATAGTTCTCGATATACTCCACAACAAAATGGCGTCGCTGAGAGGAAAAATAGAACTCTTATAGAAACTGCAAGAACAATGTTAGTAGAATTAGAACTTCCCGTTCAATTTTGGGGAGAAGCTGTTGCTACTGCGTGTTATACGATGAATAGAGTTCTAACGTGAAGAGACATGGGAAGACATGCTTTGAGTTGTTACATAAAAGGAAATCGGATATTTCTTTCTTATAACCTTTTGGAGCTCCATGCACTATGTTAGACCCACATGGAAAGTTTGGTCCTAAGGCTATCGAAGGTTTCTTTCTTGGATATGCTACTCCAAATTTCCGGGTGTGGATTTTGTCTTCGAAGAAGATTGAAGAATGGGGTGAAGTCAAGGTTCAGAGATATACAGATGCTGTTAGAGCTTCGGGTGCTCCTTGGATGTTCGACTACGATGGGCTATTTGACTCCTTTAATCTGCCAACTTGATGATGCAATAGCTGCTGCCCAGATGTTATTGGAAAGTGATGCTGTAGTAGACTCGTCATTAGTACGACCAATTATTGTTAACCCTCAAGTGTCGACTTCGGTTAATAATCTTGTTCAAAATGAGGAATTCGAAGACACTGCGGATTATAATGTTTCATCAGAAAAAGATGAGTTTCACGATGCTAATGAAGCTACCTCTGGTGCGGTTCCTGGATTTTCAAATGATACGTTAAATATTCAACCTCAAGGAACGACTGAAGGTCAAGCATCTACAACGTCATCAAATCCAGCTCTCGATGTAACTGTTGATCTGAATATCCACAATTTGGATATCAATTCTCGAGTTCCTGATGTGCCAGAAACTCGTATTCTTAATATCAATCCTCAGCAGAATATTATTGGAGATGTCTAGAGTGGTGTGCAGACTCGTAATCAGATTCGAAACAACCAGAATGCTGGATTGTATTCGGAAATCGGGGAATCTGGTGGTTTGAATGATTGGTCTTTTGCCTGCTATGTGTGCCAAGTAGAACCAAAATCTTGGAAGGAGGCAATGAAAGAAGACTCGTGGGTTGAAGCCATGTAGGAAGAACTTCAGCAGTTTCAGAAGTTAGGCGTCTAGAAATTGGTTGACAGGCCTGACGGCTACAAGAAGATTGGTACACGATGGGTGTACAAATGCAAGAAGGATGACCGAGGTGTTGTTGTGAGAAATAAAGCATGATTGGTTGTTCAAGGTTTTAGTCAGGTCAAAGGCATTGATTACAATGAAGTTTATGCACCAGTTGCACGACTTGAGGCCATAAGAATCTTTTTGGCTTATACGTCCTTCAAGAAGTTCACCATTTATCAGATGGATGTGAAGAGTGCATTTCTTCATGGTGTGGTAGAAGAGGAAGTATATGTTGAGCAACCGCCAGGTTTTGAAGATCCACTTCATCCTGACAAGGATTGGCTTCTTAACAAGGCGTTATATGGTCTTCATCAAGCTCCGAGGGCTTGATATGAAACGTTGTCTACCTATCTGTTGAAGAATGGTTTCCGACAAGGCATGATCGACTATACTCTCTTCATCAAGGAATAGGACAAGGACTTGCTTCTAGTACAGGTTTATGTTGATGATATTATATTTGGGTCTACTAACACTCGAATGTGCAAAGAATTCGAACAGGTTATGCAGGAGAAGTTCGAGATGAGCGTAATGGGAGAAATGACTTTCTTTTTAGGTTTGCAGGTTCAACAATTAAAGGAAGGGATTTTTATCCATCAAACCAAGTACGTCGAAGATATTCTCAAGCGATTTAAGATGGAGGACTCAAAGCCTTTGGGAACTCCATTAGCTCAAAATCATGGGATTACTCCAGATGGAATGGGTGAACATGTAGAACCATCTCTCTATCGTGCTATGATCGGATCTCTCATGTATCATACTGCTTCAAGACCCGATATAATGTACCCAACATGCCTTCTGGCGTGATATCAGTCTAGTCCGAAAGTTTCTCATTTGATGGCTGTAAAAAGGATCTTTCGTTATCTAAAGGGTCGCCCTGACACTGGTCTATGGTACCCTAAGGATGATAACGTTGATCTGACAGCATTCAGTGATTCTGATCATGCAGATGCAAAATCGATGCAAAATCAACAACAGCAGGATGTCAGTCCTTGGGAAATCACCTAGTTACGTGGCAATGCAAAAAGCAGACTTGTGTAGCTACATCAACATGTGAGGCTGAGTATATTTCAGCTTCTAGTTGCTGCTTTCAGGTTCTATGGATTCAACAGCAAATGCGCGACTACGGTTTTGAATTTCTTACTACTCCTATTTTTGTTGATAATGAAGCTGCTTTACAGATCACTCGGAATCCTGTACAGCATTCAAAAACAAAACACATTGAGATAACTATCATTTCATACGAGATTGTTATGAAAAGATACTTATCGATGTTGTTAAAATCCACACTGATCACCAACGTGCCGACCTTTTTACCAAAGCCTTTGATAAATCACGTTTTGATTATCTACTTTTGGTCAATGGTATCAAGGTGAAACCCGAGTAACTCAACCATGGGTAACTATTTTTGTATATACTTTTCTAAAAATCTAAAACTACAAAAATATTTTCAGTTTTATATTTTAGGGGGAGTAAATTTCAAGAAAATACAAAAATATGTCTTTTATTTACCCTCTTTGTTTAAGGGGGAGAAAATTCAGAAAAATTCAAAAACATTAGAAAAATCAAAAATGAGTTTCTTGGATAAGTTGAAGATGATGAAATTCACCGATAAATCTGTCAGATATGGTTAAAAGCATAGAAAGAAGATTGATAAGTAGCTTTCCTAATGATGTATCGGTAGGCTCACAATCAGATTAAAATGTGCAGGTTGATATAAACTTAACAGATAGAACGCCAAGTGGGAACCATTCATTGGCATATGGTCTTGGTACCGAAATTTCGTTTGATAGAGTGCCGAGGTTCTAAGATATACGGTCTTTATGCTGGCTTATCATATGGGTATCATTGTTGAATCTTTTGCCGAAAAATAACGATGGCGCAAGTCTAGAACTTCCATGATATCATACATACGTGTACATACTGCATACGACCATCAAATAAGTGATAAAAATATCACATCCCCAAAATAAGTGATAAAATATCACAGCTTTATGCGGGAGCTAAGTTCGTCTCTTTGTCGGTACGATGGTACTAACCTGCTCACGGACTTATCCTGTGCCTTGCATTCATATGAAAATTAAGTTCCTCATTAATAAGTGATTAAATCACAAAGGGCTTGTTTTCAATCAAAATAAGTGAGTATCTCACATCATTCATATACGTCAAAACAGATGATAAAGCAGCATACTCACTGGTAAGATTTTCTCTCGTGCATATCTTGATACGGGAATGTGTCGTGATGTGGTTGAACACCGGCTAGTAAGTATAAATCCATATCTTAATCATATCTCCTAATCATGATTACATCTGATAAGTCTGACCTTACGTGGACAACAATACCGATAATCATAGTTAAATACTTATTTGTTTAATTTTGAAAACCGAATACCGTTTTGGACAAAGATTAAAATGCTGGTATGATTCTTTTACCTTGAAACTCGAAAAAGATTGTTAAATAGATATATAGATTATCTGTATATTTAGTCTTTAAGTCTAGTTTATTTAGTTGCTTATGTAATTGCTTTTTGAAAGTTAGCCAAAGTTGATACTTGAAAGAATTTCTATCAAGATACGCCAGAAAACCATCGGTTTGATATTGCAACTTCATAAAAGTAATATCTTGCAACAAGTAATCCATCAAAAGAAAAAAAAAATCTGAAATTCGTTTGAGTGTGTGTATCTCATACGAATGAACCTAGTCATTTGATTTGACTTGGTCACTTGTTTTTCTCAAATCTGCTGCTGGAATTCATATGAGTGTGTGTATCTCGTTCAGGGAATACAATCATACGAAGATTTTATGATAAGTCTTTCGTGTGTATCCCCTAAGAAATTTGTGTTCTAATTAAATTTGTCTATGAGTACAGATTGATACAAAAGAACATAAACAAAGACCAGCAACAAAGAAATCTAACAAGTCAGAAGAGGAAACAAGAAAGATTTGAAGTTTCTTAGAAGTTCAAAGATCTGATACTCTAATCATTAGATAGCAGATCTATCAATGAATAGCAGATCTTCAGGGGGAGTTTGTTGATACTCCAAACCATTCTGTGAAGACCAAAGTCTGAAGACCAAACCGAAGACCGAAGACCAAGCAACATCCAAGGGGAGTTTGTTGATACAGTTTTGTGTCTGTCACTTGTTCTTAATTACAGTGGTAATTGTACGGTCTTTGCTCAAGTGTCTGTGTAGGTTTGGTCGTGTCGAATAGATCGGGATATCCTTCTATCATGATCTAGTATGACATCTTAGCTTGTCTGTGTTAATCAGTTGCATGTGTGCATACTGATAAGTCTTGTGTACGTCAAGTCTACACACATTCTCCAAGAAGAAGGATTCGGTGCGAGTCAGAGAATTCGTACGAAACAGAGGTTCCGTGCGAATCACTGAATGGTTTCGTACGAAACATGTATTTCATACGAAACAGCTGCCACAACACCAATTCTGGAGTTGTGTTTCGTGTGAAATATTGTGTTCAGTATGTCTAGACTCGTATTTCGTACGAAACTAGACAGACACTATATAAGCAGACATGTACCTCTTACATGGGGTCGCCTGAGAACTAGTTGACTCGCGTGTGAGAGTTGATCAGACCAGAGAGCTTGTTACCCTTTGAGTTGGTTATCTCTGTAGACGAAGACACAAGAACACAGCAAGTTTGTTTGAGTCATACGAGCATTGTGTGTATATGTTTGTACTTGTTCTCAATCATTAATCAAGATAGTGAATCTTTGGTTACCTCGTGTTCTTTACTTTGCTTTGGTTGCATGCACACTTGGATTCCGCACTTGTATGTGTGTCATATGAACAAGGAACTGGTTTAACACCATGCGCAGGTGGACCTACAGGTGAGGAACCTGTCATTGATATAACTGAGCTAAAAGCTGAATCTGGGTCAGTATCTTCAGAGATAGCGGTGTATGAGCAGTCCAAGAAGTTTATGTTGGTCGGAAAGCCAAGGATGTAGATATTGACATGTCAAATCTATCTGCTAAACATCAGCAATGGCTAAGTAAAAGAAAGATGATGAAAGAGATTGAAGATGAAATAGATGGGTTCACTAAAAATCCTGAGGAGGATGATGAAGACTTGTACAAAACTGACGATGCATCTAAGGAAAAGTCTGACAATGATAGTGATGGTGATGATGATGATTTGGGTGGTTTGGCTAGCCTCAAAACAGAATCGAGTTTGAATGAAGATATCAATTTTTCTGTGTACTTGGATGACTTCGCCAACCAAGTGGAAGGAGGCAAAGAACAAGGAAAGGAGTTTAAAAGCTCGAAGGATTCTAAGCAGGCAGGAATCCTCACATTGACTGATATGTCAGCTATTCCTGCCGTGACTGTAAGTCCCGATAATCCGGATCTGACAACGATATCACACAATCACGAAGGATGGGCGGAATCCAAACTTGATGGTATTCAAGAAATCTGAAAAGATGGAAGAACAACACGAATCAACTTTAACACCTTGCACACGATTCTATTACTTGAACTAGCAAAACCGTCTGGTACAAGATGGAGGCTCTCTCTAGAGAAATCCATAAAGTCTTAACCCTAGAAATGAATAAGTTTTGCTTATATACCTAGGGTAAGGCATGCTCCTCACTTATGGGCTTGCCTAGCCCACATGGCCTATGGCATGCCTAAATGACCTATAAAGGTCCAAACCTAATACAAACTAACCCAGTTAACCCCAGTTAACCACCATAGACCATTGCGTATATTTGATGTTTCAGTCTCACACTTCTAGGAGCTAACAATCTCCCCCTAGACTGATGCATCAAATTATCTTCATAGCATCAATTCAGCAACGTCTTCAACAAAATCTATGGTTGTCGTAAGTGTTGTGGAAGTCAGTCTCAAACTTCTTGGACCTCACACTTCAACGTAACTCTCAGCACTGGGTCTCTTTCTTCTGCTCCTGTGGTTAGCTTCATATCAGGATCTTGATCAGCTTTACTTGAAACATCTTTGTCTAAAAGAATGTGAGAGGAGGAACCTCAGCAGCTCTTTTCTTCTTCAATCTTTCTCTTTCAAGCAAGCAAGTTCTCAGGTACTTTTTCAAATGTACTATCACTTGTGAGACGATGACTGACATCTGGTTCTTCTGACTCATGTACACTTCGCTATTGTGATGCTTCATGCTTTGTCGGCAACTAACAGCATCTCAATTTTCAGCAACCCCTGTTTCTTGATCTAAATCAAGATCTGCACAGTTCTCAGAAATTTATAAGCAAACATTCTTATGCAACAGGGAGTGTACCGAATGAACACTTGGTACATCCAAATACTTGTACTAGGATCGAAATTCTAATTTCTTCATCTTTTAGTGATTAGCCAAATTTTCAAGAATGGTTAATAATTTTTAATAAAACAAATAAAGCACTCTATTTTTGGAACTTTTAATTTTCTATTTTTAATTTTAAAATACAAGAATATAAACAGAAACACAAATAAACAAAGAAACTAACTCAATAGTTAAAACTATACAATTACAATGGGAGCAAAATCTTTCAGGCGGACCAAGGAACACTTTTCAGTGCAAACTTATTCAAATTGGTCTAAGTGATTGCCAATATGTTTGTCCACTTAAACTTTACGCTCAACTTTCATTTTCCAACTTCGTGATATGCTTAAGGTAGTCTTATACTATCATACCCGTGCATCCCATACGATGACATACCCCCGCGATCAAGGTAAGCACAACGATTCATCATAGCAGGTGACTATACTGAGATCATGCTTTATCTATTACAACGTCAGACTATTGGTGAACAGGTCAGTACTTTCGTACAGCAGAGTGACCAATAATATCTGACAAGGGTTAGGCAAATACCTTATGTGGTATGTTTGAATTCATAGAATTTTCTCATGATAAGATTTCCTTTCTTTTAAGGTTTTGACCCTTCTATTTTGGCTCTTTTAAGGATATTCTGACTGTACCCAGGTCTGCACAGAATCTGGATGCAACAGAAGGGCAGCCAAGATATCCCTGAATAACTCAACAACATAAAGACCCGAAACTTTTGATGTTGGCTATCTATCAACGCATGATTTAAGACCATAAAATCATACACCGATGGTATGTTACCCACAAGATACATAGTTCCTTATGTTTATATCATTTAGTATCTTTTTTGACATAACTATCGAATAAATAGATCCTAGTCTTTTCAGCTACGACACCTTACATGTGTCAGTCATGCCCATTAACATGAATATTCATTTCATTTCCCAATGATGCAAAAAGACTTTTTATATTTTCATGTTTTCAAATGTTTTTGTATAGTCTGTTTTTTTTTTCAAATGTTTTTGTATTTTTCAAATTTTCTCCCCCTCAAACAATGCATATATACATATATCACCCTCTTCCCCCCTAAATTTGTGCATCATACTTTATGCACAAATGACAAAGTTCTAAACGAAAAGAAAAGGAAATATTTTTGTTGTTTTTGCTTAACCATTCCGTCACTAGAATAAAGACTAATCAATTTCAAAATGAAAGCGTTAAATTTAAATTTGTACCTTTTCGCTGATCTTTTCTTACCTCATATCCTCTAAAGGAAAATCTCACTCATAATAAAAATTTGAGCTTTTTGCACCAGCGAGATCTTATCTGATATGTCCCTTGAACAACCGCTATCAACATTTTAGAGATTGCCAATAGCTCCTCCTTGCTATTCTAGAAAAATAAGAAGATTAGTAAGACAGTGAGACCCAGGCCATCGTGGTCCTGGGTTTCCCTAAAGCATCAAAATAAGACACTTCTTTTAGACAAACCCTTTTGTTTCAAGGATTGGTGATGTTGCTGCCGCTTTGGATTTGGGTTTCCAAATCTGTTTCGTTTTAACAAACGCGGTTGTTGCCTTTGATTGAGCAACTTTGGCTGTTTCAGGTTTACCCGTTTTAGAAACAGGTTTTTGTTTTTGAACACCCTTGCATTTGTTTTTGGCAAGATTCAAATCCTCATCAAATGGTTTAACCTTGGGATTCACATTCTTCATTGCCTTAGGTGATGATACCTTTATCGGCTTCGAATGATTGTTATCTTAGGTGTAACCTTCTGATTTTGAACATGATACAGAACGTGGGGACTATGTGTGCAGTTTCAAGCGATGTGACAAGGAATGCCGCAATTGAAGCACGTTTGTCTTTTCACATGTAAAGCATTCTAATCAGCTAGATTTGCTTTTGCAGGCCTTGAAGGATGAACTGATCCCTTATGTGCTCGCCTTCCTTGCACGTTTCTTGCAGAAGAAGATGAATTTGGATGTCTGTGCTTGTCTTTTGCAAGGGCCTTCTTCTGTTGTGAAGATTTCTTTGGATTCTTCTTGTTTTGTTTAGACTGCAAGTCTTGTTCAGAAATTTCCCCAACCTTTCAAAAAGCTTTGCTAGCATGGTCAAAAGCATATTTTTCACATTTGCCGTTAAAGACCGGCTTAACAAAAGCATTTTTCACAACACTAGCCTTTTAGGGCTATTGTTTGCCCACTGATGATTTTGGAGAGCGTGATTGTCCTTGACGTTTGGACTTCTGCTTTCTTCGTCTCCGATTTGCTCAATTCTGCTCTTTTAGCTTGCTCTGAACCTTTTCATCAGAAGCAGAAGGTTCAGATTGTTCAGTTTGCGCACTTGGAGCCTTGTTCACGTCAGCTCTCTCTTCATCAGCTGACTCATTAGAAGAGTCAACAGAACCAGATGGTTCCCGTGTGTCTGACGAATAATCATTGGGTTTGCCGTACACCATATGTTGTGCTTTCTCAATATCTTTGTCGGTTTCAGGCATTGTTGTGTAGTTGTAATTATACGGCGGGGCAACCTGATTGAATCCCATACCCTTACCTTTGTTCTCCTTATATGCCAGCTGCACATTGCACACGTCTTGAACAACCTTGCTGGATGCATCAAACTTCTTTACATTAGCTTCGTTTTGTTGATATTCCATTGTTTTTGAATCTAATCTGGTTTTGTAATCATGGACCCAACATTTCTGTTGATTTACGTCCAGGTGGAGCTGAGGTATGTCTTTCTTTTGTGCTTCAGCCTTTATAGTGAGTAACTTGTTACTTTCTCAAAGGCTTATGCACTAAACCATTGCATTGTTGTACTCATCAGCCATTTTGGAATTAAGTGCCCTAAGTTTGTGACAACCGGCACTTTCTGATCATAATTAAGCGCTTGACGAACAATAATACCATCATAATAGGGTAATTAGACGTAAATTAACTCGATCAGGCCTCTGGAGAGCCTAGGGACGTCTACTAGCTTCACGTTACACGATATGGCGACACTCGAAGACATTAAACACGAAATTGAACGATAAGGGAACTGATGCCGAAAATGTCCGGACAACGTCTAAAAAGATGAAATTTATACTTGTATTTATCATACATTCATAATTATGCGATAAATTTGGATCGTTGAAGGTCGCAAAGCACAACGCGGAAGATACGCGGAAATCGAGACGCACCGACAACGAAACAGAAGCCACGGACTAGAGATAGTCTAAATAGTAATATATTAAGATATATTAGGCTTCGTTTTCAAATTTTAACGCTCACGGAAGAAACCAGAACCAAAAACGGATCAGAAACGACAAACAGGGCAAAATACGCAACTTTAACGCAACCGACGGGTTTACGCGTCAAACAATGACCACTGATATAATTTTAAACGTCATCGAGTACGAATAAATAAATTTTGAAAAATTACAAAGTTCGGGTTATGAAAACGGGCTTTGGAATACATATTGGGCTTACACACTAACGGGCCTTGGGCCCGACCCGTTTAAAAACCCTAGACCTATAAATACATCTCAAACTCACCTTTCCTTCATTTTCATGAAAACAAACCCTAGCCCCCTTGACCAAAGACCCCTGCTCCTTCTTCCCTCCCTGCTTTCGGTCACCGGATTTTTTTCCGGCGAGTACACCGGTGACCTCCGGCTACACACACACACCTCCCTCTCATCTCCTCCGGTCACCACACACATACACCGACACCCACACTCACTCTCGATCCCCTGTACCCTTACACTCACACGCAGACAGACATCAGAGAGGAGAGAGAGAGAGCAACAGAGAGTGGCTGCGGCAGCCGCCACATAGCAGCAGCGGTGGTGGGGTTTGATCGATGGCGGCAGCAGCCGTCGCCTTCGTCGGGCGGCGGCGGTGGTAGACGGCTCGGGTTGGGTCGGGTCAGTTTGGGTTTACACTGATCAAGGTCAACACGATCTCGGTTCGTTTCGATTTTTGGAATGGGGTTACTGGCGACAGTGGCAGCGGCGGTGGTGTCTCGAGTCCATCTCAGTTCAGTCGGTTCCGATTCGGTGCATGATTCGGTTCAACATGGTCAATGAAAAGTCATCACGCCAACGACTCTGTTTCGGTTGGTTCAGGTCACTCGAGTCTTGGTTCAGTCGCGGTTCGGGTTCGGTCAATGAAGTTTCCAGTTCCAGTTCACTCGATTCGACACAGTTTCAAACCCTGTTCAGTTCGTCTCCAGTTCAGGTTTAAGGTTCGACTCGGTTCGACCCGGTTCAAGTCGAATCAGATTTCGATATTTTAGTTCGTTTTGATTCGGGTTTATTTTCGGTTCTGATACATGTTTGTTTCAGGTTCAGTCTCGGTTCGGTTCGGATCTGTCGGTCAACGAAAGTCAACTGGTCAAACCCAGTCAACATAAGTCAAACCTAGTCAAACCCGGTCAACGGGTCAACTCACGACTCGGTAAAAATTAATTACAACGTGCAAATTAATTATATAAGTTTATAATTATTATTAATATTTTATTATCGCGAAACTGAGCTAGACCCGACCCGTTAACAATTCGATATCGCCAAAACATTTAATAGATACAATCGATCCGACAAAAATATTCGCGAAAAATTATTCGTTAAAAATCAAACCGACGACGTTAAATATACAAATTGGAAATATTAATCGGCGAAAACTTAATGTTTGAAAACGACAAAAAAGTTTATATTGTTTGATTTGGTAAATTGCAGGTTGTGTTTTGATAATAAATCGACAACTTTGTTGTCGTGATCGTCCAAAAACAGAGGAAACTCTGCCCGATTTTCATAAAATTTATAAAACAAAACGGGTTATAATTCAAAGTCAAAACATCCGATTTAAACGATGGTTATAAAATAAATACATACATTTATCTAGACGGCACTTAGGAATCGATACGATAACATTTCAACGCGCGCGACTACGAGACAACAAGTTTTGGCAATCCGTTAAAATCGAATATTATTATTTATATTATTTCAAATGTCAACGATTCGGGAATTAGTTTCAAACATCGATAATATATTCGAACGACGATATAAAATAAGTATATTGTTATATTTATTTCGAAGGCCAATATTTCCGAAACGCTTATACGAGGCGCGTAGCATTTCCACCGACAAATTCGGAAATCGTATTACCAAAATATTATATATATTCAAATGTCGTAGCGATGAATACTTTTATAAAATAAATATAACTATATTTATTTCTAACGTCGACGATGCGAACACGTATGAATACTTTCGAATGATATTATGACAATAGTATATTGTTTATATTTGATTCAAACGTCTTGCGCGAATACGAAATGTATTATTTATACGGATGTATAGACAAGTATATATACCACTTGTCTTGCGAAAACTACAAAGTAGTTATGAATTCATGAAATATAGTTATGTTTAGATGTAAACATATATTTCAGGTCGTTCGAAAACTAAGACAATTCTAAGAAAACCATAGGTTGGTTAACCGAGTTAAGTCAATAACACATTCATAGAATCGTATGAGTAACGATTCGGTAGAGCTCGGTATCACGTAGTATAGCTACGTCATTCTTAGAAACTTACAAGTTATTCCATTTTAGGAATACACTAGATTGCATGCTAGCGAATCAGGTTGTGGAAACGACACTATGGAAATAACATTTAAGCTAGCTTTACATTGGATTATCTAGGTGAGTTCATAACCTCCACTTCTTACCGTTTTACATTTTTATAAATGTTTTCGGGGGTGGAAAGACATGCAAGTTTTGCAAAAGTACAAAGTGTTTCGATAAATGAAAATCATATATTTCTAAACCATGTTACAAACAGATTTCAATGAACTCAAATAGTTTACGAAATATTTATGCTAAACTTACCGGTTTTCACAGCTGTACAAAGCTTTTCGAAACATGCATGAGTTTTATGACTAGTGACGGGATTGTCATAGTCACAACTAGGGGGCGAGGCCCCAAAACTTTACAAAAGAACATGGGCTAGGCCCAATAACACATATTTATAACATTTGGTATGTAGCTATGGGATTAGATTATAACAGATCACTGTGCGTAAGTAGGAAATAACAGTAGTAACCATTAATCACGTAGTGACCAAGGTGCAAAAGGTATAGATCTATCGAGTTTGAGACCCACTCCAATCCTGGTATGATAACCGGTTAGGAGTGCTTTTGTGATCCCAACAAGTCAAAGAAGTCTCGGTTCGGTTACTTACTTATGGCACATAGGTCAGTGTATTAGCTACACATTGACAGATCCTTAGGTTCCATAGGAAAACTACATACTACGATTTCAACACCGGTTTACAAAGATAACAGAAAACATTTCAATATCGGTTGATTTACAGATACGATTGAAAATATTTTATCACCGGTTTATAAACAAAACAGTTATATGCATGGATTTGCAACAACATGGAAAACATTTCAATATTGTTATATAGACATGACATTTCAAATGCTTTGGGATATTATGATCCCACAAAACGGTTTATTTAATGCAAGACTTTCCAATCTTTTATGATACATTTGGAAAAAAAAAACAAACTATGAACTCGCCAACTTTATGTTGACTTTTCGCATGTTCTTTCTCAGGTTATGATTACAAGTATGGCACGGTTGGAATACGAGAACCCATGGGGATTCGAGTACTTAGCGAGCGATCATTTACTAGAATATAAACCCTCGGTCACGCTGTCGATGAAGGATCCATTCGGTTCCGAGAGCCATAGGTTCTAGCGAACTAGGTATCCAACTAGTAATAGAGCTATAGGTTTTAGCGAATTAGGTATCAAACTTGGCTATGATAACAGATAGGTTTCTGTGGAGATATCTAGGCTTTAACCTCACGTTCCTTTGGTGACATTAGATCATTAAGACTTGAGTATATACAGAACGCCTAGTACTCGAATATGGGTTCCAACCGTGGCCGAAAACAGTAAGTCAACAATTATGATGTTAGTCATACACTAGTGTTGTATTTCATACACGGTACACGAGAATATGACATACCATAAGCAAAACTTTGAGAGTTTTGACAACATGCATTTAAGACCTTTCGGAAAACTTATGTCAATACCCATTAAAGGTCAGCACGTAGGAACCACGATTATTAGCTCGGACAAACATATTACATATATTGTCGCTGTTATTTCATTTACCCGAGCAGGTAGCCTACGTAAAACGAAAACACTAGTGTGAAAATAAACATGAAACTTAAACGATACAACAACGGATGTTGAAGTACATCACATACGACTTTCGAGGCGCGGCCTTGAAGAAGCACGACATTACAACAATGATGCTAATCCCTTCAGTGGGAGAACTACCGACCAGAATGCGGCAAATTATCACATGATCCTGTAAGCAACATGAACAACGTTGAAGTACGTTCAAACGAGATTTCATAACAGTCGGTACTTACTTCGATGGTAAATCACAACAATTGGCGCTACAAAGGAAGTCACACACCATCGCATTTCCCCCTATTTTATTAATGACAACTACGCCATATACGACATTCGGTGGTAATGTCACGAAACTATAAGTCATCACAGAAATACCAGGTAAAGTCCCCGAATTCTGTTTGATGAAAAATTTCAACTTTGCATATAATGAGTAGGTTTGCATACCTTTACTCCTCATAACGGTCATTGTGTCACGGAAATTCTTTCTTGATTAGCGAACGCATATTGCATCATTTCTTGACAGATTTACATGATACGCATGCTTTGTTTGTTATGCATGTGGTTAACTTGATACGTGGGGACCATCAGGGTCTTCACTTCGAATGGTCAGTTCATCAAAAATTCAAACGTTGGTTCGCTATATTCAAATTTTCGCTTGTGATCTAGATGACTTGCCTTATTGCAAGTATTGACTCCTTGGTATCGAGTCAATGAATTCCTTGAAATTTCATTTTTCTTTCCAAGTTGCATACATGGGTTTTCGTAGTAATCATAGCAAAGCTTCTTTGTTGAATCATGTTTATTGTTGGATTGTTTCAAACCAAGTTTAATTGCTTGAACTTGCTCACTGTATACAAAATTCAATTCAAGGATTTCATATGATGGATTGAAGCCGTCTTATTCAAAGTAATATCAACAAGCAATTCATTTGTTTCGAATCATAGTAGACTGGTTCAGTCTGCACCCTTGTTAAGTCAGTTATTGGTTACGACACCTTGTGGTGGCGTTACACTAGTTGAAGCTTGCGCTGACATCGCTTTCACAATTCATGTACGGATTTAATTATTTGATTAGTTTTTCATTTTTTTAAATCCCTTTGTTGGATCATTTTCTTAAAACATTCTTAATACATTCTTAATACAATCGTGTATTAAGAAGACGGAACACAACTTTATGGCCTATTTCAGTGTACCTCGTAACGGTTCTTTCATCATCGGTCGAAATTTTTGGGATATTTATTGTTCTTCCACTAGCGACCGAAAATCCTATGATATTTATTTGGAACAAATATTCAGACTAACTTGATTTAAACTTTCATTAAATTGTAAACACGGTGAATTCGTTCGGTCACCGCTATTATTGAATTATTTCAATGGCTATGACGCCTTGTGGCATCGGTATAAACTTGTAGCTTGGGCTAATCATTGAAAGTGGTCTTAATGCAACTATGTATTAAGACATTGATACACCAACTCGGTTGAAATTTGGTGTATCCTTGCAATTCAATAGTGTTAACTTATGGTTCGAAAAGTTAACAAATCATCTTCATGTGTCTAATTCAGTTGAGCTTGTTGATTCAAAGTCTCACCAATCCAACAACCAACGCTAGTTTCCGTCGGTAGAAATTCCTATTGTTTATGAAATTCATTTGCAGATTGTGAACGTCTTGGAAATCTAATTGTTGATATTCTCAACTGTATGACCCATGTAGACTCAGTTGCATTGGTGACTATGTCATTACGTTTCGTTCACTTGGCATCGATTCTTAAAACGGATTCACTTGAACCAGTGGGTTCATATTGTTGTAGTATGTCATTGCATTCATTTAATACAAAGAAGTCTCGATGCGATTACAAGGTTATTTACCTGGGTATTTTTAATACTTAACTACGTATTACAAAAATCTAAGGAGATAACATAGCTTAAATTTCGAGGATGAAACTTTTATAACAAGGGGAGAATGTGACAACCGGCACTTTCCGGTCATAATTAAGCACTTAACAAACATTAATACCATCATAATTAGCGTAATTAGATGTAAATTAACTCGATCAGGCCCTCTGGAGAGCCTAGGGACTTCTACTTGCTTCACGTTACGCGATATGGCGACAATCGAAGACATTAAACGCGAAATTGAACGATAAGCGAAATGATGCCGAACAAATACTGACAACATCTAAAAACATGAATTTTATACTTGTATTTATCATACATTCATAATTATGCGATAAATTTGGATCGTTGAACGTCGCAAAGCACAACGCGGAAGATATGCGGAAATCGAGACACACCGACAATGGAACAGAAGCCACGGACTAGAGATACGTCTAAATTGTAATATATTAAGATATATTAGGCTTCGTTTTCAAATTTTACCGCTCACGGAAGGAACCAGAATGAAAAATGGATCAGAAATGACAAACATGGCAAAATATGCAACTTTAACGCAACCGACGGGTTTACCGTCAAACAACGACCCCTGATATAATTTTAGACGTCATCGAGTCTGAATAAATAAATTACGAAGTTCGGGTTAGAAAACGGGCTTTGGAATACATATTGGGCTTACACACTAACGGGCCTTGGTCCTGACCCGTTTAAAAACCCTAGACCTATAAATACATCTCAAACTCACCTTTCCTTCATTTTCTTGAAAACAAACCCTAGCCCCCTTGACCAGAGACCCTTGCTCCTTCTTCCCTCCCTGCTTCCGGTCACTGGATTTATCTCTGGCGAGTACACCGGTGACCTCCGGCTACACACGCACACCTCCCTCTCATCTCTTCCGGTCACCACACACAAACACCGACACCCACACTCACTCGCGATCCCCTGTAACCTTACACTCACACGCAGACAGACATCAGAGAGGAGAGAGAGACTGTAGAGAGAGAGCAGCAGAGAGTGGCGGCGGCAGCCGCCACATAGCAGCGGCAGTGGTGGGGTTCGATCGATGGCGGCAGCAACCGTCGCCTTCGGCGGGCGACGGCGGTGGTAGAAGGCTCGGGTTGGGTCGGGTCAGTTTGGGTTTACACTGATCAAGGTCAACACGGTTCTCGGTTTGTTTCGGTTTTTGGGATGGGGTTACCGGTGACAATGGCAGCGGCGGTTCTGGTAGCGACAGCGGCGGTGGTGTCTCGGGTCCATCTCAGTTTAGTTCGGTTCTGATTCGGTGCGTGATTCGGTTCTACATGGTCAATGAAAAGTCATCAGGCCAACGACTCAGTTTTGGTTGGTTCAGGTCACTCGAGTCTTGGTTTAGTCGCGGTTCGGGTTTGGTCAACGAAGTTTCCAGTTCTGGTTCACTCGATTCAAGACAGATTCAAACCCGGTCCAGTTCGTCTCCGGTACAGGTTTGGGTTCGACTCGGTTCGACCCGGTTCAAGTCGAATCAGATTTCGATATTTTAGTTCGTTTCGATTCGGGCTTATTTTCGGTTCTGATACGTGTTTGTTTCAGGTTCAGTCTCGGTTCGGTTCGGATCTGTCGGTCAACGAAAGTCAACTGGTCAAACCCAGTTAACATAAGTCAAACCTGGTCAAACCCTGTCAACAGGTCAACTCATGACTCGGAAAAATTAATTACGACGCGCAAATTTAATTATATAAATTTATAATTATTATTAATATTTAATTATCGCGAAACCGAGTACGACAAAACATTTCGATATCGCCAAAATATTTAATAGATAACAATCGATCCGACAAAAATATTCGCGAAAAATTATTCGTTAAAAATCAAACAGACGACGTTAAATATATAAATTGGAAATATTAATCGGCGAAAACTTAATATTTGAAAACGACGAAAAAGTTTATATATTGTTTGATTTGTTACATTGCAGGTTGTGTTTTGATAATAAATCGACAACTTGTGTTGCCGGGATTGTCCAAAAACAAAGGAAACTCTGCCCGATTTTCGTAAAATTCGTAAAACAAATCGCGTTGTAATTCAAAGTCAAAACATCCGATTTAAACGATGGTTATAAAATAAATACATACATTTATCTTAACGGCACTTAGGAATCGATACGATAACATTTCAACACGTGCGGCTACGAGACAACAAGTTTTGGCAATCCGTTAAAATTGAATATTATTATTTATATTATTTCAAATGTCAACGATTCGGGAATTAGTTTCAAACATCGATAATATATTCGAACGACGATATAAAATAAGTATATTTTTTATATTTATTTGGAACGCCAATATTTTCGAAACGCTTATACGAGGCGCGTAGCTTTCCACCGACAAATTCGGAAATCGTATTACCAGAATATTATATATATTCAAATGTCGTAGCGATGAATACTTTTATAAAATAAATATAACTATATTTATTTCTAACGACGACGATGCGAACACGTACGAATACTTTCGAATGATATTATAACAATAGTATATTGTTTATATTCGATTCAAACGTCTTGCGCGAATACGAAATGTATTATTTATACGGATATATAGACAAGTATATATACCACTTGTCTTGCGAAAACTACAAAGTAGTTATGAATTCATGAAATATAGTTATGTTTAGATGTAAACATATATGTCAGGTCGTTTCGAAAACTAAGACAATTCTAAGAAAACCATATGTTGGTTAACAGAGTTAAGTCAATAACACATTCATAGAATCGTATGAGTAACGATTCGGTAGAGCTCGGTATCACGTAGTATAGCTACGTCATTCTTAGAAACTTACAAGTTATTCCATTTTAGGAATACACTAGATTGCATGCTAGCGAATCAGGTTGTGGTGAGTTCAGGTGAGCTAGCTTTGCATTTGATTATTCAGGTGAGTTCATAACCTCCACTTCTTACTGTTTTACATTTTTATAAATGTTTTCGGGGGTGGAAAGACATGCAAGTTTTGCAAAAGTACAAAGTGTTTCGATAAATGAAAATCTTATATTTCTAAACCATGTAACAAACAGATTTCAATGAACTCAAATAGTTTACGAAAGATTTATGCTAAACTTACCGGTTTTCACAGTTCTACAAAGCTTTTCGAAACATGCATGAGTTTTATGACTAGTGACGGGGTTGTCATAGTCACAACTAGGGGGCGAGGCCCCAAAACTTTACAAAAGAACATGGGCTAGGCCCAATAACACAGATTTATAAGATTTGGTATGTAGCTATGGAATTAGATTATAACAGATCACTGTACATAAGTAGGAAATAACAGTAGTAACCATTAATCATGTAGTGACCAAGGTGCAAAAGGTATAGATCTATCGAGTTTGAGACCCGCTCCACTCCTGGTATGATAACCGGTTAGGAGTGCTTTTATGATCCCAACAAGTCAAAGAAGTCTCGGTTTGGTTACTTACTTAATGGCACATAGGTCAGTGTATTAGCTACACATTGACAGATCTTTAGATTCCATAGGAAAACTACATACTACGATTTCAACACCGGTTTACAAAGATAACAGAAAACATTTCAATACCGGTTGATTTACAGATACGATTGAAAACATTTTATTACCGGTTTATAAACAAAATAGTTATATGCATTGATTTGCAACATGGAAAACATTTCAATACTGTTATATAGACATGACATTTCAAATGCTTTGGGATATTATGATCCCACAAAACGGTTTATTAAATGCAAGACTTTCAAATGTTTTATGATTCATTTGGAACAAAAACAAACAAACTATGAACTCACCAACTTTATGTTGACTTTTCGCATGTTCTTTCTCAGGTTATGATTACAAGTATGGGTTGGAATAGGAGAACCCATGGGGATTCGAGTACTTAGCGAGCGATCATTTACTAGAAACCTTAGCCATCACGTCTGCTTCCGCTGTGCGATGAAGATGCATTCGGTTCACACCCCGGCTCTGATGTGAAAGGGATAACCATGGGGGTGTGACAAAGTTGAGCAACTCTATTCCTGCAAGGTTTAGTGCACAAAAGGTAGTTGACTGTGTCAATGTGCGAGCTTGGTTTGTCAGCGTGAGTTTGGGCTTGAGGTAGTTGACTGTGTCAATGTGCAAGCTTGGTTTGTCAACCAAGATATAAAGGAGTCTTTGTCATCTCCCAAAACGATATTTAACTCATCTCTTACTTCCTCTTTTCGCCTCCCACGTTCAAGGAAACGCATCACATAGTCAGCAACCGTATCAACATTGTAGTTTTCGATAAACTCACTCAGCTTTTCCTTCACTTCATCCCGAAGGTTCGGGTTTTGATTTTGTGCTGGACTGAAAACTATGTTCGAGTGCTGACCTTGGGCTGTAAACATCTTCGGATAATCGAAACCGTACCGGTAAACACGATAAAAATGTCCGAAAACTGTTTTTACCAAAATGTACCATTAGACTCGTCTCCGCGATACGAATCCTATGATGTATAATGTCCGATAGTGATTTTAGGAATTTCCGTGCCTTTTTTTGTCCTAAAAATCACACGATTCTAACCGTGCAACCGGTTTGTCCAGATTGTCTATGAATCAAGTTCTATGTGCGAAAACATTTAACTCCAGTTACAATAGCTGGTTAACTTTCCACCTTTGTGGGTGCAATTCGACAGTACCAAATTCGAAACCGTAACTTGGATTAACAATCCGAGATGGAATCTCGAAACAGTGATCCGAGATAGTAATTCAGAACAGTGATCCGAGATGATATCTGAGATGCACTGTTTTAATCCGAGTTGCTTCCCAAATCCTAGATGCAATCCGAGATGAGAGATGATCCAGAATGAGAGTCTGATCCGGAATGAGAGACCTTATCCGAAATCAACAGTACAAATTCCGATGAACAGTTGTCTGGAATCAATCCGAGATGGATGATCTTCTTCGTGTTCTTCGGGATCTTTAACAATTTCGAATCCCAAATTAAAAAGATTAATCTAAAATCCTTGAATGTTGATCTGAAATGCTTGAATGTTGATCCGAAATGCTTGTTTTTCAGCAGACCCGAACAGAATCAGTGTGATATCAGATCTGAGCCTGGAAAATAGGTTCAACAGGCTCTGATACCACTTGTAAGTCCCGATAATCCGGATCTGACAACGATATCACACAATCACCAAGGATGGGCGGAATCCAAACTTGATGATATTCAAGAAAACCGAAAAAGATGGAAGAACAACATGAATCAACTTTAACACCTTGAACACGATTCTATTACTTGAACAAGCAAAACCGTTTGGTACAAGATGAAGGCTCTCTCTAGAGAAATTCCAAAAGTCTTAACCCTAGAAATGAATAAGCTTTGCTTATATATCTATGGTATGGTATGCCCCTCATGGGCTTGCCTATGGGCTTGCTGGCCCACATGGCCTATGACATGCCCAAATGAGCTATAAAGGTCCAAACCTAATACAAACTAACCCAGTTAACCACCATAGAGCGTTGCGTATATTTGATGCTTCAGTATCACACTTCAAGGACCTAACAGTGACCAAACCAAAGATATTGTATTTAGATCATGATGTAGAAGAGGGAGAGTTTGTCCATAGTTATACAAAGGAAGAGATTGCGCAAATGTTGGGCATGAATGAAGAGGCATTTGTTTTTTATTTCGAAGACGAGTTTAACGACATCAGTGCTTTCGAGCCTGAGAATTATGTCTTCGAACATTTTTCTGACGCACATGATTATGACAAGGTTGTCGTGGAGGATGATTCTGATGACAATGATGCAAGTATTGCCATAGAGGGTACAGATGACTCCCCAACTTTCAGTGAATTGTTTGCAGCCGAGAATGATGATTTACTTAAGCGCAAAGTTGAAGAGGTTGTCAAACAGGGAACGGTTCCTCAACGTTTGTCTAAAGGAGAAATAGCCGAAATGAGGAAATTGTGGTTCAAGGAATTACCAGCGGAACATAAATTCAAACGTCCCCTAGTATTCTTCACGTGCGATGCTAACATTTCTCTGGGGGGACATCATTAGCTAGGGATGGATCGAAGAGCTTAATGTTTATGCGATTAAACGGGAGTATGGGCTCTAGTACTTCCGATACCTAAGCGATATCAAGACCCTGTCGTTCTGGGATATTAAAGAACTGGTGCAGACCAAGATGATAAATCTAAAGATGAAATTTCATGACCAACGGCTGTGGAAACTGATAAAGCTAGAAGCTACTCATGGCTTTAGACGCTGGAAGCCACATATGCCCAAGAGAATCACAAAGATCGATCCTATTACTAAAGAAAAAGATGTGACATTGATTGTGAAGAGGCCAAAAGTGATGAAGAATATGCCTCTGATAAAGATGGAGCAGGATTTCTTCAAGATCTTCAAATGGTGGCACTACGATTCTAGTACTAGTGAAGCTGTTATTTGTGTTCATCCAAATGGAGATTCTTGGAAGATTACTGAAGAATTATCCAAAGCCGTCATAGCACACAAATGCATATATGGTCTATTTGTGTTCACACAAACGCATATATATGGCTAGTCAATTGCTCTAAGAAGGATATAGAATGTCTATTCTATAGCAAAATCAGTTTTGAGGAAAAAGATAAAGAGTAGGATCTCCAATTCTAGAAAATTGTTAATCTTTGTTTCGCTCACGATATATGTTCAGGAACAGCATGGAACACTTCTTGGAGGAAGCTGGAGGAGATAGAGCAGGGAAAGAAAGAAAAGAATGCAGAAAGAAGTGCTGAGCGAACACGGATTACATCGCTAAGGAGCTTTCGGTTTGGCAACACGTATAATCGGCCTCCTCCTACAGACCAAACGCCAATATCTTATGAGGAGCATCGCAAGCCACAAAAACGTTTCTTTGGACGTTAACTATCAAATATTTGAAGTGTTTCTGAAGACTATCCAAGACTACGACAACATCCAAGGGGGAGTTTGTTGGTGCATAATGTCTATCGCCTACGTCTAGGATATGTGATATGTCGGTTATGTATATAGGGCTTAGAATGTGAAATATTGTATGTTTATATATGATTTATATGTTTTTTAAGTGGCTCGTACGAATGAGCTTAGTGGCTCGTACGAGTGAAACCTTGCTACTCGTACGATGCACCACTCCAAGAGCCAAACACACCTCTCTCCTGTGCGAGTCATGTTGAGTGGAGCTTGAGTGTTGTGTTAGAGATCTGTTGGTGTGTGACTACGGGAAGCACTGTCAAAGTGTTTACTCGTCTGTAACCTTCACGTTTATTAATACGAATCAAGGCGTTTAAGCATTATATCTTTCTTGTTTGTTTATCCAACTCGCTAACAATGAATTCCGCTTATGTTAGCTGAGTTAGATCAGTCCAGTGCTCATAAGAGGAGAGCCGATCCCCTCTCACAGAACTTATTATCGTTTCAAGACAATTTCGCATTTTTAAACTTCAGATTTTGTTTAGCAGCGTTAGACTTTGAATATTAGCTTTTCATCACCAGTTGGTCGAAACTAATATAAAATGAATTCTGACTACTATGTACAAACATATTTACAGACATTTTCTATGAGTTTGTGTTAGAGGATCATATCGGTTTTTGAAACATATCATCAGTACAGTTGATCTTGAAAAAACTTTATGTTCTAAATAAATTCACTTAGATTGTTAGTATACTGATCCACTTAAACCTCTACACATTTCTCAATTGCTCCGAGATATGTTAATTAGATGTCTCAGAATATAATCCTACATCAAGATTCCCTAGATTTCATCTTACAGGTGAATATATCTAACTGATATTTGTATATGGGTTATGCGAGACCTTGAAAGCTCATGTTAGTACCACCATAAAGACAAAGCGATGAAGGCTCGACTTAAAAGTGATGTTACATATTTAGAATCTTTTTACTGCAATTGTCAGATCTTTCGATACTTTCAATTTGCTGCACTTTTGGGTTTTCAAAGCAAAAGTATTCTACAAGTTCTTGACCGTTGCTGACACCACATCAGAAGAACTTGTATAATACCCAGATATCAATTATCTATAAAGACCTAGTATCTCAGAATCCGGCAATCTATCAAACAAAATTTTGGTGTACTATTAAAAAGCATATTAAGGGCATGAGATAAGTCGACCTTCCCCAGATATCAATTATCTCTAAAAAAGCAATTTATCACCAAACTTCTCAACAACCTCAGAGAACAACAAAACTCATTGCTATTGAGGATGGTTCGGCGAAATCAAAAGATAAAGCTCTTGTGGTAACTCAAGAAGACGAAGGCTTCAACTGGAATAACTACATTCCGAATACCGAGAGTCTGGCACTTCTAGCTGAAATCATTGAGGAACCAGCTATCGAAGAAATTACAAGCAAAGATTGTGCTGAAGTCACCTTTGATGAAACTCTAGAGGAAATTCTGATGAATATTACTAAGATCAAAGTGCTGAAGAAGATATTTTTCACAGTGCGTTTAAATAAGTCATACCGCCTGATGTTTATAAATCTCTTGTAGGTTTCTTTGGAGATTTGAGTTGTTATCAAAGCACACAAGTTGATGAAGAAAAGCAAGAGCGTGTTGAAGAAGTTATTGATGTAAATGAAGAAATGAATGCTAAAAACCTCAAAGAGATTATAGACAAAGCAATGATGGCACAATTGAAAGAGGTAGTATCTAAGAAAGTCTAAGAGGTTGTGATTGAGTCAGTCCAAGAGGAGATTAAGGGTGACAAGAATTAAATCGAAAAGCAATGCATGATGTGCTTAGAGCCATGCAAAGAGTGTTTCGAGAAAAACGAGAAGTTTAAAGAACTTTAAAAATACATTGATAGCCTATCCAGTGATCTAAAAGACACTAAAGAAGCTTATGATAAACTTAGCAGAACTATTAACCAATATCGAGATGCTAGTAAGGAAGATAATGCTACACTTTCAATGCTCAAAGCGATGGTCATGGATAAACAAATGACATTAAATATTTATATTGACACAATTGCTAAATTAAAAAGTTAGCTAGAAGCTATTAGGATTGAATTGGAACGGGTTAATAAGTTGTTGATCAGTTATTCAACAACATCTTATGTGATGGATCACATTCTTCCTAAACCAACTGAAAAGTTAAAACGGGAGAGAATGAGAATGGTTATCAGAACAAAGGTCTGGGTTATTATCGAGTTCCACCCCTGATTTGCAACAGTTATTCCAAGAAAAAGCCTGACGAGTGGAAAATGCGCTTAATTTGTAACTGAAAACTGAAAAGAGAGACGAGCTGCCTGAAAACATCGTTATAACCTATACCAAGTCTGAAAATGAATGAGAATCAGATGTTGTTAAAATGTCCTTGAAAAGGTTTTACAAAATGACAGTGAAAGCACTGAGTTTGAAAGTGCTCAAACAAATCTTGAAGGAACAAGTTCAAGCTTACGTTCCGAAAATGAAGAAAGTTTTCACAAAAACTATATTCCAAAATCAGAACATGGTTTGAATGAATGATTGTGAATATTATCATGTACAAAATGAACAGATTGGACAAGCTATACTCTGACGATGAATTTCCGATTCAAAACGTGAACCTGGACAAAATTGAAAAAGTGTTTAAATTGATAGAAGTTGAATTGTCTGAGCTTGTTAACATGACCAAAGAACATAGATTTTCAAATTTTAAACGTGATAGATCTTATTATTCCAAACCTAAAGGCTCTTATAAAAAACAAAGAGATAACTTTCATGAGAGAAAAGGTTTGGGGTATGTTAAGAAAAATAACAACAGGTTTGGAAAATCAAAGTTTCAAAAAATATAAATTTTGTTTTTGGCATAAGTTTAGAGGGTGAAAAAGAGAGTTTGTCTAGAAAACAATCAAACAAAGAATTTTTTGCGGAAAAACAACACCGTGAATAGGTTATGAGATCCTTTGTTGCAAATGACAGTAGGATATGCTTTAAATACAACCAAGTTAGGCATATCTCTAGACGGTGTCCACAAAATACCTCTAAACCTGTTTACAGTGTTAAGAAATCTTCAGAAGATGTAAAATAGAAAGCACCAATGTTTGTTCCGACTCAGATTCTTAAATGAAACAACGAATCTAAAACAATCTTAAACCAACAAGTCTTAATGTTTCAACTAAAAAGGCTGGTGAATCATCGATCACAATAAAATAAAAAGATTCAAAATATTACATCAAAAACGCAATTTCAAAAAATCAAACTTGGGTGATGAAACCAAAGGCATCCTCTGAAGAAATCAAAACATCTGCTCCAACTGTGGTTGATGAAAAGAGTGAACAAAAGTTTGAACAGATTGTTGAAACAAAGAATGAAAGTGTGTGTGAACAAACCTGTGAAAACCCACCCAAGACCGTTAAGGATTGGGTCTCACTATTTAAATAATTGTTTAAGTGTATGTGGAGGGGCTCCCAAGATCAATTATTTCCAAGTGGATTATGGATAGCGGAGTGTCCTGCCACATGACGGCGATGTTGGCTCTCTTATACGACGTTAAATCCATCCGAGGGGCTACATTAGGTTTGCAGGAAACTAGGGAAGGATAATTATGAGTGAAGGAATTCTAACTAATGCTGTGGTGTCCTTTGACAAGTTCAACTACATAGCAGAGTTAGAGAACAACTTACTGAGTATCTCTCAGATCTGTGATAAAAAATTTACAACGCACTTCAATGATCAAGAATGTCTCATTCTGAAGCCATGATCCATATACCGCAGGAGTGGATCTTGATGCGCGCTCCCCAAGAAATTGACTTGTATGTCTTAAAGATGAGTGTTGCGACTACAACGACAAAATCCGCGCAATGTTTTGTCTTAAAAGCAACAGAAAAAGAATCAATTATGTGGCATAGGAAAACGGGACACACTCATCTCAAAAAGATGAATTTCTTGGTACATAACAACCTAGTGGGAGGGGTCAATTTAAGGAGTTTTAACTTGTATGATGACTTCATAAGTTGCAAGAAAGGCAAACAACATAAAAAGTCACATCCAAGGAAGCTCCTGAATTCAATAAAGCTCCCACTAGAAAGACTACACATGGATCTCTTTAGACTAGTAAATGCTCGAAGTATTTCACGATATCTATTGTCTCGTTGTTACCGATGACTATTCAAGGTTTTCGTGGGTGATGGTCTTGGAAAGCAAGTATGAAACATACAAGAATTTGATGATCTTGTTCCGAAAATTAAAGAATTTGTACCACTTACCAATTCGACGCATTAGAAGTGATAATGGTACAAAATTCAAGAACAATCGGATGTTAGAGTTTTGCAATGCGAAGGGAATTTTACATGAATTCAATGCACGGTACACTCCACAGTAAAACGATGTAGCTGAACGCAAAAACAGAACGCTTATAGAGACAGCAAGAACCATGCTCGCTGATTCAAAACTGCTAGTTAGTTTTTGGAGGAAGTTGTGGCATCTGCTTGCTATACATTCAACAGAGTATTGAAATTCAAGCCACACAAGAAGACATGTTTCGAGCTACTTAATCAACAAAAGCCAAACCTGAAGTATTTAGAACCATTTGGGTCACCATGCACGGTAATCGATGCAAACAAAAAATTTGGGCTAAATCAATTGAAGGTTTCTTCGTGGGTATGCTAGTCTACTTATGGGAGTTTCTCTTCCTAGCATAAACCGGGTTATTGAAGCTCATAATGTAGATTGTCAACTACTTACATCTCCAACATTGAAACCAGGAGATGCTTGGCTGTTCAATTATGAAAGTCTCTGAAATTCCTTCGAGCTGCTAGATGAGCCGACAGAAGACGAACTTGTTATGCTTTATCAGCAACTACAATATTTATCACAAGAATAAGTTCCTAGACCAATCGTTATAACTCAAACACCTATTGGTACTCATGATGCTGAAGTAGGTACTAGTTCTCAACATCCAGAATCACAGATTGCTGGAATAAGTGATTCCACAGCCGAACAAGATATGAATGAACCTGCTCCCACGTTTGATCAATCCGATGATTCTGAATATGATGTTGAACCGACATATGACAATAATGGATCTACTTCCGATGATGGTGAAGATTAGATTGAAAGTTTACTTAACAATCAAGCTGAAGGAGCAAGTGCTCAGAATGAAGCATCTACAGTTAATTAGAATGCTGATCAGAATATTACAAATCTAGAACATGAAGTGAGCGTTCTAACGAAGTTATGCCGAGGACGCTGACATACCACCCACTAGAATACATCATTGGAGAGTTGCAGACTGGTGTTAACATGCGAAATCAGATCAACCAGGATCTTAGTTGTTTTATACTAATGTAGCACCTTTACAAAACACGGTCTCATATAGATGTTTTATTTCACAGATAGAGCCAAAAACGTATAAGGAAGCTCTTACAGAAGAAAGTTGGGTAAACACAATGCAGGAAAAGCTATTGTTGTTTGAAAACTTGGTGTGGGGAAACTTGTTGATACGTCAGATGACCACAAAAAGATAAATACAAAGTGGGTCTTTAAGTGCAAAAGAGATGATAGAGGAGTAATTGTTCGAAACAAAGCTCGACTCGTTTTTCTAGGATTTCATCAGCTAGAGGGAAAACTACACTGAAGTCTATGCTCCCGTGGCATGATTAGAAGCAATCAGCATCTTCCTCGCATTCGCATCTTGGAAGGGACTCAAAGTATACCAATTGGATGTGAAGTCCGTGCTCCTGTATGGAAAAATGAAAAGAAGGTGTATGTTGGCCAACCACCAGGGTTTGTCGATCTGATACACAAAGACAAGGTCTATCTACTAGATAAGGTGTTATACAGCTTACATCAGGCCCTGAGAGCCTGGTATGAGATGCTTTCTCAACAACTTCTACACAATGATTTTACTAGAGGAACCGTAGACAGCACCCTTTTCACACGGGAAGCAGTAGGACACATCTTAATGTACAAATTTATGAGGATGACATTATATTCGGTTCAACCAACGATGTATTATGCAAATATTTCAAAAGAGTCATGAAGAAGAAATTCGAGATGAGTTCTATGGGGGAGATAAAGTTCTTTCTAGGCCTTCAGGTCGATTAATTACCCGACGAAATTTTTATACATCAGATGAAGTATGTGAACAACGTTTTAGAGAAATTCAAGATGTCTAAATCATCACTAGTGTCTACCCATTAGCTCTGAATCATGGCATCGGACCAGATACAGCTGGCGTGAAGATTGACGAAACTTTGTATCGTCCGATGATTGTCTCTTTAATGTAACTAATAGCATCATGGCTGGATATCATGCATCCGACATGCCTCTATGCACGCTACCAGTCAAGTCCCAGAGTGTCACATTTGTTGAATCGTCAAAAGATCCTTCGATATCTTAAAGGTTGCCTAAGCACCGGCTTGTGGTATCCACGTACCGACAATTTCAATCTCGTAGGATACTCCGACGCTGACTTAGGTTGTTGCAAATTAAATGCTAAATCTACAACTGTCAGTTGCCAGTTCTTTGTTACGCGATTAGTAACGTGGCAATGCAAGAAGCAAACCACATTCGTACTCTCTACTTGCGAAGCAGAATACGTTTTAGCTTCCAGTATTTGTTCCCAAATCTTGTGGATACAACAACAGATGAGAGACTATGGATTGCAGTTTCTTTATATGCCTGTATATGTAGATAATGAGGATGCGATTAACATAACAAAAAATCCGGTTCAACACTCTAAAATTAAACACATTGAAATACGAGATCACTTTATCTGTGACTTATACGAGAAAAAGTTAATTCATATTGAAAATATCCATACTGATGAACAGAAAGCAGACTTTTATACAAAACACTTTAAAGAGCAAAATTTAAATATCTTTAGAAATTAAACGGGATGAAAGATCTCACATCAAGGAGGACACAGAGGTTGAAGCCGAAATGGATGTCGATTTAAGTAATCCTCATTGGTTTGTCAGATCTTTCTTTAAAATAAAAATCCAAACATATGTTTTTGATATTAGAGGGAGAAATATGTTGTGAAAAATACAAAAACATATAAAAATTTGAAAATGTACAAAAACATGAAAAAGACAAAAAGAGTTTTTGGGAAAAAAAGAGGAAATGATAGTATATTAGTGGACTATCAAAGTATGTTAAAGAAATGAATTGAAAAGGTCTCACTAATGATGTGCTAGTAAATTGTTTTTGAGATTTAAACATATTGAAAAACTTCTTAATTAGTGGTTAACATCTCTCGTATATATGGTCTTAGTACACTGAAATTTCGTTTGACATATTGTCGGATTCTGATATTTAGATAATTGATAATTGAATATATGGTCTTATAGATAATTGATATTTAGGGTATTATACAAGTTCTTCTGATTTTGCATAAGAAATGGCCTAGAACATGTATAATACTTTTGCTTTAAAAGCTTAAAGCTACATCAAATTGAAAGTATCGAAAGATCTGACAAGTACAGTCAAAAGATGCTAAAATATTCAACACCACTTTTAGTCGAGCCTTCATCTCTTTGTCTGTACGGTGGTACTAACCTGAGCTCTCAAAGTCTCGCACAACCCATATATAATTGAGAAACTCTATTATGAGGTGGGAATTTTGATACGGGAGTATATTATGAGGTGGGAAACTCTATTAAGATAAGTTCTAAGATATCTAATTACCGTATCTTGAAACAATTGTGAAATGTGTTGATGTTTAAATGGATTAGTATACTGACAATATAAGTGAATCTGTTTAGAACTTAAAGTTTAATCAAGATCACTAGTACTAGTGATAAGTCTCCAAAATCGATATGATTCTCTTATACAAACTCACAAAAATGTCTTTAAATATGTTTGTACATAGTTATTTAATTTCAGATAACTCAAAAATATTTTTAGCATAAACTTTGGAAAAATCAAAAAAATTTTATTTTCATCTTAGTTTCGACTGCCGATGATGGGAAACTGATCTTCAAAATCCGAATCTACTAAATGCTAAATGAAATCTAGAAAACAACGGATTGGAAGCTAATCTAAGATGAGAAAATATTTTGAAATGATCAAAGTTCATTACTTTGAAACTTCAAATTGACAGAGAACATCAATTTGTTCACATAGTGTTCAACCAAGGTCATTAACTTGGACTTGGTAGACAAATCAGTTAACCAGGGTCATTAACTTGGACTTTGTCAACTGAGTGGTTCGTTAAAACTAGTAAAATGTGACAAATGGCAAATAACCAGTAATTATGTGCAATCTAATCACTATTTTTAGTACATAATGTCATGCATTTATCGTAATTTGATTACGTAGTTGAGTCGTACATCATATCATAAGTGGAGTACAAGTGAATCATGCTATAACATATATTTGTTTCCGTTATGACGTGAAACAAATCAAACTATGCTCTAAAAGTGTTGGTAGCAAGTATTGGGCGCATTATTCGTGGTTGCACTATTCATGTCAGCAAACCGCTAAAACAAAACAGAACAATGAATAACGGTATGCTAATGCCATAAATGAGTCCATATATACATGAAAACACTAATGTGGGAACACATCTTGGAATAATACATAACTTTCCGGTACAACACCTAAATCACAAAATTGTCCGTTTCGACTAAAAAGGTGAGAATTTCCTCAACGGTCTAGAGTTCTTGTACATGGGTTGGTTCCATGGTGTCTATGGCACCTCACTTATTTATTAGAAAGAGATTACATTAAACTCCGTCGTTTGACATTGTTCTTATTCCAAGGGATGGTATGGCACGAGCCATGCTTCAACACCCTCATATTCGATATCTATGGAAATTATAACAAACTAGCTGGAGCTCGTGGAGCTCAAGGGATATCAACGTATTCGTCACACGGTTGGTGTGGTGAAGGATTTTTCCTACTTTGGACGATCGAGGTCCACGAAGTATGGAATACATGCTTTAAGGTTGGAGACGACCGTTTGGTTTCTCCTCCTCAACGAGTTATTTCCTTTCCACTTAGTCATATGGCCGATACACTCAAGAGGTACTACGAATTTTGGATTGTTGTTATTCACGTTATCATTGTTTTAAACATGTATGAACAATGCAATCTTGAGGTTTCCATGACTGATGGCGTTCTTTATTCTTAGGCGCATGGTTGACTATATTTATCCAAATATATATCTAGCTGTTTTTAATCTTGGGTATTAAGAAGAAACATGTCCCCAAAAGGAAGGTCTACATCCGAAAGGGGTTAGTAAATCCATGACTTACTGGGTAAGCCGAACTAGAGTTCTTATGGAAGAACATACGGTTGTGGAAATCGCACGACACGAGGGTAACTTAGTCGACACTAGTGACGGTACTGGTGGTACCGGTAGTTCAAATGGTTCAGATCCCAATAGATTGGGAATGAGTGGCAGTGGCACACATGAAGATGCGATCATACAAGATTTTAAATTCTAAGGCTTTCTCGGACTGTAACCCACAAGAACTCAATGGTGCGAGAGGTGCGGTAGGGTAGGTTCGCTAAATAAAGACGACGGAGTCGGTTAGCAATGCTAGTAAATGCACTCCTGAGTAAACGATTAGGTAAACAAAGAGTCTCCTACTGAATGCAGCACTAACTTGGTGAAATCCTCCTGTAGAAACTTTAAGGAGTGATACTACGAAGAGGTTATCGTGGGAAGAACTCAAAAATCTTATGCGAGAAGAGTATTGCTCACTGACTGGAATTCCAAGGGTAGAAACGGGATCCTAGAACTTGATCATCATTGCAGCGGACGTTGTTGGTTACCCTCGACGCTTTCACGATGTCTCAAGGGTTGTTCCATACTGGGGAACACCTGATATCAAACGCATTGAGCGCTACATTTGGCGTGTAGCCTCTAAGAACCAAAACATGACCACATCATCCCTCCCTACTCATCACTCAAACAGTAACTCTCGCAGTTAGTCTCACCAAGAATGCGGTGAGAATGGGAAAATATCAAAGAAAGGGGCGGAAAGGAAGGAAATGCATGTGGAATCTACTAGCGACGGGAAGCGAAAATACACCCATTAAGGCAGGATTGAGAGTGAGTAACAAATAAAAGGGAACTCTCATGATGATAAAACGAAGGTAATTGCTGCCATAATTGATGCTAGCACCAAGAAATATGCTGATAACTTACTCAAATCCTAAATGTGATGAGTGAAATTTCCTCATGAGGGCACTTGCAAAAGTGTCAAGAGTAGAAGTGTGGTAAATCAAGACACTTTTGAGCTTGGAGAGCGAGAATTTAATACCGATCTTTTACCCGGTTATCTGGGTTGTTACGACGTAGCTTTTGGCATAGACTTGTTGACGTATAACCAAGCGGAAGTAGTTGTCCTGAGAAAACTATCTACATTCCCCTGCCAGACGAAGAAACACTTATAGTACACGGAGAGAAGCACGAGACGCCCTTACGAATCATTAATTACAGAAGTGCCTACAGAAAGGTTGCATAGCCTTTCTAACTCACGTAATCGACAAGGAAACTGAGGAGCCAAAATTGGAGGAGACAACCGGTGTGAAGGAATTCCCTCGAAGTCTTTCCATGAGACTTGTCTGGATTACCTCTGCAACGACACTCCAACTTTCGCTTTGCTTTGGTGCTAGGAGCATCACCAGTAGGAAGCCTTCATACCGATTAGCTCTGTCATAAATGCAAAGACTGTCACCACGACTTAAAAAGTTGTTAGACAAAGGATTCATAAGACCGAATTTCTCGCCTTGGGGAGCTTCGGTGCTGTTTGTGATAAAGAAGGATGGAACCTTCCGAATGTGCATCGACTACCGGGAACTAAACAAGTTAACCATCAAGAATCGGTACCGATTACCGAGGATTGACAATTTGTTCGATCAATTGCAAGGGTCGAGTTTTTATCCAAAGATTGATTTAAGATCCGGATATCATCAGTTAAGAATCCAATAGGAAAGTATTCCTAAGACGGCGTTTAGGACTCACTACGGTCATTACGATTTCCTTGTTATGTCTTTTGGGTTAACAAACCCCATGCAGTATTTATGGATTTGATGAACTGGGTATGTAAGCCATACCTCGACAAGTTTGTGATAATATTTTTCGATGACATATTAATATACTCGCGAACCAAGGGAGAACACGAATAACACTTGAGAACTATGCTGGAGTTGCTAAAGAAGGAACAATTATATGCCAAGTTCTCGAAATGCGAATTTTGGATTCGTGAAGTACAGTTTCTCGGTCACGTGGTGAACGAGAATGGGATACACGTCGACCCCTCAAAGATGGAGGCTATAAAGAATTGGACCGCGCCAAGAACCCCCACGGAAATATGACAATTTCTAGGTTTAGCGGGATATTACAGGAGATTTATTTAGAATTTCTCAAAAGTTGTTCAGCCGCTAGCCTCGCTTACACAAAAGGATAATAAGTTCGATTGGGGAGAAAAGCAAGAATCGGTATTTCAACTATTAAAGGATAAACTATGCAAGGAGCCGATATTATCACTTCCGGACGGTACCGATGACTTCGTGTAGTATTGTGATGCTTCGGATCAAGGCTTAGGCTGCGTGTTAATGCAACGTGAAAAAGTCATTGCGTACGTGTCACGTCAGTTAAAAGTTCAAGAAAAGAACTATACCACTCATGACCTAAAACTAGGTGCAACGGTATTGGCTTTAAAAATCTGGCGTCATTATTTATATGACACTAAGTGTATCATATTCACAACATAAAAGTCTTCAACACATATTCACTCAAAAGGAACTAAATATGCGCCAACGACATTGGGTAGAAGTGTTGAATGATGATGACTGTGAGATCAAGTATCACCCGGGCAGAGCAAATGTAGTGGTAGATGCTTTGAGCTGGAAGGAATGAGTGAAAACTTTACGTGTTCGAGCTTTAGAAATGATTATTCAGACAAACTTTACGACTCGAGTGCACGATTTGCACAACAAGGAGCTCTAAAGCCGGAAAACATTCAAGCGTAATCATTACGGGGAATGGAAAAACAAATGGAACCAAACAAGGATGGAACTTTATATCTCACGGTAAGGATTTAGATTCCCTATTTTGGCAATCTACGAGGCTTGGTGCTGGACGAAGCACATAAGTCAAAATACTCGATACACCCAGGATCTGATAAAATGTATTAAGATTTAAAGGAGTATTATTGGTGGCCTAATCTCAAGGGAGATATTGCGACCTATGTTGGGAAATGCCTAACTTGTGCAAAGGTCAAGGCCGAATAATAGAAACCATCTTGTCTATAACAACAACCTGAGATCCCTATTTGGAAGTGGGAACAAATCTCAAGGGATTTTATTACAAAACTACCATGGACCTCTCGAGGTCATGACATGATCTGGGTTATCATTGATCGGTTAACCAAGTCAGCTAACTTTTTACCAATCCGTGAGAAAGACAGTACCGAGAAGTTGATCGAACTATATCTTAAGGAAATCGTGGCACGTCATGGAGTGCAACTCTCGATAATCTCAGATAGAGATGGTCTCTTTGTGTCGCGAATTTGGCAATCACTTCAAGCTTTGTTTGGTTCTCGCTTAGATTTAAGCACGACTTTTCATCCACAGACCAATGGCCAAAGCGAGCGAACCATCCAAACGTTGGAAGACATGCTTCGGGCCTGTGTGATGGATTTGGGCGGAAACTACAATACTCATTTACCATTGGTAGAGTTTTCCTACAATAACAGTTATCACACAAGTATCAAGGCCACGCCGTTCGAAGCACTTTACTGACGAAAGTGTCGATCTCCGCTATGTTGGGCGGAAGTCGGTGACAAACAGCTCATTGGTCCCGAACTAGTCCAAGAGACCACCGACAAAATATTAAAAATCCTTGAGCATATAAAAACGACCCGGGATAGAGAAAAGAGCTACGCAGATCGAAGACGCAAACCATTATCCTTCGAGGTCGGAGATAAATTGTTACTAAAAGTCTCGCCTTGGAATGGGGTATCTAGATTCGGAAAGCTAAACCCGAGTTACATTGTGACTTTTGAAATTCTGGCAAAGGTTGGTACAGTGGCTTGCAAGCTAAAACTGCCAGAAGAACTTAACAACGTACACGACACATTTCATGTGTCTAACCTAAAGAAAAACCCTACTAATGACATGGTTATCATCCCAGCGGAATGAATTCATATTGATGACAAACTCCAGTTTACTGAGGAACCCATTGAGGTTATGGACTGGAAAGTTCAAAAGACAAGGAGAAGCGAATCAAACAAGTCAAAGTTCACTGGAACTCACATCACGGACCCGAGTATACGTGGGAATGTGAAGATCAAATCAAGACAAAGTACCCCAACCTGTTCAAGGAGACTCCTTTAGAGGATGCCTCAAGGTGAATTTCGGGACAAAATTCTTTTTAACAGGAGGAGTATGTGACAAATGGCAAATAACTGGTATTTCTGTGCAATCTAATCACTATTTTTAGTACATAATGTCATGCATTTATCGTAATTTGATTACGTAATTGAGTCGTACATCATATCCTAAGTGGAGTACAAGTGAATTATGCTATAACATATATTTGTTTCCGTTATGACGCGAAACAAATCAAACTATGCCCTAAAAGTGTTGGTAGAAAGTGTTGGGCGCACTATTCGCGGTTGCACTATTCATGTCAGCAAAACCGCTAAAACGAAACAGAACAATGAATAATGGTATGCTAATGCCATAAATGAGTCCATATATACATGAAAACACTAATGTGGGAACACATCTTGCAATAATACATAACTTTCCGGTACAACGCCTAAATCACAAAATTGTCCGTTTCGACTAAAAAGGTGACAATTTCAGTTCGTCCGCAACATTTCTTTGGTACTTTCCGAATTCCAAAATTATAACAAAACAATGTTGAACACCCTAAAACAATATGAGAATAGCAGAAATACATAAAAGACATCGTTTCCGGTCATACGGCAAACAGTGCACAACTTGACCGGAAAGCGACCGATTGTTGAACCGACGAAAATTTTAATGGCCGATGGCCTCATACATTCGTCTAGAGAACTAGTTAAGCCTCATTTGGGACTCAAAGTCCTTTTAACTACCTTGAGGTCACGGAAACACAACTTCCGAAAACGTTCGACGGAAAAATATATAAGTGCCGTATCGAGCAAAGAACTAGACAGAAAGCTTTTCGGCCATCCTAACTCAACATATATTCGCCTAACAAACTAGTTAAGCATGATTCTAGGTCAGAAGTGTCATAAATAAATGCCATGGCACTTATGGTGGTCAAAAACCAAAGCTTCCAGTATGAAATAAAAAAGTTCATACATTAGCCGATATCGTACCGAGGAACGAACTATTGACGTTTTCGTTATCCGAAACTAATACCAATTAGTCAAGAGGACTAATCAACATTGATTAATACCCTAAACCCTAATTACTTGCTAATGATACAAGATCAACCCCTAATCATCATACTTAAGTTAATTACCTAAATATCTAACATTTTAACACATGTTAAAAATAATACATACACTTAACCCCCCCCCCCCCTCATGTAGGTGATTTTGACTTGATGATTTATACCAGTCATCATCATCATGTTTCTTTATATCATTTCAAAAAAAGAATTGAAACAACCTTCCCTGGTCTCTCATTCCCATGGCTCAACACCACCATCATCATCATCCTTTTCTTTAACTTTAAATCACCAAAATCAAGCTTAGTTAGGCCACTACAAGATCATCCAAAGTGCTTGCAAGGATGGAGGATCAATAGGGTTTTCTTGGAGCTTCATCTTCTTCCTAAATCTTCACTAATCTTGTGCAACTTTGTAAGATAATTTCTCTTCATATTTAAGCTTCTTATAATGTCTAGTTTAAGAAAGTACAAGTTGATCATCTTGAAAGCAAAGAAAATAAAACTTAAAAACCCTAAACCTCACCTTAATAATAACACTAAATATAGCTTATTATGTGTTGATTATGTGCTTATTTGTTAACTAGTTAGCATGATGATGTTGATTATGATAAAGTAAGCTGTTTAAAGTAGATGATCTTGTATGAATATTAATAATAATAATATAATAATAATAATAAATAATAATAATAATAATAATAATATAATAATAATAATATTAAATGATGATTTTAAACATGGTGATGTTTAAATCTAAACAAGATCATCAACCTCATAATCCATGAAGATTACTACAACTTAAAAACGATTTACTACACATGTGTGGTTTTTATAATGAATAAACACCATGATTTAGTTATAATCATCTTAAAAGTGTAGTAAACAAAGGAGGTTAAAGTGGAAATAATGATTTGAAAGTGTAACTAAAAATGGTGACTTAAAGGATCTAATAAAAATTTAAAAATCTCATTATTTTTAAGAAAAGTAGTGAAAATATATTTACAAGGATCATGGAAGATGAGGGTGCATAAGTTGTAAATAAAGCATGATAAAGTGGTATGTAATCTTGAGTTGATAATTGATCTTTATTATGGGTTTAAGCATGGTTTAAATACATTTTTAGAACATGGAAAGCGCCATAGTTTAGGGGAAACTATGACGAAATTTTTAAAACATGGAAAACGCCATAGTTTAGGGGACTAAACGCGATTAGTGACCTAAACCGTCATTAAGGAAGTTCTAATGAAATTTATGACAAGGGTTAAACCCTAACCATCCAAGAGTTTAACCAGTATATATATATATAATATATATATATATATTTATATATATGTATTACAAGTTAACATAAAGTATTTATTACATATATATATACTTGTGGGAATAAAAACATATATATATGCATATTTTGTCACCAAAAGTTATGTGTAAATACATGTGTATATATCTATATATATCTAGAAGTTTAGGGTATATACATACCAAGTGTAGATAACATAAAGCACGTACACTTTTACAATATATCAAAACAATGATCGAACGAACGGAGTAATGCGGATGACGGGCGAATGTACACGATACACAGTCGCGTCGTCGACCAACGAACAAATCGCCAACACGAAGAGTTACTACGACGTTGGGCGATTTTCGACGCGAGAAAGTATATATTAAAAGACAACGACGTCATGTCTAAAATAATATATTTTAGACACCTAACGTATACGTATATTAACGATATCAAAATCCAGAAAATTAAAATGTATAGGAATTACTAAGCGGTTTTATAAAGTATATGAATGTACTTAAAAGACAATACTTAGTAAAAATTTGTAAGTGTAAGACTTATAAATATTTGGACTCTTGAAAATAAATTGGGCTAGGCCCATTATATAAAAGACATGGGCAAGGCCCAACTACAAAATGACATAAATTACATGGGCTAGGCCCAATCACATAAAGACATGGGCTAGGCCCAATGACATAAATTACATGTGCTAGGCTCAATCACCTAAAGACATGGGCTAGGCCCAATGACATAAATTACATGGGCTACGCCCAATCACATAAAGACATGGGATAGGCCCAATGACATAAATTACATGGGCTAGGCCCAATCACCTAAAGACATGGGCTAGGCCTAATGACATAAATTACATGGGTAGGGCCAATCATATGAAGACATGGGCTAAGACCAATGACGTGCGTGCAAGACACGAGGACATGTGAAGGGCGAGACCCGTTCACGCACAATCTAAGAATTACAATATAGATATATGTATATATACTTGAAAAATATATGTATAAAAATATTAATCGAACAAACGAATTAGCAACACTATATAACATTAAAAGTTGTTCTAATGTGACAAATATATACACAACAAGAATTCAAGATGAACAACTGGTACAAGGTCCAATGAGACCTAGGTGTCTAATGAAGTTAATACACATGTAGGTTACACACGTGTATGGACACCGAACTTTAATAAGTACAACGTACAGAACGCAAAGTTGTGAGTTCATGTCCCTCCTTTCAATTATTTCAAAGTTTTGTTTGAAAACTATCGAGGGGAAATACATGTCATAACAAACGGTATGTTAGCTACGGGGTTAGATGATAACACGATCAATGTGCGTAAGTAGGATGACGACAAGAGTAACCATTAATCACTTAGTGACCAAGGTGCAAAAGGTATAGATCTATCGAGTTTGAGACGCGCTCCACTCCGGGTTTGTTTACCCTTTAGGAGTGCTTTTGTGATCCCAATTGATGTCAAGAGTTGTCTCAGTTTGGTTACTTACTTATGGCACATATGTCAGGGTGCTAGCTACACACTGATAGATCCTTAAACTCCATCAATGCTAATAACATACTCATATTTTATTAATGAATTACGAGCATGACATTTTATGAGCAAACAATAACTACATAAACTCGCTAACTTTTGTTGACTTTTTAAAATTACATGTATTTCTATCATACAAGATTTGAGCTGGTGATACACTTTGGGATATGGGAAATGACATGACAACGAATGCCACCTTTTGGAGGATTTGCCTTTTATATCCCAACCTCGTATGGGTATATATGAGTCAAACCTCATTATGCATTTATGACAAAAACAATATCATATTTTGAAGTAATGTACTTTAAACTACGTTTATGGTGACAAGTTGAAAACAGTGAAAACAATGAAATTACTTTTGGTTGGTTGTAAATATTGGAATGCAAGTTTATACCGGTATGGCATCGTTGTTGATTTATACTTGTTTACTTAATTGGATGCAATGATTACCCCATAGTCACACACTTGCGCTTCCAGTACGACCAGGGTGTGACATAAAATGTTAGAGAAATTGAAAGATTTGAAAAGTTTGAGTTATCCTCGCACCAAGTAACATCTTCGCACAAAGATAGATGTCTTATCTTCGCACAAAGATAGATATCTACCCTCGTACGAAGATGAAACTGAATACTATAAATACTTCATTTTGTTCGAAGATACTCATTACTGTTTTCAATCTTCTTCGCATGAACTGAGAGTTTGAGTGTTTTTGCAAAGTAAACGACGAAGTACTATCCAAATATACATTGTAGTGGTTGATTTGCACACTACTAACAATGGTTAAGCTATAACTTTGGACAATTTAGACTTAAAATGAACGAACTATTGTATAAATATAAAAATCTAGATCTAGACATTTTGGACCAATATTAGTACATGATTCAACCTTCAATTTCACCATAAACATAAAAAATCATGTTGTTGTTCATGATAGACTTGTATGGAGTATACCTTCGTATGAAGGTAAATAAGCTTTAATGGTTATAATCCATCCTCGCACGAAGATTGAAAGCTTTTTGGTAAAAAAAAGTGTTTTATTCTTATCTTCGTGCGAAGATAAAGTGTGATATCTTCGTACATAGATTAACTTTGCACAAAAGTTTGTAAGTTTTGAAATTTGTCTAAGTGTTGATTGTATATGTATTTGCAGAAGAAAGCAATGACTTTCGAGCCAAAGCACAACATTTGTTGTGTACTGGAGAAGTAAATACTAGAGATAAAACCTTTCAAAGAAATTCTGGATTTTATGGATCGTTTGCCGGTCAGGAAGGCGCTTATTGATCAACATAAGGCTTACAGATCGCATGTACAAAGATTTTGGGATCATGCAAAGTTCGTACCAAATCCACCAGGAATAAGATGATTCGTTATAATCGAAAACGAAGATAAGAAGTTTTGATAATAGAAGCGTTGATCAGAAGAGTGTTAGACTTCAAAGACAAAAATAGTGATCCGACGGGTTATTCTGAAAGAATGGAGAAGGGATGTTTTTACCTAATGGGGTATATGGGCACGTAAACGACTCAAATTTCATTAAAACTTATCTAGTCACCGTAAAGGAGGTATTGAATTGCTATTAGATTATCAGATGTGCATGATAGCAGCGTTATCTTTAAATCTACCATACAATTTCACGAGAGTCATTTTTGAGCAAATGAAAGCAAATATAAACAAAGAGAAATTCCTGTAGTACTCATGCCTTGTGCAGATGATGCTAGCGATCAATTCCCTAATCTCATAAAAAAAGAGGATGAATTAGTTTTGGAACATATGTTGAATCTATATAGTTCCGAATAGCAAGAAGTTTTTCAGGGCAATAAAACATGGAAATTATGTTGCACCACCGACAGAGATGGAGAAAGGACGAGAGCAATCCAGAGAATGATGAAGAGGCTCGCTTGGTAGAATATGCACCTAAAAGAAGCAATTGGTATGTGAAAGATGATAAGAAAAAGAAGTAGACGACTAAAAGGAAAAGAGCATCAAAGAAAGCTGCTACTTTGTTGATTGATGAAAATTCTGACGGAAAGGTACATGTAGAAGCAAATGTGGAAACATAAGTGTTCTCTAAAATGTCAAATTATGAACAAGGCAAAAGGAGTACAGTTGATATTGCTAAAGATGTTGAGAAAGAAGCTTTTGAAGGTGACAATGAATCTATTTTCTGATGAAACTCCGATTGCTAGTGATGAGAATGTTTTCAACCAGAATAGCACCGATAGCACCGAAAGTTTTTGATCCAAACGTTGCTACTGAAAAACGAGCTTCTAAGAGAAAGAAAATGAATGCTGATGATGATGAACCTTATGTGCCACCGAAGAAGGTTAAGAGAGTTAAAAGCAAGCCTACTGATGTTAGCAAGAAGACAACAGGATCTCTCGCTACAAAGAAGTCAAGAAGAGAGTATTTAAACTCGACAACTGCTGGAACTGATCCAGTAGTTCATGTAAAGGAGACTACACATGTTGAAGTAGAGGTTGAGAATGTAATTCCAATTCAAACCCCACCATCACCTCAAGTAGAACAACAACCATCACCACCAAGACAACCATCACCACCATATCATACATCACCACCAAAACAACCAACTCCACCAAGACAACAACAGTCAACTCCTCATTCATCAACAAGACGTCAAGCTACATGACCAACTCTCAGAGATGCTAATCATATTTTTGGTGATGATTTCAATTTTCCAAACTTTTCAACAATGGATCCTATCGATCTTGAGTTTCTTGACAATCAGAAGCTATTATTGCAAGCCTTGTATCTGACAATGAAAGATTCAGAAGAGTGACATGAGAGTTAGAGGCTGACAGATTGAGAAAAGATAAAAAGCTTGATATGTTTCAGAAAGTGTTGCAAAAAAAACTGGGCATAGATTTTGAAGCTGAATATGATCTGACTGAAATCGAAGAGGCTACACAAGGGGTTGCCGAAAGGGAAGAAAGGCTGAAGCTGAAGCTGCATTGCAGGCAAGGGAAAAGAAAAGATAGATGGTGTTCCAATTATTGCACATCAGCAAGAAAAGAACCAGAACCTTTGGTTAACTATGTTCTTATTAGGGATGTTATTGACATTCTGTATCCCATTGAAAGAAATTAAAGAGGATGATGAGAAAGTGGATGTTGACGGTGATGATGATAATGATGATGATGATGATAATGATGATGATGATAAGGGTGACGATGATGACAACACACAAGGTGGTACTGGGTTGGTGCGTATAAAGCTAAGATTTCTGATTCTTTCAATCATAATGAGTTCTTGAATGACGATACTAATCAAGAAGATGATTCTCATCGAGAGGGGGAGAAGATGATTCGGTACACGATGCAGAATATTCAGGAATTTTCACAGACATTACTCCGTTAACGGCTGTTCCTGGAATCCAACACAGAACTATTTTCCTAGAGCATCATGTTGAGGAAGGTGAATTTCTTCATAGTTATACTAAAGAGGAGATAGTTGCCATGATGGGTATTGATGAAAGCTCATTTAAGTTCAATTTTGAAGAAGAGCTTAATAATATTAAAGACACAAAGCCTGATGATTATATCCTCAATTTTGTTGAGGAAGCTGACAATTATAACAATGTTGTCATGCAGGATGATTCAAAGTTGAAATATTCAAATATTCAGGCGATGGAACCGATGACTTCCCAATATTTGAAGAAATGTATGATGATGAAACAATGGAGTTGCTAAAGTGAAAGATTGAAGAAACAATAAAAGATGGTGAGTCTCTTATGGTTGATCAAAAAGAGATTAAAGCTGCTAGAAAGGCATGGTTCAAAGAGATGGCTAAAGAAAGAAAACTCAGACTTCCGTTAGCGTTTTTCACAAGGAATCCAGATGTTTCACTTGGTGATATTATTAGTTGGGGATGGATTCTTGAACTAAATGTCTGGGGAATTAAAAGGGAGTTTGTGTTGATGCAGAATATCTATAGCCTATGTCTTAGGGTCATGACGAGTCATATGTAATAGGGCTTCAATGTTAGAATTGATTTTGTGTTTATGTAAAGCCCACGTCGCACGAAGTGATTATGCACCTCGTACAAAGTGAAGCAGATCACTTCATACAAAGAGAAGTCACCTCATACGAATTGGAAGACACAACCCATACGAAGTGAGCATGTCTAGGAGAGTTGTGGTCTTGAGTTGGTAATAGTTTGCTGATCAGTAAGGCGAAGCCCTACCCAGTTTGTTTCAGGATTGTACACATTTACGACATTAATGAAACAATAAACTTTAAACAATAATCTTAATATTGTCGCTTGTTATAAAATGAACTCCGCGTACTTTATGACTAGTTAATCATATTAGGTCCTGTGCTTATTGGATAAGAAGATCCTACAAGTGGTATCGGAGCTTGGAAGCCTGATTTGAAGACTTTAATCAAGATTCTACACTTCTATTCTACTCATACTTCTCATTTTCTTATTTTTCAATGATTTCATGAACAAAATCGAATGATTTTTCAGTATAATACGTAAAATCCATTATAGTAAAACCCTTGAAAAGATATGAGATAAAAACAACCGAAATCATGACAAAAACGTGAAATTGTGAACACACTTCACACAAGTTCATACCCTGACTTCGCACGAAGAGAGAATCCACTTCACACGAAATGATATTCCAATTCGCACGAAGTGAAGTTTTAACCATTGTTGTTTTTGTTTGATTTGTCAGATCGCATGAAGCGTCACTCCTCACCAAATTCACTTCGTACAAAAGAGTTTTTGAACTAATTGAACTAATTTCTTCCGACAAGATGGAAAACGAATTCTTCAATGCGTTTGCAACGTCACCAGCTTCGACGACGACAGCAACTCAAAACATAAATCTTGAAAATGAGATGGGGACTATGACGAAACCCCCATAGCTGATGTGCTTAGAAGATTTTCAAGGTTGGAGCGAAAGATTGTAAATTGGGTACAAGCGAAATATCTGAATTGTTGGTACGTCGTTGAAGAAAAATATGTTACACCAACGGGCGAGAATGGGCTAGAAAAAACACTGACGCAATTTACAACAGCAGAAAAGGATAAGTTTGCGAATGAAAAGAAAATGTTAAATATTCTTCAACAAGCTGTTAAAGAAGATATCTTGTCTCTTTTGCAACACGAAGGTGACGCTCAATCACTTTGATATGCTTTAAGAGTGAAATTCCAGGGGAGTACTCAAATGATAAAGAGCAAAAAGGAATTGTTAAAGAAAGAGTTTGATATCTTCAATCTACTAAAAGGTGAGAGCATGATACAGCTGATTGAGAGATATTGTCATCTTATGGTTAAGATGAAACGGTTGGGAATACAAAAAGATAATGAAGAGTTGGTAGACAAACTTGCTAATGCACTGCCCGAAGGAGAATGGTCTACCCATCTAACGATTCTAAAGAACAGCCCAGAATATAGTATAAGCAACTTGTCAAGATTCATCAAAAAATTAGAAGGTCACGAGCTAGAGATGTAGAAAATGATGAAAACCAAAGGATCACATATTCAGCAAGACGTAAACTTGTATTACAAAGACAGTTCTGTAACCAACACACAAAGTCAAAAAATACAGACTGCGTTCAGTGCAAATAATTCTTCAAGTCCGTCTTCAAACCAATCTGGAGGTTTTCAGTCATTTCCATCATACGAACCTAACCCTCCTCAAACGCCGCAATCTTCACAAAGCTCGAACAGTTTTCAGAGCGGCCAAAGCTTTTAAGCCAATTCTAACCAAAGAATTCTACAATTCAAAATTTCCAGGAATCTAGAGAATGCTCAAGATTTCAACGAACACACTTCTAAGCAGCACATGGCATTTCTTGCACCCGTGCTAGAATCATATGAAAGTCTTGTGGCCGGAAGATCGGGAACCCAGATATGACGATAGAAGACTACGATGAGATCGATTCGGAAGAATTGGAATTGATAGATATAAAGCGGTGCAGGGCATCAATCGTTTGAAGGGCTCAATGCTTTATGGAGATCATAGGTAGAAGCAGTTTGGGAGGACTCCATGGTACACTTGGCTTTGATAAATCGAAGGTTACTTTTTCAAATGCCGGGAGAATGGGCATTTCAAAAGGGAATGTCCAAACCATGTAGTGAATGGCAATCAGAATCCGTCCGGAGATGATTACTATAAGAAAGCTATATATCATCAAACATAACCTCAAACAGCTTCAAGGATGTTTCAGATTGAAGATGGTTCATCAAGTTCGAAAGATAAAGCCTTAGTGGTTGCTCAAGAGGATGAGGGGTTCAATTGGAACAAATACATGTAGAAGAATGAAAGTCTCGTGTTGTTGGCAGAGATAATTGAAGAACCTGTACCTTAAGAAGAATGTTCAATTGGAACAAATACATCGAGTAAGTGGAAGAGTCTGTCAAGGAGTTGGTAAAGGAAGAGGTTAAAGTTCAAATCATTGAAATTGAAAAACCTTTCTAGAAGTGTTTAGAACCTTGCAATGAATGTTTTTGAAAAAGATAAAAAAATATATAAAGATTTAAAAAAACTAACTAATAATTGTCATGTGATTATAAAGAAACTAAAGAACTATTAGACAATTTGAACAAGCTAATAGGGAAGATAGTGCCACACTTTCGATGCCCAAGTAGTAAACTTTAAACAATAATCTTTTACACATAGCTAAAAAATGAATTACAGAAAATGAGAATCGAAACAGAAAGGGTTAACAAGTTGTTAATCAGTTATTCCACCAGTTCATATGTCATTGGTCATATTCTTCCAAAAATTGAAACATAAGAAGACGATAAGAATGTAAGAACAAAGTGGAAGTTACAATCGAGTTCACCACCCATGTGGGAAAGCTATTCTAGAAAAACACCATCCGGGTGGAAAAGGCGCTCAGTTTAAAACTAAAAACTGAAAAGAACAATGAGCTGCCTGAGAACGTTGATGTAACATACACTAAATCAAAAAATGATTGCGAATCTGATGTGGTGAAAAAAGTGGTTGAAAATATTTTAGAAAGTGAGAGTGACAGCACAAAATTTGAGAGTATTGAGTCGAACTTGGAGAAAACATGTTCAAGTTTATATTCTGAAAATGGAGAAAGTTTTCATAAAAACTATCTTGGAAAATCATAATCTAGTTCGGATGATGATCCTAATTTGATAGCATATAAAATAAAAGGTTATGACAAACTATATTCTGATCAAGAATTCCCGATTCAAAATGTGAATCTTGAAAAGGTCGAACAAGTGTATAAAATGATTGAAGTGAGTCTTTTAGAGCTTGAAAATCTGAACGCATCTTACTACTCTAAACCCAAACGTTCTTATAATAACAATCCCAAAGGTAAAAATTATCCTGAGAACAAAAGGAAAGGATTGGGATATTTAAAGAAGCAAGATGATAGATTTCGAAAACCAAATTTTCAAAAGAATGTAAACTTTGTTTTTGGAACAAGCTCGGAAAGCGATAAAGAGAGTTTGGCAAAGGAACAGTCAAATGACGAGTTCTATGCTTAAAAGAAGCGTAAGGAGAAGGTTTAGAAATCCTCTATCACTGACAGTATAACATGCTTCAAGTGTAATGAAGTCGGACATATTGCAAGACAATGTTCCAAAAACAATTCTAAACCTCTTTACCATGCTAAGAAATCATCAAAAGATGTAAAAAAAACAAATCCCTAAAGTTTGTTCCAACATAGATCTTGAAACGAAAATCTGAATCTAACAAAAATGAGAAATCAGTAACTGCTAATGTTTTAAACAAAGAAACTGGTGAATCATCGATCAAGAAAGATAAAAAAAGATTCAACATTTTATACTGAAAAGGAAATTTCTAAACGACAAACTTTGGTGATCAAAACAAAATCATCTTATGAGGAAGTGAAAACATCAGTTACAACCGAGTCAAAGGTTGAACAAGTTGTTGAAATCGAAGTTAAGAGTGATAGTGTACCAAAGTTTGATATCCCAAACCCACCCAAGACCGAGAAGGCTTGGGTATCACTGTTTAAAATATTTATTAATTGCATGTCAAGGGCTCCTGATGTCAATAATTTCAAAGTGGATAATGGACAGTGGAGCTTCTCGACACATGACAGGGATGTTGACCTAGTTATATGATGTTAAATCAATTAGAGGAGGCTACGTAGGGTTTGTGGGTACTCAAGGAGGAAAGATAGTTGGTGAGGGATACTAACAAACGACATGGTTTCTTTCGACAAAGTCAACTACATAGCCGAGTTATATAATAACTTGCTAAGTATCTCCCAGATTTGTGATAAGAAGTTTACAACTCACTTTACAGATAAAGATTGCCTCATTCTAAAGCCGCGATTCAAAATTCCTGAGGAGTGGTCCTCATGCGCGCTCCACGCCTTGACATGAGCGTTGCATCCACTACTATGAAATCGGCACAATGTTTTATATCAAAGGTAACATAAAAGGAATCGATCTTATGGCACCGAAAGATGGGACATACCCATTTACGAAAGATGAGTTATCTAGTGCACATCTGGTGGAGGCGTGAATCTTAAGAGTTTCCACTTGAATGATGATTGTATCAGCTGTAAAAAAAGGCAAGAAGCATAAGAAATCTCATCCAAGAAAACTCCTGAACTTTATTAAGCTTCCATTGGAGAGGTTACATATGGATCTGTTTGGGCCAATTAACGTCAAAAGTATATATGGTGATCTATATTATGTTGTTGTGACTAACGGCTACTCAAGATTTTCATCGGTCCTATTTCTGGAAAGCAAAGACGAGACATTTGAAAGTTTGATGATTCTTTTTAGAAAGTTGGAGAATTTATACCCTCTACTGATTAGAAGGATTCGTAGTGATAATGGCACTGAATTCAAGAACAACAGAATGTTGGAGTTTTGCAACGACAAAGGAATACTTCATGAATTCAGCGCCCTGTACTCCGCAACAGAATGGAGTAGCTGAACGAAAGAACCAAAATTGAAATAGCACGCACAATGTTCGCAGATTCTAAATTGCCTGTCAGCTTTTGGAGCGAAACGGTTGCCTCTGCATGTTACATGCTTAATCGAGTTTTAATAGTCAAGGCTCATAAGAAGACATGCTTTGGGTTGCTTAATCAGCGAAAACCAATTTGGAGTTTTTAGAACTGTTTGGATCTCCATGCATACTTATTGACCCGGATGGTAAATTAGGAGCTAAGTCTCTAGAGGGGTTTTTCGTGGTATATGCTAGTCCTTTGAGAAGAGTCTATCTTCCTAGCATAAACTGGGTTATTCTAGCTAAACATGTTGACTGCCAGAGATACACGTCACCAACACAAAAACCTAGTGATCCTTGTTGTTTAACTAAGAGAGTTTGTGGAATTCTTTTCAACTACCAGAAGAACATACCAAAGAGGAGCTTGTGTTGCTATATCAGCAACAACAATCGTCTGCTCAAGAACAGGTTCCTGGACTAATGGTGATTTCACAATAACATGTTGGCACAAACGATTCTGAAGTAGGTCCGAGCAACACACAACACGAATCCGTAGCCAAACCAGATATGAAAAATACAGCATCCACTTTTGATTAATCAAACAATTCTGATTCTGATGGTGAGCCAACTTATGATAATGGAGGATCTAGTTTCGATGAAGGTTCAGAGCAGATTACTAGTTTACTCAATCAATCTGCGGGTCCAAGCAATCAGAATGAAGCATCCACGAGTAATCAAGTTCCAGAACAGAATATTACAAATTTGGAGAATGAAGTGAGTGTCTCAAATGAAGTTATGTTGAGGACGTTGTCATACCACCCATCGGAAAACATTATTGGAGAGTTGTAGACTGGAGTAAAAACAAGAAATTTGATCAATAAGGATCTTAGTTGTTTTTATACTAAAATTGCACCTATTCAAGAAACTTGCTCATATAGTTTTTTTATTTCACAAGTTGAGCCTAAATCATACAAAGACGTGCTTACTGAAGTAAGCTGGGTAAACGGAATGCAAGAAGAGCTGCAATAGTTTGAGAAACTTGGAGTCTGGAAGCTTGTCGATCTTCCAGATAACCACAAGTCCATAAGTACAAAGTAGGTCTTTAAGTGTAAACGAGATGATAGAGGAGTGGTTTTTCGCAATAAAGCTCGACTCGTAGTCCAAGGTTTTCACCAGCAAGAGGGTATTAATTATACAGAGGTCTATGCTTCTGTCGTACGATTAGAAGCTATCCGCATTTTCCTGGCATTTGCGTCATGGAAAGGTTTCGAGGTGTACCAGTTGGATGTGAAGTCTGCATTCCTATACGGAAAGGTGAATGAGGAGGTGTACATTGGACAACCGTCGGGGTTTGTCGATTCGATACACAAAGAAAAGGTTATCTACCGGATAAACCGTTATATGGTTTGCACCAGTTCCCGAGAGCCTGGTACGGGACGCTTTCCAAACATCTTCTAGGGAACGGTTTCACCAGAGGAACAATAGATAGTACCCTCTTAACACGGGAAACGAATGGACATCTGATTATCGTGCAAATCTATGTGGATGATATAATCTTTTGTTCGACGAATGATGTGATGTGTAAAGATTTTGAAGTTCTTCTTGGGACTTCAGGTTGATCAGTTACCTGATGGAATCTTTATCCATCAGACGATGTATGTGCACGATGTATTGGAGAAATTTTATATGTCGGGAACATCACCATTGTCTACCCCATTGGCACTAAATCGCGGCATAGGATTAGATGAAAAAGGAGTGAAGATTGACGAGACTTTATATCGATCAATGATTGGATCTTTAATGTACCTCACAACATCAAGGCTGGATATCATGTATCCGACATGCTTCTGTGCCCGATATCAATCAAGTCCATGAGTGTCTCACATGCTGATCGTCAAATGGATTCTTTGATATTTGAAGGGTTGCACAAGCACTGGCTTGTGGTATCCACGGAACGATGATTTCAACCTCACTGGGTATTCTGATTCTGATTTCGGATGTTGTTATTTAAAAGCTAAGTCTACAACTACTAGTTGCTACTTCTTTGGCGCACGATTAGTAACGTGGCAATGCAAGATGTAAACCTCGGTCGCTCTCTCAACTTGCGAAGCAGAATATGTTTCAGCTTTCAATTGTTGTTTCTAGATCTTGTGGATACAACAACAGATGAGAGATTATGGATTGTATGTTTGTTGATACGCCCATATATGTAAATAACGAGGCTGCCATTAACATAACTAAAAGCCCGTTCAACACTCTAAAACTAAGCAATTTTGATTTTGAACGGTTAAATTTTAGTAGATCTAAATTTGATAGAATAGAAAAAATCCACACTGATGAACAAAAGGCAGATTTTTACACCAAAGCTTTTAATAGAGCTACATTCAGATATCTTTTGAAACTTAATGGGTTAAAAAATCTGACATCATGGGATTATAGAAGAGGTTGAATTCGAGGCGGATGACGAGTTGACGTGATCGTCATCGGTTTATCAAAGTTTTCAGTCTTTAGAATTTCTTTCTTTAAATTTTTTTAAAAAAATATATGTTTTTTATTTTAGGTGGAGAAATATTGTGTAAAATACAAAAAAAAAACATAAAAATTTGAAAATGTACAAAAATATGAAAAAGACAAAAAGAGTTTTCGTGTAAAAAGAGGAAATGATATCACATTAGTGGACCATCACAATATGCTATAGAAATGTAGTGTCAAAATGTTTAAAACAGGTCTCACTAATGATGTGCAAATAGGTTTCGCACGTTCAGTAGATTGTTTCTAAGATATAAACATAAAGAAAAACTTCTTAATTAGTGGGTTAATATCTCTCGGATATATGGTCTTAGTACACTGAAATTTCGTTAGAGAGATTGCCGGATTCTGAGATACTAGGTCTTTATAGATAATTGATATCTAGGTATTATACAAGTTCTTCTGATTTTGCATCAGCAACAGCCAAGAACTTGTAGAATACTTTTACTTTAAAAACCCCAAAACTGCAGCATATTGAAAGTATCGAAATATCTGACAGTTGTAGTACAAAAGATTCCAAATTTGGAACAACATTTTAAGTCGAGCCTTCATCTCTTTGTCTGTATGGTGGTACTAACCTGAGCTCCCAAGGTTTCGCACAACCCAGATACAGATATCAGTTAGATATATTCACTTGTAAGATGAATTCTATAGAATCTTTGTATGGAGTATATTCTGAGATGGGAAACACTATTAAGTCAAGTTCTAATACATCTAATTAACGTATCTCGGAGCAATTGAGAAATATGTAGAGGTTTAAGTGGATAAGTATACTAACAATCAATGTGAATTTGTTTGAAACATTGAGTTTTATCAAGATCAACGATACTAGTGATTTGTCTCCTGATATGATCATCTAACATAAATTCACAAAAATATGTCTGTAAATATGTTTGTACATAGTTATTGCATTTCATTTAGAAAAAACCCAAATTGATTTTGAATGTGTTTTAGCATAAACTTTGGAAAAATAAAAAAGATATTATTTCTATCTTAGTTTCGACTACCGATGAAGGAAAGCAGATCTTCAAAATCCAGAAAGGCTGTGTGCTGAGGGAAATCCAAAGGATAACGGGTTGGGAGCTTATCTAAAATGAGAAAATATTTTGAAAAGATCAAAAGTTCATTAATTTGAAACTTAATATTGTCTGAAGCATCAGTTTGTTCTTAAAGTGTTCAACCAAGGTCATTAACTTGGACTTGGTAAACAAATCAACAAGGGTCATTAACTTGGACTTTGTCAACTGAGTGGGTTGTTGAAAATGATAAAAACTACGAAAAATTTGGACTCACTTCGCACGAACGAGTTCACATCGCACGAAGTGAATCACTTCGCATGAAGAGGAATCACTTCAAAGTGAAACACCCTCACTATATAAAGATAGCGTTCGCACGAACTGATCATTTACTGTAAGGGTATTTATATAGTGAGGGTGTTTCACTTTGAACTGTATCTTTACATTGGGGAGGTTGACTTGCACACCTTTTACAATGGTGAAAGTAAAAGACTTGATTTGGACCGTGATTTTGAACGAATCGGACATTCTAAACATTAAACATAGATCTACTAAAATTTAACTGGCCAAAATCAAAATTGAACACATAAGCATGTTAATCGGTGATGTTAGAAACGTTTAGGACCATCAATTTAATTAAAATCAATCAAATTCATGTTCTTGATAATCTAACCTTTAAGAAAGAAATGGAAGTAACTTGGTACAAAGTGAATCATGCACTTCGCACGAAGTGAAATTGTTAAAAAATATTAAACAGCTTCGCACAAAGTGATTCTGAATGTTAGTTCATTTTGGTTATTCCACTTCGTACAAAGTAAATAATACCCACTTCGCACGAACTGCACTTTGCACAAAAGTGTTTTCGTATTTTTGTAAAAACTTTCTAAGTGTTGTTATTTTTCGCAGGAAAAGAAATCGATATTTGTGTCACACCCGCTAAAATCAGAGTTGGGCGTGATCTGGTTGGTATCTTCATTTAGCGGAAGTATTTAATGCTAAGACTTCTAAAAGGTGAATACCCGCTAAGTACTCGAATCACAATGAGTTCTCCTATTCCAATCGTGCCATAATTTCAAAATGTAACCTGAGAAAGAAACATGCGAAAAATCAACATAAAGTTGCTGAGTTCATAGTTTGTTCGAAAAGATTTGAAATAAATCTTTTTGGTAACCGATTTAAATATTATTAGGAAAACGTAATAAAACTATTTTTCTCGGCATGTCAATTGAAAACCTTGTTTTTTGTAATATATGAATAACCGTTGATGTCTGCGTATGACAAAGACAACATGCCCGCATGAACCTATAACCAACCTCAAGCTAGGAAGTGCCTCACGAAACCATTTACCCAAGACGGTAGACTAGCAGGCAGTTATAGTTCCGATATGTAGAGAGGACTTCACTGTACAATTTTAAGCGACCCTACGGCCCTTAGTGTTGAGTAGTGGACAATCCAGTCCTTGTGTCTATAAGCAGGACCAACTAGTCCCCGTATTTATATGTAGGACAAACCAGTCCTTGAGTCTGTAAGCAGGACCAACCAGTCCCCTTATTCGTATGTAGGACAAACCAGTCCTTGAGTCTGTAAGTAGGACCAACCAGTCCTCTTATTCTTATGCAGGCCAAACCAGTCCCGTAGTAGCTAAGACATTCCCGTCACTAGTCATGAAACTCATGAAGTTCCGAAAATAAATGTGTGTTTTGTAAAACCGATATGTTGAATATAAACCTTTCGTAAACCATTTGAATCTATTGAAATCAATTCGCAACATGGTTTAGAAAGATGAATTTTCGTTTATCAAAATATTGTAAGCGTTTGCAAAACCTGCATGTCTTTCCACCCCCGAAAACATTTATAAAAATGTAAAACCGTAAAAAGTGGGGGCTATGGACTCACCTCGATATCTAGTGCAAAACTAGCATAATATGATCCATAATGTTGTTTTCAAAACATAAACTCGCTAGCATGCAATCTATATCATTCTTATCAAGGAATCAAACTTATGAGTCTCTATTAAAGCATAGCTAAACTACGTGTCACCGAGCTCTACCGAATCGCTAACAAAATCATTCGACGAGAAGGTGCTGTTAACTTGATGGAAACGATAATGTTATACTCGTTTAATCTCGTTTATAGTCAGCGATAAATACTAAGTCCTGGAAACACATAGTTTCCAAAAGGTTTAGAATATATATATATATATATATATATATATATATATATATATATATATATTTGTAGAATCGTGTTAGTCGTTCCGAGTAGTCGTGTGTGTATGTAACCAAATGTTTATACGAAAATAATATACGACATAAACTTGTATAAAGTATTCACGCGTTTTTCTAAATAGTTGCCATACTCGTTGACGGATAATAAGAATATGACTCATCGTAGTGTCTCGTAAGATGTAGATATATATATATATATATTTATATATAATAATAATAATAATATGACTCGTCGTAGTCTCTCGTGTAGTCGAGATAGTAGACTTGTGTCTCGTGGATAATTATCAAAATAATTATATATAGTTGCTAGCTTGTTATAATCGACTTTGTTTGTTTGTTATCAAATGAGTCGGGTAGTAAGGTAGGTGAAGATCGTACAGTATTGCGTCCTATTTCATTTAGACATTCAAAATAAATATAAATAGTTATATTTATTGTACAAACTTTTCGAGTTGTGGATGTTTGAAATAAATATATATGATTATATTTATTTTATAAAAATGTCAAATTTCCATACGTGTGAAATAAATATATATAACTATATTTATATTATACAAATTTCCAAGTTCTAGACGTTTGAAATAAATATAAATGGTTATATTTATTTTATAAAAATTGCCGAGTTCGGTTAACTTGTAAACCGTGTTCTTTGTACGTTATCAACTTGTTTCGGCGAGTTATAAAGAGTCGTGAAAACTAAATATACACTTATATTTGCTTTTATAAAATACTTTGAATCCCAATAGATATCGATTTTATAATAAAAACATGTTTCGTATTACAGATTTTTACGAAAAACGGGCAGAGTTTCCTCTGTTTTTGGAACGATGCGTCGTCGATAAACTTTCAAAATGAACATTCAATGTACAACAATATATAATGTTTTCATCATATACTCAAAACGTAAAATTTTGTCGTGTATAATATTTAGATATATATTATGTAGTGACATGTCGACTCGGTTTTTGTCTTATATATATATATATATATATATATATATATATGTATGTATGTATGTATATATGTATGTATGTATGTATGTATGTATGTATGTATGTATGTATGTATGTATGTATGTATGTATGTATGTATGTATGTATGTATGTATTATGCATGCATGCATGTATGTATGTATGTATGTATGTATGTGTACATATATATGTATGTATGTATGTATGTATATGTATGCAAGTTATATAGTTATGATCTGTATAAGCTCGAAAATTTTATTTCGTAATGAGTTCGTTAATTGGTTCGGGTTAGAGCTCGGTTACGTGTAAAATCTCACTAAGATAAATAATATAACATATTTCACGTCGTCAACCTTTTACCAAGTCTCTTGTCGACCCGTTGATCGGGTTTGACCAAGTTAACTGCGTTAACTGAGTTGACCGTGTTGACTGACTTCACCGGGTTTGACCAAAAACATCCAACCATCTGAACCCAAATCTCAAACATCTTGAACCAAACTAAACCCAGTCGAAACAAATTTGACCCGAACACGAAACCCACACCCCAGACCACCATATCACCGCCACCACTACCGCCGCCGGCTGCGGCGTTTTCGTTAACGCGATGCTGCACCATGACCACTTCGTTTCCACCATCGCCGCACACCCTGTTTGCCCGCAAAACTTTTCAAACATCCTTCCCCCATTAATCGAGCCAAAATACTAAAAAAAGAAAACATAAAACTAATTTGAAAAACTCACCGGAATATCATCAGAAAATAATTTCCTGCGAAAACTGAATGGACCCTAGTAACCTGATCTAACCATGCACGGGAAGAAATCTTCAAAACTGGTTCGCCGGAATTGGACCGGAGCTTTGCCGGAGTTGCTCCCTAGCCCAAATGACTTTGATTCATGGAAAACGCACACCACCATCGTGTTTAGAAGGCTTGGTTTAGAAGGGAAGGTATTTTTGGCCGGAAAAACCTCGCCGGAGACCACCTCCATCTCATGCGGCGGCGCCGCAGCCATCATCACCGCCAGACCACCGTTGACGGGGTGGTCGGTCGTTGTGTTCTTGCCGGAGTTCCACCAGGATCTTCGCCGGACTCTGATGACCGGATTCTTTAGAGAGAGAAAGTGAGAGAGAGTGAGAATGAGAGTTAGAGAGAGAGTGTGTGGATTTAAGAATGGGAGTGGAAGGTTATAACTAGGTATTTATACCTAGTATTTTAGGTGGGTTGGGCCCAAGGCTCATTACCCCGTTTCTAGTGTTTTGAGTGGCACAAATACATTTTCGAGGCCAGTCGTGTAAGGTCGTAAAATGCCATTTTAGGATCAAAAATCTGAAAAGTAGTGTCGGTAATCGACGTTTGACGCGTTCGTTTGGCGGTTGTGTTAATACCGCGTAAAATGCTTCTGTGGTCGTTTCGAATCCGTTTTTCGATCCCATTTCGAACGTGTATGTTAAAATTTGATTATGAAGTTAAATTTATCATAATATTTCATATTTCAAGGTAATACACATATCCGATGCTTCTGTTCTGTTGCCAGTGCGCTCCTATAGTAGCATTTTTTGTTCACGTACGCGTTTTGTGACGTTCGAAAGCATGATAATTTTGCAAAACCAAATTCATGTGTATAAAATATACGTGTAAAACTCGTATTTTTCAGCTTTGTTAGTATTACATCCTGTGTCAGTTTGTTACCGTTTAACGTTCAGCAGTTTTCCCGCAAATACCATTCGCGTACTGTAGAGTCGGATAGACGTTCCTAGGCATACCAAAGGCCTGTTTAAGTTAATTTGCATCTTAAAACACTATTTTTTATTCGTCTTAACGTTTGTTATTCACGTAATTAAAAACCAAAAATTACCGGTTGTCACAATTTGAGCTGGTACATAATACGTGATGTGTACTTGACAATAAGATACCGGAAATGGCTCCATTTAGATAAATTTTGGAGTTTATAGACCGTATATCGATAAAGAAGGCGTTAAGATATAAACACAAAGCTTATAGATCTCATATTGAAAGATTCTGCAATTCTGCAAAGTTTGTACCAAATCCGCGAGCGATCGAATCTTTTGTCAGAGTTGGTAATGAAGGCGTTGAAGTAAAAATCAATGAATATTTGATACAATGGGTATTAGATTTCAAAGATAAAGATGGTGAATCCACGGGCTGTCCTGTGAGAATGGTAAATGGGTGTTTTTAAAGAACAGGATACACAGGGCATGTCAATGAAGCGAACTCCAACAAAGCATTTCTATGTAGGCATTATAAATTCTTCGCACATTCTGTGATTTTCGCGCTTAGTCATAGAAAAGGAGGTTTTGATATGATACTCGATTACCAAATGTGTATGATTGTAGCACTGACTCTCAATCTTCCATACAACTTAACAAAAGCTATCTTTGATCAGATGGTGGGAAATATTTCAAAGGAAAGGTTTCTTCAGTATATGGGGTTCTTACAAATGATGCTAGATGATCTATTTCTAGACTTAGTGAAAAACGACGATGATGAATTGAAGTTTAATCACATGGACAGTCAGACATTGATCAGATTGAATCAATACTTGAAGCAAGATACTAAACTAGTAGCAAAGAAGTTCTTTGGAGCTATACATGATAAAGATTATTTTGCACCATCAAAGCCTAAGTGGAGGAAAGACACGACTAACTCAGAAAACGAGGAGGAAGAATGTTTATTTGAATATATTCCAGGAAGGAGAAGTTGGTACGAAAAAGATAGGAAGAAAAAGAAAAGATCAGCTCCAAAGAAGCAGCCTATTCAAACACGAAAGCGTGCAACTAAACAAACTGCTAGAACCCTGTTAGTGGAAGAGAATACTGATTATGAAGAGACAACGGTGAACGTTCAAGTGAATGAAACCGTGAACGTAAATGATTAAGTATTCTCTACAGCGTCTAACAATGAAAGAGATGTGAATGTTGTTCAAATTGCTGCTGATGTTGAAAAACGAGCTTTTGGTGATAACGAAGAAAGCTCAGACGAGAGTATTGATCTTGAGAAAGCAGCAGAAAAATAAAGAGAAGAATTGAGAAAACAAAAAAGTAAACCAAAGGAGGTTGGAGATGATGATGATTCATATGTTCCTACTGATCTAGAAGAAACATCTGAAAGGCCAACAAAGAAAGCTAAACGTGTTAAAAGCAAGCCTTCAGATATTCTAGAAAAAGACAACAGGGTCTCGTACAGTTAAGAAAGCTAGACGCAAGTACAGAAAGAGGAAGTCACCTGAGTATGAAATAGTGGTTACACCAGGAGTTGAATCTACATTACCACCACCACATGTACAACAACCACCTACATCACCACCACATTAACCACCAACTTCACCACAACATGTTACACCACCACCACATCCGAAACAAATAACACCGCCTATACAACAAAGATCAACACCTCAATCTACAGCTAGAAGATCTTTAAATGAGCATTTCCCTGATGATTTTGGTGATATTCCATTCACAGGTGGATTTGATGCAGATCTTTTTAATGACAACAGAGTTACCGATCTAGATAATAGAATCAAGTTACATGAGGAAAGAATTAAATAGCTTGAAGCAAAAAATGTGCAGCTGATTTTGATGTTAACAAATGTTACTGCTGAAAACGAAAGACTTCATAGTGTGGTTCAAGATTTAGAAGTTGAGAAGTCGGTGAATGCGAAGAAGTTTGATGTGTTGTACAAAGTGTTAGAGAAAAGATTCAACAACAACTTCAATACAGAGTATGATGCAATTAAGATTGAAGAAGCTAAAGCTAGAGCAGCTGAATGAGCGCGTAAACCAGAAGCTGAAGTTACAGCCATGGGTAAAGGAAAAGAAAAGTTAGATGAAATTCCTTTTGTCATACCCATTGAGCCGGAAATTGAAGCTGAACAATTGGTTAACTATGAACTAGTTGGTGAACCTGTTGATGTTTCTGGAGTTTCAGTGAAGCAAAAATACTTGGATAAGAAAAATTTGGATGCTGAGATCGATGAGGAAATTGGTGGATATGAAGAGGATGACGATGCAGATATTAGTGGAGATAATAAGAAAGACGACCAGGATAAGGGTGATGATGATGATAACACCCAGGGTAGTACAGGTTTGAAACTTGTGGATGCTAAGCTGAATGAATCCTTTGATTATGATGTTTATCTGAGTGATACGGTGAATGAAGATAGTGAAGCTCAAAGATAGGGGGAGCAGAAAGATTCGGCACACATGGAATGCAATCAGGAATCTTCACAGTTGTCCACCATTGACGGTTGTTCCTAATTTTCCACAACCCTAGGTCTTCTATTTAGAACATGCTGTTGAAGAAGGTGAAAACGTCCATAACTACACCAATGAAGAGATCACAAAAATGTTAGGGGTTGATGATAGTACATTTGAGTTTGATTTCGAGGAGGAATTGGACAACATAAGTGCATCCGAACCTAAAGATTATGTATATATATATATATATATGTTGCTGATGCTGATACATACAATGAGGTTGTCGTGGAGGATGATTTCGATGACGAGACAGTCAAATACTCCGGAGAAGGAATGGATGACTTCCCAACCTTTCTGGAAATGTTTGCTGAAGTTTTTGAAGATTTGTTAAAGCATAGAGTTGATGAGACTTTAAAAGATGGTAGTATTCCAAAACGTCTATCAAAAGAAGAAATAGCTGAAGCAAAGAAGTCATGGTTCAAAGAGCTGCCTAAAGAACGTAAATTTCGAATACCATTGGCTTCTCCACATGCGATCAGGAGAAATCATTGGGTGATATTCTTAGTTGGGTTTGGATTCCAGAGTTAGATGTTTATGCAGTTAAAAGAGAATTTAGTGTTCAATATTTAAGATATTTGAGCGACATCAAGACGTTGCCATGGTGGGATTGTTGAAGAGTTGGTGCAAACAAAGCCGATAAACTATTGATGAAATTTCACGATTAGAGGCTCTGGAAGTTGATTAAGTATGAAGCTACTCATGGTTTTAATCATTAGAAACCGCACATACCGAAGAAGATAATCAAGATTAATCCAGTTACAAAAGACAAGGATGTTACATTGATTGTAAAACGGCCATGAGCGATGAAGAATATGCCTTTAATGAAGATTGAACAAGATTTCTATGAATTCTTCAAGTGGTGGCAGTATGATATAGAAACGGGGGAAGTAGTGATTGTGCTTAAAGCTGAAGGCTTATGGAGGGCGATTCGAATACTAGACCTGATGTGGCTAGTGAATTGTTCTGAAAAGGATATCGAGTGTTTATTCTTTAACAAGATCTGTTATGAGGCCAAGGAAAAGACTCAAGCGATGCAATACCAAGGTGTGGTTAATGTTTGTTATGCACATGGTATTAATTCTGGAAAGATGTGGAGATCTAAATAGAAAAGGCTGGAAAGAGTTGAATTTATGAAGCAGATTAGGAAGGAAATAGAATTGAAGTGATTACACAGAAAGCTTCAATCAGAGGGTTTCAGTTTTTTAAGTTGGCTCCTCCGACTAACCAAATGCCAATTCTATCAGAGGAACGAAGGAAACCAAGGAAGAATTTCTTTGGATGTTAATGTTAATGTTATGAAGTGTTTTTTTGAAACCTGACCAAGACTGCGGCAATATCCAAGAGGGAGTTTGTTTATGCAGAATGTCTATAGCTTACATCTTAGGGTCATGACAAGTCATATGTAATAGGGCTTCAATGTTAGAATTGATTTTGTGTTTATGTAAAGCCCACTTCGCATGAAGTGATTATGCGCCTCGTACGAAGTGAAGCAGATTACTTCGTACAAAGAGAAGTTACCTCGTACGAAGTGGAAGACACAACTCGTATGAAGTCAGCATGTCTATAAATAGGAGAGTTGTAGTCTTGAGTTGGTAATAGTTTGATGATCGGTAAGGCCAACCCCAGCGCAGCTTGTTTCGGGATTGTGCACGTTTACGGCATTAATGAAACAGTATACTTTAAACAGTAATCTTTATATTGTCGCTTGTTTTAGAATGAATTCTGCGCACTTTATGACTAGTTAATCAGATTAGATCCTGTGCTTATTGGATAAGAAGATCCTACAGTTTGGAATACAATATTTCAGACAGTTACAAGATATAAAGATGTTGCCATGGTGGGACGTGAAAAAATTGTGTCAAACAAAGCTCATTAATTTTCAAATGAAACCGGGAGACCAGAAACTGTGGAAGTATATAAGATATGAAGCGCGTCATGATTTTCCTAAATGGAAGCTGCATTATCTAAAGAAGATAACAAAGATTGATCCTATTTCACAACTACCAGATGTTACATTGATCATAAAATGCCCAAGAGTTATGAAACACATGCCTCTCATGAAAATAGAACAAGATTTTCATCAAGATTTCAGGTAGTGGGAGTATGATACAGAAACGAGTGAAGCACTAATAATGTTGAAAACTGATGGTTTGTTGAGAGCTATTCGAGTACTAGACCCAATGTGGTTAGTAAATCTATCTGAGAAAGATGTGGAGAAGTTGTACTACAATAAAACTGCTCATCAAGTACAAGATGCAATGAAGGCGATGCAGTTTCATGGGGTGATCAGAATTTGTTACGCTTATGAGATAAATTCAGGGAAAATGTGGAATATAAAGTGGTGTGAAATTGAAAGAGTTGAGTTTATGAAAGATACTAAGAAGGAAGAAAGGATTAAAGAGAAAATGAAGGAAGCATCAATTACAAGATATCACTTTGTAAAGCCGTCGAAGGCTGACCAAACACCAATTTCCATTTTTGAGCTAAAAGGCAAAGGAAACATTTCTTCAGGTGTTGAGATTAAGGTTATTATTTTGAAGACTGACGACCGATCGAGATTGTGGCAACATCCAAGGGGAGTTCGTTGATACATATGTTTGCTGCCTTTGTCTACGAGTCGTGTCCATGTCTGTAATAGGTTTAAATGTTAGATTTTGAGTTTATGTGTTTACCTTCGTACGAAGATAATCTTGTTAAGTTCGTACGAAGTTAATTTGGTTTACTTTGTACGAAGATAGTCTAGCTCAGTTCGTACGAAGGTAGTGATTCAAGTCCGCACGAAGCTACAAGTTCTATAAATCGGTGTGCGTGGTCATTAAGTCTGTAATAGTTTTGCGAATGATACGGTGAAGCCCTGTCGAAGTGTTTCTAGATTGTAAATGTTTACAAGTTTAATGAAACAGTTAATTGAAAAGTAATCTTGTTATATTTGTCACCTACTCTAAATTGGATTCGACACGTTATGGACTAGGTTAATCAGATTAGACCTGAGCTTATTGGATGAAAGCAGATCCTCACATTAATTTGCATGGTAATATATGTATAAGCATCTTTGAGATATCTTTAATATGTTTGATGTCATTTATGATAATTAGCATTATCAATGGACCTTGTTATTACCAAAACTTACCGAATTTTATTGCGGAAATGCTGAATTGTTATTTCATAGATCGGGTCGGACAAATTAGGCGTTTAGGCATTTTTTCGGAAAGTATATATAATATTAAAAGTTTTTTCCCCCATTTAGGGTTTTGTATAAGTGTTTCATCGAATATGCTTTCATATCGATTTTTAGTCGTTTCAGGGAGTATCAGAATTCTCTTGGCATGAATAGTGTGTTCGCATTGTTACAAACATATATTGGTTTCGCAACTCGACAAATATGACAATCTGATATGAATTTTAAATGATATGTCCTTAGATTGCTAGACTTTATACGACTCAATCATTAAAAAATTAAGTCTGATGTACATAATTAAATATATAAACAGTGATTAAGTTGTACGGAATGTCCAGCTATTTTGAAGTTTTTCACACATGTATACCTTTCTCGTTCACTACATGCCCAAGAAATTGTACCTAGGAAATCTAAAATTCACACTTGGAAAACTTTGCATATAGCTACTCCTTCTGTAGGAGTTCAAGAATGGTCCTCAAATGTTGTTCGTGAATATATTAATATATCATCAAAAAACTACTACCTTATCTAGATACGGCTTGCACATGCAAAATTAATAAACCTATAAATACCACTGTTTCATTTGTTAAGCCAAAAGGCATAACAAGAAACTTGTAATGCCCATAACGAGTTCAGAATGTCATCTTTAGAATGTCTTCTTCTTGTATCCTTAGTTGATGATAACCAAACCTTAAATTAATCTTAGAGTAGAAGCTCGAACCTTGTAGTTGATCGAATAATTCATCAATCCTTAGAAGTGGATACCGATTCTTGATGGTGAGTTTGTTCAACTCTTGGTAATCTATCCACATCCTAAAGCTTCCATCCTTCTTCTTGACAAATAGCAACGGAGCTCCCCAAGGCTAGAAACTCGTTCTAATGAAACCCTTGTCCAACAACTATTGGAGTTGTGTGGATACTTCTTGCATCACAGACAGAGTTAAGCGATGTGGATACTTTGCCATGGGTACAGCTCCTGGCACCTAGTCAATGTGAAACTCGACTTGTACTTGTGGTGGTAATCCTAGCAAGTATCAACTTCGGGGAATTCCTTCACAATGGGGATCACCTAAAGTTTAGGCTCCTCGGCTTTCTTGTCTACCACCTGTGATAGGAAAGCTATGCACCCTTTTCGTAAGCACTTTTGAGCCTTCATGCAATTTTTATGAGCAGGATTGGTTCGTTATGAACACAAGATCTACGTTTAACTTTGTTTTTACGTGTGGAATCCGTAACACAAAGTGTAATCATGAACACGTAATTGTAACTACAATCGTTTCTTGTTTATTACGTAGCAATCGACAACCGGATAGAGTTTAGACTCAATCTAAACAATTTTCTATACTTTGCTCTTGAAATTGGATCTTGAAGTTGTGTAGAGCTTGAACGAATGTCTTTTGTATGAATGAGAGTGTTGATGCATTATGTCTATTTCCTACATCTTCGATTCGTGTCATGTTTTGTAACAGGACTTATATGTTATATTTCATTATGTAAATGTTCACTTCGTACGAAGGTAAACATTCACTTTGTACGAAGGTAATTTAGTCACCTCGTATGAAGGTAATGTCTCACTTCGTACAAAGGTAAGAGTCCAAGTCCGCACGGAGTGCCATGTGGTCATTGTGTCTATAATAGTTTTGTAAACGATACGGCGAAGCCCTGTCGAGTTGTTTCTAGATGTACAAGTTGAAACATTGAATGAAAACATTGAATTGAAAAGTAATCTTGTTTTACATGTCACCTAATCTAACAAACGGATTCCGCACGTGATTGGAATAGGTTATTCATAATTAGACCTGAGCATTTGGATCCTTGTTGTGGAGGATGATGCTGTCGATCAGACTGTAATATATATTGGTGATGGAACAGATGACTTCCCAACCTTTCAAGAGATGTTTAGTGAAGAAACAGATGATTTGTTAAAAAGAAAGGTTAAACAAACGGTAAAAGATGGTAATCTTCTAAGATGTTTAAGCAAAGAAGAAATTTTGAAGCCAAGAAGACGTGGTTCAAGGAATTTCCTAAAGAAAGAAAATTCAGACGACCGTTAGCATTTTTTACGAGAGATCAAGATAAGTCGTTAGGGGATATTTTAAGTTGGGGGTGGTTACGTGAATTGAATGTGTATGTTGTTAAAAAAGAATTCATGGTTCAATATTTCCAATACTTACCTGATATTCAAACGTTGCCGTGGTAGGATGTTGAATAGTTATGCCAAACTAAGTGCATTAACGATCAGATGAAATGGAACGATCAGAGATTGTGGAAGTTGATCAGATTTGAAGCTACTCATGGTTTTCTAAACTGGAAGCTGCATATTCTTAAGAAGACTGTAAAGATGATCAAGTTACAAAAGAGAAAGATGTGACGCTAATTGTGAAATGGCCACGTGCAATGAACAATATGTCGTTAATGAAGATTGAACAAGATTTTAGTGAATTCATCAAGTGGTGGCATTATGACATTGAAACTGGTGAAGCAGTGATCATGTTGAAGATAGATGGATTGCGGAGAACAATACGGATTGTAGATCCGATGTGGTTGGTGAATTGTTCTAAGAAGGATATTGAATGCCTATTTTACAACAAAGATATGTTATGAAGCGAAGGAGAAAGTGCAAGTGATGCACTACCAAGGTGTAATCAATGTTTGCTACGTATATGGTATCAATTCTTGTAAAATGTGGAAGTCAAAGTGGAGAGAGTTGGAAGGTAAAGAATTCAGAAAGCAAATGAGAAAAGTAGAACGAATTGATTAGAAATGGTATCAATTCTTGTAAAATGTGGAAGTCAAATTGGAGAGGGTTAGAAGGTAAAGAATTCAGAAAGCAAATGAGAAAAGTAGAACGAATTGATTAGAAGATAAAGAAAGTATCTATTCTAAGATTTCAATTTATGAAGTGGGATCCGCCAACAAATCAAATGCCTTTTCCTAGTGAAGAGCGACAGAAGCCGAGAAAGAATTCCTTTGGAAGATAAAGTTTAAATTTATGAAGTTTTTGAAGACTGAAGACTGATCAAGACTACAAAAATATCCAAGCGGGAGTTTGTTGATTCATTATGTCTATCGCCTACGTCTTCGAGTCGTGCCATGTTTTGTAACAGGCCTTATTTGTTAGATTTCATTATGTAAATGTTCACTTCGTACGAAGGTAAACATTCACTTCGTATGAAGGTGATGTCTCACTCCGTACGAAGGTAAGGAGTCCAAGTCTACACGGAGTGCCATGTCTATAAATAGGTTGTGTGGTCATTGTGTCTGTAACAGTTTTGCAAACGATATGGCGAAGCCTTTTCGAGTTGTTTTCAAGATGTAAAAGTTGAAACATTGAATGAAAACATTGAATTGAAAAGTAATATTGGTTTACGTGTCATGTAATCTAACAAATGGATTCCGCACATGATTGGACAGGTTATTCATAGTTAGACATGAGCATTTGGATCCTAAACAGGACCTACAGAGAACATGCTATTTATATAAGATCCCTTTGTCCATACGTATGATTGGTCTAGATCCATATGAATGTAGTTCTTTTCTTTTGTACGTATGTAGGTGAATCTTTTAGTCCATGCAAATGTATAATTTCATATATGTTTTGACTTTCCATACATTCTTCTGTATTTAATAATCTCAAATAGTAGATGGCATCATGCTTATGTATAAGTGTGATGTCATCACATAAATGTGATGACATCATTCCCAATCATGCCTACTCTCTCCATATCGTACTGTACCGAATCCTATCTCATCCTAACGAAAGCTAGCGAAACCTCTGTCCTATAAATTACAGACTCAAGAGTTTTAACATTACATGTACAGTTAGATTTCTAACTATGGCCTCACGAATAGTGCACTAACAATCTCCCCCTTGGACATAGCTAGAAATCTGTGATGTTAAGTCTTGAACTACCTTAGATAACATCTTCAAGTGAACCGAATTCTCTCCCTTGAATGATGCTCTAAATCTCTAAGATTTGACATTGATGTACAACACACATAACCACACACAAACAGTTTCTCAACAGTCTTGTTGGTCCAGCTCACATTCAACATTATCATGTATCCATGGAATATTTTGAAAGAAAATCTTTTTGGATTTTGAATATTGTATGCAGATATGTAAAAATACTGAAAATGTAATATTTACAATTTATACTTTTGTGAGAAAACATGCCAGAGGATCATATAACTGAGACATATCAACTACACCATTGATCTTAAAGAAACATTCAGTTTAAACAATTCACAAGGATTGTTGATATTGTTTATCCACTTAAACTCAATCTAAAACTTTCGTAATGCATACTGATACGTTAAGATACACTAATTTGCACTAAGTTCTTATGGACCCCACGGTCTTAGCATATCCCTTCATCATGTAATACATTGACTCAAGTAATGCCTTTAAACTTTCATCAACTGTGATATCTGTGAAAATAACGCAGACTATTTAAACATTAACAATCAGGTCGATCTTTCAATACGTAGGAAAGTCCAATGTTTAAACAAAAAAAGAAATAAAAACAAGTTGAGATTGTTTAGATCTTAACCACCAGTTCGATATTCTCATATACGAAAAGGTGATCCAATATTTAAATGAAACGCCAAGTAAAATAAAGTAGAAACGTTCAGGAACTAACATCTAGTTCGATACCTTCATATACGTAGAGGACGTCCAACACTTAAACAAAATAAAGAAATAAAAAAAGTTTTTTTTAAATGAAAACCAACCATAGTGACTATTTTAGTAAGTTGTGAAAACTAAGTTGGTACACAGTCATAGAGGACAAAACTAAGTACTATGCTTTCAATCGCGTTTCCCACTAGAACTAGGCGTCTGATTTGGGTTTGTATCGTTTCTGCAAAACTACTAGTCTAGCTGATCCTACCGATACATCTTTAGTGAGATTGTTTAACCATTTTAAACTTTACAATTCTTTAGCATGCACTAATAGTCCACTGATGTACTATAATTTCCTCTTTTTGCACAAGTAATCTCATTTTCATTTTTTAATGTTTTTGACATTTTGAGATTTTCTATTGTATTTGACTTTTTGGAAAAAAGAAATTTATCTATCGAAAATGATTTTGAAATGATGCTTTTCAATTTCACAGAAATTTTGGATTTTGATAATTTTTAAAATCTTTCTCCCCCTAAAATAGGAAATATCTTTTCAAATCGAAAATAAAAATCTCCCATTTTAACCATTTAACGAACTTTTACAAATGTGAATGCGAGACTACCATTTTGTTTGTGTGAAACACCAAATCTTTCATCCAATTTCCACTATTCATCTCTTTAACCACTACACGAACAACCACTACTTCTGAAAATATGTTGGCTTTGAAGCTTGGTCATCTTACACACGTAAATGAACTTTAATTAGTTTAGCAATGGAACCCAATCCATATTGGATTTAGGTTGACCAGATTCATCATCATAAGAAACATTACTCTATTCATAGTCTCGTGTATCATCGAAGAGTTTCAAAATTCTTCAGAATCATCTAAAGCCATAGCTTTCCAAACTTGCTTTGGTTTTGCAACTATTTAATAAACAATTTTCTTTTCTATCATTTACTCTTTGGACTTTACTTTTTTCTTCAAATTTGTATTCGATGAACACGTTTCACTAGAAGTTTTAAAACTTGGAATGTTATGAAACGATTCTCCAAAACTTATATCGGAAACAATCAACGTATCCGAAGATAAAATCTTTTCAATATACTATCTCGCTTTCTTTCTGTTCTTTCTCAATTTATCTTTCTTCCCTTGTGATAATTTTACTTTCCGTTCTTTGGGCTTTTCTTCTCTTTTCACTGTCTTCTTTATATGTTTCATTTTGTCAGTTTTCTTTAACTCCCCGTGATTTTTATCCAAAGATACTCTCTCCGATCTTCTTAGACACTCTCTGACGACATGGCCTTTTATTTGACATTTAAAGTATTTTCGCATGTCGTTTCTTGGTGATGCAAAATGTCTATCGCATACGTCTTTGGGTCATGTAAATGTCTGTAATAGGCGTAAATGTTAGATTTGTGTTCAGTATATTTAACCTCGCACGAAGTGGAAGTTCACTTCGTATGAAGGTAGCATTTTACCTTCTTACGAAGATAAACTACCTTCGTACGAAGTGAGGACTCTACCGTTTTGTTTGTGTGAAACACTAAATCTTTCATCTAATTTCTACTATTCATCTCTTTAACCACTACACGAACAACCACTACTTCTGAAATTATGTTGGCTTTGAAGCTTGGTCATCCTACACACGTAAATGAACTTTAATTAGTTTAGAATTGGAACCCAATCCATATCGGATTTAGGTTGACCAGATTCATCATCATAAGAAACATTACTCTATTCATAGTCTCGTGTATCATAAAAGAGTTTCAAAATTCTTCAGCATCATCTAAAGCCATAGCTTTCCAAACTTGCTTTTGTTTTGCAACTGTTTAATAAACAATTTTCTTTTCTATCATTTTCTCTTCGGACTTTACTTTTTTCTTCAAATTTGTATTCGATGAACACGTTTCACTAGAAGTTTTAAAACTTGGAATGTTATGAAACGATTCTCCAGAACTTATATCGGAAACAATCAACGTATCCGAAGACAAAATCTTTTCAATATACTATCTCGCTTTCTTTCTTTTCTTTCTCAATTTATCTTTATTCCCTTGTGATAATTTTACTTTCCGTTCTTTGGGCTTTTCTTCTCTTTTCACTGTCTTCTTTATATGTTTCATTTTGTCAGTTTTCTTTAACTCCCCCTGATATTTATCCAAAGATACTCTCTTCGATCTTCTTAGACACTCTCTAACGACATGGCCTTTTATTTGACATTTAAAGTATTTTCGCATGTCGTTTCTTGGTGATGCAAAATGTCTATCGCATACGTCTTTGGGTCATGTAAATGTCTGTAATAGGCGTAAATGTTAGATTTGTGTTCAGTATATTTAACCTCGCACGAAGTGGATGTTCACTTCGTACGAAGGTAGCATTTTACCTTCTTACGAAGATAAACCTCGCACGAAGTGACATGTCTATATATAGGTGTGCTAGGATCTTGAGTTTGTTTTTTATCCCTATTTTGCTTAGAACATTATTGTGTCGAATATTCACCTTTTTTAGCAAATGTCAGAATTTTCTCTTGATATTATTCTTTTAGTTTCAAAAATATTTCTTTTTTATCATTATCAGTACATCTTCACAACCTTCAATTATGACATCGTCATAATTTGTGACATAATCACTTATTAGAATCTCAACTGTGGGAGTTTTGATTTTACTGTTATCATGTACAATCGTTACTGAATCAACTTGATTAACATTCTCTGATGGTTTATACCCAATTCCACATTTTTCCCGATCATATACATCTTCCCCTGTTTCTTCATTTTTCCTAAAATATTTTCATTTAAAACTAATTTTTCGTTTTCTATAATTTATTTTGTTTTTAGAATCTTTTTCATTTTGTATTAATTTTTTATTTTCAAATAAAAACTCTCCAAATCTTTCAAGAGTTTGGCATTATTAGTTTGATATTTTACACATTTTGGACACATTGGTTCAGAACATGAAGCGTTAGTCGTAAACATGTAGATTCTTTGAATTTATTGTTCTTCACCTTTTCAGCCTCATTAGCTTTTTACTTCATAGCTTTCTTCTTTTCGATCTCTGGTTCGTGTTCTTTGTTTTTTCAGATAAATTCATCTAGATCTATCCATCTGAAAATCCTTTCAATTCAACTAGATAATCATACCACTCAGAAGATAGAGATTCTGCAAGCTTTGATATCTTCTCTGCATCCGATACCCAGACCCAAATCCTTATTTCTAATATAAAATCACAATATCGTTTATCAACTCATCCAATGTTTCATCTTTCATGATCATGAAAGTTTTAAATAAATGTTTCATAATACTTCTGTACATTTGAATCCCTTCCGGAGTTGACACATTAGTATTTGATCTCAACATAAAATCTTCCCAATACATTTTTTTAAAAATTTGGCAGTCCACTAAGCTTTTAACTTGTTCAAATTTGTGTTCTCTTGATCCGAATAGTCAATCCCAAAAATTGTAGATTAAAAACTGTTCAGAAAGTATTCGCCCGATATTATAAATCACACCTTAAATGTATCAAGATGACCCGTCCCACTTATGCAAACACAATCCAATTGATTTTAAATATTTCGGCCCAAATATAACCAACTCACCAAGCCACTATATATTTGCAACCCACTTTTTTAAAAGATAAAAACTTCGGCCCAATTCACAAAATCTCGGTCTAGCAGTTCAATATAATCGGCGCAAACAGTTATGTTGTTGACAAAATTCAGCCCACTTGATCACAATTTTTGTCTTTATTGAACAACCACATCAAAGATTTTGTAATCCAACTTTCACTTATGATTTAATCTTATATTTGCAATTCCCAATTTTTTTTTTAATTTTTCGAGAGATTATGTTTTATCAAAAACCTGACTTATTATTATATTTTTTTTAAAAAGTCCAAAAGAACTTTAACCAACTTCAACATGAAACGTAACCTTGATTAAATCAAAAATGATTTTTCAATTCAATCAATCAACTCAATGCCAAGACATCATTATGTTTTTTTAGTAATATCTGAAGAACAACTTGTTTGGTTTTTTCTTTTTCAAAAATCACATGTGTAGTTCTTTTAAACAGTAGCAACCAACTGTCGTAAATGTTTTTCTACTCTTTCTTTTTCATTCTTTATATTATCTTCAACAAAAACCTAATGTCACTACTGCAAACCACCAGCCATACCCACTCTTTCACTTAGCCAGCTGCAAATTTACTGTATTTTTTAATCAGATTTCACTACACACTACGAAACCTACAAACAGCCTCAAATCCTTCTCCATTGAGTTTAAACCTAAAAAACTCTTTATCTTTCTACAACACGAAATCATATCCAGCCGCCGTCACATAAAGATCTATACCCTAATATTTCTTTTATGACAACAAAGCTGTCACTTATATCAATCTTATTATCACTACTGCCTTCACACTTTTGATTCTTTGACGATTATCCAACAACAATCATTAAGTCGCAGACCTTCTTCTACCTCGAATATCAGATCTGAAACTCGAACAACAAAACAATTATCTCCATTTAGACCTGTCGACTCCTGCAATAACCCTACAACTACACAGTAATTGTTTTCTTCATTTCAGATCTAGCATATGTTCAACTGCAAATCATCTGAATATAACCTAGTCAAACACCAGCATTTACTCTTCGATAGTTCACACAACGACCAAAAAACCTACACCAGTATTCAGCCACACTATTCCTTCTTTTCGATGAACAAATACAAGAACCTGCAATTCAAGTTTTGTTACCTTTTCGGTACTCAGCAAATACGAAGTAGAAGATCCTATAATCTTTTATAGCTTCTGAATTTTTATATTCGTATATCGGCAACAACAACTCAGATCTAAAAGCATGAAACATATGATACTAACATCTAATACTCAAACATATTTAATGTATACTGATGTTATGAACAGAAACCTGAAATTTAATTCAATTTTATCCATCAAAACTTGTTTGAAATCAATATAAACTGTTCCAAAAGTATGAAATATGATCAGAAAATTCAAAATTTCCACCGAAAATCACCGAAACTCAACCAAAACAGTCTGAAATACACTAAAACTGATTGAAAATCAACCGAAACAGACTGAACTCAACCGAATTAGTCCAAAACTCAATCGACATACCGAAACTTGTCTGAATCAACTCACGATTACACGCAGAGCTTCTGTAGCTCTGATACCACTTGTATGAGCAGGATCGGTCCGTTACGAACACAAGATCTGCGTTTAACGTTTTTACGTGCGGAATCCGTAAACCGTGAACACGTGATTGTAAATATAGAATAAACGTAACAATCGACAACCGCACAGAGTTTCTACTCAATCTAAACAATTTTCTATACTTCGCTCTTGAAATCAGAACTTGAAGTTGTGTAGAGCTTGAACGGATGTCTTTTGTACGAATGAGAGCATGCTATTTATATAAGATCCCTTTGTCCGTACGTATGATAGATCTAGATCCGTACGAATGTAGTTCTTTTCTTCCGTACGTATGTATGTGAATCTTTTAGTCCATGCAAATGTATAATTTCATATATGTTTGGACTTTCCATGCATTCTTCTGTATTTGATAATCTCAAATAGTAGCTGGCATCATGCTTATGTATATTTGTGATGTCATCACATTCATGCCTGCTCTCTTCGTATCGTATCGTATCGTACCAGATCCTATCTCATCCTTACGAAACCTAGCGACACCTCTGTACGGTAGATTACAGACTCAAGACATTTGACATTACATGTAAAGTTAGATTTCTAACTATGGACACACGAATAGCACACTAACACAATTAATGACCGTAGCAGCGTTTCACTCTTCTCTCCGTGGACTAAAAGCGTTTCTTCGTTAGGCAGGGGGATGCAGATAATCTTCTCATGACAAATGAATTTGGTTCGATTGTCAGACAACCAATCCATGCCAACTGCTACATCAAAACTACCCAACTAGAGAGGTAGAAGATCTATACTAAATTTCCTAGTCGCAATGACAAAATGTACAACCTTAATAACTTCACATGACTCAGCTAATTTCCCATTAGCTAACTTGATAGAGTAAGGTATGTCTAACTTACATGACTCTAATCATAAAATATGTTGAATATCTAAAGACACAAGCTAATCTCGGCGCTTGTATCAAAAGAATTGATACATAATGATTATAGAGTAGAATGTACTCATGACAACATTGGCTCTTGTGGGTTATTCTCAACTCTAATCACAAACATTTGTTCTCTAGCTTGATTCGTTCTTAAGACATTCATGCTTGAAGTGGCCCTATGCGTCACACTTAAAACATCCTTGTACTTTCTTGAGTGTTACTACGTTACCAGTTTCTGTTTTGTGCCTGAGCTCAGCACACTTCTACCCTTGGCACTTTTACAAGTGCCCTCGTTATGAAAGTTACACTTATCACATCCGGGTAAAAGGCCCGTGTACTTTCTTGGGCTCGAACTACTCGTACTAACGGTTGTAGAGAAAACTCTACATCCTAAGCTGCTTTGACTGGCTCAATATTTGTTACTCTTCTTGAGCTTAAACCATTTATTTTTCCCAGATTCCCTGGATTCATCAACCTAATCCTTTGTATTGCTATCCTTCTTAGACAACGTCCCTATACGTATAGCATCTTTGGCTCACAAATGAGGTAACCATATCGCGGATTTGGGGTGCAAACCCCAAATGTATTGTGTAATCTTGATGATTCCTGAAATCATTTTGTATGACCCTCAACTTTGGCACTAACCATGATTAAATTCTAGAACCTTGTTTTCGATACTTTAAATTTCAGATTGCGTGCAATACTCCTCTTGCATAAGTTTCTCGAGTTCTTCTCATGACAACTCGTACGCAGTACCACTACTAACGTTTTCCCGTGGAAATCCCACTTAATATATGCCTCATCCAGCCGGAGACCCCTCGCCTACCTAATTGTTTCCTCGGGAGTACACTTACTGATACAACTTACCGACTCCATTTTTTATATGCGGTGGATGAAACCTACTGTACCTTCCATAAGAGAGTGGTATCGATACTTACAATCCCGAAAAGCCTTAAAATTCACCTTGTTGATCGCATTTGTAGATGTGGCACCGCCAATGGTTCTTGATCCATCCGGATCTATACACCTGAATCGCCAGTACCACCAGTATCGCCACTAGCGTCGACTCTATTTGTTCCACGTGCAATTTTCTCAACAATGCATTGTTTCGTATGAAATTGTAGTCTGGTTTATTTAATAGGAAGATGATTAGCCGATACTTTATACGTAGATATTCTGTTTGGCGGCATGTTCCCTTTTAATCCCCATTATCAAAAGAATTTAGACATATATTTGGACAAATATAGTCAACCACACACATAAGAACTTAGAATACTTCCGATCGTAGGTTCCCCAAAATCACATTGTTTATTCCAGGCTGAAAAAGCCATAACATGAATGATCACAACTATTATGTAAGGTATTTCTTGCATGTACCGCTCGTACACCTAAACAAAACAATGATTTGCTGGGATGGGGGAAGCCATGCGATCACCCTTTCTCCCATAGCATGCATCCCATATTCTGTAGACCTTGGTCACCAATACGGAGATCCTTTGTTGCACCAACTCATGTGATGAGTATATTCGTAATGCTCGAGCTCCACATTTCAATAAGATTATTAGATTTTCCATGGGTATTGAATAAAACGCGATAAGGTAGTTGTAGCATGGCTCGTGCCATACTATCCTTTGAGGCTAGACAATTGTCGAATTGGTGGAGTTCATATAACAACTCCAACAAATAAGACATGGCGCTATAACCACTAAGGTAATATACCTGTTGATACATTATGTCTATCGCCTACATCTTTGAGTCATGTCCATGTCATGTAACATGGCTTTAATGTTAGAATTTTGAGTTTTTAATATTCACTTAATATACCAGTTGATATATTATGTCTATCGCCTACGTCTTTGAGTCATGTCCATGTCATGTAACAGGGCTTTAATGTTAGAATTTTGAGGTTTTAATATTCACTTCGTACGAAGGTAGATGACTCACTTCATACGAAGGTGACTAACTTCGTACGAAGGTAGATGTTAGCTTCACACGAACTAGAATGTCTATATATATCGTTCGTGTGTTCATTGTGTATGTAAGTTTTGGTTGATCGATAAGGCGAAGCCCTGTCGGATTTGTTTCAGGTTGTACACGTTTGAAGTATTAATGAAACATTGAGATTGAAAAGTAATCTTGAACTATTGTCGCTAATCTAAAATGACTTCTGTGAATGGGGATCGACTCCTCCGATGAGCAACCGGACCGATCTAACTCAACTAACAGAGGCGAAATTCATTGTTAGTGAGGTTGACAAACGAACAAGTGAGATCTACTGTTTAACTGCTTTGAATATATTGATTGACGTGAAAAAGTACAACGCAAGTAAACAATTTAGCAGCGCTTCGCCACCCCAACTAGACTAACACTACTTAGCTCTGACAAAACACTCCTCTATTTATAGGTCGACATGACTCGCACAGGAGAGTATGAAACAGAGTGTGTGACTCGTGCGAGTGGCTGCCTCGTACGAGTGACTGAGTGTCACTCGTACGAGTCATGTGACTCACTCGTACGAGTCATGTTCTAAACAAATAACATATACAATAAAATTTACAAACTGACGTTCTAAGCCCTATATATACAATCAACATATCCTAGACGTAGGCAATAGACATTATGCACCAACAAACTCCCCATTGGATGTTGCTGCAGTCTTGGATAGTCTTCAAAAAACTTCATAAGATTTGAGGTTTATCAACCAAAGAAACGTTTCGGTGGCTTGCAACGCTCCTCAAAAGCTATAGGTGTTTGGTCTGTTGGAGGAGGTCGGTTAACTGTATTGCCAAACCGAAAACTTCTCAGTGACGCTATATGAGCTCGCTCTGGGAATCCTCTCTTCCTTCTTATCTTTTTTCTTTGCTATGTCTCCTCTAGTCTCGTCCAAGAATTGTTCCATGTCGATCTAGAATGTATATCGTTGGCGAAACATACATTAACAATCTTCTGAAACTGGAGTGCTTGTTCTTTGTCTTTCTCTTCATAGCTGATTTTGCTATAGAACAAACAATCTATATCTTTCTTCGAAAAATTTACTAGCCACATCGGGTCTAGTATACGAATGCCACGCCACAGCCCATATATTCGTTTGTGTGCTATGACGACTTCGGTAAGTTCCTTTGTTATCTTCGACGAATCATCATCAGGGTGCACACATATCACAGCTTCTCCCGTGTTAGAATCATAATGCCACCACTTGAAGATTTTGTGGAAGTCTTGATCCATCTGAATCATAGGCATATTCTTCATTACCTTTGGCCTCTTCACAACGAGCGTAACATCTTTTTCGTTGGTAATCGGATCGATCTTCGTAATACGCTTCGGGAAATGAGGTTTCCAGTGTATAAATCCATGCGTAGCTTCAAGCTTGATCAACTTCCATAGCCGTTGGTCGTGAAACTTCATCTTTAGATTAATCATCTTCGTTTGCACGAGCTCTTTTAGGTCCCAATACGGCAAGGATTTGATGTCGCTCAAATATCTGAAATACTGAATCCCAAACTCCCTCTTGATAGCGTAAACATTAAGTTCCTCGATCCATCCCAACTAATTATATCCCCTAGAGAAATATCTGCATCATGTGTAAAGAACGCTAGAGGACGTTTGAACTTGCGCTCCGGTGGTGAAACTTTGAACCACTTCTTCCTCATTTCTGCAATTTCAGCTCTAGTCATCTGTTGAGGAATCGTACCGTGTTTAGCAGCTTCTATGACTTTACGTCTTAGAACATAGCATTTTCCACTGCAAACAACTCACTAACAGTTGGGGAGTCATCTGTACCCGATCGGTAAGATTAGTAACATCGTCATCAGAATCATCCTCCACGACAACTCTATTATAATCATTCGCATCTTCAACGTTCTCGAAGACATAGTTAACTGGCTCGAAATAGCTAATATCATTCAGCTTGTCTTCAATATCAAACTCGAAATTTTCTTCATCCAAGCCTAACATTTTAGCAATCTCTTATCTTTTCCTTTGCCTTGTGCATCGATAATTCTTTAGCAAGGCGTTCTCTTTCAGTAACCCGCTCTCTCGCTTTAGCTCTTTCTATTTCGTCAATCTCAGCAGCAATATTAATACCCAGCTTCTTAGTTAGTATCTTCTCAAATAAAGTCATATTTCTGTCGCACCTGAGACGTTCTGCTTCATATTCAACATACGAATCCGTAAACGCTCGTTCTCAGATACTATGCTGGCTAACATCACTTCGAGCTGCTGTTTATCTTCATTCAAAACAATGAGCTGTTCCTATAACTCTGAAATCTTGACGGTGTTTAACATGACCTGCTTCTGTAACTCTTCAACGCGTGGGTCATTAAACATGTTAGCAGTAAAGTCTTCACTCCCAGGTATGTCACCAAAGTCGAAATCGAAATCTAAATGAGGCTCTGACTATGAGGGTTGAGGCATCGGTTGCGGAGTCGGTTGGGTGCTTGCTGCTGTGGTGGAGATGGTGCTGGCTGAGGTGTTTGTTGACGAGCCGGTGATGGTGGTGTTGGTGGAGTTGGCTTAACATGTACCTCTTCGACAATGTGCTTTTGCACTTTTTCTTTTGATTTGCCTTTAGGAGAATCAGTGCTTCTCTCTGCCGATCGTTTGAGACGTCGAGATTTTTTCTTGGCAGGCTTGCGCACAGGAGTATCATAATCAGAACCCGAAGGTATATAAGTTAAATCGTCTTCACCTGTCGCTTTTCTATTTTTCTCTTCAGCTTTACGCTTTATTTCAGCCTGACGTTCAGCTTCTCTTTCTTTCGCCCTTTCGTTTTCTCAGCTCTTCTATCCTCAGAATCAGTGCTAGAAGATGACGCTTCTTCAGCCACTTTTTCACGACCAAATGCTTGTCTCTTAGTGTCAGTAGCCATATCTTCTATATTCTCTTCTTGCTCTGGTTCATCTATCAGTCTTGAACTTTCTGTAGCTTTCTTTTTCTTCTGAAGAGCAGAAGAAGAAGATGTAGACGTTGGCTTCCTTTTTGTTCCCTTTTCCCCATCTTTGACAAACCAAGCACTACGCTTTGCAATAAAACCATCAAGCGCTGTCAGCTCTTCATTCTCATCACCACTATCTTCCTTTCTCCACTTCCTGGTGGATCGACATAATCTTTGTCAATGATTGCGCCAAACACAGGCTTCGCATTCGGGAATGTCTTAAGATGTAGATTCATCTTCTTCAGAGTACTAAGATCTAGACGGGTACCCATAGCAGACTGTACAGCTTGCCATGTTCATGAAGTAAAACGACCATCTCGATCAGATATGATACTTAAGGGTACACCATGACGGCTTACAATTTCATTGATATAGATACGAGCTAATTTCTCGTTTTTGAAGTCCTTGCGGATAGGGATGAAATGAGCTGACTTAGTGAGACGATCAATGATAACCCAAATGGTGTCATGCCCACTGGAGGTGCGAGGTAACCCGATAATGAAATCCATAGTTAATTTTCCCACTATCATACAGGTATTTCGGGTTGGACAAGGAGTCCTGAAGGTCTTTGATGTTCAGCTTTCACTTTGAAACATGTAAAGAACTTAGAAACAAATATAGCGATATCTTTCTTAATGTCAGGCCACCAGTAGGAGTATCGTAGATCTTGATACATTTTATCGGCTCCTAGATGTATAGAGTATCTAGTTTTGTGTGCCTCATTCATGAGAAAAGCACGAAGATCACCACGATCAGGTACCCAAACACGGTTTAAGTAATAGAGAATACCATCCGATTTGGATTCTAGCTAGGTTTAAGCTCCACAAGACAGTTCATCTCATACATCATTTTCTGTGACGGAAATATGTTGAGCTGCTCTAATTCGGTTTTGAAGATCGGTCACAATTTGAAAACACAAAAGACGCATTGACTTTGCATACTCCTTTCGACTGAGGGCGTCAGCCACAACATTAGCCTTGCTAGGATGATAACGAATTTCACAATCATAATCATTTAGAAGTTCGACCCATCTACGTTGCCTCAAGTTCAGCTCCTTTTGATTGAAAATATGCTGGAGACTCTTGTAGTTAGTGTAGATTTCACACTTGGTACCATAGAGGTAATGTCTCCATATCTTAAGGGCGAACACGACATCTCCAAGTTCTAGGTCCGTGAGTGGTATAGTTCTTTTCATGAGTTTTGAGTTGCCTTGAGATAGGCTATTACCTTTCCCCTTTGCATTAGAACGCAACCTAAGCCTTGCCCTGTCACGTCGCAATATACCACAAAGTCTTCGTAACCATCAGGAAGTGTAAGTATAGGTGCATCACAAAGTTTTTGCTTCAAAGATTGAAAAGCCTCTTCTAGCTTGGGTCCCCAAATAAAGGGTTTTCCCTTGTGAGTCAAGACTGTAAGTGGAACGACTATACGAGAAAAATTTGCGATAAAACGATGATAATAACCAGCGAGACCAAGAAATGACCTAACTTCAGTAGGAGTTCGTGGCGCTTGCCACTCTTGTACCGCTTTGATTTTTGCAGGGTCAACATGAATCCCTTTGTCATTAACGATATGTCCAAGAAATTGCACTTCTTCTAACCAAAACTCACATTTCGAGAACTTAGCATAAAGCTTTTCCATTCTCAAGAGTGTTAGAATAAGCCGAAGATGACGCTCATGATCAGATTTGGTCTTGGAATAGATAAGAATATCATCAATAAAAACTATGAAAAAATGATAGAGATAAGGTTTGCACCCCTATTCATCAAATCCATGAAGACAGCAGGAGCATTGGTCAACCCAAAAGGCATGACCATGAATTCATAGTGGCCATAACGAGTTCGAAAAGCAGTTTTAGGAATATCTTTTTCACGCACTCTAAGTTGATGATAACCAGAACGAAGGTCGATCTTTGAAAAACAAGTGGCACCTTGAAGTTGATCTAAAAGATCATAGATACCAGGTAGGGGGTAGCAATTTTTGATGGTCAGCTTGTTAAGCTCTCGGTAGTCGATGCACATACGAAAAGTTCCATATTTTTTTAACAAAGAGAACGGGTGCACCCCATGGCGATGAGCTAGGACGTATGAATCCTTTGTCAGTCAACTCTTGCAGTTGACTAACCAATTCTTGCATCTCAGATGGGGATAACCTATAGGGGGCGTTTATCGATTGGTGTAGCACCAGGTACAAGATCGATTCGAAACTCGACTTCTCGCACAGGAGGAAGTCCTGAAACGTCACCCGGAAAAACTTGAGGAGATTCTTTCACGATTGGAATATCTTTGAGCTTCCTTTCTGTGCCTTCCGTCTTGAAAATATGAGCTAGAAACGCGATATAATCTTTGCGAAGATATCTACGAGCTTGGAGGCATGACATCAATTTAAGCCCTTTAGAAGGAGTTTCAACAAAAATGCGAAAAGTTTGACCGTCAGTGAGAGGAATTCGAATAAATTTTTCATGGCAAACAACTTCAGCATGATGCTGTCTAAGCCAGTCTATACCGATGATAATATCGAAACTACCCAACTTCATAGGAATAAGATCAATTGAAAAGTCATAATCATTAAGAGTCAGAGTACAACCACGAATGATCGAGTCTAACGCAATCGGTTCACCATTAGAAACTTCCACCGTGAATGATTCGGCGAGACTAACGCGGGATAAATCAAGAATAGATACGAATTCTAAGGACACAAAACTCTTATCCGCACCAGTATCAAATAGTATGGATGCATAAATACCGTTAATAAGGAACGTACCATTGCCCACGTTGTTATCAGCCCTAGCTTGGTTGACGTTGATATTGAAAGCCCTTCCTCTAGCAGGTGGATTAGCTTGATTGGCTTGATTCACCGGGTTGGCTTGAGCTTGAGCATTAATGATGTTCACCTGGCGTGGACATGTGTTACGAAAATGGGTGGGATCACCACAGTTGAAACATGCTCTGACAGGTTGCATCATTGGGTAGTTGGGTTGGTAGTAGGGTTGAGCCATAGGTTGAGCAGGTGGTAAAAGTAAGGGTTGTTGATTGTGGGCTTGGCCCTCCACTTGATTATTGGTTTGCGCTTGTGGTGGGTTGCGGTTTGGTTTTTGGAGAATACGGCAAGTTTGAATCGTGTGACCAGCACGACCACAACTTGTGCAGTATTGACAGGGGTTTTCTAGGGGATGGTGGTATTGACATCGGTTGCATTTTAGGTGTGGACCAGTGTATGGCTTCTTGAATGGGGCGGTTTAAGGGGCAACTTGTGTGATTGGGGCAGCAGTGATAGGAGAATTGGTTTGAGTAACGACAAAGTTTTTCCCATTACGCTTCCTTTTTCCCACAAATTTGAAGATGAACCTGCTAGGGTTGGATTTGAAGCTTCAGCAGGTGCCTTATCTTTCTTCTTTTCATCCTTAAAAACGCCATTTTGAATGCCATTTTCCGTCAGTTCGGTAGCCAGTTCCATGGCCACTTCGAGTTTTGCCAGTGAAGTACTTAGCACTGAATCTTGAATCTTCGAGGGAAGGCCTCGAATGTAATGCTCGATTAGACGATAGAAAGGAGTGAACAGGTTGGGGACCATCTGATTCGACTCGAGAAACCTCTTATTGTAAGTGGTGTGGTCTGCCTCCTTTTGTTTTAATGAGTAAAACTCATCTTCCAGCTTCTTGATCTCGCTTCTTGGGCAGAAGCGTCTGGTCATGATTTCCCTCAACTCATCCAAGTTAAGGCCATAGCAACTTCAGCACCTCGCTTACCCTTTTCTGTGTTCCACCAGGTAAGTGCTACTCCAAACAGCCGACCAGTAGCATAGCGCACCTTGCGATCGTCGTGACAATCACAATTGAGAAAAGTGCTTTCCATCTCCTCAAACCAACGAAGGAGAGTAGTAACACCTTCAGTCCCTTCATATTTTGGGGGATCGCAGGATTTGAAATGCTTGTAAGTACATTTGTTGGTGTTGGGAGGAGGGTTAGCCATATTTTGCCCTTCTGGGTTGTTGGGGTTAGTAGGATTGGCAGCTAGTGCTTGTTGAATTTGCACAACAATATCAGGAAGTACGACAACCATCTGTTGAGCGATGTGAGTGGCTATACACTCGCTGGATCTTCCTGACCTTCTACCGCCTCGTGAATGTCTGGCAGACATCTACAGGATATACGAAGCGGGATTATGAATTGGACGTTCTTAGGTGTCATGTGTCGTAAAATTTTTTTTAAGAACAAGATAAATAAATGAAACATGAATTTAACCACATCCATAGGATGTCTTGGGCTTGCTTAAGATTGGGCTTCCAAATGTCTCCCGTACTTCAGCCTTGGTAGTCACTTGGCCCCCATGACTACTAGGCTTGGTAGGGTTCACATTGGTGTTGGCCTGCTAATGCTAGGATCACCCGAAAGAAAAACATAATACATAATGGTAACATATAAGGTCACAATGTATCCAGGTATAGACACGATGACAACTCAAAAGTGGGGTTAGTTCATACGACGTTTGGTGTGGCATGCTTTAGCCTAATAGGTCCTTCGTACTTTCATCGTTAGTCCCCAGGTAGGCAAACCGGTCCATTATTTGGATTTATACGAATGCCAAGCCTAGACAGGACGTTCCGACTACCGGTACTCGTATCCTTCTAGTTACTACAAGCCTGTCATGGAACTCACTTTGATGTGATTGAAACATAAAACTTTGAAAAAAAAACCCTTGAGAAGAAAATCATAAAAGATTATGAAATTGTGATGTGTGTGCTTGCGTAGGCATGATATGCTAACAATATGTATAGACTATAATAAGCAACCACATTTTGACATATAATAGTGAAAGTGTTTGCATATAATTGTGTGTGAAATAAACATAAACACATAACATCATGAGTTTTGCATGTAACACATAAACTTTTAAAATCTAATCAACTATAGTATAGGCTCTAAGGATCTAATAACCTATCCTATATCCCTATAGTCAGAAGCTCTGATACCAATTTGTCACACCCCGACCCGCAGCGGAAATAAAAGTCGGGGCATAATTGGGTTATCACCAAAGCTCATGACATTTACTAATAAGTTTCATATTTATTAAATTGAAATTTAAACTTCGAATATCCAAACATAATGAGTCATACAAGCACAAATAAAACCAAAACATTTTTCAGAACATAATAGTTTTGTTTAATCTTCTAAGGCCATTCCTACGTGTTTCTTTCTTCAGCTTGATCACTTGTATCATGCGAAAAACAAAATTTGGGTCAACAAAATTTGGCGAGTGAATCTAAAACATTTAAACATTTATTATATCGGTTGTTTAAATAATTTTGTGTATGAATCATAAGTGAGCATAAGTATATACATAAACCATCACAAACCAAATAATATCCACAATGTACACATGACATGATGAATGATGAACTTGAGATCAAGGCTCAATCAAACAGAGCCGATCTAATTAGGCACCTGATGCTCCACTTGTATCCCACGAGGAACTGATGGGCCCTATGAATGATTGCACTGAAATGATAAAATGTAACCACACATATCCACACAAACAAATATACACCTTTGATCACGAAATGATGTTAGCACAAGTGTTTAAGTAATTAAAACATGTACGACACATGGTACACCCCAAAACATAATTAAAAAGGGGAATTTGTAGAGATTCACTCACATTGGGTGCGTATTCTTGGATGATGATGGGTGCGCACGAGTTTAGGATTTGATCGACGAACGCTTACTAACCTAAGATGATAGTACGATAATTCAGTAATATAACAAGTTAATATTTTTTTATTAGGTCTTTGGGTGGCTGTTATGGAATTTTTATAACATTCGAAATTTTATTTATTAAATGTTTTTAGTTAATTTTTAATTAAAGGGAATATATAGTAGTATTATAAAATAAAATTAAATAATTTAGTAATAAAAAATTACTGTCATGTCTGACAGTATAAGGATCTGACTGGTTCTTAGGTCGAAATTAGGCGCGCGTGTTGGGACTCGAACTCTAGACCTCTCGTACGTGTGCACGCAGCTCTTCCAACTGAGCTACGTGTCTAACCAGAAAGTAGTTGGATTTTTTATACTTATACACTCTTTAGGTAAAACTGAATTTAATTTATTTAAAAAGGTTTTCAAAATCAATTAACCGGTGCACATAGTGGTGCTCGAACCCGCGCCTGTTAGCTGATTTGCACCCAGCCCAACCAACTGGGCTGGGTGTCTAACCCGGTTATATCCCCTTTTTGATTAATTATAAACATATCTTGACTTCGTCTTCTTCCTAGAACAACCCAGAAAATCTAAACCCGATTGATTTACCCATATGCCTATGATTTCCTTTCTTAAAACATAAGCAATTAAATAAAAGAAGGGAGGTGAATGGTTGTACCGACTGAATCGGGATGCTAAGCTTTTTGGTTGAATTCCGAATAGAACTTCCGGTTGTTTTCCAACGACAACCGAGACTTCTGGCGAAGCAAGATTTTTTAATGTGAAAAGGTGCATTATGACTTGAGATTCTAAACAAACTCTTGAACGAATTCACATAAAGCCTTGAGCCCTCTATTTATAGGTTCTGAAAAAAAACAGTTTCATGAATTAAATTTCTGTTATGATTGACTATTCTTCCATGATTTTGTAACTGCAACAAGATTGGGGATTTGATTTTTGTTTCGATTTGCATTGAAGGTAACCACCCTTTTAATACAGATTGAAGGTTACAATCACTGATGATATATGGGCGGGTGAAATTTTGAACTGGTTTAAGTTCTGGTTTTAGTACAAAACTTATTTATGCCAGAATAATCTCACAAATGTGAGTGTAGTGTAGTGGTGTTGGATGTGTGTGTGAGTGTAGGGGACCCGGGTTCGATTCCGGTTTCCACCTTTCTTTTTATTTTTCACTTTTGATCTATTATTAGAGTTTATTTTAACTTATTTTTTATTTATAGTTTACATTCTGATGTCATTTATTAATTGCGACAAAATAAACGACACTAATAAATTCACAACGAATATTTAACCGACACTTAATAATAAATGGTGCGGGTTTTTTTTTGGAACCCGTTTTACACGTTTGTTACAGTATAAGTGTCACTTCGTATGAAGTAGCCACTCCGTACGAAGGTAGTCACTTCATACGAAGTATTTACTTGGTACGAAGTTATAAATCTCAGTTCGCATGAGGATAAACTCTTAAATCTAATGTTGTTTGTTTGTCAGTTGTTAAGTTTTGGAGTTCCCAAAGGGGAATGCTGTTTCTCCAGCTTGTGAAGATGTATGCTCTTTCGGTATGAATGAATCATTGACTTCCGCTTCTACTCTGTTCTTAATAACATTCTACCGAATTAGTTCTATTCTACCTAACTTCAGTATAATACCGCCGGTTCCTGGACTATCAATACTCGAGTACTAAAATCCTAAAATGTTGAGGAGAATTCTCTCTGGGTGTTTAACCTACTCTGTTTGTTTAGATATCGAGTCTCAACTGACCCATACTGTAGATAGAAAAGCTAGATATGAAATTAACATAGGTAGATTTCCTACTTTGTAGGGTGTTAAGAAGCCACCATAGTTGGTGTTCTACTAAATGGAAATTGAATCTCAAGTAACAACTTAAGAATTTCGAATAGATAGTGATCATTAGTTTGACCCGCAGAGTCCACCAAGATTCCCATGTACTACAAGTTATGATTACGTGTGCACCCGTAATAATAACTTCTCTTGCATGGTCATCCAAGCATTCTCTCGTTCCAAACCATATGGTCAACATGAAAGGCACACGTGTAATGCCTCACTTTTTCACACTTTCCTTATTTAGAAAGTATAATCGTATTTCCAATTTTGGAAACTTGAATTCGTATTTCTTTTCCCGATTTTGTAATCAGAGACTTGAATCGTAATAAAAATGCATACGTGCTATATATACATGCTTTACATACATTCAATCGTTTAAACTGATACTTGTTATACGTGCAAAGACTCAAACATTCACACTCGATACTCAAATCATACTTATATACGTTATATACATAGAACAAGCAAAAATGACAATTTAAACTAAGTTCAAGGACTAAAAGTGTCAAAAACCAAAGAAGCTTCTGGAATAACCCACCTCGCGGCCCGCGACTGACAACCTGGTACCCTCTAGCGGCCCGCGACCGAGCCTTCTTCATCCTCTCGCGGCCCGCGAGAGGGGCATAATCCGGAGAAGATGGTTTCTTACCCATGGATTGGTCCATTTTGTGTTTTCTACATTTATTACCCCCCAACTAACAACCCCCTAACACCATCTATAAATACCACCTCCTCCCACTCTCATTTCACACCTCAAACACTTCTCTCTTTCTCTCTAAAGCTCTCTCTCCATTTGAAAGTTCAAGACTTTCAAAGTGAGTTCTAACTTACCCTTACCTCCCTTCTTTGATTTTTCTTCCTTTCTGAACACTTGAATTACCTCTAGGAATGTTTCCATAGGTTTTCCATGGAAAACCAACTTGGAACATCACCATATTTGAGGTCTCAAGTGCAAGATCTTTTCGTTTTAATAGGTTTTCAACCTACAAGTGTTGTATCCTTCCAAGCTTGTTCTTGAAACAAGACTTGAGCTGGTAGTGTGTGATTACTTGGAAGCCTTGGCTATCCTACCTTCAATCCACCACGTCACTTGATAATTTTGATTATTTTTCATCTTTTACTTTTATGCTTAACTTATTCATGACCATCCTTGTTGTCCTTGTGACGACTTGTGCATTGGTGAACTATATGAAAGAGGTTAAAGGAAGGTTATCCTCCTACCTCCATGCATGACTTCTATGAACTTCCATGATGTTTATGATCTACCTTATTATATATACTATATAATATATGTATATATATCCCCTAACTGAACCCTTGATGATAATCGAATGATTGTCCGTCATGATACTAGGTTACATCACCTAAGTACTTAATTCCTCGTTACGATTCTAATGGGTATCCTAACCCATGAAAACACACCAACCCGAATGCGTATTATAGTGTCAAGAACGAGTATTAAGTCTAGATCATTATTTTCCCGTATAAGTACTTTAGTGTATTAAATTCCTAATCTTTCGTTATCATTTGAATACTTACCAACCTACGTTCTCCTCTTGTAGGATAACTCGGTGCTTCATCCTCCAAACTCCCCAACACTTTATGGAAATACCAAGTGGAAGCTTGCAAAACCGTGAGTACACTCGAACACCCTTTTTACGCTTTACACCTTTGGGTGCAACATGTTAGTCTATCAAAATACACGCAATCACACTTATACATTTATGCAATCACACAAACAATCCATCATACATGCTATAGTTACGTGATACACGATTTGTATACGTGGAACATTCTTATGTGATGCTATCTGTCATTAACTACATACTAGCCTCCCCCTTAACGTGTCATATTTTTATTTTAAGTCTATCAAAGACTAACAATGACTAAAAGTGTCAACATGCTCAAACTAAGTCTCTGAGTGATCTATTGATGTCAACATGCATAAACCAAGCCTCTAAGTGACCATTATTGTCAACATGCTTAAAACATAGCCTCTGAGTGACCATTAGTGTCAACATGCTTAAAACATAGCCTCTGAATGACCATTAGTGTCACATGCTAAGACTCGGCCTCTGAGTGACCGTTGTGTCAACATGCCCAACCTCTAAGTGACATCGGAGTCAACATGCTTATAATGAGCCTCTGAGTGATTCTTTACAAAGTCATAACTCTCATATGTCTCATTTGTTGGACGAGAGAGATCAAATCCATAATTATGTAAAAGTTGGACAATAGAGAGGTTAAAAGTGTGAACATGTTAATTTATATCTCTGAGTAACCTTTTAACGAACCGAGAGCTCGACAATGTCCGGGCATACTCCCGGGTATGCCAAATATTGGATACGGAGGGCTAAATATGCTAAAAAGGTGTTTTAGGAAGGTTTAAGAGGGTTTAACAAGTTGAGGGGCCAAAAGTGTCAAACTTTGAAATCTGACAAGGGGCGCTCGCAGGGCACGAGAGGCATGGCTTTGTCCTCTCGCGGGGCGCGAGAGGCCTATGTTTGCAGAATTTTTGCTTGGCCTCCATACAAATTGCCAAAAACCATTTGATTCGAAACCATGGCTTTCCAAACTGCTATGCCACATTTTAGGACACTTGTAAACTTCCTCTTACACCCTTTCAAGCTCTCCAACTATAAATACGTACCAAGATTCACCATTTGAACTTGCACCTTTCTCATTCACAACTCTATATCCCTCCTCTGGAAGTTCCTAACTGAAAGGCGCATCCAACTTAGTTCTATTGCATCTTAGGAACCACTTGTAAGTGTACCTTGCTCTTGCATTTCGTTTATAGGCTTTTATAGCCAAAAGTCAAACATTTTACAGAAAACGCCTTGACTTTCAGTTGAGACCATTATGGTCCAGCCATTGTTCGTAATGAACATGGCTAAGTGATCGTAATAAGGTAGGTGTTAGTCCCTATAAATGGCACCTACTGAAGATCACGTTTGCTAGACCAATTGACGGGTCAAAGTTATGATATTAAAAAGTCAAACAGGCCATTATTTCGGAAAAAATCATAAATTGATCTTATATATGTTATGAAACCTGTTTTGACACTTAAACAAGTTGGTAATAACTATTAGAACATGTAAGATCATGTTCGGCTCGTCAATTTCAGTTCTAGGGTCGGTTCGCAACCTTTAGTCGCAAAGTTTGACTTCTGCTTTGACTTTCGATTCTGGCCCGATTTAGATTAGTTATCTACTAATCTAAAGTTTCATTATGATCGTAATATAATGTAGCATAAACCTCTGAGGTTATATTACATGATCATAATCAGAATATGAGTTTATGCACAAGTTCCGTAATTATGCCATTTTCACTAAAATGCCCTTTTTGCATAAAAAGAGGTTTAAATGATAATGAACTTGAAAATGAGTTTCCTACTGATGTAATATATTAAGTAGGATTGTTTGGGATGTCAAAACAGATTATAAACTGAGTTTATAAACAAGTCCTTGTATTATGTCGATAAATGACGATAAGGCCCTTGTGGCTTATAAAATGGTTTTAATCACATCTTTTCAAAGTAAATCTTTTATCTACTGATATGTTATATGATATAACATATCTAAGACTTGTTAATCTGATCATAACATCAGTTTTCATTAATCATCGCATAAATCATCATTTTTCGACATAAGCGTCGTTTCGGCGCATAGTATGGTTTTAAACCATATTTACCAACCAAGACTTATTACCTACTGATTTTAAAACTTATTTTAAATATTTTTATAGTAGGTACATGATATGAACTCATAATCCCAAATAATTTATAAACTATGTGTAAAATGACCAAAATGCCCCTTCGGTGCATAGTTTTGTCATAAAAGATAAATTACACATGTAATTAATATCATAATGATATTATGTCATAAATAAGTTATTTTTCTAGAATACTTATGATCATAACATTAAAATATATATTCAAGTTCCTTTTATACGGTATGAAATTACCTAAAACGCCCTTATGAGGCATAGTTTCACTTTAAAACCATAACGGGCATATAAGTTGATATCCTACTAATATTACAACTTATTTAAAATATAATGGCATATAGACCTTTTCCATGACTTAACTAGTTACCCGATATCGCTGATATGCGTATGGTTAAGCATATGTAACTAGTTTATGAAAATTAACCGAAACGGGTCTAACCTTGTAATTTAAGTCTCAAAATCCAAAATGTTTATAGTTTATCCATATTACACAAGTCAAAGTACTTGTTAGGATTAAACTAAATTCTATCCAATCATCGTTTAATCTAGCGTTATACATTTTGATCAAGTACGCTACTCGGTCTAAGTCTATGACTTAAATAAGACCGTTAGTATTTAATTAGTTAGTTTATGCCATAATCCAGACTATAAACTTTCTGGTAAATGCTATATGCACTTAGTAATTTTGTGTACGGCTGAGTTAATAAATCTTGTGTTAAACGAAGAATAGCTCAGGTAAATACTCTCGACTTATTTCTCCTATACGGACTTGGGTTACGGTAAATTATTACCGCTTGGTCAGAAATGGGATCAATCGAATGCCGGATTGTGGCTAGTAAATCCGCATATTCCGTTTTAATCAGTTTTGTTTGATAACTTAAACATCAGGGGTTAACTACCGTGTCCTGGATATCCTCGGCTCATTACATGGTGTGTACGTTAATCATGTCTTGGTTTTTGTACTGGGCCCCATATGTATAGACAAACATGTGAATTTGTTAACAAGGTTGGAAGGTCAACTTTCCCAAGTTATAAAAGATTTTGTGTTGATACGCAGTTAAAACATTTTATTTAAACGATTTCAAAATGAGTCAGTTGGGTGTATTTACCAGCGAAAGCTAACGTATTTTCAAAAGACTAAGTTTGCAGGTACAATACGAAAAATAGGCTGGGAGTGCTCGGTAGTGATAAGAGGGTCTTGCAAAATCCTAGATCTGCCCAAGTTCTGTTTTACATTCTTTCTTTGTACAATTTATGATACGCTGTGGATCTTCTACTACGAGCCTGTATATTATTTTGTAATTCGAACAGTTGGTTTGTAATAGTAATTTAAATCCAAGACTTCTGTGTTTAATTGACTATGATGAACACCGGTGTTTGGTTGAAAATACAGGGTGTGACAGGTTGGTATCAGAGCCAACATTTAAGAGAATTAAACACTTGCCTTTTGTGTTTAATCTTAAACTTACACCAGCACATTCCTTAGACTTTTGAGTCTAGGCATTGACCTAGGATTACTCATTTCATTATTAAGTTATTAGTATTGTTTTTAACAGTAAAATGCCGCCACGTGTATGAGGAAGAGGCAAAGGACCAATGAGGGGAGGACCTTTAGGACAAATCCCTCCACATCCACATCACCTGAACCCCTATGAAGATTTGGGGAATTCATGGCCATTGTCGCAACATTCACCTTCCCATACCCAAAATTCTTATCACTCGTACCATTCACATCATTCACACCACTCTTACCATTCCCATCAATCTTATCTGGATGAATTTAACCCTAACCAATACTTTAATACACCCCCAGCTGATCAGAATCAGTTGGATCAGCCAAAGCGACGATGACTCCGATCCGGAGATGCCGCCGTTAGGTTCAAATGCGCACCCCATTGATATATCGAGCGATTCAAACTCTTATGCTGGATAGCCATATCATGGTCCTAATGAGTGGGACCAATATTGGAACCAATTTATCTTTGCCAACACTCCTTCCCATCACTCTTAACCACCTCCTATATAAGAAGATGTTCACATGGAACTAGTGGAACATCATCAGTCGTCACCTGAGCCACAGAGGAGGAAATGTGGAGCACATATGTCAGTACGTGCAGGTCAACGGTCGGGTTAACTACCACCATTTCCTAAACCATATCCCACCATTCAAGAGGACCCATAAATGGGTGGTCCCTCTAATGCTTCACTTGTGGTGGAACCAACGCCATCACCCGCAGTTCAACCACCACCATTTGGTTATAATAACCCTATCCCAACATATCCAGATAATACTGGATATGATCCTTTTAACCCAGCTACACGTGTTGATTATCAAGCATTGTTGCAGGACCCTTACATGTAAGCGGTCATGCATAACGCACTTTACCCGTCCCCTTTCCCACCTGCTTATCCACCTACTGGATATCCAAGTTATGGGTAGAAATATCCTATTATGCCACAACCACAACCACAACCTCCACCGCCATTAGAGGCCATGAACGAGGCCTTACAACGAACATAAATTCAACAAGCGGAAAGAAGATGAACAAGTTCTTCAAGAAACTCTCCATGTTGGTTAATGGAAGGAAGGACGAGTGAAGTCCCTTTCTAAATATATTTAGTCCCTGCGAGGACATTGTTATTTCCTTAGTCCCTATGTGGACATTTTTATTTTTTTTAGTCCTTGAATGGACAATTAGTTTTATTTATTTATTTCAATTAATGTAACTATTATTGACTTTAATGAAGTATTTTTGGAATTATATATGTATTCATCCTCTTCAAAGCAAACGTCTCGATTTTAATCGAAATTTGTGCACTGCAATATAGTTCCAAAAAGATCCTAATGGTTTTGATTAGCCAAGTGGCACAGGCCATGTATTTCACCAGCTTATAAATGATAGTTAAGGATGAAAGGGCCTTACATCATGATAGTTAAGGGAAGTTATCCTTCTATCCAGAGGTGGTGGACTAAGTTCAAGCCTCCAAGTCGTTAAGGTCGAATGTGACCAGGACTATTAATCAACCATTAAGGTACTCTTATGTTAACATTCAAGAATGTTCATACTCCTGGTAGTGTGGCTTAAGGAACTACACTAGCCGTCTAGGTAAACGGATTATATCCTAAAACCTATTTATAGCCCATGTGATCAATATGATCCCAGCTAATATCATCAATATGATGATAATAATTGACATCCATTAGAGATGCAGGCCAATGTGTCATATTTTATGCCCATTAGTGACAGGCCAATATGCCATATTTTATGTCCATTAGTGACAGGCCAATGTGCCATATTATATGTCCATTAGTGATAGACCAATGTGCCATATTTTATGTCCATTAGTGACATCCCAATGTGCCATATTTTATGTCCATTAGTGACAGGCTAATGTGCCATATTTTATGTCCATTAGTGACATGTCAATGTGCCATATTTTAATGTCCTTCGTGACAAGCCTATGAACTGTTTATAATTATCTAAATGACAATGACAGTTGTGACATTACGATCCACTGTTTAATAATATATGGACTATGTCCAGATTATAATTTGCCTTTGATGGTCCTTTTGAGACCTACGCCAAAAAAATAGATATAATAAGCCTAAGAGTTATGATATTATTCACACTAGCTTGATTAGGCGATGGATTGTCACATCCAATGTTTACAGCCAATATGGTTATTAATACCATAGCTAAAAGAAATTTAATTTTGTGTTTAGAACCAAAGCTTTAAAGAATGGCCAACTCGGATGAGGCGCAAAGTAGCCACCGGTATGTTAACTCTAATAATGCAGAAAATATAGCCATTAATAATGAAGATTTCCAAGCGCGCATAGACGCAACTATGGGAAAGGCCATAGAAAAACTTAGGGAGTCGATTGCTACTCGCTCCAGACCATTATCAATCACACCATCCTCAGCTCATAAAGAGAGCTCAGTTCACTCTTCAAATGCGAAGAGTGAACCAAAGAAAATAGAATTTACTGATAGGTCCCGTTCTTCTAAAGACGGATGTACCTACAAATATTTCATCTCCTGCAAGCCCCGGGGATTTTACTGGGGAAAAGGAGCTGTGGAAGCCTTAAAATGGCTGGACGAGATGGAAACAATTGTGGATGTCAACGGCTGTGCTTAAAAGGATGTGGTAAAGTATGTATCACAATCCTTCATAGGTGATGCCTTAATTTGGTGGAAGGCTATGATCCAATCTACAGGTAAGTATACCTGTACAATTTGGGGTGGTCCAAGTTTATGGACCTTGTTAAGGAAACCTATTGCCCACCCCATGGGGTGGAAAAGATAGAGTCAGATTTCCTGACTCTCACAATGAAGAACCTAGATTGTCGGAAGTATGTTCCCGATTTCAATTCCCTATCTAGGTTAGTTTCCTATTTGAGTACCCCGGAAACCAAACGCATCGTGCGTTTTAGTAATGGGTTAGCGCCCGAGATAAAGGGCATGGTAAGGGCTGCTCAACCCACTACCTATAGGTCTGCTGTTGACCTATCTCTCTCCCTTACCTTAGATTTGGTGAGGCAAAAGTCAGTCAAGACCGAGACTAACGGGAAAAGAAAACAGGAGGATGATAACTCCAAAGGTTTAAGAAGAAAAGAAATTTGGGTTCAAGAAGAACCAACATAGGTCTAATGATATGTCTCAATGCAAGACCTGTAGCCGCAGGCATTGGGGGCAATGCAATACCAACCCTCAGATTAAACCCTGTGGTATTTGCAAAAGAAAAGGGCAAACGAATGAAAAAATCTTAAAGATGCCGTCGATTATGCTGTAATGAGAAAGGGCATATTAAGCCCAATTGCCCTAAGAACCCCACAAATAATGATGCAAAGCCTGGAGAGGCTAAGAAAGGTAATGCTCATGCTTTCCAGATAAATGCTAGGGAGGCCGTTAATGACAACAACGTCATAACAGGTACTTTCCTCATCAATGATACATATGCTAGAGTTCTTTTTTATTCGGGTGTAGATAAGTCTTTTGTAGACCATAAGTTTAGTAAACTATTGAACTTACCCGTAAGAACTCTAGACAAAACTTATGAGATAGAACTTACTGATGGAACTTTAGAAATAGCATCATCCATTCTTGATGGATGCTCTATATTCATTAAGAATCATTTCGTTCCTATCTCTCTTTTGCCAATGAAATTGGCGGGGTTCGATGTAGTTTTAGGCATGGATTGGTTATCTCATAACCAAGCCCGCATTGCCTGTGATAAGAAACTCATCGAAATTAAAACCCTATCTGGTGAAATGATTACCATCACTGGAGATTCACACTATGGATTGCCAGACAAGGTGTCGTTATTTAAGGCATCCAAGTGTTTAAGGAAAGGTTGTGTCATTTACATGGCACAAGTCGCTATCAACAAACCTAAGCCGAATATTCAAGACCTTCCAATTATTTTGGAGTATTCCGATGTCTTTCCGAAGAACTACCAGGTCTACCTCCATATAGGCAAGTAGAGTTTAGGATTGACTTCCTACCTAAATCAGCACCCATAGCTAGAGCTCATCGAAAGAAACTCATCGAAATTAAAATCCCATCTGGTGAAATGATCACCATCACTGGAGATTCACACTATGGATTGCCAGACAAGGTGTCGTTATTTAAGGCATCCAAGTGTTTAAGGAAAGGTTGTGTCATTTACATGGCACAAGTCGCTATCAACAAACCTAAGCCGAATATTCAAGACCTTCCAATTATTTTGGAGTATTCCGATGTCTTTCCGAAGAACTACCAGGTCTACCTCCATATAGGCAAGTAGAGTTTAGGATTGACTTCCTACCTGAATCAGCACCCATAGCTAGAGCTCCATACCGATTAGCACCAACGAAAATGAAGGAGTTCAGGACGCAGTTAGATGAACTTCTAGAGAAAGGCTTCATTCAGCCAAGTTCCCGCCCTGGGAGCTCCAATTCTTTTCGTTAAGAAAAAGGAGGGTTCAATGCAGATGTGCATTGACTACCGCAAACTGAACAAGATAACGATCAAGAATCGTTACCCATTACCAAGGATCGAAGATTTATTTGACCAACTTCAAGGGGCTAGTTATTTCTCCAAGATTGATTTAAGATCTGGATATCATCAGCTAAAGGTTAGGAATGAGGACATTCCTAAGAATCCCTTCCAGACCAGTTATGGTTACTATGAATTTTTAGTAATGCCTTTTGGGCTCACAAATGCACCTGCAACATTGAAGGATCTCATGAATAGAGTATGCAAACCATATTTGGATAAGTTTGTCATTGTCTTCATAGACGACATACTTATCTACTTTCGTAATCAAGTTGATCACGAGAAACATCTTCGGTGCATCTTAGAACTGCTAAGGCAAGAGAAGCTTTATGCTAAGTTCTCTAAGTGTGAGTTTTGGCTTAGAGAAGTCTAATTTCTTGGACACATTGTAAGTAAGCATGGTATCCAAGTGGATCCCGCCAAAATAGAGGCCATAATGAATTGGGAAGTACCCAAAACCCCATCAGAAATACGTAGCTTCTTAGGATTAGCTGGTTACTAGAGAAGGTTCATCGAGAACTTTTCAAGGATAGCCACTCCTTTAACTACCTTGACCCGTAAAAATGTTAAGTTTATTTGGGGTCCAAAACAACAAGATCTTTTGAGATTCTGTAACACAAGTTGAGCAATGCTCCTGTGTTATCCCTACCTGAGGGTGTTGAAGACTTTATTGTTTACTGTGATGCATCGCACACTAGCATGGGTTGTGTGCTAATGCAAAAAGGAAAAGTGATTGCCTATGCATCACGACAATTAAAGGTGCATGAAAGGAATTACGCCACCATGACTTAGAATTGGGTGCCGTTGTATTTGCACATAAGTTATGGAGACATTACTTGTATGGCACAAAGTGTATTATATACACTAACCATAAGAGTCTCCAACATCTGTTCAATCAAAAAGAATTGAACATGCGACAACGCCGTTGGATGGAAACACTTAACGACTATGATTGCGATATTCACTATCATCCCGACATGGCAAATGTCGTTGCTGACGCCTTAAGTCACAAGGAAAGAATTAAGCCCATTAGGATTAATGCGAAGAGCATTGAGCTCAGAAATAGCTTGAATGAGAAGCTATTTGACGCGCAAAAGCAAGCCCTGTTAGAGGCTAACATTCCTAATGAGGGATTAGGCGGAACTATTGACTAGTTAACGCCTGGAAATGATGGAATCCTTAGATTTAATGAAAGGTCTGGGTTCCAATCTTTGGAGGACTTAGAGATCTAATCCTCCAAGAAGCGCATAATACAAGATACTCAGTTCACCCAGGTGGTTTAAGATGTATCAGGATCTGAAAAAGAATTATTGGTGGATGGGATTGAAGAAACCCATAGCCACTTATGTAGCTAAGTGTCTGACGTGTTCGCAAATTAAGGCCGAACATTAGAAGCCATCAGGACTTCTACAACAATTGGAAATTCCCACATGGAAATGGGAAATGGTAACTATGGACTTGATTACCAAGTTACCTAAGACCAAACGTAGAAATTACACTATTTGGGTCATTGTGGATAGGCTGACTAAGTCAGCGCATTTCTTGCCAATTAATGAAATGTATAATTCAGACAAATTGGCTAAGTTGTATGTGGACAAGATTGTGTCCCTACATGGTGTGCCGGTATGTATCTGACAGAGATACTAGATATACCTCTCATTTTTGGAAAAGTTTCCAACAATCTTTAGGCACAAAATTAATTTTAGTACGACTTATCATCAACAGACTGATGGTCAAAGTGAGCGTACTATCCAGACATTGGAAGACATGCTTAGGGCATGTGTGATTGATTTAGTTGGAAGTTGGGGATGACCACTTACCCCTAATAGAATTCTCCTATAATAATAGTTATCATAGAAGCATCAAGGCTGCTCTTTACGAGGCCTTGTATGGGAGAAAATGCCGAACGCACGTGTGCTGGGCAGAAGTTAGGGAAGCCCAACTATCAGGACCGGAGATTGTCATGGAGACCATGGATAAGATTATAAAATCCGTGATGTCTCCCTGTGATAGGCAGATTAGTTATGCAGACAAAAGATGAAAACCTCTTAAGTTCCAAATAGGGGACAAGGTATTATTGAAGGTATCACCCTGGAAAGGTGTAATGTGCTTCGGAAAGAAGGGCAAGTTAAGCCCGAGATATATTGGACCATTCGAGGCAATCGAATGTGTCGGTTCTGTGGCTTATAAGCTTAGGCTACCCGAGGAGCTAAGTGGAATTCATGATGTGTTCCACATCAGTAACCTTAAGAATGTCTAGCCGATGAGTCACTAGCAATGTCGCAAAAGATGTGCAAATAGATGAAAACCTGAGATTCGTTGAGAAACCAATTTCGATCGAGGATCGACAGGTTAAGAAGCTCCGAATGAAATTGATACGTATATGATGCCCTTAGAGGTCCCGAGTTTACATGTGAGGTTGAGTCCACTATGCGACAAAAGTACCCCATTTTTTAATAAAATCTGGAGGTCGAGATTTCTTTTAAGGGGGTGAGGATGTAACACCCCATAAAATCATGTCCAATAATACAGCGACACTGTCATATTTTTATTTTAAGTCTATCAAAGACTAAGAGGGACTAAAAGCGTCAACATGCTCAAACTAAGTCTCTGAGTGATCTTCTGATGTCAATATGCATAAACCAAGCCTCTGAGTGACCATTAGTGTCAACATGCTTAAAACATAGCCTCTGAGTAACCATTAGTGTCAACATGCTAAGACTCAGCCTCATATTAAAAAGTCAAACATGCCATTTTTTCGGAAATGTTATAATTTGATCTTATATATGTTATGAAACCTATTTTGACACTTAAAAAGTTTGTAATAAGTAGTAGAACATGTAAGAACATGTTCGGCTCGTCAATTTCAGTTCTAGGGTCGGTTCGCAACCGAAAGTCGCAAAGTTTGACTTCTACTTTGACTTTCGATTCTGACCCGATTTAGATTAGTTAGCCACTGATCTAAAGTTTCATTATGATTGTAATATAATGTAGCATAACCCTCTGAGGTTATATTACATGATCATAATCAGAATCTGAGTTTATGCACAAGTTCCGTAATTATGCCATTTTGACTAAAATGCCCTTTTTGCATAAAAAGAGGTTTAAATGATAATGAACTTGAAAATGAGTTTCCTACTGATGTAATATTATAAGTAGGATTATTTGGGATGTCAAAACAGATTATAGACTGAGTTTTTAAACAAGTCCTTGTATTATGTCGATAAATGATGATAAGGCCCTTGTGGCTTATAAATGGTTTTAATCACATTTTTTCAAAGTAAATCTTTATCTACTGATATGTTATATTAAATAACATATCTAAGACTTGTTAATCTGATCATAACATCAGTTTTCATTAATCATCGCAAAATCATCATTTTTCGACATAAGCGTACCATATTTACAAACCAAGACTTATTAACTACGGATTTTAAATATTTTTACAGTATGTACATGATATGAACTCATAATCCCAAATAATTTATAAACTATGTGTAAAATGACCAAAATGCTCTTTCGGTGCATAATTTGGTCATAAAAGATAAATTACACATGTAATTAATATCCTACTGATATTATATCATAAATAAGTTATTTTTCCAGAATACTTATGATCATAACATTAAAATATATTCAAGTTCCTTTTATATGGTATGAAATTACCAAAAACGCCCTTATGAGGCATAATTTCACTTTAAAACCATAACGGGCATATAAGTTGATATACGACTAATATTACAACTTATTTAAAATATAATGGCATATAGAACTTGTCCATGACTTATTCGGTTACCCGATATCGGTGGAATGCGTACGGTTAAGCATATGTAACTAGTTTACGAAAATTAACAGAAACGGGTCTAACCTTGTCATTTAAGTCTCAAAATCCAGAATGTTTATAGCCATATTACACAATTCAAAGTACTTGTTGGAATTAAGCTACACTCTATCAAATCATCGTTTAAGCTAGTGTTATAGGTTTTGATCAAGTACGCTACTCGATCTAAGTCTATGACTTAAATAAGACCGTTAGTATTTAATTGGTTAGTTTATTCCATAGTCCAGACTAGAGACTTGCCGGTAAATGCTATCTGCACTTAGTACTTTTGTGTACGGTTGAGTTAATAAATTTTGCGTTAAACGAAGAATAGCTCTGGGTAAATACTCTCGACTTATTTCCCCTATACGGACTTTGGTTACGGTAAATTATTACCGCTTGGTCGGAAATGAGATCAATCGAATGCTAAATTATGGCTAGTAAATCCGCATATTCCGTTTTAATCAGTTTTGTTTGATAACTTAAACATCAGGGGTTAACTACCGTGTCCTGGATATCCTCGGCTCATTACATTAGATAATGGCCACGACCTTAGCGCGAGGTATAGGCATACACCTGACAGACGCTCAAATGCAACTATCACACTTGTTGAGGATACTCCTTCGTGAGTTCATAAGTGGTGTTTACGTTAATCATGTCCTGGTTTTTGTACTGGGCCCTGTATGTATGGACAAACATGTGAATCTGCTAACAAGGTTGCAAGGTCAAATTTCTCAAGTTATAAAAGATTTTGTGCTGATACGCACTTAAAATATTTTATTTAAATGATTTCAAAATGAGTCAGTTGGGTGTATTTACCAGCGAAAGCTGACGTATTTTCAAAAGACTAAGTTTGCAGGTACAATATGAAAATAGGCTGGGAGTGCTCAGTAGTGATAAGAGGATCTTGCAAATCCTAGATCTACCTAAAGTTTGTTTCACATTCTTTCTTTGTACAATTTATGATCCGCCTGTGGATCTTCTATTACGAGCTTGTATATTATTTTGTAATTCGAACATTTGGTTTGTAATAGTAATTTAAATCCAAGACTTCCAATGTGTTGTGTTTAATTGACTTTGATGATATCAACTTTACGTCATGATATTCCCCACTCGGTCCTACCGTGTTTGGTTGAAAATACGGGGTGTGACACAAACTTTTGTACTCGACAATACATGTTGTATTGAACTATACTTTTAACATGTTGCAGGTTAAATATCATGATCACGACGAAACTTAGTAAGGACGCCATAGATACACACCTAGAATGTTAGGTTTTATGTTGTTATTATTGTATTTGAATTCGTGTTGTAATTGACAATTGTTATGAAATGAAATGGTTTGATTTAAATATTGTCACAAATAGTGTTATGATGCCTTAAGCAATCTATTTCGTCTCACTTTGATGTTTCCGCCATTGGTTGGGTGTGACAAATTGGTATCAGAGCATAACTATAGGGAATTAGGTAGAATAGCCATGTTCGACCTAGTCTATAGTTTAAGTGACCAAACTTGACCATTCTTGATTGTTTCTTAAAATGTTAATTCTTCCCACTTTGTTTCTCCTATTTCTTGGTCTTAATATAACTATATGTCTTCCTAAGACATTACACAATCTACACACTTGAAGACTTGAAGACACTCATACTAACGAGACGATCTCACCAAAATAGGTGAAACCCACACTTTGGTGATCACTCTCAATCCGCATATTCAATTTTTCATAAATTACGCCATCAAGTTAGAGTGATATCCATATCTTGATGGAAAATTTCATTTCATACTTTAGTGGACCCTTACCAACGAGTCGGAATCGCTCCTCGTTGGTAAGTACCAACCACACTTAGGGTACGATGTTGTTAAGTTAGGGTGAACCTGCACCTTGCCAACTAGTCCACTCCTCGATTTTTTATCTCGCCAAAGTTTCGACTTTTGATCAATTAGATACGTGTAGTAAAATGTTAAAGTGTCGTTAATCGCTTCTCGACGAGAGTACTTTGCCTTTAGGCCAAAACACGTTCCTCTAATTTGAAGATTTTCGATTCACTTTGGAATAGTCAACGTTCTCAACCCGAAACATTCCAATGTTTTACTAGCCTAATTTTATGTTATCTCAATTTCTATGTGGTTTTAATAGTTGTTACCTTGTCGTTTCCAACCCAATGCACAATTTTGCACGTCTATCGCAATCAAAAACAATAATAAATCCTCGCAAACCAACTAAATTTATACTCCTTACGCAATCATACGTGTTTAAACTTTTTGGATTCTTATGCTTATATGAATTCATACATGCTACTTACATGCCCAACGTGACTTTTTACATCACCCTACGATCAAGTCTCATCCTTTCCTTTATTGTCTATCGCCTAGATGTCTTCACAAAACTCCGGTGCAAGATTGAAGTCCAGGACCAACTCCAACTCGATGTCTAAGAAAGATTGTATGAAGTTTATGGCAAAGCAAATGGCTAAGATCATACCCGACATCGTTAGCAAGATCCAACCCACACCTAACGCCGAATCACCTCATGACTCTGTTGACTCTAAGGTGGAAACACCTAAGACAACTTTTACCCATAAGCAATTTTGCTCTTGCAAGCCTCTACCCTTCAATGAAGAAGGAGATGCCACCCAGTTGCTCCAATGGTTTGATGCCAAGTGACGTTCTTACAAAGTGGATGTCCTGACTACTTACGTACAATCAACGCGACGGGCGTATTCCGATCGAGAGCCCTTGATTGGTGGACTTCCGAGCGCAACGTTCGTGGGAACAACGCCGCAGATGCGCTCCCTTGGGCCGACCTTTAAAAGCTTATGAGGGACGAGTTTTGCCCTCCTCACGAACTTCGGAAACTAGCTAACGAATTCTGGAATCCAAAGCAAGTGGCGAACGAAAATGCCGGTCTCACTTCTCACTTCAAACAGCTAAGTGCACTATGCCCTAGCCAAGTTGACACCCTCGACAAGGCTATCGCTAAGTACATCGAATGCCTAGCCTCCAAGTTCAACAACAACCACGTTTTACGTGAAGCTTCCAAAACTTCCTCAAGGAATGCCCCCCAAGCCATAATCGATACCCTTAATGAACCTACACCTTCCAAACCTTCCACCAAAAACAACAAAGGCAAGAAGCGGAAGACTTTAAGCCAAATCTACGCGGTAGTGACTCCGCCACCTCAACCTATCCAACAAGTTGCACCAACCAATCCTGACTTCACCAGAAGGGCATACACTGGACCGCATCCCAAGTGTAGCCACTGCCCCTACCACCATCCCTTTAATTCCCCTTGCCGCCTTTGCACTAGTTGCAATAGGTGTGGACACTTCGACCCACAATGTCGAAGTTTTCCACAAACCCCTGTCAGCGAAGCCCAAGCCATCACAACACCCCAAAACCCTGCTGCCAACCGAACCCAACCGCCAACCAAACCCAACCGCCAACAACCGCAGCTCGCGCCTGTTTTAGGTGCGGAGATCCCAACCACTTTGCCAACGTCTGCCCCCAATGCAACAACAACCAGCAACAACAAACCCGCGGTCGAGCCTTCGTTGTCAATGCCGCTCAAGCTCAAAACACCAACGATGTTATCAACGGTACATCTCTCGTCAACAATATCTATGCTTCCTGTCTTTTTTGGTACTGGGGAGGATAAAAGTTTTGTATCCGCTGAATCCGAACCATTGCATAAGTGGAAACGCTCTAAACTTCCAAATCATTCGAAGTCGCTAACGGAAAATCTGTCACTGTTGATTCTGTCCTTTCTAATTGTTCCTTGAATCTTAATGATCATACGTTTTCCATCGACCTTATACCCATGCAAATGGGTAGCTTTGATATCATAGTAGGTATGGATTGGCTTAGTCGGGTCTGTGCTGAAGTTGTTTGCTCGAAAAATTAATCCGCCTTCCTCTTCCTAATGATGACTCCTTACACGTCTATGGCAAGAAACCTTCCAAAGGTCTCAAGCTCTAATCGTGTATCCAAGCTAACAAGTGTTGGTGCATAATGTCTATTGCCTACGTCTAGGATATATCCGTAATGTTTATAAAGTTTAAAAGTTAATGTTTAAATGAGAAAATGTAAAATTTATATGTTTTACACTGTGATTCACATGAAACAGATGTGTGTTTCGTACGAAATCAGTCACTCGTACGAAATACCATTTCGTACGAATCATAGTTGTTATGCGTTTGCCACATCGGTTGTTACCACTGCAGCAGCTCAAAACATCAATTTAGAGAATGAAATGGGAACAATGACTAAACCTCCAAAGCTTATGAATCTGGAAGACTTTGATAGTTGGAGCGAGAGGTTTATGAACTGGGTGCAAGCTAACCATTTTACTTGCTGGTTTGCAACCGAGGCAAAATACATCGCACCAGTTGGCGAAAATGGGCTTGAAAAGACCCTGGCCCAATTCTCTGATGTTGAACGAGAAAGATTTATCAACGAAAAGAAGATGATAAACATCCTTCAGCAATCGATCAAAGAAGACATCTTGGCTTTACTGCAACATGATGATGATGCGCAATCTTTATTGAATGCTCTTCGACTCAAATTTCAAGTGCTCAACTCCGCAAAAGCAAAAGGGCATTATTAAGCAAAGAGTTTGATGTATTCACATTAATCAAAGGAGAAACGGTTAAGCAGCTAATTGAGCGATACTGTTATCTGGTGGTTCATATGAAGAGAAAGGGAATTGTGAAGACAAATGAAGAGCTTGTTGATAAGCTAGCTGATTCTCTGCCACAAGGTGAATGGTCGACTTACTTAACGATCTTGATGAACGGAGTTGAATACAACAATTTCTCGTTGCCTCGCTTTATCGAGAGATTGGAAGGTCATGAATTAGAGATGCAAAAGATGGCCAAAAACAAGACTGTTCAAATGCAACAAGATGTTAATCTTTATTTCTAAAACAGTTCTGCTGCTCAAATCCAAGCGCCAAAGATTCAAACTGCGTTCAGTGCATATAGTTCACCAAGCACACCTCTAACTCAGTCAAGTGGTTTCCCCATACCCAACATTTGATCCAAATACACCTTCTAGTCAACAATCTTCTTTTGGATCAAATCAATCTCAGAACAATCAAGCCACTCCATCATCCAATGCAAGTCAAAGAATTATGCAATGTAACATTGCCGTTGACTTTCAGAATGCACAAAATTTTGACGAAAAGACGGCAAAACAACATATGTCTCTACTTGCTTCAGTTCTTGAGTCATATGATAGTCTTGTTGCTGGAAATATTGGTAATTCTGAAATGACACGTGAAGACTATGATCAAATTGATCCAGTTGAAATGGAGTTGATAGGTATAAAATGGTGCATGGCTTCGATTGTCCGACGAGCACAAAGATTTATGGAAATCACTGGTAAAGAAAATTTGGGAGGTTTGGATGGGAAACTTGGATTTGATAAATCCAAAGTTACTTGTTTCAAGTGTCGGGAGAAAGGTCACTTTAAAAGAGAATGTCCAAACCGAGAGGATCAAGGAAATCAGAATCCTTTTGCAGACGACTATTACAAAAGAGCGATCTATCACCGACCACAACCGAGAACAAGAATCGTGCCGATAGAAGAGAAACAACCCGAGTCTAAATTTAAAGCTTTGGTTGTTACACAAGAAGACGAAGGGTTTAATTGGAACAAGTTTATTTCGAGAGGAGAAAGTTTGGCATTGGTGGCTGAAATTATTGATGAACCAGAAGAAGAATCGGAGGCATCGTTTGATGAAGGACCTGAGGATGATGATTATTATTATCATACTTCATCAGAGGAAGAGGAGCTTTTGAATGGTCCATTCAAACATCTTTTGCCTATAGATGTTTTAAAAACTTTTGCAGGATATTCGCACCTACTCAACATTGAACAGATGAAGTACAAAAGAAACCGGTTGAAGATGTCAAAGTGGATGAGAAAAAGGAATTGCTGAAAGAAGACATTATTAAAGCGTGCATGGCAAATGGAAATGAGGTAAACAAGTCATCTGAGAATGAAAAATCTTGTTCAAAGTGTGATGAACCATGTGGTGAGTGTCATGTGAAAGACAAAGATTTGCCGAATTGCAAAGTTTAACAGAAAATTTGTCAAGCGATTACAAAACCACAAAGGAAGCATATGACCAATTGAGTGCGTCTGTTAAACACTATAATAAAGCACTCAGAGAAAATGACGCAACACTTATGATGCTTAAAGCAACAGTAATAGAATAACAAATGGCAATTAATATTCATCTAAACACTATTGCTGAGCTCAAAAGTGAGCTTGAAAAATGAGAATTGAAACCGAACGAGTTAACAAATTGTTAGTTAGTTATTCCACAAGCTCATATGTCATATAGATCACATTTTACTTAAAATTGAAAATACCGAGGAATCTAAAAATGGTGAAACAAAGAGTAGAAGTTATGATCGAGTTCCTCCACCCATGTGGAATAGTTATGCTTGCAAAAATCCATCTGGGGTGGAAAACGCGCTAAACCTTAAATTGAAAACCGAACAATTTCCTGAGGATATCGATATAACATACACTAAAAATGATGGTGAATGTGATTCTGAAGTAGAAGAAAATGTGTTTGAAAAAGTGTTAACAATGAATATGAAGTGGCTGAGTCTGAAAAGTCAAAGAAGTTAAAATCTGATGACAAATAAGAAAATAGTTTAAATGATGATCCCAATGTCACTAGTTTATTAAATGAAAGGATCTGATAAACTATTTTTGGATGAGGATTTTCCATCAATAATGTGAAAAGAGGTTGTGTTGATAAAATGTTCAAGCTGATGGAGGTAAGTCATGATGATTTAGATAAACATGATTCAACTTTCTATTCTAAATCAAACTGACAACCGACCTTACTATCCAAAAAATGGAGATTATCCGGAAAACAAACGACAGGTTTGGGTTTTTCAGAAGCAACATAAAACCAACAGGTCCCAAAAACTGGATTTTACAAAGAAAATGAATTTTGTATTTGGGACAACAACCGAGAAGGAAAAGGAAATCACTCGTACTCAATCAAATGATGTTTTTCTTAAAGAAAAAGAGAAACAAAAACAGGTTTTGAATACCTCTGTTCATAAGGACAGCAGGACATGCTATAAATGCAAGAAAGTTGGACATATCGCACGATATTGTTCACAAGAAAGTTCAAAACCAGTTTCTTCTTCGAAAATGTTCACCAAGGATGAAAAGCAAAAAGCACCCATGGTTATGCCGAAACAAATTCTTAAAAGAAAGACTGAATCTCATCAAAATGTTAAACCAATTAGTCAACCTCAATCAAAGTTTGAAATTAGTGAAACATCACAAAAAACTCAACAAAAAGATTCAAAATTTTATGTCAAAAGAGCTAAACCACAAACACAGAAATGGGTTGTTAAAATTGTTAACACCAAATCATCAAAGGTTGAACTCAAACCTTCTGTTCCAAACAACATTGAGCTTAAAAATATTGAAAAGAACAAAGTGGGAAAGTTCGACATTCCAAACCCACCCAAGACCAAACAGGCTTGGGTCTCTTTGTTTAAATAAATTTTGTTGATCATGTGTGCAGAGGCTCCAACGTTTGATATTGTCAAAATGGATCATGGATAGTGGAGCGTCTCGCCACATGACAGGAATGCTTGCGCAGCTCAATGATGTTAGAGCTATTCGATGAGGATATGTTGGATTTGCTGGAACCAGGGAGGTAGGATTGTAGGAGAAGGGATTCTCTCGAACGGAGTTGTATCGTTTGATAAAGTGAACTATATCGCCGAACTTGAGAACAATCTGCTTAGTATCTCGCAAATTTATGACAAGAAGTTCACGACACATTTCAATGATAAAGAATGTCTAATTCTAAAACCCGGTTTCAAGATTCCAGAAGAATGGATTCTGATGCGAGCTCTGCGAGAAAATGATTTATATGTCCTTGACATGAGCATTGCTTCTACCATGTGAAAGAAAGTTCTATGCTTTGTTTCCAAAGCTACCGAGAAAGAGTCAATTTTATGGCACAGAAAAAATGGGTCACATTCATCTTCGAAAGATGAATTTTCTTGTGCATAAGAATTAGTGGAGTCAATTTGAAAAAGGGGAAGCAACATAAGAAATCACACCCGAGAAAGCTGTTGAATTAGATAAAACTACCACTAGAAAGACTACAGATGGATCTCTTTGGACCAGTCAATGTCAAAAGCATTTCTAGAGATCTATACTGTCTTGTCGTTACAGATGATTATTCTCGATTTTCATGGGAGTTCTTTCTTGAAAGCAAGGATGAAACGTTTGAAACTCTTATGATCCTTTTCAAAAGCTCGAGAATTTATATCATTTGCCCATTAAGAGAATTCGCAGTGATAATGGAACGGAGTTCAAGAACAAGAAGATGCAAGAGTTCTGCAATGAAAAGGGGATTCTTCATGAATTCAGCGCCCTATACTCCACAATAAAATGGAGTAGCTGAACGAAAGAATCGCACGTTGATAGAAACTGCTAGAACAATGTTAGCTGATTCGAAATTACCGATCAGTTTTTGGAGTGAAGCAGTAGCATCAGCATGCTATACCCTAAATATGTGTTGACAGTTAAGCCTCACAAAAAGACATGTTTCGAGTTACTGAATCAACGAAAGCCTAACTTAGCATTTTTGGAACCTTTTGGATCACCATGTCCATCTTGGACCCGGCTGGTAAATTTGGAGCCAAATCTTTGGAGGGTTTCTTTGTTGGCTATGCTACTCCTCAAAAACGTGTTTTCTTGCCGAATCTGAACCAGGTAGTTCTAGCGCAGCACGTAGATTGTCAAAGATATACAACGCCTACGCAGAAGCCTAGGGATCGTGGCTGTTTAACTATGATGGATTGTGGGATTCGTTTGATCTTCCAGATGTGCCAACTGAAGAAAAACTTGTTATGTTATTTCAACAACATCAGTTATCTAATCAAGAACAAGTTCCTTGACCTTTGGTGATTTCTACATCCGTTCCTGCTGGTCAAAGCTCTTCTGTTCTAAATCCGGTTCCTGCTAAAAATGTTAATGCTGCTGAATCTTCTGCCCAGCCAAATGAAGATGATGACTCTGATCGGGAACCAACTTTCGACGATGGAGGATCCAATTCTGATGAAGGATTTGAACAGATTGAAGACTTTCTGAACCAACAGGCTGATCAATCTAATGCTAGGAATAAAACTTCTTCATCTGTACCGGTTGTCCGATGAAAATATCTCAAATTTGCAATCACAAGTAGATGTTCCAATTGAAGTGATGCCAAGAACACTTTCATGTCATCCGTCAGAGAACATTATTGGCAGCTTATAATCGGGGGTGCAAACTCGTAATCAGATTAATAAAATCTAAGCTGTTTCTATACTAGTATTGCTCCACTTCATGTCCGATTTTCTCACAGTTGTTTTGTTTCTCAGGTTGAACCGGGAAACTGGAAAGACGCGTTGAAAGAAGAAAGTCGGGTGGATGCGATGCAAGAAGAGTCATTGCAATTCAGAAACTTGGCGTCTGGACGCTTGTTGACCTGCCAGATCATCACAAAAAGATTAATACAAGATGGGTCTTCAAGTGTAAAAGAGATGATAGAGGAGTTTTCGTGCGCAACAAAGCTCGACTTGTGGTTCAAGGGTTTCATCAGCAAGAAGGGATAGACTATACTGAAGTCTACGCCCTAGGGGGCACGTCTTGAAGCAATTCGCATATTCTTAGCCTTTGCCTCGTGGAAAGGATTTAAGGTGTACCAATTGGATGTTATATCTGATTTCCTTTACGGAAAAGTGAAAGAGGAGGTGTATGTCGGCCAACCACCGAGGTTCGTTGATCCAGTGCAGAAAGATAAAGTCTACCTCTTGAATAAAGCCTTATATGGTCTTCATCAAGCCCCGAGAGCTTGGTATCAAACATTATCGAATCATTTTTGGATAATGGCTTTATCAGGGGAACAATAGACTCAACCCTATTCATGAAGGAAGTAGATGGGCATCTAATTATCGTATAGATATATGTGGATGATATTATCTCTGGATCGACAAATGACAAGCTATGTAAAGACTTTGAAGAAGTCATGAAGCGCAAATTCGAAATGAAGCAATGGGGGAGATGAAGTTCTTTCTAGGACTTCAGGTTGATCAGTTGCATTATGGTATCTTCATTCATCAGACGAAATATGTTCATGACATATTGGAGAAATTCAATATGACAGGAACTAAACCAGCATCGACCCCTTTAGCTCCAAATCACGGCATTTGTCCAGATCTTACAGGAGACAAAGTTAATGAAACTTTATATCGCTCCATGATGGATCCTTGATATATCTTACTGCTTCTCGACAGATATCATGTATCCAACATGCCTCTGCTCCCGTTATCAGTCTAATCCAAAAGAGTCACGTTTGCTTATCGTTAAATGCATAATGAGATATTTGAAGGGTTTTCCAAGCACCGGCTTGTGGTACCCTAGACATGATGATTTTAATCTTGCAGGTTACTCGGGTTCTGATTTCGGATGCTGCAAACTGAATAAAAAATCTACAACGGCCGGCTGCCAGTTCTTCGGAACCCGTTTGGTAACATGGCAATGCAAGAAACAAACCGTGATCGCTTCTCTACCTGTGAGGCTGAATACATTTCGGCTTCAAGTGTTTGTGTTCTCTAGATACAGCAACAGATGAGAGATTTCGGTTTGCAATTTCTTGATACGCCTATATATGTAGATAATCAGGCCACGATCGATATCACCAAAACTCATGTCAACACTCACGTACTAAACATATCGAGATTCGACACCACTTTATTCGTGATTGCTACGAGAAAAAGTTGGTACGAATTAAGAAAAAATGGTACGAAAAAGCAGATTTTTATACCAAAGTTTTTTATAAAACAAAGTTCAAAAATTTGTTAAAGCTAAATGGTTTAAAAAATATGATCTCAGGGGATATATTTGAGGTTGAGTTTGAGGATGACGACGACTTGATGTGAATTTGTCATCGGTTAAACATTTTTCTGTACATTCTTTCTTATAATTTCTTAAAAAATTCAAAGTAGTTTTTTGATTTTAGGGGGAGAATATTTGCGGAAAATACAAAAACATTTAAAAAACCAAAAAGAGTTTTGTGTAAAAAGAGTGATCATAGCAAATCAAAAATGATAGTCACAATATGCTAAAGAATTCTATTGTTTTATAGTGTTTAAGCAAGTCTTACTATGGATATGCCAATAGACTTCACTCGTTCAGTAGATTGTTATCGAGATATAAACCTAAAACACAAAAAACTGATTAACTTGTGGGTTAACATCTCTCGGATATATGGACTTAGTACTCCGAAATTTCGTTTGAGAGAATGCCAGATTCTGTGATACTGGTCTTTATATTTGATTGATATCTGGGGTATTATTTGAGTTCTTCTGATTTTGCGAAAGCAGTGGCCTAGAACTTATATAATACTTTCGCATTATTTCCCTGAAAGCTGCATGAAAAATGATTATGTCTTAAGTAATTATGACATTTGCAGTATAAAAGATTGCTTAATGGAACACCACCTAAAGACGAGCCTTCATCTCTTTGTCTGTACGGTAGTACTATCCTGAGCTCTCAAGGTCTCGCATTCACCTTATATACAGATATCAATTCGATATATTCACCTGTAATATGACATTCTGGGAATCTCGATACGGGAGTATATTCTGATATGGGAAACACAGTTATTTCATGTTTCTAATAATACCTTAACATATCTTGAAACAGTTGAGAAACGAGAAGAGGTTTAAATGGATAAATATATTGGCAATCTAGGTAAATTTGTTTAAAAGCTTAAAAGGTGTTTCGAGACTAATGGTACTGATGACTTATATGAATGCTTGAAATGATCCTTTAAAAACATAAAATTCACAAAAAAATTTGTTATTCTTTGAAAGATTTCTTAAAAACACAAAAAGATTTTTAGTTTTCTTAGCTTGATAGTTTTATTTTTGTTTATCGATGATAAAAACACTGATGGTTGGATTCATAGCACATCTTGCTGAGGAAAGCTTGGAATCATGGGTTGGGAGCTAATTTTTAACAAAGTTTACTCAAATGTCAAGAAAGATCATTAATTTGAAACTTTACATGTTAAAATAAATCTGTTTGGTTAAACATGGTTAACCAAGGTCATTAACTTGGACTTGGAAGGCAAATTGGATAACCAGGGTCATTAACTTGGACTTGGTTAGTCAAAATCAAATGAATGAAAAATTTTTGATAAAATGAATGAAAAATACAAAAAATAAAAATTTGGAATTGAAAAAGTTTATAGTTTTAAGATTTGATTCGTACAAAATCAAATTTCATGCGGGTAAAGGGCTTTTTTGTACGAGACACGGGTAACTTTTGGTACGATTCATGCTGATTTCGTACGAACCAAAGAGAGTATAAATACTCTTTGTCTCGCACAGAAATGAGATTTCTGTTCTTTGAGCACTGTTGAGCGACTCAGAGAGATTTTGTGATTCATCTCTAAAACTTTATTTCGTGGTTTTTGTGCTTGCTATTCACATTGTTGAGGTTGATTTGTACACCTTATACAATGGGAAAGGTAATTTTGTCACGATCTCACTGTTATAATGTCAAAATTTTGTACGATTTGGACTAAAACTTAGATCTAGGGAAATTGGACCGGTAAAACTTAAAATTAACCACAAAATCGTTAATATCGGCTCTAATAACCTGAAAATCAGTTATCAATTTGCTAAAAACAACAAGTTTTAGGTTCGGATTACACTTGGACAAAATTTTGGGACGACGACGATTTGGTACGAGTGAACTATTTCGCACGAAATGAGATTTCAAAGAAATTTGTTTAAATGAAGATATTTGTGCGAAACAAATGAACGTATGAATAACATGAACTTCAACTTTCAAATGGTTTGATCACATGAAGGTTTTGTAACGAAACAGAATTTTTGTACGAAACAGAGAGAATAATGTTAAAATGTTCAAAACTTGTCTGGATATTTCTACGAAACATAGATTTTGTACGAATGAAAAGAAAGATACTTTGAAAGTTTAAAACTCTTGATCAAGATAGTGTTTTCGTACAAAACATAGGTTTTTGTACGAATCAGTGAAGAATTTTTGTAAGTTTGAAAATTTTTCTAACGGTTGATTGTTATTTTCTTGAACAGGCAAAGAGATCTGTTTTTCTCTAGTACATAACATATGTTGTATCACACATGCTAAATCCCAGAGATAGCTGCGTACCGAAGTATCTTGGATTTTCTGACAAGAATTAGAGTGACTCAGGCTTGATTCGCACGAAATGTCATGTCTAGGCATTGTGCGTTCATTGTTTGTAAGTTTTGGAAGTTCCCTGAGGGGAAACGCTGGCGGATTCTCTCTAGGAACTCCGCTAGCCAGACCAGATGTAAGCTCTTTCGGTATGAATGAATGAATGAATTAAAAGCTTCTGCTGATTCTCTTGTGCTTAATGTTTATGTTCGTTCGCCGGAACGGCTCTATCCCCAAAACCTCCGTCTAGAACCGTCGCCGACCACAGACCACAACAAGTACTTGCGTAAGGAATACTCCGCCTTTGTTGCCCACATTGTGGAAAAGAAGGATAAGGGTCCAAGCTAAGTGATGTTCCTATTGCTTGCGAATTTCCTAACGTTTTCCCCGATGATCTTCCTAGTCCGCCTCCTCCTTGTTCAGTTGACTTCCGAATCGATCTCATTCCGGGTGCAACTCCTGTTGCGAAGTCCAATTATCGTCTAGCACCCTCGGAGATGCCAGAGCTATCTAGCCAACTTCAAGAACTTCTTGATAAAGGCTTTTACGCCCTAGTACTTCTCCTTGGGCGCTCCCGTTCTATTCGTAAAAAAGAAAGATGGATCCTTTCGGATGTGTATCGACTATCGTGAGCTCAATAAGCTTACAGTCAAAACCCGATATCCTCTTCCACGTATTGACAATCTCTTCGATCAATTTCAAGGCGCGACTTGCTTCTCGAAAGTTGATCTTTGTTCTAGTTATCATCAACTTCGGGTCCTCGAAGAAGATGTACCCAAAACCGCATTTCGTACACGTTATGGACATTACGAGTTCGTAGTCATGCCATTTGGCTTGACCAACGCACCTGCTGTGTTTATGGATTTCGATGAATCGCGTGTGCAAGCCTTATCTCGACGTTTCGTGATCGTCTTCATCAACGATATTCTTATCTATTCTAAGACATAAGAAGAGCATGAGCAACACTTGCGTCTTATCCTTCAGCTGTTGCACACTGAACGTCTTTACACCAAATTCTCCAAGTGTGAATTTTGGCTAAAAGAAGTTCAATTCCTTGGTCATGTCTCAACGAAATCGGTATTCACGTTGACCCTATGAAAATCGAAGCCGTAAAGAATTCGATTGTTCCTAAGTCTTCGACCGAAATTCGTTCGTTTCTTGGTCTAGTTGGTTACTATCGTCGCTTCATCTCGAATTTCTCCAAGATCGCCGTTCCTCTCACTTCCTTGACTCAAAAGGATAAACCTTTTGTTGGGGTTCCGAACAAGAAGAGTCTTTCCAAGTGCTCAAGGGCATGCTTTGTAATGCTCCTATCTTAGCTCTTCCTGATGGTAACGACGACTTTGTCATGTATTGCGATGCATCGAAACAACGTCTCGGTTGCGTCCTCATGCAACGGGATAAAGTTATCGCTTATGCATTAAGACAACTCAAAATTCATGAGAAAAACTACACTACGCACGACCTTGAACTTGGTGCAGTTGTTTTTGCATTGAAGTTATGGCGACACTACCATTATGGTACAAAGTGTACGGTCTTCACCGACCATAAGAGCCTTCAACACATCTTCAATCAAAAGGAACTCAACATGCGTCATTGGGTGGAATTGTTGAATGACTACGATTGCGATATTCGCTACCACCCTGGTAAGGCAAATGTTGAGCCGACACACTGAGTCGGAAAACTCATGTTAAGAGTATACGTTGCTACCAAACTTTGGGAAAGATCCATGAGCAGATCCGCGAGGCACAATACTCAACCGTTACTGAGGGTAACATTGATAATGAGTTGAAGTGTGGTGTCGAAACTCAACTCATAACCAAGCCTAATGGCATCGTCTACTATCTCGATCGTATTTAGATTCCGAACCGTGACAACCTTCGTGACTTATTGATGCGAGAAGCTCATAAATCCCGATATTCTAATCACCCGGGCACTGACAAGATGTACCATGACCTTCGTACGTCTTACTGGTGGCCTGGTATGAAGAAAGATATCGCCTTATACGTGTCGAAATGCCGTACTTGTTCCAAGGTAATGGCCGAACATCAACGTCCCTCTGACTTACTCGAACAACCAGAGATTCCTATCTGGAAATGGGAGAGCATTGCCATGGACTTTTTTACAAAACTCCCTCGTACCTCGTCTGGTCATAATAGTATTTGGGTCATCATTGACCGTTTAACCAAATCCGCTCACATCCGTCCCATACGTGAAGATTTCAAAGTCGAGAAATTGGCTCGTATCTACACGGATGAAATCATTTGTCGTCATGGTATCCCCATCGACATCATCTCGGACAACGATGGTCGTTTCACCTCCCGTCTTTGGCAAACGTTTCAAAAAGCCCTTGGAACTCACCTCAATCTTAGTACTGCTTTCCATCCTCAGTCCGATGGTCAAACCGAGCGTACTATCCAAACTCTAAAGGATATGCTTCGTTCTTGCGTAATCGACTTTGGTGGCAACTAGAATATGCACTTGCCTTTGATCGAATTCTCGTACAATAATAGTTATCACGCGAGTATTCAAATGGACACCTTTCGAAGCTTTGTATGGTCGTAAGTGTCGGTCGGCTATTTGTTGGCACGAGATCAGGGAAGCTCAAATCATCGGTCCCGAGCTTATACAAGAGACGACGGACAAGATCTTACAAATTCGAGACAACCTACTCAAAGCCAGAAGCTGACAAAAGAGTTACACGGATAGACGGCGCAAACCTTTGGAATTCAACGTTTGGGGACTTTTTACTTCTCAAGGTATCCCCTTGGAAGGGTGTAGTTCGATTTGGTAAGAATGGCAAACTCCTTCCTCGCTATGTAGGTCCTTTTACGATTCTTGAAAGGATTGGCAAGGTAGCGTATCAACTGGACCTACCTCAAGAACTCAACAACGTTCATCCTACCTTCCATGTCTTAAACTTGAAGAAATGTCTAGCTGATGAAGGCTTCAGGTTCCACTTGAAGACCTTCAAATCAACGAGACTCTGCACTTCGTGGAGAAACCTGTCAAAATCATGGTCCGAGGCATCAAGCAATTGAGGCGCAGTCGAATTCCCATACTCAAGTTTCGATGGGAAGGTAAACGTGGCGCTGAATTTACTTGGGAACTCGAAAATGATATGAAGACCAAGTATCCGCATCTGTTCGTTACACCTTCCTCTGAATAAATTTCGGGACAAAATTTCCTAAAGGAGGGGAATGTTGTTTCTCCAGCTTGTGAAGATGTATACTATTTCGGCATGAATGAAATATTCGACTTCCGCTTCTACTCCGCTCTTAATAACATTCTACCGAATTAGTTCTAATATACCTAAACTTCTTTCTAATACCGCCGGTTCCTAGACTATCTGTACCCGAGTACTAAAATCCTAAAATGTTAAGGAGAATTCTCCCTCGGTGATTAACCTACTCTGCTTGTTTAGATATCGAGTCTCAACTGACCCGTACTGTAGATAGAAAAGCTAGATATGAAATTAACATGGTAGATTTCCTACTTTGTAGGGTATTAAGCAGCCACCATAGTTAATGTTCTACCAAATGGAAATTGAATCTCAAGTAACAACTTAAGAATTTTGAATAGATAGTGATCATTAGTTTGACCCGCAGAGTCCACCAAGATTCCCATGCACTACAAGTTATGATTACGTGTGCACCCGTAATAATAAATTGTCTTGCACGGTCATCCAAGCATTCTCTCGTTCCAAACCATATGGTCAACATGAAAGGCACACGTGTAATGCCTTGCTTTTTCATACTTTCCTTAATTAGAAAATATAATTGTATTTCTATTTTTGGAAGCTTGTATTCGTATTTATTTTCCCGATTTTGCAATCTGAGACTTGAGTCGTAATAAAAATGCATACTTGCTATATATACATGCTTTACATATGTTCAATCGTTTAAACTCATACTTGTTATACGTGCAAAGACTCAAACATTCACACTCGATACTCAAATCATACTTATATGCGTTATATACATAGAACATGCAAAAATGACAATTTAAACTAAGTTCAAGGACTAAAAGTGTCAAAAACCAAAGAAGCTTCTGGAATAAGCCACCTCGCAGCCCACGACCGACAACCCGGTACCCTCTCGCGGCCCGCCAGACCTCTAGCGGCCCGCGACCGAGCCTTCTTCACCCTCTCTAGCCTGCGAGAGGGGCATAATCCGGAGAAGATGGTTTCTTGCCCATGGATTGGTCCATTTTGTGTTTTCTACATTTATTACCCCCCAACTAACAACCTCCTAACCCCATCTATAAAACCACCCCCCACTCTCATTTCATACCTCAAACACTTTCAAAGTGAGTTCTAAAGCTCTCTCTCCATCTGAAAGTTCAAGACTTTCAAAGTGAGTTGTAACCACCGTTACCTCCCTTCTTTGATTTTTCTTCCTTTTTTAAGACTTGAATCACCTCTAGGAATGTTTCATAGGTTTTCCATGGAAAACCAACTTGGAACATCACCATATTTGAGGTCTCAAGTGCAAGAGCTTTTCGTTTTAATAAGGTTTCAACCCACAAGTGTTGTATCCTTCCAAGCTTGTTCTTGAAACAAGACTTCAGTTGGTAGTGTGTTAATACTTGGAAGCTTTGGCTATCCTACCTTCAATCCACCACTTCACGTCATGATTTTGATTATTTTTCATCTTTTATTTTTATGCTTAACTTATTCATAACCATTCTTGTTGTCCTTGTGACGACTTGTGCATTGGTGAACTATATGAAAGAGGTTAAAGGAAGGTGATCCTCCTACCTCCATGCATGACTTCTATGAACTTCCATGATGTTTATGATCTACTTATTATTTATACTATATAACATATGTACATATATCCACTAAACCCTTGATGATAATCAAATGATTGTCCGTCATGGTACTAGGTTACATCACCTAAGTACTTAATTCCTCATTACATTCTAATGGGTATCCTAACCCATGAAAACATACCAACCCGAATGGGAATTATAGTGTCAAGAACCCAATATTAAGTCTAGATCATTATTTTCCGGTATACATACTTTGGTGTATTCAATTCCTAATCTTTTGTCATCATTCGAATACATACCAACCTACGTTCTCCTCTGGTAGGATAACTTGGTGCTTCATCCTCCAAACTCCCAACACTTTACGAAAATACCAAGTGGAAGCTTGCAAAACCGTGAGTAAACTTGAACACCCTTTTTACGCTTTACACCTTTGGGTGCAACATGATAGTCTATCAAAATACACACAATCACATTTATACTTATATGCAATCACACAAACAATCCATCGTACATGCTATAGTTACGTGATACACGATTTGTATACGTGAAACATTCTTATGTGATGTTATCTGTCATTAACTACGTACGAGCCTCCTCCTTAACATGTATAGCGCTATAGGAGTAATGCACTGCCCATATTCTTGAGGTCATGTTAAGTTTATTCTATTTTTCAGTGACACGCAATGGTTGACTTATAGATCGCATGCCATGTTTACATTAATCTAGTATGCTAGCTTAACATGTGGATTCGTTTAAATCTTTTCATACTTATGCTTTACCAAACTGAAACACCCCCTAAAATCGTGTCTAATAATATAGCAACACGTGTCATATTTTTATTTTAAGTCTATCAAAGACTAACAGGGACTAAAAGCGTCAACATGCTCAAACTAAGTCTCTAGTGATCTTCTGATGTCAACATGCATAAACCAAGCCTCTGAGTAACCATTAGTGTCAACATGCTTAAAACATAGCCTCTGAGTGACCATTAGTGTCAATCATGCTTAAAACACAGCCTCTAAGAGACCATTAGTGTCAACATGCTAAGACTCGGCCTCTGAGTGACCGTTGTGTCAACATGCCCAGCCTTTGAGTGACATAGGAGTCAACATGCTTATAAGACCTCTGAGATATCCTTTACAAAGTCCTAACTCTCATATGTCTCATTTGTTGGACGAGAGAGATCAAATGCATAATTATGTAAAAGTTGGACAATGGAGGGGTGGGTTAAAAGTGGCAACATGTTAATTTATACCTCTAAGGGACCTTTTAATGAACCGAGAGCTCGACAATGTCCGGGCATATTCCGGTATGCCAAATATTGGTTACGGAGGGCTAAATATGCTAAAAAGGTGCTTTAGGAAGGTTTAAGAGGGTTTAACAAGTTGAGGGGCTAAAAGTGTCAAACTTTGAAATCTGACAAGGGGCGCTCGCGGGGCACGAGAGGCTGGCCTTGGCCTCTCGCGGGGCGCGAGAGGCCTGTGTCTGCAGAATTTTTGCTTGGCGTCCACACAAATTGCCAAAAATCATTTGATTCGAAACCATGGCTTTCCAAACTACTATGCACGTTTTAGGACACTTGTAAGCTTCCTCTTACACCCCTTAGCACCTGGCATCACCTCCTTCAAGCTCTCCAACTATAAATAGGTGCCAAGGTTCACCATTTGAACTTGCACCTTTCTCATTCATAACTCTATATCCCTCCTCTGAAAGTTCCTAACTGAAAGGAGCATCCAACTTAGTTTTATTGCATCTTATGAACCACTTATAATTGTTTCCTTGCTCTTTCATTTTCGTTTATAGGCTTTTATAGCCGATAGTCAAGCGTTTTACGGAAAACGCCTTAAATTTTTCGGTTAAGACCATTATGGTCCAGCCATTGTTCATAAAGGCCACCTCCTGAATGATCACGTTTGCTAGACCAATTGACGGGTCAAAGTTATTATATTAAAAAGTCAAACATGCATTTTTCAGAAATTTATAATTTGATCTTATATATGTTATGAAACCTGTTTTGACACTTAACAAGTTGGTAATTATTAGAACATGTAAGAACATGTTCGGCTCGTCAATTTCAGTTCTAGAGTCGGTTCGCAACCGAAAGTCGCAAAGTTTGACTTCTGCTTTGACTTTCTATTCTGACCCAATTTAGATTAGTTAGCTATTGATCTAAAGTTGCATTATGATTGTAATATAATGTAGCATAACCCTATGAGGATATATTACATGATCATAATCAGAATCTTAATTTATGCACAAGTTCCGTAATTATGCCATTTTGACTAAAATGCCCTTTTTGCATAAAAAGAGGTTTAAATGATAATGAACTTGAAAATGAGTTTCCTACTGGTGTAATATTATAATAGGATTATTTAGGATGTCAAAACAGATTATAAACCGAGTTTATAAACAAGTCCTTGTATTATGTCGATAAATGACGATAAGGCCCTTATGGCTTATAAAATGGTTTTAATCACATCTTCTCAAAGTAAATCTTTTATCTACTGATATGTTATATTAAATAACATATCTAAGACTTGTTAATCTGATCATAACATCAGTTTTCATTAATCATCGCATAAATCATCATTTTTCGACATAAGCGTACCATATTTACAAACCAAGACTTATTAACTACTGATTTTAAAACTTAATTTAAATATTTTTACAGTAGGTATATGAAATGAACTCAGAATCCCAAATAAATTATAAACTATGTGTAAAATGACCAAAATGGCCCTTCGGTGCATAGTTGGTCATAAGAGATAAATTACATATGTAATTAATATCCTACTGATATTATATCATAAATAAGTTATTTTTCCAGAATACTTATGATCATAACATTAAAATAAATTCAAGTTCCTTTTATACGGTATGAAATTATCAAAAACGCCCTTATGAGGCATAGTTTCACTTTAAAACTATAACGGGCATATAAGTCGATATCCTACTGATATTACAACTTATTTAATATATAATGGCATATAGAACTTGTCCATGACTTATCTGGTTACCCGATATTGCTGATATGCGTATGGTTAAGCATATGTAACTAGTTTACGAAAATTAACTGAAACTGGTCTAACCTTTCATTTAAGTCTCAAAATCCAAAATCTTTATAGTTTATCCATATTACACAAGTCATAGTACTTGTTGGGATTAAACTACATTCTATCCAATCATTGTTTAATCTAGCGTTACACGTTTTGATCAAGTACGGTACTCGGTCTAAGTCTATGACTTAAATAAGACCGTTAGTATTTAATTTAGTATTTAATTTGTTAGTTTATGCCATAATCTAGACTAGAGTCTTGTCGGTAAATGCTATCTGCACTTAGTACTTTTGTGTACGGCTAAGTTGATAAATCTTGCGTTAAACGAAGAATAGCTCAGGTAAATACTCTCGACTTATTCCCCTATACGGACTTGGGTTACGGTAAATTATTACCGCTTGGTCGGAAATGGATCAATCGAATGCTGGATTGTGGCTAGTAAATCCGCATATTCCATTTTAATCAGTTTTGTTTGATAACTTAAACATCAGGGGTTAACTACCGTGTCCTGGATATCCTCGGCTCATTACATTAGATAATGGCCACGACCTTAGCGCGAGGTGTAGGCATACACCTGACAGACGCTCAAATGCAACTATCCACACTTGTTGAGGATACTCCTTCGTGAGTTCATAAGTGGTGTGTCCATTAATCATATCTCGGTTTTTGTACTGGGCCCTGTATGTATAGACAAACATGTGAATTTGTTAACAAGGTTGCAAGGTAAATTTCCCAAGTTATAAAAGATTTTGTGCTGATACGCACTTAAAACATTTTATTTAAATGATTTCCAAACAGTCAGTTGGGTGTATTTACTAGCGAAAGCTAACATATTTTTAAAAGACTAAGTTTGCAGGTACAATACTAAAATAGGCTGGGAGTGCTCGGTAGTGATAAGAGGATCTTGCAAAATCCTAGATCTGCCCAAAGTCTGTTTTACATTCTTTCTTTGTACAATTTATGATCCGCCTGTGGATCTTCTATTACGAGTCTGTATATTATTTTGTAATTCGAACATTTGGTTTGTAATAGTATTTAAATCCAAGACTTCCGTTGTGATGTGTTTAATTAACTATGATGATATCAACTTTATGTCACGATATTCCACACCCGGGCCCACCGGTGTTTGGTTGAAAATACGGGGTGTGACAGGTTGGTTTCAGAGCCAACTTTGAGTGAATTAAACACTAGCCTTTTGTGTTTAATCTCAAACGTACACAAGCACATTCCTTAGATTTTCGAGTCTAGGCATTGACCTAGGATTAGTGTACAAGGAAGAGGCAAAGGCCCAATGAGGGGAGGACCTTCATGACATATCCCTCCACATCCACATCACCTGAACCCCTATGAAGATTCGGGGACTTCATGGCCATTGTCGCAAAATTCACCTTCCCATACCTACAATTCTTATCACTCGTACATTCACATCATTCACACCATCTTACTATTCCCATCAATCTTATCAGGATGAATTTAACCCCAACCAATACTTTAACACACCCCCAGATGATCAGAATCAGTTGGATCAGCCAAAGCCAATGGACGAGGACTCCGATTCGGAGATGCCGCCGTCAGATTCAAATGCACACCCCATTGAGATATCGAGCGATTCAAACTCTTATGCTAGATCGCCATATCAAGGTCCTAATGAGTGGGACCAATATTGGAACCAATTTACCTTTGATAACACGCCTTCCCATCACTCTCAACCACCTCCTATACAAGAAGATGTTCACATGGAACCAGTGGAACATCATCAGTCGCCACCTGAGCCACCGAGGAGGAAACGTGGAGCACGTATGTCAGTACGTGCAGGTCAACGGTCGGGTTCACTACCACCATTTCCTTAACCCTACCCCACAATTCAAGAGGACCCATAAGTGGGTGGACCCTCTAATGCTTCACCTATGGTGGAACCAAGGCCATCACCCGCAGTTCAACCACCACCATCGGGTTATGATAACACTATCCCAACATATCCAAATAATATTGGATATGATCCTTTTAACCAAACGACACCTGTTGATAATCAAGCATTTTCGCAAGACCCTTACATGCAAGCGGTCATGCATAACGCACTTTACCCGTCCCCTTTCCCACCTGCTTATCCACCTTGCGAGCACATTGTTATATCCTTAGTCCCTACGTGTACATTTTTATTTCTTTTAGTCCTTCCATGGACAGTTTGTTTTATTTATTTATTTCAATTAATGTAACTTTTATTGACTTTTAATGAAGTATTTTTGGAATTATATATGTATTCATCCTCTTCAAAGCAAACTCTCGATTTTACTCGAAATTTATGCTCTTGATATAATTCCAAAAAGATCTTAATGGTTTTGATTAGCCAAGTGGCACAGGCCACATATTTGGCCAGCTTATAAATGATAGTTAAGGATGAAAGGGCCTTCTATCATGATAGTTAAGGGAAGTTATCCTTCTATCCATAGGTGGTAGACTAAGTTCAAGCCTCCAAGTCGTTAAGGTTGAATGTGACCGGGACTATTAATCAACCATTAAGGTACTCTTATGTTAACATTCAGGAATGTTCATACTCCTGGTAGTGTGGTTGAGGAACCACACTAGCCGTCTAGGTAAATGGTGTTGATACGTTGTGTCTATTGCCTACTTCTAGGATGTGTCTATGTTGTATTAGGGCTTACATTTCATTGTTTATATGTTAAATATTATTATTATATGTTTGTTAGTGGTTCGTACGAGAGAGCTAGATGGCTCGTACGAGTGACTCTCAGTCACTCGTAAGAAACATACACTCGTACGAAGCAAATGACTGTTCAGCACGCACTCCAGTACGAGTCATGTCGACCTATAAATAGAGGAGTGTTGTGTTAGAGCTCAGTAGTGATTTGTTGGTTGGTACGACGAAGCCCTGCTAGTTTGTTTACTCGCGTCTTTACTTGCACGTCTTTTAATACAACAGAAGCAGCTAAACAGTAAGTTTTATCTTGTTCGTTTAGTCAACCTCTCTAGCAATGAATTCCACTCTGCTAGTTGAGCGAGATCAGATCGGTTGCTCATTTCGGGAGCGCAATCCTCGTTCACAAGTATCTGGGGTAATATCCGAGTTCTTCTAATTTTCTTTTTGGGTTTATATCTTGAAAACAATTTAACGAGTGAAGCCTACTGGCACATCCTCAGTAAGACCTGTTTAACAACTTGTTTGACATTCCAACTCTTTAGCATACTGTGACTGTCTTTTTGATATAATATGATATCTCCTTTTCACAAAAACTCTTTTTGAACTTTTTAATGTTTTTGTATTTTCCCTAAACATTCACCCCTAAAATCAAAAACATATTTTTGGATTTTTAGAATTTTTAAGAAAGATTGTACAAAAAAGCATCTAACCGATGAAAAAATTCACATTAGGTCGTAATCATCCTCAAACTCAACCTCATGAACATCCCCTGATATCATATTTTTAAAACATTTAACTTTAAAAGATTTTTAATCTTTTTTATCAAAAGCTTTGGTATAAAAATATGCCTTTTAGCCATCAGTGTGGATTTTCTCAATTCTAACCAACTTTTTCTCGTAGCAATCACGGATAAAATGGTGTCGAATCTCGATATGTTTAGTGCGTGAGCGTTGGCAAGAGTTTTTGGTGATATCGAATCGCGGCCTAATTATCTACATATATTGGTGTATCAAGAAATTGAATCCAAAGAATCTAGGCACAACAGCTGGATGCTGAAACGTATTCAGCTTCACAAGTAGAGAGAGCGACCGCGGTCTGTTTCTTGCACTGCCATGTTACCAAACGGGTTTCGAAGAACTTGCAGCCGGCTGTTGTAGATTTAGTATTCAGTTTGCAGCATCCGAAATCAGAATCCGAGTATCCTGCAAGATTAAAATCATCATGTCTATGGTACCATAAGCCGGTGCTTGGAAAACCCTTCAGATATCTCATAATGCGTTTGACGGCTAGCAGGTGCGACTCTCTTGGATTAGACTGATAACGGGCGCACAGGCACGTTGGATACATAATATCTGGTCGAGAAGCAGTAAGATACATCAAGGATCCGATCATGGAGCGATATAGAGTTTCGTCAACTCTTTCTCCAGTAAGATCTGGACGAATGCCGTGATTCGGAGCTAACGGGGTAGATGCTGGGTTAGTTCCTGTCATATTGAATTTCTCTAATATGTCATGAACATACTTGTCTGATGAATAAAGATACCATCAGGCAACTGATCGACCTGAAGTCCTAGAAAGAACTTCATTTCCCCCATCACGCTCATTTCAAATTGCGCTTCATGACTTCTTCGAAGTCCTTACACAGCTTATAATTTGTCGATCCAAAGATAATATCATCCACATATATTTGTACGATGATTAAATGCCCATCTACTTCCTTTGTGAAGAGGGTAGAATCTACTGTTCCTCTGATAAAGTCGTTGTCTAGAAGATGACTTGACAATGTTTCATACCAAGCTCTCGGGGCTTGATGAAGACCGTATAAGGATTTTTTTTCAGAAGATAGACTTTGTCTTTGTGCACTGGATCAACGAACCCCGGTGGTTGGCCGATGTACACCTCCTGTTTCACTTTTCCGTATAAGAAAGCAAATTTAACATCTAACTGGTACACCTTGAACCCTTTCCATGAGGCAAAGGCCAAGAATATGCGAATCGCTTCAAGACGGGCAACTGGAGCGTAGACTTCAGTATAGTCTATCCCTTCCTGCTGGTGAAAACCTTGAACCACAAGCTTTGTTGCAAACTACAACTCCTCGATCATCTCTTTTGCACTTGAAGACCCATCTAATGTTAGTCTTTTTGTGATGATCTGGCAGGTCAACAAGCTTCCAGACTCCAAGTTTCTTGAGTGAAGCAGTAGCATCAGCGTGTTATACCTTGAACCGTGTGTTGATAGTTAAGCCTCACAAAAAGACATGTTTCGAATTACTGAATCAACGGAAGCCCAACCTAGCATTTTTTGGAGCCTTTTAGGATCACCGTGTACCGTTTTAGACCCGGCTGGTAAATTTGGAGCCAAATTGTTGGAATGCTAGAATGTTTGGGGAAAATACAAAAACATTAACAAGTTCAAAAAGAGTTTTTGTGAAAAGGAGATATCATATTATATCAAAAAGGCAGCACAGTATGCTAAAGAATTGGAATGTTAAACAAGTTGTTAAACAGGTCTTACTGAGGATGTGCCAGTAGGCTTCACTCGTTCAGTAAATTGTTTTCAATATATAAACCTAAAAAGAAAAACTGAATAGCTTGTGGGTTAACATCTCTCGGATATATGGACTTAGTACTCCGAAATTTCGTTTGAAAGAATGCCAGCAACTGTGATACTAGGTCTTTATATTTGATCGATATCTGGGTATTATCCGAGTTCTTCTGATTTTGCATGAGCAATGGCCTAGAACTTGTATAATACTTTACACAATATTTGCCCAAGCTGCATAAAAAATGAATATGTCATAAACTATGTGACATCGCAGTATAACAGATTCCATGAATGGAACACCACCTAAAGACGAGCCTTCATCTCTTTGTCTATATTGAAATACTAACATGAGCTCTCAAGGTCTCGCACTCACCCTTTACAAATATCAATTGGATATATTCACCTGTAAGATAAAATTCTCGGAATCTCAATACGGGAGTATATTCTGATATGGGAAACACAGTTATTTCATGTTCATAATTTACCTAACATATCTTGATACAATTGAGAAACAAGAAGAGGTTTAAATGGACAAGTATATTAGCAATCTAATCTTGTTAAATAAACTTAATGAGTATACAAAGATCAACGGTACTTGTGATTTGTTAAAAAACTTGATATGGTTCTCTCAACACAAAACTCACAAAAAATATGTATGTTGTTTTTGATAAATTTCTTAAAAACTCAAAAAGATTTTTAGTTTCCTTAGCATATTAGATTTGTTTTAGTCTACCGATGTTGAAGACACTGATGGTTGATATCCTAGCAACATCCTGCTGAGTGAAAATTGAAACCACGGGTTGGGAGCTAATCTTTATCGGAAGTTTACTGAACGTCAATAAAGTTCATTAATTTGAAACTTTACATGTTAAAATAAATCTGTTTTGGTTAAAAACGGTCAACCAAGGTCATTAACTTGGACTTGATAGACAAAATCGTGTAACCAGGGTCATTAAATTGAACTTGATTAACCGAGTGGGTTTTAAACAGATAAAATTGAATAAAAATGACAATTACAAAAATAAAATCAAAAGAATTTACAAGTTTTCAGAAGTGCTTCGTACGAAGATCACTAATTCGTATGAAGGAAGTATGTTTACTCCGCATGAACCAATGGTTTGTACGAAGCAATCAGACTAGTATAGAAACCCTTTCACTTCGTACGAAACAACTTTAAGTTTCTCTAAAGAACTGTTGTGCGAAGTAGAGAGAGTTTGTGCGAAACACTTGCTGAAATCTTCATTTCTTGATATTTTTTGATTCCTATTACATTGGGGAGGTTGGCTAGCACACCTTTTTCAATGGGAAAGGTAATTTCGCTGAAACCAAGTCGTTATTATGCTAAAATTGAACTAGTCGGACTTAAAACTTAGATCTAGGGAGATTGGACCGGTAAAATTTAAAATTGACTTCAAAATCGTAAATATCGGCCCTAATAACCCGAAAATCGACTATCAATTTGCTAAAATCTACAAGTTTAAATTTCGGATTTAAACTTGGTGAATTTTGGAATGATTCACGGCTTGTACGAAGAGGCTTATTGTATGAAGAAAGTTTGGCTCGTACGAAGAAGCTGTTTCACGGCTTGGAACGATTCAAAGGCATATTATTTTGGCTCGTACGAAGAAGCTGATTCGTACGAAGTAAATCTTTAATGTTTGATTTCAAAAATATTCTAAAACTCTGATTGTACAAAAAGATGGTTTGTACGAATGAATGTGTTTAATTCTGAAATGTTTAATATTTTTCTAATGGTTGTTTGTTATTTCTTGTGAACAGGCCAAGAAATCTTCGTTTTCGCCATTTCACAATGTCTGCTGTTTGACTGATGATTTGATTACAGAGATTGCTGCATACAGGAATAATTTGGATTTCCTTACACGTATACGGATTACAAAAGCACTGACTGACAGACATACAGTGTACAGATCACACGTTGAGTATTTTTGGAATGCTGCAGAGTTCAGTATTGAAAGATAACGCTATAGTATCTGCGGTAAAGATTGACGATGTGGATATTCAAGTTAAGATAACTGAGGAGTTAATTCGCACGATTCTGGATTTAAAAGATAATGTTGATGATCCCACAGGTTTTCCTGAGTATATGGTTAAATGTTACTTCTATCGAATGGGATATGCCGGATTTGTTAACTCTACTCCTTTCAAGAAAGGAAATTTTAGTGCACCTTCTCGTTATCTCGCTCACGTTGTTGCACATGCTTTAAGTCACCGAAAGGGAGGATATGACGATCATGTTGACTACCAAATGTGTATGATCACTGCTTTGGTGCTGAACTTGCCATATAACTTTTCTAAAGTTATCTTTACACAGATGGTCCAAAATATTCAAAGAGAAAAGTTTTTGCAATATCCGAGGTTTGTGCAAATAATGCTAGATTATCTACATCCAGATTTGAAGAAAAGCTAAGAGGATATCTTGAAGCTTGAGCATATGGATGTTTCTACTTCGAGGAAAATGAACTTGCCTCTTAAGGCTATTCCTAACGCTAAGCCTGTTTTCAGTGCTATTATGGATAAAGATTATATTTCTCCAACACCAGGCCGATGGAGGAAAGATGAAAGTGGTGATGAGGATGAAGAGCTTACTGCCTTATCTGGGTTTGTTGCAAAGAGAAGTTCATGGTTTGTTAAAGATGGTGATAAGGGTGCCAAGCGTAAAGCTTCTACTTCTACATTTGCACCAGCTCAACAGAAAAGAAAGCGATTGCTGAAAGTTCTGGATTACGCAATGAACCAGGCACAGAAGAGAATATAGAAGATATAGCTACTGACATCGAACGTCAAGCATTTGGATAAGAAAAAGCAGCTGAAGATGTTTCTTCTTCTTCTAGTACGAATTATAATGAGCGCAGAGCAGGTGAAAAGAAAAGGGGCAGAAAATAGAGAAATAGCGTCAAGCAGAGCTTAAAAGAAAGGCTGAAGAACGAAAGAGCAAAGCAACTAGAGAAGATGATACTCTCACACCCTGGTCGTAGCGGAAGCGCAAGTGTGTGACTATTAAGTAATCATTGCATCCAATATAGTAAACATTATAATTAAACAACGATGCATGCCATTCATAAGTCTCACTTCATATTTACAACCATCAAAAGGTAAAGTCACATTGTTATCAGTTTCAGATCACCATTACAACATAGTTTAAAGGCATTTTTCAAAACAGGATAGTGTTTTCATCACAATTTCATGCTGAGGCTTTGACCTCTATATACCCAAACGAAGTTGGGATATAAAAGGCAAACCCTCCAAAAGATAATACATCGTTGTCTTGACAGTTCCCAAACCCGGATCCCATCACCAGCTCAGGTCCTGTGCCCTGAAACACATGTAATTTTAAAAAGTCAACATAAAGTTGGTGAGTTCATGTAGTTTAATGTTTTCGTATCAAAATGTTATCCTTGAAAACCTGTATTGAAATTCAAGTATGTTATTAGCATAAATGAGTTAATTTGGGGATCTATCAGTGTGTTGCGAGCACCCTGACATACTAGTGCCATAAGTAAGTAACTAAACCGAGACTACTTTGACATCATTGGGATCACAAAAGCACTCCGAAGGGTATACCAACAAGGAGCGGAGCGGGTCTCAAACTCAATAGATTTACTTCTTTTACACCTTGGTCACTAAGTGATTAATGGTTACTATTGTTATCCTCATACTTACGCACAGTGATCTGTTATCTGCTAACCCAAAGCTAACATGCTGTTTTGACATGACATGTATTTCCCCTCGATAGTTTAAAACAAAATTTGAAATAAGTGAAAGGAGGGACATGAAACTCACAGTTTTTGCGTTCCTTTAAGTCGTACTGTTTAACTTTTGGTGTCCACAACGTATTGTAACCTACATGCGTATTGGTTTCATTAGACACCTAGGTCTTAATGGACCTTATACTCGTTGTTCATCTTGAATTCTTGTTATTTATTTACTTGTTATGATTGAACAACTTATAATGTTATTATAGTATTGGTAGCTTGTTTGTTTGATGAATATCGTTATATATATTTCATAAATATATATATATATATATTATTTTTTTTTTTGTTTTCAAACAATGTGTGTTCTAGGCCTTGTCCTTCACATGTTATTGGGCCTAGCCCATGTTTTCTTGTCATTGGGCCTAGCCCATATTTTCTTGTCATTGGGCCTAACCCATGTAATTTATGTCTTTGGGCCTAGCCCTTGTATTTTATGTCTTTGGGCCTAGCCCGTGTATTTTATGTCTTTGGGCCTAGCCCATGTTTTTGTGTCTTTGGCCTAGCCCATGTATTTTTATATGTTTTTGGGTCTTAATTAGTTTTGGGCCTCATTCATAACTATTATGGAAGTTGGGCCTAATATATGATTTTCACAATTTGGGCCTTGCCCAAATGTATATATATGTAAGCCCATTTTTATTATAAGTGTTTACTTATAATTTTTTTAACTTTTTAATACACTTAACTTTCTGGATTTTTCATTTCGATAACATATATATATATATATATATATTTTGAATGCCAAAACGTATATTTAGACTTGTCGCCGGCGTTGTTTATTACATGTTTGTTTTCGTCAATAATCGTCCGTTGTCGTCGACGTGAAGGTGAAATCTTGAATGTCCGCCTGTTGTTCGCATTTGTTTAATTGTCCGATTTATTGTTTCGATGCATTGTGAGAATGTATTTATTATGTCACCCATACTTGGTATATTGTTTGAGTGTTTGTATATTGTATAAGATTGGGTATTTTCTGGTGTATACCCTAAGTTTCTAATACATACATATACAATACACACATGTATACATATTATTTATTAGCAACATGTATTTATACAAACACTTGTATTATTTTCCATATAAGAATATATATATATATATTTGTAAAAGTATTTAATTTTTCTTATAAATATATATTTGTGACTTTATTTAAACACTTGGTTATTTAAGAATAACCTTGGTCATTAGAGTCCACTTAATGACGTTTTAAGTTATTAATCGCGTTTAGTCCCACTAATCATGCTTTAATCACGATTAGATTTTTAGAAAATTTTGCCATAGTTTCCCCTAAACTATGACGTTTTCCACGTTTAAAAACGTATTTAAAACCTGTTTAAACTCATAATCATCATTAACAAACCATCTAATATTTATTTAACATAATCTACATATCATCATCCATGAATTTTGTTGTAAAAAACCCTAGTAAATCAAAAGGGTTTTTAGTGTTTATTATCCTTCTTAAAACAATACTTTATCATGTTGTTTAAACAAGTTCATGCATGTAACCCTTTGATTACTACACATTTTTTATGTGATTACAACTTAACTACATATGTTTATTTGTTATAAAAATCATTCTTATGTATAAAAATTATATTTAAGTTGTAGTATTTTACATGGATGATGTAAGTGATGATCTTGGTTAGATTTAAACCTTATCATGTTTAAATCCTTTTTTTTATACTAAATCATACAAGATCATCTTACTTTTATCTCATAATATCAACATAAACAACTTCAATATACATTCTAACAATCATATGAGCATGTAATCAACACAAAATAATCAATATTTATTGTTAATATTAGTTGTATTTTAGGGTTTTTGATGTATCTTTTCTTGATTTTCAAGATGATCAACTTGTACAATAATAATCTAAGCATAAAAATAAGTTAGATTATGGAGGAGATTAGCTCACAATGGGTGCACAAGATTCTTGAAGATTATGGAAGAAAATAAGCTCCTTAGAAGGCCCTAATAAGCTCCATCCATGCAAGCTTCCTTAGAGGTCTTGATTAAGCTTCAAAGGGTGTATAAAGTGGTGTTCTAAGGTGGCATAACGGTGGTGTGTGGTGGATGTATGGTAGACGTTGGATAGGGGAAGAAGAATGAGAGGAAAGTGTTGAAATTTTGGTGAATAAAATGATAAGAATCATGATGGGTTTATTTATATAATTATCCATATCTTCCATCTCATCAAGTATCCATTACACCATGCTTAAGATCAAAATTTTTCAACAAAAATCAAGTGGGTGGGACCCACTTTGTAGCCGTGTAAATGAGGGGGGGTAAAGTGTAAATTATTTTTTTTACAACATGTTGAAGATAAAGATATTTTGGTGTTTAAGTTAATTCTGGTGATTAGGGTTAATCTTCTAGCATCTTAAGCATAAGACTTGTGTTTAGGGTGTAATTACATGGTATTTAATCCATATGATCTTACAAAATAAGTTTCGGATGACGGATATGTCGCTAGATCGTTCATCGTCGAAGTATTTGCTAATAAACGGAACTATATATTTATTACCGGAAGCGTTTAATTTCGTTTACCACAACTAATACATTGTCAAATTAGTGCATTTCCAGTCCAAAATATTCACGACTAGTTCGCTAGATGAATACATGATGAATTAGGTTGCCGATATGTCTTCTGTCCGACCGTTCGATCGATATCGGCACTTTTATGAATCCACCGTCGAACTTTTCCGAAAGTTGTGTTTCCGTGACCTCATGTTAGTTGAATGGATTCCGAGTTCTAAATAATGCTTAACTAGTTCACTAGACGCTCGGATGAGGCTATCGGCCACTAAAATATTCGTCGTTCGACGATTTGCTGCTATCCGGTCGAATTGTGCACTGTTTGCAGAATGACCGAAAATGACGTGTTATGTGCATTTTTGCTATTCTCACATTATTTTAGGATGTTTAGCATTGTTTTATTCTTATCTTGACATCCGGAATCCTCCGAATTAGTCTTGCGGACAAATCGCCATTTGTCGCATTTTTGGTCGAAACGGACAATTTTGCAATTTAGGCGTTATACCAGAAAGTTATGTATTATTGTAATAGTTGTTCTCAAATATGTGTTTTCGTTTGCATATGGACTCGTGTATGGCATTAACATGCCTTCATTTCTTGTTCGGATTCATTTCAGCGGGTTTTCCAACACGGTTAGTGTCACCGCATTTAGTGCTTTCAGTACTTTCTACCAACACTCTTAGGGCATTGTTTTGGTCTGTTTCTCATCCAAACGGAAACCAAGATATGTTATGATCAGATTTACTTGTCCTAATAACGTACGAATCAGTTTTGACTTTAAATTACGATAATCATGCATGAGATTTTAATATGAAATTAGTGATTACATTGTACGGAATTTCCAGTTATTGCCAGTTGTCACATACTCCCCCTGTTAAAAAGAATTTCGTCCCGAAATTCAGCTTGAGGAATCCACTGAAGGAGTCTTCTCGAACAGGTGGGGGTATTTTGATTTGATTTGATCTTCACGCTCCCACCGAACCTTCACCAGTTTGATTTGGCTTCTTCTTGTCTTTTGGAGCTTCCAGACCAAGACTTCAACTGGTTCGTCATTGAATTGTAATTTGTCATCAACATGAATTTCATCTGCTGGAATGATAACGGTGTCATTTGTTGGACTTTTCTTCCGATTAGACACATGGAAGGTTCATGTACATTATTGAGTTCCTCTGGCAGTTTTAACTTGTAAGCCACAGTACCAATCTTTGCCAGAATTTTGAAAAGTCCAATATATCTTGAGTTGAGCTTCCCGCGCTTCCCGAACCTACCTACGCCTTTCCAAGGTGAGACCTTTAACAATACTTTGTCTCCCACCTCGAAGGATAATGGTTTGCGTCTTCGATCCACGTAGCTCTTTTGTCTATCTCGGGTTGCTTTAATACGCTCACGTACCTTAAATATCTTGTCTGTGGTCTCTTTCACTAGTTCGGGACCAATAAGTTGTATGTCACCAACTTCCACCCAGCATAGCGGTGATCGGCACTTTCGCCCATATAGTGCTTCGAACGGTACGGCCTTGATACTGGTGTGATAACTGTTATTGTAGGAAAACTCTACCAACGGTAAATGAGTATCCCAGTTTCCGCCTAAATCCATCACACAGGCCCGAAGCATATCCTCTAATGTTTGAATGGTTCGCTGGCTCTGACCATCGGTCTGCGGGTGATAGGTTATGCTTAAATCCAAGCGAGAACCAAATGAATTTTGAGATGATAGCCAGATACATGACACAAAGCGACCATCTCTATCAGAGATTATCGAGATTGGCACACCATGACGTACCACAATCTCCTTCAGGTACAGTTCCGCTAGTTTCTCCGTACTGTCTTTCTCGCGGATGGGTAGGAAGTGAGCTGATTTGGTCAGCCGGTCGATGATAACCTAGATCATGTCATGACCTCGAGAGGTCCGTGGTAGCTTTGTAATGAAATCCATTGATATCTGCTCCCACTTCCAAACTGGAATCTCTGGTTGTTGTAATAACCCAGATGGCTTTTGGTATTCGGCCTTGACCTTTGCACAAGTTAGGCATTTTCCAACATTGGTCGCAATATCTCCTTTGAGATTAGGCCACCAATAATATTCTCTCAGTTCCTGGTACATTTTGTCCGATCCTGGGTGTATCGAATACTTGGATTGTGTGCTTCATCCATCACCAAGTCACCATAATAGGGAATCCAGGTCCTTCCCATGAAATATAGAGTTCCATCTTTGCTTGGTTCCAATTGCTTTTCCATTCCCTTTAATGATTCAGCTGGAATGTTTTCCGGTTTCAATGCTTCTTGTTGTGCTTCCCGCACTCTAGAAACGAAGTTTGTCTGGATTGTCATCTCCAAAGCTCGCACCCGTAATGTTTTGACTCGTTCTTTCCTACTCAAAGCATCTGCTACGACATTCGCTTTGCCCGAGTGATATTTAATCTCACAGTCATAATCATTCAACAGTTCCACCCAATGTCGTTGGCGCATATTCAGTTCTTTTTGGTTAAATATATGTTGAAGACTTGAAGGCTTTGATCAGTGAATATGGTACACTTAGTGCCATATAGATAATGACGCCAGATCTTCAAGGCAAATACCACGGCACCTAGCTCCAGGTCATGCATGGTATAATTCCTCTCACGAACTTTCAACTGTCGTGACGCGTACGCGATGACTTTTTCTCGTTGCATTAACACACAACCTAAACCTTGATGTGATGCATCACAGTACACCACAAAGTCATCGGTACCGTCCGGGAGATATAGTATTGGTGCTTTTCATAGCTTCTCTTTCAATACTTGGAACACTAATTCTTGCTTCTCTCCCCAATCAAACTTTCTATCCTTCTGGGTTAGCGAGGTTAGCGGTTGTGCAACCTTGGAGAAGTTTTCAATAAATCTCCTGTAATATCCCGCTAATCCTAGGAATTGTCGTATTTTCGTGGGGGTTCTTGGCGTGGTCCAGTTCTTTATTGCCTCGATCTTCGAAGGGTCGACATGGATTCCGTTCTCGTTTACCACATGGCCAAGAAATTGTACCCCGCGAATCCAAAATTCGCATTTTGAGAACTTGGCATATAGTTGCTCTTTCTTCAGCAATTCCAAAATGGCTCTCAGGTGTTGATCATGCTCTTTCTCGGTGCGTGAGTATATCAGTATGTCATCTATGAATACGATCAGAATTTGTCGAGGTATGGCTTACACACTCGGTTCATCAAATCCATGAATATTGCAGGGGCTTCGTTAGGCCAAAGTGCATAACAAGGAACTCATAATGATCTAACGAGACCGAAACGCTGTCTTAGGAATACTTTCCTCCTGGATTCTCAATTGATGATAACCGGATCTCAAATCGATCTTCGAGTAAAAACTCGATCCCTGTAACTGATCGAACAGATCGTCGATCCGTGGTAATGGGTACGGTTCTTGATAGTTAACTTGTTTAACTCCCGGTAGTCGATGCACATGCGAAATGTTCCGTCCTTTTTCTTCACGAATAGCACTGGAGCTCCCCAAGGCGAGAAACTCGGCCTTATGAAACCTTTGTCGAGCAACTCTTGTAGCTGCGTGGATAGTTCTTGCATTTCCGAGGGTGCTAGACGGTATGGAGCTTTTACCACAGGTGCAGCTCCTGGCACCAAGTCGATACGGAATTCGACTTATCGCGGTGGGGGTAGTCCTGGCAAGTCTTCCAAAAAGACCTCGGGGTATTCCCTCACTACTGGTATGTCCTCAATCTTGCGCTCCTCGGCCTTCTTATCCACCACGTGGGCAAGAGCGATACATCCTTTCCTCAAGCATTTCGGCGCCTTCATGCAGTTTATGATTCGAAGAGGTGTATCAAGCTTCTCTCCGTGAATCACCAAATGTTCTCCGTTGGACAAGGGAATGCGAATGATCTTCTCATGACATATAACCTCGGCTCAATTATTGGATAGCCAATCCATTCCAATGATAACATCAAAACTACCCAGTTGCACTGGTAATAGATCTATATCAAACTTTCGTTCACCCAACTCTAATGTGTACATTTCTTTATTATTTCTTTCGACTCTACTAATAATCCGTTAGCTAACTCAATCGAGTAGGGAACATCTAGTTTACTCGACTTTACCCCAAGTATATCCCTAAACTCTTTAGAAACAAAACTGAAATCTGCCCCAGTATCAAAAAGAATAGATGCAAAGTGATCATTGATAGGCAACGTATCGGTGACCACGTTTGGATCATGATGAGCGTCCTTAGCTCCAATTACAAACGCTCTCCCACGCGCTTGATTCGCTTTAGGGCAATCTTTCTTGAAATGTCCTTTTTCTCCTCATCCGAAACAACCTTGATCTCCAGTATTGGTTCCCCGACACGCTTCGGTGCGATGACCAAATTTGCCACATTTTCCACACTTGGGGCCACGACATTCCCCGTGATGGTGGAAAGGACACTTGGGACATTTTGGTGCATCCCCAGTATAAGCTTTCTTAACCGAAGAGTTCGTGGTTGTGGTAACATATGCTTTGGTTTCCTTAACTTCTCTCGCGGTTTGTCTCTTGTTACTATTGTTGTTACCACGAGAACCTTTCTTGAAGTGAGAAAATTTCCGTTTGTTGGAATCAGTGGTCTCCTCAGTAGATTCTTTCTTGCTTCCACCATACTTGGGCAACTTCCCTTGACGTACAGCCTCTTCGGTCAGGCTGACAGCTAGCTCAATAGCTTCACCAATCTCTGTGGGTTTCGAAGAGGTCACCAGACTCAGGATCTCGGGGGCAAGTCCCCAAATGTACCTATCAATACGTTTAAATTCTAGTTCCACTAGATATGGCACTACTCGGGATAAATCATGGAATCGCTGTGTCTACCCAGAAATGTCTGAACCGACCATTTTTAGATTCCAAAATCCGTCTCCAACTTTTGAATTTCTGATCTTGAACAATACTTCTTCTTCATCATCTCCTTTAGTTCCTCCTAGGTCAAGGCATATGCAACATCATCGCCCTTGGTTTGGACCTAAAGGTTCCACCATGATAGAGCTCCATCCACAAAGAGTCCGGTAACATAGGTGACTCTTAATTCAGCCGGCACTTACTCATTCGATGACTGAGTCGGTCTTCTAAGTCCAGCGTACGAAGGCTACAGCGCCTTCGGTACCATCAAAGTTCAGAGGTTTACAGTCAAGAAATTGCTTATATGTGCAACCTGAATCATTGGATACGCCATTTAAGCATGAGTAAGTAACACGAATAAGATGGATGAGAGTGTATCGAGGTTTTATGAGAAACCGTGTATTACCAGTGGGAGGATTTACTCTTGTTGAATCTCCTATACCACCGCTACGCTCAGAGCGGTCTGCCTCGTACTGTGCAATGGCTTGGGAGATACGTTCGTTCAGCTCCTCTTGTGTGGTGGGTGGGGTGTTATTGTTTGAACTTCTTCTGCGGGGCGGCATTGTCTTCTAACACAATATGTCGCTCAATTAGTCGAATAATACTTTCATGTTATTTTTACTATTTATTTATTTATTATTATTATATTTTTTATATATGCAACAGCACATCGGCACATGATAAGTAAATAAATGAATATATGCAAACGCCATATGCACACCGTCGTCATCATACACATGGCTCGCCACATCATAAAGTATAAATCATAATATCACCACGGTGCAATGCATCAATCATAAAATCACCACATCATGACATAATCAACCATAACATAAAAGAAATACAATGTAACATAAAGAAAATACACTTTTATACAATGGCAACTTGTTACAATTTGTTCGCAAAGAGCCAAAAAGGACTTAGGGGTACTCAACCCTAGTTAATACAAGTTTTTGCATTACAAAACTACCATTTTCTACTACATTGGTTCTTCACGTCAAATAGTTGTCTTCCAAAAGTTGGGATCCTCAAGGCTGAGTCTTTGTGAGCCGAAACAACAGAAGTACAGTTGATCCCCAAAAGAAATCTACAAACATGCTACTGGGGTGGAGGGGGTGGTGGAAATGGCGATCGTGGGAACATGCTGTGATAGTATGCCATCTCCTCCTCGAGGCTAGAAATACGCCTAGTAGCATCCGTCTGAAACTGCTCTAGCTCCTGCACTCGTGCCTCGGACGGGCATGACGTGTGATGGAATGGGAAGTAGAAAGGTGGAGTCGGTGGTGGTGATAGAGGTAGTGGTGGTGGTGATGGAGGTGGGTATGATGGTGGGGGTGGTATCGTTGATGACAGTGGTGGGGTGTCACTCTGGTAGTGGCGTGAGCAGTACGCTGCGACTCTATCTCCCAAATCCTACGAAAAGATCAGAGAGAGTTGTAGGTCATGCGAAGTCACTCTTTCCTCCACAGGGATCGGAGGAAAGTGTGAGGGATGATAAGGGTCTGAAGGGCTCATGCCCGGTGGAGCTGTCGGGTAAACATACCTGCTGGAGGTGGTGTGGGTCGTGGGTCATACAGGGGTAGTACTCTATCAGAGAATGAAAGTCCTGGCATATGAGAAGGTCCAGTGGCAGATGGGTTGAAAACAGGGAGATACGTGGACCTCTCAGAAAAGTAGGGTGGTGGCTGCTCGGGGGCACATGGTGAGCCGCTCAGAGAGTAGTAACGGGTAGGTCCTGTATAATGATTGGATCCAGGGTCGGGACTCTGACAGGGAACGGACTGACACGAGCCGGTGAGGCCACAGGGGTGAATACATGGATGCAGGGGTGCCTGGGATGGCGGATGAAGCATCATCCGCCTCATGCTCACTTGGAGCAGCATCAGTAGATGACGAGATGTCCACGACTGGAATATCTGGGGGTAGAATCTCGAGTATAGCGATATCGTCGAAGACCTCGCCATCTCCCAGGTCGTCCTCCATGTGCTCCACGTGGAACACTGGTATCTCATCGTCTTCATCATCCAAATCAATCACGGGAGGGACCACAACAAGGGGCACGGCCAGATGCACAATAGCGTGTTCACCCTCCGGGTGACCATACACTATGATGTCATGCGGTGGCTGAGGGACGGCCAGTATGTCGTCTGCTGGAGGTGCATCTACCTCCATGGGATAGATCAATGCTAGTGGTTGGAAGTCCCCATCGTCTCCATCTTCAGCTCCATCCCCTAAAGGTTGGGCCTCGGCAGCAAGATCATATCCATCATCGGATATATACTCTTCTAGGTCTTCCTCATAACTCGATGCTGAAGCCATTGTCCTAGCAAATAATCCGTACAATACATATATATATATATATATGTTAGTAATTTATGATATATTTTTAAATTAATCACCATTTCTCATGCAAAGCTTGTTCTCTTTTGTATTCCATGGAATTCTTACTGTTTTGTGTCTATCCATCATTGACTAATTATGTATTGACTCCGCTCATTACTTATAGTTGAGCTCGTGTGATAGATCCTTGTGTTATAATGACACAATGAAAACCTTTTTGTTATCTTGTTATAATTTCCAAAACATTTCTATCATGTCATGTTTTAAAACTTTGTTTTCATGTGTGAGCCCCTGGTGATTATAGACCAATTTTATTAATAAGTTTTTTCCCCGGTTCACTACAATCGGAGCTCTGATACCAGCCTATCACACCATGGTCGTAGCGGAAGCGCAAGTGTGTGACTATTAGGTAATCATTGCATCCAATATAGTAAACATTATAATTAAACAATGATGCATGCCATTTATAAGTTTCACTTCATATTTACAACCATCAAAAGGTAAAGACACATTGTTATCAATTTCAGATCACCAATACAACATAGTTTAAAAGACATTCTTCAAAATATGATAGTGTTTTCATCACAATTTCATGCTGAGGCTTTGACCTCTATATACCCAAACGAAGTTGGGATATAAAAGGCAAACCCTTCAAAAGATAATACATCGTTGTCTTGACAGTTCCCAAACCCGGATCCCATCACCAGCTCAAGTCCTGCGTCCTGAAACACATGTAATATTAAAAAGTCAACATAAAGTTGGCGAGTTCATGTAGTTTAATGTGTTCGTATCAAAATGTTATCCTTGAAAACCTGTATTGAAATACAAGTATGTTATTAGCATAAATGAGTTAATTTAGGGATCTATCAGTGTGTCGCGAGCACCCTGACATACTAGTGCCATAAGTAACTAACTAAACCGAGACTACTTTGACATCATTAGGATCACAAAAGCACTCCGAAGGGTATACCAGCAAGGAGTGGAGCGGATCTCAAACTCAATAGATCTACTTCTTTTACACCTTGGTCACTAAGAAATTAATGGTTACTATTGTTATCCTCATACTTACGCACAGTGATCTGTTATCTGCTAACCCATAGCTAACATACTGTTTTGACATGACATGTATTTCCCCTCGATAGTTTAAAACAAAATTTGAAGTAAGTGAAAGGAGGGACATGAAACTCACAGTTTTCGCGTTCATTTAAGTCGTACTGTTTAACTTTTGGTGTCCACAACGTATTGTAACCTACATGCATATTTGTTTCATTAGACACCTAGGTCTTAATGGACCTTGTACTCGTTGTTCATCTTGAATTCTTGTTATTTATTTACTTGTTATGATTGAACAACTTATAATGTTATTATAGTGTTGGTAGCTTGTTTGTTTGATGAATATCGTTATATATATTTCTTAAAATATATATATATATATATATATTATTGTTTTCAAACAATGTGTGCTCTGGGCCTTGTCCTTCACATGTTATTGGGCCTAGCCCATGTTTTCTTGTCATTGGGCCTAGCCCATGTTTTCTTGTCTTTGGGCTTAGCCCATGTTTTCTTGTCATTGGGTCTAACCCATGTAATTTATGTCTTTGGGCCTAGCCCATGTATTTTATGTCTTTGGGCCTAGCCCATGTTTTTATGTCATTGGGCCTAGCCCGTGTATTTTATATCTTTGGGCCTAGCCCATGTTTTTGTGTCTTTGGGCCTAGCCCATGTATTTTTATATGTTTTTGGGCCTTAATTAGTTTTGGGCCTCATTCATAACTATTATGGAATTTGGGCCTAATATATGATTTTCACAATTTGGGCCTAGCCCAAATGTATATATATGTAAGCCCATTTTTATTATAAGTGTTTACTTATAATTTTTCTAAACTTTTTAATACACTTAACTTTCCGGATTTTTCATTTCGATAACATATATATATATATATATATATTGAATGCCAAAACGTATATTTAGACTTGTCGCCGGCGTTGTTTATTACATGTTTGTTTTCGTCAATAATCGTACGTTGTCGTCGACGTGAAAGTGAAATCTTGAATGTCCGCCTGTTGTTCGCATTTGTTTTAATTGTCCGATTTATTGTTTCGACGCATTGTGAGAATGTATTTATTATGTCACCCATACTTGGTACATTGTTTGAATGTTTGTATTTTGTATAAGATTGGGTATTTTCTTGTGTATACCCTAAGTTTCTAATACATACATATACAATACACACATGTATACATATTATTTATTAGCAACATGTATTTATACAAACACTTGTATTATTTTCCATATAAGATAATATATATATATATATTTGTAAAAGTTATTTATTTTTCTTGTAAATATATATTTGTGACTTTATTTAAACACTTGGTTATTTAAGAATAACCTTGGTCATTAGAGTCCACTTAATGAAGTTTTAAGTTACTAATCACGTTTAGTCCCACTAATCACCCAACTAATCATGCTTTAATCGCGATTAGATTTTTAGAAAATTTCGCCATAGTTTCCCCTAAACTATGGCGTTTTCCATGTTTTAAAAATGTATTTAAAACCTGTTTAAACTCATAATCATGATCAACAAACCATCTAATATTTATTTAACATAATCTACATATCATCATCCATGAATTTTGTTGTTAAAAACCCTAGAAAATTAAAGGGTTTTTAATGTTTATTATCCTTCTTAAAACAATACTTTATCGTGTTGTTTAAACAAGTTAATGCATGTAACCCTTTGATTACTACACATTTTTGATGTGATTACAACTTAACTACGTATGTTTATTTGTTATAAAAATCATTCTTATGTATAAAAATTATATTTAAGTTGTAGTATTTTACATGGATGATGTAAGTGATGATCTTGGGTAGATTTAACCTTATCATGTTTAAACCCTTATTTTTATACTAAATCATACAACATCATCTTACTTTTATCTCAATATCAACATAAACAACTTCAATATACATTCTAACAATCATATGAGCATGTAATCAACACAAAATAATCAATATTTATTGTTAATATTATGTTGTATTTTAGGGTTTTTGATGTATCTTTTCTTGATTTTCAAGATGATCAACTTGTAAACTAATAATATAAGCATAAAAATAAGTTAGATTATGGAGCAGATTAGCTCACAATGGGTGCACAAGATTCTTAAAGATTATGGAAGAAAATAAGCTCCTTAAAAGGCCCTAATAAGCTCCTTCCATGCAAGCTTCCTTAGAGGTCTTGATTAAGATTCAAAGGGTGTATAAAGTGGTGTTCTAAGGTGTTATAATGGTGGTGTGTGGTGGATGTATGGTAGCCGTAGGATAGGGGAAGAAGAATGAGAGGAAAGTGTTGAAATTTTGGTGAATAAAATGATAAGAATCATGATGGGTTTATTCATATAATTATCCATATCTTCCATCTCATCAAGTATCCATTACACCATGCTTAAGATCAAAATTTTTCAACAAAAATCAAGTGGGTGGGACCCACTTTGTAGCCGTGTAAATGAGGGGGGGGTGGGGGTAAAGTGTAAATTATTTTTTTGCGACATGTTGAAAATAAAGATATTTTGGTGTTTAAGTTAATTATGGTGATTAGGGTTAATCTTCTAGCATCTTAAGCATAAGACTTGTGTTTAGGGTGTAATTACATGGTATTTAATCCATATGATCTTCCAAAATAAGTTTTGGATGACGGATATGTCGCTAGATCGTTCATCGTCGAAGTATTCGCTAATAAACGGAACTATATATTTATACCAGGAAGCATTTGATTTCGATTACCACAACTAATATGGTGTCAAATTAGTGCATTTCCGGTCCAAAAATATTCACGACTAGTTCGCTAGATGAATACATAATGAATTAGGTTGCCAAATAAGTCTTTCCGTTCGACCATTCGATCGATATCGGCACTTTTATGATCCGCCGTTTGAACTTTTCCGAAAGTTGTGTTTCCGTGACCTCATGTTAGTTGAATGGATTCCGAGTTCCTAAATAATGCTTAACTAGTTCACTAGATGCTCGGATGAGGCTATCTGCCACTAAAATATTCGTCGTTTCGACGATCGGACGCTTTCCGGTCGAATTGTGCACTGTTTGCAGAATGACCGGAAATGACGTGGTATGTGCATTTTTGCTATTCTCACATTATTTTAGGATGTTTAGCATTTTTTATTCTTATCTTGACATCCTGGAATCCTCTGAATTAGTCTTGCAGACAAATCGCCATTCGTCGCTTTTTGGTCGAAACGGGCAATTTCGCAATTCAGGCGTTATACCGGAAAGTTATGTATTATTGTAATACTTGTTCTCCATTATGTGTTTTCGTTTGCATATGGACTCAGGTATGGCATTAACATGCCTTCATTTCTTGTTCGGATTCGTTTCAGCGGGTTTTCTGACACGGTTAGTGTCAGCGCATTTAGTGCATTCAGTACTTTCTACCAACACTCTTAGGGCATTGTTTTGGTCTGTTTCTCATCGTAACGGAAACCAGTATATGTTATGATCAATTTACTTGTCCTAATAACATACGACTCAGTTTTGACTTTAAATTACGATAATCATGCATGAGATTTTAATATGAAATTAGTGATTACATTGTACGGAATTTTCAGTTATTTGCCAATTGTCACAGATACGACGTATGTCCCATCTGGATTCTGATTCTGAAGCTATATTTCGAACACGATCAGAAAGAAAAAAAGAAGGATAAAGCGTTCTGCTACACGAAGTTCTGAGTCTCCCATAGTGAGATCTAAAGAGACTACATCAGAGCCAAGTGTTGAAGTAGTCGTGGTTGAGCCGTCTCAACAAGTGCCAACACCACCACGACAGGCTCCACAATCACTACTGCAACCAACACAAGCAAACACAACAATCGCACAACAACAACAACAACAAAAGCAGCAAACACCATAACCGCAACGACAACAACAACAGCAGCAAGCTTCTCAACAAAAGCAAACGCCACAAAAGCAGCAAACTCCGCAACAACCACCGCATACATCTCAGACATCACCGTCCCAGCTCGACTTCAATTTTGATTTTGTTGATATACCAGGGGGTGATGATTTTACTTTCAATGATCCGCGGGTGGATGATTTGCAAAAACAAGTTACGATGAACACAGTGAGGATTGCCGAACTTCAAGAACAAATCAATGTGTTGACTGTAGAGAAACAAGAAATGCATGAAAAGATTGAGGACTATCGAAGACAAGCAACAACTTGAAGTAATGTTAGCCAGTATTGTTTTTGAGAATGAACGATTGAGACTACGCATGACCGAATATGAAGAAGAAAGAATTCCGAATGATAGGCGAATGAACTTATTCGAGAAGATATTAGTGAAGAATTTGGGTGTGAATATCACAGCGGAGATTGACGAAATTGAAAGATCTGAAGCTCGTGAGCATGTTGCAGAGAGAGAGCGTCTTGAAAAGCACAATCTGACGCACAAGGGAAAGGGAAAGCAAAACTAGTAGAGGATCCTATCACTGAATATACTGAGCCAGAAGCTGAATCTGTGCCAGTTACTTGCATGGATATAGTTGTTTATGAGGAGCCGAAAAAGTTTATTCTTATCGGGAAGCCAACCTATGTCGATATTGATTTGCTATATTTCGTGTGTTGGTTGATGAAAAAGATTGAAAAAGAGATTGATGATTTGTAGAAGATTTTGAAGAAGATGCTAAGATAGAGGATGCTGAAATAGATGTTATTGATTCGAGTAGTTCTGATAGCGATGATGATCATGATGATAGTTTAGGAAGTACTTGTATTCGTGTTACAGAGTCAAATGTTAATGAAGATGTGGATATTTCTGTGTACCTTGCTGACTATGCGAATAAGACTACTGAAGAAAGAAGCATTGATCGAGTTGGTGAGTCTGTTGATGCTCAGCAGGCAGGAATTTTCCTAGAAATAGAAATATTATCTGTTCCTGTCGTGCAAATGCCCAAAGTATTGTATCTAGAGCATGATGTAGAGGAGGGATAATTTGTTCATAGTTATACAAAGAAAGAGATAGCGGAGATGTTGGGAGTGAACGAAGAGAATTTTGAGTTTGATTTTGAGAACGAATTGAACGAGATAGACGTGTTTGAGCCGAACGAGTATGTATTTGAAGATATTGAAGACGTGAACGTTTATGATAGAGTTGTCGTGGAAGATAATTCTGATGATGATGCTAATCAAGCTGATCAGAGTACAGATGATTCCCCAACTTTCGCAGAGTTATTTGCAGCAGAAAGTTCTGACATGTTAAAGAGAAAAGTTGCAGAAGCTGCTAAAGACGGAACGATTCCTCAACAAATGTCGAGTGTAGAAATAGCAGAACAGATGAAGAAATGGATTCGTAATGTTCCAGCTGAGCGTAAATTTAAACGACCCCTAGCATTCTTTACACGTGATGCTGATATATCGTTAGGGGATATTATAAGCTTGGGATGGATCGAAGAACTAAACATTTATGTGGTGAAGAGGGAGTTTGGAATTCAATATTTCCGATATCTACACGACAACAAGTCCTTTCCGCTTTGGGATATTAAAAAGTTGGTCAAACAAAGATGATTAATCTGAAGATGAAATTTCAGGACCAGCGGTTATGGAAACTGATCAAGTTAGAGGCTATGCATGGTTTTACACACTAGAAACCTCACTTCCCTTGACATATCGTAAAAATTGATCCGGTAACACAAGAGAAGGATATTACGCTCGTCGTCAAACGACCCAAAGTAATGAAAAATATGCTTATGATACGAATGGAGAAAGATTTTTATTCAAACTTCAAGTGGTGGCATTACGATTCTAACACAGGAGAGGTTGTCATCTGTGTGCACCTTAAAGATTCGTGGAAGATTACTGAGGAATTATTCGAAGCCATTATAGCCTATAAACAAATATACGGGTTTTGGCGTGACATTCGAGTACTAGACCCTATGTGGCTAGTAAACTGTTCAAAGAAGGATATTGAATGTTTATTTTACAGCAAGATAAGTTTTGAAGAAAAAGACAAGGAAAAAGCTCTCCAATTCCAAAAGATAGTCAGTGTCTGCTTTGCTAACGACATACATTCAGGATCGACTTGGAATACTTCTTGGAGGAAGCTTGAAGAGAAAGAGACGAGAAAGAAAGAAAAGAATGAAACTCGGATAGCGGAGCATGCTAGAATAGCATCGCTTAGGAGATTTCAGTTTGGCAATACAGTGAACCGACCTCCTCCTACAGATCAAACACCATTGCATCTAAGGAGCGTCGCAAGCCGCCAAAGAGATTCTTTGGACGCTAGAGTAAAATCTATTGAAGATTTTTTGAAGACTATCCAGACTACGACAACATCCCATGGGGAGTTTGTTGATACGTTATGTCTATTGCCTACGTCTAGGATGTGTCTATGCTGTGTATAGGGCTTACATGTCATTGTTTATATGTTAAATGTTATTATTATATGTTTTGTTAGTGGTTCGTACGAGTGAGCTAGATGGCTCGTACGAGTGACTCTCAGTCACTCGTACGAAACATACACTCGTACCAAGCAAATCACTGTTCAGCACGCACTCAAGTTCGAGTCATGTCGACCTATAAATAGAGAGTGTTGTGTTAGAGCTTAGTAGTGATTGGTTGGTTGGTACGGCGAAGTCCTGCTAGTTTGTTTACTCGCGTTTGTACTTGCACGACTTTTAATACAACAGAAGCAGTTAAACAGTAAGTTCTATCTTGTTCGTTTAGTCAACCTCTCTAGCAATGAATTCCGCTTCTGCTAGTTGAGCGAGATCAGATCGGTTGCTCATTTCGGGAGCACGATCTCCGTTCACAAATGGACTATCTCCTAAAACCTATTTATAGCCCACGTGATCAATGTGATCCCGGCTAATATCATCAATATGATGATAATAATTGACATTCTTATGATGCAGGCCAATGTGCATATTATGTCCATTAGTGATAGGCCAATGTGCCATATTTTATGTCCATTAGTGACAGGCCAATATGCCATATTTTATGTCTAGTGACAGGCCAATGTGCCATATTTTATGTCCATTAGTGACAGGCCAATGTGCCATATTTTATGTCCATTAGTGACATGCCAATGTGCTATATTTTAATGTCCTTCGTGACAACTTATGAACTGTATATAATTGTCTGAATGAAAATGACAGTTGTGACATTACGATCCACTGTCTAATAATATATGGACTATGTCCAGATTATAATTTGCCTTTGATGGTCCTTTTGAGACCTAGGCCAAAAAAATAGATATAATAAGCCTAAAGTCTCTGAAGCAATTCTCTCTGCAAATGAACAATAGAACCAGCAACCTTAACCCTAATAACAACCTCCCTTTATATAGAGGTAGATTATGCTCATGGGCTAGGGTTTCCTACATGGACTGCTAATGGGTTTAAGGCCCAATTCGCCTACCATGTGTTATATTGTGTCAAGTTAAGCCAAACCAAACCCGCTAACCGTTTATCATTGTACTAATTACAAGATATCCAAAGACCAAATCTAAGCTGTTGTCACAAATATGCACCAACAAACTCCCCCTTGACAATAGCTTCATAAAATAACTTAGTCTTCAGTCTTCTTGCAATCTTCAACATCTTTGAAAAACGTTGGTCTTTGGATAGCTTCATCTTTAACAGCTTCTGTTGTCAACAGACTCCCCCTAAGATGATGTATCCAATCACCAAATCGCGTTTGAGTGAACTCCAATTTAGTCCTTGCATAGCAATCTTTAAAACTCTTCAACTTTGATTGCAATGTAGAAAGGAGGTTCTACCATGCATCCAATCAACCACCTCTTCACCAAACTTCTCAGCAAACACTCTGCTACAATCTGTATACTATAAAACAAACATCTCGAGAAACCATAATAATTTTTCAATACAAGTTAAACAAATTATTATTATTCTAGAGATAGTTAAACTGTATCACAGATTAAGCACTTCTCAACGCAAAACACATACTGAAAATTTTAAACACCATGAACCTGCAAGATCTTAAAAATTTTGAATTCAGCTTCTAACATCGTCTCCCTCTATCGGTAACAACTCCTCCACGAACAACCAATATCCCGTACATTAAGAATTTACAAGAAAATGAAATATTTTTGGATTTTTATATTTTCTGAAAGCAAGTAAATAACGAAATAATAAACACTCTATTTTTGTGAGTATCACCAGTAAGAAGATCATATCAGTAACATCAAACTGTTTTCACACTATCTTATAGTTCTATATACAATATTCATGAAGAACAGTTCAAGACGATTACCAGTATTGTTTATCCACTTAAACAAAATACATGAACATTTCAAGTACCATTACCTCGTGATCTGTTTAGATAAGTTATGCTGATATACTAGTGTGTCCCACTTCAGGACATACCCCCGCGATGAAGGTATGCACAAAAAGCATCGTAGTAGGTAAGTATACCGAAATTCATCCTTTTGATTTACAACATTAGATAATTGGTGATCAGGTCAGTACTTCCGTACAGCAAAGAGACCAAATCCAATGAGGGCTAGGACAAATACCAAATTTTGGTACGATTAATGCAATTTGCACTTTCGAATGACTCTCTAGGAGAGCTTCTTCAATTTTTGGGATTTGCATTTTAGCTCTTTTAAGATATCCTGGTTGTGCCTAGGTCAGCATATATCTGGATGCAGCAGAAGGACAACCATGATACCCGCGATGAAATAACGATATAAAGACCTAAAACCTCAGATTTTGGCAATCTATCAACATAAGATTTATGGTTATAAAACCATACGCCACTGATATGTTACCCACTCATACACAGTTTATTTATGTTTATATCACCAAGGTAAGTTGATTATTTCATGCCTTTTGCCTACTAGTACATCATATGATGAAACTGTTTATCACACTTAAGCAATTTTCTTTTAATTTCAGTGTGACAGTCTAACTTGCTGATGCACTATCATTTCTTCTTTTTCACACAGTGACAAACTCATTTTTTTTTTATTTTTTTATGTTTTTTTATTTTTGAAAAGTAGTAAATTATTTACAAACTATTTTTATGGAAATATGGTTATTCAGGATTCCTCATCCCGTTGTGTAAAGATCTGCCAAACATTTTTGTGTAAAGATCTACCAGGTTATCTAGTATGTCGACTCGATGCAGTTCAATTAGTTTCTTTTCAGCACAATCCCGTATAAAATGATGACGAATGTCAATATGTTTTGTGCGACTGTGTTTTACGGGATTGTTGGTGATTGATATAGTGGCATTCTTGTCTATCATAATAGGAGTACAAGTGGAATTCAAACCATAATCGCGCATCTGTTGTTGGATCCAGAGAACCTGAGAGCAACAGCTACCCGCAGCAATATATTCAGCTTCACACGTTGAGGTTGACACGCAAGACTGCTTCTTGCATTGCCATGAGACAAGCCTCCCTCCTAAGAACTGACAACCACCTGTGGTAGACTTCCTTGTAGATTTGCATCATCCAAAGTCCGAATAAGTAAAGCAACAAACTTCAAATCACTAGCAGTTGGATACCATAACCCAAGTTTAGATTTCCCCTTCAAGTAACGAAGAATCCGCTTCACCTCTTTCATGTGGGACTCCTTAGGATTCGCTTGATATCTGGCACAAAGACATATGCAAACATAATGTCGGGTCTTGAAGCAGTCAAGTACATCAGAGAACCAATCATTGCCATGTATTGAGTTGGATCAACATCCTCCACACTCTCATGATCTGGACCAAGATTGTGATTCTCACAGATAGGTGTATTGTAAGTAGCGCAATCCTCCATTTTGAAACGAGACAAAATGTCATACACATACTTCATCTGATGTATAAACATCCCATCCTTCTTTTATTCAACTTGTAAACCTAAAGAAACGTAGGATAATTCACCCATCGCACTCATCTCAAACTTGCTCTTCATCACCTCTTCGAAATCATGACACATGTTCTCATCAGATGACCCAAAGATGATGTCATCTACGTATACCTGTACCAGCAGAAAGTCTTCCTTCTTCCTTTTGATGAAAAGTGTACTGTCAATCTGTCCTCTTTCAAAACCATATTTTAACAAATGTGCTGACAGTGTCCCATACACGCCCTAGGTGCCTGATCGCAATCCATACAATGCCTTATCAAGTTGATAGACTCGATCTGGATAGTCTGGATCAGCAAACCCCTCTGGTTGTGAGACATACACCACTTCTTGGACTTTTCTGTAAAGAAACGCACTCTTCACGTCAAGTTGGTAAACTTTGAAGCCCTTGAATGAAGCAAAATCTAGGAACAAACGAATTGCTTCCAACCTTGCTGCTGGTGCAAACACTTCATTATAATCAATCCCCTCTTGCTGATTGAACCCTTTCACCACCAACCGAGCCTTATTCCTTATCACGATCCCTCGGTCGTCTTTCTTGCACTTAAACACCCACTTAGTGCCTATTTCCTTCTCTCCTTCAGACAAGTCAACTAGCTCCCAAACTTTCAACTTCTTGAACTGAGCTAGTTCCTCTTGCATAGATTCACCCAACAATTATCTTTTAGAGCCATATGAACATTCTTTGGCTCCTCTTGGGCAATAAAACAGCTATACAAACACTCATGAATCAACCCAGTCTTTGAATCGAAGTGAACAAACAGGAACCTTCGAGCACACCTCTTCGCAGTCTGAACACCTGCACAGCATCACCAATGATGTTTTCAACTGGATGATCTCTGTGTACACGTATGGTAGAAATGGTGTCAACAACCAGACTATCTCCCAGATTAGATCCAACCTCCCCCTGAATATTAGCATTATTAGTGAAATCCTCCCCCTGAATAGATTCAGACTCACTATCACTTGAGTCCTCTGGATCTGCACTAGCAGAAGTTTCTGGAGCATCTGTCATCGATACACTCGATCTAGGCATGAAGTCACACTCACCATCTTCACCGATCACAGTATGGATCACTTGAGATTCATCTGCATTAGAAAAATCAGGAATATTAAATGATTTAAAAACACTTTCATAATCATATAATATAGCAGGACCACTCGAAGATTGTTGAGGAGAATAACTAGTGATTTCCATGTTAAACACCACCTCAATTTTACCAGTTTTTAGATTAAAAACCCTTTTATTCGGTGCTCCAGGCATATAGCCTAGAAAGTAACCCTCATCAGCTACCTCACCGAATTTTATCTTATCTTTGTTTCGCACAATGGTGCAGGGTAATCCAAATGGTTCAAAGCCTTTTAAGTTTGGTTTTCAGTTAAACAATAGTTCATGACACGTTTTGTTAAACCGTTTAACCGTCAAAACTTTGTTCAGGACATAGCAAGCTTGTTCACAGCTTCTCCCCAGAAAAGAACCCTGGAAGCTTTGAATCAGATAGCATAGTCCTTGCGGCTTCAATCAACGTCCTGTTCTTCCTCTCGGCGACTCCATTCTGTTGAGGTGTATAAGGAGCAGAATAGTGATGTTCAATTCCCTTGCGAAGACAATAGAGATCCAAAACTTTATTCTTGAACTCCGTGCCATTATCACTCCTTATCCTCTTGATCCATGCATCATGGACATTTTCCAATTTTGTAAAAAGATCTATCAGCATCTCCGGTATCTCATCTTTTGTACCTAAAAAGAAAACCCATGAATATCGTGAGTAATCATATGTGACAACTAAACAATAGTACTTTCCACCTATGCTCCTTACATTCACCAGACCGAATAGATCCATATGAAGTAATTCAAAGGCTTATGGAATTTATTTAGATTGTGGGTTCTATGTGTTCATTTTGACATGGACATTATCTTCCATGTAAACTCTCACTGACCTTCCACTAACCATTTTTAATAATATAGTTCATTTAATAGTAGCGGATGTGGGCCATGCGTCTATGGCACAACAATGACTCAGCCTCCGATGCTTTTGATAGTAAACAAGCCACCACAGAAGAAGAATCCTTAGCACCCATGTCCATGACATAAGTGTCATTTCTCCTTGGAGCTCTCATCACTATCTAATCATCCGGTATCACCAAACCAGGTTTCAACACCAAAGCTTCAGACTTAGTAAAGTGGACCGAGTGACCCTTGTCGCAGACTTGAGACACGCTCATAAGATTGTGCTTCAGCTGCTCAACATAGTTCACTTTGTCCAGTGTGATCTTCCCGTTAGTCACTTTTCCTCGACCGGAAATGTGCCCTCCTTTAGCACCTGCAAAATTCACATAACCACCATCTATATTCTCAAACTCAGTCAGCAACCTCGCATCCCCCGTCATGTGCCTGGAGCAGCCACTATCAACATACCACAAGTTGATAATCCTCCTTAGCAGCTCCTGCACCACCCAACAAAATTAGTTAGATTGGGGGACCCAAGCCTTAATGGTCTTGGGTCTTCCAGATTCATCAACCATGGGAACATCCATCCAATATCCATCACTCCTAACAGTAGTCTTGGATCTTAGACCTTTGATGGAAATGGTTTTTGATTTCCACTAGGTCTGTGGTCCTGAGGTTTCCTAACCATGTTTGGACTTTGTGACCTTTGGAAATTATGATTTTGGTTCCATTAATTTTGATGATGATAATTTCTAAAGCCATCGTTATAAAAATTTTGACTACCAACATTCGGGTATCGATTTTGATATTGACCTTGACTTCTGAAATTATTTGATTGACCATGAAAGTTATTCATTCTTGGTGAAGTACTTCTAGGTCTATCATATCTGCCTAATGTAGATGCAGGTTGAAATCTTTGTTGATTTCTTTGAAAATGAGGAACCTGGTGAGTTCCTTTTTCAGCCTTATCTACACCAACAGCAACACTCTGTTGCTTTGTAGCAGATATCTTTGGTGAGTTAACCTTCTTCTCACCATCACCACTTTTTGCTGGCGATTTTTCTCTTCGTCTCTCACTTACCTGTGCTTCACTCTTTTTGTTAGGATAACAACTAGCTACATGTCCCTTTTCATGACATTTGAAGCAAGATTTTCTAGTCGAAGACTTCTTTACAGAAACCTCTTGCATAAATTCATCAGGCGATGATGATGCTTTAGAAGGATCTTGTTTAGTTTGCTTAACTTCTGATTTTTCTTTGTTTTTGTTCTTAGCAAACTGCACATTAGGCTCTTTTGTAATAACAGGGACCTCTTGATTCATGTCACTCCCTTTAACAAAATCAACCTTTTTAACAAAAATTTGTTTTTGATTCTTAGGGTGTGTATTCTTTGTTTTCAAAATTGTTTCCCTGTTAGTATCCTTCGTGGCATTCTCAGAACCATCAACACTTCCTAATGTGGAACTACAAGGTGTAGTTACACAAAGTCGGTAAGCTCTTCTTCATCTGGGAAGAAAGAATAGTCATGACCAAGTGGTGGTGGAACTTCATTCAAACCTTTGAATCCCACACACGTCTTGTCATTACTCTTCTTCAAGGCATTCATCATGTGTTTCATGACAAAAGATGAATCTCTGAATTGGTTTAATTTTTTTTCAAGCTCACTAATTTTAAGTTGTGCTTCAGACAACTCTTTGCATTTTTCAGAATTTCTTTTGTTTTCTCACTCACTGTATCATGAGCTAAGTCAATAACTTGAAGTTTTTCATTAAGCTTACAGGTTAGAATATTGATTTCTTCTTCATAACCTTTAATTTTCTTCAAGTATAGTGAGTCATTTCATTTCACGAAAAAGTTTGATTCTTTTAGATTTGAGAGCTCATTAGCCAGACTTTGGTTTTGCTTTGTTAATGTGTCAACTTCACTTTGCAGTTCACGACACTTCAAATAAACAGAACTACCAGAGTTAGAACATACCTCGCCCGTTGATTTGCTTAGATCAGCCATGAAAGCATCAAAATCAGCAGCCATCTTCTTCTCTGTAGCAGTCTGTTCTCCATCAGCCATCTCAACTACCTTCTCTTGCTCTCCCTCAGCATCAGCTTTCACTTCTTCATCAGCAACTGGAGCTATCTCGCCATGAACGCCTATGAGGCGTTGTTATCACTCTCCAGATGAGCACTCCAATCATAAGAACCCTCTCTGGCAGTAGAAATCAAGACCTTTGATCCAGTGTTGTTTGATGCATTCCTATTGCTTGAACCATGACCAGGAGAATCTTTAAAGGATGAACTAGAACGCGATTCAGACTTTGCTCTTTGACATTCTCTAGCGAAATGTTCGTAGTTGTGACAATTATAACACTTCACTTTCGACTTGTCAAAGCCCACACTCTTTCCAACAAACTTCATGCCCGTTCTGTTCATGAACCTTTTCACCCTTCTAGAGGTCATGGCCATCTGCCATTGCAAATCCATCTCCTCTAAGTCATCAGGGTCGATCTGATCATAATCTTCATCAAACGTAGCAGGATCAGATATTTTTCCCTGAATGTAGTTCTCGTAGGAAGCAATAAAAGAAGCAAGCAATGCCAGGTGATCTTCAGCATTTTTGACACTCAAGGGCATAGACTTAGAACTGCTGTTACTTGATTGTTGTCTCTTAGCCCGTGACGAGCCTCATGAAGTCGCAACGAAACATACTTCTCCATCAGAATTTGTCACTATATGTTCATTCTCACATGAGAGAAACGCAGTTGCAGTGTCACTAGAAGCATTGTTGGAAGGTGAAGGTGTAAGACCTTTATAAATCCCCGGATCTTGATCATGATCATAACCCGTTTCCTTCTTCTTCATATTGAGCTCATAAGCTCTCAACTTTCCAACAAGCTCTTCCAGGTCTTTCTTTTCATAATCAGCTTCACCCTTTATCATCAACGTGTAAATATCCCACTTGGCAGGTAAAGCATCCAGCAACTTGTCGTTTATCTCCACATCTATGTATCCCTCTATGTCATAATTATCAATTTCTGACATCAGATGATAATATCTCATGATAAAATCTTCAAGGGATTCATTTCTCATTCCTTTGAACACAGCAAACTGTTTCTTTCGCAGATCAACCTTATTCTTTTTCACATCTGTATTGCCCTCATATCTCTTCTCTAGGGCATCCCACATCTCCTTCGATGTTGTATAACGCTTGAATGTATGTTTGATGCCATCAGGTAACGACATCTTTATAGCAGCTAAGGCTTTCTTCTCAGACTCATACATCCTCTTCTCAGCCTCTGACATATTCACGTAAGTAGTAACACGTTGTCGGCCCTCAAAATCATGCGTTGGGTTAGCGTATCCATCTTGAATACAGATCCACATCCGTGCGTCCTTATATTCAATGAAGGATTGAATCCTATCCTTCCAAGTAAGATAGTTCTCCACCTTCAGCATCTTTGGAGGTTTGTTTGTGGTGCCAGCCTCGTGCTCCATTCTCAACAGCTCATTTAGGTTAGACATATTCGACATTTTTACCGAACCGGCTCGTTAAAAACGTTAAAACTTGTCCAAAAAGACTGGTTACCAAATTATACTGTTAGATTTGTCTCGACGATACGATTCTAACGATATATATTGTCCGATTATGATTTTTTTCCTAAAAATCACACGAGTCTATCTGTCCAATCGGTTCGTCAAAATTGTCTGTGGATCAAAATCTATGTCCGAAAATGATTAACTCTAGTTACGTCAGCTGGTTAACTTTCCACCTTTTTGAAGATAATCCGGAACAGTGCCAAATCCGAAACAGTACCTCGGATAGTAAATCCGACAGAGGAATCCTGAACAGTAATCTGGATGGCTAATCCGAAATGGTGATCCGGAATAGTGATCCGAGATGAAATCCAGAATGCACTGTTCAGATCCGAAATGGAAATCTGAATTAGACTATTCTGATCCAAGATGGAATCCGGAATAGCTCTGTATCCGAGACGGAATCCGGGATAACTTCTGCTCAGAAATTCAATCCGAAATACAAACTGAAATTGAATCCAAAATGGGCTTTTCAGATCCGAATTACAATCCGAAATGGAATCTGAGATGACTTTTCTGATCCGAATCCAATCCGAAATGCAGCTTCCTGATCCGAAATTCAAGTCTTCAATCCGGAATACTGTGCTTTTTGATCCGGAATGCCTTTCTTCAATCCGAATTGCTTGCTGTTAATCCGAAATGCCTTTAGAAAATCCGAAATACATGCAAAAACCCACCCTAAAACATCCGTCAAAACCCTAATTCAGCCGTCACAAACTTCAAGAACAGCCTCCAAAAACGCCCAAAAACCCAATTTTTCTGCTGTCACGATTCTGAACCGAGCAATAATCAAGAGCGGAATGCTCTGATACCAATTGTAGGTCCCCTGGTCCTTATGGATCTTGAAAGAAGTCGTCTATCTAATCTAGAGTGTGGAATCCCCTAGATCAGATTTCACAGAAACAATAAGAACACGAACACGAACACAAAGAATTCCTTCAAACTGTCTTCTATTGATTATCTAACAAAAAATGTTTACAATCAATTCAAGACTCTCTCTCTAAAACTCTCTGAAGCAATTCTCTCTGCAACTGAACAATAGAACCAGCAACCTTAACCCTAATCACAACCTCCCTTTATATAAAGGTAGATTATACTCATGGGCTAGGGTTTCCTACATGGACTGCTAATGGGTTTAAGGCCCAATTCGCCTACCATGTGTTATATTGTGTCTAGTTCAGCCCAATTACTTCTAGTTAACTATTACAAAACCAAACCCGCCAACCGTTTATCATTGTACTAATTACAAGATATCCAAAGACCAAATCTAAGCTGTTGTAACAAATATGCACCAACAGTTGTGATGTTATTCACACTAGCTTGATTAGGCGATGGATTGTCATATCCAATGTTTACAGCCAATATGGTTATTAATACCATAGCAAAAAGAAATTTAATTTTGTGTTTAGAACCAAAGCTTTAAAGAATGACCAACTCGGATGAGGCGCAAAGTAGCCACTGCTATGTTAACTCAAATAATGTAGAAAATATAGCCATTAATAATGAAGATTTCCAAGCGCGCATAGACGCAGCTGTGGGAAAGGCCATGGAAAAGGCCATAGAAAAACTTAGGGAGTCGAGTGCTACTCGCTCCAGACCATTATCAATCGCACCATCCTCAGCTCATAAAGAGAGCTCAGTTCACTCTTAAAATGCGATGAGTGAACCAAAGAAAATAGAATTTGCTGATAGGTCCCGTTCTTCTAAAGACAGATGTACCTACAAACATTCCGTCTCCTGCAACCCCCGAGATTTTACTGGGAAAAAGGAGCTGTGGAAGCCTTGAAATAGCTGGACAAGATGGAAATGATTGTGGATATCAATGGTTGTGTTGAAAAGGATGTGGTGAAGTATGTATCACAATCCTTCAAAGGTGATGCCTTAATTTGGTGGAAGGCTATGATACAATCTACATGTAAAGTAAACGTGTAGAATTTGGGATGATCCATATGGACCTGTAAGGAAACCTACTGCCCACACCCATGAGGTGGAACAGATAGAGTCAGATTTCCTGACTCTTACAATGAAGAACCTAGATTGTCGGAAGCATGTTTCCGATTTCAATTCCCTATCTAGGTTAGTTTCCTATTTGATTACCCCGGAAACCAAACGCATCATGTGTTTTATTAATGGGTTAGCGCCCGAGATAAAGGGCATGGTAAAGGCTGCTCAGCCCACTACCTATAGGTCTGCTGTTGACCTATCTCTCTCCCTCACCTTAGATTTGGTGAGGCAAAAGTCAGTCAAGACCAAGACTGACGGGAAAAGAAAACGGGAGGATGATAACTCCCAAAGGTATAAGAAGAAAGGAAATTTTGGGTTTCAAGAAGAACCAACATAGGTCTGATGATAGACCTCTATGCAAGACCTATAGCCGCAGGCAATGGGGTGCAATGCAATACCAACCCTCAGATTAAACCCGTGGTATTTGCAAAAGAAAAGGGCATAAGACCCACGAATGCAAAAATCTTAAAGATGCCGTCTGTTATGGCTATAATAGAAAGGCATATTAAGCCCAATTGCCCTAAGAACCCCACAAATAATGATACAAAGCCTGGAGAGGCTAAGAAAGGAATGCTCGTGGTTTCCAGATAAATGCTAGGGAGGCCGTTAATGACAACAACGTCATAACAGGTACTTTCCTCATCAATGATACATATGCTAGAGTTGTTTTTTATTCGGATGTAGATAAGTCTTTTGTAGACCATAAGTTTAGTGTGTAAGAACTCTAGACAAAACTTATCAGATAGAACTTGCTGATGGAACTTTGGAAATAGCATCTTCCATTCTGATGGATGCTCTATATTCATTAAGAATCATTTTGTTCCTATCTCTCTTTTCCAATGAAATTGGCGGGGTTCGATGTAGTTTTAAGCATGGATTGGTTATCCCATAACCAAGCCCGCATTGCCTGTGATAAGAAACTTATCGAAATTAAAACCCCATCTGGTGAAATGATCACCATCACTGGAGATTCACACTACGGATTTCTAGACAACGTGTCGTTATTTAAGGCATCCAAGTGTTTAAGTAAAGGTTGTGTCATTTACATGGCACAAGTCGCTATCAATGAACCTAAGCCGAATATTCAAGACCTTCCAATTATTTTGGAGTATTCCGATGTCTTTCCCGAAGAACTACCAGGTCTACCTCCAGATAGGAAAGTAGAGTTTAGGATTGACATCCTACCTGGATCAGCACCCATAGCTAGAGCTCCATACCGATTAGCACCAACGAAAATGAAGGAGTTCAGGACGTAGTTAGATGAACTCTTAGAGAAAGGCTTCATTCAGCCAAGTTCCTCGCCCTTGGGAGCTCCAATTCTTTTCGTAAAAAGGACGGTTCAATGCGGATGTGCATTGACTACTGAACAGAACAAGATAACGATCAAGAGTCGTTACCCATTACCCAGGATCGAATATTTATTCGACCAACTTCAAGGGGCTAGTTATTTCTACAAGATTGATTTAAGATCTGGATATCATCAGCTAAAGGTTAGGAATGAGGACGTTTCTAAGACTGCCTTCGGACCCGTTATGGTAACTATGATTTTTTAGTAATGCCTTTTGGGCTCACAAATGCACCTGCAGCATTCATGGATCTCATGAATAGAGTCTGCAAACCATATTTGGATAAGTTTGTCATTGTCTTCAAAGATGACATACTAAGTTGATCATGAGAAACATCTTCGGTGCATCTTAGAACTGCTAAGGCAAGAGAAGCTTTATGCTAAGTTCTCTAAGTGTGAGTTTTGGCTTAGAGAAGTCAAATTTCTTGGACAAATTGTAAGTAAGCATGGTATCCAAGTGGATTCCGCCAAAATAGAGGCCATAATGAATTGGGAAGTACCCAAAACCCCATAAAAAATACGTAGCTTCTTAGGATTGGCTGGTTACTATAGAAGGTTCATCGAGAACTTTTCAAGGATAGCCACTCCTTTAACTACCTTGACCCGTAAAAATGTTAAGTTTATTTGGGGTTCAAAACAACAAGAATCTTTTGAGATTCTGAAACACAAGTTGAGCAATGCTCCTGTGTTATCCCTACCTGAGGGTGTTGAAGACTTTATTATTTACTGTGATGCATCGCACATTGGCATGGGCTGTGTGCTAATGCAAAAAGGCAAAGTGATTGCCTATGCATCACGACAATTGAAGGTGCACCAAAGGAATTACACCATCCATGACTTAGAATTTGGTGTCGTTGTATTTGCACATAAGTTATAGAGACATTACTTGTATGGCACAAATGTATTATACACTGACCATAAGAGTCTCCAACATCTGTTCAATCAGAAAGAATTGAACATGCGACATCGCCGTTGGATGGAAACACTTAACGACTATGATTGAGAAATTCGCTATCATCCCGGCAAGGCAAATGTCGTTGCTGACGCCTTAAGTCGCAAGGAAAGAATTAAACCCATTAGGATTAATGCGAAGAGCATTGAGCTCACAAATAACTTGAATGAGAAGCTATTTGACGCGCAAAAGCAAGCCCTGTTAGAGGCTAACATTCCTAATGAGGGATTAGGCGAACTGTTGATCAGTTAACGCCTGGAAAGGATGGAATACTTAGATTTAATGGAAGGATCTGGGTTACAATCTTTGGAGGACTTAAAGATCTAATCCTCCTAGAAGCGCATAATACAAGATACTCAGTTCACCCAGGTGGTGATAAGATGTACCAGGATCTGAAAAAGAATTATTGTGGATGCGTTTGAAGGGATCCCTAGCCACTTATGTAGCTAAGTGTCTACGTGTTCGCAAGTTAAGGCCGAACATCAGAAGCCGTCAGGACTTCTACACAATTGGAAATTCCCACATGGAAATGGGAAATGATAACTATGGACTTGATTACCAAGTTACCTAAGACCAAACGTGGAAATGACACTATTTGGGTCATTGTGGATAGGCTACTAAGTCAGCGCATTTCTTGCCAATTAAGGAAATGTATAATTCAGACAGATTGGCTAAGTTGTATGTGGAAAGATTGTGTACCTACATGGTGTGCCGGTATCTATTGTATCTGACAGAGATACTAGATATACCTCTCATTTTTGAAAAAGTTTCCAACAATCATTAGGCACAAAATTAAATTTTAGTACGACTTACCATCCATAGACTGATGGTCAAGGTGAGCGTACTATCTAGACATTGGAAGACATGCTTAGAGCATGTGTGATTGATTTAGGTGGAAGTTGGGATGACCACTTACCCCTAATAGAATTCCCCTATAATAATAGTTATCATACAAGCATCAAGGCTGCTCTTTAGAGGCCTTGTATGGGAGAAAATGCCGAACGCCCGTGTGTTGGGCAGAAGTTGGGGAAGCCCAACTATTAGGACCAGAGATTGTCCTAGAGACCACGAATAAGAATATACAAATCCGTAATCGTCTCAAAGCTACCCGTGATAGGAGAAAAGTTATGCAGACAAAAGACAAAAACCTCTTAAGTTCCAAATAGGGGACAAGGTATTATTGAAGGTGTCACCCTGGAAAGGTATGATGTGCTTCGGAAAGAAGGGCAAGTTAAGCCTGAGATATATTGGACTATTCGAGGTAATTGAATGTGTCGGTTCTGTGGCTTATAAGCTTAGGCTACCCGAGGGGCTAAGTGGAATTCATGATGTGTTCCACATCAGTAACCTTAAGAAATGTCTAGCCGATGAGTCACTAGCAATGTCGCACAAAGATGTGCAAATAGATGAAAACCTGAGGTTCATTGAGAAACCAATTTCGAACGAGGATTGACAGGTTAATAAGCTTCGACGGAAATTGATAACTATTGTAAAGTTTAAATGGGATTCTCTTAGAGGTCCCGAGTTTACATGTGAGGTTGAGTCCACTATGCGACAAAAGTACCCCCATCTTTTTGAATAAAATCTCGAGGTCAAGATTTCTTTTAAGGGGGTGAGGATGTAACACCCCGTAAAATCGTGTCCAATAATATAGTGACACGTGTCATATTTTTATTTTAAGTCTATCAAAGACTAACAGGGACTAAAAGCGTCAAAATGCTCAAACTAAGTCTCTGAGTGATATTCTGATGTCAACATGCATAAACCAAGCCTCTGAGTGACCATTAGTGTCAACATGCTTAAAGTATAGCCTCTGAGTGACCATTAGTGTCAACATGCTTAAAACATAGCCTCTGAGTGACCATTAGTGTCAACATGCTAAGACTCGGCCTCTAAGTGACCGTTGTGTCAACTTGCCTAGCCTCTGAGTGACATTGGAGTCAACATGCTTATAATGAGCCTCTGAGTGATCCTTTACAAAGTCCTAACTCTCATATGTCCCATTTGTTGGACGAGAGAGATCAAATCCATAATTATGTAAAAGTTGAACAATGAAGGGGTTAAAAGTGTCAACATGTTAATTTATACCTCTGAGTGACCTTTTAACGAACCGAGAGCTCGACAATGTCCGGGCATACTCCCGGGTATGCCAAATATTGGTTACGGAGGGCTAAATATGCTAAAAATGTGTTTTAGGAAGGTTTAAGAGGGTTTAACAAGTTGAGGGGCTAAAATTGTCAAACTTTGAAATCTGACAAGGGGCGCTCGCAGGGCACGAGAGGCGTGGACTGGGCCTCTCGCGGGTGCGAGAGGCTTGTGTCTGCAGAATTTTTGCTTGGCCTCCACACAAATTGCCAAAAACCATTTGATTCGAAACCATGAGTTTCCAAACTGCTATGCCACGTTTTAGGACACTTGTAAACTTCCTCTTACACCCCTTAGCACCTGGCATCACCTCCTTCAAGCTCTCCAACTATAAAAGGAGCCAAGGTTCACCATTTTAACTTGCACCTTTCTCGTTCACAACTCTATCTCCCTTCTCTGGAAGTTCCTAACTGAAAGGAGCATCCAACTTATTCTATTGCATCTTAGGAACCACTTGTAAGTGTTCCTTGCTCTTGCATTCTCGTTTATAGGCTTTTATAGCCAAAAGTCAAGCGTTTTACGGAAAACGCCTTGACTTTCGGTTAAGACCATTATGGTCCAGCCATTGTTCGTAATGAATATAGCTAAGTGATCCTAATAAGGTAGGTGTTAGTCCCTATAAAGGGCACCTCCTGAAGATCACGTTTGCTAGACCAATTGACGGGTCAAAGTTATTATATTATAAAAGTCAAATAGGCCATTTTTCGTAAATGTTATAATTTGATCTTATATAAGTTATGTAACTAATTTTACATTTAAACAAGTTTCTAATATTTATTAGAACATTTAAGAACATGTTCGGCTCATCAATTTCAGTTCTATGGTCGGTTCGCAACCGAAAATCGTAAAGTTTTTCTTCTGCTTTGACTTTCGATTCAGACCCGATTTAGATTAGTTAGTTACTGATCTAAAGTTTGCATTATGATCATAATATAATGTAGCATAACCCTCTGAGGTTATATGACATGATCATAATCAGAATTGAGTTTATGCACAAGTTCCGTAATTTTGCCATTTTGACTAAAATGCCCTTTTTACATAAAAAGAGGTTTAAATGATAATGAACTTGAAAATGAGTTTTCTACTGATGTAATATTATAAGTAGAATTATTTGGGATGTCAAAACAGATTATAAACTGAGTTTATAAACAAGTCCTTGTATTATGTCGATAAATGACGATAAGGCCCTTGTGGCTTATAAAATGGTTTTAATCACATCTTTTCGAAATAAATCTTTTATCTACTGATATGTTATATTAAATAACATATCTAAGACTTGTTAATCTGAACATAACTCAGAATCGCAAATAATTTATAAACTATGTGTAAAATGACCAAAATGCCCCTTCGGTGCATAGTTTCGTCATAAAAGATAAATTGCACATGTAATTAATATCCTACTGATATTATATCATACATAAGTTATTTTTCCAGAATACTTATGATCATAACATTAAAATATATTCAAGTTCCTTTTATACGGTATGAAATTACCAAAAACGCCCTTATGAGGCATACTTTCACTTTAAAACCTAACGGGCATATAAGTTGATATCCTACTGATATTACAACTTATTTAAAATATAATGGCATATAGAACTTGTCCATGACTTATCCGGTTACCCGATATCGCTGATGTGCGTACGGTTAAGCATATGTAACTAGTTTACGAAAATTAACCGAAACGGGTCTAACCTTGTCATTTAAGTCTCAAAATCCAGAATGTTTATAGTTTATCCATATTACACAAGTCAAAGTACTTGTTGTGATTAAACTACATTCTATCCAATCATCGTTTAATCTAGCATTATACATTTTGATCAAATACGCTACTCGGTCTAAGTCTATGACTTAAATAAGACCGTTAGTATTTAATTGGTTAGCTTATGCCATAATCCAGACTAGAGACTTGCCGGTAAATGCTATCTACACTTAGTACTTTTGTGTACGGCTGAGTTAATAATCCCTTGCGTTAAACGAAGAATAGCTCTGGTAAATACTCTCGACTTATTTCCCCTATACGGACTTGGATACGGTAAAGTATTACCGCTTGGTCGGAAATGGGATCAATCGAATGCCGGACTGTGGCTAGTAAATCCGCATATTCCGTTTTAATCAATTTTGGTTGATAACTTAAACATTGGGGGTTAACTACCGTGTCCTGGATATTCTCGGCTCATTACATTAGATAATGGCCACGACCTTAGCGCGGGGTGTAGGCATACACCTGACAGACGCTCAAATGCAACTACCCACACTTGTTAGCGATAACTCTTTCGTGAGTTCTTAAGTGGTGTGTACATTAATCATGTCTCGGTTTTTGTACTGGGCCCTGTATGTATGGACAAACATGTGAGTCTGTTAACAAGGTTGCAAGGTCAACTTTCCCAAGTTATAAAAGATTTTGTGCTGATACGCACTTAATATATTTTATTTAAATGATTTCAAAATGAGTCAGTTGGGTGTATTTACCAGCGAAAGCTGACGTATTTTCAAAAACTAAGTTTGAAGGCACAATACGAAAATAGGCTGGGAATGCTCGGTAGTGATAAGAGGATCTTGCAAATCCTAGCTCTGCCCAAAATCTGTTTTACATTCTTTCTTTGTACAATTTATGATCCGCCTGTGGATCTTCTATTACGAGCTTGTATATTTTTTTTGTAATTCGAACATTTATTTTGTAATAGTAATTTAAATCCAAGACTTCCGCTGTGCTGTGTTTAATTGACTATGATGATATCAACTTTACGTCATGATATTCCCCACTTGGGCCCACTTGTTTGGTTGAAAATACGGGGTGTAACACAAACTTGTGTACTTGACAATACTTGTTGTATTGAACTATACTTTTAACATGTTGCAGGTTAAAGATGTTGATCATGACGAAACTTAGTAGAGACGCCATAGATACTTGCCTAGAATTTTAGGTTTTATGTTGTTATTATTGTATTTGAAATTTCGTGTTGTAATTGACAATTTTGTTATGAAATGAAAGGGGTTTGATTTAAATATTGTCACAAATAGTGTTATGATGATTTGAGCAATCTATTTCGTCTCTCGCTGATGTTTCGCCATCGGTTGGGTGTGACAAATTGGTATCAGAGCCATAACTATAAGGAATTAGGTAGAATTGCCATGTTCGACCTAGTCTATAGTTTAAGTGACCAAACTTGACCATTCTTGATTGTTGCTTAATAGTTAATTCTTCCTACTTTGTTTCTTCCTATTTCTTTTGGTCTTAATATATACAATATGTCTTTCCTAAGACATTTACACAATCTACACACTTGAAGACACTCATACTAACGAGACGATCTCACCAAAATATGGGTGAAACCTGCACTTTGGTGATCACTCTCAATCCGCATATTCGATTTTTCATGAAACTAAGCCATCAAGTTAGGAGTGATATCCATATCTTGATGGAAAATTTCCATTTCATACTCTAGTGGACCCTTACCAACGAGTCGGAATTCACTCCTCGTTTGGTAAGTACCAACCACACTTAGGGTACAATGTTGTCAAGTTAGGGGTGAAACCCGCATCTTGCCAACTAGTCCCACTCCTCGATTTTTTATCTCGCTAAAGTTTCGACTTTTCGATCAATTAGATACGTGTAGTAACTGGAAGGGTAAAGTGCCGTTAGTCGCTTCTAGAGAGAGTACTTTGCCTATAGGCCAAAACACGTTCCTCTAATTTGAAAGGATCTTCGATTCACTTTGGAATAGTCAACGTTTCTCAACCCGAAACATTCCAATGTTTTACTAAATCTATTTTTATGTTATCTCAATTTCTATGTGATTTTAATACTTGTTACCTTGTTCGTTTTAAACCCAATGCACAATTTGCACGACTATCTAATCAAAAAAAATAATCAAATCCTCGCAAACCAACTAAATTTATACTCCTTATGCAATCATACGTGTTTAAACTTTTTGGATACTTATGCTTATATGAATTCATACGTGTTACTTACATGCCCAACATGACTTTTACATCACCCTACGATCAAGTCTCATCCTTTCCTTTATTGTCTATCGCCTAGATGTCTTCACAAAACTCCGGTGCAAGACTGAAGTCAATGACCAACTCCAACTCGATGTCTAAGAAAGATTGTATCAAGTTTATGGCAAAGCAAATGGCTAAGATCATACCCGACATCGTTAGCAAGATCCAACCCACACCGAATGCCAAATCACCTCATGCCTCCGTCGACTCTAAGGTGGAAACACCTAAGACGACTTTTACCCATAAGCAATTTTGCTCTTGCAAGCCTCTGCCCTTCAGTAGCGAAGGAGATGCCACCCAGTTGCTCCAATGGTTTGATGCCATTGAAGTGACATTCTTACAAAGTGGATGTCCTGACCAGTTATGCACGATCAACACGACGGGCGTATTCCGATTGAGAGCCCTCGATTGGTGGACTTCCGAGCGCAACGTTCATGGGAACAATGCCGCACATGCCCTCGCTTGGGCCGACCTTCAAAAGCTTATGAGGGACGAGTTATGCCCTCCTCACGAACTTCGGAAACTAGAGAATGAATTCTGGAATCTAAAGCAAGTGGGGAACGACAATGCCGGTCTCACAGCTGCTCCAAACAGCTAAGTGCACTATGCCATAGCCAAGTTGACACCCTCGACAAGGCTATAGCTAAGTACATCGAATGCCTACCCCCTCCATCGTCGACCTAGTCGAAGCTGCCACCCCCAAAACCCTCGAGGAAACCAATAGGGTAGCCTCCAAGTTCAACAACAACCACGTTCTATGTGAAGCTTTCCAAAACTTCATCAAGGAACGCGTACCAAGCCTCAACCGATACCCTTAATGAACCTACACGTTCCAAACCTTCCACCAAAAACAACAAAGGCAAGAAGCGGAAGGCTTCAAGCTAAAACTACGCGGTAGTGACTCCGCCACCTCAACCTATCCAACAAGTTGCACCAACCAAACCTGACTTCACCAGAAGGGCATACACTGGACCGCATCCCAAGTGTAGCCACTGCCCTACCGCCATCCCATGAACGCCCCTTGCCGCCTTTGCACTAGTTGCAATAGGTTTGGACACTTCGCCCCACAATGTCGAAGTTTTCCACAAACCCCTGCCAGCCAAGCCCAAGCCATCACAACACCCCAAAACCTGCTGCCAACCGAACCCAACCGCCAACAATCGCAGCTCTGCATGTTTTAGGTGCGGAGATCCCAACCACTTTGCGACGTCTGCCCCAATGCAACAACAACAAACCCATGGTTGAGCCTTCGTTATCAACGCCGCTCAAGCTCAACACGCCAACGATGTTATCAACGTCATTTCTAGTCAACAATTCTATGCTTCCTGTCTTTTTGATACAAGGGAGGATAAAATTTTGTATCCACTGAATCTGAACCATTGCCTAAGTGAAAACGCTCTGAACTACCAAAATAATTCGAAGTCGAAGTCGCTAACGGAAAATCTGTCACCGTTGATTCTGTCCTTTCTAATTGTCCTTGAATCTCAATGATCATACGTTTTCCATCGACCTCATACCCATGCAAATGGGTAGCTTTGATATCATAGTAGGTATGGATTGGCTTAGGCGGGTCCGTGCTGAAGTTGTTTGCTCTGAAAAATTCATCCGTCTTCCTCTTCCTAATGATGACTCCTTACACGTCTATGAAGAGAAATCTTCCAAAGGTCTCAAGCTCATATTGTGTATCCAAGCTAACAAGTACTTGCGTAAGGAATACTTCGCCTTTGTTGCCCACATTGTGAAAAAGAAGGATAAGGGTCCAAGCGTAAGTGATGTTCCTATTCCTTGCGAATTTCCTGACGTTTTCCCCGACGATCTTCATGGCCCGCCTCCTCCTCATTCAGTTGACTTCTGAATCGATCTCATTCCGGGTGCAACTCCTGTCGTGAAGTCCCCTTATCGTCTAGCATCCTCAGAGATACAAGAGCTATCTAGCCAACTTCAAGAACTTCTTGATAAAGGCTTTATATGCCCTAGTACTTCTCCTTGGGGCGCTCCCGTGATGTTTGTCAAAAACAAAAAGATGGATCCTTTCGGATGTGTATCGACTATCGTGAGCTCAATAAGCTTACAGTCAAAAATCGATATCCTCTACCACGTATTGGCAATCTCTTCGATCAACTTCAAGGCGCGACTTGCTTCTCGAAAATTGATCTTCGTTCTGGTTATCATCAACTTCGGGTCCTCGAAGAAGATGTACCCAAAACCGCATTCCGTACACGTTATGGACATTACGAGTTCGTAGTCATGCCATTTGGCTTGACCAACGCACCCATTGTGTTTATGGATTGAAGAATCACGTGTGCAAGCCTTATCTCGACCGTTTCGTGATCGTCTTCATCGACGGTATTCTTATCTATTCTAAGACATAAGAAGAGCACGAGCGACACTTGCGTCTTATCCTTCAGATGTTACGCACTGACGTCTTTACGCCAAATCTTCAAGTGTGAATTTTGGCTAAAAGAAGTTCAATTCCTTGGTCATGTCGTCAACGAACTCGGTATTCACGTTGACCCTGCGAAAATCGAAGCCGTAAAGAATTCGATTGCTCCTAAGTCTTCGACTAAAATTCGTTCGTTTCTTGGTCTAACTAGTTACTATCGTCGCTTCATCTCGAATTTCTCCAAGATCGCCGTTCCTCTCACTTCCTTGACTCAAAAGGATAAACCGTTTGTTTGGGGTTCCGAACAAGAAGAGTCTTTCCAAGCACTCAAGGGCATGCTTTGTAATGCTCCTATCTTAGCTCTTCCTGATGGTAACGATGACTTTGTCGTGTATTGCGATGCATTGAAACAAGGTCTCGGTTGCGTCCTCATGCAACGGGATAAATTTATCACTTATGCGTTAAGACAACTCAAAATTCATGAGAAAAACTAAACTACGCACGACTTGAACTTGGTGCAGTTGTTTTTCCATTGAAGTTATGGCGACACTACCTTTATGGTACAAAGTGTACGGTCTTCACCGACCATAAGAGCCTTCAACACATCTTCAATCAAAAGTAACTCAACATGCGTCAACGTCGTTGGGTAGAATTGTTGAACGACTACGACTGCGATATTCGCTACCACCATGGTAAGGCAAATGTTGTTGCCAACGCACTGAGTGGGAAAACTCATGTTAAGAGTATACGTTGCTACTAAACTTTGGGAAAGATCCATGAGCTGATCCGCGAGGCACAATACTCAACCGTTACTGAGGGTAACCTTGATAATGAGTTGAAGTGTGGTGTCGAAACTCAACTCGTAACCAAGCCTAATGGAACCGTCTACTATCTCGATCGTATTTCGATTCCGAACCGTGACAACCTTCGTGACTTATTGATGCGAGAAGCTCATAAATCCCGATATTCTATTCACCCGGGCGCTGACAAGATATACCATGACCTTCGTACGTCTTACTGGTGGCCTGGTATGAAGAAAGATATCGCCTTGTACGTGTCGAAATGCCTTACTTGTTCCAAGGTAAAGGCCGAACATCAAGGTCCCTCTGACTTACCCAAACAACCAGAGATTCCTATCTGGAAATGGGAGAGCATTGCCATGGACTTTGTTACTAAACTCCCTCGTACCTCGTCTAGTCACGATAGTATTTGGGTTATCATTGACCGTTTGACCAACTTTGCTCACTTCCTTCCCATACGTGAGGATTTCAAAGTCGAGAAATTGGCTCGTATCTACACGGATGAAATCATTTGTCGTCATGGTATCCCCATCGACATCATCTCGACCGCGATGGTCGTTTCACCTCCCGTCTTTGGCAAACGTTTCAAAAATCCCTTGGAACTCACCTGAATCTTAGTACTGCTTTCCATCCTCAGTCTGATGGTCAAATACGCGTACTATTCAAACTCTAAAGGATATGCTTGTTCTTGCGTAATCGACTTTGGTGGCAGCTGAGATATGCACTTGCCTTTGATCAAATTCTCGTACAATAACAGTTATCACACGAGTATTCAAATGGCACCTTTCGAAGCTTTGTATGGTCGTAAGTGTCGGTCGCCTATCTGTTGGCATGAGATCACGGATGCTCAAATCACCGGTTTCGAACTTATACAAGAGACGACGGACAAGATCTTACAAATTCGAGACAACCTACTCAAAGGTAGAAGCCGACAAAAGAGTTACACAGATAGACGGCGCAAACCATTGGAATTCAACGTTTGTGACTTTGTACTTCTCAAGGTATCCCCTTGGAAGGTGTAGTTTGATTTGGTAAGAAAGGCAAATTCGTTTCTCGCTATGTAGGTCCTTTTAAGATTCTCGAAAGGATTGGCAAGGTAGCGTATCGACTGGACCAACCTCAAGAACTCAACATCGTTCATCATCTGTTCCATGTCTTAAACTTGAAGAAATGTCTAGCTGATGAAGGGCTTCAGGTTCCACTCGAAGACCTTCAAATCAACGAGACTCTGCACATCGTGGAGAAACCTGTCAAAATCATGGACCGAGGCATCAAGCAATTGAGGCGCAGTCGAATTCTTATAGTCAAGGTTCGATGGGAAGGTAAACGTGGCGCCGAATTTACTTGGGAACTCGAAAATGATATGAAGACCAAGTATCCGCATCTGTTCGTTACACCTTCATCTGAATAAATTTCGGGACGAAATTTCCTAAAGGAGGGGAATGTTGTTTCTCCATCTTGTGAAGATGTATACTCTTTCGGTATGAATGAATCATTCGACTTTTGCTTCTAGTTCGTTCTTAATAACATTCGACCCCCCGTCTAATACTGCCGGTTCCTTGACTATCAATACCCGAGTACTAAAATCTTAAAATGTTGAGGAGAATTCTCCCTGGGTGATTAACCTACTCTGTTTGTTTAGATATCGAGTCTCAACTGACCCATACTGTAGATAAAAAAGCTAGATATGAAATTAACAAAGATAGATTTCCTACTTTGTAGGGTGTTAATCAACCACCATAGTAAGTGTTCTACCAAATGGAAATTGAATCTCAAGTAACAACTTAAGAATTTCGAATAGATAGTGATCATTAGTTTGACCCACAGAGTCCACCATGATTCCCATGCAATACAAGTTAAGATTACGTGTGACATCCCGGTTTTTTCGGACAACTTAAACGCAATACTTGTCAAATAAATTATGTGCTACGTATTAAACGTTTATAAGTTGGTGTGTTATTATGTGATATCCGAGTTCGTGTTTTATGTTAGTTATAATGTATAGACGTAATAAATAAACAAATGAATCGAGCCAAACCGCGACACGAGCCAGTCTCTTTTCTTGCGACTCAAGGAACCAAGACTAGGAGTGAACCAAGTTTAAACCCAAACCATGTCGCGAGCAAACAACCCAAACCGACCCACCCAAGCCCTCGGCCGCGAGACACCAAACCGTAACCTCCTTATCTCTTTGCGCTATATATACAAACACACATGCATGTTGCTTCACAAAAACAAAAACACAAGAAACCCTAGTGAGAAAGAAGCCGACGGCAGCCCTTGTTCATCTCTTCGACCGCAAACAGCCTTCCGCTTGTTCCATTGACCGCGAGCAGCCTCTTCCTTCTTCATATCGATCGAGAGCAGCCCACTTGTTCACTTCCTCGATCACAAACAGCCTACTCCTTCTTCCCGGTCGCGAACAACACTTCCTTCTCGGTTACGGATCTTCTCGGTCGCAATTATCTTTGATCATCGGTTCCTCATCTCACTCACGGTTCGTTTACCTTATCATTAAAGATTAGAATTTATCATTTGTTACAAGATCATATTCGGATTATATGTTTGAATGCAAGGTTATGTTAGCCGATTTATTAATAATGTTTGCAAGTGATGTTTGTTCGAAATCTGAAAATCATAGGCTGTGTTTGTTTATAAAAACTAGAGATGTTGATTAGGGTTTGCATGGATATGATATATGTATTGATCTATGATGGGAAAAATCAGTTCTTGATCGCCTAGGTTCATTGTATCGACGGTTATTGCGAATTAATTGTGATAAAATGCTGAAACAGTTTGCTGAATGATAGTTACAGCCGACTTCAACTGGCTGTAACTCGGTAGTTAGTTGTCGAAAAACGGACTTTCTGAAGTCTAAAACGTAGAGATTTGAATAACGAATCTAATGGCGCTGGATTCATATTTTTCTAAAGTCGTTTGATATTTTTAAGTGGCCAAATAAGTTCAGTAACTAAAGCTGTGAAAATCCTGAAATTTTGTTAGTTGTTTATCGAGTTGGATTTTATAATCAGTAGGGAGTCGAATCTTGAAATTTGTACAGAAACTAGGTATGGAAATTTCCGGGCAACTCCCACTGGAATTTTGTTAATTGGACGATCAGTGATTTTTAAATAAATTCTTCCGTGGACTGCAGTCAGAAAGCGACGAATCTGACTGCAGCCTAGTATATTAATATTTATGGTTAATTGGTAAAGAATTAGGACTTGAAAATTTTATATAAATTTCTACAATATAGTTGTCACCTGTAGTAAAATAATTGGAATTTTGGGAACGTTGGAACTATTTTATAAAAATCCTAGAAAACAGCTGAATTATGAGTATGTAAGCTGAAATTTGATAACTTGTGATTGTGTGCACCAAAGTGTTGCATGGATTGGATTATGTTCATGATAAATTGTTTTGATTACTATGTTCACATGAGGATACTTGCATGCATGTTTGAGTGTTAGGTATTTTGTTGTGTGTATCACTTTGTGCGTAAATTACGTGTAGAATTTGTATTGGTGTGTTCACACAATGACTTGAAATCAATTGGTTTGTTAGGACGCAATTAGCGGTCCCATCCCTTACAACTTCTTTGCTACACTAACCAAGCAACTAAAGGTGAGTTCACGGCCCCTAATTTTATCCGGTTTTAAACAACAGGGGAGAAACATGTATACACTCTTCAACTCAATCTCTTTACGTTATATGAAATTAACGTCACATAACTATTCGGTAACTAAGTTAATGTTAATGTAACGTTATGGTCACTAAGCAGCTATATCACTTAAGTCCTCGTCAATCTCTCGGATCGTTAGTATTGGGTTTTAATAGCGGGGGAATTATAAGTAGTACTACTGGGCCCGACAAGCCCCATCCGAGCTAGTCGCGCTAGCCGACCGGGTATGGTCAACGGGTGAATAATTTGGCCTAACTTCGCCATGGTCAGTGATAGGCCTGGCAACACGGAGGCACAACAGTCAGCTTCGATCGCGAACACTTACGTGACATAACTTTAGGCTAGCTACCTATATATGTTAACATTGAACTTATTTACGAATCAACATTATTATTCCGGGTTAGGAATAATGGAACAAACAACAATATTATTCCGGGTTTGGAATAATGGAACCATCAGCAATATTATCCCAGGTTAGGGATAATGGAACCAACATCATTATTATTCCGGGTTGGGAACAATGGAACTAGTCGTTATCCCGGGTTAGGGATAACGGGGGAAACAAACTCATAACCGACAAACGAATTTATGAAAACCTGTGAACTCACTCATCTTTAATGTTGACACTTGTTTCTTTACATGTTTCTCAGGACGCTAGGAGCTCTAGGTGCACTCACTTGCATTGATCAAGACATCTTTTATCGAGTCTCATTTACAAACATTGTTTTGGGTTTTTCTTTGGTTTTGGCGTTTATGTTGGCGCCCGTTCCTTTACTTTACTTTATGCTTCCGCTCAACTTTAAAAACTAATGCTTCCGCTAAACATTGGTAACTAATTAAGACAATATAAAATCTACGACAAATGATTTTAGAAAACGTATTATCAAATCATATAGAGTCGTTCGACGTACTAGTGTTTCAGATTCTGGTTTGTTCACACGCCTCGCGGTAAAACTCCGCAAGTGGAAATTGAGGGTGTGACAGATTGGTATCAGAGCCACTAGCTATAGAGAACCAGGTTTGCATTAGAAGTAGACCTAAACTATAGCTGAATACACGACACTAGACGTAGTTTGGCACCGAACTGTTATATCTTGTTATGCGATGTACCACAACTGTGTTATGTAGATTATGACTTCATAATAAGAAATGAAAACAACTCGTAACTAACTACACAACCTAACAGGTAATGTCATCATCATCATCGTTATCATCATCCGACAAACTTACGCCACCAAGAGCGCCAGGAAAGGCACCTATGGTGGAACCCTTACCATCTTATGGCGTGGAGACACGCTCAGCTGCGAGGAAAAGGCTCGCTCTGGGGGAGGAGTCGTCATCACGCCCAATCATCGCTGTGCCGGTCAAACCGGTTAACTCGGTAGAAGTAGGGAATGACCTACTTAGAAATATGATACAGAAACAACAAGAACAATTAGAAAGAATGCAGGAAACCATCCTAGCACAAGGATGGATGATCCGACAACTGACAGGTAAAATTGGCTCGCTCGAGGAAGAGCAACATACGAGTAAGATAGCTCGTAACGCTTTAGCCAGAGATCTGCGTGCTGAGCAGATAAGAGCCGACTGGCTCGAAGACAGAGTCCTGGAAAATAGTTGGAGAATCCAGGAGAGCAAAATCAAGCACCTGCACCAGCACCGGCCCCTCCAGTGCCGGTAGAGGAGGATCCGGAAGAGGATCCAGAGGAGGACCCTGAAGAGGATCCAGAAGAGGATCCAGAAGAGGACCCAGAGGAGGACCCAGAGGAGGATCCAGAGGAGGATCCGGAGGAGGACCCAGCTGTAGAAGCTGGAAATGCCGCGCAGGATGACGGCAACGATAGTGATCTGGGGATGGAGACGTAGACGACTGACACGTCTCGCTTATCTTATTTACTTTCCTTCAGTCTATTTATTTTCCCACTTGTGTTTAAACTTGAGACTTTATAGTGAGTTCGTATGTTTGGTTGGCACTTTGTAAGATGTTGAAACTTTATTTAATCAAGTAATTCTTTTGACTATTTAATATATTTGAGCTGACATAACTTGAGAATTATTAAAGTACGAAATAGGATAACTATATTGGATATATAGACTTATCGGGGTGTGTTTATGTTGTTTTTCGAAGATCTAAATGGCGACTGGACGACATGGAAACCTTAACATGACGCCCGAAGAACTAGCTGCAATGATTCAAGAGCACGTGAATGCAGCTCTAGCGGGTGTTCAGAACCAACCGGCAGGTAACCATTGTTAAATTTTCATGTGAAAATCTAATAGTTGGGCTAGTAGAATTCCTCGCTGACTACCTATCCTCTGTCAGCAGGGGGGGGTTTTAACCCCTACAAGATGTTCCTCGACGCGAAACCAAGCAAATTCTCGGGGCAGAAGGACCCATAGGACTGGTCCGCTGGATCGAAAAATCTGAATCAGTATTTGAAATGTGCAACTGTCTAGAGGCCAACAAGGTCAAGTATGCAGCCTCAACACTGGAAGATGGGGCACTAACTTGGTGGAATGCACAAGTCCAAACGCGTGGACTTATTGCTGCAAATGCAATGGCCTGGGCCGAGTTTAAGGCCCTAATCAAAGAAGAGTACTGTCCGCGAGACAGAGTGCAACAGTTGGAGCAAACTTTATGGAACCACAAGATGGTGGGATCTGAAATCGAAGCATACACAGCAAAACATCACGACTTGGTATTTCTATGTCCCGATCTGGCCAACACTGTGGAGAAACGACTTGAGTTTTACCTTGGGGGTCTGGTTCCGGAGATTCAGGGTATGGTAATGGCTAGTAACCCTGCAACTGAACATCAAGCAATCAGGTTGGCGCACAAACTCACCGATAAGGCGGTGGAACAAAAGAAGTTGCCAGCTCGGGGTACGACTGAAGTTGCCCCTGATAATAAAAGAAAGTTTGAAGACTCGTCCGTTCGGCAGTCTTCGTCATCCCAGCCACAACAGGGGAACCAGAAACGGTTCAATCATTACAACAGCCACCGGGGTCACCAAAATCAGCCCGCCAACAACAACAACCAGAACGCAAGCGGCTATGTAGGTCGAAAGCCGCAGTGCAATCGCTGTAATCTTCATCATCACGGCCCTTGTGCCGGGAATCGCTGCCAACGATGTGGCAAGGTGGGACATGCGGCAAAGGATTGTCGTGGGGAAATCATGTCCCGACAGAACCAAAATCAACACCAAGGCCCACAACAGGGTGTTAACCGGGGATGCTATCAGTGTAGTAGCACTGCCCACTTCAAAAGAGACTGCCCACAGCTCCGTAACAACAACAACAACAACAATGGTGGGAACAACCACAACCACAATAACCACAACAACAACAATAACAACAACAACAATGGAAATGGCGGCACAGGAGGTGCCAAAGGTCGCGCATTTACATTGGGCCGCGGAGAGGCCAGAAACGACTCGAACGTGGTCACCGGTAAGTTTCCCCTTAATGAACATTTTGCTACTGTGCTTTTTGATACGGGTGCGGATAGGAGCTTTATATCTGAGTCTTTTAGGAAGAACCTAAATCTCACGCCTAAACCCTTAGAGACCCCTTATATCATAGAACTAGCCGATGGTAATTCTATAGATGTGACCCATATAGTATCCGGCTGTCAACTCAAACTCGCGGGTCACACTTTTACCATTGATCTGATGACAACTACCCTGGGTAGTTTTGACGTGGTAGTCGGAATGGATTGGCTATCCGACGTCCGAGCTGAAGTCCTCTGCTTCGAAAAATATATCCATATTCCGCTCTCTAACGACGAAATCTTGACGGTACAAGGCGATAAGGCAAGCGCCGTCACCAACATCATCTCTTACATGCAAGCGCAGAAGTATCTTCGGAGGAAGAACTCCTTCGCTTTACTCGCACTGGTTACCGAACAGCCTAAGGACGAGAAACGTATAGAAGACATCCCTGTCGTCCGTGATTTTTCCGATGTATTCCCAGAGGAATTACCTGGTCTTCCACCCCATCGACAATTGGAGTTTGAAATCGAATTGGCGAACCATGCAACTCCTATCGCCAAGGCTCCATACCGCCTAGCTCCAGCCGAGCTGCAGGAACTGTCTACCCAACTTCAGGAGCTATTAGAAAAGGGATTTATCCGACCAAGCGTTTCTCCATGGGGAGCTCCAGTCCTTTTTGTCAAGAAGAAGGACGGGACCTTCCGCATGTGCATCGACTACAGGGAACTCAACAAGGTTACTGTCAAGAACCGATACCCGTTACCTCGCATCGACGATCTCTTCGACCAACTTCAAGGGTCAAGCTACTACTCCAAGATTGATCTACGGTCTGGTTACCATCAGTTACGCGTCTGGGAGGAGGATATCGCTAAGACGGCATTTCGTACTCGGTATGGCCATTATGAGTTCTTGGTCATGCCCTTCGGTCTCACCAACGCACCCGCGGTGTTCATCGACCTCATGAACCGTGTGTGTAAACCATACCTCGACAAGTTTGTCATTGTGTTCATCGATGACATACTCATCTATTCTAAAAGTGAAGAAGAACATGCTGAACATCTACGATTACTGCTAGGATTACTTCAACAGGAGAAGCTATATGCCAAGCTTTCAAAGTGTGATTTCTGGATTCGGGAAGTTCAGTTTCTTGGGCATATCGTAAATGAAAAGGGTATCCACGTAGACCCTGCCAAGATTGAAGCCATCAAAAACTGGGAAGCACCCAGGACACCGACGGAGATCCGCCAATTTTTGGGTTTGGCTGGTTACTACAGACGCTTCATCGAGGGATTTTCAAAGATCGCACAACCGCTTACTACCCTCACCCAGAAAGGCATCAAGTATGCTTGGGGTAACAAGCAGGAAGCGGCATTTCAATTGCTAAAGCAGAAACTTTGCAGTGCACCCATTCTGTCCTTGCCGGAAGGGACAGATGACTTTGTAGTATATTGTGGTGCTTCCATTCAGGGATTGGGATGCGTACTCATGCAGCGCGACAAGGTCATCGCGTATGTGTCCCGACAATTGAAGGTTCACGAGAAAAATTACACAACACATGACCTGGAATTGGGAGCAGTAGTGTTTGCACTTAAGATTTGGAGACACTACCTCTATGGAACGAAGTGCACAATCTTTACAGACCACAAGAGCCTCCAACACATCTTTGATCAGAAGGAGTTGAACATGCGACAGCGTCGCTGGGTCGAACTCTTGAACGATTATGAGTGTGCCATTCGGTATCACCCGGGTAAAGCTAACGTGGTAGCTGATGCCCTCAGTAGGAAGGAACATTTGAAACCTCGTCGAGTACGAGCACTACAGCTCACTATTCATTCGGGGTTACCCGAACAGATACGCGACACGCAGTTAGAAGCAGTTAAGGATGAGAACATCAAGGCCGAATCAGTGGGAAAAATGGAACGCGATTGGGAAGTAAAACCCAATGGGGCCCGGTATTTCATGAATCGCATATGGGTACCTCTCTACGGAAACCTCAGAGAGCTAGTCATGGATGAAGCTCACAAATCCCGATACTCTGTCCATCCGGGTTCGGATAAGATGTATCAAGACCTTAAAGCTGCGTATTGGTGGCCCAACATGAAAGCCGATATAGCCACCTACGTGAGTAAATGTTTGACTTGTGCAAAAGTCAAGGTAGAGTATCAAAAGCCATCGGGGCTACTCCAACAACCTGAGATCCCAGTGTGGAAATGGGATCAGATCTCAATGGACTTCATCACTAAACTCCCACGAACTTTGGGTGGTTGCGATACCATCTGGGTAATTGTGGATCGTTTAACTAAGTCTGCACACTTCCTAGCTATTAAAGAACCAGATAAGATGGAGAAATTGACTCGCATCTACATTAAGGAAGTAGTTTCTCGGCACGGAGTGCCAACGTCCATCATCTCAGACAGAGATGCTCGCTTCACGTCCAACTTTTGGCAGTCACTTCAGAAAGCGTTGGGAACACGCTTAGATATGAGCACAGCCTATCACCCTCAGACTGATGGTCAAAGCGAAAGGACCATACAGACCTTGGAAGACATGCTTAGGGCATGCGTAGTAGACTTCGGAAATAGTTGGGAAATTCACCTGCCTTTAGTGGAATTCTCATATAACAACAGTTATCATACGAGTATTTCAGCAGCACCGTTTGAGGCATTATACGGTCGTAAATGTAGATCACCGGTCTGTTGGGCAGAATCGGTGACAGTCAACTCACAGGCCCTGAGTTAATACTTGAGGCTACTGAAAAGATTGTAAAAATCAGAAACTGCATGGCGGCGGCACGAGATCGACAGAAAAGCTACGCTGATCAACGACGCAAACCGCTCGAATTTCAAGTAGGCGACCGCGTCCTACTGAAGGTGTCACCCTGGAAGGGTGTAATCCGCTTCGGAAAACGAGGCAAACTAAACCCACGGTACGTAGGTCCGTTTGTGATCTTGAAACGTATTGGACCCGTAGCTTATCAATTAGACCTTCCTGCTGAACTCAATGGAGTTCACAACGTATTTCACGTGTCAAATCTGAAGAAGTGTCTATCAGATGAAACTCTAGTCATTCCATTGGATGAGATTCAAGTGGATGAACAACTACACTTTGTGGAACAGCCTATCGAGATCATGGATCGTGAGATCAAGACTCGAAGGCACAGCAAGATTCCGATCGTTAAGGTTCGTTGGGACTCTAAGCGTGGACCGGAGTTCACGTGGGAAAGAGAGGACCAAATGAAAAGCAAATACCCACACCTCTTCGCAACTGAGCAGCAAACTAACGATACCAGTAACTAAATTTTCGGGACGAAAATTCTTTCAACATGGGGATGATGTGACAACCTGGAAATTTCTCATACTTTTGCGTACCATTGTTAACTAAATCCTTGTGCATGGCACTTGGGAATCTTTGTGCATGGTACTTGGGAACTTCTTGTAACTTCGCATACCATCGTTAACGAACTAACTCTTTGTGCGTGGCACTCTAAACATGTACGCTCTAAACATGTACGCTGCATTCTAAACCACGTTTACTCAATTTTCGGGACGAAAATTCTTTAACATGGGGATAATGTGACATCCCGGTTTTTCGGACAACTTAAACGCAATACTTGTCGAATAAATTATGTGCTATGTATTAAACGTTTATAAGTTGGTGTGTTATTATGTGATATCCGAGTTCGTGTTTTATGTTAGTTATAATGTATAGACGTAATAAATAAACAAATGAATCGAGCCAAACCGCGACACGAGCCAGTCTCTTTTCTTGCGACTCAAGGAACCAAGACTAGGAGTGAACCAAGTTTAAACCCAAACCATGTCGCGAGCAAACAACCCAAACCGACCCACCCAAGCCCTCGGCCGTGAGACACCAAACCGTAACCTCCTTATCTCTTTGCGCTATATATACAAACACACATGCATGTTGCTTCACAAAAACAAAAACACAAGAAACCCTAGTGAGAAAGAAGCCGACGGCAGCCCTTGTTCATCTCTTCGACCGCAAACAGCCTTCCGCTTGTTCCATTGACCGCGAGCAGCCTCTTCCTTCTTCATATCGATCGAGTGCAGCCCACTTGTTCACTTCCTCGATCACAAACAGCCTACTCCTTCTTCCCGGTCGCGAACAACACTTCCTTCTCGGTTACGGATCTTCTCGGTCGCAATTATCTTTGATCATCGGTTCCTCATCTCACTCACGGTTCGTTTACCTTATCATTAAAGATTAGAATTTATCATTTGTTACAAGATCATATTCGGATTATATGTTTGAATGCAAGGTTATGTTAGCCGATTTATTAATAATGTTTGCAAGTGATGTTTGTTCGAAATCTGAAAATCATAGGCTGTGTTTGTTTATAAAAACTAGAGATGTTGATTAGGGTTTGCATGGATATGATATATGTATTGATCTATGATGGGAAAAATCAGTTCTTGATCGCCTAGGTTCATTGTATCGACGGTTATTGCAAATTAATTGTGATAAAATGCTGAAACAGTTTGCTGAATGATAGTTACAGCCGACTTCAACTGGCTGTAACTCGGTAGTTAGTTGTCGAAAAACGGATTTTCTGAAGTCTAAAACGTAGAGATTTGAATAACGAATCTAATGGCGCTGGATTCATATTTTTCTGAAGTCGTTTGATATTTTTAAGTGGCCAAATAAGTTCAGTAACTAATGCTGTGAAAATCCTGAAATTTTGTTAGTTGTTTATCGAGTTGGATTTTATAATCAGTAGGGAGTCGAATCTTGAAATTTGTACAGAAACTAGGTATGGAAATTTCCGGGCAACTCCCACTGGAATTTTGTTAATTGGACGATCAGTGATTTTTAAATAAATTCTTCCGTGGACTGCAGTCAGAAAGCGACGAATCTGACTGCAGCCTAGTATATTAATATTTATGGTTAATTGGTAAAGAATTAGGACTTGAAAATTTTATATAAATTTCTACAATATAGTTGTCACCTGTAGTAAAATAATTGGAATTTTGGGAACGTTGGAACTATTTTATAAAAATCCTAGAAAACAGCTGAATTATGAGTATGTAAGCTGAAATTTGATAACTTGTGATTGTGTGCACCAAAGTGTTGCATGGATTGGATTATGTTCATGATAAATTGTTTTGATTACTATGTTCACATGAGGATACTTGCATGCATGTTTGAGTGTTAGGTATTTTGTTGTGTGTATCACTTTGTGCGTAAATTACGTGTAGAATTTGTATTGGTGTGTTCACACAATGACTTGAAATCAATTGGTTTGTTAGGACGCAATTAGCGGTCCCATCCCTTACAACTTCTTTGCTACACTAACCAAGCAACTAAAGGTGAGTTCACGGCCCCTAATTTTATCCGGTTTTAAACAACAGGGGGAGAAACATGTATACACTCTTCAACTCAATCTCTTTACGTTATATGAAATTAACGTCACATAACTATTCGGTAACTAAGTTAATGTTAATGTAACGTTATGGTCACTAAGCAGCTATATCACTTAAGTCCTCGTCAATCTCTCGGATCGTTAGTATTGGGTTTTAATAGCGGGGGAATTATAAGTAGTACTACTGGGCCCGACAAGCCCCATCCGAGCTAGTCGCGCTAGCCGACCGGGTATGGTCAACGGGTGAATAATTTGGCCTAACTTCGCCATGGTCAGTGATAGGCCTGGCAACACGGAGGCACAACAGTCAGCTTCGATCGCGAACACTTACGTGACATAACTTTAGGCTAGCTACCTATATATGTGAACATTGAACTTATTTACGAATCAACATTATTATTCCGGGTTAGGAATAATGGAACAAACAACAATATTATTCCGGGTTTGGAATAATGGAACCATCAGCAATATTATCCCAGGTTAGGGATAATGGAACCAACAACATTATTATTCCGGGTTGGGAATAATGGAACTAGTCGTTATTCCGGGTTAGGGATAACGGGGAAACAAACTCATAACCGACAAACGAATTTATGAAAACCTGTGAACTCACTCATCTTTAATGTTGACACTTGTTTCTTTACATGTTTCTCAGGACGCTAGGAGCTCTAGGTGCACTCACTTGCATTGATCAAGACATCTTTTATCGAGTCTCATTTACAAACATTGTTTTGGGTTTTTCTTTGGTTTTGGCGTTTATGTTGGCGCCCGTTCCTTTACTTTACTTTATGCTTCCGCTCAACTTTAAAAACTAATGCTTCCGCTAAACATTGGTAACTAATTAAGACAATATAAAATCTACGACAAATGATTTTAGAAAACGTATTATCAAATCATATAGAGTCGTTCGACGTACTAGTGTTTCAGATTCTGGTTTGTTCACACGCCTCGCGGTAAAACTCCGCAAGTGGAAATTGAGGGTGTGACATTACGTGTGCACCCGTAATAATAAATTGTCTTGCATGGTCATCCAAGAATTCTCTAGTTCCAAACCATATGGTCAACATGAAAGGCACACCTGTAACGCCTTGCTTTTTCATACTTTCCTTAATTAAAAAGTATAATCGTATTTCTATTTTTGAAAACTTGTATTCATATTTCTTTTCCCGATTTTGCAATCTGAGACTTGAATCGTAATAAAAATGCATACTTGCTATATATACATGCTTTGCATACATTCAATTGTTTAAACTGATACTTGTTATACGTGCAAAGACTCAAACATTCACACTCGATACTTAAATCATACTTATATGCGTTATATACTTAAAACATGCAAAAATGACAAGTTAAACTAAGTTCAAGGACTAAAAGTGTCAAAAACCAAAGAAACTACTGGTATAACCCACCTCGCGGTCCGCGACCGACAACCCAGTAACCTCTCGCGGCCTGCCAGACCTCTAGCGGCCCGCGACTGAGCCTTCTTCACCCTATCGCAGCCCGCAAGAGGGGCATAATCCGGAGAAGATGGTTTCTTGCCCATGGATTGGTCCATTTTGTGTTTTCTACATTTATTACTCCCCAACTAACAACCCACTAACCCCATCTATAAATACCACCTCCTCCCACTCTCATTTCACACCTCAAACACTTCTCTCTTTCTCTCTAAAGCTCTCTCTCCATCTGAAAGTTCAAGACTTTCAAAGTGAGTTCTACTCACCCTTACCTCCCTTCTTTGATTTTTCTTCCTTTCTTAACACTTAAAATCACCTCTAGGAATGTTTCCATAGATTTTCCATGGAAAACTAACTTGGAACATCACCATATTTGAGGTCTCAAGTGCAAGAGCTTTTCGTTATAATAGGATTTCAACCCACAAGTTTTGTATCCTTCCAAGCTTGTTCTTGAAACAAGACTTGAGTTGGTAGTGTGTGATTACTTGGAAGCCTTGGCTGTCCTACCTTCAATCCACCACCTCACTTCATGATTTTGATTATTTTTTGTCTTTTATTTTTATGCTTACCTTATTCATGACCATTCTTGTTGCCCTTGTGATGACTTGTGCATTGGTGAACTATATGAAAGAGGTTAAAGGAAGGTTATCCTCCTACCTCCATGCATGACTTCTATGAACTTCCATGATGTTTATGATCTACTTATTATATATACTATATAATATATGTATATATATATATCCACTAACAGAACCCTTGATGATAATCGAATGATTGTCCATCATGGTACTAGGTTACATCACCTAAGTACTTAATTCCTCATTACGATTCTAATGGGTATCCTAACCCATGAAAAACACACCAACCCGAATGGGTATTATAGTGTCAAGAACGAGTATTAAGTCTAGATCATTATTTTCCCGTATCAAACTTTAGTGTATTAAATTCCTAATCTTTCATTATCATCCGAATACTTACCAACCTACGTTCTCCTCTTGTAGGATAACTCGGTGCTTCATCCTCGAAACTCCCCAACACTTTACGGAAATACCAAGTGGAAGCTTGCAAAACCGTGAGTACACTCGAACACCTTTTTTACGTTTTACACATTTGGGTGCAACATGTTAGACTATCAAAATACACGCAATCACACTTATACTTTTATGCAATCACACAAACAATCTATCATACATGCTATAGTTACGTGATACACGATTTGTATACGTGGAACATTCTTATGTGATTCTATCTGTCATTAACTACGTACGAGCCTCCCCCTTAACATGTATAGCGCTTTAGGAGTAACGCACCGCCCGTATTCTTGAGGTCATGTTAAGTTTATTCTATTTTGCGATGACACGCGAGGGTTGACTTATAGATCGCATGCCATGTTTACATTAATCTAGTATGCTAGCTTAACATGTGGATTCGTTTAAATCTTTTCATACTTATGCTATACCAAACTTGTGTACTCGCCAATACTTGTTGTATTGAATTATACTTTTAACATGTTGCAGGTTAAAGATGTTGATCATGATGAAACTTAGTAGGGACGCCATAGATACACACCTAGAATGTTAGGTTTTATGTTGTTATTGTTGTATTTGAAATTTCGTGCTGTAATTGACAATTTTGTTATGAAATGAAATGAGTTTAATTTAAATCTTGTTGCAAATAGTGTTATGATGCCTTGAGCAATCTATTTCGTCTCACTCCGATGTTCCCACCATCGGTTGGGGTGTGACAACACGACAGCCTACCTACTTCTAACATAGAAGGGACCTTTGTGATGGTCCATGCGCTAACACCCGGTGCCTCCAACTTGTGGGATGGCACGGCGTCGTATGAAACAATAGTAGAGTGAATCCCTACTAAAGATAAGTTCATTAGGGATCGAGAATGTCTTATTCTGAAGCCGGGATTCAACATACCTGAGGAAGGGATCCTGATGCGTGCTCCCCGTGAGGATGACTTGTATGTCTTAGACATGAGTGTTGCGACAACAACGACAAAATCCACGCAATGTTTCGTGTCCAAAGCACCAGAAAAAGAATCGACCATGTGGCATAGAAAGATGGGGCACATTCATCTTCGAAAAATGAACTTTTTAGTACACAACAATCTAATTGAGGGAGTTAATCTAAAGAGTTTTCACTTGAGTGATGACTGCATAAGTTGCAAAAAGAGAAAATGGAATAAAAAGTCTCATCCAAGAAAGCTCCTAAACTCAATCAAGCTCCCGCTAGAAAGACTATACATGGATCTCTTTGGACCTGTCAACGTTCGAAGTATCTCTAGAGATATATATTGTCTCCTTGTGACTGATGATTATTCAAGATTTTCGTGGGTGATGTTCTTAGAGAGAAAATATGAAACCTTTGAGAGTTTGATGATATTATTCTGGAAATTAGAGAACCGATACAAATTACTAATTAGTCGCATTCGAAGTGACAACGGTACAGAGTTCAAAAACAATCGGATGGCAGAGTTTTGTAATGAGTAGGGAGTTTTGCATGAATTCAGTGCACCATATACACCACAGCCATTGGTGTAGTTGAACGCAAAAACAGAACCTGATAGAGACAGCAAGAACCATGCTCGTTGACTCTAAACTTCCAGTTAGTTTCTTGGAACAAAATCGTGGCTTCTACATGCTATACTTTGAACAGAATATTAACAGTCAAGCCACACAAGAAAACGTGTTTTGATTACATAATCAACGAAAGCTAAACCTGAAGTATTTAGAACCATTTGGGTCACCTTGTAGGGTAATCGATGCTGATGGAAAATTTGGAAGTAAATCAATGGAGGGGTTCTTCGTGGGATATGCTAGTCCACTTAGGAGAGTCTATCTTCCTAGCATAAACCGGGTTATTAAAGCTCAGAAGGTAGATTGTCAACACTACATGTCTCCAACATGGAAACAAGGCGATGCTTGGTTGTTCAACTATGATAGTCTTTGGGATTCCTTCGAGCTTCCAGCTGAACCGACAGAAGAGGAACTTTTGATTCTTTATCAGCAACAACAAGCTTCATCACAAAACAAGTTCCTAGACCTATTTGATTACTCAAACACCTATTGGTACACACGATGCTGAAGCTATTACATGTACTCAACATCTAGGATCTCAGATTGTAGGAATAAGTGATCCCACAGCAAATCAAGAGATGAATGAACCAGCTCCCACGTTCGATCAAAGTGATGATTCTGATTCTGATGTTGAACCAACATATGACAATGACAGATCTACTTCTGATAATGGTGTAGAACAGATTGAAAGTTTGCTAAACAATCAAGCTGGTCCAAGTACTCAGAATGAAGCATCTACAAATAATCATGATCAAAACATCACTAATCTAGAACACGAAGTTATGCTGAGGACATTGTCTTACCACCCATCAGAAAACATCATTGGAGAGTTGCAGACTAGTGTTAAAACGCGAAATCAGATCAATAAGGATCTTAGTTGTTTTTATACTATTGTTGCCCATGTACAAGATACTGTCTCATATAGTTGCTTTATTTCGCAACTACTACATTTTGAGAAACTCGGAGTTTGGAAACTTGTTGATCTACCAGACGACTACAAGAAGATTAGTACAAACTGCATCTTCAAGTATAAACGTGACGATAGAGGAGTAATTATTTAAAGCAAAGCTCGACTCGTTGTTCAAGGATTTCATTAGCAAGAGGGAATAGACTACACTGAGGTCTATGCTCCCGTGGCACGATTAGAAGCTATCCGCGTTTTCCTAGCATTCACGTCAGTGAAAGGATTCAAAGTGTACCAATTGGATGTCAAGTCTGCGTTCCTTTATGGAAAATTGAAGGAGGATGTCTGTGTCGGCCAACCACCGGGGTTTGCCGATCCAATATACAAAGACAAGGTTTATCTATTGAATAAGGCATTATACAGTTTACAATAGGCCCCAAAATCCTGGTGCGAGACGCTTCCTCAACACCTTCTAGACAATGGTTTTAGAAGAGGAATAGTAGACAATACTCTCTTCACACGGGAAGCAGAATGACACATCTTAATTGTACACATCTATGTGGATGACATCATATTTGGTTCGACAAACGATGTGTTGTGTAAAGACTTTGAAAGAGTCATGAAGAAAAAATTTGAGATGAGCTCTATGGGGGAAATGAAGTTCTTCTTGGGACTTCAGGTCGATCAATTGCCTGATGGTATCTTCATACATCAGACAAAGTATGTGAACGATGTGTTGGAGAAATTCAAGATGTCCGAAACATCACTAGTATTTATCCCATTGGATCTAAATCACGACATCGGACCTGATTCGACGAAGGTGAACATCGATGAAACTTTATATCGCTCAATGATCGGATCTTTGATGTACCTGACAGCTTCAAGGCCGAATATCATGTATCCGACATAACTCTGTGCCCGATATCAGTCAAGTCCTAAAGTGTCACATATGATGATCGTCAAGAAGATTCTTCGATACTTGAAGGGTTGACCAAGCACCGACTTGTGGTATCCACGATCAGACGATTTTAATCTCGCTAGATACTCCGACTCTGACTTTGGGTTTTGCAAATTATATGCTAAACCTACAACTGATGGTTGCCAGTTCTTTGGCACACGATTGTAACGTGGCAATGCAAGAAGCAAACCACGGCCTCTCTCTCCACTTGCAAAGCAGAATACGTTTCAGCTTCTAGTTGTTGTTCCCAAATCTTGTGGATACAACAACAGATGAAAGATTGCAGTTTCTTGATACGCCTATATATGTAGATAACGAGGCTGCCATTAACATCACAAAAAATCTGGTTCAACACTCTAAAACTAATCATATTGAGATACGACATCAGTTTATCCGTGACTACTACGAGAAAAGTTTATTTGTATTGAACAAAAATAGACTTTTATTCAAAAACCGTTTGACAAAGCAAAATTTAAATATCTTTTGAAATTAAACGGGATGAAAGATCTGACATCAGGGGGGACACAGAGGTTGAAGCCGAGATGGATGACGATTTGACGTAATCCTCATTGGTTTGTCAAGTTTTTAGTTTTTGATTTTCTTTCTTTAAAAAAATCCAAAAATATGTTTTTGATTTTAGGGAGAAATATGTTGTGAAAAATACAAAAAAAACATATAAAAATTTGAAAGTGTACAAAAACATGAAAAAGACAAAAAGAGTTTTCGTGTAATAAGAGGAAATGATAGTACATCAGTGGACCATCACAGTATGCTAAAGAAATGTAGTGTCAAAATGTTTAAACAGGTTTCACGGATGATGTGCCAGTAGCAGTTTGCAAGCTTTGAATGAGATTTCTTTAACGATCAGAAAATTCAAGATTAAGAAAACAGAGTTAAATATCTTGAAGCTGAGAATGTGCAGTTGGTCTCAATGCTTACTACTGTTACTATTGAAATTGAGAGACTTCATAGAGTGGTAAAGGATCTTGAAGTTGAGAAATTTGTGAATGCAAAGAAGTTTGATGTTCTATACAAAGTGCTTGAGAAAAGGTTTGGTATAAACTTCAATGCTTAATATTATTTGATTGAAATTGAAGAGGCAAAGGCTAAGGCTGCTAAAAGAGCCAAAAAAGTAAAAGCTGATGCTGCAACTGCAGGTAAAGGAAAGGAAAAGGTTGATGTTATTCCTGTTGTTACACCTGTTGAGCAAGAACCAGAGCCTGGGATTGATATATCAAAGTTTTTGTTGATTGGATCGGTTATTGATGTTCCTTACGTGCTAAAAAGACTAAGAAGCCGATCAGAGATCTAGTGTTCTTTAATGATAAGGAAGAGGAAGAAATGGATGATGATGAAAATGATGATGGTGGTGGTGGTGATAACACAAAAGATGATGGAAAGAAAGACGATGACGATAAAGATGATAATGATGATAATCAAGGGGTACTGGTCTGGTAGTTCAAGCTAAAATGGATGATTCTTTCGACTATGATGCTTATCTGAATGATGAAGTGAATCAAGAAGATGATGCTCAAAGACATGGGGAAACTAAGGATTCTGTGAATGAAACAGAGCATACATGAATCTTCACAGACGTTGGTCCAAGAACGGTTGTTCCTCTTATGCCACCTAAAGTATTTTATCTGGAACAAGGTGTAGAGGAAGGGGAGTTTATGCATAACTATACAAAAGAGGAGATAGCTCAGATGTTAGGGGTAGATGAAAACTCATTTGAATTTTATTTTGAAGAGGAGCTGAATAACATAAGTGCTTCAAAACCAGAAGACTATGTATATAGATATGTGGCAGATGCCGATAACTATGATTGGGTTATCGTGCAGGATGATTCTGATGATGAAATTGTCAAATACACTAGTGATGGAATAGATGCCTTCCCAACCTTCCAAGAGATGTTTGTTGAAACAATAGATGATTCGTTAAAGAGAAAAGTCGAGGAAACGTGGATGTTTGCTTCGAATGAAATGTGTTGGAGATTTTCTCGTGGGACAACTAAACAAAGCATGGTTTCCACTCCGATACAAGTTCTTTCTACATGTTTTAATTTAGTGTTTGAGCAACAGACGAAGTGGTGATGACATGGCGAATAACGACTTGGTTGGAATGATGATATCTTTGACATTAAACAAACCGTTTGGTGTTTCAAAGTACATTTTTGCAAACTTGAAGGAGAACCTGAGAAGAACCAGATATGGTGGAAACGAGTTTTGGATGTATCCTCGTTTTCTCCAAATGATATTAAATGTGCAACATCCGAATCTTTCGAAGAACGACAACGATGTTTTAAAAATTGAGGTTATGATGGAACATTCATTAAAGATCTTTAGAGGTGTAGCAGCAAAAAGTTACAAGGAAAGCACACCTCCTCGAAAATTGATCGGATTTCTGGCAAATGATAAATATGTTGCACCAGAAAACGATAAGTGGCGCCATGATGATAGTGAGTGAGATAATGAAGAACCAATTCTGAAAAAGATGATCGAACATAAATTTGGTCGTCAAAAGAGAAAGGTGATGATGATGATGGTGATAATGATGGTAATGGTGGTGCAAGTGATGTAGGTACTACAGGAGGTGATAAGGGTAGAAAGAAACAAAGCAAAAAGACTATGGAAACATCATCAACACAACCTGAAATCACACAACCTACGACCTCACATCAAGAAACTGTACTTGAACCAGTTGCAGAAGTCTAGTCTACTTTTACAACAGAGGAGACTGAACCTGTAATGACGGAACCCATTACAATCTCTGAACCACAAGCTTCTAATACCACAACAACTAAAACACATTCGGCTAAAGATACTCCAATTCAGTCACAACCTACTACTTCATCAGTTCAACAATCACAGTCCACAACTCATCAACAAAATACAAAACGAAGTAGCGTTTATTTTCTGAAATGGAAAAGGATGAAAAAGTGGATTTTTTTGTTCTCTCAGTTGCAAGCTGTAACAATTCAGATTAACAAGCATTCGGAGTTTTTGTCTTCCAATCGGAACACAGTTGTCAAACAACAGTTGAAGATAAAATTCTTTGAAAGAGACTATTAGAAAACAGGATTTTGAAATTGCACAGTTAAGAAAAGAAAATGAGCAGCTAAAGACTGCAGATGCTGAAAGAGCAACTCAGCTTCAACAGATGAGAGCAGCTGATAACTCTCAGGGAATTGAGTTGAATTGGCTGAAAGAACGTACTGCGGCTATTCAGCGATCTGCCGAAACATTAACTGCTAAGCATAAAGACTTAAGAGAATGGTATCATTCTCGTAATGCTACACTGGTTGAAGGCTTTAATGGTATTAAAGACGTGTTTGAAATGAGCAGAAAGCGAGTGAACATTCTGTGGAATGAAAGGTGCAGAGCACAGGAGATCAAACGTAAACGTGATCAGGATGGTGAAGACCCTGGAAATCCTGATGCTTCAGCCTCATCCTCGCAACCAAAAGTTTTTGCTTCAACTCCAGTGGTAGAATCTAATGTACAACAGATCGCGACCGATCCAGATACCTCCAGTGACACTCAAGAGGAAGCAGGAAAGGTTTGATATTTCTGGAAAGTATTGAAGACCTGATTATCAATCAACGTTAGATTGAAGATTTTCAGGGAAAGTTTGTTGATATAACAGGCATTTCGGAATGAAGACCGAAGACCAAGCAACAGCCAAGGGGGAGTTTGTTGATACACTTTTGTGTGTGTTGCTTGTTCTTAGTTACGCCTGTAATTGTACGGTCTTTGTTTATTGTGTCTGTATAGTTTGGTCGTGTCGACCAAATCAAGATATCCTCCTATCTTGATTTAGTACGAGATTAGTTAGTCTGTGTTGTAAAACAGTTACATGTATGCATACTGTTGAGTCTTGTGTACGTCATGTTTGTGGCACGTTCTCCGAAGAACACATCTATGTGCGAGTGAAAGGTGCTTCGTACGAGCAAGTTGTTGCTCGTATGAGCCACTCACCATTCGTACGAGTGACTCTTAAGTCGTACGAGTGGGCTCATCTCAACAAGTATCTTGCTTGATTCGTACGAGCCAGTTCGTTCATACGAGCATCCTTAGAGAATGTTCTTCGTGACTTATAGTGTTTCGTACAACTAGTAACATTCTTCGTGCTGTTGCTAGGTGTAGGCACTATATAAACAGACATGCACTTCCTAGTAAGTGGTTGGTCAATACATACTAGAGAGATATTTGTATGATGTCTGCATCAAAACAATAGTTAGGGGTTCAATATTTCAGATATTTGTATGATGTCTAGACTTTACCGTGGTGGGATGTTGAGGAGCTATGCCAAACAAAGTCTATCAACTATCAGATGAAGTTTAATGATCAAAGATTGTGGAAGTTGATTAAGTTTGAAGCTGCACACGGATTTCTAAACTGGAAGCCGCATATTCTGAAGAAGATAATCAAGATTGATCCAGTGACTAAAGAGAAAGATGTTACGTTGATTATTATGCGACCACGCACTATGAAGAACATGCCTTTAATGAAGATAGAACAAGATTTCCATGAATTCTTCAAGTCGTGGCAAGACGATATAGAAACAAGGGAAGTAGTGATTGTTATGAAAGATAAAGGAATTTGGAGAACGATAAGGATACTAGACCCGATATGGCTAGTAAATTGCTCAGAGAGACGTTGAAGTTTGTTTTATAACAACATTTGCTATGAAGCTAAAGAGAAAGTTCAGGCGATGCAATACCAAGGTGTGATCAACGTTTGTTATGCACATGGTATTAATTTAGGAAAGATTTGGAAATCACAATGGCGTGATTTGGAAGGAAAAGAATCCAGGTTGCAGATGTGAAAAGAAGTAAAGATTGATGAAAAGATCAAGAAAGCTTCAATAAACAGATTTTGGTTTTTGAAGTGGGCTCCAGCAACTTATCAAACGCCTATTCCAAGTGAAGAGCGTCGAAAGCCAAGAAAGAACTTTTTTGGAAGATAAAAGATTAATGTTATGAAGATTTTGAAGATTGAAGACTAACCAAGACTGCAACAATATCCAAGGGGAGTTTGTTGATGCATAATGTCTATCGCCTACATCTTTGGGTCATGTCCATGTCTGTAATAGGGTTGAATTGTTAGATTTTGACGTTGTATTGTTCACTTCGTACGAAGGAAGATGTCAAGATGGCACGAAATGACAAGTCTATAAATAGGTGTGCTAGGGTCTTGAGTTTGTAGGTGTTTTGTTGACTGATACGGCGAAGCCCTGTCAGATTTGTTTCAGGTTGTACAAGTTTAACGATTAATGAAACATAAACATTGAAAAGGATATCTTGATATATTTTCGTTATTATAAAATGAATTTCGCGCATTTTATGACAAGTTAAACAAATTAGGACTTGCGCTAATGGAGAGCAGATCCTCACAATGTAAACATACTATTTGAGTAAAAATAATACGATGCCCATCTGTAGATTGTTTAAAACAAATTACAAAGTCACAATACTTGTTCATGAGAGATAATCCAAAAGATTTAAGTTCAATAAATGACTTTTACACAAAATATTGTTTAAGTAAATCAAGGTTTTGTATCCTATATTTCGCGCGAAGGCAAAATATATATACCAAACCCTTCCAAAGATGGTATCGACTTGTAATCCTTGTGTTTTGACTTAAACCATGCAAGATCCACTTACTTTCCTGAAACACATGTAACTTTGAAAAGTCAACATAATGTTGGTGAATTCATGTGTATTGTTTCATATCAAGTGAATCTTTAAAACATTTGAAATGCTTGTATTGAAAACCCGATGTGTAAAGCGTCTATAAATTTATTGATCATTAATGTTTTGCAAGGACATTAATATGTGTGTCAACATAGGAAGCAACCAAACCTAGACGATGTATTGCTGATTCCCCTCGACATGGGCACAATAGCACTCTTCATGGTCTCACGGACCAAGAGTGGAACTCGCCAAAACTCAATAGATTTATCACTTTTGTTCGTTGGTTTGTAGGTGTGATTAATGGTTACTTGTGTATTCTAACCTATGCACACAAGATCTATGGTTATTTCATTCCCTAGCTTATCATACCATTAGTAACATGTATTTCCCCTGGTTTGGAAATATGAAAATGTAATTGAAATAGGGACATGAAATCACAGTTTACGTTTTGAGCAAATATGCTAGCAATCACGGGTGATTCCTTGTTTTGTATTCCAACCTACAAGTGTCCTAATTCGTTAAGGCCTTAGGTCCATACTTTGACCATGTACAAGTCTTTCATCTTAAATTGTTGGTATAACTTGTCTTTGTTTGTTCATTCAGAACCTTTGTTTGTTTGCATACGTTGGTAGATTGATTTTCTGTTAGGTTGTTTATATATATACATATATATATACATATATTATATATATATATATATGTGTGTGTGTGTATATATATGTATATTTGTATACTCTTGTCATGTACAAGGGGCCTAGCCCCAATTATGTCTTCATGCCTTGCATGATTGTTTTGTTGTCACCATCCATATATATATCTATCCCAATATGTATTCGTTGAACTAAATGAATTCTTGTGTTTATATATTTTTCTCATATATATGTATGTATATATGTATTAGATATATTGTTAAAAATAATATTTTTAGCATCGCTGTTGTGTATGTATGCATGTATAATGTCCTCTTGTTTTATACTTCTCACCTTATGTACTTGTTGTATGTATACGTATACGTATATCCATGTGAGTATACTTGTACACTTTAAATTAGGTATTTGTGTGGTGTTAGTGCGTATAAGTATATACATATATGAAAATTGAAGTCTTTCATTTTACTAAGTGTGTTATAATCGTATATGTACACTTGTATACTTGTATTTCTACACTTAGTCTTTTATACGTCTTTCTGGATTTATTTTAGTGCAAAATATGTCTCGTCGCTTCTTAAAAATAATAAAAAATATATTATTTTAAAGGTCGGCTACTAATATATTTACTTCTTAATTCTAAGGGATATATATATATTTTTAGTGACTTATCGATAAGTGTATATATATATATTTATATATATATATATATATATTATCACATTTGTGCCTTTTCAATCATTGCACAATTACAAACAATTTCGTATTCAATGAAACCCTATGTTTTATTTTCAAATATTTTTTTATTCAATAAAATCTTGTATTTTATTTATGAGAATGCAAAAATATCAATCGTTGCACAATTTCGATCATTTTCGTGTTCGTTAAAGCATTTTACGCATTTTGCGAAACGCGTAAGCGCACAACCGAACGAACCGACATCCACGACATTTTTGGGCATAATCAAAGTTACACATGTCTTAACACCTTTATATAACCTAAATATTAGGTTAAAAGGGTTAAAAATGGCAAACAAGTGAAAATACAAGTCCAAGGGCCAAAAATGTCAAAACAATAATAAATATTTTTGCTTCTTCACCAAGTTTGTCATCTATCTCCAATTTTTGACACCTAGCACTCACTTTACCACACTTAATATGGTGTTGACACATGTTAGGGCACTAATCCACACTTGAGGACACTTGTCATCACCTCCTTAATCCTAAAATACTATAAATACCCCATGATTCTTCCATTTTTTTTTCACACCACTTCAAAACACTTCAAAGCAAAATGTGAAGTTCTTCTTTCTATCCTTCTTGGAGATTGTTTCCAACCTTTGGAAGCCTCCTATCTTGAGTTCCGAAAGTGTTCTTCAACACAAGTAAGTACTCTTCCTAGTTCTTTAATTCTTTATAGCTATTTTGAGCTAAAAGTCGAACAGTTTGGCAACCTGATTAACTTTTGGTTCTGACCATATTTGATCAAGTCAAAGTTCAATTGAACTTTGCAACGTGATCGTAATCACGAAGTTTATAATCCCTAGAGATTTCACCTTCTGATTACCATGTTTACTAGTCGAAGTGACAAGTTAAAGTTTCGGTAAAAAAATGCACATGATGTGCATTTTACGACGAAACTATTTTCAGGTATCAAAACACCAAGTTTTAATACGAAATCAGTTTTATAAACTTAGTTAGACATATTTTGACATGTCTAACTCGTCACTTCTAGTTTAGTGCTTATTTAGGGTCGTAAGTCGAGCGGTCTTGACCACCGCTTTGACTTTCGAATCCGACTCGTTTGGTCAATCTTAGGATCCGACTAAATACATATTTGTGACCATAGTTGTATAGGGAATAACCTACTAAGGTTATACCATATGGTCACATCGTTTGGTTAGTGTTATGATAAGTTACTTCTATATTCTAAAAGAAATGACCAAATACATATTTGTGACCAAAATGCCCTTTTGCGCATAAATCAATTTTAAACACATGTAACCAAATTTTTGACATATAAACTGATGTTAACATTTTCAAACATGCTTGGGCATTTAAGACTTATCATAGGACATGTTTAACCATCCGATCACACGTTTACGCTAATGACCCGTTAAAGTAGCGTAAACTACCTTAACGAGTCATAATGGGTCAAAAGCACTTAGGATCCTTTCCAAATCAGAATGTTAAGTTTGCTAAACCCTATCACATGAGTTCCAACACTTGTTTGGTTTATAAGACTTCATTCTATCCGATCTCCGTTTGTAGTCACGACACGCTAACATATTTATCTGACACATTAGGACACGTTTGAGCTTTGTTTATTTCGTTGATCAAGAACACTTTTGCAATCCCAAGTGAGTACATAGCCCCCCCCCCCCTTCTTTACATTTTCAAATGTTTTGGGGTGATTCATATGTGCCTATAATTATTTTCAAGATTTCAAAACAATATACATGGTTTATAAATACAAAATGATTTTCAAGGTAAGTACATTGTTCCCCTCTTTTATGTTTTGCAATTGTTTTGGGGTGACTCATATGTACTAAATCATTTTCAAGTTTTCAAAAACAATGTCTATGGTTTATATATAAAACAATACGATTTCAATAATGTGAACAACTTGTTGATGCGTTATCCATAACACGAATGACATTCATTAGCTTTGGCCAAGCCGACCAGCAGTATGTTATGGTACCATAGGACTGACAATCCCATTATTGGACTGTTCACTGGATTTGGTGGAAGTTTGGGTAATGACAGAAACTGTTTCTGATTAACAAATCATTTGTTGATTTGTTAGTCTAGTTAAAGATACCCTTTGGTGGTATAGTCAACAAAGGTTTGAATTTGTCAAGTTGAGTTTTGTATTGACCTTGTACCTGGTGCAAACCCAATTGCTAAATCTCCTTACCGACTTGCACCATCTGAAATGCAAGAGTTGTCAAAGCAACTCCAAGAACTTTCAGAAAGGGGATTCATTCGTACGAGTTTTTCACCTTGGGTCGCTCCTGTCCTATTCGTGAAAAAGAAGGATGGATCCTTCCGTATGTGTATCGATTATCGTGAGCTCAACAAACTCACAATCAAAAATCGATATCCCCTACCTCGCATTGATGATCTCTTTGGTAAGCTACAAGGTGCGACCTGCTTTTCAAAGATTGATCTGCGTTCTGGGTATCATCAACTTCGTGTACTCGAAGAAGATATACCCAACACTGCTTTTCGCACTCGATACGGCCATTAGGAGTTCACTGTCATGACTTTTGGTTTGACGAATGCTCCTGCCGTCTTCATGGACTTAATGAATAGGGTTTGTAATCTTTATTTAGACAAGTTCATCATTGTTTTCATCGACAACATCCTAATTTATTCTAAGTCTCGTGCCGATCACGAACAACATCTCCGTCTAACGATAGAACTCCTGAAGAAAGAACAACTTTACGCCAAATTCTCCAAATGTGAGTTTTGGCTAAACGAAGTTCAATTTTTGGGACACATTGTTAACGAACAAGGTATACATGTAGATCCCCCCAAAATCAGTGTGATTAGGGATTGGAGTACACCTACTACTCCTACCAAAGTTCATTCATTTCTTGGTCTTGCTGGATACTATCGACGATTCATCACGAACTTTTCAAAGATCGCGGTTCCCCTCACCACTTTGACTCAGAAGAATAAACCTTTCGAGTGGAGACCCAAACAAGAGGAAGCCTTTCAAACACTGAAACAAAAACTCTGTAATGCTCCTGTTTTATCTTTACCCGACGGCAACAATGATTTTGTTGTCTATTGTGATGCATCAAACCTAGGCCTTGGTTGTGTTCTCATGCAAAGAGACAAAGTCATAGCCTATGCTTCAAAACAATTGAAAAACCAAATGGTTTTCGACGTGGATTGATCGACTGTACTCTCTTCATCAAGGAAAAAAATGAGGACTTATTGCTGGTACAAGTATATGTTGATGATATTATTTTTGGGTCTACAAACGAGAAATTGTGCAAAGAATTCGAGCAGGTGATGCAAGAGAAGTTCGAGATGAGCGCAATGGGAGAAATGACTTTCTTTTTAGGTTTGCAGGTTCATCAATCTAAGGAAGGGTTTTCATCCATCAAAGCAAGTACGTCGGGGATATTCTTAAACGATTTCAGATGGAAGACTCAAAGCCTTTGGAAGCTCCATTAGCTCAAAATCATGGGATTACTCCTGATGGAATGTGGGAACATGTGGAACCATCTCTTTATGTGCTATGATTGGATCTCTTATGTATCTTACTGCTTCAAGACCCGATATAATGTACCCAACATGTCTTCTAGCTCGCTACCAGTCAAGTCCAAAGGTTTCTCATTTGATGGCTGTGGAAAGAATCTTTCGTTATTTGAAGGGTCGCCCGAACACTGGTCTCTGGTACCATTAGGATGATAAGTTTGATTTGACAGTATTTAGTGATTCTGATCATGGTGGCTGCAAGATCGATCAAAATCAACATACAGAGATGTCAGTTCTTGGGAAACTGCCTAGTCACGTGGTAGTGCAAAAAGCAGACTTGTGTAGCTACGTCAACCTGTGAGGCTGAGTATATTTCAGCTTTTAGTTGCTGCTCTTAGGTTCTATGGATCCAACAGCAAATGCGCGACTACGGTTTTGAATTTCTAACTACTCCTATTTTTGTTGATAACGAAGCTGCTTTACAGATCACTCGTAATCCTGTACAGCACTACAAAACCAAATACATTGAGATTAAGTATCATTTCATACGAGATTGTTATGAAAAGAAACTTATCAATGTTGTTAAAATCCACACCAATCACCAACGTGCCGACTTGTTTACAAAAGCTTTTAACAAATCTCGTTTTGATTATCTACTTTTGGTCAATGGCATCAAGGTGAAACCCGAGTAAATCATCCTTGGCTAATCATTTTTTGTAAATATTTTCTTAAAAATCTAAAACACCAAAAAGATTTTCTATTTTCTCTTAGTTTTATATTTTTAGGGGGAGAAAATTTCAAGAAAAATACAAAAACATGAGAAAATACAAAACATAAATATGTCTTCTATTTACTTAGGTTTTCATTTATTTACCTTTTGTATTTAAGGGGGAGAAAAATTTAGAAAAGTACAAAAAAAATAGAAAACTAAAAAATCAAAAATGAGTTTTTTGGAAAGATAAGAGAAGATGATGATACACACCAGTGATCTGTCAAAAACGACCAAAAACATAAAATAAAAATAGATAAGTAGCTTTACTAATGATGTATCAGTAGGCTTACAATCAGACTAAAATGTGCAGGTTGATATAAACATAACGGACTGAAAGCCAGGTGGGAACCATTCATTGGCATATGGTCTTGGTATCGAAATTTCGTTTGATAGTATGCCTAGGTTTTGAGATATGCAGTCTTTATGCTTGCTTATCATCTGGGTATCATGGTTGAATCTTTTACCGAAAATAACAGTGATGCAAGTCTAGAACTTCCATGATACCATACATACGTGTAAATACTGCATACGACCATCAACAAGTGATAAAAATATCAATTCACCCAAAAATAAGTGATAATATATCACAGCTTTATGCGGGAGCTAAGTTCGTCTCTTTTTCGGTACGATGGTACTAACCTGTTCACGGACTTACTCCTGTGCCCTGCATGCATTTGAAATTCAAGTTCCTCATCAATAAGTGATTTAATCACATAGGGCTTGTTTTCAATTAAAATAAGTGTGTATCTCACATCGTATACGTCAAAACAGATGATAAGTAGTATACTCACCGGTAAGATTTTCTCTCGTGCATATCTTGATACGGGAATGTGTTGTGAAGTGGTTGAACACCGGCTAGTAAGTATAATTCATACCTTAAGCATATCTCTTATTCATGATTACATCTGATAAGCTGAGCTTGCGTGGACAACAATACCGATAATCATAGTAGAATGCTTATTTTTTAATTTGATGTTTTAAACAAAACTCGTTTTTGGCAAGATTAGAAACTGGTATGATTCTCTTACCTTGAAACTCTAAAAAAGAATTGTCTAGTAAATATACAGTTTATTCTTATCTTTTAGTAGTAATTTTATTTTAGTTTACTCTGTTGTTAAATTAAAGTATTTTGGACTTAGCCAAAGATGGAAACTCAAAAGTTTTCTACCAAGATACGCCCTAAAATCATTTGCTTTGATATCATAACTTCATAAAGTACTTTCTTACAACGGGTAAACTCATTTCAAAGAGAAAAATATGTTTATTGAGCACTTTCCTAACTTAACTTGCAATTAGTGTGGATATGTGCAAACATCTAAACAGGTCAACGAAAAACCTAAGGTCCTCGAAGAACTAAAAAGTCCGTTTTTGAAAAACTTCGACTCGTACAAATCAGAGATCACTTGTACGAGCCATTGTGCCTCGTACGAATGACAACTGGGGTCTTGTACGAATGGAGTTCTTCGTACGAGCTAAGGTAGTTCGCACGAGTGTCTTAATGTGGTATAAAGGTGATGAAGTCCTTTGGTGGAACTTTACTTTCACCTTGCTCACGTCATCTTTCATCTCTCCTTAAGTTGTCTGTGATATCTTTTAAGTATATTTGACAATGTTGGCATACTTTGAAGATGAACAACTTGAACATTATCTGACTATGTGACTTTGACTGACATGAACAACAAACTTTAAACGAAGAATCTTTAATGAAAAACAAGTTCCTCATGAATAATCTTATCTTGAAGTTGTTTGTGCAAACAATATCCGTACGAGTGAAATACCACTCGCACGAGTAACATGTCGCTCGTACGAGCCAGTTACTCGTACAAGTATCACTTGTTTAACCAGGTCAATTGTTCGTAAAAAAACAGTTGTTCTTCATATGAATAAATTGTTATTCGTATCAGTCAGTAGTTCTTCGTCCAGGGAATACATACATACAGAAAGTTTGAAATAAAACTTTTTGTGTATATTCCCTAATGAATTTACGTTCTTATCCTTGTTGTCTTGTATGTACAGAATGGAACAAAAGGAACATAAAAGAAAACCCGCAACGAAGAGAACTGACAAGTCAAAAGTGGAAATTATGTTAGAACCAAGATATAACATGGTGGCCTACTTAGATACGGAAGACAAATTTGCTGAGTACAACGGTATAATGAAGTTTTTGCGTGACTCAAGGATACATTATGCTATCACGCACAAGACTATAGTATACAAGACGTTGATCAAGGAATTTTGGGATTCAGCTAAAGTTTTTGAAGTGAATGAGCAGGAACTTATCCACGGAAAAGTAAATAACTTGGACGTAGATATATCTGTTGAAATCATTAACTCAGTATTACAGCTTGGCGATGATTCTGAAGCTCCTTTCTCAGTACCGTTGAAGTGTCAACGTGGATGTTTGCTTCGAATGAAATGTGTTGGAGATTTTCTCGTGGGACAACTAAACAAAGCATGGTTTCCACTCCGATACAAGTTCTTTCTACATGTTTTAATTTAGTGTTTGAGCAACAGACGAAGTGGTGATGACATGGCGAATAACGACTTGGTTGGAATGATGATAGCTTTAGACATTAAACAAACCGTTTGGTGTTTCAAAGTACATTTTTGCAAACTTGAAGGAGAACCTGAGAAGAACCAGATATGGTGGAAACAAGTTTTGGATGTATCCTCGTTTTCTCCAAATGATATTAAATGTGCCCATCCGAATCTTCCGAAGAACGACAACGATGTTTTAAAAATTGAGGTTATGATGGAACATTATAAAGATCTTTAGAGGTGTAGCAGCAAAAAGTTACAAGGAAAGCACACCTCCTCGAAAATTGATCGGATTTCTGGCAAATGATAAATATGTTGCACCAGAAAACGATAAGTGGCGCCATGATGATAGTGAGTGAGATAATGAAGAACCAATTTGAAAAAAGATGATCGAACATAAATTTGGTCGTCAAAAGAGAAAGGTGATGATGATGATGGTGATAATGATGTAATGGTGGTGCAAGTGATGTAGGTACTACAGGAGGTGATAAGGGTAGAAAGAAACAAAGCAAAAAGACTATGGAAACATCATCAACACAACCTGAAATCACACAACTACGACCTCACATCAAGAAACTGTACTGGAACCAGTTGCAGAAGTCTAGTCTACTTTTACAACAGAGGAGACTGAACCTTAATGACGGAACCCATTACAATCTCTGAACCACAAGCTTCTAATACCACAACAACTAAAACACATTCGGCTAAAGATACTCCAATTCAGTCACAACCTACTACTTCATCAGTTCAACAATCACAGTCCACAACTCATCAACAAAATACAAAACGAAGTAGTCGTTTATTTTCTGAAATGGAAAAGGATGAAAAAGTGGATTTTTTGTTCTCTCAGTTGCAAGCTGTAACAATTCAGATTAACAAGCATTCAGAGTTTTTGTCTTCCAATCGGAACACAGTTGTCAAACAACAGTTGAAGATAAAATTCTTTGAAAGAGACTGTTAGAAAACAGGATTCTGAAATTGCACAGTTAAGAAAAGAAAATGAGCAGCTAAAGACTGCAGATGCTAAAGAGCAACTCAGCTTCAACAGATGAGAGCAGCTGATAACTCTCAGGGAATTGAGTTGAATAGGCTGAAAGAACGTACTGCGGCTATTCAGCGATCTGCCGAAACATTAACTGCTAAGCATAAAGACTTAAGAGAATGGTATCATTCTCGTAATGCTACACTGGTTGAAGGCTTTAATGGTATTAAAGACGTGTTTGAAATGAGCAGAAAGCGAGTGAACATTCTGTGGAATGAAAGGTGCAGAGCACAGGAGATCAAACGTAAACGTGATCAGGATGGTGAAGACCCTGGAAATCCTGATGCTTCAGCCTCATCCTCGCAACAAAAGTTTTTGCTTCAACTCCAGTGGTAGAATCTAATGTACAACAGATCGTGACAGATCCAGATACCTCCAGTGACACTCAAGAGGAAGCAGGAAAGGTTTGATATTTCTGGAAAGTATTGAAGACCTGATTATCAATCAACGTTAGATTGAAGATTTTCAGGGAAAGTTTATTGATATAACAGGCATTTCGGAATGAAGACCGAAGACCAAGCAACAGCCAAGGGGGAGTTTGTTGATACACTTTTGTGTGTGTTGCTTGTTCTTAGTTACGCCTGTAATTGTACGGTCTTTGTTTATTGTGTCTGTATAGTTTGGTCGTGTCGACCAAATCAGGATATCCTCCTATCTTGATTTAGTACGAGATTAGTTAGTCTGTGTTGTAAAACAGTTACATGTATGCATACTGTTGAGTCTTGTGTACGTCATGTTTGTGGCACGTTCTCCGAAAAACACATCTATGTGCGAGTGAAAGGTGCTTCGTACGAGCAAGTTGTTGCTCGTATGACCACTCACCATTCGTACGAGTGACTCTTAAGTCGTACGAGTGGGCTCATCTCAAAAGTATCTTGCTTGATTCGTACGAGCCAGTTCGTTCATACGAGCATCCTTAGAGAATGTTCTTCGTGACTTATAGTGTTTCGTACAACTAGTAACATTCTTCGTGCTGTTGCTAGGTGTAGGCACTATATAAACAGACATACACTTCTCAGTAAGTGGTTGGTCAATACATACTAGAGAGAGACGCTGAGATCACAAGAGAGAGCACAGAGAGTATTTCTTGAGTCTGTTTGAACATTGTTTGTATGTGTTTGTACTAGTTCTCTTCTGTTAATCAAGATATTGAATGTGTTTCTTACTTTGCTTTGGTTTGCATACTTATGAGAATTTCGCACTCGTATGTGTGTTGTATAAACAAGAAGTTGGTTAATCTTGATCCTCCAAGTGGACCTACACTTGTGTATTATTGTAAGTATATATTTGGTACTGGTATTTATTTAGTTTATGTATTCCTACATCTTCTAATAAATACGCTTAACACATAGAAATATATACACACTTGTGACGTGTGCTATATGTGTTGGAGAATTATACCTAGAAATCCCACTTTAGATGAAGAAACTAAAGAAAACCATATGTGTGGATAGGATGTTTCCACGTCATTTTTGTAACAAGCGGGGAAAAGGATAAATCCAGTATTTTGCACTAGAGAACAAATGTTATGTAAGAGTTTGAATCCTTTTAGCTGTTATCCAACTAAAGTTATGCCATCAACAAACCCTTCTCTTATCTTTTAATAATAAAGCTTTACATCTCTCATCCCAACCAAATCTAACCCACCTCTCTTATCTCAACTAAATCTATCTTAAACTTCATAAAAATATTGTTGTTCCATACTATAAAAAACACCCACCATCAGCAAAATTTTATTCGAGGTTAAGAAGAACACCCACCACTGCCACCATAGCAACGATGGTTACCAGATCCCGGGGGTGTGAGTCAAGATGCAGTGATGTTTAATAAATCCGGTGGTGTTTTCAAGATCCAAGGATGGTAAACAAATCGGGCAACTTATTTCTTTGTATTATTCTTATTCTAAACATAGTTATAAGAATGTCTCTTTTCTTTTTGTCATTTTTAGATCTGCATTTTTTTAGTGACCGAATCTTGTAACAATTATAAACTAAATATGCTAATTTTTTATATATCTAATAATATTTGTTAAGAAAGTTTTATAGTGGTTCATTTTTTATATATACAATTGTTAATTTTTTACAATTGTCATTGATGATATAAACTAAACATAGTAGGTTATAAATTTTGAATTAAGTGTTACATTCCAAGATGATTCGAGTTTGTAACTTACTGACGACTCGGTTGATCAAAGATTGAGGTTCGGGAATAAAAAAAAGTTATAACATACAAGTAACTAGTAACATTATTGACAAAGAACTACTAGAAAGTTTTTATAACGTAACATTTTTATAACGTTTTTGTGTATAACATTTTATGTAACATTTATGTTTGTATATTTGAAAAAGAAAACAAAAATGACCAAAACTAAAGATTGTATGAGAGAGAGATGTATTTTTTTTCTTTTAATATCTTACATTGGGAAATGTCTTTTTTAGTCTTCTTTTTACTATGTAAGTTGATTTTTTTTCAAATCAATCTTATGTGAGAGTATGTAGGTTTACTTTTTAGTAATAGGTAGGTTGAGTTTTGAAATAAAAATGTATATTTTTTTTCTTGTTCAAGTACACAAAGTAAATACATTACCTAACCTTGCCACCACAAATTTTTGTTACATTAGTAATTTAAAAAAAGTAAGAAATTTACCCAATATAACAAAATATTACATAAATCCTGCTTCCTCACATTTGTTACCTCACATTACATTTATACATTTAAAAACAATAGAATTTAACAACAATAATTTTATTTTTAAGTATCATTTAAATAGATGTATGAAAACAAGACGTACGAAAATACATAATTATTTAGAAAATACATTTTAAACACATTTTTAAGTTATACCAAAATTATCCTATAAGAATCCATCCCATAAGTCAACAAATAATGTAACAATTTATAACATCTCACTTGATACATTTATAATCGATTCCATAATAGCTTGTAGCAATACATAAGTTACAATAATATAATATCATAGTTGAGCAAAAATACATAACTCTATAAAACATGTTACACATCATACAATTTCAAGTTCTTCTAGCTTTTTTAATTATCTTACATTGAGAAATGACATATTTTCGGCACCATATTTTTATAAGTTGATAAGTTCAAATCAATTATCTTATGGTGTAGGGTTAGTTTATGGGTTATAAGTAGTTTGACTTTATTTTGCATCTAGGTATTTTTTTTGCTTGCTCAAGTACCCAAACCACATATAATAATCAATATACCTATAAGAACTTTGTAAGTATCAAATTTTCTTCTGACTAATTTTTTTAATTAGTTAATTTGTGAAAACATATTACATGTGATCTATTTTTTATAACACATATGATATTGTAACATAAATGATAATGTAACACATATGTAAGACGAATTTTGTAACAAATATGATACTCTAACATATATGATAATGAAACATGAATACAAGCCCTTATTTGTAACACATATGATAGGCGCATATGATAGTGTAACATATACGATATTTAACACGTGTAATACTAACATTTTTTGTAACAAAATTTGTACATACCAACACATCTTTCTTCAACACAAACATGTTGTAACACGTATAATACCCCTTTCTTCAACATCTTCATATTTTTTACCTTAGAACTCTCTACCATACCGACATCATCCATTGTACTGTTCATCATATGTAAAAACATATACGGTTAATAAAATTAAAAAAAAAATTAATTAACTCGTAACATTTAACTAACTTTTATACTTTCAATCTTAAACCATAAGTATTTTTTTCTTTTTCTTTAATTCCTTCGCTGGAGAATCTAATTCACTATCCTTGGAGACTGTTACAAATTTATCTATCAAACATAAATGTAACCAACCATGTAATATTATTAAAATCGAAAACCCCTGAAAACAAAACCAAAAGATATTTGTTCATCATAATTATTTATATAAACAAAACAAAACCAACTTGCAACCTTTCTCATTAAAATTTGTGGAAAATATAAAGTTTTCTAAGTTGGAAAGTTTTCTGGGGTAACAAGTATTGTTTTTACAAGAATTTAGAAACACCTTTAAATCCTAAAGTATTTGCTATTCAAATTTAATAAGTACCAAAAAGCTCTTACATATTTGTTATTTGATTGTAATAACTATAAAAAAGCCCTATAAAATCACAAAACCCCATTTTCTCCCCTTACCGAACCTTTTTTCATGGATTTATAAACAAACAGACCCACAAAAAGACGACACTGATAGTTTCAATGGATGATCGAATAATTTTTTTATCACTCTTAAAAAAGTTCGTGAATCTATTTCGTAAAGGAAGATACTTTACCTTTTTAGTCTAGCAAGTCGTTTAAGTGGAAGAACCAGAAGATACCAAATCGTTTTGTATGGTTTGTGGTGGAAATTTCGAAATGGGTGTAAGTTCCTTCTTCTTGGAGAGGTGCAAATCATATGTTGAAGTGTGTTTGAAGTTTTTAAGAGAGAGAGAGATATATATTTGTGTTTATTTTGAACAACAATCTAGAAAATGGGGAAGATTTGCTTGTGTTGGTTTGATATTTGATTAGTATAGGTTATGTTATAGGGTTGCATAGGGATAATGAATGTAGTGGTACTATAGGCGTCAAGACTTTTTATTTGATAGATGTCAGTCACTCTACATTCGATTACATTTTTCTTGTTGTTAATACCCTTGCATTGTACTTTCGCTTATTATTAAACTAAAAGTGATATCAGACATACATCTAAAATAATCACAAACCTTGATCATTACATAAATCCAACGGTAGATGTTGAGTGTTTTTGGGTCTTTTTAATTAAAATGGTTTTTTTTTCTATCCTTGCCATATATGTATATAGGATAGATTCATGTAATAATCCTCTAAAATAAGACCGTGAGAAGTTTTACTTTATGTGTGTTTTTTCAACTAAATTTTACACAAAGGTAAATTAACATATAACTAAAAGATTTGTGAAAAAATTTGGGGAAAAAAAATTTTTACAAGCCAACACTTATTTGACATGTAAGTTTCATTTACACTGGTGTAAATGACTATGATGTCAGTAGCCTCAGAATTTTACGACAGTGTAAATCTGATTTAATAAGAAGTACATACCTAATTTTTTTTATTTTTTTGAAAAAGTGACATTAAAAATAATAGTTTTGTTAAAAAAATTCAAAAAGGTTTTGTAACAAAAAACCTAATTAAAGATAAAATTCAAAAACTCACATGCAATGCATATGCAACTTACCCTCGTCTTTTTTAAACGTCAATAACTTTTTATATGTAACTTTTTTTTTTTAAATTTCACCATAATAACGAGTGTTTATCTTTAATATGAGTACCATATTGCTATACTTATATGCAAAAAAAAATACGTTTCGATCGTATGTTTTAGTCCATTGTGTTTTCTCTATATTGTTTTGTCACACCCCGTATTTTCAACCAAACACCAGTGGGCCCGGGTGGGGAATATCGTGACGTAAGTTGATATTATTATAGTCAATTAAACACAGCACAACGGAAGTCTTGGATTTAAATTACTATTACAAACCAAATGTTCAAATACAAAATAATATACAGGCTCGTAATAGAAGATCCATAGACGGATCATAAATTGTACAAAGAAAAATGTAAAACAGACTTTGGGCAGATCTAGGATTTGCAAGATCCTCTTATCATTACCGAGCACTTCCAGCCTATTTTTGTATTGTACCTGCAAGCTTAGTCTTTTAAAAATACGTCAACCTTCGCTGGTAAATACACCCAACTGACTCATTTTGAAATCATTTAAATAAAATGTTTTAAGTGCGTATCAGCAAAAAATCTTTTATAACTTTGGAAAGTTGACCTTGCAACCTTGTTAACAGATTTACATGTTTGTCCATACATAAGGAGGCCAGTACAAAAACCAAGACATGAATAACGTACACACCACTTATGAACTCACGAAGGAGTTATCCCCAACAAGTGTGGGTAGTTGCATTTGAGCGTCTGTCAGATGTATGCCTACACCCCGCGCTAAGGTCGTGGCGATTATCTAATGTAATGAGCCAAGGATATCCAGAACACGGTAGTTAACCCCTGATGTTTAAGTTATCAAACAAAACTCATTAAAACGGAATATGCGGATTTACTAGCCACAATCCGGCATTCGATTGATCCCATTTCTGACCAAGCGGTAATAATTTACCGTATCCCAAGCCCGTATAGGGAAATAAGTCGAGAGTATTTACCTGAGCTATTCTTCATTTAAACGCAAAATTTATTAACTCAGTCGTACACAAAAGTACTAAGTGCAGATAGCATTTACCGGCAAGTCTCTAGTCTGGATTATGGCATAAGCTAACCAATTAAATACTAATGGTCTTATTTAAGTCATTGACTTAGACCGACTAGCGTACTTGATCAAAACGTATAACGCTGGATTAAACGATGATTGGATAGAATGTAGTTTAAACCTGACAAGTACTTTGACTTGTATAATATGGGTAAACAATAAACATTCTGAATTTTGAGACTTAAATGACAAGGTTAGACCCGTTTCGGTTAATTTTCGTAAACTAGTTACATATGCTTAACCGTACTAGCATATCGGGTAACTGGATAAGTCATGGACAAGTTTTATAGGCCATTACATTTTAAATAAGTTGTAATATCAGTAGGATATCAACTTATATGCCCGTTATGGTTATAAAGTGAAACTATGCCTCATAAGGGCGTTTCGGTAATTCTATACCGTATAAAAGGAACTTGAATATAATTTAATGTTATAACTATAAGTATTCTGGAAAAATAATTAATTTATGATATAATATCAGTAGAATATTAATTATATGTGTAATTTATATTTTATGGCCAAACTATGCACCGAAGGGGCATTTTGGTCATTTTATACATAGTTTATAAATTATTTGGAATTCTGAGTTCATATCACATACCTACTGTAAAAATGTTTAGAATAAGTTTTGAAATCAGTAGGTAACAAGTGTTGGTTGACAAATATGGTTTAAAACCATACTATACACCGAAACGACGCTTATGTCGTAAAATGACGATTTGTGTGATGTCAAATGAAAACTAATTTATGATCAGATTATCAAGTCTTAGATATGTTATTTAATATAACATATCAGTAGATAAAAGAATTACTTTGAAAAGATGTGATTAAAACCATTTTATAAGCCACAAGGGGTTATCGTCATTTATCGACATAATACAAGGATTTGTTTATAAACCCAGTTTATAATGTGTTTTGACATCCCAAATAATCCTACTTATAATATTACATCAGTAGAAAACTCATTTTCAAGTTCATCATCATTAAAACCTCTTTTTATGCAAAAAAGGTCATTTTAGTCAAAATAGCATAATTACAGAACTTTTGCATAAACTCAGATTCTGATCATGATCATGTAGTATAACCTCAGAGGGTTATGCTACATTATATTACGATCATAATGCAACTTTAGATCAGTAGTTAACTAATCTAAATCGGGTCGGAATCGAAAGTCAAAGCAAAAGTCAAACTTCACGACTTTCGGTTGCAAACCGACCCTAGAACTGAAATTGACGAGCCGAACATGTTCTAATAATTATTACCAACTTGTTTTAGTGTCAAAACAGGTTTAATAACATATATAAGATCAAATTATAACATTTCTGAAAATGGTCTGTTTGACTTTTTAATATAATAACTTTGACCCGTCAATTGGTCTAGCAAACATGATCTTCAGGAGGTGCCATAAACACCTACCTTATTATGATCACTTAGCCAGGTTCGTTACGAACAATGGCTGGACCATAATGGACTTAACCGAAAGTCAAGGTGCTTTCCGTAAAACGCTTGACTTTTGGCTATAAAAGCCTATAAACGAAAATGCAAGAGTAAGGAACACTTACAAGAGGTTCCTAGAATGCAATAGAACTAAATTTGATGATCCTTTCAGTTAGGAACTTCTAGAGGAGGGAGATAGAGTTGTGAATGAGAAAGATGCAAGTTCAAATGGTGAACCTTCGCACCTATTTATAGTTGGAGAGCTTGAAGGAGGTGATGCCAGGTGTTAAGGGGTGTAAGATAAAGCTTACAAGTATCCTAAAACGTGGCATAGCAATTTGGGAAGCCATAGTTTCGAATCAAATGGTTTTTAGCAACATGTGTGGAGGCCAAGCAAAAATTCTGAAGACACAGGCTTCTCGCGCCCCGAAGGCATAGGCCTTGCCTCTCGCACCCGCGAGCGCCCATGGCCATTTTCAAGTTTGACACTTTTAGTCCCTTAACTCATTATAAGCATGTTAACTCCGATGTCACTCAAAGGCTGGGCATGTTGACACAACGATCACTCAAAGGCCAAGTTTTAGCATGTTGATATTAATGGTCACTCGGAGGCTATGTTTTAAGCATGTTGACACTAATGGTCACTCAGAGGCTTGGTTTATGCATGTTGACATCAGAAGATCACTCAGAGACTTAGTTTGAGCATGTTGATGCTTTTAGTCCCTGTTAGTCTTTAATAGACTTAAAATAAAAATATAACACGCGTCGTTACATTATTTGACATATTTTACAGGGTGTTACATGTTTTAATTGTATAGTGATTCAAGGCATTATGTTTTATAGTAAAACACCATGAACGTGTATAAAAACCATAACATTGCAAATATCATTTACGTTCAATCTTTCAATCTCATTTTCTATTGTGTTTTATTTTAGGATTTCAAAACAGATTATGGTGTCTTGTAAAAAAAAAACAAGCTCGTTGAGTTTAATGATATTTTTTATTGCTAATGGAATGGTTCTTTGTATACTTGTATGGCGTCTTCTTTTCTATGGTATTTTATTTTAGTTTCATGGTGTTTTGTATCAGAAAATGGTAGTTTGCTGAAGTCAATGGTATTTGCAATGTTATGGTGTCTTATTTACGTTCATAGTGTTTTACTGTAAAACACAACACCTTGAATCACTCACTATATACCTAAAACAAAATAGACAAAACACCATGGACCTTACAAATACCATTTACGTTCAATCTTTCAATCTCATTTTCTATGGTCTTTTATTTTAGGATTTCAAACCAGATTATGGTGTCTTGTAAAAGGAAGAAATTAGCTCGTTGAATTTAATGATATTTTTTATTGCCAATGGAATGGATCTTTGTATACTTGTATGACGTCTTGTTTTCTATGATGTTTTATTTTAGTTTCATGGTGTTTCTGTATAAGAAAATGGTAGTATGCTGAATTCAATGGTATTTGCAATGTTATAGTGTCTTATATATGTTCTTGGTGTTTTACTGTAAAACACAACACCTTGAATCACTGTATAACTAAAACAAAATAGACAAAACACCATGGACATTACAAATACCATTTACGTTCAATCTTATTTTCTATGGTGTTTTATTTTGGGATTTCAAAACAGATTATGGTGTCTTTTAAAAGGAAAAAAATTAGCTCGTTGAATTTAATGATATTTTTTATTGCTAATGGAATGGTTCTTTGTATACTTGTATGGCGTCTTGTTTTCTATGGTGTTTTATTTTAGTTTCATGGTGTTTCTGTATAAGAAAATGGTAGTCTGCTGAATCCAATGGTATTTGCAATGTTATGGTGTCTTATATACGTTCATGGTGTTTTACTGTAAAACACAACACCTTGAATCACTATATAACTAAAAAAAATAGACAAAACACTATGGACTAAAACATCAGATCAAAACACTATGGTACTCATATTAAAGATAAAAAAACACTCGTTATTATAGTATAATTTTTTTAAAAAAAATTACGTATAAAAAGTTATTACGTTTAAAAAAGAAGGGGGGAAGTTGCATATGCATTGCATGTGGGTTTTTGAATTTAAAAATGTTAAATTTACTTTTATACCCTTAATCTAGAAAATTAATTATTTTAAGGGTAAACAATATTTACAATTTTCCCACTACATCTCAACCATTAGATTATAAATCAAGGGTGTAGATTCTTTCTTACACTTGTAACAAACACACCCTTTTACAATAACCCTACCATATATATATATATATATATATATATATAAGTACATAATGATGAAAAAATTATATATAAATGAGGGAACTAAAAAATTAACTAAAAAAGACTAAAACACATACCAAATTTTTTTACAATTTTTTTTATAAAAATCACTACTTTTTATGTATAAAAAACTTTAAAAAAACTTGTATTGCACATGTGCATATAGATATATACTACACACGTGCATTATATGCATGTGCTGCACATATGCATTATATGTTATATTTAGCTTTTGATTTTAGTTTAGCTTTTAGGGTTAGGTTTTTTGAGGATTTCGAATTAGGATTAGGTTTTTGGGTGTGGAATGAGGGAGGTTTAGGTTTTTTTTTGGGGGGGGGGGGGGTGCGGGTGGGGGTTTAGGTTTTTTGAGGGGTGCGGGTGGGGGTTTAAGTTTTTTTTTGGGTTTACGTTTAGTGTTTAGTTGTAGGGTTTTTTGGAGTCGGGGTGGGGGTTTAGGTTTTTTTTTTTTGGGGGGGGGGGGGTCAGGTTTTTGGGGGTGTCGGAGGAGGGCGGGTTAGGTGGTGTAGACTTTTTCATATTAAGGCACATGTGCAGTACAACTTTTTTTTGTAAAAATGTTTTTTATATATTATATATAGCGAATTTTATTAAAAAATTTTAAAAAATTGATATGTTTTTAGTCATTTTTAGTTAGTTATTTATGTTTTCTCGTTTAAACTAGTTTTCTCATGATCCATCCCCTATATATATATATATATATATATATATATATATATATATATATATATATATATATATATATGTGGAGAGGATTATACGGGTGGGGGTTTGGTTTTTCGGGGGGTGCAGGTTCAGGGTCTAGGTTTTTTGATGGTTTACGTTTAGGGTTTGATTTTAGGTTTTTTTGGGAGTGGGGGTAGGGGTTTAGGGTTTTTTGGAGGTGGGGAGATAGGGGGATAGGCTTTTGGTGGAGGGTGGATTTAGGTTTTTAGGGGTTTCGGTTTTTGGGGGTATCGATGGGGGGTGGGTTAGGTGATTTAGGCTTTTTCATATTAATACGCATGTGTAGTACGACTTCTTTTAAAAAAAAGTTTTTTTTATATATTTTATTTAGAGAACTTTATTAAAAAAAATCAAAAACAAATAAATAAATAATATTTGATATATTGTTTTTTTAGTTAGTTTTTTGATTTTCTCATTTAAACTATTATATATATATATATATATATATATATTGGATGGTTCAAATGAGAAAATTTTTTTTGCAAGAATAAAAAGAATAACTTTTAAGCTAATAGAAATTCTCCATTTACTTTATTTAATGTGTGTATTTAATGTTATGAAAAAGAGTATATAAGTAAATCTATTATTGTCATTAGTTAATTAATTAGTTAAACTTATAACTTATTTTTTAATTTACTTTTTCAAAATAAAATAATTTATGGTGAAGGACAATTTTCGACACGTGTATGATAAATTTTGTATGTGTAGAATAAATTTTGAAACGTGTAGGGTAAATTTACATGTGTGTAGGGTAAATTCCGGTAAGTGTAAGATATATGTAGAATAAATTTTGAAATGTGTAGGATAAAATGTTTTTGCTTTATTAATTAAAGATAACATAATTAATGAGAGGAGTTATAAACTATTTAATGTTTTACAATTATGTCCTTTCTTCTTTTTCTTCTGATATTAAATTTCTTCTCAAATGAACATTCCCATATATATATATATATATATACAATCTTTAGTATTCGTTTTTAAAGAACTTTAATTTGTTTTTGAAAACATTAACTTTTCCTACAGTTTAACTTGTCACAACGATACCGTGTAATATAAATTAAATTTATTTATGATTTTGGATTGTTGCAAGATATGCGTCGAAATCTTCTTTTTTAGGCATATTTCTTTCGGTTGCAATACCGAGTATCGGTTCCATACCAAATCAATGTGATACCGACCAAAACCCCGTCGCATAGCACATGTAACTTTACTAGTTTAAATAGATAGATCACAAGCCCTTAACTCATTTATGACTTTTTACAATTTGATTACAATGAAATTTTAACCAGGTTTAGTCATTTAGATAAATAGGTTGAATGGATTTTGTTGGAGTTATATAACTTCACGGTGTTTGGATTATGAATGATATTATTCATTTATTTGCACAAATAAATATATGGTTTGGGTTCAACGTTTAGCCCGCCAAATCACCAATTCGTCAACGATCGCCACCCATATACGAAACTACAAATGTGTCAATGTAATATCTGAAGGACATAATAAGAATCGGGTCTATATTTACAAAATAGTTTTAATACAAATTCATAGAATGTAATGGAGTTAGTTGTCATATATGTTGCCAACATCATCAATAATAATAAAGAAAAAGAAATAACTAAACATTTTGACACAATTGACAATTACCAGCATTATAAGTGAACAATATAGAGTTCAAACATCAGATAGAAGAAAGTAGATGTTTTTCCTTTTATATATTGTGAAATTGTAAAATGCAATATTCCTTAACGTGCGATAGTATGATATGAAATTATGCATGTTATAAAACTCATAACCCTAATCACACATGAACAAAAAACCATAATCACACATGAAGAAAAATATAATCACGCATGGTTATGATTTTCGTTCATGCGTGATTATGGTTTTGTTTATGCGTGATTAGGTTTTTGAGTTTTATAACATGCGTAATTTCATATCGTACCATCGCAGGTTAAGGAATATTGTACGTTAATCTTCCCCTATATATATATAATAAAGAATCCCTTCACAAGAAGAAGAACACCAGCTAACATGATTGTTGAGGGGCGGCGTTGTTGGGTATGATGGAGGTGGCGAGGAAAAAGTTAATAGAATTAAGGAGGGAGGAGTTACATTCCGAGAATGTAATGGAATTGCAGCATAGAGAAACCAGTTAAAGGTGTTAGAGGTTGTAGCCTCGGAAGCTCAAGTTGGTATAAATATAGAGAGAGGACTACTACGCATGAGAACCTCAAATTTCAATGTAGAGCTGAGCTAGCCTTAAATGTAGATGGGAGTGGGACGTGGGCTGGATTGGGCCCAATGCACCCAACCTCACCCAGCCCGAGCACAGGGACTAAACAATATATGGCCACTTGTCATAAGTTAACGGTAAAGAAAATGTTCGACAGTGTTTTTATGGCAGATAAAATGTGTTTTGGTAGAAAGAACCATGGCAAGTGATTCAAGAAACAAAATACGTTTTGTAGAAGATGTTAGTATATCAAACTACAAGGGTCAAAATGAAACACAATTTCTAAAGATCATTTATCCAATGATAAACACAAGAAATTCATAATCACAAGAATCTCCCTCAACTACAATCCTCTCAAAATTCCATATTAATGTTACAAAGTTTTAGAAGACCCCTGCAAAATATATTTAACCATACACCCCTTTATTAACTACACCACCCCTAACCCATAGCAAATAAGCCTTATAAAGTGATCAGACAAGACCTTTTGGTTCACACACTTCCAGCCATCATTTCTTGAAATCTTCTATATGATTCTTGTTTCTCCAATCTGAATTTCTCGTGACAATTTACTATAAACTTACCAGCAAGACGGTCAATCTCATTTATCTCTTCAACTGTAATCCGAGCATCATTTTGCACATTATCATCGCCCATGTTCTTCTCTTCAAGATATTGGAGGTACCCTGAGAGTTGAGAATGTGGTACCATTTCATCCACAAAGAAATTCCATGTGGAATCATAGTAGGCTTGATCGTTAAATAGATTGGGTGAACTCATTGGGACGGCACGGGATGAGCACCAATTGTAATGCAACCTAAACGAACCAAAATAAAGCTTATTCTTGTTTTTATTCTTTTTTCAAGGTCACTGATCCAAGAAGTTGACATTGTTGATATGGATTGATTTGAAAAGCTTGACGATTACACTCTTGGCCTTAGTGACCGCACGAGCAATGTAGAAGACATGGGACAATATGAAGTTGTGGATTATGGTTTTGAATTTCAAGGAGGTGGCTAAGGAAGAGGATAAAGGTTGAGAAGGAAAAGGTGAACTTGAAGGTGGTGGAATTGCCATTTTGACGCTTTCTTGGGGTGTGTATTTAGGGACTTAGCCACCTCATTGAAGTATAAATTATCTAAACAGATCACTAGGTACTGGTACTTGAAATGGTCATGTATTTTGTTTAAGTGGATAAACAATACTGGTAATCGTCTTGAACTGCTTTTCATGAATATTGCATATAGAATAATCAGATAGTGTGAAAACAGTTTGATGGTGCTGATTTCATCTTCTTAACCGTGATTCTCACAAAAATAGAGTGTTTATTTTCTTGTTAGTTATTTGTTTTCAGAAAATATAGAAATTCAAAAAGATTTGTTTTTAAAGTCTTACAGTTTGAACTGATAAGTTGTTGGTTTTTGCATGATAAGGTAAAATATTGATTTATCTTTAATGTAGAAAGGACTAATGGTTTTTCGAGTTACTTGCTTGTGTTTCTAAACAGATTGATGCCAGTTATCAAAATGAAGTGCATAATTCAAGTAAAGTACATTTTTAAGAATGGAGTGAAGAGTGTGTGAGAATGCATGGTAGGATCCTTCTACTACATTGCAAAGGGAGATATAGAGGAATTTGGGTATAAAACTTAACTAGAGAATGCTAGCTCGCTAATCTATAACGAATGAATGTTTTGGAGATTGGTAGCATCAACTAAGGGGGAGTCTGTTGATGTCAGAATCTATGTGTAGCTGAAGCTATCCAAAGACCAAAAGATTACAAGATGTTTGAAGACAAAATTACACTATGAAGCTATTGTCAAGGGGGAGTCTGTTTGTGCATATTTGTGACAACAACTTAATAGTTTAATAGTTTAGTCTTTGTATATTTTTTATTGGGCTTAGCATTTATGTTTAGCTTGTTTAGAGTTGTAATGTGCTTGGAGAATGGTCTAGTCTAGTCTAAAGCCTAGTATGAAAACATGTAGCATATATACATGTTGTGCATTAGGGTTTAGGCGTTTTTATAAAGAGAGGAGTGTGAGAAATCTACAGAGAGTTGCTGAGAGATTTCTTGAGAGTCTTGAATTGATTGTAAACACTTTGTGTTAGATAATCAATAGAAGACTGTTTTAAAGGAATTGTGTTCATGTTCGTGTTCTTGTTTCTGTGAAATATGATCTAGGGGATTCCGCACTCTAGATTAGATAGACAATTCTGTGGCGATCCACATGGATTAGGGACCTACAATTCCACGTACAAAACAAATGTATACAACATGCCAATTGTCCAGATAGTTGGTATGACACCCACCAACTATTCGTTTTGTATCACGAATACCGTTATCTACAAAGAACGTAGTGATAACTTTGTATGGGTGCTTGAGAGGATCAGGCCAATTTGGATGAATGTATGGAGCCACGTGTGATTGTAACGGATAGAGACCTGGCCCTAATTAACCCGTGTGCTAAAGTTTTTCCAAACGCCTCTCGATATCTTTGAAGGTTTCAGATACAACATAATATTTGTAAGCATTGCAAGAGCGCCTTCACCGAAGAAGACTGGAAAAAAAATTTGTTATTCTGGGGGACATTGTGTGAGTCTTCATCAATACCCATATACGAGTACAACTTGCCAACCTGCAAAAGCGACTTGTGGAGTGCAAACGTTCAAGTATGTTTTGTAATAAAATATGACTTACCTATGTACATTTAATAAATTATTTATACTTTTTGGAGGTGTTTACTATACGTGTATGATAACTGGCTGAAAGATTACAAGGAAATGTTCGTCTTTGCGTGGACTGATCAGAGTCGCAACTTCGGGCAGCGTACGACAAACAGAGTTGAGAGTCAGCACACCATATTAAAGAGATGTGTCCAAGATAGGAGCTCGCTGGACCGTATAGTAGGTTGTGTCAAGGATATAGTTGAAACACAATACGGTGAAATAAGGAGGAGCTTTTGAGAAAGCATCGAAAAAAGAATGAACCACCACAAAACCCGTTATTTGACCACCTATGTGGCAAAGTTTCTCATACAGCGCTTGACTTGTTGAGTGGAGAGCTACTTAGGAAACTAGACGTGTTGCAGCGCTTTCATTCATCTTGTGGTCGTCAGATGTGGTACAGCTGTGGGTTGTCGTGTGCTTGTAGGCTGGAAAAGTACGTACGTGCAGGTAATACTTGCTAAACGCGAAAGATGTGTGTTATATATGTCCGTTAGTCATGTGACTTTAACAGTGCATTGTTTTAACCGTGTAGAGCGTCCGATTCAAATCGAAAACGTAGACATCTTCTGGCAGAAGCTTAACTTTCAGCCATGTAAATTGATATCGGATGACGTTGACGTGATAGAAGAGCTCAATATTGTTCGGCAACAGTTAGAGTCACACCCCCTACTCAGAAAAAAAGCTTGTTGGAAAAGATTAAAGCGGTGTTGACTCCTACCAAATCAACCAAGAAACCACCGGTTGTCCAACAAAATACTCATGGGCGGCCAACAACAAAGCAAGTACAACATCGGTTTGACGATGCCCCCCGCCACAGCTCGTACGTTCCGTCCCAGGTTCCCAACAAAGTACATACGATGCCCCCGCCACAGCTCGTAAGTTCCGTCCCAGGCCTCTCAACAGTCGGTCATAAAGTCTCAAAAACCAGAGCGGGGTGAAGCCGTTCAACGAGTTCTAAACAAAGAGAGATTCGAGACGATAACGGTTTTCCGTTGATAGTGGGCGACGAGAATGTGTCAACCATCAAACGGTTTAAGTCTCCCATTCCGACATTGTTTCACAGTATATCTCATGCATACAAGATGTGAGGCCAGACGGTCATTGTGGTTTTCGGCCTGTAGCTGTGGGCCTTGGTATGGGAGAACGTTTATGGAGCCACATTCGAAAACACCTTCTACAGGAGAGGGATCAGAACACATCGATCTGGGTGCCAGTATTTGAAGCATGGGAGGAAGGATATTTAATATGCATCGTCAGGGCCTAATTTGGGATTCAGTGGAGCATTGTCCCCCCACTCACTGGATGGAGTTCCCCACGCAGGGCTTCTTATCGGACAAAGGTAAAGTATCGTGGTTCACTTGTTAAGCATCGATGGTTGTTCCACCTTCTTCCTGATAATGAGTCCTCCGACGGATCAAGATCCACGAATGATAACGCTTGCACATGTTAACAATAACCACTTCATACATATTAAGCTGGAAGGCCAATTTCAATGTCGACAATAAATGGGCTATGGTTGACGCACCGAAGCCCCGCTACAGAACGATGGCTATACATGTACACGCGCCGTTTAGAATGGTATACATTGATAATGAATCCCCCACCAAATCCAAACTCGAGTATTAATTACGTCGACAGAGAATCGGAAGAATGAGTTCTCGTATACTTAATATGAATTTTTTATAATTAATACGATCTTTTTGTATAGTTAATATGATTTTTTGGTATAATTAATATGATTTTTTTGTATAGTTAATATGATATTTTTTGTAAAATTAATATGATTATTTGGTAATATTGGGGTATAAGTAATATGATTTTTTTTGTATACTTACTATGATTTTTTTGTATATTTAATTTCATTTTCTATATCATTAATATCATTTTCCGTATAATTAATTTCATTTTCTGTATAAAAGAAAAAGAAAAACAAAACATTATGAGAAAACGCCACGTATAGGCCAAGACTAGACGTCTGTTGTTAGCCAAAAGACCGTTCTACCCCTGCATTGCACCCGTCTAGGCCTAACCCAGGGGTATAATGGTAATATTGAAGACCTAGACATCCCGTCTAGACCTAGACGCAACATACAGTTCAAGCGGCAAAAGTAAAGTCTTTAAGTTTTTGAATCCTAAAGGGAAATGGAAAGACCATTTTACCCCTGAATTGCCACCTGTCTAGGCCTAATTCAGGGGTAAAATGGTAATTAACCATTTGAGAAATTTTCTGCTCAAATGGTTAATTACCTTTTACCCCTAAATTAGGCCTAGACGGGTGGCGACTCAGGGGTTAAAATGGTCTTTTACTAGTAAACATGACGTGTCGTCTAGCTCTATACGACAAGTCTTGCCCAAAAGACCATTTGACCCCTATGTTGCCACCCGTCTAGGCCTAATTCAGGGGTAAAATGGTAATTAACATTTGAGCAGAAAAATTCTCAAATGGTTAATTACCATTTTACCCCTGAATTAGGCCTAGACGGGTGGCAATTCAGGGGTAAAATGGTCTTTCGCCATTTATCCTAGATGTGTCGTCTAGATCTAGATGCCCCGTCTATGCATCGTATATGTCTGGCAGCCTATACGACCAGCTTACGCCCTCAAACCAAACACACACACAAATACACACAGATACGTATATTTGGACCATATTTTTGGCGAAATCAAGCATCTTTGGTACGTATTCTAACCTATACTTCATGAATCTTTAATGTATTATACATTTAGACCGTAGAATATACTTGATTTTAATGAATTTTGGGTTTTAAGAGGGGTGTTGTTTAAGAAGATGGGTTTTATGTTGAACAGGACGAGGCGTCTACCCTTAGACGACCCCATAGACGACCAGAACTTTTTTTTATTTCTTTTATTTATATAATATTGTTAATTGTTATTGTTGGTGTTATATTGTTATTATTATGGTTAATTGATAGTATTATTGTACCTATCCAATATTTTCTTGCACATTGATTATGGACGAGATTGAAGATCAGATACACGGCCCTCCACATCCCCATGGTCCGCGACGGGCTCCTCCACGCCGGCGGATCCGCTACACGGCCACCCGTATCTAGAGTTTTCGCCCGGCACCGAGTCCGCCCGTTTTTGCGGGAAGCTTAGGCGGATGCACGTCGGATCGCACGCCACGGTCGACTGGGATGCGATCGAGGTGATTGGTGAGACCCCGAGACTGCCTTATTTCGTTCCCATTGATTCACCGTGGCATCGTCTGTTTGACTTGGCTGGCATGCCGAGTTATAGGGAGCTGCTTATCGAGTTCCTGTTGACTTCAGATTTCACCCTTCACGGGTCGACCAGCCGCCTCCACAGCCATAGGCTCCTCCCCTCCACCTGAGATTTCCTGTAGGCTTGCAAGTGTGTGGCGTTCGATGACGCTTGCTGAGTTTGTCGTTCATAGCAGTTTATACCTGCAGGAGGAGATCGCTATGGATGTTTATACGCAGGGGCTAGTGGTGGTGGATAGACCCACTCTTTTGGGATTTTGGGAGGTGGTCGCGAGGCATGACACTAGGGAGCATTTCAGGGCGAAGGGGAGGATTTCACATGTTGACGACCCGTTGTATAGGTACATACGTTTATTACAGTAATTATTTGATTATTAGTGTTATAAATTAATTTCCGTATTTCGCTAACAATATGTGCAGGTATCTACATCGGATGCTCGCTACGTCTATTACTTTCGCGGCCACAGCCTGTGAGTGGTGTACGAGCACCGAACTATATTTCTACTATTGCATACTGTACAGGAGGCCGTGCGCACTTGCGCATGGTCTCACCCAGTACTTCGCCTCTGGCCATCACCAGCAGGAGCTCGAATTTTTGTACGGCAGGGCGTACGTCACCGTCATTGCCCGGTCGTTGGGTCATCTACCGGAGACAGACCACACTTGCGGCCGGCCATACCATCGATGCGGATGGGTTTTCAGACGTTGCGGGGGATGAAGTTGGTGAAGAGGTTCGGCGTGCTCGGCGAGCGGTTTAAAACTCGCGTAGGTGAGGCATAGATTCCGGAGGCCATGCCGTAGTACTTCGATCCAGTCTATCCGCCGGCAGATGAGGCATCGGTCGTTCAGGAGCCTACGGTGGATTTAGAAGGACTGCCACCGCCACCACCACCTCCCGGAGCGCCCCAGGTTCCGCAGCACGTTATTTCAGGTCATGCCCCCGGAGGTGCAACATACACGCACTTACGAGCCGACGTTGACAGGTTTTGGATATGATAGGCTGGGTGGTTCGGGAGTTACAGGATAGACGAGAGAGAGAGAGGGGTTACCTCCCATACCGCTCCCACCACCTCGAGCACCACATCAGCAACAGCAGCCGCAACAGCCAGATCCCAACTCCGACTCGTATGCACATACGTTTTGTATTTAGTATTCAGCTGTACAGATACATATTGTTATGGATGTATAAAGTTATGTTACATATGTTATATTTAACTTTGTTTTCAGTTATTCGATTACTTGATGATTGTTTGTGTTTAATCGACATTGAAATGTAATACGGAAACAATATGATTTTCAAAATGTTAAGTAATATTTACACGATATAATATTTGCATTCTTCTTAAAATGTTGAAAGCAATATTAAATTTAAATACTATAATTTAAATAAAAAATAAAATGTAAAAACAATTAAATATTCAAACGATCGAAAACGGAACTTATTTATACAAAAAATAAAACTTTTTCAAATTTAAAATCTCAAATTACACCATCAAAAAACATCAACCTCCAACAAAAACCAATTTACCCCACCAAAACACCTCTTTTTCAACTAAAAAAACACCGTAGTCTTAGACGGGTCGTCTAAATCTAGACGTGTATCTACTCCCATCAAATTTTACGCCCAGCCACTCAGCTGCTGTCTTCTTAAAATCAGTGCCTAGACGGCCGTCTAGGATACCAAAAGTGTCTAAATAAACAATAGGAGTGTGAATAGATCGAGCCTTAAATAAATTAAGATAAAATATAAAGAGAGAGGGCGTATGTAATTCAAATAAAAGATGCAACTACTTTGCAGTTTGAAGTGTCCCCTCCTTTTTCTTTTACATTTCTTGATGGTATGTAGGGGCACTTTTGATGGTCACAAGACCCGACCCGACAAGACCAGCATCTGCTACCGTGTCTTTCTTTCTTGGATCAAAGTAATGCATCAAAATGACTAAGACAGCATTGTACTGTCTTCTTTCTGATAATAGAATCATCAATTAACTAAATAATCATATAATCAAAATGATGAAATTGAGAAAAGATTCATAATCAAACTTTGATTATTTATCACTTTATAACTAGTAAAAATTAACGAATATACAACCCATTCAAATATGTACATAAGATGATTCAAATGTGTACATCATTCAATGATTCAGTAGGATGTAGGTGTAATAATAACTAATCGAAATGCTAACAAAGTTCCTAACCAAATAATATCCTTGATGTCATAACACTTATGTAGTGGACCTTCATTAAAGAAATAAAAAAGTTCGTAGTTGGAGGTAAAGCGGCTCATACGAATTCTGATATAACTTGTTTAAATGGTATTAGAATCAACTTGTCAAACCTATACACATACATATACATAAGGTTGGGTTCAATGGAAACATCAAATACGAGAGAACGAGAAACTATTCATTTAAATGTTAAAAATGTTATAAAAAAAATTAGTTTATGTTAAAAATGATTTTTTTTTAAAAAAAATTCATAGCTTTTACATAAAAATTCATGTAGAAGTTTTTCTAATAAAAATCAAAAACTAAAAAAATATTTAAAATACAATTAAAAAGGTATCTTTTGTCATATACATGATTTTTTATTGGAATGGCTTCTACATATCTTTATATACAAAAGTTTTGAAGAAATTAAAAAAATTTTTAACATGTTTAATTGAATTTTTTATGATATATTTTAACATCTTAAATGCATAGTTCTACGGTTCCCCACTTTTTTTATGTTCTCCATTGAACCTCACACTTTATATAGATATAGTTGAGGGTTCATGTGAGAAATTTTTTTTGTAAAAAAAAAAAAGTTTTAAACCAATATGAATGCTACATTTATTATGTCTATTTAATGTTAATAATGTTATATAGTTAATTTACAATTTTAATTAATATATTGTATTAGCTAATAAATTAAATTTTAATTTGTTTTTAAATATACTCTTTAAAGACAACCTAACTAATGGTGAACGATAATTTTCGACACATGTAGGATAAATTTTGATATGTGTAGGATAAGCGTAGGCTAAATTTCGATATGAATATGATAAATTTTGAAATGTATAGGATAAAATGTTTTTGCCCAATTAATGAGAGAATAATTAATAGGAGAAATTATTTAATGTTTTACTATTATATTCTTTCTTCTTTTTTTTCATTCGTTAATTTTCTCCTCAAATGAAATTTTTGTAGGTCCACTTGGAGGATCAAGATTAACCTACTTCCCTATTTATGTAACATACATACAAGTGCGAAATCCATGTAAGTATGCAAACCAAAGCAAAGTAAGAAACACAAGATAAGCAAAGATTCACTATCTTGATCAATAGAAGAGAACTAGTACAAACACATACAAACAATGTTCATACAGACTCAGAATATACTCTCTGTGCTCTTGTGCTTCAGTGTCTCTCTCTAGTGTCAAAACATTCACTACTAGTGTCCTCTGGTCACTGAGAAGTGCATGTCTAGTTATATAGTGCCAACACTAAACAACAATACGAAGAATGTTGCTGGTCGTACGAAACACTAAAAGTCACGAAGAACATTCTCCAAAGGATGCTCGTACGAATGACCCATGGCTCGTACGAACATGAACTGGCTCGTATGGATCAAGCAAGATGCTTGGTTGAAATGTCTATTCGTACGACTAGAGAATCACTCGTACGAATGGTATATGGCTCATACGAGCAACAACTTGCTCGTACGAAGCACTTCTCACTCGTACTTGCATATGTTCTTCGGAGAACGTGCCAACAGACATGACGTACACAAGACTCAACAGTATGCATACATGCAACTGTTTTACAACACAGACAAACTAATCGCCATACTAAATCAAGATAGGAGGATATCTTGATTTGGTCGACACGACCAAACTATACAGACACAATAAACAAAGACCGTACAATTATAGACGTAACTAAGAACAAGCGACAGACACAAAAGTGTATCAACAAACTCCCCCTTGGCTGTTGCTTGGTCTCGATCTTCATTCCGAATTGCCTGTTGTATCAACAAACTTCCCCTGAAAATATTCAATCCAACGTTATTAATAATCAGGTCTTCAATACTTTCTCGAAACATCAAACCTTTCCTGTTTCCTCTTGAGTGTCGATGGAGGCAATTCGATCGGTCACGATCTGCTGTACATTAGACTCTACCACTGGAGTTGAAGCAGAAACTTTTGGTTGCGAGGATGAGGTTGAAGCATCTGGATTGCCAGGGTCTTCACTATCCTGATCACGCTTATGTTTGATCTCCTGTGCTCTGCATCTTTCATTCCATAGAATGTTCTCTCGCTTTCTGCTCATTTCAAACACGTCTTTAATACCATTAAAGCCTTCAACTAGTGTAGCATTACAAGAATGATACCATTCTCTTAAGTCATTATGCTTAGCAGTTAATGTTTCGGCAGATCGTTGAAAGCCGCACTACGTTCTTTCAGCCTATTCAACTCAATTCCCCGAGAGTTATCAGCTGCTCTCATCTGTTGTAGCTGAGTTTCTCTTTCAGCATCTACAGCCTCCAGCGCTCATTTTCTTTTCTTAACTGCGCAATTTCAGAATCCTGTTTTCTAACGGTCTCTTTCAAAGAATTTATCTCCAACTATTGTTTGACAACTGTGTTCCGATTTGAAGACATAAACTCCGAATGCTTGTTAATCTGGATTGCCGTAGCTTGCAAATGAGAGAACAGAAAATCCACTTTCTCATCCTGTTCCATTTCAGAGAATAAACGATTGCTTCGTTTTGTATTTTGTTGATGAGTTGTGGACTGGGATTGTTGGACTGATGAAGTAGTAGGTTGTGATTGAACTGGAGTATATTCAGCCGAAGGTGTTTCAGTTGCTGTGGTATTTGAAGGTTGTGGTTCAAAGGTTGTAGTGGGTTCCGTTATTACAGATTCAGTCTCCTCCGTTGTAAAGGTAGATTGGACTTCTACAACTTGTTCTAGTACAGTTTCTTGTTGTGAGGTTGTAGGTTATGTGATTTCAAGTTGTGCTAACGATGTTCCCATAGGCTTTTTGCTTTGTTTTTATCTTCCCTTATCACCACCTGTAGCACCTACATCACTTGCACCACCATTACCATCATTATTATCGTCATCATCATCACCTTTTCCCTTTTGACAACCAAGATTATCTTCGATCATATTTTTCAAAATTGGTTCTTCATTATCTGACTCACTGTCATCATGGCGCCACTTATCGTTTTCTGGTGCAACATATTTATCATTTGCCAGAATACCGAAAAATTTACGAGTAGGTGTGCTTTCCTTGTAACGTCTTGCTGCTACACCTCTAAAATGTTCAACGAATGTTCCATGATAACCTCAACTCTCACAACATCGTTGTCGTCTTTCGGAAAATTTGGATGTTGCACATTTAAGATCATTTGGAGAAAATCAGGATACATCCAAAACTTGTTTCCATCATATCTGGTTCTTCTTAGGTTTTCCTTCATGTTTGCAAAAGTATACTTTGAAACACTAAATGGTTTGTTTAATGTCAAAGCTATCATCATTCCAACCAAGTCGTTTTGCCATGTCATAACCACTTCGTCTGTTGCTCAAACACTGAATTAGAACATGTAGAAAGAACTTGTATCGGAGTGGCAACCATGTTTTGTTTAGTTTTCCTACGAGAAAATCTCCAACACATTTCATTCGAAGCAAACATCCACATTGACATTTCAATGGAACTGAGAATGGAGCTTCAGGATCATCGCCAAGTTGTAATACTGAGTTAATGATTTCAACATAGACATCTACGTTCAAGTCATTTACTCTCCCGTGGATAAGTTCCTGCCCATTCACTTCAGCCACTTTAGCCGAATCCCAAAATTCCTTGATCAACGTCTTGTATACCATAGTCTGTGTGCGAGATAGCATAATGTATCCTTGAGTAGCGCAAAAACTTCATTATACCATTGTACTCAGCAAATTTATCTTCCGGATCTAAGAAGGCCACCATGTTATATCTTGGTTCTGACATAATTTCCATTTCTGATTTGTTAGTTCTCTTCTTGCGGGTTTTCTTTTATGTTCTTTTTGGTTCCATTCTATACACAAAAGATAACAAGAATAAGGACATAAATTCATTAGGGAATATACACAAAAAGTTTTATTTCAAACTTCCTGTATGTATGTATTCCCTGGACGAAGAACTAGTGACTCATACGAATAACAATTTATTCGTACGAAGAACAATTTATTCGTACGAGTAACTGGCTTGTACGAGCGACAGGTTACTCGTGCGAGTGGTATTTTACTCGTACGAAGGAAGGTAAACTGTTCGCACATAGAACTTCAAGTGAAGATTATGCATGAAGACTAGTTTTTTGTTAAAAGATTCTTTGCTTAAAGTTTGTTGTTCATGTCAGGCAAAGTCACATAGTCAGATAATGTTCAAATTGTTCATCTTCAAGGTATTCCAATATTGTAAATATACCTTAAAAATATCAGAAACAACTTAACGAGAGGTGAAAGGAAGACGTGAGCAAGGTGAAAGTAAAGTTCCACCAAAGAACTTCATCACACTTTATACCACATCATGATACTCACACGAAGCACCTCAGTTCGTACGAAGTACTGCCATTCGTACAAGACACCAGTGGTCATTCGTACGAGGGATATCACTCGTACGAGTGACCTTTGATTCGTACGAGTCCAAGTTTTTCAAAAATGGACTTTCAGTTCTTCGTGGACCTTAGGTTTTTCATTGACCTGTTTAGATCTTTACACATATCCATACTAATCACAAGTTTAGTTAGGAAAAGTGCTCCTTAAACAGATTTTGTTCTTTGAGATGAGTTTACCCGTTGTAAGAAAGTATTTTGTGAAGTTATGATATCAAAACAAATGAGTTTTAGGGCGTATCTTGGTAGAAAACTTTTGAGTTTCCATCTTTGGCTAAATAAAAATACTTTAATTTATCAACTGAGTAACTAAAATGAAATAACTACTAAAAATAAAATAACTACTAAAAGATAAGAATAAACTGTATATAAACTCGACAATCTTTTTCAGGGTTTTAAGGTAAGAGAATCATACTAGCTTTTAATCTTGCCAAAAACGAGTTTTGTTTAAGAACATCAAATTAAATAAATAAGCATTCTACTATGATTATCGGTATTGTTGTCCACGTAAGCTCAGCTTATCAGATGAAATCATGATTAAGAGATATGCTTAATGTATGAATTATACTTACTAGTCGCTGTTCAACCACTTCACGACACATTTCCTGTATCAAGATATGCAAAAGAGGAAATCTTACCGGTGAGTATACTTCTTATCATCTTTTTGACGTATATGATGTGAGATACTCACTTATTTTGATTGAAAACAAGCCCTATGTGATTAAATCACTTACTGATGAGGAGCTTGATTTTCAGATGCATGCAGGGCACATGAGTAAGTCCGTGAACAGGTTAGTACCATCGTACAGACAAAGAGATGATTACCCATAAAGTTGTGATACTTTATCACTTATTTTTGGGTGGATGTGATATTTTTATCACTTATTGATGGTCGTATGCAGTATGTACATGTATCTATGGTATCATTGAAGTTCTAGACTTGTGTCACCATTATTTTTCGTAAAAGATTCAACCATGATACCCAGATGATAAACAAGCATAAAGACCGCATATCTCAGAACCTTGGTATACTATCAAACGGAATTTCGGTACCAAGACCATATGCCAATGAATGATTCCCACCTGGCTTTCAGTCCGTTATGTTTATATCAACCTGCACATTTTACTTTGATTGTGAGCCTACCGATACATTATTAGTAAAGCTACTTATCAATTCTCATTTTATGTTTTTGACCATTTTTGACAGATCACCGGTGTATCATCATCTTTTCTTATCTTTCTAAGAAACTTATTTTTGATTTTTGAATTTTCTATTGTTTTTGTATTTTTCTAAATTTTTCTCCCCCTTAAATATAAAAGGTAAAAAATAAATTAAAAAACTTAAATAAATAAAAGACATATTTTTGTATTTTCTCATGTTTCTGTATTTTTCTTAAAATTTCTCCCCCTAAAATATAAAACTAAGAGAAAATGGAAACTCTTTTTGTCGTTTTAGATTTTAAGAAAATATTTACGACAAAGATTAGCCAAGGATGATTTACACGGGTTTCACCTTGATGCCATTCACCAAAAGAAGATAATTGAAATCATGATTTATCAAAAGCATTTGTAAATAAGTCGGAACGTTGGTGATCGGTGTGGATTTTAACAACATTGATAAGCTTCTTTTTATAACAATCTCGTATGAAATGATACTTAATCTTAATGTGTTTGGTTTTTGAGTGCTGTACAGGATTACGAGTGATCTGTAAAGCAGCTTCGTTATCAACATAAATAGGAGTAGTTAGAATTCAAAACCGTAGTCGCACATGTGCTGTTGGATCCATAGAACCTGAGAGCAACAACTAGAAGCTGAAATATACTCAGCCTCACAGGTTGACGTAGTTACACAAGTCTGCTATTTGCACTGCCACGTGACTAGGTGATTTCCCAAGAGCTGACATCCTACTTATGTTGATTTGCATCGATCTTGCAGCCACCATGATCAGAATCACTGATTGCTATCAAATCAAACTTATCATCCTTAGGATACCAAAGACCAGTGTCCGGGCGACTCTTTCAGATAACGAAAGATTCTTTTCACAACCATCAAATGAGAAACTTTTGGACTTGATTGGTAGCGAGCTAGAAGACATGTTGGGTACATTATATCGGGTCTTGAAGTAGTAAGATACATAAGAGATCCGATCATAGCACGATAAAGAGATGGTTCCACATGTTCACCCATTCCATCAGGAGTAATCCCAAGATTTTGAGCTAATGGAGTTCCAAAAGGCTTTGAGTCTTCCATTTGAAATCGTTTGAGAATATCCCCGAACGTACTTGGTTTGATGGATGAAAATCCCTTCCTTAGATTGATGAACCTGCAAACCTAAAAAGAAAGTCATTTCTCCCATTGCGCTCATCTCGAACTTCTCTTGCATCACCTACTCGAATTCTTTGCACAATTTCTCGTTTGTAGACCCAAAATAATATCATCAACATATACTTGTACTAGCAATAAGTCCTCATTTTCTTCCTTGATGAAGAGAGTACAGTCGATCAATCCACATCGTAAAACCATTCTTCAGAAGATAGGAAGACAACGTTTCATACCAAGTCCGAGGAGCCTGATGAAGACCATACAACACTTTATTGAGAAGCCAAACCTTGTCAGGATGGATTGGATCTTCAAAACCCGGTGGTTGTTCAACATATACTTCTTCTTCAACCACACCATGAAGAAATGCACTCTTCACATCCATTTGGTAAACTGTAAACTTCTTGTAGGACGCATAAGCTAAGAAAATTCTTATGGCCTCAAGACGTGCTACCGGTGCATAAACTTCATTGTAATCAATGCCTTCTACCTGGTTAAAGCCTTGGACAACCAATCTTGCTTTATTTCTCACAACAACACCTCGGTTATCCTTCTTACACTTGTAAACCCATCTTGTACCAATCTTCTTGTAGTTGTCAGGCCTGTCAACCAATTTCCACACGCCTAACTTCTGAAACTGCTGAAGTTCTTCTTGCATTGCCTCAACCCATGAGTCTTCTTTCATTGCCTCCTTCCAAGATTTTGGTTAAACTTGGTAGACATAGCAGGTAAAAGACCAATCATTCTGTTCCCCAGATTCCCTAATAGCGAATACAAACCAGCATTTTGGTTGTTCCTTAGCTGATTACGTGTCTACACACCACTCTGGACATCTCCTATAATATTCTGCTGAGGATAGGTATTATGAATTCGAGTTTCAGGAACATTGGGAACTCGAGAGTTTATACCCAAATTGTTGACATTCAGATCAACAGCTAAGTCGTTTGCTGGATTTCACGAAGATGTAGATGCATGACCTCAGTTGTCCCTTGATTTTGATATTTGACGTGACATCTGAGATTCCAGGAACCGGACTAGAAGTAGCTTCATTTGCATCATGGAACTCATCATTTTCTGACGAAACATTGTAATCAACAACATCTTCGAATTCCTCATTTTGAACAAGATTGTTAACCGAAGTAGACACTTGAGGGTTAACAATAATTGGTCATACTAAGATGAGTCAACTGCAGTATCACTTTCCAGTAGCATTTGAGCAGCTGCAGATGCATCATCAAAAGTTGGCAGATTAAAGGAGTCAAACAATCCATCGTAGTCAAACATCCAAGGAGCACACGGAGCTCTTACTGATTCAGTGTATCTTTGAACTTTAACTTCACCCCATTCTTCAATCTTTATGATGACAAATTCCACACTCTGAAATTTGGAGTAGCATATCCAAGAAATAAACCTTCGATAGCCTTAGGACCGAATTTACCATGTGGATCAATCATAGTGCATGGAGCTCCAAAAGGTTCTAAGAAAGACACATCCAATTTCTTTTTATGTAACAACTCGATACATGTTTTCCATGCCTCTTCACCGTAATAACTCTATTCATCATATAACATGCAGTAGCCACAGCCTCTCCCCAAAATTGAATAGGAAGTTCTGATTCTACTAACATAGTTCTTGCAGTTTCAATCAGAGTTCTATTTTTTCCTCTTAGCGACACCATTTTGTTTGGAGTGTAACAATAACTGTACTCATGCAAAAAACCTTTAGAAGAACAGAACTCCTCCATAACATGATTCTTGAATTCAGTTCCATTGTCGCTTCTGATTCTCCTTATCTTCAAATTGTATAAATTTTCGAGTAGCGTTAGGAGATTCTTGAGGATTTCAGGAACTTCACTCTTGTGTGCCAACATATTTACCCATGAAAATCTTGAGTAGTCATCAGTAACTACTAAGCAATATGAATCACCAAAAGTAGTCTTGTGTTTCATAGGTCCAAAGAGCATATGAAGACGTTTTAGAGGCATATTCACTGTGTTATTCTTCTTCATAGGATGAGATTTTCTAGCTTGCTTTCCCTTTTGGCACGATACACAGACGTCTTGTAAATGAAAGTTCTTCACTGGTACACCACTCACAAGATTGTTTTTCACTAATTAGTTCATTTTCCTCAACTGAATGTGTCCCATTCGTCTGTGCCAAGAGATTGATTCCTTTTCGGTGGCTTTTGAGACAAAACACGTGACTTGTGAGACGTGAGAAACACTTAGAATATTGTGATCAATTTGACGAACATAATAGATCTTATCAAAACTAACAACACCATTGGAAATCATCCCTTCTAGTGATGTAACCGCCCTTATCTCCAGCAAAGGCAACATAACCTCCCCTAATACTTTTCATATCATAAAGAAGCCTTAAGTCGACTGTCATGTGCCTTGATGCTCCACTGTCAACAATCCAATGACTATTCACAGTTCCTCCTGGAACACCCTGCACATTTCAATACCCGATCAGTTTGAGATGGGGGACCCAAGCCTTAGTGGTATTGGGTTGACCCTTTTCATTAAGAAATGTGATTTCTGTTTCTTGATGATTTAGAAACTTTGTGCCTCCCCCTGAAACATTACCGGTTTTTGGTTTCCAAGATTGTTGAAATTTACCAGAATTACTATTATTTACAGTTTTAGATACTTCTGGTTTTAGAAACTTGATGAACTTGGTTTCCTTTCTGAAAAATCCAGTTCTGATGCTTTCTAGATTATTTTAACTTTTTTTCGTCTCTATTTTTCTTCTTGTTCCTTAACAGTATGTTTGTCTTGTTTAGGTGACACAGATTGACGTTGGCAAGTTGGCTGGGTTGGTACAGTTTTTGATTATGTGGCCAAACTCTCCACATTTAAAACATGTTCTCCTTTCAACAAATTTAGGAGATCATGTTTTATGACTTGATGTTGAACTTGTGGTCTGGAGGTACTTGGTTCATCTTCACACCCATTTGTATGTTGAGTGTAGTTGTTTTGACTGTTATGCTTCAAAATCTTGTCTTGATTTACTAAATCAATATTAGACATGCTTTCAAAAGTCTCGATTTTATCACTATCTGTTGAACCCACAAATTTAACATTCTTCAATTTCTTTTTGTAGCGAGCTCCTTTAGCTTCAACCTTTGATTGTGATATCTTAGGTTTTTCAGCTCGCTTTTCTTGTTGTTTTTCTTTTGAAACGAATAATGTTTGAGACTTGATTGAATTTTTTTCCAAAAATTTGGTTGTTGAATTTTCAAAAACTTGATCAATTGAAGTTGGATTTGCATTTTTGATCGGAAAGTCTTTGTTTGAGTAAATTTTCTTAGCCCCAATCAAAGTATACAACACATTATCATTTTCAGATGTAGACGCTATTGTCTTGACAATTTTAATAGGATCATTCTCTTGATTTGCAACAGCTTTCACATTAGGAGCAATATAAATTTCTACCCCTTTTTCTTCATCAAGAGATTGATCCTGATCGGTTTTCTCTGACTCAACATCTGATGAATCATCCTCCTCTATTGTAGAAGGATTCTGATCAACAACTGATGATGAGTTCTCTGATTTTCTTGAGTCAACTAGGAATTGTCCAGCTTAACCCTAATCCTGCTCAAACTCTTCAGGATTAAGAGGTACAGATGGTTCAAAGCATGGCATTTCTTCTTCATTAGGTAATTTGGTATAATTGTGTTTCAACGGAGGTGGACACGATTTATACCCAATGCATTTGACATCTCCCTTAAGCTTTTGAACATCAATGATGTGATCAAGCACATATCAGGAGTTAGAATAACTTTCCAATTTTAGCTTAATTGCAACATGTTCACATTTGGCAATGGCTAACGCCTTTTTCATTTCTTCCAGGATATTAATGTAGTTATTAATTCTTGTTTGCTTTTTCAAAACTGTTTAATTAATTCAGAAACGCTTTCTTAAGAGTTTCAATTACAGATTTGAATTCTTTTTCATTTTGAGTTAAAGCCAGATTTGCCTCTTTGCATTTTGACAATTCAACTACTAGGCTTTGATTGTGACTGTTTGTTGTTTCAAATTTTGTTTTTAATTAAGCATAGTCACTACATATCTTAGGAGAGTCGGATTTTTCCTGACTTGTTGAACCTGCAACGTTAGCCATGAAAACGGTATGATGAGAAACAGACGCATTGTTGGCAAAGATTTTCTCCATCTCCATTGATGCAACTTCTACTTTCCTTATCAAATCAGGCTTTTGACTTTTCAACTTTTCTCCTTCTTCCAGCAACTCATTGACCTTAGTATCAATCCTTTCCTGACGTCTGGATCAGATCCACAACCACCTACACTTGAGCTTTCTTCGTCAGAACTCCCATTATACCAAGAACTATCATCCTCATCAGACTTGTCAATGTTGTACTGACCAATCGCATCTTCATCTACCTGAACTACTAGAGCTCTGTTTGTGTTGTTTGAAGGTCCAGACTGATTAGAGTTGTTTGGGTTGTTAACAACTATTCTTTGTTCATTGTTAACTTGAGTTGTGTGGGATGGTTATGATTGATTTTGGAAAGGGTTGTGATTTCCTTATTTGCTGGGTCGAGTATATTCACTTTTGAAGTGACCGTTTTCACCACTAATGAAGCAAGTAACAACATCTTTGTCAAAACCATATTTCGTATCTTTCTTGCTTTCCAAACTCATTCTCCCAGTTCTGCTCATGTAATCCTTAGCTCTTTTGACCGCACTTCCAAACGCACATTTAATATCCATTAACTCCGTTCATCTCTGTCTATTTGTTGATAGTCTTCATTAGTCAAATTGATGTTTCCAATTTGACCAGCGACTAGTCCAGAGTAAGCACTAACCATAGTGTTCAGAAGTTCCATATGTTCCCGAGCAACTTCTACACTGACCTTGGAAAGATGTAATGTATCAAGTCTGACGGTATTAGGATTTGTAGGTTGAAAGTTGTTACCATAGAAAGCTTGTTGTGGAACTTGAGGTGTAACAACTTGAGGTTGTGGTAGAAAGGCTTTAGGATCAAATACTTGACCAAAGGTTTGAGTACTTGAGCCGGCAGATTGATCTGTTTGAACTAGTGGTGGTAGACAGGGGTTAACATTTGACACAACACGGTTTGGAGTTTTGGTTGCTGAGTTGTACTAACACCAGTGTTAATACCTCCAAAGTACATATCAGGGTTTTGTGGAACAGAAACTCTTTTTGCTTTTCGGATTTCTTCTTCATTTTTGTTCTCCAGCTTTTGAACAAATTCATAAATACTAATCATATCCAAAACACCTGTATGCCTTAGTAAGTCAATAAATTGACTCCACTTTGGTAGTAAAGCGTCAGCAAAACACATTACGATTTCTTGTGGAGATGCTAACACTTTGTATGAATACATTTCACTAAGCAGATAGTAGAAACGTGTTGTCATATCGTTCAGTGTTTTATTCTCCATGAACATGAAACCTTCAAACTCTTTCTTAAGCAGATTATGTCGTATTTTTCTGGTTACGCATTTCCTTCTCCTCTTGTTTCCATAGTATCCCACATATTCTTGGTGGTGGTATAGTACACAAACTGATGATAAATATCTTTATGAAGTGCTAGTGTAAGGATAGCAAACGCCTTCTTCTCTAAATCATAGGCCTTTTTATCGTTGTCATCTAAATTGGCTAAGGAGGTTGGATTTGATCCGGCTTCTTCGAGAGATTCCTTGTATGGTGTAGTAAAACATGTCCATAATTCTGTAATTTGACCGAGAACATATGTATGGAAACGACTTTTCCACGAAGGATAATCGTCCATATGGTTCAGTTTTGGTGGACGGTTATTACTTCCGGTTTCACTCTCGCTTATAAGAAGAGTCTGAATGCTCTAATTTTTATTTGCTACACACGCTTATTGATTTGCAGTAATCATGGCTGTGTGTTGAAGCATTAGTGATTTAACCAATGAGGTTGCGGAGCTTTATGATGAGTCTCGATTTGTACTTGAACTACTCCCCCAATCCCAAGGATTAGTACCCATTATGTTTTCTTGTTTATGAAAATTAAAAGGTTAAAGATTAATTTTTGAAAATAACAGTCTCCTTTTAAAAGTTCACAATTTTAAAAACCACAAAGATTTGAAAAAATGAATCACGAAAAACAGATCAAAGAAGCTTGTTCTTCGCACGAGTCAGTGATTCGTACGAGTCACACTTCTTCGTACGAACCAGGTTGTTCATACGAACAAGAATCTTCATGCGGATGACTTGGTCTTTCGCACGAACAGTCTTGTTCTTCGTGCGGATAGGTTATTCGCACGGATGTTTTTCGCTGAAGTTTGGTTTTTCGTAGAGAGGAATCTTTTTGCAGGGTTGGTTGGTGAAAATTCCTTTTCTAACAGAGACTTGTTTCTGAGTTTGTTTGAAAGTGATCAGTTGTCTACACAATTTTTGTTAAAAAGATAAACATTCCATATTAGCTTTTCTGTCAAAATAGTCAAATCCAGAGATTTTCTCAACCCTACAAGAATATTCCGGTGAGTTTTCCGCAGTGTTTCACATGAAAATATGCCCAACTGGACTTTGATACAAAATTTTAAGAAAAACCAGATTCTAACATGTCTCCATGTATTCTAACAAGGTTTTTATGAAAATTTTCTGGATACAACAAGTTTTAACTAACCTTTAAGTTGGTTATCTTTTAAAAACTTAAGTTTCCTGTTGAAAGTTCAAGAACACTTCCAGAAACTCTCACAACTAGCTCAGACACAACACTAAGCTTGGTTTTAAACAAGGAAGAGAGCCAAAGCTCTGATACCACTTGTAGGTCCACTTGGAGGATCAAGATTAACCTACTTCCCTGTTTATGTAACACACATACGAGTACGAAATCCACGTAAGTATGCAAACCAAAGCAAAGTAAGAAACAAAAGATAACCAAAGATTCACTATCTTGATTAACAGAAGAGAACTAGTACAACCACATATAAACAATGTTCATACAGACTCAGAATATACTCTCTGTGCTCTTGTGCTCTCAGTTTTTCTATCTAGTGTCTAACATTCACTACTAGTGTCCTCTGGTCACTGAGAAGTGCATGTCTGTTTATATAGTGCCAACACCAAACAACAGTACGAAGAATGTTGGTGGTCGTACGAAACACTAAAAGTCACGAAGAACATTCTCCAAAGGTTGCTCGTACGAATGACCCATGGCTCGTACGAACATGAACTGGCTCGTACGAATTAAGCAAGGTGCTTGGTTGAAATGTCCACTCGTACGAGCAACAACTTGCTCGTACCAAGCACTTCTCACTCGTACTTGCAAGTGTTCTTCGGAGAACGTGCCAACAGACATGATGTACACAAGACTCAACAGTATGCATACATGCAACTGTTTTACAACACAGACAAACTAATCGTCGTACTAAATCAAGATAGGAGGATATCTTGATTTGGTCGACACGACCAAACTATACAGACACAATAAACAAAGACCGTACAATTATAGGCGTAACTAAGAACAAGCAACAGACATAAAAGTGTATCAACAATTTTCCACATATATATATATATAATTGAAAAAACAAAAAAAAGCTTAAAAACATACCAATTTATTTACATTTTTTAATTAAAAATCGCTATTTTAATGTATATAAATAACTTTTTTTTCAAAAAAATTTACTACTGCACATGTAGATTTAATACAAAAAAACCTAAAACCCTTAACCCACCCCTACACTGCCACCCCCTAAAAACCTAACCCCCCACCCACATAAAAAAAACTAAAACTAAACCCTAAACGTAAACCGCCCAAAAACCTAACTCCCACAACACCTAAAAACTAAATCCCCAAAAACATTAAACTAAAAGTTAACCTAAACCCAAAACATAAATCCTAAGACTAAATTGCATGTGCAACATATTCATGTAAATACACATGTGGAGTAATAATTTTATTTTTTTAAAAAAGTTTTTTATACATTAAAAATAGCGATTTTAATAAAAAATTGTGAAAAATTGGGTTTCTTAGGCTTTTTTGGTATTTTTTTAGTTTTCTCATAATCCTCTCCATATACACACACGTATACATATAAAGGAGAGATCATGAAAAAACTCCTCTTAGTGGGAAAACGTGAGAAAACTCTATCTGACAATTATTAAACCCCAAAAAACTAAACCATAAGAGCTAAATCCTAAACCCCAAAGGCTAACGACTAAAAGCTAAAAACTAAATGCTAAAGCTAAACCCTAACCTCTAAAAATTAAACCCTAAAACCTAAAAACTAAACCTCATAATAAGTTCAACACAAATATCAAATATTTGAAGTAGTTTTCTCACGCAGAAAGAGTTTTCTCATGTTCGTCTCCCTACACATATATAGGGTCTGGATATTAAGAGAAACACATGGTAATTGAGAAACGCGAGAAGCATTCCGATTTACACATTTTCTCTAAGCCAATTTTTGTTTTTTACTTCTAATCGCCATTTTTAAGAGTTTATATTATATATATGTATATATGTGTGTATATATTTTCAAATTTTATATTTTACACATATATGTATGATACTTATTTTTCAACATTAAACACATATTTACACACATGTACACTAGAAAAACATATTTAAAACCATAATCTTCCTTTATATACATATATAATACAATCATTCATACAAATTTGTACATATATGTAGATTATCAAACATAGATTTACAATACTTATGTTTCAATTTTAAACACGTAAGCGAGTTCCTCTCAGTCCCCATTTTTTTTAGTTCTCCAATGAATCCATCGCTACACACACGTACGCGCGTATGCACACATATACACACATATATATGGATGTAAGATATCTAAAACATTTAGCTTGGAACAAATTGTAGTAAACCAAGTGAACGATAAACCCTTTTTGAGGATGTCAACAATTTGAGTAACAATTGTAACATATATGGTATGCCATGTTAGAAAATCCCAACATGTCCAGTGCTAATGGAACATGACTGACAACTAAGTATGTAGACTAATGTTGCTACGACAAAGTGTCGAGAGTGTCAATAGTATGTAAGAGATATCCGTAATCCGCACAGAGGTGACTAACTTACCAAATAATCATTTTCCACCAATTTTATTATGGTTTTGATCCTTAGAACACCTTTTCAATACCACTCACATATCAAATTTTTGTTCTTGTGTTACTCTTTCTAAAGTATTTGATAAATCAGTGTCAGTAAAGTGTTTGATACATAAATAACACATAAAAAATGATAATATTGTATGGTTGATTGTTTTTTTATCGCTATCACAAAGTAGGTCCCAAACCATATTTAATACCATATCTTATGCTCCAAAGATTATGATTAAATAGAAAGTGCAAAATATATAAGAAGGGTAAGAAGGATTTTAGTTCATTGATCTTAAATTTGGAGGTTTGAGATTAGTTTTAGGAAAAATAATATAGTGGAAGTGCATAACGGGAATGATACTTTTATTGGCTTTCAATTTCCACACGGAAGACACATGTCAACTCCCATCTATTTAAAACGTGCATAACTTTTTCATACGACAATGGAGGTGAAGTACGGGGTTGGCAATGGGTTGTAGAGGATCAGATGTGGAGATGATGTATGGGGAGTGTGGGTGTGAGCAGGGTCAATTGGGGGGGGGGGTTTAGGGTTTTCCAACTTTGCAATTACCATATTACCCTTGCACCATTAACATAATAAACAAAATAAATCCCAACCATTAGAGAAAGGGGTGAGGACTTTGAAATATGGAAAACATAAGGGGGCATTTTGTTGAAACTTATTAACTGGGAGGCTAATTGCAAACGCTTCTATACCATATGAAGGCAAATTGTAATTAACTATATAAGAAACATAAAGCCTAATGCATGAGGGACATAAAGTATAAGTGGGTGCATGGGCTATGTGGATTGGGCACATATCATTTTTCTTGGTTAAACGCTTCATGCCCGCAAGGATGAAATATCGGGATCGTCTCGCTGAGGTGCCATGGTGGTCGCCACACCACACGGTAACCCCAATGGCAACCTGATGGTTTGTAGCAAAGCACCATGTCGAACGCCAATATGTCCATTCCTTGGTATTTGGAGAAGTCATAGTGAGGCACCATCATGTTTCCCAGCTGCATCTTTTAGAAGTGCTTCACTAAACTCTTGTGACTTCTGGATCACAAGCGTCGAAATAGTGGTCGATCTGATATGTAAATTCGGGTTCATTGTTGAAAGGGTGTAAAAACTTTTGTTGCTTATAGGGTTGTTGTTGAAGCAGAATGTCTATCGCCTATGTCTTTGGGTCATGTTAAGTATGTAATAGGGCTTACGATGTTAGAATTGATTTTGTATGTATGTAGTTAACTTCGCACGAAGTGAAGTTTCACTTCGTATGAAGGTAGCATTGTTACCTTCTTACGAAGATAAACTATCATCATATGATGTGGAGACTCTATCCTTGCACAAAGTGAGATTATATATAGGTGTGCTAGGGTCTTGAGTCTGTATCTGTTTTGTTGACTGATATGGCGAAGCCCTATCAGATTTCTCTCACGATTGTAAACGTTGATCTGAATTAATGAGATATAGAGTTTAAACAGTAAATCTTGAACTTGTCACTAGTTTAACATGAATTCTGCACATATTGAACTAGGCAAACAAATTACGGACCTGAGCTTATTGGATGAGTAGATCCTAACAAGTGGTACTAGAGCTTGGAGGCCTGATTTGAAGACATTTGATCAAGATTATACTTCTTTTCTCATTTTTTTTTTCATTTCCTAGAGATTGAACGGACCAAATGGACTAATCTTTTCCAGGACTACTTAAAGTTGACTAATAACAACCTTTGAACGAATCAGAACTAAAATCAACTAGAATCATGAGAAAAATGTTAAAAAACATGAAATTTTGAACTTTACCTTCGCACAAAGATAAATTTATCTGCGCACGAAGTGAAAATTTGTTATTAAAACTTGAAACGTTACCTTCACACGAAGTTAAAACTAACTCCATACGTAGTGAAACTCTTGCAAAATTTAGAGTTTATCTTCACACGAAGATAGATCTAAAATTGACATTATTACTTCGCACGAAGAGAACTTTAATTGTTTTTGTGGTTACTTCGTTCTAGGGTTACTTCGCACAGGTCTACTTCGCACCAAGCAAGTTTTCAACAAATTTATCAACAAAAATGGAGAAGAATTCATCAATGCATTCGCAACATCAGCACCCTCAACAGCTGTAGCAGCTCAAAACATAAAATTCGAAAATGAAGCCTATGTGCTTAGAAGATTACTTTGGATGGAACGAGAGATTTGTAAATTGGGTACAAGCTAACTACTTTGATAGCTGGTACGCCGTCGAGGAGAAGTATGTTGCACTAGTTGGAGAAAATGGGCTAGAGAAGACGTAGACACAATTTACTACACAAGAGAAAGAAAATTGGGAGACAAACTAGCTGATTCATTGCTTGAAGGAAATGTCAACCTATGTTACGATCTTGAAGAATAGTTTAGAGTACGGTACTATCAGTTTGTCAAGATTCATCGAGAAATTGGAAGGTCATGAGCTGGAGATGCAGAAGATGGCTAAAACCAAAGGTTCACACATTCAACAAGATTTGAATCTATACTACAAAAGGAAGTTCAACTACCAATACTCAAAGTCCTAAAATACATACTACTTTCAGCGTAGATACTTCGTCAAGCACATCTTCAAACCATTCATCTGGTAGTGGTTTTCAGTCATTTACGACCTAGTCATTTTCGACCTTTGATCCTAATGCACCTTAAACACCACAATCTTCACAAAACTCGAACAATTTTCAAAGTACTAAGAGCAGCCAAACCAACTCAAACCAGAGAATCTTACAGTGCAATATCCCGTGAATCTAGAGAATGCTCAAGATTTCACAGAGAACATTGCAAAACAGCACATGTCACTTCTTGCATATGTTTTAGAATCATATGGAAGTCTGGTTTCCGGAAAAATTGGAAATCCTAACATGAGAAAATAAGATTATAACCAAATTGATCCGGAAGAGTTGGAGTCGATTGACATCAAGTGGTGCATGGCTTCGATTGTTCGCATGATGAAACAGTTTGGGAGGATTAGATGGAAAGCTGGGATTTGATATGTCAAAGTCACATGCTTTAGATGTTGAGAGAAGGGACACTTCAAGAGAGAATGTCCGAACTGCGAAGTCAATAGAAATCAGAATCTGTTTGCTGACGATTATTACAAGAAGGCGATTTATCACCAAACGTTACCACCTCAGACTACATCAAGAATGATTCAAATAAAGGATGGTTCGTTGAGTTCAAAGGATAAATACATTTCAAAGCCAGAAAGCATTGCATTGTTGGCAAATATCAGAGAAGAACCGGAACCAGTTGAAGAAGACTATATAGAACCAACGTTCGATGAGGCTCCAATTGATGAATACTGTTCTCCTGAGGAAGACATTTTTCATAGTTCATTTAAAAATTTGGTACCACCTGACATGTATAAAACTTTTGCAGGTTTCTTTGAACCAAATTATGTTGTACGTTGTGAAGAAGAGCCAAAGCCAGAAGTTGATCGATGTGAGCAAAGAGATTACCGCAGAGAACCTTATAGAGATTTCTAACAAGGCAATGATGGCGAACTTGAAAGAGGTAGTCTTTGAACAGGTTTAAGAAACAATAAATGAGTTGGTCAGAGAAGAGGGTAAGGTTAAGAAAAGTGAAGTTGAAAAACCTTGCATGAAGTGCTCAGAGCCTTGCAAGGAATGTTCTAAGAAAGATAGCAGATATAAAGATTGAAAAAACTCACTTATAACTTGTCGAGTGATTATAAAGAAACAAAAGAAGCATACGATAAGTTGAGCAAAACTATTAAACTGTTTGAACAAGTAAGTTGTGAAGACGGTGCTACACTTTGTACGCTAAAAGCAACTGTTATGGATAAACAAATGGCTATAAACATTCATCTTAACACGATTGCTAAGCTAAAAAGTGAATTAGAAACTGTGAGAATTGAAACAAAACGAGTTAACAAATTATTGATTAGTTACTCAACTTCATCGTATATGATTGATCATATTCTTCCAAAACAACCTGAAAAAATTAAAAAGGAAGAAAATGATTGTTCTCAAAACAAAAGTATGAGTTACAATCCAGTGCCACACCTGATGTAGGAGAGTTATTCAAAGAAAAATCCTGACGGGTGGAGAAGGCGCTAAATTTGAAAATCAAAACTGAAACAAAAGACGAGCTTCCTGAAAATCTCGATGTAAATTATACCAAATCTAATGATGAGTGTAAGTCAGATGTGGTTAAGAATGTAGTTGAAAATATTTTGGGTAGTGAAAGTGATAGCACTTAACTTGAGAGTGCTTAGTTAAACTTGGAGAAAACTAGTTCAAGTTCACCTTCTGAAAATGAAGAAAGCTTTCATAAGAATTATCTTAAAAAATCAGAATCTAGTTTAGATGATGACCCTAATATGGTTGCATATAAAATGAAAGGATCTGACAAACTATGTTCTGATCAAGAATTTCCGATTCAGAATGTGAATCTTGAAAAAGTTGAACAAGTGTTTAAATTGGTTGAAGTGAGTTTATCTGAGCTTAAAAATCTGAACGCATCTTACTATTCTAAACCCAAACGTTCTTACAATAACAATCACAAAGGAAAGAAATATCATGAGAACAAAAGAAAATAGTTGGGATATGTTAAGAAACATAATGAAAGATTTCGAAACCAATTTTTTCAAAGAATGCAAACTTTGTTTTTTGTTAGGCCCTGTTAGGTTTATGCATTTGTGACTTAGTTAGTTTGGGCATACTTGTAGTAAATGGGCTTGGGAAAGGCATTTTGGGCCTAGGGTTTAGGCTAATGGTTCCCTAACCGCTACTATAAATAGTAAATGATGTATTAGGGTTAGTAGCTTTTTGGTGGTTATGTACAACTTGTATTAGACAAATTTCTACATTTGTATGCAAGTTTAACTTTCTATTTCATCTTATTTCTTCTATCTTGATTCATAGCTTGTTTGTGTGATTTCGCCACCAATCAAGCTACGTGTGATATCATGAGATGGCTTTTCGAGACTTACAATTGGTATCAGAGCCTGTTTGAACCTGTTTCTAGGCTCAGATCTTATATCACACTATTTCAGAATTTTCGTTGAGTTTCGGTTAGAGTTCTGATCATCTCGGATCATCAGCTTGAAGTTGTGGACTCATCTCGGATAGTATTCATCGTATCTCGGATAATCTTCAAGTCACTTCAGACAATCTTCAAACCATTTCGGATAAAAGGCTTGCATTTCAGATCATTTGTGTTGAAGATTCAACTCATTTTGGATCATCATCAAAGTGTCTCGGATCATCATCAAAGTATCTCGGATAATCAATAAAGCATCTCGGATATGTCACTGTTCCGAGTTTGAGATACCATTCGAATTTGAGTTACTACTTCGAATTCCTGTTACTATTTCGAGTTGACTTCCCATTTCGGATAGGACCAGTTTCGAGTTGACTTTTCTGTTGATCATTTCGAATTGGACTTATCAATTTTATTAAAAAAATTAATTACTAAATTCCTATTTGGTAAAAACTAATAATGATGAACTGAACAGTGTTTTGACTGCTGTGGATCTTGCCAACGCTACCTTAGGGGCTATCTAGTCATAGACTCTTGCATTGCATTAAGAACTGGATCAGATCATCAGAACGTCTACCCAAATTCCAATGTTCTTGTATGGAGACGACTATTTTGAGTGGACCTGGCATTTTGAGCAGTACTGTAAGGCTAAGGAACCCGGAGTCTAGAGGTGTAATCGTGATGGTCCTCGTACCATTATGTATGCTACTGAGGATGATCCTCTTACTCAGATTCCGAAGCCTGAAAATCTGTGGATGGACGATGATAGAAGAATCAAAGACGAACACCATAAGGCAATGGCAAATCTTACTATGGCTCTCGTTCCAGACATCTCGATTGTTGTCAAAAATTGCACAAATGCGAAAGAGGTCTAGAATGTGCTTAAGAATTTATATGAAGGAAACACCGACATGAAGGCTGGTAGGGTGAACATCTTGAACCAACAGTTCAGTTGTTCAACCACATTTATAGGGAGAATGTGGAAAACTAAATCAGGAGGTTCGTCAAGCTAGTCTCACATATGATCGATGCCGGTATCTCCATTACGAACAGTGGGATGAATCGCCAACTTTTAAACTCGCTGCCGAAGAGTTGGGATACTGATGTCTTGATGATTAAACATACTACAAACCTGAATGAAGTCATACTCACTGAACTGATTGCTACTATCAAATCACAAACCTGAATGTGAAATTGACAATCAGCAGAGAGAGCTAAATCACAAAATTCCATGATTACTGAAGGGATGACTAGTTTTAACACTACCTTGATGTCTCAAAGTCACCGTAACCTTGTTTTCAGGCCTGTGATGAACAGTAATCCGAATGTTGTTTTTAATCCAATAACTCAAGCATAACTACAAGCTCAAAAGACAAACTACGTTTATGGCATGTCTCTTCCGAACAACTCAACTGCACCTGCTACTGCTCAACAATATCCTCAGCACGCAAACATGGCTTACAGTCCAGTGAACTCCTCATCCTCTTAGATTGTCCCATCCACACCCTCTGCTGAAAACCTTGCTTTCCTAACCAAGCAGAATGAAGAAAAGTTGGATCTCGCATCGTCTATGCTCAACAGTCTGCATGCTTTTCTTGCAGGTGATCTCTTGCCTCCATCCGTTCTTGCTATAGAGATAAATCAGGTTGTCGAAGAAGACATTGAAGAATTGGATGCATCCTTGAATCTGGCTATGGCAGCATTCTGAGCAGAGAAGTTTCAGAAGAGATACGATCGTCGTCCCATGTCAAACATTCGTATTGGATCTGTAAAAGATAAGTTGAGGTGCTACAAATGCCATGAACTGGGACACTTTGCTAGAGATTGCAAAAATACACCAGTGGGTGATGAAGCAACTCAAGTTGCTGCTGCTAAGAACTCAGAAAGATCCATGGTTCCTATTACTCCAGCTGACACGTCAACTTCAACCTCAACTTCATATAGTAAGTAGGCTCTGGAGCAGGAAAGGCGATGTTGGTACAAGAGCAACATGGATTCAGCTGGGTTGATGCTGCAGCTCTAGTGGAATGTCTGAAGATCTCAAAAGTTGTTGAAACACACCACAAATGCCTGATGGCACAGAGCGAGGAACCCAAAACTCTCTCCGAAATGGTAAACTCTCTTTCATGTTTAGAACACAGTGGAAATAAGATTGCACAGATGAGAGCGCATAATTTCGCTCTAATCAGTGATTACAATAGTGCCATGTCTAAATGCATCGGTCTTTGAGAGAGCAATAAATTTCTCTATGAAAAGATTGACGCACTAAAGAAGAAAGTAGCTCAGCTTCACCTGTACGCAATCAAAAGAAATGTTATGATTACAAAAACAGACTAAATTTAAAAACAATGGAGTGCAACTCTGTGAGAGCTGAACTGGAACTTCTTACTGTAAAGTATCAACAAAATGAGCTAAACATTAAGAAACTTGATACTTCTAGTGACACTATTCATAATCTATGTAATGTATAGCTTGCAATCAAAGAAAAAAAGGGCAAAGGGTTGGGTTATACACAAGTTCCTCTGCTATATAATCATAATAATTCAAGAATGCCCGATACTGAGCAAGATTTGGAAAATTATGATAAAATGATGTATGGCAAACCAAGTGATTACATTCCTTGGGAACCTTTCAAACCAAAGAACGCCAGACCCACCGATTTTCAAAAACCCATGAGTTTTGTTAAAGATATTAATCAAGAATGCTCAAATGAATCAGTTGAAAATTTAAAACATGAAAAAGGGTCGATAAAAACTCCATACGAAGAACCACAGGAAAGGGGTTCAACATCTCATTCTGTAGATAATATTAATTGTTTTTGTGGATGATGAACCACATCTAATTGCTACTAATGATTCAGATGTTTCTTTATGTGATAAACATGATAATTATGTTTGGAACTTTGTTCAGTCCATGGTTTTTGAGACTCAGGGTTTTTCTGAAGTTGTTAAAACTGAAACTTTGAATGATATGCTTTTTGATTGTGATTGTGATTTAACTGTTTTATTAGAGGAGTCTGAGGCATCTATTTCGAGTGATTCAGAAAACTATTATAGTTTCCCTAAAACCTCAACTGATACTCTAGATCTGTCTGAAAATTGTGAAGATGAAAATATTATTGTGTTTGATTGTGTGAATGAAAGTGTTGCAGAACAGGAGTTGTATGATAAATCTGAGGATCAAACTGAAGATTCTAACGCATTAGATAATGAGCAAAGTGCTTGTGATGGTCAAATTATTGACGAAAATTGTTCATCATTTGGTAATCAAGAATCGGTTGATCCTGAAAGCTTTATGTATTTCCAAAAGAAACTGATACCGTCATCGTAATAAGCTTGGTTTCTAAACAAAAGGTTTCAATGGAGACTAAGCCTATAGGATCCACTCCTACAAAGAAAAGGCGATCTCGAAAAAACTAGAGAACATCACAAAATGAAAACTCAAGAGGAAATCTCCTTAGATGCTGTTAACCAAAATCAAAAGAAAAACCCATCTCAAAAGCTAACTGAACCTAAGTTGAAGGGTAAAGTTATCGATACTGACTCTTGTGCTGATGATTGTGAGCAGGTTTCATCAATGAGTAAATATGCACACAAGAAATCAACACCTAGTCGAAAGAAGAGACCAAATTAGCTCCCAAGAATAACACAAGCAGAACTAAGAGTCTTTTTCTCAAAAAGACAAACTTATTTCAATTGTGGAATTTCGGGGCACATAGGGGAAATTATGTTCATCGTCCTCTCGTATCTTACTATTCCAGGAATATCTATCATCAGACAGCTTCGCACTATTGACGTCATGGACATCAATTCTCTCAAGCTAAGCCCTCTGATGGAGACTAGAATCTAGCAAAGAAAATCAATCAAATGGTTTCCAAAAATCAGTCAAAGAAATTAAATGCAACATCTACCAGATTCATTTCGAACAACAATGATTCAAAAATCTAGAAACCAAAAATCCTTGCTAGATCTCAGTCTCAGTGTTCTCAGTCATCGAACCCTACATCCTCTTCCTCTCGAACCTCAAACACTATGAAAAGTCATATGATCTTTCATGAGGTTTCGAGAATGAAAAGTGATGATCAACCTAGTTCGAATATGGTCTGGGTTCAGTTTCTCTCTAATCCTGTTATGTGTGAAGGAATGGATATGGAGGCTGTCGTTAGACTTTGGTTTATCGACAATGGTTGTTCCAGACACATGACAGGGGACATCTCCCAGTTGAACGACATAAAAATCTTTGATGGCAGATTTGTCACTTTTGAACAGGAAGAATTACTATGAAAGGCACGGTTAAAAATGGGGTCCTTAGCTTCTCTGATGTCAATTATGATCCTGAACTCAAACACAGACTTCTTAGTGTATCCCAAATGTGTGACAACGAATTAGAAGTTCTCTTCATAAAGACGGATGCATGGTTTTGAAGCCCGGAATTGTCATACCCGAAGATTGGTACTTGATTGAAGCAGAGCGCCAGGGAAATGCTTACGTGATTGATATTGAATAAAGCCCCCACTGATCAAGTCACTTGTTTGTTTTCTAAAATTGCCAAACATGATGCTATGTTGTGGCATTACCGATTTAGTCATTTTAACATGAAGAATCTTAATAGACTTGCAAAAGGAGGTTTGGTCAGAAACTTACCAATCCGAGATTTTATGCAGATCAAGAAATGTGAATCATGTGCTCGCCGGAAGCCGCATCGTAAGCCTCACTAGCCCAATCTCGTGCACACGACATCTAAAGTTCTAGAACTGCTTCACATGGATCTTTTTGATCCTCTAAATGTGCTAAGTATTGGAGGAAAGGCTTATTGCTTGGTCATTATTGATGATTTTTCTCGCTTTACTTGGGTATTTTTCTTGGAACAGAAGAGTGAAACTGCAGGTCTGATAAAGAATTTTGTCACTGTCATGGAGAACCAAACAAACGAGTGAGTGAAAATTATTCGTTGCGAAAATTGGATGGAGTTCAAGAATGCTGAGTTGAATAATTTCTATGATTTGAAAGGAATTGATTGTCAATATAGTGCAACTCGAACTCCTCAACAAAACGGAGTTGTTGAAAGACGCAATCGAACTCTCGTTGAAACTGCTCGTACGATGATAATAGATTCCGGCCTTCCACTGATATTTTGCACAGAAGAAATAAACACCGCCTGCTATGCCCAAAATCATGCGCTAATCAACAAACGTCACATGAAGACGCCGTATAAGATAGTGGAAGGACAGAAGCCCTCTGTACAACATTTCTGTTCCTTTGCTTGTCCTTGTGTTTTCCTAACCATAAATGCCAAAGGTAAATTTGAAGCATGAGTGATCCATGCTATTTCATCGGATATGCTAAAACACCACATATCGAGCCTACAACAAAATCAAGAAGCAGATCGTATAGACATACTATGTGGATTGGCTGGAAGAAAATCCCAAAGACGCACGAATTGGACCTGATTGGTTATATGATTATTCCTCCTTGTTTAAGTCATTTAATACTCTGTCTGATGTGATTGTTACTACAAATGTCTCAAGCATAGTGATACCTATTCCTATCATAGCTGAAGATGATGTTGTATGTAAAACCCATACATCCAAAATAAGCATTTTATATAAAATACTAAATACGTTTAAAGAAATATAAAATTTTGTTCTACATTTGAAAACGCAGTTATTAAAACTTTTTAAGCCAATATTTTACAATTTAAAAAAAAGATACTTCGTAAGCTAGACAAAATAAGCAGAAGCTTGAAGTTGAGAGGTGCTTGGTTCATTGATAAGGCTTGATCTTCATCCGCTCTTAACTACGATCCTCTTTAACTGGAAAGTTTACACTTTGTTAGCGATAAAAATAATCGATAGGGAAAAATGTACATAACAATTAAATCTTTTTTTAAATCAGAAAAATTTAAAAATTCAGGGTGGCGTCGGTGACGACATAATGTAAGTCGGCGACGCCATGTAAAAAGTTTCGTAGGGTCAAGACTGTCATAGGCAGTAGCTTAATGCATCGGAAGTGTAGTGTTGCGTCGGCAACGGCTAAATGTGCCGTCAGTGACGGTGCCTCCAGCAACATCTTTGCTGCAAATTTATAAAACTGTCCGTTTGACCCGTTTCTAATTCCGTACATCAGTATACGATTCAGAACTTTTATAAAAATCGTTCGTAAGATGATATTCCCGGTTTACATTACTATAGTACTATCATTAAAAGTGTTTACATCATGCAAATCTCATTTTTCATAAATTTCTTAGTTTTGATCCGTTTACTAGATTTGATGTTCTCTTTTACCCGTTTGGTTGTTTTAGCAAATTCTTCACTTTAGTCAACTAAACCTTTATCTTTTTCGTTATTTTGACCCGTTTGGTTATTTTAGCGAAATCCATCGCTTTATAAAACCAAACCTTTATCTTTTTTTTGTCATTTTGACCTGTTGGTTACTTTAGCGAAATCCATCGCTTTTATACGACCAAACCTTTATCTTTTTCGTCATTTTGAACTGTTTGGTTACTTTAGCGAAATCCATGGTTTTATACAACCAAACCTTTATCTTTTTCGTCATTTTGACCCATCTGGTTACTTTATAGAAATCCATCGCTTTATTCAACCAAACCTTTTTCTTTCTTTACTATTTATCCATTCAGTTCACTTTTTCGAAGTCCATCTCTTTTACATGAACCGAATTTCAGGAATATTAATTAATTCATATATGCTTATTAAATACAATTGTATTAAAGATTTCTTACAAAAATTTATAGCTACGTACCTTAAAGCTATCCTTTTATTCGTAAATCACCTCTGGCTTTATCACCCGTCTTTTCACTCGAGTTGCTTATATCGAAGAACTTGGCTAATTATTAAATGATCAACATAAAAGCTATTACTACAAAAATTCGTCAAAATCATTACATATGGTTTTCATCTAATTATCACATTACCAAGTATAACATTTTCACTTAGGTAATTTATCGAACACCTTGTAAGTACGGATTTACGTGTTACGTCAATAACACAAATAAAGCATCCTTTATCTACTCATTCTTATCTTATATTAAGTATGTCCGATTATGATCCGATTCGCATCGAGGTTTCGGTTTGTCAAACTTTATCGGCACAAATTAATATTATAACATATACACTCCATACCATCATAAAACACACTTATCACAAGTATCAATTATCATTCAAATACTTAATCTCTAGCCTTTGGTCACTGTTTTTCATCAAGGGTTTGCCCTAGAGTAATATACATCTCAATCCTACTATCACATCTACAATTTATGCTTGAATTGAAATTTGTAAGATTCATCAAACTACATAATCATCACTAACATTGAAATTCAACATACCTTAAGATCTCCTCGCTTGGATGATCACTAATTTCAGTTCATGCACTACGTTAAGACCTGATTTCTCTTCCAGTTTGAAGAATTTGATGATTTTAGGGTTAGAAGATGTTCTTCCCTTTTTCCTTACACTGGTCGACCAAGAAAACACACTTGTGTATGTTTTTGAGTTTTAATTTCCTATTTATATCTACCAGTTTACCAAGTGCCCAATTCAGTCCTTTAAGTTTTGGTTACTATACAAAGGCACTACCCAAATGTTTCATTAGATATCAACAAGTAACTAATAAAAATTTAAATCCACTAAATTAGTCATGTGTGAAATATTACTAAATATTTTATATAAACTAGGGACATTACAAGTCTACCTCCTTTTAAAAGGGTTTCTAGTTAACTAGGTTAAATGCCCAGATTCTTTATATAATTTAATATTTTTGGGGTGTTACAAATCCACCATCCTTAAAAAGGGTTCCTTCCCAAAACACATATACGTACTGAAAGTGAAGGGTAGAGTCGTCTCATTTCCTCTTCCGACTCCCAAGTGATGTCTGATCCCTTCCGATGCTCCCATTTGACCTTCACTTGGTCAACCTCCTTATTCCTTAATCCTTTGACTTTTTGACTGATGATTTGAATCGATTTAGCTATATAGTTAAGCTTGTCATCGATTTCAATATCTCTATTGGGTACATATGCTCTTTCGTCGCTAAACATTTGCGGAGACGTGATACATGAAATGTGTTATGTATCCCACTTAATTCGTCCGGAAGTTCTAGTCGGTAAGCCACTTTCCCACCCGTTCGATAACCTTAAATGGGCCAATAAATCGTTGACTCAACTTACCTCTTTTCCTAAATCGTATGATTCCCTTCCATGGAGATACCTTGAGCATTACACTATCGCCTACTTGAAACTCGATAGGCCCTCGTCTTTTATCCGCACAGGACTTTTTTCGATCTTGAGCCATTTTTAAATGGGATCGAACCATATCAATCTTTTCATTTGTGGCCTTAATCACATCTTTGTGGGAAAGTTCTCCCGGTCCCACTTCGCCCCAACATACTTCAGTTTGGCATATCTGACCATAAAGCATCTCGAATGGTGCCATACCAATGCTCGAGTGGTGACTGTTGTTGTAAGAGAATTCAACTAATGGTATATAAGCATCCCAACTACCACCAAAATCAATAATACATGCTCGAAGCATGTCTTCTAAGGTTTGAATTGTTCGTTCGCTTTATCCATCTATTTGCGGGGTGGTATGCAGTACTGATTAACAGTTTTGTGGCCATCTGTTTTTGGAAATCACGCCAAAAGTTCGAAGTAAACCGGGTATCTCTATCGGATACAATCGATACCGGTACTCCATGGCGTGCTATAATTTCATTCACACATACCTCCGACATCTTTTCAGAGGTATAAGTCTCTTGGATTGGAATGAAATGAGCGCTTTTTGTTAGTCTATCAACTACCACCCAAATGGCGTCGAATCCTTGAGCCATTCTTGGTAGTTTGGTCAATAGATCCATGGTTATGTGTTCCCATTTCCAAACTGGCATTTTTAATGGTTGGAGCTTGCCATAAGGTTTCTATTCTTCGCTTTTACTTGTAAACAAGTTAGACATTTTCGACGTATTTTGCTACATCTCTCCTCATTCCAGGCCACCAATAATTCTGTTTTAAGTCTTTATACATTTTGGTTGCTCCCGGGTGAATTGAATAACGCGATTTATGAGCTTCATCAAGTAGAAGATCCTTGCCATCACAAGTGTTCGGATCCAAAATTTACCAAATTGGGTTTTCATTCCATTTCCTCCGTCCTCAATATCTTTCACCAAACCTTTCACACGTTCTTTTCTCCAATTTTCTTCTTTTATCGCTTTAGCTTGTGCCACTCGGATTCGTTCGAGCAAACCCGAAGTTACCACGAGTTGCATCGACTGCACACGTATAGGTGTATATTCTTCTTTTCGACTTAGCGCATCCGGTAACACATTGGCCTTTCCCGGATGATAATGGATTTCACAATCATAGTCTTTCACCGTTTCTAGCCAACATCTTTATCTGATATTTAGTTCCTTTTGATTAAAGAAGTACTTCAAACTCTGATGATAGGTGAAAATAGTACACTTTACCCCGTATAAGTAGTGTTTCCAAATCTTCAAGGCAAACACCACTGCCGCCAATTCAAGGTCGTAAGTTGGATATTTCTTTTCATGTTCTTTTAATTGTATAGAGGCATAGGCAATTACCTTGCCCCGTTGCATAAGTACGCACCCAAGGTCTAGGTGCGACACTTCAGAATACACTACTAAGTCATCAGTGCCATCCGGTAAGGCTAATTCCGGAGCACTGGTCAACTTTTCCTTTAGCGTTTGGAATGCTTGTTCTTATTCGTCACTCCAGACATACTTTTCATTCTTGCGGGTTAACTTAGTTAATGGTGAGGCAATCTTGGAGAAATCTTGAATGAATCTACTATAATAACCCGCAAGCCCCAGAAAGCTTCTGATTTTCAATGGATTTTTCGGAGGATTCCATTACGACACTGCTTCAATCATGGATGGATCGACTAATATTCCATCAGCGCTGATGATATGCCCTAGGAATTGTACTTCTCGAAGCCAAAAGGCACATTTTGAGAATTTCGCATAAAGCTTTTCTCTTCTCAGCGTTTCTAATACTTCACGCAAATGACACGTATGATCTGTTTTGCTTTTTGAATAAACTAGAATGTGATCAATAAACACTATTACTGATTTATCCAACATTGGCTTACAAACCCGATTCATAAGATCCATGAACGCTGCGGGTGCATTTGTTAACCCGAAGGACATTACGAGAAATTCATAATGTCCATAACGCGTACAGAAAGCCGTCTTGGGTATGTCTTCCTCTTTCACTCTCAGTTGATGGTAGCCTGACCTTAAGTCTATTTTTGGAAATAAACTCGCACCTTGCAATTGATCAAATAGATTGTCGATCATCGGAAGTGGGTATCAATTTTTAACCGTAAGTTTGTTTAATTCCCAATAATCGATGACATACACATACTCCCGTCTTTCTTTTTACAAATAATATCGGGCTCCCCAAGGAGAGACACTAGGCCGAATGATTCCTTTGTCGAGCAGATCTTGAAATTGAGATAATAATTCATGAAGTTCAGACGGTGCAATCTGTATGGTGCTTTGGCCATCGGTTTTGCGCCCGGAATTAAGTCAATCCCGAATTCCACCTCACGCTCGGGTGGTATCCCTTGTAAATCCTCCAGAAATAAGTCTTGTACTCTCATACAACCGGTACATCTCTAAGTATTGGTGACTCTTTTTCCGAATCGAGTATATAAGTCAGGTAAGCCTTGCACCCGTGTTGGACAAGTCTATGACCTTCCATCATCGAACATATGACGGGGTAACCACTCTTCTCCCCATAAACATTAACGTGTTTTCCACTTGGAGATATTAATTGTATTTCCTTACGAAAGCATATCACATTGGCATGGTAACGGGACAACCAATCCATTCCAATCACTACTTGGAATTCCCCCATCGACATGGGTATCAAATCAACTAAGTAATCCTCATCCTCAATGCTTAATTTGCAATCCCGACATATATCACAGACGATAAAAGTTTTGTTATTACCTACTTCTACCTCTATGGGCATTGGTAATTTTGTTAACAAGAATGATGGGTGTTAAACAAATTCATGTGAAACAAAAGATTTGTTTGCACCCTTATCAAATAAAACATGTGCAGGAATTAATTTATGGTAAAAGTACCTGTGACCACAACCTTTGTCTCGGCGGCAGTTATTTGGAAAGATCTTGCCTTTGACTTTGGGACTTCCACCTTTTTGTCAGCTATGACTTTCCTTCCTACTAAATCTGGGCATTCAGACTTCTTGTGACCTGGTTGATAGCATTTATAGCACACGATATCTTGCCGAGGCAATTTGACGCTACATGTCCCGTCTTCCCGCATTCCACACATGGCTTATTCTTGAAAAAGCATTCGCCTTTTGGGCTCTGCCACAAATTTTGCAACTTGGTGTTCCTCCTTTTACGTTCACTTTCTTAGAAGATTCATTTGTTTTCGATTTCTTTGTTGAATTTGGATTCACGTCCAACGCCCTTCGCTCTCCCCTCTCCACTTGTTTTCTTAACTCTATTTCACATTCCCGAGTGGCATTCACAATTTCCGTGAGATGTTCATACTTCGAGGGAGTCATAAACTCCCTATATTCCACACTCAACATGTTATAATAATAACAGATCTTTTGCTCTTCCGTTTGCACCAGCTCGTCACAAAATCTGAGCTTGTAAAGGAACACCCCCGTAATCTTATCAATCGATTCACCTTTCTGCCTTAATTGAAATTCTTCTTTTATCTTGTTGATCACGGCCTTTAGGCTATGATGTTTAAGGAAAGGCACTTTAAACTCCACCCATGTCATAGTTCTTGTGGTTTCAACCCCTTGCTCTTTTATTGGAAATCTTTTTCGTATCTTTCCGACTTTCTTGGAAATCTTTTCTCGTATCTCCTCCATAACGAGGGATACAGTGTCTTCACCAGTTCCGTCCGACATCCTTAATCACTGAAATTGTACATAATAATTTGGTAAATAACTCATTTAATCGTTTCCATAGTATTATATGGAATTTATACTCATCATTCGATATTATTCATAATATATCATTCTTTTTCAGTTTGATTGAGCATATAACTTGTCACAATCATTTATATTTAGTGTATCTCTCGGGTTTGAGTGTATTAATGTACTCTTCCCATATGCTTGAATTCATCTTTTTTTCATTATTATTTTCTTATATGAATTATCTTTATAACTAGTTTTTACCAGATGTCTTGCTCAAATCTTGAACCGAACACATTTCGTTTTCAACCTTAAGCTCTGATGACCAACTTGTAAAACCCAAACATACAAAATAAGCATTTTATATAAAATACTACATACGTTTAAAGAAATATGAAATTTTGTTCTACATTTGAAAACGAAGTTGTTAAAACTTTTTAAGTCTTTAAAAAGAAATATTTTACAATTTAAACAAAAGATACTTTGTAAGCTAGATAAAATAAGCGGAAGCTTGAAGTTGAGAGGTGTTCGGTTCATTGATAAGGCTCGATCTTCATCCGTTCTTAACTGCGATCCTCTTTAACTGGAAAGTTTACACTTTGTTAGCGATAATAATAATCGATAAGGAAAAATGTACATAACAATTAAATCTTTTATTAAATCAGAAAAAATTTAAAATTTCAGGGTGGCGTCGGGGACGGCATAATGCCACGTCGGCGACGCCATGTAAAAAGTTTGGTTAGAAACTTACCAATCCGAGATTTTATGCAGATCAAGAAATTGAATCATGTGCACGCGGGAAGCCGATCGTAAGCCTCACAAGCCCAAGCTCGATGCACACGACATCTAAAATTCTAGAACTACTTCACATGGATCTTTTTGATCCTCTAAATGTACTAAGTATTGGAGGAAAGCTTATTGCTTGGTCATTACTGATGATTTTTCTCGCTTTACTTGGGTATTTTTCTTGGAACAGAAGAGTGAAACTGCAGGTCTGATAAAGAATTTGTCACTGTCATGGAGAACCAAGCAAACGAGCGAGTGAAAATTATTCGTTGCCACAATGGGATGGAGTTCAAGAATGTTGAGCTGAATAATTTCTATGCTTTGAAAGGAATTGATTGTCAATATAGTGCAGCTCGAACTCCTCAAAAACGGAGTTGCTGAAAGACGCAATAAAATTCTCGTTAAAGCTACTTGTACGATGATAATAGATTTCGGCCTTCCACTGATATTTTGCACAGAGAAAAAACACCGCCTACTATGTTCAAAATCATGTGCTAATCAACAAACGTCACATGAAGACGCCGTATAAGATAGTTGAAGGACATAAGCCCTCTGTACAACATTTCCCTCCTTTGATTGTCCTTGTGTTCTCCTAACCATGAATGCCAAAGGTAAATTTGAAGCATGAGTGATCCATGCTATTTCATCGGATATGCTAAACACCACATATCGAGCCTACAACAAAATCAAGAAGCAGATCGTATAGACATACTATGTGGATTGGCTGGAAGAAAATCCCAAAGATGCACGAATTGGACCTGATTGGTTATATGATTATTCCTCCATGTTTAAGTCATTTAATACTCTGTCTGATGTGATTGTTACAACAAATGTCTCAAGCACAGTGATACCTATTCCTGTCATAGCTGAAGATGATGTTGTATGTAAAACCCATACATACAAAGTAAGCATTTTATATAAAATACTACATATGTTTAAAGAAATATAAAATTTTGTTCTACATTTGAAACGCAGTTATTAAAAACTTTTTAAGTCTTTAAAAAGATATATTTTACAATTTAAAAAAAAGATACTTCGTAAGCTAGACAAAATAAGCAGAAGCTTGAAGTTGAGAGGTGTTTGGTTCATTGATAAGGCTTGATCTTAATCCGCTCTTAAATGCGATCCTCATTTAACTAGAAAGTTTACACTTTGTTAGCGATAAAAATAATCGATAAGGAAAAAAGTACATAACAATTAAATCTTTTATTAAATCAGAAAAACTTTAAAAATTCAGGGTGGCGTCGGTGACGACATAATGCCACGTCGGCGACGCCATGTAAAAAGTTTCGTAGGGTCAAGACTGCCGTAGGCAGTAGCTTAATGCGTCGGAAGTGTAGTGTTGCGTCGGAGACGGCTAAATGTGCTGTCGACGACGGTGCCTCCTGCAACAACCTTGCTGTAGATTTATAAAACTGTCTGTTTGACCCGTTTCCAATTCCGTACATGAGTATACGACTCAAAACTTTTATGAAAATCGTTCGTAAAATTTATATTCCCGGTTTACATTTACTATAGTACTATCATTAAAAGTGTTTACATCACTCAAATCTTATTTTTCGTAAGTTTCTTAGTTTTGACCAGTTTACTAAATTTTAGAAACGAACTTGATAGACACATTTTTCTTTACAAAATTATCTATTATAAGTATCCTCATTATTCAAAATTACTACTTAATTTATATCTCTACTACTAAATTTTTATGCCTATATATTCATCATTTTTTTCGGTTTTACCCTTAACCAACTTAAAATAAAGAAAACTTTTATGTATACTTTCTGGTATACATTTATGTTCTATTTTACTAGTTTGGTTCTTTTAGCAAAATTCTTTCCTTTAATCAACCAAACCTTTATATTTTTCGTTATTTTGACCCGCATGGTTATTTTAGAGAAATCCATCGCTTTATACAAACAAACCTTTATCTTTTTTTTGTCATTTTGATCCGTTTGGTTACTTTAGCGAATCCATCGCTTTACAATCAAACCTTTATCTTTTTCGTCATTTTAACCCGTTTGGTTACTTTAGCAAATCCATCACTTTATACGACCAAACCTTTATCTTTTTCGTCATTTTGACCCGTTTGGTTACTTTAGCGAAATCCATCACTTTATCTTTCTTTACTATTTATCCATTCGGTTCACTTTTGCGAAGTCCATCGCTTTTACATGAACCGAATTTCACGAATATTACTTAATTCATCAATGCTTATTAAATACAATTGTATTAAAGATTTCTTACAAAAAGTTTATAGCTACGTACCTTAAAGCTATCCTTTTATTCGTAAATCACCTCCGGCTTTATCACCCGTCTTTCCACTGGAGTTGCCTATAGCGAACAACTCGGCTAATTATTAAACGATCAATATAAAAGCTATTACTACAAAACTTCGTCAAAATCATTACATATGGTTTTCATCTAGTTATCACATTACCAGTATAACATTTTCACATAGGTAATTTATCGAACACCTTGTAAGTATGGATTTACATGTTACTTCAATAACACAAATAAAGCATCCTTTATCTACTCATTCTTATCTTATCATTAAGTATGTCCGATTATGATCCGATTCGCATCGAGATTTTGGTTTATCAAACTTTATGGGCACAAATTAATCATTATAACATATACACTCCATACCATCAGTAAAACCCACTTATCACAAGTATCAATTATCATTCAAATACTTAATCTCTAGCCTTTGGTCAATGTTTTTCATCGAGGGTTTGCCCCTAGGTAATATACATCCCAAATCCTACTATCACATCTACAATTTATGCTTGAATTGAAATTTGTAATGTTCATCAAACTAATAATCATCACTAACATTGAAATTCAACATACCTTAAGATCTCCTAGCTTGGATGTTCACTAATCTCATTCATGCACTACTTTAAGACCTGATTTCTCTTTCAATTTGAAGAATTGATGATTTTAGGGTTAGAAGATGTTCTTCCCTTTTTCCTTGCACTGGTCGACCAAGAAAATACCCTTGTGTATGTTTTTGAGTTTAATTTCCTATTTATATCTACCAGTTTACGAGGTGCCTGATTTAGTATCTAATTAGAGGATCTTTTTGATCCTCTAAATGTTTTTGGTTATTATACAAAGGCACTACGCAAATGTTTCATTAGTTATCAACAGGTGACTAATTAAAATTTAAATCCACTAAATTAGTCATGTGTGAAATTTCTTACCATAGCACTAAATATTACTAAATATTTTATATAAATTAGGGACGTTACAAGTCTACCTCATTTTAAAAGGATTTTCCATTAACTAGGTTAAATACCCAGATTATTTATATAATTTATATTTTTGTATTGTTACATTGTACCTCTTCAAGATGCTTTTAAGAAGCTCACTATGGATCCACCAGGATTTCATGAAGCCACTACTGCACCGCATCTTTCTTCAATAGTTTAGGAGCCAGTTCTTGAACCAACAACAACTACTCCTGATGATGCAATTCACAACAATGAATCCTCCACATAGCAAATTGCTACTGGTCCTTCAAGTACAAACGTCCAAGGAGCATCTTTGTTTCCGGAGCCGATTCTGTCTGATTGCACTGTAGATCCACCTGTGATCAACACTGCTGCTGCATCAAATGAGAGGGGAGCAATCTGGGTTAGTGTTAGGAAGTTTTTGTAATATACAATTAAACTTGAAGGCACATGCTGTAGTAATCCCACAACGTGTTCAGAGAAGCTACCCTATTACGAACGTTATTGATCTTGTAACTTATGGTGGTCAGACCTAAAATAGATCGGGAACCATTAAAACATGGCTATATTCATGCTTCATTTCACAGATTGTGCCTAAAAGCATTGATGTTGCTTTGCAGGAACCTGGATGGGTTGATGTAATACATGAAGAGCTCAATCAATTCGAAAAGAGGGAACTATGGAAGTTAATGAATTGCTGAAAGGAAAGCGCGCTCTTAAAACACGCTGGGTGTATAGAAACAAACAAGATGATACTTGCGTGTTGTAAGAAACAAAGCCCGGTCTAGGGATTCAAGCAGATTGAAGGCCTTGATTATGATGAGGTGTACACACCTTTAGCTCGTCTAGAAGCCATACGCATCTTCTTGGCATATGCATCCTATATGGGCTTTACTGTTTATCAGATGGATGTCAAGACGGCATTTATGTACGGAAAGGTCAGGAGGAAATTTTTGTCGCTCAACCCCCTGGGTTTGTTGATACAAAGAAACAAGGCTATGCTTACAAGTTAGATAAAGCTTTGTCGCTCAACGGCCGTTGTTGAATAAGGATGCTGAAGGAAGCCCGGTCAATCAGATAATGTACCAATCTATGATTGGTTCATTGATATACTTAACAACGAGCTGGCTAGACATTATGTTTGCCATTGGTTAATGTGCTCGATATCAGGCTAATCCTACACTTTCTCATCTCACTATCGTTAAACGAATCTTTAGATACCTTAAGGGAGCTCCAAAACTGCGACTCTGGTATCCTAGATATTCAAACTTTGATTTGTTTGCTTTTTCTGACAGTAGCCTTGAAGGGACAGATAGAGGATTGATTAAACTTGAACGATCCGTACTAATGCTAATACAACAGATCTTTTTACAAAACCTGTCAGCAACTCGTGATTCAAGGTGCTTGTGGATCTTTTGAAAATGAAATGTTACACCGACTGAGCGATTAAAAAAATGACCGTAAAACAACAAACTAAATAACTAAATTTGAGCATAGAGTATTCTACTTTTGTACAAATTTAGGGGGCAAAATATTTGCTGTTATGGGAAAATAAAATTAAAATTTTCATGCTATTGAATTCATTACATGTAAGGTATCGATGCTAAAAAGTTGAGGATCCACTGTGATGTGTTGATAGGCTTATCACTCAAAGGGCAAAAGGTACCAAGTAACAAAATTCAACAAGCTTTATATCACGTGGGTAACATATCATTGGCGTATGATTTCATAGTCTTAAATCCTGCGTTGATAGATACCAACGTTTGAAGTTCTAGGTTGGTATACTGATGAATCATCCGGGATATTAGGGCTTCTCTTCTGTTGCATCCGGATATATGCAAACCTAGGCACAGTCAGGATATCCTCAAAAGAGCCAAAAATTAAAGGCCAAAACCATAAAAGAAAGGAAATCTCATCACGAGAAAATTCCATGCTTTTGAAAAGTCAAAAATACCGTATAAGGGATAAAGCCTAACCCTCTCAGATATTGTTTTGGTCACTTTGCGGTATGCTGTACTGACCTGCTCACCAACAAGTTTGACATTGTAAAACGAAAGGATGATCTCAGTATACTCACGCGTTACGATGAACTACTGTGCTTTCCTTGATCGCAGGGGGTATGTCTTCATATGGGACACACGGATGCTATAGCAAAGTTCATCAAGTTAAGTCGGGAGGTTGAAAATTGAAGGCTGAAATGATAAGTTTAAGGCGGACAAATATATCGACAATCGTGTGGACTAGTCTGACTAAACTTGTGCTGAAAAGTGTTCCTTAAGCTGTTGAAAAATGGTTTGATTCCATGGCAATTCTCACCTGTTATTATTATTATTATATTTAGATGTGAAAAGGTTGTTTGGTTGGATCGTGGATTTTGACAAAAGGTGTTACTAGTAAGAACTAGGAAATAAGTGGGCCCCAACATTTTAAATAAAATTACTATTTCAGATGGGCCCACCTATTTCGGACGGCCCACTCATCTCGAATAGATTCAGATTGGGCCTACCATTCGGACATGCCCATCATCTGAATGGTTTACTGTTTTGAAATGGGACAGGCTGACCACTGTGAGAGGGATCGGCTCTCCTCTAGTGAGCACCAGATTGATTCGACTCAGCTAACAGAGGCGTAATTCATTGCTAGAGAGTTGGACAAACAAACAATCAAGTATGCTGCTTAAATGCCTTTACGTCGTATGTCAACAAACGTGAAAGTTACAGACGAGTAAACAAATAGACAGGGCTTCGCCGTACTCACATATCAACAAATGCAACACAACACTTAAGCTCCACTATTTTTAGGCCAACATGGCTCGCACTGGAGAGAGGTTGGTGTGCTCGTGCGAGTGGTGCCTCGTACGAGTGATAAGATGTCACTCGTGTGAGCCATAGCAGTCACTCGTATGAGCCATACAAAATATGACCATCTAAGCCCTATTTACACAGTTGACATATCCTAGATGTAGGAAATAGACATTATGCACCAACAAACTCCACCTTCGATGTTGCCGCAGTCTTAGATAGTCTTCAAAAATTTCTTCAAAATTCTTCAAACATATTTGACATTTACCGTCCAAAGAAACGATTCGGTGGCCTACGATGCTCCTCAGATGATATTGGTGCTTGGTCAGTAGGAGGAGGCCGATTGTACGTGTTGCCAAACCGAAAATTTCTCAAAGATGCAATCCTAGCTCTCTCAGCAATTCTTTCAACATTCTTCTCCTTCTTCCGCTGCTCCTTTTCTTCCAACTTTCTCCATGAAGTGTTCCATGTTGTTCAAGAATGTATATCATTAGCAAAACAAACATTAACAATCTTCTGGAATTGTAGCGCCTGCTCTTTATCTCTCTCCTCATAACTGATCTTACTGTAGAATAAACATTCGATATCCTTCTATGAGAAGTTGACTAGCCACATCAGGTCTAGTACTCGAATACCGCGCCATAGACCATATATACGTTTGTGCGCAATGACAGATTCAGATAGTTTTTCGGTAATCTTCCAAGAATTTTCAATTGGTTGGACACAAATAATAGCTTCACCTGTGCTTGAATCACAGTGCCACCTTTTGAATATCTTGTAAAAATCTCGCTCCATTTAAATCAGGGGCATGTTCTTCATCACTCGAGGCCTCTTAATAATCAACATCACATCCATCTCTTTCTTTACTGGATCTATCTTCATGACTCTTTTGGTGATATGTGGCTTCCAACGGTTAAAACCATGAGTTGCTTCAAGCTTTATCAGTTTACACAACCGTTGGTCATGAAATTTCATCTTTAGATTAATCATCTTCGTCTACACCAATTCTTTTATATCCTACAACGACAGGGTCTTTATATTGCTCAAATGTCGGAAGTGGAGCCCATACTCCCTCTTTATCGCATATACATCTAGTTCCTCGATCCATCCCCAGCTAATAATGTCCCCTAGAGAAATATCAGAATCACATGTGAAGAATGCTAGGGGACGCTTGAATTTGCGCTCCTCTGGTATCTCCTTAAACCACAGTTTCCTCATATCAGCTATCTCTTTTTTGGATAATCGTTTAGGCACCATTCCCTATTTCACAGCCTCTTCTACTTTACGCTTCAACAAATCATCGCTTTCAGCTGTGAACAATTCGCTAAAGGTTGGGAAGTCATCCGTACCCTCACACGCAACATTTGTAGTATCATCATCATCAGATTCATCCTCCACGACAACCTTATTGTAATCATGTGCTTCAGAAAAGTGTTCGAAGAGATAATCTTCACGCTGGAAAGCACTGATGTCGTTCAACTCATATTCGAAGTCAAATTCAAACGTTTCTTCATCCACACCTAACATTCTTGCAACCTCTTCTTTCGTGTAATTGTGGATATACTCACCTTCTTCCATATCATGTTCCAAATAGAAAATCTTCAGTTTAGGCACGACATGAACAATTGACATATCAGTCAGTGTGAGAATTCCTGCCTGCTGAGCATCCTTTGAGCCATCATACGACTCCCTCTGACCTTGTTCGTCATCAAATTGGTTGGCCGAATCATTCAAGTACATAAAAAATATATTTCATCATTCAAACCAGATTCTGTTACAAGAATTCCCGAACCACCCATATCACTATCATAATCCTTTGTATCACTATCAGACTTTTTTCTTCGATGCGTCATCAGTTTTTGTCTAAGTCTTCAACCTCTTCTTCAAGATTTTCAACAAAAGAATCTATCTCTTCATCAATCTCCTTAAACATCTCTCTTTTCCTCAGCAACTCCTGATGTTTTGCAGAAATATTTGACATGTCAATATCCACATCTCTCGGCTTTCCTATCAACATAAACTTCTTCGTTTGTACATACACCACAAACTTTGAAGATACTGGCGCAGATTCAGCTTCTGGCACAACTTTTTCTTTCATAGGCTTCTCTCCAACCTTTTCTTTCCCCTTTCCTTAAGCGTCAGATAATTCTTTAGCAATACGTTCACGCTCTGCCACCCTTTCTCTTGCTTCTTCCCTCTCAATCTCATCGATTTCAGCAGTAAGATTAATCCCGAGCTTTTTGATAAGGATTTTCTAGAACAAGCTCATCTGTCTTTGATTCCTGAGGCGTTCTTCGTCATATTCAGCCATTCTCTTCCTCAGTCTTTCATTTTCTAACACGATACTTGCTAAAGCAGCCTTGAGATGCTGTGGATCTTCTTTTAAAACCCTTAGTCTGCTCCTTCAACTCAACAATCTTAACACTATTCAACATGACTTGATTTTCTAACTCTGCAATCCGTGAGTCATTGAACATATCTGCCATGAATTCTTCGCCCCCAGGAATATCTCCAAAATCAAAGTCAAATTGATCTTATAGTCTGGAGCTGTTGAAAATTGGGGCTGAGATTGAGTTGGATTAGGTTGAGGGGTGAGTTGTCGTAGTGGTTGAGGTGATGGTTGTTGTGATATCCCGGGTTTTTCAGATAACTTACACGTGACACTTGTCGAATAAGATGTGTGCTAAGTATTAAACGTGCATGGATTAAAGACGTGTTGTGTGTTGTGTGATTGTTTTAGTGATTGAATAATTAGATTTGATATGTGCACAAACCGAAGCGAACCGCGACACGTTCCAACCTTGGTGCATGGTGACTCTAGGATTCACAAAGTTAAACTTGGAACCCAAGTCTTCGGCCAAAATAGAACAAGAATCAAAGATCAAACCTAAACTTAAAACTCATTCCAATACTTGGCCGCAAGATCAAACTCGAAACCACAAGATCAAAACCCAAATCAAATTAACTCACCCTAGTCTCTCGGCACTCTAACTATTCGGCCACAATACACAAGCCCAACCGTAACCTTAATCTCTCGGCCGCAAGACCCAAACCAAACGACTCAAAATTCTCGGCCACAATACACAAACCCAACCCTATCCCTCGGCCGCAAAACCCAAACCAACCCAACCCAAGTCCCTCGGCCACATGTACTAACCAAAACCGAAACCCTCACCTCTTGGCGCTATATATATACACATACCCATGCATGTGTCAAACACAAACACAAAGCCTAACAAGAAAAGCTGCCGTCGGCTGCCTTACCCTCTCCACCCTCTCGGTCGCAGCAGCAGCAGCCATCGTCATCCTTGTCCTGACCGCAAACAGCCCTTGCACTCCTTGTCGATCCCGAACAGCCTTCCTTTTCAGTCCTTTCAGTCGCGGTTTGCTGGAACAGCCGGGTTACTCTTGTCCGCAATCTCGGCTTGTTTACCTAGTGATCAAAGGTGAGAATTCAACATATATTACAAGATAATGTCCGGTTATATGTGTGTTGATTTTGGTTGCTTGTTCCGGAGTGATTGATTTAATGAAACAATGGTGTAGTTTTCGGAATATACATGTTTTTAATCGGCTTATGTATCATAGTTACAAGTAGGGTTGTTTTCGGAAGATATAAGCTTGCCAAGCATGATTGAACGAATGTTAGACTAGCTGATTTGTTAATGATGTTTGCGTTAGATGATTGTATGATTTCGGAGTGTTTAAACCGAATTGAATGTTATATTGAAAGCTGATTGTATAGGATGTGAATTGTGTATAAAAACTAAAGTTATTGAGAAGGGTTTGCATGGATAGGTTATTAGTATTAATCTAGGACTAGAAATCAGAGCTAGATCGCTTAGATTAATCGCATGAACGGAATTACACGAGTTTATAATAATAACATGCTGAAACAGGAAGCTGAGTGAAAGTTGCAGCCGATTTCATCTGGCTGTAACTTGGTCGTTAGTTGTCGAAAAACGGATTTTCTGATGTCTAGAACGTAGAGATTTGAATAAGGAATCTAATGGCGCTGGATTTATAATTTTCTGAAATCGTTTGATATTTTTAAAGGGCTAAACAAGTTCAGTAGGTAAAGCTGTTAAAATTCTGGAATTTTGTTGGTTGTTTATCAAGCTAGATTTTAAAATCAGTAGAGAGTTGAGTCATGATTTTTGTACAGCAACTAGGTATAGAAATTTCCGGGCAACTCCAACTGGAATTTTGTTAATCGGACGATCAGTGATTTTTAAATAAATTCTTCCGTAGACTGCAGTCAGAAAGCGGTAAATCTGACTGCAGCTTAATGAATTAATATTTATGGCTAATTGGTAAAGATTTAGGACTTGGAAAAATTATATAAATTTCTATGGTATAAATGTCACCTACTGTAAAAATATGGGAATTTTTAGAATGCTGGAACTATTTTATAAAAATCCTAGAAAACAGCTGAATAATTAAGTGTTAAGCAGAAAGTTGTTAGCTTGTGATTTTATGCATTAAAGTGTTGTATGGATTTGGAATGTGTTCATGATAAGTTGTTTGATTACTATGATTATATGAGAATACTTGCATGCATGTTTGAGTGTTAGATATGTTGTTTGTGTGTACCACTTTGTGAGTAAATTGCGTGTGGAATTTGTATTGGTGTGATTACACACTGACGTGGAATTAATTGGTTTGTTAGGACGCAACTAGCGGTCCCATTTCTTATAACATCTTTGCCACACTAACCGAGCAAATAAAGGCGAGTTCACGGCCCCTAACTTTATCCGGTTTTTTAAACAACAGGGGGAGAAACATGTATACACTCTCAAACTCAATCTCTTTACGTTATACGAATTTAACGTCACGCAACTATACGGTAACTAAGTTAATGTTAATGTAATGTTATGGGCACTAAGCAGCTTTATCACTTAAGTCCTCGACAATCTCCTCGGATCGTTAGTATTTGGGTTAAATAGCGGGGGAATTATAAGTAGTACTACTGGGTCTAGACGAGCCCCATCCGAGCTAGTCGCGCTAGCCGACCGGGTATGGTCAACGGATTGGCCTAACACCGCCATGGTCATGTGATAGGCCTGGCAAAACGGAGGCACACAGTCAGCTTCGATCGCGAACACTTAGTGACATGACTTTAGGCTAGCTACCTATATACATTAATATTGAACTTAATTACGGAACAACTTAATATTCCGGGTTTGGAATATTGGAACATCAACTTATTATCCCGGGTTGGGGATAATGGAAACAACAACTTAATATTCCGGTTTGGGAATATTGGAAACAACAACTTATTATTCCGGGTTGGAATAATGGAACTGATATGTTATCCCGGGTTGGGGATAACGGAGTAACAAACTAAAACCGAACAACGAATTTATGAAAACCTGTGAACTCACTCATCTTTAATGTTGACACTTGTTTCTTTACATGTTTCTCAGGACGCTAGGAGCTCTAGGTGCACGCACATGCATTGAACAAGACATCTTTATCGAGTCTCATTTATTAATATTGTTTTGGGATTTTTCATTTGTTTTGGCGTTTGTGTTGGCGCCCGCATCATTACTTATTTATGCTTCCGCTCAAATTTAAAACTGATACTCGTGCTAAATATTGGTAATCTAAAATTTACAACAAATGATTTTGGAAAACGTATTATCAAATCACATAGAGTCGTTCGACGTACTAGTGTCTTAGATTCTGGTTTGTTCACACGTCTCGCGGTAAAACTCCGTAAGTGGAAATTGAGGGTGTGACAGTTGTGGAGGTGGTTGTGGTGATGGTTATGGAGGTCGTTGTGGAGGTGGTGATGATGGCTGTGTTTGTGGAGTAGGTTCAACATTCGGTGCTTCATCAGATTTCTTCTGCACCTTATGCTTAGACCGCGCTTTCGGAGAGTCTGTTTTTTCGAGCAGCTGGCCCCTTCAAACATTTTGTTGTTAGCCTCTTTGATGTCTTGAGAACAGGAGTATTGCTATCCGACTCGAATGGTACATAAGTAGTGTCGTCTTCTCCTATCTCTTTTCTTTTCCTCTCCTCAGCCTATCATTGTTCCTCAGCCAAACGCTCTAATTCTTTTTCTTTGGCTCTTTCCTTTTCTCCGGCAACCCTATCCTCTGAATCAGTACTAGAGGAGGATGCCTCTTCATCTCTACCGACTTCACTGCTAAACGCCTGTTGCTCTATATTAGCTGCAACCATCTCAACATTCTCTTCAGGCTCTGGCTCATCAATCAAACTAGTGCTAGCATATGTACGTTTCTTTTGCTGAGGGGCAGCGGAGGAAGATGTGGCAGCTTGTTTTCGTCTATCCCCTTACCTCCTTTTTATCCTCTTTGGAGAACCACACGCTTCTCTTTGATATAAATCCATCCACGCTTCAATCTTTTTAGCTTCATCCCCACTGTTATCGTTTCACCACTTCCCCTTAGATGGTGCCACATAATCTTTATCTGTAATAGCCCCAAAAATAGGATTGGCATTTGGGAATGCCTTTAGGTGAAGATTCATCTTTTTCAAGGTAGACACATCCATATGTTCGAGTATGAGAATATCTTCTTTTCTTTTCTTCAGAGTGTGGTGAAGATGATCTAGCAACATTTGCACAAACCTTGGATACTGAAGGAACTTTTCTCGCTGATTGTTCTGTACTATCTGCATAAGTATGAGTCTTGAGAAGTTGTATGACAGATTGAGGATAAGTGCCGTAATCATGCACATCTGGTAATCAATCAAATCATTGAAACCACCCTTTTTATGACTTAGGGCGTGTATAATGCAGTGTGTGATATATTGAAAAGGAGCACTAAGATTTCCCTTCTTAAAAGGTGGTGCGTTGATGAATCATGCGTATCCTATCTGATAGAAGCACCCCTTGACCATGTATTCCTGATAACCGGTTGGGTCTTCTTTACTATCTTTGAACTCTAACAACTTTTTGATCAAATCTTTAGTGATCTTGACTTGAATATTCTCATTATTGATTCGCACGACAGACAAAATAGCATTCTCCTCCTCACTGTATTCCGCGGCATCCCAAAAATATTCGATGTGTGATCGGTAAGCCGTGTGTCTGTCAGTAAGAGCCTTTTTAATCGGCAGCCGGCTAAAAAAATCTAACACTTCTCTATACACTACGATCTCTGGAATGTTCTCGTCTAATAAACAACATATGTTGTAGAATGGTGAGAACGAAGACTTCTTGATATGTAAACACAAAAATTTCAAACACTTAGAAAAATTTTCAAATCTTTGACACTTGTACGTGTCACCAATCGTACGAGTCAGATAATCAATAAGACAAAGGTCCAAGTCTGAACGAAATCCACTCGTACGAGTCAAAGAGTTTTATAACATTTAAGGACTTACTCGTACGAATGATCACTTGTACGAGTGATGATAATAATTGAACTTTCAAAAAGCTCACTCGTACGAGCGACAATTCGTACAAGTTATGAATCACACAAAATAACACCTTTTCAAACCGAACTTAAAACGGGTAAATTTTAACAAATTGAATAATGATTTAGAGGCTAAAAGGGCCGATTTTTATGAATTTGAGTTTGATTTTATATTTTATCGGTCCAATTATCCTAAATCTACGTTCTATGTCCTTATGGTCCAATTTCGGCATTATAACGGCTCAAAACTTGAATTAGTACCTTTTCCATGGTGAGAGGTGTGCAAATCAACCTCCCCGAAGTATAAGATACATAATATGATCAAGAATATGTGAAGTAGGAACTGGATCGCACAGAGGATATTTTCAATCGCACAGAGTTACTTATGTGACTCGTGCGAGGGAAAGCCCCTTTTATACTCGCCAGATCATTCGTACCAGTCACCATTCGTACGAATGTAGCCTTTTATCACTCGTACGAGCCAGTTCTTTTTCACATGTTTTTTTCTTTTTGATTTTTGTGAAATTATCGGTTTTTACTTCCCACTAAGTTAACCAAGTCCAAGTTAATGTCCTTTGGTTAACCAATTTGTCTACCAAGTCCAAGTTAATGACATTGGTTGACCGCTTTTGACCAAAACAGATTTTTTCAAGACTTTTTTTGATTTTTTTATTATTGATGAACTTTTTGACGTTTCAGGATTATCTTCTTTTTAGATTAGCTCCCAGCCTGTGATCTTCAGCTATCCTTCGGCAACTGTCGCTTTGACTTGGAATAATGGTGAATTCATCATCGGTAGATGAAAAAATAAGATAGAAATTAAGTCTTTTTGTGTTTTCCAAAGTTTTGCTAAAAGAAAACTGAAAATATTTTTGGGTTTTCTGAAAAGAAAGATAAAGTAAATAAAGATGTATTACAGACATATTTTTGTGAGTTTTGTGTTAGAGGATCACATTAGTTATTTAGACAAATCACCAGTATCGTTGATCTTGGTAATAACTTTAAGGTCTTAAACAGATTTACTTAGATTGCCAATATACTTATCCACTTAAACCTCTACACGTTTCTCTATTGTTTCAAGATATGTTACGTAATTTAAGGAACATGAAGTAATTGTGTTTCCCATCTCAGAATATACTCACGTATTAAAATTCAAAAAAATTTCATCTCACAAGTGAATACATCTAAATGATATCTGTAAATGGGGTGAATTGCGAGACCTTGAGAGCTCATGTTAGTATTTCCATACAGAGAAAGAGATGAAGGCTCAACTTTAGGTAGAGTTCCTTTTAGGAATCTTTTGAACTGTAGATGTCGTATCTTTTTATGGCATATATTCATTTTTTACGTAGCTTTTGGAGGTGAATAATGTGCAAAGTATTATACAAGTTCTAGGTCATTGCCGACGCAAAATCAGAAAGACTCATAGAATACCCCATATATCAACTATAGTTGAAGACCTAGTATCATAGAATCTTGCATTCTCTCAAACGAAATTTCGGAGTACTAAGTCCATATATCCGAGAGATGTCGACCCACAAATTACTCAGTTTTTCTTTTTCAGTTTATATCTTGAAGAACAATTTACTGAACTAGTGAAGCCTATTGGCACCTCATCAGTAAGACCTGTTTAATTACCTATTTAAATCATTCCATTTCTTTAGCATACTGTGAAAGTCCACTAATGAAATATGATTCCCTTTTTCTCACAAAAACTCTTTTTGTTCCTTTTTTAATGTTGTTGTATTTTTCACAACTTTTCTACCCCTAAAATCAAAAACATATTTTTTGTTTTTAGTTTTTAAGGAAGCAAGAAAAGTATTTACAGAAAACATATGTCATACCGATGAAAATCATGTTAAGTCCTCGTCATCCTCAAATTCAACCTCATTTGATGTCAGATTTTTTAAATCTTTAATTTCAAAAGATTTTTAAATCTTGATCTATCAACAGCTTTGGTGTAAAATTCTGCTTTTTGGTCATCAGTGTGGATTTTTTTCAATTCTAACAAACTTTTTCTCTTAACAATCACGGATAAGGTGGTGTCGAATTTCTATGTGTTTAGTGCGTGAGTGTTGAACTTGGTTTTTAGTGATATCCATAGCCGCGTGTTTTCTACATATATGGGCGTGTCAAGAAATTGCAGTCCGAAGTCTCTCATTTGTTGTTGTATCCAGAGTATCTGGGAACAACAGTTGGATGCGGAAACGTATATCTTCACACGTAGAGAGAGCGACCGCGGTCTGTTTCTTGCATAGCGTCGTTACCAAACGGGTTCCGAAGAACTAGCAACCAACCATTGTAGATATGGCCTCAATGCTCTGATACCAGTTGTGAGGGGAGGTCGGCTCTCCTCTTGTGAGCACCGGACCGATTCGACTCAGCTAATAGAGGCGTAATTCATTGCTAGAGAGAGGGAAAAAAACAATCAAGTATGCTGCTTTAACGCCTTTACTTCGTATATTAATAAATGTGAAAGTTACAGACGAGCAAACAAATGGACAGGGCTCCGCCGTAGTCACACACAAACCGATGCAACACAACACACAAGCTCCACTATTTATAGGCCAACATGGCTCGCACAGGAGTGAGGTTGTTGGCTCGTGTGAGTGGTGCCTCGTACGAGTGATAAGATGTCACTCGTGTGAGCCACAACAGTCACTCGTACAAGCCATACAAAATACATAAACATATGACAATCTAAGCCCTATTTACACAATCGACATATCTTAGACGTAGGCGATAGTTATTATGCACCAACAACCACTTTTCCAAAATGGGCATGTCCCAACATTTCTGATAGGCCCATTTCGAGTCTATAAATGGCCTTTTCCGAATCATTTTGATTAATTTTAAACCCCTATCTCATTTCGGATCTGTCTGAGACGAATCTATTTTGAACTCATAGGTCAGATGTTTCCCTTGCATTTCTGATGGATCTCGAATGACCTTCATAGCATTTCGGATGTATCTTGGATGACCTGCATGCATTTCAAATGGATCTCGGATCATATACATGCATTTCAGATAATCATCCAAAATCTGACATATTCCATCCGAAATGCCAGTCATCTCGGATATCTGACAAGGGTTCATTCGAATTACCTCTTGAACCCTTGTCCATCCGAAACACTGTTGACCCTGTCCATTCCAAATCTTTTGGACAACTTCACTGTTTTGAACCTTTTCACAGTTAGACCTATTCAAAACTATTTAAAACTTTAAACTGTTGACCTCTATGATTGACCCTTTGACCTTATTTGAACTTGGTGGCTTATTGACTCTTTGACGCGTTTAATTTAGGATTGAGCTGTCAAAAGTGTCAACTAAGTTGATTTTTATAATAAAACTTAACATTTGTGTTCAAAAGTGTAGGAAATTACCCAAAAGATGATGGAAAGGCGCAAGCTCGAAGTAGAACCTGTTCATAATCAAGCCTTTTATTTGTCAGACCCTCCGGCAGATTATTACGAAATGTTCCATTTGATGATTGCCGGCTTGAATTCCTGTCGTATCACTCATGCCTTGAAGATAAATCCAGTGATTTGTGAAGATATGATCCAAGATTTTTGGATAAACGCTAAAGTGATGAGAGGTGGATCTGGTGGCAAAGGAACGATTGACTCGAAGATACAAAATAAAGATATTACGATTTCAGAAACGGACGTATGAGAGATATTAAGGATTGATGATCAGGCTCACCATCCGACGTCATACGCCAAAGACAAAGTCGTTCAAGTATTACGATAGATGAGTTACAAAGGTGTGTATCCAACAGTGTTAAAGAAAATGTTCCTACCATATTGGAGATTCTTAGCACACATCTTTTAGCAATGCATCTCAGATAACAAAGGCGGTTTGGATCAGCTCAATTAAACCCAAATGTTTGCATTGGTTGCTTTCTGAACAAATGGGATTTCAACTTCCCCTCCTTCATTTTTAATAACAAGAAGAACATGCTGCAGAACCCTAAGAAGAAAGTTTTCCTATATTATCCAAGGTTTGTGCAAATGATTTTCGACGAGAAGTATCTTGACCTAGTAAAAGGCACAAACTATCTAAATTTGAAGCCCATGGGTCCAAGTTGCTTTGAAGCGGCGGGCAAACAGCGAGATACAGCAAAGATCAAATTCACCGGAAAGTATGCTTTGGAGAATCATGGAAAGTTCGGACCAGTGTTGTCTACACCTAAACCAGAAGCTAGTGCCTAATGTTGAGACTAAGTAACTTACGAAGAAGAGGATGAAGATGAGTACATGTTGGATTTGAGAAAGCTGAGGAAACCGTAAGAGATCTGAACTTAATATCTGCAGAAAATCTTGTAACACTTCTTGCCTCGTTAAAGGGCGATTCGTGGATCCCTCATCCAAAATCATTCCTGCTGAAGAAATGCAGACATATGAGATACAGTGAGAGAGCAATAATCGAGGAAGAAACAGAGAACTGAACCGGAAACCCCAATTGACCCCAAGCCCACAGGCTCAAGAATCTTTCATAAGCCATCTATTCAAGATGCCTCGATTACAGAAATGCTAGAAACTTCGATCTTCGAAGCAACCACTAGATCTCAGCCTGGAAATTCAAGCGACGCTCAATTTGAAGCTGGCAGTTCCAGTGGTAGGTTTACTAAACATGATGAAACTGCAAAGAGAATGGCTACGGAAAAGAAAAACTTCATTGAACAATCTGACAGCAATGATGATGAAGTAGTGGATGTTAGGGTAAACTACAACGAAGAGTGGTGCTGTTGGAACAAAATAATGAGTTGAAGAACACTCAAATATCATCTCTACAAGCTTAAGTGACTATTAGAGATCAAGAAATAGAACAACTTTAGGGTGATGTGAGCCTGTTAATCATAGAGATTTATGAAATGAAAGCAAAACTTCAAAAGAAGTTTGGCAGTGAGTTTGTGGATAAAGATGATGATCTTCAAAACATTACAAATCATGAACAGACTGCTCAAAAAAAGGTTACAACTGATGCAGAACGTGAAGCTGGCCTGAGTGCCTATCTAGATGTTGAATAGACAAAGAAAAGAAAGCTGTCTCAGAAGAAGAAACCAAGCAACAAACAGATGCTTGTTATGAAGAATCCATACTTAAATCCTCTAGATGAAAATTTTCAACTGAAGGATCCAACAAAAGTGTCCAATCGATATGTGATGGAAATAGGATCATGCCTTTATAACAAAGTCGGTAACAAATCTAAAGTCAAATGCTGGAGATATGATCACAATAGGAAGTTATGGTTGGTGACAAGAGAAAATGGACACAGGGAATATTATACCAAACAATCACAGTTTGAAACATGGACCAAGATAGATATGAAAAGTCTGTTATGAGCTCCTTATCATGATTCTGATCTGAATCAATGTGGTCCTGGATAGGCATTTCATTCTAAACCTTAGCATGAACTAATGCATAACTTCCCAACCATGAGGACTGCTGAGTCTTATCTTAAGATGAGTCTTGGTATCCGTGATCCTCACAATAATCGAACAATTCAGAATGTGATTCAGCCACCTACCTACAAAGAGAAAGTGATTCCCGCAGCTCCTAAATTTCCCAAAGGAATGCTAAAGAACTTCAGCTGCTGGGCTTATGATCCAATGTAACACCCGTAAAATCATGTCCAATAATATAGTGACACGTGTTGTATTTTAAAGGTAGTCTATTAACGACCAATAGGACTAAAGGCATTAACATGCTCAATCTGAGCCTTTGAGTGACGGTCCGATGTCAACATGCATAAATAATAGCCTCTGAATGACTGATATGTCAACATGCTTAAATCATTAGCCTCTGAGTGACTGATATGTCAACATGCTTGAAATTTGGCCTCTGAGTGACCTATATGTCAACCTGCCCAGCCTCTGAGTGACATCGGAATCAACATGCTTATAATAAGCCTCAGAGTGATCCTTTGTGAAGTCCTAACTCTCATATGTGCCACTTGTTGGACGAGAGGGTTCAATTTTGTATTATGTGAAAAGTTGGATGATGGAGGGATTAGAAGTGTCAACATGTTAATTTATACCTCTGAGTGACCTTTTAACGAACCGAGAGCTCGACAATGACCAGGCATAATCCCGGGTATGCCAAGTATTGGCTACGGAGGGCTAGAAGTGCCAAAAAGGTGTTTAAAAGGTTTTTAGAAGATTCAATAAGCTAAGGGGTTAAAATTGTCAAACTTTGAAACTGGCCAAGGGGCGGCCGCGGGCCGCGAGAGACCAGGCCTGGGTCTCTCGTGGGGCGCAAGAGAGGCTACGCTGCAGAAAGTTTTGGTTGGTCTCCAAACAAAACTCCAAAAACCATTTGATCGAATCTATGGACTTGTAATCAGCTATGCCACGTTTTAGGACAGTTGTAAGCTTCCTCTTACACCCCGAAACACCTGGCTTCACCTCCTTTGAGCTCTCCAACTATAAATAGGTGCTTAAGTTCACCATTCCAACTAGCACCTTTCTTATTAAATCGCTCTTCTTCTTCCTCCTCCGGAAGTTCCTAGCTGAAAGGAGCATCCAACTTAGTTCTCTTGCATTGTATAAACCTCTTGTAAGTGTTCCTTGCTCTTGCATTTTCCTTTATAGGCTTTTATAGCCAAAAGTCAAGCATTTTTCAGAAATGCTTTGACTTTCGGTTAAGACCACTATGGTATAGCCATTGTTCGTAACGAACATGGCTAAGTGATCGTATAAATGTAGGTGTTAATCCCTATAAAGGGCACCTCCTAAAGATCACGTTTGCTAGACCAACTGACGGGTCAAAGTTATGATATTAAAAAGTCAAACAGGCCATTTTTCGGAAAAATCATAAATTGATCTTATATATGTTATGAAACCTGTTTTGACACTTAAACAAGTTGTTAATAATTATTAGAACATGTAAGAACAATGTCGGCTCGTCAATTTCAGTTCTAGGGTCGGTCGCAACCAAAGTCGCGAAGTTTGACTTCTGCTTTGACTGTCGATTCTGACCCGATTTATATTAGTTACCTACTGATCTAAAGTTGCATTATGCTCATAATATAATGTAGCATAACCCTATGAGGTTATATTACATGATCATAATCAGAATCCAAGTTTATGCGCAAGTTCCATAATTATGCCATCTTTGACCAAAATGCCCTTTTCGCATAAAACAAGGTTTTAAAAGGTAATGAATTTGAAAATGAGTTTTCTACTGATGAATATTATAAGTAGGATTATTTGGGATGTTAAACCAGTTATAAACTAAGTTTTCAAGCAAGTCCTTAAACTATGTCGATAAATGCCGATTTTAGCCCTTGTGGCTTATAAGATGGTTTTAATAAATCTTTTCAAGGTAAATCAATTACCTACTGATATGTTATACTAAATAACATATTTTAAACATTTTAATCTGACGTTAACATCAGTTTTCGTAAACATCGCATAAACACGTCATTTTACGACACAAGCGCCGGTTCGCGCATAGTATGGTTTTAAACCATATTATTAACCAAGACTTGATACCCACTGATTTTAAAACTTATTTTAAACATATTTACAGTAGGTACATATTATAAACTCAGAATCTCAAATAATTTATAAACTTTGTGTAAATGACCAAAATGCCCATTCGGTGCATAGTTTGGTCATAAAAGATAATTTACACATATAATTGATATCCTACTGATATTATATCATAAATAAAGTATTTTTCCAGAGTATTTACAATCATAACATAAATTATATTCAAGTTCCTTTTATATGGTATGAAATTACCAAAACGCCCTTATGAGGCATAATTTCGTTTTAAAACCTAAACGGGCATACAAGTTGATATCCTATTGAATTTAACTTATTTAAAATATAATGGCATATAGAACTTGTCCATGACTTATCCGGTTACCCGATATCGCTAATATGCGCACAGTTACGTATATGTAACCATTTTACGAAAATTAACCGAACGGGTTTAACCTTGTCATTTAAGCTTTCAAAATCCAGAATGTTTATAGTTTATCCATATTATACAAGTCAATGTACCTGTTGGGATTAAACTACATTCTATCCAATCATCATTTATTCTAGCGTCATACGTTTTGATCAAGTACGCTAGTCGGTCTAAGTCTATGACTTAAATAAAACCGTTAGTATTTAATTGGTTAGTTTATGCCATAATCCAAACTAGAGACTTGTCGGTAAATGCTATCTGCACTTAGTCCTTTTTATGTATAGCTGAGTTATTAAACTTAAAGAAGACTAGCTCAGGTAAATACTCTCGACTTATTTCCCTTATACGGGCTTGGGTTACGGTAAATTATTACCGCTTGGTGGAAATGGGATTCAATCGAACGTCGGTTCGGGGATTATAAATCCGCATATTCTGTTTTAATCAGTTTTGTTTGATAATTTAAACATCAAGGGTTAACTACTGTGTCCTTGATATCCTCGGCTCGTTACAATAGAAATGGCCATGACCTTAGAGCGGGTGTAGGCATACACCCGATAGACGCTCAATTATGCATTCCCACAAGGTTGGGAGGAATTGACTCCTTCGTGAGTCCAAAGTGGTGTGTACGTTAATTGTGTCTCGGTCTCCGTACCGGGCCCCGTATGTATGACAAACATGTAAATCTGTTAACAAGGTTGGACGGTCAATTAACCCAAGTTATAAAAAGATTTTGTGCTGATACGCACTTAATACATATTTTTAAATGTTTTCAAAATGAGACAGTTGGGTGTATTTACCAGCGAAAGCTGACGTATTTTCAAAAGACTAATCTGCATGTACAATACGAAAATAGGTCAGAAGTGCTTGGTAGTGATAGAGGATCTTGCAAATCCTAAATCTGCCCAAAGTTTGTTTTGTATTCTTTCCATGTATAATTTATGATCCGCCTGTGGATCTTCTATTACGAGCCTGTATATTATTTTACTTTGAACATTTGGTTTGTAATAATAATTTTACTCCCAGACTTTCGCTGTGCCGTGTTTAATTTGACTATGATGATTATCAACTGACGTCACGATACTCCCCACCCGGGCCCACCGGCGTATGGATTTCTGGTTGGAAATCCGGGGTGTGACAGGTTGGTATCAGAGCCAACGTTTGAGAGAATTAAACACTAGCCTTTTGTGTTTAATCTCAAACTTACACGAGCGCATTCCTTAGACTTCCGAGTCTAGGCATTGACCTAAGATTACTCGTTTCATTATTAAGTTAGTATTGTTTTTGAATTGGGTTTTAACAGGAAAATGCCGCCACGTGTGAGAGGACAAAGTGGAGAGGAAAAGGTCCAATGAGAGGAGGACCATCGGGACGCATCCCTCCTCAACCTCATAACACAGATGCCTACCAAGAATCAGGAGATTTATCTCCTTGGCAACCAGCGAGACGTTCAGTCTCTAATAGACAATCGCCCTCAACATTCCCAAAATTCTTACCACTCTCACCACTCTTATCATTCACACCATACCCATCATTCCCATTCACATTCTTACCATGAAGAATTTAACCCTAACCATTACTTTAACATGCCTCCAGCCAATCAAAATCAGTTGGACCAGCAACACCCTATGGACGAGGACTCCGACCCGGAGATGCCACGGTCGGGATCAAATATGCATCCCATTGAAATTTCAAGCGATTCGAACTCGTATGCCGGATCGCCCTACCGAGGTCCTTAATGAGTGGGACCAATACTGGAGTCAATTTACTTTCGCCCACACTCCTTCTCACCACTCTCAACCACCCCCTGTTCAAGAAGATGTCCACATGGAACCGGTGGACCAACCTCAACCACCACCTGAACCACCAAGAAGGAAGCGTGGAGCAGTATGTCGGTACGTGCCGGACAAAGGTCGGGATCGCTGCCACTTTTGCCCAACTCCTACCCCACAATTCAAGAGGACCCACAAATGGGTGGACCCTCTAATGTTTCACCTATAGTGGAACCAACACCAACACCTGTTGCTTCAACCACCACCAGCGGGCTATGCACAATGCACTTTACCCGTCTCCTTTCCCACCTACTTACCCACAGACTGGATATCCAACTTCTGGGTACCAGTATAAAGGGTTATGCCCATACCTCAACTACAACCTCCATCACCACTAGAGGCCACTAATAAGGCCTTAGAAAGAATGACAAACAAGCGAAGGCCACTAGAGATGCAACAGCAAGCGGAGAGAACAGAGAAGAAGACAAACAATTTCTTCAAGAAACTATCCAAATTGGTCAGGGAAAGAAGGACGAGTGAAGTCTCTTCTAATAATATGTAGTCCATGCGAGGACGTTGTTATTTCTTTTAGTCCCTACGTGGACATTTTTATTCCTTTAAGTCCTTGCATGGACAAGTTTATTTCATTTTTCTAGTATTGTAATTTCTAATTTAAATAAGAAACTTAATAAAGTATATTTTAATTATATATATATATATATATATATATATTTGTAAATCATCCTCTTGAAAACGAGCGTCTCGATTTTACTCGAAATTTATGCTATGCTATATAATTCCAAAAGATCTTAATGGATTGATTATGCCAAGTGGCGTAGACTACATATTGGCCAAGAAATGATAGTTAAGTACGAAGGGGTCTTCTATCAGGATGGTTAAGGGAAGTTATCCTTCTATCCAGAGGTAAGGGACTAGGTCCAAGCTCCAAGGTGACCGGGACCATTAATGAATCATTAAGGTACTCTTATGTTAACATTAAGAAATGTTCATACTCTTGGTAGTGTGACTTGAGGAATCACGTAGCCTTCAAGGTAATGGACTATGTCCTAACCTTATATAGCCCTTGTGATCTATTTGATCCCGGCTAATACCATCAGTGCGGTGACTATACATCTGATATGATGTAGGCCAATGTGCCCAATTATGTCCAGCAGGACAGGTTGATATGCCATATACATCTGATATGAGTAGGCCAATGTGCCCAATTTATGTACAACGGGACAGGTTGATATGCCAAATACATCTGATATGATGTAGGCCAATGTGCTAATTTATGTCCAGCGGGACATGTGATATGCCATGAAGATCTGATATGATGTAGGCCAATGTGCCAAATTATTTCCAGCGGGACAGGCTGATATGCTATGAATATCTGCTATGATGTAGGCCAATGTGCCCAATTTATGTACAGCGGGACAGGCTGATATGCCATGAACATCTGATATGATGTAGGCCAATGTGCCTAATATATGTCCAGCGAGAGAGGCTGATATGCCAAATACATCTGATATGATGTAGGCCAATGTGCTAATTTATGTCCAGCGGACAGGCTAATATGCCATGAACATCTGATATGATGTAGGCCAATGTGCCAATTTATGTCCAACGAGACATGCTGATATGCCATATGCATCTGATACGATGTAGGCCAATTGCCTAATTTATGTCCAAACGGGACAGGCTATATGCCATATACATCTGATATGATGTAGGCCAGTGTGCCCAATTTATGTCCAATGGGACAGGCTGTTATGCCATATGTATTATGTCCTAAGTGAAAGGCTGAAATGCCATATATATATATATACAATGTGACTGGCCAATGTGCCCAATTATTATGTCCTTTAGGGACAAGCCTATGAACTATAAAATTATCAATGGTGACAATGACAGTTGTGACATTGCGATCCACTGTCCAATAATATATGGACTATGTCCAAATTCTAATTTGCCTATAATGGTCCTATTAGGACCTAGGCCAAATATAGATATGTTAAGCCTAAGAGTTGCGATTCACACTAGTATAGGCAATGGATTGTTATATCCAATGTTGAAAGCCGATATGGTTGATATACCATGGCTAAACAAAGTTTTATTGGTATATAGAACCCAAGACTTAAGGATGGCTAACTCAAATGAAGCACAAAGTAGCCACATGAATGTTGCATCTAATAAAGCAAAACAAAAATATAGATGATGATAATTTTCAAGCTCGCATTGATGCGACATTGAAAAGCCATGGGAAAGGCCATCGAAAGGCTTGGGGAGTCGAGTGCTACTCGCTCTAGACCCTTATCTATTCCACCATCTTCAGCTCATAGGGAGACCTCCGTTCACTCTTCAAATGCGAAGAGTGAACCAAGGAAAATAGATCTTACTGAAAAGTCCCGTTCTATTAAGGACGGATGTACCTATAAGTATTTTGTCTCCTGTAAGCCCCGAGACTTTAATGGGGAGAAAGAAGCTGTAGAAGCCCTAAAGTGGCTAGACGAGATGGAGACGATATAAATATCAACAAATTGTGCTGATAAGGATGTGGTCAAGTACGTATCACAGTCCTTCAAGGGCGATGCCCTAATATGGTGGAAAGCTATGATTCAATCAACAGGTAAGGTACACCTGTACAACTTGGGATGGTCCAAGTTTGTTGATTAGATAAAGAAAACTTACTGCCCACCTCATGAGGTGGAGAAGTTAGAGACAAACTTCTTGTCTCTTTCAATGAAAAACCTAGATTGTCGGAAGTACATTTCTGAATTTAACTCTCTCTATCTAGGATAGTCTCCTATTTGATCACCCCCGAATCGAAACGCATTGCGCGTTTCATAAATGGGTTGGCGCCCGAAATAAAGGGCATGGTAAAGGCTGCTCAGCCTAGTACCTATAGGTCCGTGTGCACCTATCTCTTTCCTCAACCTAGATCTGGTAAGACAAAAGTCACTTAGGACTGAAACTGACGGAAAGAGGAAACGGGAGGATAATAACTCCCAAAGATTTAAGAAGAAAGGAAATTTCGGGTTCAAGAAGAACCAGCACACGTCTAATGACAAACCTCTGTGCAAGAACTGTAAATATAGGCATTGGGGACAGTGTGGCATAAATCCAAAACCAAACCCTGTGGTATCTGCAAAAGAAAAGGGCATAAGACCTTAGATTGCAAGGATCTTAAGGATGCAGTTTGTACAACCGCAACGAAAAGGGGCATATAACGTACAATTGCCCCAAGAAACCTAAAAGTAATGATGCAAAGCCTGGAGAGGCCAAGAAGGGGAATGCCCGTGCCTTTCAAATAAATGCAAGAGAATCTGTTAATGACGACAACGTCATAACAGGTACATTCCTCATTAACAATATTTACGCTAGAGTTTTTTCGATTCGGGTGCGGATAAATCATCTGTTGACCATAAGTTTAGTAAACTATTAAACCTGCCCATAAGAACTATAGACAAAGTTTATGAGATAGAGTGGAACCTTAGAAACTGCTTCTTCCATTCTTGATGGATGCTCTATATCCATTTAAAAAATCATTCCATCCTATCTCTCTTCTGCCAATGAAATTGGTGGGGTTCGATGTTGTCTTAGGCATGGATTGGTTATCTCATAACCAAGCCCGTATTTCCAGCGATAAGAAGCTCCCCATCTGGTGAAATGATCACCATCCCCGGAGACTCACACTATGGATTGCCAGACAAGGTTTTTCATTGTGTTTGAGGAAAGGTTGTGTCATTTACATGGCACAAGTCACCATAAATGAATCTAAGCCTAACCTTGAAGATCAACCAGTTATCTCGGAATATCCCGATGTTTTCCCTGAGAATTACCAGGCCTACCTCCGGATAGGAAAATGGAGTTTAGAATCGACATCATACCAGGATCAACACCCGTAGCTAGAGCTCCATATAGATTAGCTCCAACCAAAATGAATAAGTTAAGAGTTCAATTGGATGAACTCTTGGAGAAATGATTCATTCAACCTAGTTCCTCGCCTTGGGAGCTCCTATTCTGTTTGTAAAGAAGAAAGACGGTTCGATGCGAATGTGCATCGACTATCGGGAGCTGAACAAGCTGACAATTAAGAATAGATATCCTCTGCCCAGGATTGATGATCTATTTGACCAACTTCATGGGGCTAGTTACTTTTCTAAAATAAATTTGAGATCAGGATATCATCAGCTGAAGGTTAGAAGTGAAGATGTTCCTAAGACAACCTTCAGGACCCGCTATGGTCACTTGAATTTTTGGTGATGCCTTTCGGGCTTACAAATGCACCTGCAGCATTCATGGATCTCATGAATAGAGTCTGCAAACCGTATTTGGATAAGTTTGTCATTGTCTTCATAGATGGCATACTTATCTATTCTCGTAATCAAGATGATCACGAGAAACATCTTCGGTGCATCCTAGAATTATTAACGCAGGAGAAACTTTATGCAAATTTCTCAAAATGCGAATTTTGGCTTAGAGAAGTCCAATTCCTTGGGCACATGGTAAGTGAGCGTGGTATCTAAGTGGATCCCGCCAAAATAGAGGCCATAATGAATTGCGAACTGCCCAAGACCCCATCGGAAATTCATAGTTTCTTATGGATTGGCTGGATACTATAGGAGGTTCATTGAGAACTTTTCAAGGATAGCCACTCCTTTAACTTCCTTAACCCGTAAGAATATTAAGTATAATTGGGGTCCAAAACAACAAGAATCTTTTGAGATTCTTAAACACAGTTGAGCAACGCTCCTGTGTTATCTCTACCCGAGGGTATTGAGAACTTTGTTGTCTATCGTGATGCTTCGCACACCGGCATGGGCTGTGTGCTAATGTAGAATGGCAAGGTAATTGCCTACGCATCACGACAATTAAAGGTGCACGAAAAGAATTACACCACCCATGACTTGGAACTGGGTGCCGTTGTATTTGCACTAAAATTGTGGAGACATTACTTGTATGGCACGAAATGTATTACATTGAACATGCGACAACGCCGATGGGTGGAAACACTTAATGACTATGATTGTGAGATTCGCTACCATCCTGGCAAGGCAAATATAGTTGCCGACGCCTTAAGTTGCAAAGAAAGAGTTAAACCTATTAAATTAACGCCAAGAGCATTAAGCTCAGAAATAACTTAAGTGAGAAGCTATTAGATGCACAAAAGCAAGCCTTATTAGAGGCTAATATTCCTAAGGAAGGATTAGGCGGAACTATTGATAAGTTAACGCCTGGAAAGGATGGAATCCTAAGATTTAATGATAGAATTTGGGTTCCGATCTTTGGAGGACTTAGAGATCTAATCCTCCAAGAAGCGCACAATTCAAGATACTCAGTTCACCCAGGTGGTTACAAGATGTATCAAGATTTAAAGAAGAATTATTGGTGGATGGGTTTGAAGAAATCCATAGCCACTTATGTAGCTAAGTGTCTGACGTGTTCGCAAGTTAAAGCCGAACATCAGAAACCGTCAGGACTTCTACAACAATTGGAAATTCCCACATAGAAATGGGAAATGGTAACTATGGACTTGATTACCAAGTTACCTGAGACCAAAAGTGGAAACGACACTATTTGGGTCATAGTAGATAGGCTGACCAAGTCAGCACATTTCTTGCCAATTAAAGAAACGTACAATTCAGACAAACTGGCTAAGTTATATGTGGACAAGATTGTGTCCTTACACGGTGTGCCGATATCTATTGTATCTGATAGAGATACTAGATATACATCTCACTTTTGGAAAAGTTTCCAACAATTTTTAGGCACACGATTAAACTTTAGTACGTCTTACCATCCGCAAACTGATGGTCAAAGTGAGCGTACTATCCAGACACTGGAAGACATACTTAGGGCATGTGTGATTGATTTAGGTGGAAGTTGGGATGACCACTTACCCCTAATAGAATTCTCCTACAATAACAGCTATCATACTAGCATCAATGCTGCTCCTTTTGAGGCCTTATATAGGAGAAAGTGCCGAACGCCCGTGTGCTAGGCAGAAGTTGGGGAAGCCCAACTATCAGGACCAGAGATTGTCCTGGAGACCACGGAAAAGATTGTACAAATCTGTGATCGTCTCAAAGCTGCCATGGATAGGCAGAAGAGCTACGCTGACAAGAGGCGTAAACCTCTTTAGTTCAAACTAGGGCACAAAGTCATGCTAAAAGTATCACCCTGGAAAGGTGTGATGCGTTTTGGAAAGAAGGGCAAGTTAAGCCCAAGATATATAGGACCCTTCGAGATAATCTAATGTGTCGGCACTGTAGCTTATAAGCTTAGGTTGCTTGAGGAGCTTAGTGGAATCCAAGATGTATTCCACGTATCTAACCTTAAGAAATGTCTAGCCAATGAGTCGCTAGCAATGTCGCACGAGGATGTGCAAATAGATGAAAACCTGAGGTTCATTGAGAAACCAATTTTGATCGAGGATCGACATGTTAAGAAGCTCCGAAGAAAAATGATACCTATAGCAAAGGTTAAATGGGACGCCTTTAGAGGTCCCGAGTACACATGGGAGGGTGAGTCCACTATGCGCCAAAAGTACCCCCATCTTTTTGAATAAAATCTCCAGGCCGAGATTTCTTTTAAGGGGTCAGGATGTAACACCCTGTAAAATCGTATCCAATAATATAGTGATACGTGTTGTATTTTAAATATAGTCTATCAAAGACCAATAAGGACTAAAGGAGTCAACATGCTCAATCTGAGCCTCTAAGTGACGGTCCGATGTCAACATGCATAAATAACAGCCTCCGAGTGACTGATATGTTAACATGCTTAAATCATTAGCCTCTGAGTGACTGATATATCAACATGCTTGAAATTTGGCCTCTGAGTGACTGATATATCAATATGCCCAGCCTCTGAGCGACATCGGAATCAACATGCTTATAATAAGCCTCTAAGTGATCCATTGTGAAGTCTTAACTCTCATACGTGCCACTTGTTGGAGAGAGGGTTCAATTTTGTAATTATGTGAAAAGTTGGATGATGGAGGGATTAAAAGTGTCAACATGTTAATTTATACATCTGAGTGACCTTTTAACGAAACGAGAACTCAACAATGACCAGGCATAATCCCGGGTATGCCAAGTATTGGCTACGGAGGGCTAAAAGTGCCAAAAAGGTGTTTAAAAAGGTTTTTAGAAGCTTTAATAAGTTAAGGGGTAAAAAGTGTCAGACTTTGAAATTGGCCAAGGGGCTGTCACGGGCCGTGAGAAACCAGGCCTAGGTCTCTCGCGGGGCGCGAGAGAGGCTCTGCTACAGAAAGTTTTGCTTGGTATCCAAACAAAACTCCAAAAACCATTTGATCGAATCTATGGACTTGTAATCATCTATGCCACGTTTTGGGACAGTTGTAAGCTTCCTCTTACACCCCTAAACACCTGGCTTCACCTCCTTTGAGCTCTCCAACTATAAATAGGTGCTTAAGTTCACCATTCCAACTTGCACCTTTCTTATTAAATCACTCCTCTCCCTCCTCTGGAAGTTCCTAGCTGAAAGGAGCGTCCAACTTTGTTCTCTTGCGTTGTAGGAACCTCTTGTAAGTGTTCCTTGCTCTTGCATATTCGTTTATAGGCTTTTATAGCCAAAAGTCAAACGTTTTTTGGAAAAAGCTTTGACTTTCGGTTAAGACCACTATGGTCCAGCCATTGTTCGTAACGAACATGGCTAAGTGATCGTATTAATGTAGGTGTTAATCCCTATAAAGGGCGCCTCCTAAAGATCACGTTTGCTTGATCAATTTACGGGTCAAAGTTATGACATTAAAAGGTCAAACATGCCATTTTTTAGAAAAACCATAAATTGATCTTATATATGTTATGAAACCTGGTTTGACACTTAAACAAGTTGGTAATAATCATTAGAACATGTAAGAACATGTTCGGCTCGTCAATTTCAGTTCTAGGGTCGGTTCGCAACCGAAAGTCCCGAAGTTTGACTTCTACTTTGACTTTTGATTCTGACCCAATTTAGATTAGTTACCTACTGATCTAAAGTTGCATTATGCTCGTAATATAATGTAGCATAACCCTATGAGGTTATATTACATGATCATAATCAGAATCCAAGTTTATGCGCAAGTTCCATGATTATGCCATCTTTGACCAAAATGTCCTTTTCTCATAAAACAAGGTTTTAAATGGTAATGAACTTGAAACTGAGTTTTCTACTGATGTAATATTATAAGTAGGATTATTTGGGATGTTAAACCAAGTTATAAACTGAGTTTTCAAGCAAGTCCTTAAACTATGTCGATAAATGGCGATTTTAGCCCTTGTGGCTTATAAGATGGTTTTAATAAATCTTTTCAAGGTAAATCAATTACCTACTGATATGTTATACTAAATAACATATTTTAAACATTTTAATCTTACCTTAACATCAGTTTTTGTAAACATCGCATACAGGCGTCATTTTACGACATAAGCGTTGCCGTTTCGGCGCATAGTATGGTTTTAAACCATATTATTAACCAAGACTTGATACGCACTGATTTTAAAACTTATTTTAAACATATTTACAGTAGGTACATATTATAAACTCAGAATCCCAAATAATTTATAAACTTTGTGTAAATGACCAAAATGCCCCTTCGCTGCATAGCTTGGTTATAAAAGATAATTTACACATATAATTAATATCCTACTGATATTATATCATAAATAAAGTATTTTTCCAGAATATTTACAATCATAAACTTAAATTACATTCAAGTTGCTTTTAATGGTATGAAATTACCAAAACGCCCTTATGAGACATAATTTCGTTTTAAAACCTTAACGAGCATACAAGTTGATATCCTTTAGATATCTTAACTTATTTAAAATATAATGGCATATAGAACTTGTCCATGAATTATCCGGTAACCGATATCGCTAATATGCGCACGGTTACGTATATGTAACCATTTTACGAAAATTAACCGAAACGGGTTTAACCTTGTCATTTAAGTCTCAAAATCCAGAATGTTTATAGTTTATCCATATTATACAAGTCAAGGTACTTGTTGGGATTGAACTACATTCTATCCAATCATCGTTTAATCTAGCGTCATACATTTTGATCAAGTACGCTAGTCGGTCTAAGTCTATGACTTAAATAAGACCGTTAGTATTTAATTGGTTAGTTTATGCCATAATCTAGACTAGAGACTTGCCGGTAATGCTATCTGCACTTAGTCCTTTTTCTGTACGGCTGAGTTATTAAAATTAAAGAAGACTAGCTCAGGTAAATACTCTCGACTTATTTCCCTTATACGGGCTTAGGTTACAGTAAATTATTACCGCTTGGTCGGAAATGGGATTCAATCGAACGTCGGTTCGGGGATAATAAATCCGCATGTTCTGTTTTAATCAGTTTTGTTTGATAATTAAAACATCAAGGGTTAACTACCGTGTCTTGGATATCCTAGGCTCATTACAATATAAATGGCCACGACCTTATTGCGGGTGTAGGCATACACCCGATAGACGCTCAATTATGCATTCCCACAAGGTTGGGAGGAATTGACTCCTTCGTGAGTCCAAAGTGGTGTGTACATTAATTGTGTCTCGGTCTCCGTACCGGGCCCTGTATGTATGACAAACATATAAATCTGTTAACAAGGTTGGACGGTCAATTAACCAAGTTATAAAAAGATTTTGTGCTGATACGCACTTAAAACATTTTTTAAATGTTTTCAATATGAGTCAGTTGGGTGTATTTACCAGCGAAAGCTGACGTATTTTCAAAAGACTAATATGCAAGTACAATACGAAAATAGGCCGGAAGTGCTCGGTAGTGATAGAGGATCTTGCAAATCCTAAATCTGCCCAAAGTCTGTTTTGTATTCTTCCCATATATAATTTATGATTCGCCTGTGGATCTTCTATTACGAGCCTATACATTATTTTACTTTGAACCTTCGGTTTGTAATAATAATTTTACTCCAAGACTTCCATTGCGCCGTTTTTAAATTGACTTTGATGATTATCAACTGACGTCACGATACTCCCCACCCAGGCCCACCCGCGTATGGATTTCGGGTTGGAAATCCGGGGTGTGACATCCAAGGGTTGCAGAGGCTGTGATTGTAACTAAAGAAAAGGCATTTTGATTGGCAGACACATTGGAGCTAATCAGCTTTCATGAAGAAGATATTAAAGTCTTGGGTCAACATCAAATCCACAAAATTGACAAGTATGAAGCCTGTGCAAAATCTTGGATGAGCGATGTGGCCAATTTGATCAACAACAAGCTATATGTCGATCCAAGTCCATATTTGGAGGCGGCAGAGCTGGTGGATCTTAAAGTGGAAGGCTACACTAAAGAAGTAAACCTTGGGGGAGATTGTTAGGCCCTGTTAGGTTTATGCATTAGTCACTTAGTTAGTTTGGGCATACTTGTAGTAAATGGGCTTGGGAAAGGCATTTTGGGCCTAGGGTTTAGGCTAACGGTGCACTAACCACTACTATAAGTAGTAAATGATGTATTAGGGCTAGTAGCATTTTGGTGGTTTCTCTGCAAGTTGTATTAGACAAATTTCTACATTTATATGCAAGTTGACCTTTCTATTTCATTCTATCTCTTCTATCTTGATTCATAGCTTGTTTGTGTGATTCCGCCACCAATCAAGCTATGTGTGAGATCGTGAGATCTGCCTTTTTGGGACTTACATTTTCAGAACAAGCTCGAGAGTGAAAAGGAAAGTTTGGCTAAGTCACAATCGAACAATGAGTTTTATGTTGAAAAGAAGTGTCATGAACAAGTTCAGGGATCCTCTGTTGGAAATGATAGTAGGACATGCTTCAAATGTAAAGGGCATATCGCAAGAAGATGTCCCTAGACCAACTCTAAACCTATTTACAACGTCAAGAAGCCTTTAGAAGATGAGAATCACAAATCCCAAAGTTCGTTCAAACACAAATTTTGAAAAGAAACAACGAATCTAACATTGTGAAACCAATAAATTCTAATACTTCAAACAAAGAAGTTGGCGAATCATCAAGCAAGAATGAATAAAAAGATTCAAAATTTTATCCTAAACAAGCATTTTCAAAACAACATACTTGGGTGGTTATAACAAAACTATTTATGAGGAAGTAAAAATGAGTGTTCCAACCATGACTGATAAAAAGGTGGAGGTTGAACAAAAGTTTGAAATTAAGAGAGAAAGTGTTAGTGAACTGAAAGTGGTAAGCTCAAACCCACCCAAGACGGTCAAGGCTTGGGTATCTCTATTCAAGTAATCGCTTAATTACATGTGTAGGGGCTCCCAAGATCAATCATTTCAAAATGGATATTGGATAGTGGTGCTTCTCGGCATATGACGGAAATGTTAGCCTTGGTATACCATGTTAAATCAATCTGTGGAGGCTACGTTGGGTTCGAGGGTAATCAAGGTGGTAGTATAGTCGGTGAGGGGATTCTAACAAACGATGTGGTGTCTTTCTACAAAGTCAACTACATAGCAGAGTTAGAGAACAACTTGCTGAGTATTTCCAAGATTTGTGATAAAAAGTTCACGACACACTTCACACATAAAGAATGTTTAATTCTGAAGTCTGGATTCAATATACCTAAGGAATGGAACCTGATGCGTGCTCCTCGAGAGAATGATCTGTATGTCTTAGACATGAGTATTGCAACAACAATGACAAAATTTACGCAATGCTTCGTGTCGAAAGCAACCGAAAAAGAATCAATATTGTGGCCTAGAAATATGGGACACATTCATCTTCGAAAAAAGAACTTCTTAGAATCTAGTTGAGTGAGTTAATCTGGAGAGTTTTCATCTGAGTGTTGACTACATAAGTTGTAAAAAAGGTAAACAACATAAAGAGTCGAACCCGAGGAAGCTCTTAAATTCAATGAAGCTCCCACTAGTGAGACTACACAAGGATTCTTTGGACTTGTCAACGTTAAAAGCATTTCAGGAGATCTTTATTGTCTCGTTGTGGCCGGCGATTATTCAAGATTTTTGTGGGTGATGTTCTTAGACAGCAAAGACGAAACATTTGAAAATCTGATGATTTTGTTCCGAAAATTAGAGAACCTGTATCACTTACCGATTTGACGCATAAGAAGTGACAACGGTATAGAGTTAAAAAACACTCAAATTTTAGAGTTCTCTAGTGAAAAAGGAATTTTGCAAGAATTCAGTGCAGCTTATACTCCACAACAAAATGGTGTAGCTGAACACAAAAACCAAACCCTGATAGAGACAGCAAGAACCATGCTTGCTCATTCGAAATTACTAGTCAGTTTTTGGAGCGAAGCAGTGGCTTCTTCATGTTATACTTTGAATAGAGTTTTGATGGTCAAGCCACATAAGAGGACGTTTTTCGAGCTACTGAACCAGCAAAAGCCAAATTTGAAATATTTAAAACCGTTTTGGTCACCATGCACCGTAATTGATGCTAATGGAAATTCGGGGCTAAATCATTGGAGGAGTTCTTCATGGGATATGCTAGTCCACTTTTAAGAGTATATTTACCTAGCATAAACCGGGTTATTGAAGCACAGAACGTAGATTGTCAAAGATATACGTCTCCAACATAGAAACCAGGAGATGCTTGGTTATTCAACTATGAAAGTCTTTGGAATTCCTTGGATCTTCCAGCTGAACCAACAGAGGAGGAACTTTTGGTTCTTTATCAGCAACAACATGCGTCATCACAAGAACAAGTTCCGAGACCTATCGTCATTACTCAAACACCTATTGGCACTCACGATGCTGAAGCTAGTACAAGTACTCAACATCAAGAATCTCAAAATGTTGGAACAAATGATCCCACTACAAATAAAAAGATGAGTGAACCAGTGTAAAGACATTAATAGGTTTATGCATTAGTATTTGTTAGGATTTGGGTTGTTTTATTGTAATGGGCTTGGAGAAAGGCTTTGGGCCTAAGAGTTTAGAGTTTAGGAGCTCCATCTCTCTAGTATATATAGTTAATGATGTATTAGGGTTTTGGCAGCTCTTTGATTACACTTTCACTTGTATTAGACAAATTCCAATTTGTACGCAAGTTGAATCTTTCCATCTTCATCTTATTTCTCAAAGCTTGTTTGTGTTATATCGATTATATCCGATTTATCAGGACCTACAATTGGTATCCGATTTATCTTTTCACCATCTTTGACAATAAATCCACACAACATTCTGAAGGCTGCAGATGTCACCAATTCTACCTTAATGGCCCTTCAGTCTCAGACTCTGGCATTGCATCAGGAACTAGACCAGAGTATTGGAACGTCTACCAAAATCCCAAGATTGTTGTATGGTGATGATTACTTTGAATGGACTTGGCGCTTTGAACAGTATTGCAAAGCAAAGGAACCCGTAATGTGGAAGTGCATTCGTGATGGTCCCCGCACAATCATGTACGCAACTGCAGGTGCTTGATTTTGCTGTAGCTCCTGAATGTTCCAACTATTCTCCAGGACTCTGTCCTCGAGCCAGTCGGCTCTTATCTGCTCAGCACGCAGATCTCTGGCTATGGTGTTACGAGCTATCTTACTCGTACGATGCTCTTCCTCGAGCGAGTCGGTCTTACCTGTAAGTTGTCGGATCATCCATCCTTGTGCTAGGATGGTTTCCTGCATTCTTTCTAACTGTTTTTGTTGTGTATGTACCAGGATTCTAAGTATGTCAATTCCTACTTCTACAGGGTTAACCGGTTCAACCGGTACAGCAATGGTTGGGCGTAACGACGACTCCTCCCCCAGAGCGAGCCTTTTCCTCGCAGCTGAGCGTGTCTCCACGCCATAAGATGGTATGCTTTCCACCATTGGTGCCTTTCCTGGTGCCCTTGGTGGTGTAGGTCTGTCGGATGATGATGACGATGAGGATGATGACATTGCCTGTTAGGTCGTGTAGTTAGTTACGAGTTGTTTTCATTTCTTATTATGAAGGCATAATCTACATAAAACAGTTGTGGTAACAAGATATAATAGTTCGGTGCCAAACTAAGTCTAGTGTCGTGAAATCAGCTATAGTTTAGGTCTACTTCTAATGCAAACCTGGTTCTCTATAGAACCTGGCTCTGATACCAATCTGTCACACCCTCAATTTCCACTTGCGGAGTTTTACCGCGAGGCGTGTGAACAAACCAGAATCTAAAACACTAGTACGTCGAACGACTCTATATGATTTGATAATACGTTTTCCAAAATCATTTGTTGTAGATTTTATATTGTCTAAATTAATTACCAATATTTAGCAGAGCATTAGTTTTTAAAGTTGAGCGGAAGCATAAAATAAATAGTGAAGCGGGCGCCAACACAAACGCCAAAACAAATGAAAAACCCCAAAACAATATTTATAATTAAGACTCGATAAAAGATGTCTTGTTCAATGCATGTGCATGCACCTAGAGCTCCTAGCGTCCTGAGAAACATGTAAAGAAACAAGTGTCAACATTAAAGATGAGTGAGTTCACAGGTTTTCATAAATTCGTTTGTTCGGTTATAGTTTGTTTTCTCCGTTATCCCTAACCCGGGATAACGTATTGGTTCCATTATTCCAATCCGGAATAATAAGTCGTTGCTTCCAATATTCCAAACCCGGAATATTAAGTTGTTGTTTCCATTATTCCAAACCCGGAATAATAAGTTGTTGTTTCCATTATCCTCAACCCGGGATAATACAGTTGATTCGTAATTAAGTTCAATGTTAACATATATAGGTAGCTAGCCTAAAGACATGTCACGTAAGAGTTCGCGATCGAAGCTGACTGTTGTGCCTCCGTTTTGCCAGGCCTATCACTGACCATGGCGAAGTTAGGCCAAATTATTCACCCGTTGACCATACCCGGTCGGCTAGCGCGACTAGCTCGGATGGGGCTTGTCGGACCCAGTAGTACTACTTATAATTCCCCCGCTATTAAACCCAATACTAACGATCCGAGAGATTGACGAGGACTTAAGTGATAAAGCTGCTTAGTGACCATAACATTACATTAACATTAACTTAGTTACCGAATTGTTATGTGACGTTAAATTCGTATAACGTAAAGAGATTGAGTTTGAGAGTGTATACATGTTTCTCCCCCTGTTGTTTAAAAACCGGATAAAGTTAGGGCCGTGAACTCACTTTTTGTTGCTCGGTTAGTGTAGCAAAGAAGTTGTAAAGGATGGGACCGCTAATTTCGTCCTAACAAACCAATTGATTTCAAGTCAGTGTGTGAACACACCAATACAAATTCTACACGTAATTTACGCACAAAGTGATACACACAGACAACATATCTAACACTCAAACATGCATGCAAGTATCCTCATGTGAACCTAGTGATTAAAACAACTTATCATAAACATAAACCAATCCATGCCACAATTTTGTGCACACAATCACAAGTTATCAAATTTCAGCTTAACACTCATAATTCAGCTGTTTTCTAGGATTTTTATAAAATAGTTCCAACATTCCAAAAATTCCAATATTTTTACAGTAGGTGAAATTTATACCATAGAAATTTATATAAATTTTCCAAGTCCTAAATCTTTACCAATTAACCATAAATATTAATATACTAGGCTGCAGTCAGGTTTGTCGCCTTCTGACTGCAGTCCACGGAAGAATTTATTTAAAAATCACTGATCGTCCAATTAACAAAATTCCAGTTGGAGTTGCCCGGAAATTTCCTTACCTAGTTGCTGTACAAAATTCATGACTCAAATCTCTACTGATTTAAAAATCCAACTCGATAAACAACTAACAAAATTTCAGGATTTTCACAGCTTTAGTTACTGAACTTATTTGGCCCTTTAAAAATATCAAATGACTTCAGAAAATTATGAATCCAGCGCCATTAGATTCCTTATTCAAATCTCTACGTTCTAGATATCAGAAAATCCGTTTTTCGACAACTAATGACCAAGTTACAGCCAGATGAAGTCGGCTGTAACTATTACTCAGCAAACTGTTTTCAGCATAATATTACCATAACTTGCAATAACCGTTCCTATGATCAACCTAAGCGAGCAAGAACCGATTTCTAATCATAGATCACTACTAATAACATATCCATGCAACCCTAGTTCATACTTCTAGTTTTTACAAACAAACATACTCGCAAACTTACAAGTTCCGCAAACAATTTTACATGCAAACAAGGATAGTTCAGCCGATTACTTTCAAACACGTATAATCCGAAAACAAACCAATTAATCATTCAAGCACATATATCCGAATGTTATCTTGTAGCATATGACAAATTCAAATCTTTTAATAACAAGGTAAACGAACCGTGAGTACTATAAGGGATCGGTGATCAAGGATTGCTTGCGACCGAGAAGATGATGATGGAGTAGGCTGTTTTGTTGATCGAATAGAGGTGAACAAGGACTGATCTCGCGACTGAATGGAATGAACAAGGGCTGTTTGCGGTTGAATGGAATGGATGCTCGGCTGTTCGCGATCAATGGAGCAAGAGAAGGCAGCCGACGGCTATTTTGCTTGTTAGGGTTTGTGTTTTTGAATGAAACATGCATGGGTGTGTGTATATATAGCGCAAAGGAGATGAGGGTTACGGATAGGCTTAAGCTTGTGGCCGAAGGACTTGGGTTGGGTCGGTTTGGGTTTTATCTTGCGGCCGGGATATGTTTAAGGTTGGTTTGATCTCGGTTCACACAATTGATCCCGCAATGGGTTTGCGGTTTGAGCTTGTTCTTCGCGGCCAAGGACTTGGGTTGGTTTGGTTTGCACTTGGCCGAGAATGGCTTAAGGTTTAAGATCTAAATCTCGCGGCCGAAGACTTGGGTTTTAGGTTTCCTAGTTTCACAAAGAGTTCGGTTTGTGTTTGTGTCGCGGTTCGGTTCGTGTGCATATTTATTATATATACATATATTTTATAACTAAAACAATCACACAAACACACATCACGTATTCATTAACTCATACACGTTTAATACTTAGCATATACTTTATTCGACAAGTGTCGCGTTTAAGTTATCCGAAAAACCCGGGATGTCACAACTGGCTCTAACACTGCCTTGATGTCTCAAAGTCATCCTAATCTTATCTTTAGTCCCGTGACAAACAACAATCCAAATGTTGTTTTCAATCCTTTGACTCAAGCACGGCTTCAAGCCCAAAAGACTAACTATGTTTATGGCATGTCTCTTTCAACCAACTCCGTTGTTCTGACTTCTGTTAATGCTCAGCAATTACCTCAGCACACAAACATTGTCTTCAGTCCCATTAATCTTCTAGCTCCTCAAAATGTTCAATCCACAACCCCACTGAAAATCTTGCATTTCTGACCAAACAAAACAAAGAGAACTTAGCCTTGGCAGCTTCAATTGCTTCACAGTTTGAATGCTTTTCTAGCAGGAGATTTCTTGCCTCCTTCAGTGTTTCCTACCAATCTGAATAAAGTGGTTGAAGAAGACTTGAAGAACTGGATGCATCATGGAATCTTGCATTGGATGCTTTCGAGCAGAAAAGTTTCAAAAAAGATACGGGCGTCGTCCAATGTCAAACATTCGCACTAGGTCAGTCAAGGATAAGTTGAGATGCTACAGATGTCATGAACCCGGACACTTTGCAAGAGACTGCAGGAAGACACCCGTGGAATATGAAACAACTGCTTCTGCTGCTACTAGGAATTCAGAAAGGTCCATGGTTCCAGTTTCTTCAGCTCAGACATCATCATCATCATCATCATCATCAATTTCATCAAGCTAAGGAGGATCAGGAGCAGGAAAGGCCCTAACGGTACACGAGCAGCATGGTTTCAGCTGGATTGATGATGCAGCTCAAGTGGAATCTCTGAAGATTGACGAAGTGGCTGAAGATCATCTCAAGTGCTTGATGGCGCAAACTGAGGAGGCCAAGTCTCTCTCCGAAACGGTAAGTTCTCTTCTATGCTCATAAGATTTTAAACATAAAATGGCACAAATGAGAGCTCATAATCTCAATTTCATTAATGATTACAACAGTGCCATGTCAAAGTACATTGGTCTTCATGAGAACAATAAAATTCTCTATGGAAAGATTGATGCTCTTAAGAAGGACATAGCTCAACTCCACGGAGACGTAAACCAACAGAAATCTTGGGTACATGATTATAAAACAAAACTTGATTCAAAAACTTTGGTATGCGACTTGGTAAGAGTTGAGCTGGGACTTCTCACTGGAAAGTTTCAACAAAATAAATTGAATATTTAGAAATATGATACTTCTAGTGACACTGTTCGTAATCTGTGCAATATACAAATGGCATACAAAGAGAACAAGGGAAAAGGGTTGGGTTATTAACAAGTCCCTCCGCCATACGATCATAATTATTCAAGAATGCCGCTCACTGAGCAAGAATTGGAAAATTATGATAAAATGGCGTATGGCAAACCTAGTGACTACGTTCCTTGGGAATCTTTCAAGCATAAGAATGCAAAATCAACTGATTTTCAAAAGCCTGTAAGTTTTGTAAAAATTAATGATAAAGAGCGCTCGAATGAGTCAGTTGAAAATTTGAAAGGTGAAAAGGGGACAACAACAACTCCATCTGAAGAACTTGTGAAACCAATTTTCACTTCTGATTCTAAAAAGGAACTTAACTGCTTTAGTGAATATGTAGAGTCAATGATAGACAAGGAGCAATCAAAAGTGGATAATGAATCACATCCAGTTATTGCTGATGACACAGATGTTTCTTAATGTGATAAACATGATGACTATGTTTGGAATTTTGTTTAGTCTTTGGTTTTTAAGACTCAGGGTTTTTTTGATGAAACTGAAACTTCAAATGATATGGTTTTTGATTCAATCCAGATTTAACTGACAGACGAAAGGAGTCTGAGGTTTCAGTTTGAGTAATCCAGATAACTAATTTAGTTCTTCTGAAACCTTAACGGATACCTCAGATATCTCTAGATCTAGTGAAACTGAAAATATTGTTTTAATGGACTGTTTGAATGTAAATGTTTGTGAAAAGGAGACATCTGATATTTCTGGAAATCATACCAAAGATTCTAACTCATCAGATAATGAGCAAGACAGTTTCGACAGTCAAAATATTGATAAAACTTGCTCATCTTCCGGTGACCAAGAACCCTCTAATTCTGAGAGCTCAGTTCCAAATGAAACCATTTCCAAAGAAACTGAAACAATTGATTTTGCCACTTTAGTTTCAAAAGAAAAGGTTTCAAATGAAACTAAGACTACAGAATCCACTCCTGCAAAGAAAAGACGATCTAGAAAAACCAAAAGAGAGCACACAATGAAAATTCAGGAGAAAATTTCCTCAAGTGTTGCTAGTCAAAAGAAAAACCCAACTCAAAAACCAACTGAATCAAGATTGAAGGGTAAAGCTATCGATACTCACTCTTGTGCTGATAATTGTGAGCAGGTTTCTCCTATGAGTAAAAATGCACGCAAGCCAAATCAAGAGTCTTTTCTCAAAAAGGCAAACATGCTTTCAATTGTGGAATTCCAGGGCACATAACTAGAGACTGTGTTCATCGTCCTTTTGGGTCTTATCAGTCCAAAATTTCCATCCATCAGACGGCCTCGTATTATCGACGTCAAAGTCATCAAAAGCCTTCTGATGGGGACTAGAATCTAGCAAAGAACAATAAAAATTGTTCAAAGTCAAATGGTTTCGTAAATTCATACAAGAAATTAAACGCCTCATCATCACATGTTTTCTCAAATCATATAGAGTTAAAGATTTAGAAACCTAAAAGGTTTGCTAGATCTCAGTCAGAGAGCTCTCACTTGCCAAATCTCATTTCTTCATCTTCTCAAGCATCAAAATCTTCTAACTAACCCGCATTGAAAAAGACCTGGGTTCTCGTCTCCCACTAATCTTGTTCTGTGTGCAAGAACGGCTTTGGAGGGCTGTTGTTAGACATTGGTTTATCGATAGTGGCTGTTCCAGACGCATGACCGGGGACATCTCTTAGTTGAATGATATCAAAATCTTCGATGGTGGATTTGTCACTTTTGCAGGGGAGAAACAGGACGAATTACTATGAAAGGCACCGTCCGAAACGCGGTTCTCAGCTTCTCAGATGTCAATTATGTTCCTGAACTCATACACAGTCTTCTCAGTGTCTCTCAGATGTGCGACAATGGTTTAGAGGTTTTGTTTACAAAGGTAGATGCGTGGTCTTGAAACCTGTTATTTTCATACCAATTTGATTGAAGTAGAACAACGGGGTAACGCTTACGTGATCGACATGAACAAAGCCCCCACTAATCAAGTTACTTGCTTGTTCTCTGAAATGCTGAACATGATGCAATGCTGTGGCATCGAAGACTTGGGCATCTTAACATGAAGAATCTTAATCGCCTGGCAAAGGGAGGTATGGTCATAAATTTACCAATCAAGGATTTCATGCAAATTGAAAATGTGAGTCCTGTGCTCGTGGGAAGCAACACCGTAAGCCTCATAAGCCCAAGCTCGTGCACAAGACATCCAAAGTTCTGGAACTGCTTCACATGGATCTTTTTGGTTCTGTCAATGTGCTGAGTATTGGAAGAAAAGCTTGTTTCCTGGTTATCACTGATGACTACTCTCATTTCACTTGGGTATTTTTCTTAGAACAAAAGAGTGAAACTGCAAGTTTAATAAAGAAATTTATCACTCTCATGGAGAACCAAGCGCACGAGCGGGTGAAGATTATGCGTTGTGACAATGGAACGGAGTTCAAGAGCATCGAGCTGAACACTTTTTGTGCATCAAAAGGGATTGATCGTCAATACAGTGCGGCTCGAACTCCTCAACAAAATGGAGTTGCTGAAAGACGAAACAGAACTCTCATTGAAGCAGCTCGTACTATGTTGATTGATTCCGGTCTTCCACTAATATTTTGGGCAGAAGCAGTGAACATAGCCTGCTACGTTCAAAATCATGCTCTCATTAACAAACGTCACATGAAGACACCTTATGAAATAGTTGAAGGACAGAAATCTTCGGTACAACATTTTTAACTTTTGGTTGTCCTTGTGTTCCACTCAACACAGATGCTAAAGGAAAACTTGATGCAAGAGGAGATCCATGCTATTTCATCGGCTATGCAAAGAACACTTCATATCGTGTCTACAACAAACTTAAGAAACAGATCATGGAGACATATTATGTGGATTGGCTAGAAGAAAATCCGAAAGATACTATTAGACCTGATTGGTTATATGACTATTCTTCCTTGTTTCAGTCTTTTAGTATTCTATTTGATTTAATTGTTGATGCAGATTTCTCAAAAATAGTAATACCCATTCCTATCATAGCTGAAGATGATGCTGTCCTGCTTTAAGATTCTTTCAAGAAACTTAGAGTGGATCCTCCGGGATTTCATGGGGTTCCTGCAACATGCACTCTTCTTCACAGATGCAAGACAAGGTTCTCGAACCTACTGTTGTCCGCAACATTGAATCCTCTGCACCACAAGATACAGTTCAAGGAGCTTCACCATTTCCGGAGCCGATTCCGTTAGATTGCACAGTTGATCCTCCTGTAATTCATACTGCTGCATCAAATGAGGGGGAGCAATCTGGGATAGTGTCAGGAAGTGCTTCTAACTTAGAATCTAATTTACAAGCACCAGATGTGGCAATTCTCAGCGCATTCAGAAAAATCATCCAATTGCAAATGTTATTGGTCCAGTATCTGCCGGTGTTCAAACACGCAGTATATCAGGAACCATTAGTAGTCATGCTTCATTTCAGAAATTGAGCCTAAAAACATTGATGTTGCTTTGTAGGAACCTAGATGGGTTGATGCAATGCATGAAATGCTCAATCAGTTTGAAAAGCCGGGAGTGTGGAAATTGGTGAAGTTGCCAGAGGAAAAACGAGCTCTTGGTACTCGTTGGGTGTATAGAAATAAACAAGATGATACTGGAGTGATCGTGCAGAATAAAGCTCGGCTAGTGGTGCAGGGATTCAGATAGATCGAAGGCCTTGACTATAATGAGGTATATGCAACCGTAGCCTGTCTAAAAGCCATACGAATCTTCTTGGCATATGCATCCTACATGGGTTTCACGGTTTATCAAATGGATGTCAAGACGGCGTTTTTGTACAACGATCAAAGTGATGATTCTAATTTTGATGCTGAATCAACATATGACAACGATGGATCTAATTCCGGTGAAGGTGTAGAACAGATTCAAAGTTTATTGAAGAATCCAGCTGGTCCACATGCTCAGAATGAAGCATCTACAAGTAATCTTGTTGCTGATCAAAATATTAGAAATCTAGAACATGAAATGAGTGTTCCAAATGAAGTTATGCCGAGGACTCTATCGTGTCCCCATCAGAAACATAATTGGAGAATTGCAGATTGGAGTCAAAACGGAAAATCTGATCAATAAGGATCTTAGTTGTTTTTATTCTAAAGTTGCACCTGTACAAGTTACTATTTCATATAGTTGTTTTATTTCACAGGTTGAACCAAGAACATACAAAGAAGCTCATGTAGGTCCCCTAGTCCTTATGGATCTTGACAGAATCGTCTATCTAATCTAGAGTGCGGAATCCCCTAGATCAGATTTCACAGAAAACAACAAGAACACAACCACGAACACGAACACAATTCCTTCAAACAGTCTTCTATTTATTATCTAACACAAAGTGTTTACAACCAATTCAAGACTCTCTCTCTAAACTCTCTGAAGCAATTCTCTCTGCAACTGAACAACTAACTGAGCAACCTTAACCCTAATCACAACCTCCCTATATATAGAGATAGGTTATGCTCAAGACTCTCTATCTAAACTCTCTAAACCCCAATTCGCCTACCATGTGCTATTTTGTGTCTAGTTCAGCCCAATTACTTCTAATTCACTAATACAAAACTAAACCCGCTAACCGTTTATCATTTTACTAATTACTAGATATCTAAAGACCAAATCTAAGCTGTTGTCACAAATATGCACCAACAAACTCCCCCTTGACAATAGCTTCAAAAATAACTTAGTTTTAGTCTTCTTGCAATCTTCAACATCTTTGAAAAACATTGGTCTTTGGATAGCTTTAGCTTTAATAGCTTCTGTCAGCAACAGACTCCCCCTAAGCTGATGTATCCAATTACCAAATCTTCTAAATGGTTAGCGTTTGAGTAAACTCCAGCTTAGTCCTTGCATAGCAATCGTCAAAACTCTTCAACTTTTGTCTGCAATGTAGAAAGGAGGTTCTACCATGCATCCAAGCAAACCTCTCTCACCAAACTTCTCAGCAACACACTGCTAAGATCTGTATACTATAAAACAAACATCTTGAGAAACCATAAGAATTTTTCAACACAAGTTAAACAAATTATTATTATTCAAGAGATAGTAAAACTGTATCACAAATTAAGCACTTCTCAACTCAAACCATATACCCAAAATTGTTTAAGCACACAGAACCTGCAAGATCGTAAAAATTTTGAACTCATCTTCTAACATCGTCTTCCTCCTATCGGTAATAACTCCTCCATGAACAACCAATATCCGTACAATAAGAATTTACAAGAAAATGAAATAATTTTGGATTTTTATATTTTCTGAAAGCGAGTAAAAACAAATTAATAAACACTCTATTTTTGGTGAGATTCACCGTTAAGAAGATCATATCTGCAATATCAAAGTATTTCACACTATCTGATAATTCTATAAGCAATATTCATGAAAAGCAGTTCAAAACGATTACCAGAATTGTTTATCCACTTAAACAAAATACATGAACATTTCAAGTACCATTACTAAGTGATCTGTTTAGATAATTTATAATGATATACTTGTGTGTCCCACTTCAGGACATACCCCCGCGATAAAGGTATGCACAAAAATTCATCGTAGTAGGTGAGTATACCGAAATTCATCCTTTTGAATTACAACGTTAGATAATTGGTGATCAGGTCAGTACTTCCGTACAGCAAAGAGACCAATATTCAACGAGGGTTAGGGAAAATACCAAATTTTGGTACAAATAATGCAATTTGCACATTTGAATGACTCTCTAGGAGAGCTTCTTCAATTTTTGGATTTGGCATTTTAGCTCTTTAAAGATATCCTGGTTGTTCTAGGTCAGCATATATCTGGATGCAGTAGAAGGACAACCTTGATACCCCGGATGAAATAAAGATATAAAGACCTAAAATCTCAGATTTTGGCAATCTATCAACACAAGATTTAAGGTTATAAAACCATATGCCACTGATATGTTACCCACTCATACACAGTTTATTATATTTGTATCCCAAAGGTAAGTTGATTATTTCATGCCTTTTGCCTGCTGGTACATCATATGATGAGGCTGCTCTCTCACTTAAGCAATTTTCTTTTAAGTTCAGTGTGACAGTCTAACTTGCTGATGTACTATCATTTCTTCTTTTTCACACAGTGAAAGCTCATTTTTGATTTTTCTATTTTTTTTTATCTTTTTGATTTTTGAAAAGCAATAAATTATTTACAAATATTTTTATGGAAAATGGGTATTCAGGATTCCTCATCCCGTTGAGTTCAACTAAATGTTCAAAACGAGCCATGTCAAATGCTTTTGTATAAAGATCTGCTAGGTTATCAAGTGTGTCGACTCGATGCAGTTCAATTAATTTCTTTTCAGCACAATCCCGTAAAGAAGATGAATGTCAATATGTTTTGAGCGACTGTGTTTTACGGGATTGTTGGTGATTAATATAGTGGCATTATTGTCTATCATAATAGGAGTACGGTGAAATTCAAACAGTAATCGTACATCTGCCGTTGGATCCAAGAACCTGAGAGCAACAGCTACCCACAACAATATATTCAACTTCACACGTAGAGGTAGACACACAAGACTGCTTCTTGCATTGCCATGACACAAGCCTCCCTCCTAAGAACTGAAAACCACCTGTGGTAGAGTTCCTTGTAGATTTGCATCCTCCAAAGTCCGAATCAGTGAAAGCAACAAACTTCAAATCACTAACAGCTGGATACCATAACCCCAGTTTAGGTTTCCCCTTCAAGTAACGAAGAATCCGCTTCCCGCTTTCATGTGGGACTCCTTTGGATTCGCTTGATATCTGGCACAAAGACATATTGCGAACATGATGTCGGGTCTTGAAGCAGTCAAGTACATCAGAGAACTAATCTTTGCCCTGTATTGAGTTAGATCAACATCCTCCACACTCTCATGATCTGGACCAAGATTGTGATTCTCATAGATAGGTGTATTGAAAGTAGCGCAATCCTCCATTTTCAAAGAGACAAAATGTCATACACATACTTCGTCTGATGTATGAACATCCCATCCTTCTTCTGTTCAACTTGTAAACCCAAAAAGTAGGATAATTCACCCATTGCACTCATCTCAAACTTGCTCTTCATTACCTCTTCGAAATCATGACACATGTTCTCATTTGATGACCCAAAAATGATGTCATCTACGTATACCTGTACCAGCAGAAAGTCTTCCTTCTTCCTTTTAATGAACAGTGTATTGTCAATCTGACCTCTTTCGAAACCATGTTTTAACAAATGTGTGACAGTGTCTCATACAACGCCCTAGGTGCTTGATGCAACCCATACAATGCCTTATCAAGTCGATAGACTGGATATGGATAGTCTGGATCAGTAAACCCGTCGGGCTGTGAGACATACACCACTTCTTGGACTTTCCCGTAAAGAAACGCACTCTTCACGTCAAGTTGGTAAACTTTGAAGCCCTTGAATGAAGCAAAAGCAAGGAACAACCGAATTGCTTCCAACCTTGCTACTTGTGCAAACACTTCATTGTATCAATCCCCTCTTGCTGATTGAACCCTTTCACCACCAATCGATTCCTCCTCCCGGTCGTCTTTCTTACACTGAACACCCACTTAGTGCGTATTTCTTTTTCTCCTTCAGGTAGATCAACTAGCTCCCAAACTTTCAACTTCTTGAACTGAGCTACTTTGCATACTCTTACACAATGCTAGAGCCATATGAACATTCTTCGCCTCCTCTTAGGCAATAAAGCAGCTATATAAACATTCATGAATCAAACCTGTCTTCTGAATTGAAGAAAACATACAGGAACCTTCGAGCACACCTCTTCTTGTCTGAACACCTGCAGCAGCATCAATAATGATGTTTTCAACTGGATGATCTCTGTGTACATGTGTGGTAGCAATGGTGTCAACAACCAGATTATCTCCCAATTAGATCCAACCTCCCCCTGAATATTACAAATGGATTAGTGAAATGCTCCCCCTGAATAGGTTCAGACTCACTATCACTGGAGTCCTTGGAACTTCACTGGAAGACGTTTCTGGAGCATCTGTCATCGATACACCTAGGCATAAATCACACTCTCCATCTTCACTGATCACAATGTGGATCACCTGAGACTCATCTGCATTCGAAACATCAGGAATATTAAATGACTTAAAGACACTTTCATAATCATATAATATAGCAAGGACACTCGTTGATTGTTGAGATGAATAACTAGTGATTTCCATGTTAAAAACCACCTCAATTTTACCAGTTTTTATATTAAAAACCCCTTTATTAACCCTCATCAGCTACCTCACAGAATTTTTGCTTATATTTGTTTCGCACAATGGTGTAGGGTAATCCAAATGGTTCAAAGCCTTTTAAGTTTGGTTTTAAGATAAACAATAGTTCATGACATGTTTTGTTAAACTGTTTAACCGTCAAAACTTTGTTCAGGACATAACAAGTTATGTTCACAGCTTCTCCTCAGAAAAGAACATGGAAGCTTTGAATCAAAAAGCATAGTCCTTGCGGCTTCAATCAATGTCATGTTCTTCCTCTCAACGACTGCATTCTGTTGAGGTGTATAAGGAGCAGAATATTGGTGTTCAATTCCCTTACGAAACAATAGAGATCCAGAACTTGGTTCTTGAACTCCATGCCATTATCACTCCTTATCCTCTTGATCCGCATCATGGACGTTCTCTAATTTTGTAAAAAGGTCTATCAACATCTCCGCAGTCTCATCTTTTGTACCAAAAAAGAAAACCCATGAATAACGTGAGTAATCATCAGTGACACTAAACAATAGAACTTTCCACCTATGCTCCTAACGTCCACTGGACCAAATAGATCCATATGAAGTAATTCATAAGGGGCATCTATGGAATTTACTGTTTTAGACTTGTGAGGTTTCTTTAAAGATGTTTTCCCTTTTGACATGGAAGACATTTATCTTCCATGTAAAACCTCTGCACTGGCACCCCTTCCACTAAACCATTTTTAATAATATAGTTCATTTTTCGATAGTGGATGTGGCCATGCGTCTGTGCCACAACAATGACTCAGCCTCAGATGCTTTTGATAGTAAACACGCCATCACAATGGAAGAATCCTTAGCACCCATGTCCATGACATAAGTTTCATTTATCCTTGGCACTCGCATCATTATCCAGTCTTCGGGTATAACCAAACCAGGTTTCAACACCAAAGCTTCAGACTTTGTAAAGTGGACCGAGTGACCCTTGTCCAGACTAGAGACACGCTCATCAGATTGTGCTTCAGCTGCTCAACATAGTTCACTTTGTCCAGTGTGATATTCCTGTTAGTCACTTTTCCTCGACCGGTAATGTGCCCTCCTTTAGCACCTGCAAAATTCACATAACCACCATCTATATTCTCAAACTTTGTCAACAACGTCGCATCCCCTGTCATGTGCCTGGAGCAGCCACTATCAACATACCACAAGTTAATAATCCTCCTTAGCAGCTCCTGCACCACCCAACAAAATTAGTTAGATTGGGGGACCTAAGCCTTAATGGTCTTGGGTCTTCCAGATTCATCAACCACAAGGACATCCATCCAATATCCATCACTCCTAACAGGAGTCTTGGATCTTAGACCTGTTGATGGAAATGGTTTTTGATTTCCACTAGGTCTGTGGTCCTGAGGTTTCCTAACCATGTTTGGACTTTGCGACCTTTGGAAATTATGATTTTGGTTCCATGAATTTTGATGATGATAATTTCTAAAGCGATCGTTATAAAAATTTTGACTACCAACATTATGGTATCGAGTTTGATATTGACCTTGACTTCTGAAATTATTTGACGGACCATTAAAGTTATTCATTCTTGGTGAACTACTTCTAGGTCTATCATATCTGCCTGATGTATATGCAGGCTGAATCTTTGTTGATTTCTTTGAAAACGAGGAACTTGGTGAGTTTCTTTTTCAGCCTTATCTACACCAACAGCAACAGTCTGTTGCTTGGTTGCAGATATCTTTGGTGAGTTAACCTTCTTCTCACCATCACCACTTTTTGCTGGTGATTTTTCTCTCTGTTTCTCACTTACCTGTGCTTCACGCTTTTTGTTAGGACAGCAACTAGCTAATGTCCTTTTTCGTGACATTTGAAGCAAGATTTTCTAGCCGAAGACTTCTTTACACAAGCCTCTTGCTTAGATTCATCAGGCATGATGATGATGGTGATGACGATGCCTTCGACGAATCTTGTTTAGTTTGCTTAACTTCTGAGTTTGTTTTTTTTTAGCAAACTGCACATTAGACTCTTTAGTAATAATAGGGACCTCTTCATTCATGTCACTCCCTTTAACAAAGTCAACCTTTTTAACAAAGATTTGTTTTTGTTTCTTAGGGTGTGTCATTTTTGTTTTCAAAACTGGTTCCCTGTTATTATCCTTCTTGGCATTCTCAGAACCATCAACACTTCCTGATCTGGAACAACCGGTGTAGTTGACACAAAGTCTGTAAGCTCTTCTTCATCTAGCAAGAGAGAATAGTCATGACCAATGTGGTGAAACCTTTGAATCCCACACACGTCTTGTCATTACTCTTCTTCAAGCCATTCATCATATGTTTCATGACAAAGATGAATCTCTGAATTGATTTAATTTCTTTTCAAGCTCACAAATTTTAAGTTGTGCTTCAGACAACTCTTTGCACTTTTCAGAAACCTCTTTTGTTTTCTCACTCATCGTATAATGAGCTAAGTCAAAACTTGAAGTTTTTCATTAAGCTTACAGGTTAGAATATTGATTTCTTCTTCTAACCTTTAATTTTCTTCAAGTATAGTGACTCATTTCGTTTTATGAAAAAGTTTGATTCTTTTAGGTTTGAGAGCTCATTAGCCAGACTTTGGTTTTGCTTTGTTAATGTGTCAACTTCACTTTGCAGTTCAAAAAAACTTCAAACAAACAAAACTACCAGAGTTAGAACATACCTCGCCTTTTGATTTGCTTAGATCAGCCATGAAAGCATCAAAATCAGCAGCCATCTTCTTCTCTGTAGCATTCTGTTCTCCATCAGCTTTCTCAGCTACCTTCTCTCGCTCTCCCCCAGTATCAGCTTTCATTTCTTCATCAACAACTGGAGCTATCTCAGCCATGAATGCCTATGAGGCATTGTTATCACTCTCCAGATGAACACTCCAATCATAAGAACCCTCTCTGGCAGTAGAAATCAGGGCCTTTGATCCATTGTTGTTTGACGCATTCCTGTTGCTTGAACCATGACCAAGAGAATTTAAAAGGATGAACTAGAATGAGATTCAGACTTAGCTCTTTGACACTCTCTAGCGAAATGTCCGTAGTTGTGACAATGTAACACTTCACTTTCGACTTGTCAAAGCCCACACTCTTTCCAACAAACTTCCTGCCTGTTTTGTTCATGAACCTCTTCACCCTTCTAGGAATCATGGCCATCTACCATTGTAAATCCATCTACTCTAAGTCATCAGGGTCAATCTGATCATAATCTTCATCAAATGTATCAGGATCAGATACTTTTTCCTGAATATAGTTCTCGTAGGAAGCAACGAGAGAAGCAAGCAATGCCAGGTGATCTTCAGCACTTTTGGCACTCAGAGGCATAGACTTAGAACTGATGTTACTTGATTGTTGTCTCTTAGCCCTGACGAGCCTCCTGAAGCATCAACAAAACATACTTCACCCTCAGCATTCGTCACGATCTGCTCATTCTCACATGAGAGAAACGCAGTTGCAATGTCACTAGAAGCATTGTTGGAAGATGAAGGTGTAAGACCTTTATAAATCCCTGGATCTTGAACCTGATCATATCCAATCTCCTTCTTCTTCATATTGAGCTCATAAGCTCTCAATTTCCCAACAACCTCTTCCAAGTCTTTCTTTTCATAATCAGCTTCACCTTTTATCATCAAAGTATAGATATCCCACTTTGCAGGTAAGGCATCCAGCAACTTGTCATTTATCTCCACATCCGTGTAACCCTCTATGTCATAATTGTCTATTTCTGACATCAGATGATAGTATCTCGTGATAATATCTTCAAGGGATTCATTTCTCATTCCTTTGAATACAACAAACTGTTTCATCAGCATATCAACCTTGTTCTTCTTCACATTGGTATTGCCCTCATACCTCTTCTCTAGGGCATCCCACATCTCCTTCGATGTAGTAACGCTTGAATGTATGTTTAATGCCATCAGGTAATGACATCTTGATAGCAGCTAAGGCTTTCTTCTCAGACTCATACATTCTCTTTTCAGCTTCAGACATATTCACATAAGCAGTAACACATTGTTTGCCCTCAAAATCATGCGTTGGGTTAGCGTACCCATCTTGAATACAGATCCACATCCGTGTGTCCTGATATTCAATAAAAGATTGAAACCTATCCTTCCAAGTAAGATAGTTCTCTACCTTCAACATCTTTGGACGTTTGTTTGTGGTTCCAGCCTCGTGCTCCATTCTCAACAGCTCATTTAGGTTAGACATATTTGACATTTTTACCGAACCAGCTCGTTAAAAACATTAAAACTTGTCTGAAATGAGTGATTACCAAATTATACCGTTAGAATCGTCTCAACGATACGATTCTAATGATGTATATTGTCCGATTATGAGTTTTGCGATTTTCGTGCCTTTTTTTGTCCTAAAAATCACACGAGTCTATCTGTCCAATCGGGTTGTCAAAATTGTCTATGGATCAAAATCTATGTCCGAAATCGTTTTACTCTAGTTACGCCAGCTGGTTAAGTTTCCACCTTCTTGTGTGTAACTCAGAACAGTGTAAAATCCGAAATGGTAACTCTGATTGACAATCCAAAATGAAAAACAGGAACAGTAATCCGAATTACTAATCCGAGATGGTGATCCGGAATAGTGATCCGAGATGAAATCCGGAATGCACTATTCTGATCCGAAATTGAAATCCGGAATAGTGATCCGAGATGAAATCCGGAATGCACTGTTCTGATCCGAAATGGAAATCCGGAATACATTTCTGATCCAAATTGGAATCCAAATTGAATCCGAAATGGCTTTTCTGATCCGAATTGCAAGTCTGATGATCCGAAATGCAGATTTCTGATCCGAAATTCAAGTCTTCAATCCGGAATACTGTGCTTTTTGATCCGGAATGCAAGTCTTCAATCCGAATTGCTTCACTTTTAATCCGGAATGCCTTTCTTCAATCCGAAATCCTACTGTTAATCTGAAATCATTGCAGAAACCCTAAAAACAGTCGCCGAAACCCTAATTCAGCCATTACAAACTCCAAAACAGCCTCCAAAACGTCCAAAAATCCAATTTTTCTGCTGTCACGATTCTGAACCGAGCAATAATCAAGAGCCGAATGCTCTGATATCAATTGTAGGTCCCCTAGTCCTTATGGATCTTGACAGAATCGTCTATCTAATCTAGAGTGCGGAATCCCCTAGATCGGATTTCACAGAAAACAATAAGAACACAACCACGAACACGAACACAATTCCTTCAAACAGTCTTCTATTGATTATCTAACACTAAGTGTTTACAAACAATTCAAGACTCTCTCTCTAAACTCTCTGAAGCAATTCTCTCTGCAACTGAACAACTAACTGAGCAACCTTAACCCTAATCACAACCTCCCTATATATAGAGATAGGTTATGCTCATGGGCTAGGGTTTCCTACATGGACTGTTAATGGGTCTAAAGCCCAATTTGCCTACCATGTGCTATTTTGTGTCTAGTTCAACCAAATTACTTCTAATTCACTAATATAAAACTAAACCCGCTAACCGTTTATCATTTTACTAATTACAAGATATCCAAAGACCAAATGTAAGCTGTTGTCACAAATATGCACCAACAACTCATATAGAAGAAAGTTGGGTAAACGTTATGCAAGAAGAGCTACTAGAATTTGAGAAACTTGGAGTTTAGAAGCTTGTTGATCTACCAAATGACCACAAGAAAATTAGTACAAAGTGGGTCTTCAAGTGTAAAGGTGATTACAGAGGAGTGACTGTACGTAATAAAGCTCGGCTCGTTGTTCAGGGATTTCATGAACAAGAAGGAATTGACTATAAGAGGTCTACGCTCATGTCACTAGATTAGAAGCTATCCACATTTTCCTAGTATTCGCGTCATGGAAAGGTTTCAAGGTGTACCAATTGGATGTAAAGTCCGTGTTCCTATTCGAAAAAGTGAAGGAGGAGATGTATGTCGACCAACCACCGGGGTTTGTCGATCCAATACACAAAAAAGTTTATTTAATGGATAAGGCATTATACAGTTTGCCCCAGGCCCCGAGAGGCTGGTACAAGATGCTTTCTCAACATCTTCTGGAGAATGGTTTCACCAGGGGAACAGTAGACAGTACCCTCTTCACACAGGAATCTGAATGACACATCCTAATTGTGCAAATTTATGTGGATGGCATCATATTTGGTTCGATTAACGACGTGCTGTGGAAAGAGTTTGAGAAATTCATGCAAAAGAAATTCTAGATGAGTTCTATGGGGGAGATGAATTTCTTCTTGGGACTTCAGGTCGATTAGTTTCCTAATGGAATCTTGATTCACCAGACGAAGTATGTGCACGATGTTTTGGAGAAATTTAACATGTCGGAATCATTACCATTGTCTACCCTATTAGCTCTCAATTGTTGGTGCATAATGTCTATTGCCTATGTCTAGGATATGTTGTTTATGTATGTGGGGATTAGAAAGTCAGTTTGTACATGTTTTAAATGTTTGTAGAATGACTCGTACGAGTGAGTCTTGTGACTCGTATGAGTGATACTCTGTCACTCATACGAGGCAGCACTCGCACGAGTCACACTTAGTTACACACTCTCTTATGCGAGTCATGTCGACCTATAAATATAGGAGTGTTGTGTCAGGAACTGGTGAATCTGTTAGTGTAGCATAGCCTGGTTGAACTGTTTACTTGCTCTGTACTTGTTCACATTTATCAATACAATTCAAGGCATTTAAGCAGTATATCTTACTTGTATGTTTGTCAAACTCACTAACAATGAATTCCGCCTCTGTTAGCTGAGTCAGATCGGTCTGGTGCTCATCGGAGGAGAGCCGATCCCCTCTCACAAGTGGTATCAGAGCCTTGAGGCCTGATCTTAAGACAAACATCAAGTTTCTTTATAATACCAACAGTTTCAGATCCAGATTCAATCTACCTCTACACTTTCTCACACAGATCTCTGAATTGGACAAATTCATGGACAAAATGACTAGGATTTTAGTAATTCACGTTAAAATCAATTCTAATCATTCCTTGACAATTTCAAATCTAAAATTGAACTTAATCATGTCAAAATTTGTAAACTTCTGGTGACAAGAGTTGTTTGGTACGAGTAGAGAGACAACTCGTACGAATGGCTATCCGTACAAATTAAGTCATTCGTACGAACGAACAATCAAGTTTTTCTAAAAACTTACAAGTTTAACAACTGTTATTCGCACGAAGCAATGATTAACACAAATTAGTCGTTCCCACGAACCAGACATCCGCACGAGTAAACTTTCACTCGAGCGAACATCTCATTCGTACGAATCTCAGAATAGCACAATTATATCACTCGCAGGACCATCTCAGTCGCACGAGCTATTTTTGTCATCCGCACGAATCATTCTACTTAGTTTTTTGAAAGTGTGTTTCTAAAACTTTTGAACAAAAATAGAAGAAGAGTTTTATAACGCATTTGCTGCCTCAGCGGTCACAACTACTGCAGCTCAAAATATGAACATCGAGAATGAGATGGGTACGATGACGAAGCCACCAAAGTTGATGAACCTTGAAGACTTTGACAGTTGTAGTGAACGCTTTATGAATTGGGTTCAAGTGAATCATTTCACATGCTGGTTTACCATAGAAGAGAAGTATCAAGCACCAATTGGAGAAAACGGTTTGGAAAAAACGTTAGCTCAACTCTCGAATTTCAAAAGATAGAAGTTCATAAACGAGAAAAAGATGATGAACATCTTATAACAAGCCATCAAGGAAGACATATTGGCGTTCTTACAACATGATGATGACGCACAATCGTTATTGAATGCTCTTCGATTGAAATTCCAAGGAAGCGCACAGTTGCGAAAAGGGAAGCGAGCGTTGTTAAGTAAAGATTTGATATCTTTACTTTGATCAAGGGAGAGACTCTGAAACAACTGACTGAAAGATACTGTCACTTGGTTGTGCAAATGAAGCGTATGGGAATCGTAAAGTCGAATGAAGAATTAGTCGATAAACTGGCGGATTCCTTACCAGAAGACGAATGGTCTACCTACTTGACTATTCTAAAGAATGGAACCGAATATGGTAATTTCTCATTACCTAGATTCATTGAGAGATTGGAGGGACACGAACTCGAAATGCAGATTAGGCGAAAAACAAAGGCACCCAAATGCAACAAGACGTAAATCTGTATTACAAAGGTAATTATGCCGCTCAGATACAGTCTCCAAAAATCCAAACTGCCTTTAGCGCTTACAACACACCAAGCCTACCGTCAAATCAACACACTGGTTTTCAATCCTTTACGTCGGTCAACCCAAACACGCCTCCAGGCCCACAGTCATCACATGGTTTGGGCAATCCCTAGATCAACCACAACAATCAATTTCATCTTAATCAAAGGGTTTTACAGTGTAATATCGCTGTTGATTTCTAGAATGTTCAAAACTTTGATGAGAAGACCGCAAAGCAACATATGTCATTATTAGCTTCGGTACTCGAATCATATGACAGTTTGGTAGCAGGGAAGATTGGAAATTTGGAGATTACTAGAGAGGATTATGATCAGATCCGGTCGAGATGGAGTTGACCGACATCAAATGGTGTATGGCTTCTATTGTCAGACGAGCGCAACGCTTCATGGAAATCACCGGGAAAGAGAATTTGGGTGGATTAGATGGAAAACTTGGCTTCGAACAAATCAAAAGTCACGTGTTTTAAATCTCAGGAGAAGGGACATTTTAACGAGAATGTCCGAATAGAGAAGTTCAGGGCCATCAGAACCCGTTTGCCGACGACTACTACAAGAAAGCCATCTATCATCATCCTCAACCAAAAACAAGAATGGTGCAACTCAAAGATAGACAGTCAGATTCCAAACACAAGGATCTTGTTATGACTCAGGAGGACGATGACTTTAACTGGAAAAAGTACATCTCCAAGAATGAGAGTTTGGCTCTGGTCGTAGAAATGATTGAAGAACCTGAAGAATATGCGGAGGCATCTTTTGATGAATCTCTCCAAGATTATTATCACACATCGTCAGAAGAAGAGGAAATGTTAAATAGTGCTTTTAAACATCTCCTGCCTAATGATATTCTTAAAACTTTTGCAGGTCATTTTGAGCCATGCCATCGATCATCTTGTGAAGAAAAGAAGAAGCCGGAAATTGAAGAAAAGAGAGTTGATGAGGCGTTGGAAAAACAGACTAACAAGACCAACAAAGCTTGCATGGCAAATATGAATGAGGTAAAGGTGTTAAAAAGTGAGTCTGTGATAGAAAAAACCGTGCTTGAAATGCAAAGAGCCAAGCAGTGAATGTGTTGTTAAAGACACACGATACAATGAGCTCAAATGTCTTACTGATAATTTGTCATGTGACTATAAATCAACAAAAGAAGCTTATGACAAATTAAGTAAATCTTTTAAACAATATGAAAAAGTGCTCAGAGGAAATGATGGAGCACTTTCAATGCTTAAAGCGACTATAATGGGCAAACGAATGGCCATTAACATTCATTTAAATACAATCGCTGAGCTAAAAAGTGAACTTGAGAAAATGAAGATAGAAACCAAACGTGTTAACAAATTATTACTTAGTTATTCTACAAGTTCATACGTCATTGATCACATTCTACCCAAGATCGAAAGCAAAGAAGAATCTAAGAATGATGAAAACAAAGGTGCAAGTTACAATCATGTTCCACCACCCATGTGGAATAATTATGCTTGTAAAAAGCCATCAGGGGTTAAAAAGGCGCTCAATTTAAAATTAAAAACTGCAAAGTCAAATGAGCTGCCTATGAACATTGATGTAACCTACACAAAATCTGAAATGAATGTGTTTCTGACGTGGTTAAAACTGTGGTTGAAAGTGTTTTGAAGAGTGAATCTGAGAAATCTGAATCAGATGTTGAATCATCAGAAAATAGTTTAAATACTGATCCAAACGTCATCGTTTACAAAATGCATGGATCTGATAAACTATATTCTGATGAAGATTTCCCAATCCAAAATGTCAATCTGGATCGTGCTGAAAAGTTGTTCAAGCTTGTTGAGGTGAGCCATTCTGATTTAGAAAAACACGATGTATCGTTTTACTCTAAATCAAAACGTATTACAAACCCTACCATCAAAGAAACAGAGAGTATCCTGAGAACAGGTGGGCTGGGTTGGGTTTTCAATAGCGAAGAACGAACAACAAGTCCCAAAAGATAAACTTTACAAAGAAAATCAATTTTGTTTATTGGACAACTACTGAACGAGAAAAAGTGATCATTGGTACACAATCCAATGATGAGTTCAAGAGAGAAAAAGAAAGTAGAAAAAAAGTTTTGGATTCCTCTGTTCGAAAGGACAGCAGGACGTGCTACAAGTGTAAAAATGTTTGGCATATTGCACGACATTTTTCTCAAAAATATCCAAAACCTGTTTCTAACTCCAACAGATCTACCAAAGATGTGAAACAAAAGCCACCTATGGTTATACCTAAGCAAATTTTGAAAAGAAACAATGAATAAAACAAAAAAGTTAAATCAACGATTCGACTGAATTCTAAATTTGAAATTGGTGAAACTTCCACCAAAAATCGTCAAAGTCAAAAGGATTCAAAGTTTTATTCAAAAAGGGCCAATTCGAAAACACAAACATGGGTTTTGAAAGTCAAACCATCTAAAGTAGATTTGAAACCATCTGCTCCAACCAAAACAGAGTCTAAACGGAATGTTAAAAACAAAGTTGGTCCGAAATTTGATATTTCGAACCCACCCAAGACCAAGCAGGCTTGGGTTTCTTTGTTTAAATAGTTTCTTCCCCATGTGTGCAGGGACTCCCAGATCGATCATGTCTAAATGGATTATGGATAGTGGAGCTTCCCGACACATGACTGGGATGCTTAGGTCGTTGCACGACGTCAAAGCTATCCGTGGAGGTTACGTGGGTTTTGCTGAACTCAAGGTGGACGAATCATCGGAGAAGGTATTCTTACGAATGGACTGGTTTCGTTCGACAAGGTGAAGTACATTGCGGAGCTATAGAACAATCTGCTCAGTATTTCGTAAATTTGTGAGAAAAAGTTTACAACTCACTTCAACGACAAAGAATGCTTGATTTTAAAGTCAGGATTCAAGATTCCTGAGGAATGGATTCTTATGCACGCTCCAAGAGAGAATGATCTTTATGTCCTTGATATGAGTGTCGTATCTACAACATCAAAGAGGGTTCAGTGTTTCGTTTCTAAAGCAACCGAGAAAGAGTCTATCTTAAGGCATAGGAAGATGGGGCACATTCATCTGAGAAAGATGAATTTTTGATGCACAACGACCTAGTGGAGGGTGTTAATCTGAAGAATTTTCAGTTATTTGATGATTGTCTGAGCTGTAAGAAGGGGAAACAGCATAATAAATCACACCCACGAAAGCTTCTAAATTCTATCAAGCTACCACTAGAAAGGCTTCATATGGATCTTTTCGGGCTAGTAAACGTCAAAGCATTTCTGGAGATCTATATTGCCTGGTCGTTACAGATGATTTCTCAAGATTCTCATGGGTTTTCTTTTTAGAGAGCAAAGATGAAACATTTGAATATCTTATGATTCTCTTCAGAAAACTTGAAAACCTGTATCACTTGCCTAGCAACAAAATCCGCAGTGACACTGGTACCAAGTTCAAGAACAAAAGGATGCTCGAATTCTGCAATGAAAAGGGGATTCTTCACGAATTCAGCGCCCCATATACTCCTCAACAAAATGGAGTTGTTGAACGTAAGAATCGCACACTGATCGAGACTGCCAGAACTATGCTCGCTGATTCAAAACTTCCAATTAGTTTATGGAGCGAAGTAGTCGCATCGGCGTGTTACACCCTCAATCGTGTGTTAATGGTTAAGCCTCACAACAAGACTTGTTTTGAGCTTCTAAAGCATCAAAGCCTAACCTTGCATTTCTGGAGTCTTTTGGATCACCGTGTATACTTTTGGACCCGGATGGTAAATTTGGAGCCAAATCCATGGAAGGATTTTTCGTCGGTTATGCTACTCCACAAAAGCGTGTCTTTTTCTCGAGTCAGAACCAGGTTATTCTTGCACAACTTGATTGTCAACGGTATACTATGCTAATGCTGAAACCTAGGGATCCATGGCTATTCAAATACGAAGGTTTGTGGAATTGATTTGACCTACCAGACATGCCATCTGAAGAAGAACTTGTTATGCTCTTTCAGCAACATCAAATCTCTAATCAAGAGCAAGTTTCTAGACCGGTGGTTATTTCCCCGTCACTTCCTGTCAACACTTCTGATGTAGGTTCGAGCACTACTATGCATAAGTCGGTCTCTGTACCAATCTTGAACACTACTGAATCATCTGCCCAACAACCGCCTAATGCGACTCTGATCATGAACCGACTTTTGATGATGGAGGATCTAGTTCCGATGAAGGATCAGAGCATATTGAAAGCTTCCTGAATGCTTAAGCTGATCAATCAGATGTTAGAAATGAAGCTACATCTTCTGCACGGTTGTTGATGAAGTGATCAAAATTTGCAAACTCAAATGGATGTTCCAGTGAAGTAATGCCAAGGACATTATCTTACCATCATCATAGAATATCATCGGTAGCTTACAAACTGGAGTGCAAACTCACAATCAGATTAACAAGGATCTAAGCTGTTTTTATACCCGTATTGCTTCATTACAAACCAGACTTTCTTACAGTTGTTTTGTTTTGCCGGCTGAACCCAGAAAATGGAGAGACGGTTAAAAGAAGAAAGCTGGGTGGCGGCAATGTAGGAAGAATTGCTTCAATTCAAGAAACTAGGAGTCTGGAAGCTTGTTGACCTACCAGATCATCATAAAAAGATAAACACAAGATGGGTCTTCAAGTGCAAACGAGATGATAGAGGTAAAGTGGTCAGAAACAAAGCTCGGCTCGTGGTCCAGGGCTTTCACCAACAAGAAGGATAGACTACACTGAAGTCTACGCCCTAGTCGCTCGTCTCGAAGCTATTAGCATATTCTTGGCATTTGCTTCTTGGAAAGGTTTTAAGGTGTATCAATTGGATGTTAAATCTGCTTTCCTTTACGGCAAAGTTAAAGAGGGGTGTATGTCGGCCAACCACCGGGTTCGTCGATCTAATATACAAGGATAAAGTCTACCTTCTGAACAAAGCTTTATAGGGTCTTCACCAAGCCCCAAGAGCTTGGTATGAAACGCTTTCATGACATCTTCTTGACCACGACTTTCTCAGAGGAACTAAAGATTCTACCCTCTTCACAAAGGAAGCAGATGGTCATCTGATTTTGGTGCAAATATATATGGATGATATCATCTTTGGATCGACAAATGATAAGCTGTGCAAAGACTTCGAAGAAGTCATGAAAAAAGAAATTCGAAATGAGTGCGATGGGGAAGATGAAGTTCTTTTTAGCACTTCAGGTTGAACAATTGCCTGATGGTATCTTTATCCATCAAACGAATTATGTTCATGGCGTATTAGAGAAATTTGATATGTTAGGAACTAAACCAGCATCTACTCCATTAGCTCCAAATCACGGCATTTGTCCAGACGTTCATGGAGTCAAAGTCGATGAAACATTATATCGCTCCATGATCGGATCCTTGATGTATCTTACAACTTCGCGACCTGATATCATGATCCTACATGCATATGCTCCCGTTTTCAGTCCAATCCAAAAGATTCGCACATGTTAGCCGTCAAACATATCATGCGATATTTGAAAGGATGTCCAAGCACCGGCTTGCGGTATCCTCGTCACGACGACTTCAATCTTGCGGGTTACTCAGATTCTGATTTCGGCTGCTGCAAGCTTAATGCCAAATCTACTATGGCTGGTTGCCAGCTCTTCGGAACTCGTTTGGTAACATGGCAATGCAAGAAACAGACTGTGGTCTCTCTCTCTACATGTGAAGCTTAATACGTTTCAGCATCCAATTGTTGTTCCTTGATTCTCTGGATTCAACAGCAGATGAGAGACTTCGTACTGTAATTTCTTGACACGCCCATATATGTAGATAATCAGCTGCTATTGATATCACTAAAAACTCTTGTCAACACTCTCACACTAAACATATAGAAATTCAAACCACTTTATCCGTGACTGCTATGAGAAAAAGTTGGTTAGAATTGAAAAAAATCCACAATGATGACCAAAAAGCAATTTTATACCAAAGCGTTTGATCGTTCAAGATTTAAAAATCTTTTAAAATTAAATGGTTTAAGAAATCTTGCATCGGGGATGTTCATGAGGTTGAATTTGAGGATGATGAGGACTTGACGTGATTCTCATTGGTATGACATGTTTTTTCTGTAAACATTCTTTCTTTAAAACAAGATAAAAATAAAAATATGTTTTTATTTAGGGGGAGAAGGCTTGGGAAAATACAAAAACATTATAAAAGTCAAAAGAGTTTTTTGTGAAAAAGGGACATCATATTACATCAATATGGCAATCACATATGCTAAAGATATGGAATGTTTAAACAAGTAATTAGATAGGTCTTACCGAGGATTTGCCAATAGGCTTCACCTCGTTCAGTAAATTGTTTTCTAAGATATAAACTTAAAAGAAAAACTAAGTAACTTGTGGGTCAACATCTCTCAAAATATATAGACTTAGTACTCCCAAATTTCGTTTGAGAGAATGCCGATTCTGTGATACCAAGTCTTTATATTTACAATGTGTTAGAACTGACTCGTACGAGTGACACTGACTCGTTTGAGAGAATGCTAGATTCTATCAATTGTCGGTTGGATTTCGAAGATCAGAGGATCGAGCATTAGAGGAGTGCTCTAAACCGTAACGCGGAAAAGCTGCACTGGTTAATTTCAAGTTGGTGATTATTCAAGAAATTTGTAGATCAAGCAAATCAAAGGAGGTCTTGAACCATGCAAACAAAAGACTGAAGATTAATTTCTGGAGAAAATTATTTCAGGGGGAATGTTGCTTAACGTAGATAATGCAAACCTCGATCTTAAATCAAGGGGGAATTACTATGTCAACAGATACCCGATTGAATTGCAACATATTCAAACACAACTATCACATTTCAAGTTCAAGCTTCGACAATGACGTCCATGGGGGAATTGTTGATGCACTTTCTGGCCGTCACTGTGTGAATAGGCTAGAAAGAGTGTGTATTGAATATTGTATAGAATAGATACGAACAGACGACCCAAGTTTCGAACGAGTATTAGCTCGTACGAGTTACTTTGTTACTCGTACGAGTGATAACATCTTACTCGTACGAATGACCCTTCGTACGAGTGACAACCTGCTCTCTTCGCACGAGCTGTCATGTCTATAAATAGGTGTTGTGTGTTCATTGTTTGTAAGTTTTGGAAGTTCCCTGAGGGGAAACGCTGGCGATTCTCTCTACGAACTCCGCCAAGAAGTCAAGATGTATGCTCTTTTGGTATGAATGAAATGAAAAGCTTCCACTGATTCTGTTCCTACTCCCTGTCTATATCGTTTTCACCGAATCGTACTATCATTCGTCCAAAACCTCCGTCTAGAACTGCCGCAACCCACGGGATCACAAAACGGTTTAAAGAAACACCAGCAGAGCGCAAATTTAAACGTCCTCTAGCATTCTTTACGCGTAATGGGGATATTTCGCTAGGGGACATTATTAGCTGGGTCTGGATTGAGGAGTTGAACGTTTATGCTATTAAAAGGGAGTATGGGATTCAATATTTTAGATACTTGAGCGATATCAAGACTCTGCCGTACTAGGATATCAAAGAGCTTGTGCAAACAAATTAATAAATCTTAAGATGAGATTTCACGACCAGCGGCTGTGGAACAGATAAAGCTTGAGGCTAGCATGGATTTACACACTGGAAGCCTCATTTTCCTAAGAGAATTACTAAAGTCGATCCAGTAAAACAAGAGTAAGACTTGACGCTAATCGTAAAGAGGGTAAGTGATGAAGAATATGCCTCTTATCAAGATGGAACTAGACTTCTACAAGATCTTCAAATGGTGGCACTACGATTCGAGTACAAGTGAAGCTGTTATATGTATGATCCAAATGACGATTCTTAGAGGATCATAGAAGAACTAACCGAAGCCGTCATAGCACACAAACGTATATATATGGCTGTGGCGTCATTCGAGTACCAGACACGATGTGGCTGGTCAAATGTTCAAAGAAAGTTATTGAATGCTTGTTCTATAGCAAGATCAGTTTTGAAGAGAAAGATAAAGAACAAGCGCTCTAGTTCCAGAGGATTGTTAATGGTTGTTTTGCTAACGATGTACATTCAGGAACGACATGGAACACTTCTAGGAGGAAACTGTAGGAGATTGAGAATAGGAAGAAAGACAAGAAGGAAGAAAGGATTGTTGAGCGAGTACGAATTGCTTTGCTAAGAAGCTTTCGGTTTGGCAATATAGTTAACTGACCTCCTCCTACAGATCAAACACCGATAGCTTTAAGGAGCATCGCAAGCCACCTAAACATTTCTTTGGGCATTAATTGTTAGATCTTTGAATTTGAAGACTATCCAAGACTGCGGCAACATCCAAGGGGGAGTTTGTTGGTGCATAATGTCTATTGCCTACGTCTAGGATATGTTGATTTTGTATACAGGGCTTAGAACGTCAGTTTGTATATGTTTATACATGTTTTATTTGTTGTAGAATGAATCCTACGAGTGATGTGTTTGTTGACAGCAGCACTCGCACGAGTCACACTCAGTTACACACTCTCCTGTGCGAGTCATGTCGACCTAAAATAGAGAAGTGTTGTGTTAGGAACTGGTGAATCTGTTGGTGTGGCGAAGCACTGTTGAACTATTTACTTGCTCTGTACTTGTTCACGTTTATCAATGCAACTCAAGGCATTTAAGCAGTATATCTTACTTGTATGTTTGTCAAACTCACTAACAATGAATTCCGCCTCTGTTAACTGAGTCAGATCGGTCGGTGCTCATTGGAAGAGAGCCGATCCCCTCTCACATCAATCATGGCATCAGACAAGATGAAAAAGGAGTGAAGATTGATGAGACCTTATATCGATCAATGATCGGTTCATTAATTTACCTCACAACATCAAGGCCAAAATATCATGTATCCGACATGCCTCTGCGCCCGATATCAGTAAAGTCCACGAGTGTCACACATGCTGATCGTCAAAGGGTTCTATGATATCTAAAGGGTTGCCCAAGCACCGGCTTGTGGTATTTCAACCTTGCTGGATATTCCAACTTTGATTTTGGGTGTTGCAAACTAAACGCTAAATCTACAACTGTCGGTTGCCAGTTCTTTGGCACACAATTAGTAACGTGGTAGTGCAAGAAGCAAACCACGATCGCTTTCTCCACTAGTGAAGCATAATACATTTCAGGGTTCCAGTTGTTGTTCCCAAATCTTGTGGATTCAATAATAGATGAGAAATTATGAATTGTAATTTCTTGATACGCCTATATATGTAGATAACGAGGCAGCTATAAACATAATGAAAAATCCGGTTCAACACTATAAAACTAAACACATTGAGAAATAATTGGTTAGAATTGAAAAGATCCACTTTGATGAACAAAACGCAGATTTTTACACGAAATCGTTTGATCGAGCTAAATTTAAATATTTTTGAAACTTAACGGGATGAAAAATCAGATATTACGGGGGATTTAGAGGTTGAATTCGAGGCGGATGACGATTGACGCTATCCTCATCGGTTTATCAAGTTTTTAGTATTTTAAATTTCTTTCTTTAAAAACAAAAATTCTAAAATATGTTTTTTATTTTAGGGGGAGAAATTGTGGTGAAAATTACAAAAACTAATAAAAATTTGAAAATGTACAAAAATATGAAAAAGACAAAAAGAGTTTTCGTGTAAAAAGAGGAAATAGTACATCAGTATATTATCACAGTATGCTAAAGAAATGTAGTGTTAAAATGTTTAAACAAGTCTCACTAATGATGTGCAGTAGGCTTCGCACATTCAATAGGTTGTTTCTGAAATATAAACATAAACGAAAAACTTCTAATTTGTGGCTTAACATCTCTCGGATATATGGTCTTAGTACAATGAAATTTCGTTTAAGAGATTGCCGGATTCTGAGATACTAGGTCTTTATAGATAACTGATATCTAGGTATTATACAAGTTTTCTGATTTTGCGTCAGAATGGCCAAGAACTGTTGAATACTTTTGCTTCACAAACCCAAAACATCAGCAAATTGAAAGTGATTGAACGATCTGACAACTGCAGTAAAAAGATTCCAAATATGGAACACGACTTTTAAGTCGAGCCTTCATCTCTTTATTTGTACGGTGGTACTAACCTGAGCTCTCAAGGTCTTACACAACCCAGATACAAATATCAGTTAGATGTATTCACTTATATGATGAAATCCATGGAATCTTGATATGGTAGTATATTCTAAGGTGGGAAACATTGTTAAGTCAAGTTCTAAGACATCTAGTTAATGTATCTCAGAACAATTGAGAAGTGTGTAGATGTTTAAGAGGATTAGTATACTGACAATTTAAGTGAATCTGTTTAGAACTAAAGTTTTCAAGATCAACGATACTAGTGATTTATCTCAAAAACTACTATGATCCTCTTACATAAACTCACAGAAAATGTGTGTAAATATGTTTGTACATTAGTTATTGCATTTCATTTTAGAAAAACCCAAAAAGATTTTCATGTGTTTTAGCATAAACTTTGGAAAAATCCAAAAGATTTTATTTTTATCTTAGTTTCGACTGTCGATGATGGAAAACGAATCTTCAAAATCCAAAGACGCTGAATGTTAAGAGAAAACCAGAGGACACTGGGTTGGGAGCTTATATGTAATGAGAAAATGTTTTGAAATGATCAAAAGTTCATTAATTTGAAACTTAAAATTGTTTAAAAACGTCAGTTTTTTCACAAAGTGTTCATCCAAGGTCATTAAATTAGACTTGGTAGAAAATCAATTAACTTGGGTCATTAACTTGGACTTGGTAAACTGAGTGGGTTGTTAAAACTGGTTAAAATGAACGAGAAGTTAAAAATTTGAAAATGAGAGGTTCACTTCACACGGAGTGAGGGGTCATATCGCACGAAGTGAGAAGTCACTTGCACAAAGTAAACAATTCACTTCGTACGAAGTGAAAAAAATTCTATATATAATCACTTCGCACAATGTGAATTCAGTATTACTGTTTACTGCTCTATGCGATCTGAAGATTTTACAAACCAAGTAATGAAGTGCTGCCAAAATTTTAGCTTGTAGTGGTTGATTGGCACACCACGAACAATTCCTAAGGTAGTTTAGACTAGATTAGACCGTGGTTTGTACGAATTTGAATGTGTTCGGTGTTATGGACCTTTAATCTTAGATGTAGGACGATTTAATGGACAAAAATTAAAACAAAACATAGATCTAGGTTTATTGGCACTAGTAGCACATGTTAGAACCATCAATTTCATAAAAATCGACAAAAGATTACGTTGTGCTCTTAACTACTCACTTTGCACGAAGCGAAAGTCCACTTCGCACGAAGTGAAAAAGAAATTCACACGAAGTGAAAAATAACTTCGCACGAGATGAAAACAACTTCGCACGAAGTGAAAAAACTGATTTTGGTTAAATATTTATGTATTCTCTTCGAACAAAGTAAAATGGTCACTTTGTTCAAGTTATCTTCGCACAAAGGTGTTTTGGTATGTTTGTGACATTTTTTTCTAATTGTTTGTTGTTTGTGTTTGAGCAGGAGAAAAAGAATAACTTCGAACCCAAACACAACATATGTTTTATATTGGACGAAAAGATCCCAGAGATTGCACCGTTTGAAAATATTCTGAAGTTTATGGATCATTTGCCGATAAAGAAAGCTTTGATAGATCAACACAAGGCACACAAATCTCATGTACAGAGGTTCTTGGATCATGCCAAGTTTGTACTTGACTTGAAAGCTATTAGATCTTTCGTACGGATTGGCAATGAAGATAAAGAGATATTGATCACAGAAGCATTGATTCGAAGGGTTCTTAACTTCAAAGACAAAGATGATGATCCCACGATGTATTCTGCGAAGATGTGTAAAGGATGCTTTTACCGAATGGTCTATAAAGGATTCATGAACGTGCAGTTTAAGAAAGCTTTTCTATGTAGGCCGTATAAATTCTTTGTTCATTCTGTTATCGCCGCTCTAAGTCATCGCAAAGGTGGATATCATGTGTTGCTGGATTATCAGATGTGTATGATTACCGCTCTTACAATGAATCAGCCTTACAATTTTACAAGATTAATCATTGAGCATATGAAGGCAAATATCGAGAAAGAGAAATTTTTACAGTATCCAAGATTTGTCCAAATGATGCTTGACGACCAATTTCCAAATCTCAAGAAGGATAAGAAGGATTTATTAAAGCTAGATCATATGATAGATCTGTCTCTAGTACGTCTTAATCAGTATTTGAAGCAGAAAACTGAGCCTGTAGCAAGATATTTCTTTGGATCATTAAAGACAAGGACTACAAGGCACCGCCTAAAGATAGATGGAGGAATGATGATAGTAATTCTGATAACGAAGATGATCAATTGGCCGATTATGTTCCGAAAAGGGGTGTCTAGTATGAGAAAAAGAGACGAAAAAGAAAAAGACAACTACGAAAAGAAAGAAAAGAAAAGAAAGAAGAGAAAAACTTTCACTAAGAGATGAGACAACGGACGGCGAGATTGAGATTGAGGAGAATGTTGAAGTTGAAACAAACGTTGAAGATGAAGTGTTCTCAGCAACATCTAATCAAGAACGAGATGATGTAAATGTTGTGAATATTGCTGCAGAGATAGAAAAATATGTGTTTGAAAGTGACTATGAGGAGAATTCAGAAGAAAGTGTCGATTTAGAAGCAAAAGCGGCAGCTTAAAAGGTAGAACAAAGAAAGCGAAAGGCTTTAGGTGATGATGATGAAACGTATGTGCCTTCTAATCAGAAGAGATCATTTCGAAACCAGCAAAGAAAGCTAAATAAGTAAAGAGCAAAGCTTCTAACACAAAGAAAGCAACTGGTTCTCTAATTGTAAAAAAAGGCAAGAAGAATCTATCCAAAGAGGAAGACACCTGAGATAGAAACGGTGATTGAATCTGAAGCAGTAGTTACACAAAGAGTTGATGTAGAACCACCTTAACCACCACACACCATCACCACCACATGAACAACCACCATAAATGTACAACCACCATCACCACACATGACAACCACCATCACACCACATGAACAACCACCATCACCACCAAAACAACCAACACCGTAATTGCTCTGTAACGATCAGAAGGTTACAGAGTTAGAAAACAGAGTTAAACATCTTGAAGTAGAGAATGTACAGTTGGTTTCAATGCTTACAAATGTTACTGCTAAAAACAAGAGGCTTCATAAAGTGGTACAGGATTTGGTAGTAGAAAAAACTTGAATGCCAAAAAGTTTGATGTTCTGTATAAAGTGTTAGTGAAAAAGTTTGGTATAAACTTTGATGCTGAATATAATATGATTGAGATTGAAGAAGTTAAGGCCAAGGCTGCTAAAAGAGCTAGAAAAGTTGAAGCCGAAGCTGCAACTGTGGGCAAAGGAAAACAAAAGATAGCTGATATTCCTACTGAGCCAGAAGCCGAATCTGAATGGTTTGTCAACTATGCATTTGTTGGAGGAGTTGTTGATGTGACTGGAATTTCTCAGAAGCAAAAATAGTTAGAGAGAAAGAAAATGGTAGCAGAAATTGACAAAGAGATAGATGAATACCTGGATGATGATGATGATGATGTTGGTGGAGGTGATAAGAAAGATGATGATGATAAGGGTGACGACTACGACAACACAGGGTGGTACTGGTGCATGAAGCTAAGATCAATGATTCATTCAACTACGATGCATTCCTAAATGATGAAGCCAATTAGGAAGATGATTCGCAAAGACAAGGGGAGAAAAAGGATTATGTTCATGAAGCAGAGCAATAAGGAATCATCACAGTTGTTTCTTCGATAACAGTTGTTCCTGATTTGTCACAACCCCGAGTTTCTATCTTGAACATGGTGTGGAAGATGGGGAATTCATCCATAATTACACCAAGGGGGAGATTGCAAAGATGTTAGGGGTTGATGAAAGTACATTTGATTTTGATTTCGAAAAGGAGCTTAACAATATCAGTGCTTCTAAGCCTGAAGATTATGTGCATAAGTATGTGGCTAATGCTGATAATTATGATAGGGTTGTCGTTGAGGATGAATCTGATGATGACACAATCAAATTACTTGAGAAGGTACAGATGACTTCCCAACGATGGAAATGAATGATTTGTTGTAACGAAGAGTTGAGGAAACTGTGAAAGATGGTAATGTGCCTAGACTTTTATCTAAGGAAGAAATTTCTGAAGCGAAAAAGACGTGGCTCAAGGAGTTGCCCAAAGAACGAAAGTTCCAACGACCGCTAGCTTTCTTCACTCATGATCAAGATAAGTCGTTTGGAGACATATTGATTTGGGGTTGGATTCCTAAACTAATGTTTATGTAGTAAAGAGGAAGTCTGGCCTACAATACTTCAGGTACTTGAGAGATATTAAAACATTGCCATGGTAGGAGTTGAATAGTTGTGCCAGACAAAGTCTATCAACTATTTGATGAAGTTTCATGATCAAAGGATGTGGAAGTTGATTAAGTATGAAGATGTTCATGGTTTTCATAATTGGGTCCCGCACATTCCTAAGAAAAATCAAAATAGACTCGGTTACCAAAGAAAAAGATGTTACTTTGATAGTGAAGCGGCCACGTGCTTTGAAGAATATGCCGCTGATGAATATTGAGCAAGTTTTCTATGAGTTCTTTAAATGGTGGCTGTACGACATTGAAACGGGTGAAGTGGTGATAGTTCTAAGGTTGAAGGGTTATGGAGGGCTATTCAAATACTATTCCCAATGTGGCTAGTTAATTTTTTAAGAAAAAGATGTTGAATGCTTGTTTTACAACAAGATCTGTTTTGAGGCGAAAGAGAAAGTCTAGGCTATGCAATACCAAGATGTGATTAATCTATGTTATGCAAACAATATTACTTACAGGCAAGATGTGGAGATCAAAATGGAGAGAACTAGAAAGAGTTGAATTTATGAAGCAGATTTGAAAAGAAGAAAGAATTGATGAAGTTACAAAGAAGGAATCTATCAAAAGAGCGAAGGTCAGACACCAATACCAAGTGAAGAACGAAGAAAACAAAGGAAGAATTTCTTAGGGAGATAAAGATATACGTTATGAAGATTTTGAAGTTTTTCAAGACGACCAAGACTGCGGCAATATCCAAGGGGGAGTTTGTTGATGAAGAATGTCTATCGCCTACGTCTTTGGGTCATGTCGAGGATGTAATAGGGCTTTCGATGTTAGAATTGATTTTGTATGTATGTAGTTAACTTCACGCGAAGTGAAGTTTCTCTTCATATGAAGGTAGCGTTGTTACCTTCATACGAAGATAAACTATCATCGTACGGAGTGGAGACTCTATCCTCGCACCAAGTGAGATGTCTATATATAGGTGTGCTAGGGTCTTGAGTCTGTAGCTGTTTTGTTGGCTTGTATGGTGAAGCCCTGTCAGATGTCTCTCAGGATTGTAAACGTTTATCTGAATTAATGAGATATTGAGTTTAAACATTAAATCTTGAACTTGTCACTAGTTTAACATGAATTCCGTACATATTGTACTAGGTAAACAGATTAGGACCTGTGCTTATTGTTGAGAAGATCCTAACAGTTGTGGTCACAAACAAACGGTTGAAGGTGTGTGGGTCTCGGTGACGGCGGTTGTAGACGGAAGTTTAGGCGTATGATAGTATCGATTCGGTAGAATGTTATAAGAAAAGGAGTAGAAATAGAATCAGAGGAAGCATTCATTCATTCATACCAAAAGAGTATACATCTTGTCTAGCTGGTGGAATTCCTAGAGAGAATCCGCCAGTGTTTTCCCTTAGGGAACTTCCAAAACTTACAAACAATGAACACACAACACCTATATAAAGACATGAGCAGCTCGTACGAATGGTTGCTCGTACGATTGACAACATGTCACTCGTATGAACCACATAAGTTCACTCGTACAAGTAATATGCTTATCACTCGTACGAGTCACATTGTCCCTTGTACGAGTGACATTGTCACTCGTACGAACCAGTTCTCGTTCGCACTTGGGTCGTGTGTTCATATCTAATCTACACAATATTCAATATACACTCTTTCTAGCCTATTCGCACAGTGACAGACATAAAGTGCATCAACAAATTCCCCCTTGGACATCACTGTCGAAGTTTGACCTTGATCTTGATCTTAAAATCTAAGAGCTGTGTTTGAATATTCTGCAACTTCAATCAGGTATCTTTCGATGCCGTAGAACGTGTCAACAAATTCCCCGTTGATTGATGATCCGGGTTTGCATTATCTACTTTAAGCAGCAATCCCCCTGAATAATTTTCTCAAAAATTAATCTTCAGGTCTTTGTTTGCACGGTTCAAGACCTCCTCTGTTTTACTTAATCTACATATTTTCTTGAAAATCACTAACTTGAAATTAAACAATGTAGGTTCTCCATTTCAACGTTAACCATATCCGCGTTCGGTTTAGCGCACTCCTCTGATGCTCGATCCTCTGATCTTCAAAACCTAACCGGTAATTGATGGAAACTTTCGAATTACCACAACAAAAAACTTCAAATCAATGAATATCCATAAAAATCTGAAATCCCGATTTCTATAATCACGATTGATCAGCAAATCGGTAATCTTCTCAATCAGCAAATCATCATCGGAATCATACTATCTGGTAACACATCGAATCTGAGAAACATTCTTCGGCAATTAGAATCACATTGTTCATTTTTAGTCACAACAACAGATGTATAGCTATCTCTGCTTGAATGAGGCAACTGAAACTACAAGACATCCTTGTTTCCCGGCGGTTAGTCCGAAAAACAGTTCATTTTCCTTGTAGAGTTAAAGATAAGTAGTCGTATGTGCTTCCACTTCCACATCGGGGATCAGGCATTTAACCCTTTAGTATCAATCTATATCATGATCTGAAAATTCTGAACATCTTTTGATCACGACATTTTAAATGTATAGTCTATTTTGTGAATAGACATAAACGTTATCTCATTACCAATGAATCTTCGATCCTCTGTGTTTCCTAGATAATCTGCAGTCCGAACCACCCGAATACTGTTGCATCATCACGAATTTAAAAAATGCCAGAATTTTAACATACACGTGAAAAATTTTTATTCCCCTCATTTTTGCAAATTCTGACGTCTTGAGTTCTTATGGGAATGAAGTTTATGGCGCGACTGCAGCATATGGTACTCAAAATTTTGCGGAAAATTTCCCAAAATTGCGGTTTTGATCAAATGTTGATTTAACATTAAGGTCCATTAATAGTCACTACACCAGATGATCAACGTTTTCGCAGGTATCATTAACTACCCTAAAATCTTCATCATTTTGTGACCGTATCATCAAATCTATACTTTGAAACTCTAGACGGTGTTCCCGAAAAACCCGGATTAGACGTTAAAATTTGAAAAACAATTTAGGCATGCCACACTTCGCACGAATGGTGCTTCATACGAGTGTCTTGCTTCGAACGAATGATGCTTCGTATGAGTGACAAAGTGTCACTCGTACAAGCCATATATGCTTACTTGTACGTACAAGCCATATATGCTTACTCGTACGTACGAACGAGCCTTAGTACGTCTTTTCGATCTAGAATCTTCATTTCTTAGAATTTCAACATGATTTTTGCACAGATCTAGTCGAAAATCAGTTTCTAACAATCCTATGGTTTCAATTTTACATTATGTCCGTGGATTGTCCGATTATTTGATGTTTTACGTCTAAAACCCCTCATATGTCCAAAATTCATGAGCGTAGGTGATTCATCAAAACTGTTAGATTGAATGAATCGGTACCGTGGCTCTTATACCAGTTGTGGTTCCTGGTGACGGCGGTTCTAGACGGAAGTTTGGGCTTATGATAGCACCGATTCGGTAGAATGTTATAAGAAAAGGAGTAGAAACAGAATTAACGGAAGCATTCATTCATTCATACCGAAAGAGTATACATCTTGTCTAGCTGGCGGAATTCCTAGAGAGAATCTGCCAGCGTTTCCCCTTAGTGAACTTCCAAAACTTACAAACAATGAACACACAACACCTATATATAGACATGAGCAGCTTGTAACGCCTCATATTTCTATATTCTTAGTTTTAGAAAGTTCGTATTCGCATTCTAGTTTTTAGAAACCTTACATTCGTATTTCAATTTCAATCATAACGGAATTCATTTTATACATATACGTGTTACCTTTCATATTTGTATTATGTACGAAATCAATCTTTATATGCGTGTTTATACGCAAAACCGAGACTTAAAATACACTTTGGATACCTAAAAACAAGTTAAAATACAAGAAACGACATAAAATAACTTAGTTAGAAAGTGCAGGGACTAAAAGTAAGCAAAACCAAAAGCTTTTCCACCTCTTTCTCCTCCAATCACCTTCCACCCTTCTTTAGCCAATTAGATTTCACCATTTTCCATCTCTTTTCTCCTCCAATCACCTTTCACCATTCTTTAGCCAATTAGATTTCACACTTTTCCACCTCCTTTGTCCTCCAATCACCTTCTACCTTCATTTAAACCATAACCACTTAACCCTCTTATAAACACCAACCCTAACACCTTCCAAACACTTGCACCACCTCCAAATCACTTCCAAACTGTCTCAAATATCAAAGATTTTCAACTTTGGGCAGAAAGTTCAAGAACCAAAATTGGTAACTTCGGTTTTCCATCAACTCATGACTCAGCAAACCCACTAAGTGAAAATTTCTTCGCAAATCGTGAGTACACTCGAACAACCTTTTTACGCTTTACACTTTTGGTGCAATATGTTAGCCTATCCAAAATACACGCGATCACACTTATACTTTCATGCAATCACACAAACAATCTATCATACATGCTATAGTTACGTGATACACAAAATGTATACTTGGAACATTCTTATGTGATACTATTTTTCATTAACTACGTACGAACTTCCCCCTTAACATGTATAGCGTTATAGGAGTAACACACCACACGTATTCTTGAGGTCATGTTAAGATTATTCTATTTTTCCGGTGACACACGAGGATTGACTTGTAAATCTAGTATGCTAGTTTAACATGTGGATTTGTTTAAACGATTTATTACTTATGCTATAATTAAACTTGTGTACTCGCCAATGCTTTTGTGTTGAACTATCCTTTAACATGTTGCAGGTTAAGGATGTTGAACTGATAAAAATTAAGTAGGCATGAGATAGAAACGCATCTAGAATGCTAGGTTTTATGTTATAATATTGTTGAAAGTGTTGTATTTCAATTTATGTTGTAATTGACTATTTGATCAATGAAATGAAAAGGGTTTTGAATTTAATATTGTTGCAAATAGTGTTATGATTTCTCGAGCAATCTATTTCGTCTCACTCTGGTATTTCCGCCATCGGTTGGAGTGTGATAGATTGGTATCAGAGCCATAACTATAGGGAATTAGGAAGAGTTTTCATGATTTGACTTAGTCTATAGTCTAGGTACCCATACTTGACCATTCTTGATTTCATGCTTCATATACTCAATTCTCCCTATTTGCTTCTATCTCATCTTTTGTCTTAAAATTTCGTATGTCTTTCCTACAACGACTTACCATACACACATGAGGATGTGAACACACTCCCATTATACAAACGAGACGATTTCATCAAAATAGGAGTGAAACCCTCACTTTGGTGGAAGACTCTCAATCCGCATTCTCGATTTCCATGAAATTATACATCATGTTAGGAATGACATCCTCACCTTGATGAAATTTCGCCATATTATTCTAGTGGACCCTTACCAACAAGGCGGATTTATGTCCTTATCTCGTTTGATAAGTATCAACCACACTTAGGGAATGACGTTGTCAAGTCAGGGGTGATACCCGCACCTTGGTAACTAGTCCTACTCCTCGATTTTTGAATCCCGCCAAAGTCTCAAACATTCAATTGACTAAGGACATGTAGTAACCAGAATGGTGAATACCGTTAACCAAAATGTCGGCGAGAGTATTTTACCTATTAGGCCAAAGCATGCTTCCCAAACTCAAAAGAACTTTCAATCACTTTGATTAGTCAAGGTTTCATTTGGGAACAATCCAAGTTTTAGTCAAAACCATCATTATATTATATCAATTTTATACATAACGTAATTCAAACCTCCCTTCCTTTCAAAATTCAAATTATTTTCACAATGATTAGTCACTTATCATATTTATACTTTTCATGTACCTTACACACTATTTATAAATACGATTTCAAAAGCGTCACCCACAAGATAAACACGACTCGCATTCCCAAAAATGGAAGTCTTATCATCAAAATAGGAGTGATTCCCTTACCTTGACGATTTGACTCCGCCCATTTCTCGAAGGAATCTTGTCCTTGCGATAGGAGTGATGTCCACACCTCAACGGAAGATCAAATCACAACTCGACTACTTTCGTAACAATCACTAGATCAAAATTTATACTCAAACCTTTTATCATTGTTTCAAGTTTTCTCATTTAAGCATAAGCCTCGAACCTTATTATTTTATCCAAACGATTTCTCACCCTACAATTTATTTACGTAAATTACATACACGAAACTCCTAATGATATTTTAAACGTTTCTTTCACAATTTTCAAAAACTTTATAAAATGCTACCTATCAACTTCGTCGGTTTAACGAACCTCTTGCCCTCAATTTTCATAACTCGTCAAATCACAAAAACACACTCACTTTATACTACCATTCTAAAGACATTTTATTTCCAACAAGAAACCAACGAAAACTTTCTCTCACATATGTATAGGTCCACTTTGCTAAAATACTTTTCAAAAACCAAGTTTTCCATGAAATTTTCAAAACATAACTTTCCGTGTATCAATATAAAAATAAAGCAAGCTCACTATTTTACAACTTTTTCAAAAACCGCTAATATGCAAATCTAAATCTGAACACATGGGCAAGAAAATTGTCACACCCTCAATTTCCACTTGCGGAGTATTACCGCGAGGCGTGTGATCAAACCAGAATCTCAGACACTAGCAACATCGAACGACTCTATATGATTGATTTAAACGTTTTCCAAAAACATTTGTTGTAAACATGCATAGTGAGTTTCAGAATATCAAGGTTTCAAAGTTTAGCGAAGCATTAGAATAAAGTAACTGGCGCCAACATAAACGCCAAAACCAAAATCCCAAAAATTATTCGTAAATAAAGACTCGATAAAAGTGTCTTGATCAAATGCAAATGAGTGCACCTAGCGCTCCTAGCGTCCTGAGAAACATTCAAAGAAACAAGTGTCAACATTAAAGAAGAGTGAGTTCACAGGTTTTTATATGTTCACAAGTTCGGTTTAAAAGATTATTTTCCCCCGTTATCCCTAACCCGGGATAACGACATAATTCCATTATTCCCAACCTGGAATAATAATGTTGGTTCGTAAATAAGTTCAATGTTAACATGTAGGTAGCGAGCCTAAAGTTACGTCACATAAGAGTTCGCGATCGAAGCTGACTGTTGTTTCCTCTGTGTTGCCAGGTCTATCACTGACCATGGCGAAAGTTAGGCCAAATTAATCACCCGTTGACCATTCCCGGTCGGCTAGCGCGACTAGCTCGGGTGGGGCATGTCGGGCCTAGTAGTACTACTATAATTTCCCCGCTATCTAACAAAATACAAATGATCTGAGAGTTGGTTGAGGACTTCCGTGATAAAGCTACTTAGTGACCATAAGATACATTAACATTAACTTAGTTACCGGATAGTTAACGGTGTTAATTTCGCATAACGTAAAAGATAGAGTTGTAGAGCGTATACATGTCTCTCCCCCTGTTGTTCAAAACCGGATAAAATAGGGGCCGTGAACTCACCTTAAATTGATCGGTTAGAAAAACGCAAAAGAAGCAAATGATGGAACCGCTAATCGCGTCCTAACATGTCAACCGATTTAAAGTTAGTGTGTGAACATACTGACACAAAACCCTACGCATAACTAACACACAGTACGGCACACGTAATAACCAATTCGAAACCATAATCATGCATGCAAAATATCACCATACAAAAATAATGATCAAACCAACTTGTCATAAACACAGATTAACTCATACAACACTTAGGTACACACAAACGCAAGTTATCATGTTTCAGCTTTTACGCTCATAACTGGGCTGTTTTCGAGGATTTTATAAAATAGTTCCAACGTTCCAAAAATTCCAATTTTTTACAGGAGTTGTCAATTAGACTGTAGAATTTTGTGGAAAATTTTAAAATCGTAAATCTTTACCAATTATTTATAAACATTTATATACTAGGCTTGCTTGATGTTCAGTTACAGGGTTACTAGACATCACCATACCCTGAATTTCCGGAAGCAGACCCCCAAGATAAAACTTGAGTCTTTTCTCCACCGTGTTGGCCAATTCAGGACACAGAAATAACAAGTCATGGTGTTTTGCAGTGTAAGCTTCAATTTCCGATCCCACCATCTTGTGGTTCCATAGAGCTTGCTCCAATTGTTGCACTCTGTCTCGTGGACAGTACTCCTCTTTAATCAGGGCCTTGAACTCAGTCCATGCCATTGCGTTCGCAGCTATAAGCCCACGTGTTTGGACTTGTGCATTCCACCATGTCAGTGCCCCATCTTCCAGTGTTGAGGCTGCGTATTTGACCTTGTTTGCCTCTAGGCAGTTGCACATTTCAAAAACGGATTCTGATTTTTCGATCCAGCGGACCAATCCAATGGGTCCTTCCGCCCCCGAGAATTTGCTTAGCTTTGCGTCCAGGAACATCTTGTAGGGGTTAAAGCCCCCTCCTGCTGACAGAGAACTGGAAGTCAGCAAGGAATTTTACTAGCCTCACTATTAGATTTTCACGCGAAAATTTAATAATGGTTACCTGCCGGCTGGTTCTGAACACCCGCTAAAGCTGCGTTCACATGCTCCTGAATCATGGCAGCTAGCTCTTCGGGCGTCAAGTTAAGGTTTCCACGTCTTCCTGTCGCCATTTAGATCTTCGAAACACAACACAAACACACCCTGATAAGTCTATATATCCAATATAGTTATCCTACTTCGTACTTTAATAATAATTAAGTTAGGTCAACTCAATATGTTAAATAGTCAAAGAAATACTTGATTAACTGGAATTTCAACGTCTTACAAAAGTGCAATCAAACATACGAATTCACTATAAAGTCTCAGGTTTAAATACAAGTGGGAAAATAATAAACTGAAGGAAAACAAATAATATAAACAAGACGTGTCAGTCGTCTACGTCTCCATTCCCCAAGTCACTGTCGTTGCCGTCATCCTGTGCGGCATTTCCAGCTTCTTTAGCTGGGTCCTCCTCCGGATCCTCTTCAGGATCCTCCTCTGGATCTTCTTCTGGATCCTCCTCTACCGGCACTGGAGGGGCAGGTGCGGGTGCAAGTGCTTGATTTTGTAGCTCCTGAATGTTCCAACTATTTTCCAGGACTCTGTCCTCCAGCCAGTCGGCTCTTATCTGCTCGGCACGCAGATCTCTGGCCATGGTGTTACGAGCTATCTTGCTCGTACGATGCTCTTCCTCGAGCGAGTCGGTCTTTCCTGTAAGGTGTCGGATCATCCATCCTTGTGCTAAGATGGTTTCCTGCATTCTTTCTAGCTGTTTTTGTTGTGTATGCACCAGGATTCTAAGCATGTCAATTCCTATTTCTACAGGATTAACCGGTTCAACCGGTACAGCAATAGTTGGGCGTAGCGACAACTCCTCCCCCAGAGCGAGCCTTTTCCTCGCCGCTGAGCGTGTCTCCACGCCATAAGGTGGTATGGGTTCCACCATTGGTGCCTTTCCTAGTTCCCTTGGTGGCGTAGGTCTGCTGGATGATGATGACGATGAGGATGATGACATTGCCTGTTAGGTCGTGTAGTTAGTTATGAGTTGTTTCCATTCCTTATCATGAAGGCATAATCTACCAAACACAGTTGGGGTATATTGCATAACAAGATATAATAATTTGGTGCCAAACTAAGTCTAGTGTCGTGGTATCAGCTATAGTTTAGGTCTACTTCTAATGCAAACCTGGTTCTCTATAGCTAGTGGCTCTGATACCAATCTGTCACACCCTCAATTTCCACTTGCGGAGTTTTACCGCGAGGCGTGTGAACAAACCAGAATCTGAAACACTAGTACGTCGAACGACTCTACATGATTTGATAATACATTTTCCAAAATCGTTCATTTTAGATTTTATATCAATTACCAATATTTAGCAGAGCATTAGTTTTAAGTTTGAGCGGAAGCATAAATAAGTAGTGATGCGGGCGCCAACACAAACGCCAAAACAATATTAATAAATATGACTCGATAATGATGTCTTGTTCAATGCATGTGCGTGCACCTAGAACTCCTAGCGTCCTGAGAAACATGTAAAGAAACAAGTGTCAACATTAAAGATGAGTGAGTTCACAGGTTTTCATAAATTCGTTTGTTCGGTTATAGTTTGTTACTCCGTTATCCCCAACCTGGGATAACATATCAGTTCCATTATTCCAATCCCGGAATAATAAGTTGTTGCTTCCAATATTCCCATCCCGGAATATTAAGTTGTTATTTCCATTATCCCCAACCCGGGATAATAAGTTGAAGTTTCCAATATTCCAAACCCGGAATATTAAGTTGATCCGTAATTAAGTTCAATGTTAATATATATAGGTAGCTAGCCTAAAGTCATGTCACTAAGTGTTCGCGATCGAAGCTGACTGTCGTGCCTCCGTTTTGCCAGGCCTATCACATGACCATGGCGGTGTTAGGCCAATTATTCACCCGTTGACCATACCAGGTCGGCTAGCGCGACTAGCTCGGATGGGGCTTGTCGGGCCCAGTAGTACTACTTATAATTCCCCCGCTATTTAACCCAAATACTAACGATCCGAGGAGATTGTCGAGGACTTAAGTGATAAAGCTGCTTAGTGCCCATAACATTACATTAACATTAACTTAGTTACCATATGGTTATGTGACGTTAAATTCGTAAAGAGTTTGAGTTTGAGAGTGTATACATGTTTCTCCCCCTGTTGTTTAAAAACCGGATAAAGTTAGGGGCCGTGAACTCACCTTTATTTGCTCGGTTAGTGTAGCAAAGATGTTATAAGAGATGGGACCGCTAGTTGCGTCCTAACAAACCAATTAATTACACGTCAGTGTGAAATCACACCAATACAAATTCCACACACAATTTGCTCACAAAGTGATACACACAAACAACATATCTAACACTCAAACATGCATGCAAGTATTCTCACGTGATCATAGAAATCAAACAACTTATCATGAACATATTCCAAATCCATGCAACACTTTAATGCATACAATCACAAGTTATCAACTTTCTGCTTAACACTCAATTATTAAGCTGTTTTCTAGGATTTTTATAAAATAGTTCTAACACTCCAAAAATTCCAATATTTTTACACTAGGTGACATTTATACCATAGAAATTAATATAATTTTCCCAAGTCCTAAATCTTTACCAATTAACCATAAATATTAATTCACTAAGCTGCAGTCAGATTTACCGCTTTCTGACTACAGTCCACGGAAAAATTTATTTAAAAATCACTGATCGTCCGATTAACAAAATTCCAGTTGGAGTTGCCCGGAAATTTCTATACCTAGTTGCTGTACAAAAATCATGACTCAACTCCCTACTGATTTTAAAATCTAGCTTGACAAACAACTAGCAAAAATTCAGGATTTTCACAGTTTTAGTTACTGAACTTATTTAGCCCTTTAAAAATATCAAACGACTTCAGAAAATTATGAATCCAGCGCCATTAGATTCCTTATTCAAATCTCTATGTTCTATACATCAGAAAATCCGTTTTTCGACAACTATCGACCGAGTTACAGCCAGATGAAGTCGGCTGTAACTATTATTCAGCAGACTGTTTCAGCATCTCTTTATAATAAACTCGTATAACTCGTTCATGCGATTAGTCTAGGCGATCAAGAACTGATTTTTAATCATAGACTAATACTAATAACCTATCCATGCAACCCTACTCAATAATTCTAGTCTTTATAAACAAAACACAGTCGCAAGCTATGAGTTCCGAAAACAATCATGCATGCAATAATGATAGTTCAGCCGATTAACAACATACTTACTACCTTTAAACACACATATAATCCGAATGAAATCTTGCAAACAATTGTAATTCCTAACCTTTAATATTAAGCTTAATGAACCATGAGTAGATGAGGAATCGACGATCAATAAGCCGAGACTTGGACAGGATTGCTTCGGATGTGATGAAAGCTGTAATCGGGAAAGTGATTAGCAAAGACTGCCGCGATCGAAGGAAGTGAGCAAAGGCTGTTTGCGGTTGAATGGAATGAATGATCAGCTGTTCGTGATTTATGGAGCAAGAGAAGGCGATTTTTGCTATTAGAGTTTGTGTTTTAGAAGGAAGCATGCATGGGTTTCGTAGATATAGGCGCAAGAGATAAGGATTGCGGATTGTGGTTTGAGATTTTGGCCGAGGAACTAGGGTGGTTGGTTTGGGTTTGATCTCGGTCGAAAAGTCTGATTTGGTTTGGTTTGGGTAAGCATATGTGGCCGATGATACTTGGATTGCTTTGGTTTGGGTTTGGGCTTGATCTCGCGGCCAGAACTTGGGTTGGTTTGATCTTGTGGCCGTGTGGTTGGAGTTTAAAGCTTAGGCTTGATATCGGTTTGGGTTGCTCTCGGTTTGTGTTTAATTCTCGTTCTCGGCCGAATACTTGAGTTAAGGTTTAAGACTTGTTAACTCCTAGAGTCACAATGAATCACTTTGGTTCGTGTCGCGGTTCGGGTCAGTTCGTGTACGTATCTACTCTAATTATTCAACTACTTAAAACAATCACACAACACACATCACGTGTTCATTTAATTCGTACACGTTCGTACACATAGCACGTATCCCCATGTTCATTTAAGTTATCCGAAAAACCCGGGATATCACAACACCCCTAGGTGGTAACTTCCTTTGCTCCAACGCCTTATCGGTGAGTTTATGTGCCAATCTAATCACTTGATGCTCCGTTGTATGGTTGCTAGACATTACCATGCCCTGGATCTCAGGGACCAGACCCCCAAGATAAAACTCAAGTCGTTTATCGATGGGGTTAGCCAAATCGGGACAAAGGAACACCAGATCATGATGTCTTGCCGTGTACGCTTCAATTTCTGACCCGACCATCTTGTGGTTCCATAACGCTTGTTCCAATTGCTAAACTCTGTCCCGCGGATAGTATTCCTCCTTGATTAGAGCTTTGAACTCGGTCCAGGCCATTGCATTCGCCGCAACAAGTCCACGCGTTTGGACTTGTGCGTTCCACCAAGTTAGTGCCCCATCTTCCAACGTCGAGGCAGCATACTTGACCTTATTAGCTTCGAGGCAATTGCACATTTCAAAAACCGATTCAGACTTTTCAACCCAACGGAGCAGTCCTATGGGTCCTTCAACTCCCGTAAACTTGCTCGGTTTCGCATCCAGGAACATCTTGTAGGGGTTAGGACCCCCTCCTGAGGATAGAGCATAGGTAGTCAGCGAGAAAGTCTACTAGCCAAACTATTAGATTTCCCATGAAAATTTAATAATGGTTACCTGCTGGTGGGTTAGGAACACCTGCCAGAGCAGCATTCACGTGTTCTTGGATTAAAGCGGCCAATTCTTCAGTTGACATGTTGAGATTTCCGTGACGACCGGTTGCCATTTTAGATCTTCGCAAGATAACACAAACACACACCGATAAGTATATATCCAATATAGTTATCATATTCCACACTTCAATGATCACACAATTTATGTCAACCCAACAAATTAAACAATCAAATGGAACATTCGATTAAATAAATTGTAATGTCTCACAAAATACCAACCAAACATATCAGTTTAATTATAAAATTTCCAAGTTCAAACATAAGTGGAAACAAACAAACTAAAGGAAACAAATCGGAGATTGGCGAGACGAGTTAGTCATCTATGTCTCCATCTCCCAAGTCGCTACCACTGCCGTCTTCCTCTTCAGCGTTTTCCGCTTCAACAGCCGGGTCCTGTTCCGGCTCTTCTTCCTCCGGATCCTCCTCCGGGTCTTCCTCTGGATCCTCCCTCTTCTCCTCTACCGGCGCTGGAGGGGCCGGTGCTGGTGGATTGGTGGTGCTTGTTCTGCTCCAGTTAGTGAATCCTCCAACTGGACTCAAGAACTCTGTCTTCGAGCCAATCAGCCCTCAGCTGCTCAGCATGAAGGTCCTTAGCTAAAATGCTTTGAACTCTCCTATTCTCATCTTGCTCTTCCTCGAGCTCTTCAGTTTTACCAGTCAACTGACGTACCAGCCATCCCTGTGCTTCGATAGTCTCTTGTATTCTCTCCAGCTGTTCCTGTTGTTTCCTTAACACATCTCTAAGTAGATCGTCCCCCACTCCTGAAGAGTTGACCAGTTTGACCGGTATAGCGGTGGTCGGATGGGAGGACGACTCCCCTCCTAGAGCGAGTCATTTCCTAGCAGCTGAGCGTGTCTCCACGCCACGAGGTGGTAAGGGTTCGACCATGGGTGCCTTCCCCGGCACCCTTGATTGTCGAGATCTGTCGGATGATGACATAGCCTGCTGGGTTGGTGTAGTTAGTTACGAGCTGCGTATATCACAATATATATATCTCACATAGAACAATTGTAGTATAACACATAACAAGATATCACAGTTCGGTGCCAACTAAGTCTAGTGTCGTGTAATAGCTATAGGTTAGGTCTACTTTTAAATGCAAACCTGATTCTCTATAGCTAGCGAGGCTTTGATACCAATCTGTCACACCCTCAATTTCCACTTGCGGAGTATTACCACGAGGCATGTGATCAAACCAGAATCTCAGACACTAGCAATATCAAACGACGCTATATGATTGATTTAAACGTTTTCCAAAAACATTTGTTGTAAACATGCATAGTCAGTTTCAGAATATCAAGGTTTCAAAGTTTAGCGGAAGCATTAAAATAAAGTAACGGGCGCCAACATAAACGCCAAAACCAAAATCCCAAAAATTATTCTTAAATAAAGACTCGAGAAAAGTGTCTTGATCAAATGCAAATGAGTGCACCTAGCGCTCCTAGCGTCCTGAGAAACATGCAAAGAAACAAGTGTCAACATTAAAGAAGAGTGAGTTCACAGGTTTTTATATGTTCACAAGTTTGGTTTAAAAGATTATTTTCCCCCGTTATCCCTAACCGGGATAACGACATAATTCCATTATTCCCAACCAGGAATAATAATGTTGGTTCGTAAATAAGTTCAATGTTAACATGTAGGTAGCGAGCCTAAAGTTACGTCACATAAGAGTTCGCGATCGAAGCTGACTGTTGTTGCCTCTGTGTTGCCAGGTCTATCACTGACCATGGCGAAAGTTAGGCCAAATTAATCACCCGTTGACCATTCCCGGTCGGCTAGCGTGACTAGCTCGGGTAGGGCTTGTCGGGTCCAGTAGTACTACTATAATTTCCCCGCTATCTAACCCAATACTAACGATCCGAGAGTTGTTTGAGGACTTCCGAGATAAAGCTACTTAGTGACCATAAGATACATTAACATTAACTTAGTTACCGAATAGTTAACGGCGTTAATTTCGCATAACGTAAAAGATAGAGTTGTAGAACGTATACATGTTTCTCCCCCTGTTGTTCAAAACCGGATAAAATAGGGGCCGTGAACTCACCTTAAATTGCTCGGTTAGAATAACGCAAAAGAAGCAAATGATGGAACCGCTAATCGCGTCCTAACATGTCAACCGATTTAAAGTTAGTGTGTGAACATACTGACACAAAACCCTACGCATAACTAACACACAGTACGGCACACATAATAACCAATTTGTAAACCATAATCTTACATGCAAAATATCACCATACAAAAATAAAGATCAAACCAACTTGTCATAAACACAGATTAACTCATACAACACTTAGGTACACACAAACGCAAGTTATCATGTTTCAGCTTGTACGCTCATAACTGGGCTGTTTTCGAGGATTTTTATAAAATAGTTCCAACGTTCCAAATATTTTAATTTTTTTACAGGAGGTGTCAATTAGAATGTAGAATTTTGTGGAAAATTGTCAAATCCTAAATCTTTACCAATTGTTTATAAACATTTATATACTAGGTTGCAGTCAGATTCGTCGCTTTCTGACTGCAGTCCACGAGAAAAATTATTTAAAAATCCTCGTTCATCCGATTAACGAAATTCCAGTGGGAGATTTTCGGAAATTCCTGTCTCCAGTTACTGCACAGATTTAGTGACCTAACCCCATAAAGACTATGAGATCCGACTCAATAAACAACCTGCAAATTCTGCAGAATTTATGCAGCTTCAACTGCTGCACTAAATGACCATTTAAAAATAGCAAACGACCTCAGAAAATATGAATCCGGCGCCATTTGAAGCGGTTTTTAAAAATACACGTTTTAGGCTTCAGAAAATCCACTTTTCGATAAATAATGATCAGGTTACAGCCAACTGATGGTGGCTGTAAATGTCAATCAGCTTACTGTTTTCGACTTTATCGCATTAGAACATGTTTAAACGGCCATGACGCTTAGTTGTATTGATTAACAGCTGGTTAACTTGTCAAATATCATCATATATATCAATATTTATGCAAACCCTAAATATATATAATGATCTTTATCGATAAAACACAGCCTACGATTTTAATATTCAACATATCATCACAACCGCAAAGATTCGCATATTCATCCGAACTAATCATACACCACAACACTTTTTCATAATAATAATCATACAAGCACATAATCATGATCAAGATTACACAAAACCTAGTGTGAATCGCAATACAATTAAACACTAACCTTGAAACGATGATGATTAGCGAACCGGGACAAGCTTGGAATCGATCCGAGGGGTGTAGACTTGCGCGACCGAGAGAGGGGGGGGTTGCCGTCGACTTCAAGTTAGAGTATTAGGGTTTTGTTTTTTTTGAAGGCTACCACAACATGCATGTCTACATAAAGGGGGGGTCGCGATAGGGGTGGGGGGTTTGGGTTAGTTCCTTGGGCCGTAAGTTTGGGTTATTTCCTTGGGCCGCAAGGAGGTGTGGGTCGCAATGGGGTGTGGGTGGCGGGTTGGGTTTGCTTGGTCGCGTTTCACAGGCTTGTTTCGGTTTATAAATAGAAGTTACTAAAATATTATTCGCGACCGGAGTTTATAAAATATTAAATCACGTATTTGGGTGAGACGCAATAGATTCAAAAACGTCTAATAACACATAGCACGTAATTCAGATACAATCCGTCTAATAACACATAGCACGTAATTCACCCTATAGATTCACAAAGTTAGTGTTGTTATTGCGAGCGTGTAATTTAGTTCTCCGAATTAAATCAGCGTAGGAGTGAATAACCATAAAGTAGCACGTTTAAGATACCTGAAAAGCCAGGATGTCACAAAAAATCATAAGATCGGATAACCTACGACGTATGCAAATACAAATTTTTAAACAAAAGTAGCATTTGGTTTTACAAACCACATATAACATCAAAAATTAATACTTTTCTCAATATTCACTCGACATTCACAATTTTGGTCCTTCATTCCCAACAAACCGATTTATTTTATTTCAACCAACTCAATGTTTTGACTTAAGCTACCATACACATGCATATCGCCTTACACGTTTCCATTTATGTAGTCAATATTACATGACAATCTTACACATATCACCATTATACTTCGTATTTTTCACACTTGCAACCTCATGGTAACTTATATATGCTAATCCCATTTTATACACCTATACGCTCGATACTACATGATAATGTTATACATATCTGTCAAACTCAAAATTTATACATTCGCACTACTTGGTAGTCATACTTGAAATCTATAAGTAGGCATAACCCGAGTGGTTTCGCCTACGTTCGACACTCATACATACAATCATGCTTACTTAGTTAACTTTTATACGCTAAAATGTAACCTGACCCGTATACTATAAGTACAAACTATGCAGATCATGCACAAACCAAAATAATCGCGGGTGCACACCGGATTATATTGGTAGGCGCATGAAAACCATAGTGGGTTCTACCGTGTATCACAACACGGAACATAACATGACACCGAATAGCAAAGATAACGTAACATGGTGTGAACATGGCGATACGTCGCTGGTACTTCCTATATATAAGTGTCCCTACCATGTTATCAAACTTTCATAAAACGTGCCATGAGAAATTCGGTGATTTCCCGGACCTTGTTAAATCTATTTGATTTATAACAAACTTTGGTGACACAACTTTGAAATGCTAGGTACTCGATTATCCATGACAAAGCTTCATTTTCAAAATCGTTAGCTTTAACCGCTACAACTATCACTAGCATCTCTCAACTTTTTTGTTTGTATTTCATTCAATATCCATACCATTCTTACCCCTCGCTTACACCCACCGAATCGTTCATACGCTCTCATACCATGAATATTCCCAAATTCTCCCCTTAACATTTCATCCAAACTTTATTTTCAGTAAATCGGCCTAAACGATTTAACCAGTTTTACAAACATCCTCACCGGTTCGAGTCAGTCAAAGTACTTTTAAGATATCTTTCGTTCTTTATTACGCGCAAACATTAACTAGACGACCTACTACCAATAAAGCTTTTCGAAACCATAACTACCTGCCATCCTAGCTTCCCACCTATAAACATTTTCTTTTCTATGTGTGATTTTACTAATACGCATTTGATCCAATGAAAAATTTTCCTACAACCTACGGTGCGGGCCACACATTTTGTCAAACTACATCCTTACTTACAAAAAAACTTTTAGGTTACATCATTTTAAAAAATTTCTTCCAATTGAGTTGTTCAACTCGCATTGCCTATATACACACATACAAATTTAACTTAGTTTTACACTTACTTATGGTTGATGTCCCAATCCGCTTAGTCAAACGAGTTGCTTTTACAAACTTATCTTTTATCACTCAAAATTATCATCGTACCAGCAATTAACCATAGACTATCAATTTAGCCAAAACTTTGACCCATGCATTTTTAAACACGCTAATACATAAAACGCTACTTCGGCACTAAGCAAAAAAATTTCACGTTTAGTCAAACATTTTAACCGATTATTACTCGTATCGAACTATCAAAAAACCATCTTATCCCAAGTCTTCCTCTTAAATAAATTTCGGGACAGAATTTCCTAAGGTAAGGGAGACCGTAATGCCTCGTATTTCTATATTCTTAGTTTTAGAAAGTTCGTATTCGTATTCTATTTTTTAGAAACCTTACATTAGTATTTCAATTTCAATCTCACAATTCGAGGCGTTAATCATAATGGAAATCATTTTTATACATATACATGTTACCTTTCATATTTGTATTATGTATGCAATCAATCTTTTAATTCGTGTTTATACGCAAAACCGAGACTTAAAATACACTTTGGATAACTAAAAACAAGTTAAAATATAAGAAACGACATAAAATAACCTAGTTACCAAGTGCAGGGACTATAATGTAAGTAAAACTGAAAGCTTTTCCACCTCTTTCTCCTCCAATCACCTTCCATCCTTCTTTAGCCAATTAGATTTCACCATTTTCCACCTCTTTTCTCCTGCAATCACCTTTCACCATTCTTTAGCCAATTAGGTTTCACCCTTCTCCCAAAGAACTACCAGGCTTACCCTCTGTATGCCAAGTGGAATTCTGCATCGATCTTGTTCCTGGTGCAAACTATTTAGCAAATGTCCTAACTATCTTGCACCGTCTAAGATGAAAAAATTGGCAAGTCAACTCAAGGAACTTTTAGATAAGTGTTTCATTCGTCCGACCTTTTCTCCCTGGGGTGCTCCTGTGTTATTTATAAACAAGAAGGATGGATCTTTCCACACGTGCATTGACTATCGTGAGCTTAACAAACTCACAACTAAAAATTGATATCCTCGACCTCGTATTGATAACCTTTGATGAACTCTAAGGTGCTACATGTTTTTCCAAAATTGACCTCCGTTCTAGGTACCATCAACTTTGTGTACTCGAAGAAGATATCCCCAAAACTACTTTTCTTACTTGATACGGTATTACGAGTTCATTGTCATGCCTTTTGGCTTGACTAATGCTCCTACCATTTTCATGAACTTAATGAATAGGTTTTGCAAGCCTTATTTCGATAAGTTCGTAATTAATTTCATTGATGACATCCTAATTTATCAAAATCTCGGACGGACCACGAACATCACCTTCATTTGATAATGGAACTCCTGAAGAAGAAACAACTCCATGCCAAAATTTTCCAAGTGTGAATTTTGGCTTAAAGAAGTGCAATTCTTGGGTCACGTAGTCAACAAACAAGGTATACATGTGGATCCCGCCAAAATTGTAGCAATTAAGGATTGTTGTACACCCACCACTCCTACCGAAATTCATTCTTTTCTTGGCCTCGCCGGCTATTACCATCGCTTTTCTCAAACTTATCCAAGAATACGGTTCCACTCATTTCGTTAACTCAAAAAGGTAAACATTTTGATTGGGGACCCGAACAACAAGAAGAAACCTTTTAATCCTTGAAACAAAAACTTTGTGATGCTCCTATTTTTATCCTTACCCGATGGCAACAAGATTTTGTCGTATATTGTGATGCCTCAAATCTAGGCGTTGGCTGTGTTCCTATGCAAAGAGACAAATTCATAGACTATGCTTCAAGACAATTAAATAATCCATGGAAAGAACTACACAACTCATGATCTTGAGTTGGGAGCTGTTGTTTCGCCCTAAAAATTTGGAGACACTACCTCTATTGTACCAAGTGTGTGGTTTTCATTGTCCATAAAAGTCTCCAACACATCTTCAATCAGAAAGAATTGAATCTGAGACAATGACGTTGGATCGAGATTCTTAACAACTATAACTGCGAAATTCGTTACCATCCTGGAAAAGCAAACGTCTGGCAGACACACTTAGTTGTAAGGAACGTGTCAAACTTCATTGTGTTAGGGTCCAGTCTGATATCCAAACACGTAACCAATGTACTTCTTTGACCCAAGGCATGATGTGTAATGAAATGCCACATAATCTTGAGCTTAAACTTTAAACTAAAGATGTTGGGTTACTATATTTCTTGAATTGGTTATGGGTTACGAACCGTGATTATCTTCGTACCTAGTTAATGACCGAGGCCCACAAGTCTCGTTACTCTATCCATCCTTGAAAGGATAAGAGGCACATAGATCTCCATACCCTTTATTGGTGGCCTGGTATAAGAAAGGACATAGTGTTGTACGTGTCAATGCCTTACATGCCTTAAAGTCAACGCAGAACACCAATGTCCCTCCAGGTTGCTTGACAACCTGAAAGTTACTACTAAGATTTCATATATTCAAAGGCTAAGATGTACATGGATCTTGTAATGTGACACCCTCGACTGTCCGACACAAGTTCCACGTGGTCAGGGTATTACAATTTGTAACCTTACACCTTTTAAGCACATCAACTAACTCTAGAAACTTACTATTAAGATTTCCTATAAGAAGCCACACTGTATACCCATTCTATTCCCCTTACTTGCACCCATTTACTCTAGACATGGTCTCAAGGCATATTGTGACTCCTTCCCCCCTAACAATGGTTTCCACTAAACACACTATCACAATGCACCAATATAAAATTACAAAACAAAATAAACCCCACACCCACAATAATCAATGTTATCTCTAGAAAAACTAATAAAAGATGTATACAAAATTACATACAAGCATTATAAATTATGTAAATCACAAGGCCCACACAAGGGCACACCAGTAAGTATATCAACAAGCAATAGAAACAAGCACACACAAACTAATATTGCATAAACATATTGGCAAAAAATACAAACATAATAGAGGAACGAGCTACCTATTGTATTGTTTAAATTGGAAATACTTAGTACTATTGAGTTGGGGTTTATGAGAACTACTTACAATGCACGCATTCGTTCGAGTAGAAATAAAGAAACTTGTTTTTTGTCAGAAAAGCTTTGTAATCACAAACAACACTTATTGTAAAGAATTGTAGAAAATATACAAATCTTAGCTACATGGCCAGTGAATCCATGGTATGATGATGAATTTCCTGAGGCACAACCCCGCAATGAATAAACAACAATGAAAAACTGACAGTATCCTTAACAGAGATAGGCCCTAGTCAATAGTGGAGGTAGAGGTTGTTGTAAGAAGCAGGGGTTGTAGTGGTTTGGAGGATTTTGACTGGTGGTGGAGCAAGGGTTACGAAAATGGAAGCGAGGAAGTGTAGGTTTTGGCAATTAAAGAGATTCTGACCGGTGGTGACTCTAGAGAGCGGGGGTGGTTTCGTTTTTGGTTTATGTTTAAATTCTGATTGGCCAGCGGTTTGGGAGGAGAGTAAATGCAGGGCGGATAGGGAAAGAGAAGATATGACGAGAGAGCGAGGGAGAGAGAGAGTAGAGAGGGAACTGAACCTGCTTGTCGGCCGACATTCATGGATAGATGGTTATGCTTTACCTGCTGTCGGTAAATAGGTTACCGTTTGTTGAGATTAGAGAGTACATACGATAGTAACGTAGTAGAGAGCCTTAGCAAGTCACTAGCAATCCGTAAACATAGATGTTTTGATTAAAATGCGTACATCAAAATTGGAAAAAAAGGTTATTTACAACAGTATTAGAAATAACTACACATATGACGTATCCATGTAACCAAAATATAAAACTAAAAAATGAGGTCATGGTATGTCCAAAAATGACTTAACATGTATTTTAAATGGGATTGAAAATTGTAGGTCCACCTGGAGGATCAAGATAAACCTGCTTCCCTATCATATAACACAGATACGAGTGCGGAATCCTCGTATGAATGCAAACCAAAAAAAAGTAAGAACACAGGATAACCAAAGATTCAATATCTTGATTAATTGAAGAGAACTGATATAAACATATACAAACAATATTCATACACTCTCATACAACATTCTCTGTGCTCTTGCGTTCTCTCTAGTTCATTGGTGTCTCACTTACTCGACCAACACGTTCTGCGAAGTGTATGTCTCCTTATATAGTGTCCATGCTCAGCAACTGTACAAAGTATGTTGTAGGTCATACGAAACACCAAAAGACACAAAGAACATACTCCAAAGATGCTTGTACGAATGATCTGGATCGTACGAAGCATATCTTGTTTGTACGAATCAAGCTGGATGCTTGATTCTGTGACTTCATTCATACGAATGCATGTGACTTGTACGAGCAACATCTTGCTGTACGAAGTATGTCCACTCTCACAAAGTGTTTTCCTGTGAGAATGTGTCACAGACATGACGTACACAAGACTCAACAGTATGCACACATGCAACTGTTTAACACAGACAAACTAAACATCGTACTAAACCAAGATAGGAGGATACTTGATTTGGTCGACACGACCAAACTATAAAGACACTGTAAAAAAACACCATACAATTACAGACGTAATTAAGAACAAGCGACAAACACAAAAGTGTATCAACAAACTCCCCATTGGCTGTTGCTTGGTCTTTCGTCTTTGGTCTACGGTCTTTTGGTCTCCATACTAGAATGGCAGGGAGCATCAACAAACTCCTCCTGAAGATCTGCTATCCATTGATGATAGAGTATCAGGTCTTCCAATGTTCTAGAAACATCAATCCTTTCATGTTTCCTTTGATTGTGCTTGAGGTAACTGGATCGGTCACGATCTGCTGTGCATTAGACTCTACCACTGGAGTTGATGCAGAAACTTTTGGTTGCGAGGATGAGGTTGAAGCATTAGGATTGCCAGTGTCTTCACTAACTGGATCATATTGACGTTTGATCTCCTTTATTTTGCATCTCTGATTCCACAGAATGTTCACTTGTTTTCTACTCATTTCAAACACGTTTTTAATACCAATAAAGCCTTCAACCAGCATAGCATTTCAAGAATGATACCATTCTTTCAAGTCGATATGCTTAGCATTTAATGTTCTGCATATCGTTGTACAGCCGCACTACGTTCTTTCAGCCTGTTTATCTCAATTCCCCAAGAGTTATTAGCTGCTCTCATCTGTTGTAGCTGAGTTGCTCTTTCAGCATCTGCAGCCTTCAGTCGCTCATTTTCTTTTCTTAACTGTGCAATTTCATACTCCTATTTTCTAACAGTCTTTTTTAAAGAATTTATCTCCAATTTTTGTTTCACAATTGTGTTACGATTTGAAGATATAAACTCCGAATGTTTATTAATCTGGATTGCCGCAGCTTGCAACTGAGAGAACAGAAAATCCACTTTCTCATCCTTTTCCATCTCAGAGAACAAACGACTGATCCGTTTTGTACTTTGGTGAGATGTAGATTAGGATTTTTAGCTGAAGAAGTAGCAGGTTGCGGTTCAACTGGAGTATCTTCAGCCGAAGGTGTTTCAGCTGTTGTGGTTCAGAAATTGTAGTAGGTTCCGTCATTACAGGTTCAGATCCTCTGCTATAACAGTAGGCTGGACATCTGCAGCTGGTTCACTAGCACAATCATTTCCAACATCGTCACTGTCATCATCATTACCCTTTCCCTTTTTATGACCCAACTTATCTTTGATCATCTTTTTCAAAGTTTGTTCTTCATTATCTGAATCACTATCAACATGGCGCCACTTGTCGTTTTCTGGTGTAACATATCGATCATTTGCCAGAAAACCCTTGATAGGAGGTGTGCTTTCCTTGTAACGTTTTACTGCCACATCCTTAAAGATCTTCAACGAATGTTCCATCATAACTTCAACTTTTAAAACATCGTTGTCGTTCTTCGGAAGATTCGAATGTTGTACATTCAAGATCATTTGGAGAAATCGAGGATACATCCAAAACTTGTTTCCACCATATCCGGTTCTTCTCATGTTTTCTTTCATGTTTGCAAAAATATACTTTGAAACACTAAACGGTTTGTTCAATGTCAAAGCATCATCATTCCAACTAAGTCGTTATTCGCCATGTCATAACCACTTCGTCTGTTGCTCAGACACTGAATTAGAACATGTAGAAAGAACTTGTATCGGAGTGGCAACCATGCTTTGTTTAGTTGTCCCACGAGGAAATCTCCAACACATTTCATTCTAAGAAAACATCCACGTTGACATTTCAACGATACTAAGAATGGAGCTTCAGGATCATCACCAAGCTGCAATGCTTACTTAATGGTTTCAACAGAGACATCTACGTTCAAGTCATTTACTTTCTCGCGGATAAGTTCCTACCCATTTTCTTCAATAACTGTAGCTGAATCCCAAAATTTCTTGATCAACGTCTTGTATACTGTAGTCTTGTGCGTGATAGCATAATGTATCTTTGAGTCGCGCAAAAACTTCATTATATCGTTGTACTCAGCAAATCTGTCTTCCGGATCCAAGAAGGCCACCATGTTATGTCTTGGCTCAGACATAATTTCCACTTCCGACTTGTCAGTCGTCTTTTTTGCTGGTTTTCTTTTATGTTCCTTTTGTTCATTATGTACACAAAAGTCAAAACGGATAAGAACACAAATTTATCAGGGAATATACACAAAAAGTTTTATTTCAAACTTTTTGTATGTATGTATTCCCTGAACAAAGAATTACTGACTCATACGAATAACAACTTATTCGTACGAAGGACAACGCATTCTTACGAACTTCAGATTTTAGAAACAAGAAACTAATTCGTTCGTACAAATCTAATTTCGTACAAATATTTTCAAAGGAAGTTACTTGTTTTTTTCGGTTAAAAATGATTCTTCGCTTAGATTTTTATGTTCAAGTCAGTTAAAATCACATGGTCAGATAATGGTTAAGTTGTTCATCTTCAACGTAAGCCAAACATTTTAAGTATACCTTAAAGAAATCAAAAACAACTTAAAGGGAGGTGTAAGAATAACGTGATCAAAGTGAAAGTGAAGTTCCACCATAGAACTTCATCACCTTATATACCACATTACAACACTTGTGCGAACAACCTAGTTTCGTACGAAGCATGCTGGTTCGTATGAATGGTCCTTAATTCGTACGAGTCTGGTTTTTCACAAACTGGACTTTAGTAGTTCGAGAAACTTAAGTTTTTCTCGGGCCTGTTTAAAAACTTTGCACATATCCACACTAATCACAAAGTTAAGTTAGGAAAAGTGCTTTGTTAAACAGATCTTGTTCTTTTGAGATGAGTTTACCTGTTGCAAGAAAGTACCTTTTATGAAGTTATGATATCAAAGCGAATGTTTTTTAGGGCGTATCTTGGTAGAAAAACCTTTTGAGTTTCAACTTTGGCTAATTCAAAAAGAACTTAATTTAACAACAAAGTAAACAAATTAAAGCAACTACTAAACTATCAACTATATATTTACCAGACAATCTTTTTCAGAGTTTCATGGTAAGAGAATCATACCAACTTTTATTCTTGTCAAAAACGAGTTTTGTTAAAACATCAAAATAAATAAACAAGCATTCTACAATGATTATCGGTATTGTTGTCCACATAAGCTTAACTTATCAGATGTAATCATGATTATAAATATGATTAATGTATGGTTTATACTTACTAGCAAGTGTTCAACCAGTTCACGACACATTCCCGTATCAAGATATGCACGAGAGAAAATCTTACTGGTGAGTATACTACTTATCATTTGTTTTGACGTATATGATGTGAGATAGTCATTTATTTTGATTGAAAACAAGCCCTATGTGATTAAATCACTTATAGATGAGGAACTTGATTTTCAGATGCATGCAGGGCACAAGAGTAAGTCCGTGAACAAGTTAGTACCATCGTACCGACAAAGAGACGAACTTAGCTCCTGCATAAAGCTGTGATATTTTATCACTTATTGAGGGTCGTATGCAGTATTTACACGTATGTATGGTATCATGGAAGTTCTGGACTTGCGTCAGCGTTATTTTTCAGCAAAAGATTCAACCATGATACCCAGATGATAAGTCAGCATAAAGACCGAATATCTCAAATTATCGGCATACTATCAAACGAAATTTCGGTACCAAGACCATATGCCAATGAATGGTTCCCACCTGGCTTGCAGTCCGTTATGTTTATATCAACCTGCACAATTTAATCTGATTGTGAGCCTACCAATACATCATTAGTAAAGCACTTATCAATTTTCGTTCTTTGTTCTTGACTGTTTATGGCAGATCACCGGTGTATTTCATCATCTTCAACTTATCTATCAAGGAAACTCATTTTTGATTTTTGGCTTTTCTATTGTTTTTGTATTTTCTGAATTTTTCTCCCCCTTAAATAAGAAGGTAATAAAACTTAACTGGATAAAAGACATATTTTTATATTTTCTCATGTTTTTGTATTTTCTTGAAATATTCTCCCCCTAAAATATAAAACTAAGAGAAAATAGAAAATCTTTTTGTAATTTTTAGATTTTTAAGAAACTATTATGAAAAATGATTTGCCAAAATGAATTACTTGGGTTTCACCTTGATGCCATTGACCAATAGCAGATAGTCAAAACGAGATTTATCAGAGGATTTGGTAAATAGGTCGACACGTTGGTGATTGGTGTGGATTTTAACAACATTTATAAGTTTCTTTTCATAACAATCCCGTATGAAATGATACTTAATCTCAATGTGTTTGGTTTTTGAGTGTTGTACAGGATTACGAGTGATCTTTAAAGCAGCTTCGTTATCAACAAAAATAGTAGTAGTTAGAAATTCAAAACCATAGTCCCGCATCTGCTGTTGGATCCATAGAACCTAAGAGCAGCAAATAGAAGCCGAAATATACTCAGCCTCACAGGTTGAGGTAGCCACACAAGTCTACTTCTTGCACTGCCACGCGATTTCCCAAGAATTCACATCCCGCTGATGTTGATTACGCATCGATCATGCAGCCGCCATGATCAGAATCACTGAATGCTGTTAAACCAAAGTTATCATCCTTATGGTACCATAGACCAGTGTCTGGGCGACCTTCAAATAACGAAAGATCCTTTTTACAGCCATCAAATGAGAAACCTTCGGGCTAGACTGGTAGCGAGCAAGAAGACATGTTGGGTACATTATATCGGGTCTTGAAGTAGTAAGATACATGAGAGATCCGATCATTGCACGATAAGAGATGGTTCTACATGTTCACCCATTCTGTCTGGAGTAATCCCATGATTCTGAGCTAATGGAGTTCCAAAGGCTTTGAGTCTTCCATCTGAAATCGTTTGAGAATATCCCCGACATATTTGGTTTGATTCTTATGGCCTCAAGACGAGCTACGGGTGCATAAACTTCATTGTATCAATGCCTTCGATCTGATTAAAGCCCTGAACGACCAATCTTGCTTTGTTTCTCACAACAGCGCCTCGGTCATCCTTCTTGCATTTGTAAACCCATCATGTACCAATCTTCTTATAGTTGCTAGGCCTATCAACCAACTTCCAAACGCCTAACTTCTGAAACTGCTGAAGTTCTTCCTGCATAGCTTCAACCCATGAGTCTACTTTCATGGCCTCCTTCCAAGATTTTGGTTCAACTTGGCAAACATAGCAGGCAAAAGACCAATCATTTTGTTCCCCAGATTCCCTAATAACCGAATACAATCCAGCATTCTGATTATTCCTGAGCTAATTACGAGTCTACACACCACTATGGACATCTTCAATAATATTTTGCTGAGGATGGGTATTATGAATTCGAGTTTCAAGAACATCAGGAACTCGAAAATTTATACCCAGATTGTTGATATCCAGATCAACAGCAAATTTGTTTGCTGGATTTGATGATGAAGTAGACGCATGACCTTCAGTAGTCCCTAGATTCTGAATATTTGACGTGACATTTGAATTCCAGGAACCGGAGCAGAAGTAGCTTCATTTGCATCATGGAACTCATCATCTTTTGATGAAACATTATAATCGGCAGCATCTTCGAATTCCTCATTTTGAACCAGATTGTTAACCAAAGTAGACACTTGAGGGTTAACAATAATTGGTCGAACTAATGATGAGTCAATTGCAGCATCACTTTCAAGTAACGTTTGAGCCGATGCAGACGCATCATCAAAGGTTGGCAGATTAAAGGAGATAAGCAGCCATCGTAGTCAAACATCCAAGGAGCACCCGGAGCTCTCACTGATTCAGTATATCTTTGAACCTTGACTTCACCCATTCTTCAATCTTCTTTGTTGACAAATTCAACACTCTAAAATTAGGAGTAGCATATCCAAGGAAGAAACCTTCGATAGCCTTCGGACAAAATTTGCCACGTGGATCAATCATAGTGCATGTAGCTCCAAAAGGTTCTATGAAAGAAACATCCGGTTTTCTTTTATGCAACAACTCGAAACATGTTTTTCCGTGTCTCTTCACCGTAAGAACTCTATTCATAGTGTAACATGCAGTAGCCACAGCTTTTCCCCAAAATTGAACAGGAAGTTCTGATTCTACTAGCATAGTTCTTGTTGTTTCATTTAGAGTTCTATTTTTCCTCTCAGCGACACCATTCTGTTGTGGAGTGTATCGAGAACTGTATTCATGCAGAATGCCTTTAGAAGAACAGAACTCGTCCATAACTTGATTCTTAAATTCGGTGCTATTATCGCTTCTGATTATCCTTATCTTTAGATTGTACAAATTTTCAAGCAGATTAGGAGATTCTTGAGAATTTCAGGAACTTCACTCTTGTGTGCCAACATCTTCACCCATGAAAATCTGGAGTAGTCATCAGTAACTACTAAACAGTAGGAATCACCAAAGGTCGTCTTGTGTTTCATAGGTCCAAAGAGGTCCATATGAAGACGTTCCAGAGGCATATTCACTGTGTTGATCTTCTTTACAGGATGACATTTTCGTAATTGCTTTCCTTTCTAGCACGATACACAGACGTCTTGAAGATGAAAGTTTTTCACTGGCACACCATTCACAAGATTGTTCTTCACCAAATAGTTCATCTTCCTCAGGTGAATGTGTCCCATTCGTCTATACCAAGAGATTGATTCCTTCTTGGTGGCTTTTGAGACAAAACATGTGACTTGTGCAGACGTGGTAATAGCTTGGCTCATGTCAAGAATATACACGTCGTTGATTCTTGGAGTTGACAAGAGGATCCATTCCTTGGGAATCTGGAAACCAGGTTTCAACACATAACAACCGGCATCATTAAAATGAACCATGAACTTCTTGTCGCGGATTTGAGAAACACTAAGAAGATTGTGATCAATTTGTCGAACATAATTGTTCTTGTCAAAACTCAAAACACCATTGGAGACCATTCCTTCACCAGTGATGTAGCCACCTTTGTCACCAGCAAAAGCAACATAACCACCCCTAATGCTTTTCATATCATAAAGGAGTCATAAGTCGCCTGTCATGTGCCTAGATGCTCCACTGTCAACAATTCAATGACTATTCACAGTTCCTCCTGGAACACCCTGCACATTTCAAAAACCAGATCAGTTTGAGATGGGGACCCAAGCCTTAGTGGTCTTGGGTCGCCCCTTATCATCAAGAAATGTGATTTCTATTTCTTGATGATTTGCAAATTGTGAGCCTCCTCTTGAACCATCACCATTCTTAGGTTTCCAAGATTTATGTAATTTACCAGAATGACTATTATTTACAGTTTTAACAATTTCTAGTTTTATTAAATTTGAAGATCTTGGATTCCTTTCTGAAGAATCCAGTTTTAAAGCTTTTTCAATTACTTTTAATTGTTTACGTCTCTGTTTTTCTTCTTGTTCTTTAACAATTCATTTATCTTGTTTTGTAGAAATAGATTAATGTTGACACGTTGGTTCATGAGGGGCTTTCTCAACAAATCTCGGCGTTGCTGGGTTGGTACAATTCTTGATAATGTGGCCAAATTCTTCACATTTGAAACATGTTCTCCTTTCAACAAATGTAGGTGATCGTGTTCCATGGCTTGATGTTCAACTTGTGGGTCTCGAGGTACTGGGTTCATTTTCATCACACCCATTTGTATGTTGGGTGTAATTGTTTTTGCTGTTTCGTTTTAAAATCTTGACTTTGTTTACAAAATCTACATTAGACATGTGTTCAAAAGTCTCGACTTTACCAGTACCTCTAGAACTCACTAATTTAAAATTCTTAAGCTTTTTCTTGTAGCGAGTGCCTTTTGTCTCAACCTTTGGTTGTGGTGCTTTAGGCTTTCAACTCGCTTTTCCTGGTGTTTTACTCTTGAACTTGATAATGGTTGTGACTTGATTGGGTTTTTCTTCTCGGTTGTTGATTTTTTAAAAACTTGATCAATGGAGGTTGGCTTTACGTTTTTGGTTGAAAAATCTTTGGTAGAATAGATTTTCTTGTCTCCAACCAAAGTATACAACACATCATCATTTTCATCTGTAGACACTTTTGTCTTGACAGATTTCTTAGGATCATTCTCTTGATTTTCGACAATTTTTACACTGGGAGTAGCAGACATATCTATTCCCTTTTCTTCATCAAGAGATTGATCCTGATCAATTTTCTCTGACTTGTCATCTGATAAATCATCCTCCTCTGCTGTAGAGGGGTTCTGATTAATAGCTGATGATGAGTTCTCAGACTTTCTTGATTGAACCGAGGAATTGTCTAGCTTGAACCCTAGTCCTGCTGCAAATTCTTCAGGATTAAGAGGTATGAAGGGTTCAAAGCGTGGCATTTCCTCTTCATCAGGTAATTTGGTATAGTTGTGTTTCATTGGAGGTGGACACGACTTATACCTTATGCGTTTAACATCTCCATTTAGCTTCTGAACGTCAATGATATGATCAAGCACATATCGGGAGTTAGAATAATTGTCCAATTTTAGCTTGATCGCATCATGTTCGCATTTGGAGATGGCTAACTCTTTCTTTGTTTCTTCTAGGAGATTAATCTAGTTATTAATTCCTGTCTATTTATTCAAAACTGTTTTTGTCAATTCTGAAATGCTTTTCTTAAGGGTTTCTATTACAGATTTGAATTCTGTTTTGTTTCGAGTTAAAGACAAGTTCGCCTCTTTGCATTTTGATAGTTCAACAACTAAGCTTTGATTATGATTGTCAATTATATCAAATTTTGATTTTATTTCAGCACAGTCATTGCAAACTTTAGGAGAGTCAGAATTTTCCTGACTGGTCGAACTGGCAACATTCGCCATGAAGGCAGTATGATGAGGGAAGGCTGCACTATTTGTAATGAATGTTTCTATTTCCTTTGATGCAACTTCGGCTTTCTTCATCAAATCCACCTTTTCACTCTTCATCTTCTCGGCTTCTTTCAGCACTTGTTTGACCTTAACATCAATTCCCTTTCTGATATCTGAATCAGATCCATAACCACCTGAACTTGAGCATTCTTCATCAGAACTACGAGTATATCCTGAAGCATCATCATCATCTGAACTATCAATGCTGTGAACATGTTTGATTTGACTAATGATCTTGGCATAACATGCAGTTCCTCCGTGATTCTCAGTTGCCAACTGTACTGACCAATCGCATCCTTCATCAGATTGAACTACCAAAGCTCTGTGTGTGTTGTTTGATGAACCTGATAGATTGGTGTTGTTTTGGTTGCCAACAGCTACTATTCTTCTATCATTGTTTACTTGAGCTGTGTTGGATGGTTGAGGTTGATTTCGGAAGGGGTTTGTGATTTCCTTGTTTGCCGGGTCTTGTACACTCACGCTTCAAAGGATCTCTTTCTCCGCAGTTGAAGCAAGTGACGGCATTTTTATCAAAACCATATTTTGTGTCTTTCTTGCTCTCCAAAATGGTTCTTCCTGTTCTGCTCATGTAATCCTTGGCTCTTCTTACCGCACTAGCAAACGCCCACTTGATATCCATTAGCTCCATCTCATCTCTGTCTATTTGCTGGTAGTCTTCATTTGTCAAATAGATGTTTCCAATTTGAGTGGCTACTAATCCGCAATAGGCACTAACCATGGTGTTTAGAAGTTCCGTATGCTCTTGAGTGACGTCTACGCTGACCTTGGAAAGATGTGATGTGTCAAGTCTGACTATGTTGGGGTTTGCGGCTTGAAAGTTATTCCCATAGAAAGCTTGTTGAGGAGCTTGCTGTGGAACTTGAGGCGTTAAATCTTGTCGTTGTGGTAGAAAGGATTTTGGATCAAATACTTGTCCATAAGCTTGAGTACTTGAGCTTGCAGACTGATTTGTTTGAACAGGTTGTGGTAGAAAGGAATTCACATTTGAAACAAACGCGGTTGCTGACTTGCACTAATACCTGTATTAATACCTCCGAAGTACATCTCAGGTTTTTATGGAACAGTGACTCTTTGTGCCTTTCGAAGTTCCTCTTCATTCTTGTTCTCCAATTTCTGCACAAATTCATAAATACTGATTGAGTCCAAAACACCTGTATGTTTTAATAAGTCAATAAATTGACCCCATTTCGGTAGTAATGCGTCAAGAAGAAGCATCACGATTCCTTGTGGAGATGCTAACACTTTGTAAGAGTACATTTCGCTAAGAAGATGCTAAAAACGTGTGGTCATATCATTCAATGTTTCATTTTCCATGAACATGAAACCTTCAAACTCCTTCTATAGCTGATCATGCCAAATTTTTCTGGTTGCAGCATTACCCTCTCCTCTTGCCTCTAGGGTATCCCAAAGATTTTTTATGGTTGTACAGTACACAAATTGATGATGGATATCTTTATGGAGTTCCTGTGTTAGGATAGCAAACGCCTTTTTCTCTAGATCATAAGCTTTTTTATCGCCTTCATCTAGATTGGCTAAGGAGGTTGGGTTTGAGCCTGCCTCTTCGAGTGATTCTTTATAGGGTGTAGTAAAACATATCCATATTCTTGTTCTGTCCAAGAACATACGTGTAGAAACGACTTTTCTAGGATAGATAATCGTTCATATGGTTTAGTTTAGGTGGACGGTTATTACTCCCGGTTTCACATTCACTCATCGGAAGAGTCTGAATGCTCTGGTTCTGGTTTGCGACACACGCCCATTGATTTGTAGTAATCATGGCTGTATGTTGAGGCATCAATGATTTTACCCATGAGGTTGCGGAGCTTTGCGAAGAGTCCTGATTTGTGCTTGAACTACTACTCCAATCCCACTGATTCGAACTCATTTTCTTGATTATGAAAAATTAAAAGGTTTAAAGTTTGATTTTTGAAAATAAAAGTCCCTTTTAAAGATTCACAATTTCAGATTTCACAAAGTTTGAGAAATCACAAAGGATGAAAAACTGAAACACGAAAAGCAAACTGAGTTGTTCTTCGTACGAACCACTCTTTCGTGCGAGTGATAGATCCTTCATACGAACTACCTGTTTCGTACAGAGGAAACTCCTTCGTGTGAACATCTAAGTCTTTCGTGCAAACTAGGTCTTTCATGCGGGTAACAAGTCTTTCACAAGGACAGTCTGGTTCTTCGTGTGGATGGGCTATTCGCACAGGAATCTTTTTGTAGGGCAGGTTGGTGAGAAATTTCTTTTTCTGCACTGACTGGTTTTCGAAAGTTTTTTTTGTCTACACAATTTTAGTTAAAGAAGACAAACATTCTATTAGCTTTTCAGTTTTAACAGTCAAGTCCAGAATGTCAGAGATTTGGTCAACCCTACAACAATATTCCGATGAGTTTCTCCTGTGAGTTTCTCCTGCAAGAGTGTTCTACTTATGTGAAAATTTTAAGAAAAACCAGATTTTAACATGTCTCCATGTGTTCTAACTAGGTTTTTATGAAAATTTTCTGCATGCAAGAGGTTTTAACCAAGTTTTAAGTTAGTTATCTTTCAAAAACATAAGTTCTTGCTGAAAGTTCAAGAACACAAGAAACCCTCTCAACTAGCTCAGACACAATAACTAGGCTTGGTTTTGAACAAGGAAGAGACCAAAGCTCTAATACCACTTGTAGCTCCACCTGGAGGATCAAGATAAACTTGCTTCCCTATTCATACAACACAGATACAAGTGCGGAATCCTCGTGTGAATGCAAACCAAAGCAAAGTAAGAACACATGATGGTGTTTCTTCAATATCTTGATTAATTGGAAGAGAACTGATACAAACATATACAAACAATGCTCATACACTCTCATACAACACTCTCTGTGCTCTTGCGTCTCTTTCTATTTCACTGGTGTCTCACTTACTCGACCAACACGTTCTGAGAAGTGCATGTCTCCTTATATAGTGTACATGCTGAGCAACTGTACGAAGTATGTTGCTGGTCATAGGAAACACCAAAAGACATGAAGAATATACTCCAAAGATTCTCGTAGGAATGATCTGGATCGTACGAAGCATATCTTGTTTGTACGAATCGAGCTGGATGCTTGATTCTGTGAATTCATTCGTACAAACTGCATGTGACTCGTACGAGCAACATCTTGCTCGTACGAAGTATGTCCACTCTCACAAAGTGTTTTCCTGTGAAATGTGTCACAAACATGACGTACACAAGACTCAACAGTATGCACACATGCAATTGTTTAACACAGATAAACTAAACATCGTACTATCTTGGTTCGGTCGACACGACCAAACTATAAACACACTGGAAATGAGCTTGAACCCGGTAGTTAGTGGTAGTAGGGAGTCGATCCAGGAGGAGTTTGTGGATTCTGTACGGACGTGATTGATTATGAAGATGTTATCACAATTATGAAGCTTGCTAAAGAAATTAACGATTTTGTTTTTGAAAGTGCGAAAAAAATGTGATTCCAATTTGATTGTAGAAAATAGTTTGATGATGTTATATGGAACGATAATATCAAAACAATAAGGAATGGATTTGTAAACTATATATGGAAAAGAATCACACCTTGGTTTTGGATTAATAAGTACTAGGGCTATCCAACATGAGAAGTTTGATTATGTTATGAACACCAATGACTTCTTGAGTTTGTTAATTTGAAATCTAAATCTTAGACATCAACAGTCATCTATCAAACGCAACCGATGCAAGATAACCATCACAATATGAGATAATAGAATGTTTTATTAATCAAGAACATAAATCAAATAATTCAAAGATTAACAAATGTTTGTATCAAACCAAAACTTAACAATTTCAAGTTCAAAAGAATACCAACAAACGATTCACACAATTTTAATCAAAAATTAACAAATCTTTGTATCAAACCAAAACTTGAAAAAAAAAACGTAGAAACTCACAATCTTTCACCCAGGGATGACCTTGGAGAAATTAGACACTCATGGTTTATGATTGACCATCAAAATGTGATAGAATTAATAGTGTCTTCCTAGGTTAAATAGGGTATTTATGATTTGTAACTGACAGGAGACGCATTTGTTTCATCGGTGACACATTTGTGTCCCTTATCTGCAATCCACACTTTCATGCGCCTCTATCGTGTCCCGAGTAAAGTAACTTGTGTTCTCATCCCATGTTTTTTCCTTTCTTCTCAAAACCACTCTCGATTACTTCCATATGCTTCCATGTGCTTCCCACTTCTCAATTAGTTACTGAAATGCACTTATTTAAGCTCCTGTAAGCTCCTAAATGCATTATTTCATTGTTACCTTCATTCCAAAGCTCCATAAAGCTTCCAAAATACACCTTAAACCTATCAAGGCCTACAAAATACAAACCATCTCAAAGTAGGGTATTCTAAAACACAATTTCACACAAATTAATGTGAGGATCTACTCTCCATTAGCTCAGTTCCTAATTGATTAACTAGTCATAAAACGCGCGGAATTCATTTTATTATAGTAACAATTGATCAAGATATTTTTTCAATGTTTCGGTTTCACTAATTGTTAAACTTGAATAGCCTAAAACGATTTTGACAGGGCTTCGCCTTATCAGTCAACCAAGACGTTCTAAATAAATGAACACACGAAGTCTATACATCCTACTTCGTGCGAACTAAACTACCTTGGTACGAAGTGAATCAACTTCGTACGAAGTTGACTACTATCTAACTTCGTACGAAGTGAACATACATACTTCAAAATTTAACATGTCAAGCCTATTACATGACCCGGACATGACCCAAAGACGTAGGTGATTGACATACTACATCAACAAACTCCCCTTTGGATATTGCCGCAGTCTTGGCCAGTCTTCAAAATCTTCATAACATTAATCTTTATCTTCCAAAGAAGTTCTTCCTCGGCTTCCTACATTCTTCACTTGGAATCGGTGTTTGATATGTCACTGGAGCCATTTTCAACAATTGAATCCTCTTGATCGAAGCTTTCTTTATATTTTCTTCAATCTTTTCTTCATTGTACATCTGTTTTCTAAACTTCTTGCCTTCCAATTCACGCCATTTATACTTCCACATCTTTCTGTAATTAATACCATGTGCATAGCAAACGTTGATCACATCTTGGTATTGCATCGCCTGAACTTTTTCTTTCACTTCCAGAACAAATTTTGTTGTAGAATAGGCATTCGATATCGTTTTCTGAGCAATTTACCAGCCACATTGGATCTAAAATGCTGATCATTCTCCGTATTCCTTCATCTTTTAACACAATCACCGCTTCTTCATCTCTATATCATTCTACCACCACTTGAAGAATTCATGAAAATCCTGTTCAATCTTTAACAACAGTTGATTCTTCATAGTATGCGGACGTTTCACAATCAACGTAACATCCTTTTCTTTAGTGACTGGATCTATCTTGAGAATCTTCTTAGGATAATGCAGTAGTAGCCAGTTATGAAAACTATGAGTAGCTTGGTACTTTTTCAACTTCCACAATCTTTGATCATTGAACTTCATTTGATAGTTGATACATTTTGTTTGGCAAAGCTCTTCAACATCCCACCAGGCAATGTTTGAATATCACATAAGAATAAAAAGTATTGTACACTAAACTCTCTATTCACTGCATAAACATTCAACTCTAGTATCCAACCACAGCTCAATATATCTCCTAACACTCGTCTTGATCTCTCGTGAAGAAAGCTAGTGGTTGTCAGAATATTCATTCTTTTGGAAGCTCTTTAAACCAAGTCTTCTTTGCTTCAAGAATTTCTTCTTTAGATAATCGTTTAGGAATATTACCATCTTTCGCAATCTCCTTGACCTTTCTCTTCAGAAATCGTTTGTCTCTTCAGAAAACATTTCCTGGAATGTTGGGAAGTAATCAGTTCCATTACAAGTATATTTGACAGTTTCATCGTCAGAATCATTGTGACATTTGTGCCTTTTCAATCATTGCACAATTACAAACAATTACGTATTCTGTGAAACCCTGTGTTTTATTTCCAAATATTTTTGTATTCAATAAAATCTTGTATTTTATTGATGAGAATGCAAAAATGTCAATCGTTGCACAATTTCGATCATTTTCGTGTACGTTAAAGCGTTTTACGCTTTTTGCAAAACGCGTAACCGTACAACCGAACGAACCGACATCCAAACATTTTCGAGCAAAATCCAAGTTACACATCTTACATCTTAATATAACCTAAATATTAGGTTAAAGGGGTTAAAAATGGCAAACAAGTGAAAATACAAGTCCAAGGGCCAAAAATGTCAAAAAAAATGAATAAATATTTTTGCTTCTTCACAAAGTTTGACACCTATCTCCAATATTTTACACCTAACACTCATTTTGCCACACTTAATTTGGTGTTGACACATGTTAGGACACTAATCCACACTTGAGGACACTTGTCATCACCTCCTTAATCCTAAAATACTATAATACCCCATGATTCCTCCATTTTTTTTCACACCACTTCAAAAAACTTCAAAGCAAAGTGTGAAGTTCTTCTTTCTATCCTTCTTGGAGCTTGTTTCCAGCCTTTGGAAGCCTCCTATCTTGAGTTCCGAAAGTGTTCTTCAACACGAGTAAGTACTCTTCCTAGTTCTTTCATTATTTTAGCTATTTTGAGCTAAAGGTTGAACAATTTGGCTTCCTGGTTAACTTTTGGTTCTGACCATATTTGGTCAAGTCAAATTTGAATTGGACTTTTCAACGTGATTGTAATCACGAAGGTTATAGTCCCTAGAGATTTCACCTTTTGATTACCACGTTTACTAGTCGAAGTGACGAGTCAAAGTTTCGGTCAAAATGCCATGATGTGCATTTTATGACGAAACTATTTTTTGGTATCAAAACATCAAGTTTTGAAACCAAATAAGTTTTATAAACTTAGTTAGACATATTTTGACATGTCTAACTTGTCACTTCTAGTTTAGTGCTTATTTAGGGTCGTAGGTCGAGCGATCTTGACCACCGCTTGACTTTCAAATCCGACCCTTTCGGTCGATCTTAGGATCCGACCAAACACCTATTTATGACCATAGTTGGGTCAAAAGCTCTTAGGATCCTTTCCAAATCAGAATATTAAGTTTGTTAAACCATATCACATGAGTTCCAACACTCGTTTGGTTTACAATGCTTCATTCTATCCGATCTCCCGTTTCTATTCCCGACACGCTAACATATTTATCGGACACATTAGGACACGTTTAAGCTTTGTTTATTCCGCTGATCAAGAACACTTTTGCAATCCCAAGTGAGTACATAGTTCCCCACTTTTCCTTTTTCTAAATGTTTTAGGGTGATTCATATGTACCTATATTTACTTTCAAGATTTATAAAACAATATACATGGTTTATATATACAAAATAATTTGCAAAGTGAGTACATAGTTCCCCTCTTTTACGATTTGCAAATGATTTGTGGTCACTCACATGTGCTAAATCATTTTCAAGTTTTGAAAAACAATGTCTATGGTTTATATATAAATCAATACGATTTCAATAATGTGAACAACTTGTTGATGCGTTATCCATAACACGAATGACATTCATTAGCTTTGGCCGACCCGACCAGTAGTATGTTAGGGTACATAGGACTGACAATCACATTATCGGACTGTTCACTGGATTTGGTGGAAGTTTGGATAATGACAGAAATTGTTTCTGATTAACAAATCATTTATTGATTTGTTAGTCTAGTTAAAGAGACCCTTTGGCGGTCTATTAAAGATACCCTTTGGTGGTATAGTCAACACAGGTTTGAATGTGTACATTAAAGAACGATCAAAAGTTTTCACAATTAAAAACACGGACGATTTGTTTATGACACGGACGATTGATTTATAACATGGGCAAATGGTTTTGAACAATGTCACGCAATGATTTTCAATTAAAGAGATAAACCATTTGGAGTTTTCTTTTGAATCAACCTATTACAAGGTTTTTACAAAAGAAACATTTTGGTCAAGATTCATTGCTATAAGGTTTTCACAACTCTAACCAACTTGTTTTAGATGGTTAATTGTATTGCAATATCAAACAATTTTGATATAAGGTTTTCACTTAACGACTCTTGTAGTCGGACGAGGTGTTGCAACAAGTATACAAAGCCACGAATTTGACACACTCACAAAACCTATGTACTCGTTGGCATTTTTATGCTGACTCTCTTTTCACATATGTTTCAGGAGTCACTGCTTGATAATATGATGCATGCTTCACGTAGGAATGGACGCAGGCCGTAGTGACTTAAAACATGAAAGACAATTTATTTATGTGTTGTTTCTGTTTATCCAAAGACAATGTAAATATTTAACTTAATAAAACTAAATTTTAAATTCCACGAGTTGTGAAACAATAGTGCTGTGACATGACTCCCCGATGTTTCCACCGCGGTTCGTTGTTTTACGCGGTCGAGATGTTACAGAAAGATTGGTATCAGAGCTTATGGTTATAGGGATTTAGGTTATTAGTAATGCTTTCACCTAGACTATAACCTTCCTAGGATCCTGGAACGTGTCAAACTTCATTGTGTTCGAGTTCAATCTGATATCAAGACACGTATCCTTCAAGCATAACATGCATTTGTGACCCAAAGCTTGTTGAAAAATGAGCTGCCACAAAATCTCGAACTTCAACTAGAAACAAAAGACAACGGATTACTCTACTACAAGAACCGTTTGTGGATTCCTAGTCAAGACAATCTCCGCACCTTATTGATGGATGAAGCTCATAAGTCTCGTTACTTAATCCATTTTGGTGCAGACAAATGTATAAGGATCTCCGTACCCAGTATTGGTGGCTGGGTAAGAAGAAGGACATTGCCTTATATGTGTCTAAATGCCTAACTTGTCTTAAAGTTAAGGCAGAACATCAATGCCCATATGGTTTACTTGAGCAACCACAAATACCGGTATGGAAGTGGGAGAACATTGCGATGGATCTCGTCACCAAACTACCGGGCACACCTAGAGGTCATGATGCCATTTGGGTAACCATCGATCGTCTAACAAAGTCAACACACTTTTTGGCAATTCATGAAGATCTATCAGCGGACAAACTCGCCAAGATCTACGTTGATGAGATTGTATTTCGTCATGGTGTTCCTTTGAACATTATATACGATCGAGATGCTCAATTCTCATCTCACTTTTGGAAGACCATGCAATCTGCCATGGGAACCAAACTCAATCTGAGCACTGCTTATCATCCTCAAACAGATGGACAATCTAAAAGGACAATTTAAACACTGCAGGATATGCTTAGGGCATGTGTGATCGACTTTGGTGGTAGTTGGGATTCACATCAACCATTGGTCGAATTCTCCTACAACTATAGTTATCATGCAAGCATCAATATGGCGCCTTTCGAAGCTCTATATGGTTGAAAATATCGTTCACCTATCTGCTGGAATGAGTTCGGTGAAGCTTAGCTCACTAGACCTGAACTCATTCACGACACAACAGACAAAGTTAAGAAAATTCATGAAAACCTTCTAACAGCTAGAAGCCATCAAAAGAGTTATGCGGATAAACGACGCAAGCCCCTGGAATTCCAAGTTGGTAATCACGTCCTTGTCAATGTATCTCCTTGTAAATGTGTGATTAGATTTGGAAAGAAAGGAAAACTAGCAGCACGATATATTGGACCATTCAAGATCGTTGAGAGAATCGGAAAGGTGGCCTACCGACTTGAGCTACCTCCTGAACTTGGGAATATTCACCCAACATTCCACGTCTCCAATTTGAAAAAGTGTTTAGCCGATACAAACCTCCACATTTCCCTCGATGAAATTCCCGTTGATGACACTATGCACTTTGTCGAGAAACCTGTGGAGATATTGGACCGTGAAGTCAAGAAGCTGAAGCATAGACGTATACCAATAGTTAAAGTTCACTGGGAATCCAAACGTGGCCCAGAATTTACTTGGGAAAGAGAGGATCTGATGAAAGCGAAATATCCACATCTGTTTCACAAAGTTTCCTCTAATTAAATTTCGGGACGAAATTTCCAAAAGTAGGGTGACTGTGACATTTGTGCCTTTTTCAATCATTACACAATTACAAACAATTTCGTATTTAATGAAACCTTGTGTTTTATTTTCAAATATTTTTGTATTCAATAAAATCTTGTATTTTATTGATGAGAATTCAAAAATGTCAATCGTTACACAATTTCGATCATTTTCGTGTTCGTTAAATCGTTTTAAGCATTTTTGCGAAACGCGTAACCGTACAACCGAACGAACCGACATCCACAACATTTTCACGCATAATCCAAGTTACACATGTCTTAACACCTTTATATAACCTAAATGTTAGGTTAAAGGGGTTAAAAATGGGAAATAAGTGAAAATACAAGTCCAATGGCCAAAAATGTCAAAAAAAAAATAATAAATATTTTTGCTTCTTCACCAAGTTTGCAACCTATCTCCAATTTTTGACACCTAACACTCATTTTGTCAAAATTAATTTGGTGTTGACACATGTTAGGACACTAATCCACACTTGAGGACACTTGTCATCGCCTACTTAATCCTAAAATACTATAAATACCCCATGATTCCTCTATTTTTTTCATACCACTTCAAACACTTCAAAGCAAAGTGTGAAGTTCTTCTTTCTATCCTTCTTGGAGCTTGTTTCCAGCCTTTGGAAGCCTCCTATCTTGAGTTCCAAATGTGTTCTTCAATACGAGTAAGTACTCTTCATAGTTCTTTCATTATTTTAGCTATTTTGAGCTAAAAGTCGAACAATTTGGCTTCTTGATTAACTTTTGGTTCTGATGATATTTGGTCAAGTCAAAGTTCTACTGGACTTTTCAACGTGATCATAATCACGAAGGTTATAGTCCGTAGCGATTTCACCTTTCGATTACCACGTTTACTAGTCGAAGTGACGAGTCAAAGTTTTGGTCAAAATGCGCATGATGTGCATTTTACGACGAAACTATTTTTGGGTATCAAAACAACAAGTTTTGATACCAATCATATTTAAAACTTAGTTAGATATATTTTGACATGTATAACTTGTCACTTCTAGTTTAGTGCTTATTTAGGGTCGTAAGTCGAGCAATCTTGACCACCGCTTTGACTTTTGAATCCGACCCGTTTGGCCGATCTTAGGATCCGACCAAACACATATTTGTGACCGTAGTTGTATAGGGAATAACCTATTGAGGTTATACCTTATGGTCACGTCGTTTGATTAGTTCTATGATAAGTTACTTCTATGTCCTTAAAAAATGACCAAAATGCCCTTTTGCGCATAAATCTATTTTAAACACATGTAACAAAATTTATGACATATAAACTGATGTTATACATTTTCAAACATGCTTGGGCATTTAAGACTTATCATAGGACATCTTTAACCATCCGATCATACGTTTACACTAATGACCCGTTAAAGTAGCGTAAACTACCTTAACGAGTCATAATGGGTCAAAAGCACTTAGGATCCTTCCCAAATCAGTATGTTAAGTTTGTTAAACCATATCACATGATTTTCAACACTCGTTTGGTTTATAAGGCTTCATTCTATCCGTCTCCCGTTTGTAGTCCCAACACGCTAACATATTTATCTAACACATTAGGACACGTTTGAGGTTTGTTTATTCCGTTGATCAAGAACACTTTTGCAATCCCATGTGAGTACATAGTTCCCCTCTTTTCCATTTTCTAAATGTTTTGGGGTGATTCATATGTGCCTATAATTATTTTCAAGATTTCAAAACAATACACATGGTTTATATATTCAAAATAATTTGCAAAGTGAGTACATAGTTCCCATCTTTTACGATTTGCAAATGTTTTAGGGTGACATATATGTGCTAAATCATTTTCAAGTTTTCAAAAACAATGTCTATGGTTTATATATAAAACAATACGGTTTCAATAATATGAACAACTTTTTAATGCGTTATCCATAACACGAATGACATTCATTAGCTTTGGTTGATTCGACCAGTAGTATGTTATGGTATAATAGGACTAACAATCTCATTATCGGATTGTTCACTGGATTTTGTGAAAGTTTTGGCAATGACAGAAACTATTTCTGATTACAAATCATTTGTTGATTTGTTAGTCTAGTTAAAGAGACCCTTTGGTGGTCTATTAAAGATACCCTTTGGTGGTATAGTCAACACAGGTTTAAGTATGTTCATTAAAGAACGATCAAAAGTTTTCACAATTAAAAACACAGACGATATGTTTATGACATGGACAATTGGTTAATGACACCAACGATTGATTTGTAACATAGACAAATGGTTTTGAACAATTTCACGCAATGATTTTCAATTAAAGATATAAACCATACGGAGTTTTCTTTTGAATCAATCTATTACAAGGTTTTTACAAAAGAAACGTTTTGGTCAAAATCATGGCTATAAGGTTTTCACAACTCTAACCAACTTGTTTTAGATGATTAATTGTATTGCAATATCAAACACTTTTGATACGAGGTTTTCACTTAACGACTCTTGTAGTCGGACGAGGTGTTGCAACATGTATACAAAGCCACGAATTTGACACACTCACAAAACCTATGTACTCGCCGGCATTTTTATGCTGACTCTCTTTTCACATATGTTTCAGGAGTCAATGCTTGATAATATGATGCATGCTTCACCTAGGAATGGACGCGGGCCTTAGTGACTTAAAAGATGAAAGACAATTTTTTATGTTTTTTTTTTTATCCCAAGACAATGTAAACATTTAACTTAATAAAACAAAATTTTAAATTCCATGAGTTGTGAAACAATAGTTTTGTGACATGACTCCCCGACGTTTCTGCCGCGGTTCATTGTTTTACGTGGTCGGGGTGTTACAGAAAGATTGATATCAGAGCTTATGGTTATAGGGAATTAGGTTATTAGTAATGCTTTGACCTAGACTATAACCTTCCTAGGACCCTAACGCGAGTTATCTTGCGTTTAGATTAATAAAACAATACCATTACCTATCCTTAGGTGGTTACCAAAACAAATACACAAGTTACAAATTCATTTTGAAAATCAATCATCTATCCTTAGATGATTTGTTTTGGCTTAAAGCCTTGTAAGTTTTCAAAATCCCGTCAAAGTTTGGGTTTTATTAATGTGAACACGTGCAATCTGGAAGGGTGGATGCCTGTATCCTGAGTTTTCTGTCTAATGCTAGAGTGTTCCTACAAATCCGCATTATCAGACCAGTCACTCTTACCTAGGAACTCTTGGGGTGAGTGTCCACTTATAGGCTAAAGCATGTCTTCACGATACATTATAAAGACCCATTTGCTTTGATTATTCACCGTGTGTCATTTATTTGTTTTTAAGTAACGAACGAATGACCACCATCCTTATATTTCGTCGATATTTTTAACATCTCTCTTCATTATCCAATGTCAATCACACATATTTTCCTCATGTTTTATTCTAGAATGCCTCCTCGACGTAATACAACTCAAAATGCCGAAATGGCAGCTATGATCGCTCAGCAAATTGCTGTTGTACTCCCAAACCTAGTGGCCCAGATAAACCAAGCAAACAATAACAATAATAACAACAAGAATGCACCCACACCGTGCAACTACAAACAATTTAACTCGGATAAACCACTCAAGTTTACTGGGCCCGAAGGAGCTACTGGACTCCTGCAGTGGTTTGAGAGTTCCGAAAGCACATTTCGTTATGTTCAATGCCCGAATGTGCGAAAAGTCGAGTTTGCATCGAGTGTATTCCAGAAAAGAACACTTACATGGTGGAATGGTGTGATGAGAGATAGGGGTGCTGATGTGGCAATGGCACAAACGTGGGAAGAGCTTCGAGCTCTACTGATGAGGGAATTTTGCCCACGTCATGAACAACGGGCAATGGAAGATGAATCCACAATCTTAAACAAGATAGTGGAGAGCATTGTGCCTACACTGACTGTTACGTAGAATTGAGCTTGTTGTGTCGCGCCATGGTCACCCCGTTGGATAAAGCAATCGAGAGGTACATCGATGGCCTGCCTGACCCAGTACAGGACATTGTTACTGGTAGCAACCCTACCACTGTTCGACATGCTATCTAATTAGCTACTACCCTGACTGAGTATCAGGTCAAGAACGGGAAAATGTTTCGCAAGGGCGACAAGAAACATGCAGCTAAGACCAGTCAAGAGAAAACAAAGGAGAACAAAGCTGAGTCTTCCAAGAAGTTGAGGAACCGTAAGGCTTCACAGAACTTTGCAGTTGTTGTATAACCCAACCAGAACACTCAAAACCAGCCAGCACAACCTCCTACGAGGAAACCCTATGCTGCTACTGTACTGTTGTGCAACTGGTGCAATGGTCACTAACAAGCTCACATACAGTGTCGCCAATGCACATCATGTGGAAGATTATTCAGAACCCTATTCAACCCCAAGCAAACCCTGCTTGACCTCCGTTCCCACCTGGTTCTTGCTACAACTATGGCGAGATGGGTCACTTTAGAAACAATAGCCCAAAATTGGGGAACGCGAATGCAAATCCAGCCCGTGGACGCGCATTCAACATTAATGCCAACGAGACTCATGTTTATATCACTAGCCTTTGAACCTTTGTTTTCGATGCCTATAACTAAACTAGGAAAACCCTTAATGGTGGAAATAGCTAATGGTGAACCTCTTGTGCTCGACTATGTCATTCGTAGTTGCCAATTGAACTTGGATAACCACCTTTTTCCCATTGACCTCACACCAATGCAACTCGGGAGTTTTGACATCATCATAGGAATGTATTGGTTAACCAAACACCATGTTGAGGTGATATGTTTCGACAAGGTTGTTTGTATACCTCTTTCATTTGGCGGAACCTTAGAAGTTCATGGAGAGAAACCCTCTAGTAGCCTAAAACTCATGACCTGTACCCAGGCCAAAAAATACCTACGAAAGAATTATGTAGACTTTTTGGTACATATCGTAGAGGAAAAAGGCAAGGGCAAAACAGTTCAATACATCCCCATTGTTTGGGAATATCTTGAGGTGTTTCCTGAAGATCTACCTGGTTTACCCCCAATTCGTCAAGTTGAGTTTTGTATTGACCTTGTACCTGGTGCCAACCCAATTTGTAAATCTCCTTATTGTCTTGCACCATCTGAAATGCAAGAGATGTCAAAGCAACTCCAAGAACTTTCAAACAAGGGATTCATTCATCCGAGCTTTTCACCTTTGGGCGCTCCAGTCCTATTTGTGAAAAAGAAGGATGGATTCTTCCATATGTGTATCGATTATCGTGAGCTCAACAAACTCACAACCAAAAATCGATATCCCCTACCTCGCGTTGATGATCTCTTTGATCAGCTACAAGGTGCGACCTGCATTTCAAAGATTGATCTGTGTTCTGGGTATCATCAACTTCGTGTACTCGAAGAAGATGTTCCCAAGATTGCTTTTCGCACTCGATATGGCCATTACGAGTTCACTATAATGCCTTTTGGTTTGACGAATGCTCTTGCCGTGTTCATGGACTTAATGAATAGGGTTTGTAAACCGTATTTAGACAAGTTCATCATTGTTTTCATCGACGACATCCTCATTTATTCTATGTCTCGAGCCGATCATGAACAACATCTCCTTTAACGATTGAACTCCTGAAGAAAGAAAAACTTTAGGCCAAATTCTCCAAGTGTGAATTTTGGCTAAAAGAAGTTCAATTTTTGGGACACATTGTTAAAGATCAAGGTATACATGTAGATCCCGCCAAAGTCAGTGCCATTATGGATTGTAGTACACCTACTACTCCTACCGAAGTTCGTTCATTTCTTGGTCTTGTTTGTTACTATCAACGATTCATCGCAAACTTTTCAAAGATTGCGGTTCCCCTCACCATTTTGACTCAGAAGAATAAACCTTTCGAGTGGGGACCCAAACAAGAGGAAGCCTTTCAAACTGTGAAATAAAAACTCTGTAATGCTCCTGTTTTATCTTTACCTGACGGCAACGACGATTTCGTTGTCTATTGTGACGCATCAAACTTAGGCCTTGGTTGTGTTCTCATGCAAAGGTACAATGTCATTGCCTATGCGTCATGACAATTGAAAATCCATGAGGAGGACTACACAACTCATGATATTGAGTTAGGAGCTGTAGTTTTTGCTCTCAAAATTTGGAGACACTACCTTTATGGTACGAAATGTGTGGTTTTCACTGACCACAAAAGTCTCCAACACATATTCAATCTGACGGAGCTAAACATGAGACAACGACGTTGGGTCGAACTTCCGAACGACTATGACTACGAGATTCACTACCATCCTAGTAAGGTGAATGTTGTGGCTGATGCGCTTAGTTGTAAGGAAACGTGTCAAACTTCATTGTGTTCTAGTTCAATCTGATATCCAGACACGTATCCTTCAAGCACAACATACATGTATGACCCAAAGCTTGTTGAAAAATGAGTTGCCACAAAATCTCGAACTTCAACTCAAACAAAAGACAACGGATTACTCTACTACAAGAACCATTTGTGGATTCCTAGTCAAGACTATCTCCACACCTTATTGATGGTCGAAGCTCATACGTTTCGTTATTCAATCCATCCTGGTGTAGTAAAAATGTATAAGGATCTTCGTACCAAGTATTGGTGGCCGAGTATGAAGAAGGACATTGCCTAATATGTGTCTAAATGCCTAACTTGTCTTAAAGTTAAGGCAGAACATCAACACCCATCTGGTTTACTTGAGCAACCACAAGTACGGTATAGAAGTGGGATAACTTTGCAATGGATCTCATCCCTAAACTACCACGCACACCTAGAGGTCATGATGCCATTTGGGGAATCATCGATCGTCTAACAAAGTCAGCACACTTTTTGGCAATTCGTGAGGATCTATCTGCTGACAAACTCGCCAAGATCCACGTTGATGAGATTGTATCTCATCATGGTGTTCCTTTGAACATCATATCCGATCGAGATGCTCGATTCTCATCTCACTTTTCGAAGACCATGCAATCTGCCATGGGAACCAAACTCAATCTGAGCACTGATTATCATCCTCAAATGGATGGATAATCTGAAAGGATAATTTAAACACTGTAGGATATGCTTAAGGCATGTGTGATCGACTTTGGTGGTAGTTGGGATTCACATCTACCATTGGTCGAATTCTCCTACAACAATAGTTATCATGCAAGCATCAATATGGCGCCGTTCAAAGCTCTATATGGTCGAAAATGTCGTTCACCTATCTGCTGGAATGAGATCGGTGAAGCTCAGCTCACTAGACCTGAACTCATTCACGACACAACAGACAAAGTTAAGAAAATTCACAAAAACCTTCTAACAGCTAGAAGCTGTCAAAAGAGTTACGCGGATAAACGACGCAAGCCCTTGGAATTCCAAGTTGGTAATCACGTCCTTGTCAAGGTATCTCCTTGTAAAGGTGTGATTAGATTTGGAAAGAAAGGAAAACTAGCAGCATGATATATTGGACCATTCAAGATCGCTAAGAGAATCGGAAAGGTGGCCTACCGACTTGAGCTACCTCCTGAACTTGGGAATATTCACCCAACATTCCACGTCTCCAATTTGAAAAAGTGTTTAGGCGATACAAACCTCCACATTCCCCTCAACGAAATTCACGTTGATGACACTACGCACTTTGTCGAGAAACCTGTGGAGATATTGGACCGTGAAGTCAAGAAGCTCAAGCGTAGACGTATACCAATAGTTAACGTTCGCTGGGAATCCAAACGTGGCCCAGAATTTACTTGGGAACAAGAGGATCAGATGAAAGCGAAATATCCACATCTGTTTCATAAAGTTTCCTCTAACTAAATTTCGGGACGAAATTTCCAAAAGTAGGGGAGACTGTGACATTTGTGCTTTTTCAATCATTGCAAATTACTAACAATTTCGTATACAATGAAACCCTGTGTTTTATTTCCAAATATTTTTGTATTCAATAAAATCTTGTATTTTGTTGATGAGAATGCAAAAATGTCAATCGTTGCACAATTTCGATCATTTTCGTGTTCGTTAAAGCGTTTTACGCATTTTTGCGAAACACGTAACCGTTCAACCAAAGGAACATGCATCCATGACAGTTTCAGGCATAATCAAAGTTACACATGTCTTAACACCTTTATATAACCTAAATATCAGGTTAAAGTGGTTTAAAATGGCAAAGAATTGAAAATACAAGTCCAATGGCCAAAAATGTCAAAAAAAATAATAAATATTTTTGCTTCTTCACCAAGTTTGCCACCTATCTCCAATTTTTGACACCTAACACTCATTTTGCCACACTTAATTTGGTGTTGACACATGTTAGGACACTAATCCACACTTGAGGACTCTTGTCATCACCTCCTTAATCCTAAAATAATATAAATACCCCATGATTCTTCCATTTTTACACACCACTTCAAAACACTTGAAAGCAAAGTGTGAAGTTCTTTTTCTATCCTTCTTGGAGCTTGTTTCCAGCCTTTGGAAGCCTCCTATCTTGAGTTCCGAAAGTGTTCTTCAACATGAGTAGGTACTCTTCCTAGTTCTTTCATTATTTTAGCTATTTTGAGCTAAAAGTCAAACAATTTGGCTTCCTAATTGACTTTTGTTTCTGACCATATTTGGTCTAAATCAATGTTCAAATTGGACGTTGCAACATGATCGTAATCACGAAGGTTATAGTCCCTAGAGATTTCACCTTTTGTTTACCACTTTACTAGTCGAAGTGACGAGTCAAAGTTTCAGTCAAAATGCCATGATGTGAATTTTTCGACGAAACTATTTTTAGGTATCAAACACCAAGTTTTGATACCAAATCAGTTTTATAAACTTAGTTAGACATATTTTGACATGTATAACTCGTCACTTCTAGTTTAGTGCTTATTTAGAGTCGTAAGTCGAGCGATCTTGACCACCGTTTGACTTTCGAATCCTACCCGTTTGGTCGATCTTAGGATCCGACCAAACACATATTGTGACCATAGATGTATAGGGAATAACTTACTGAGGTTATACCTTATGGTCACGTCGTTTGATTAGTGTTATGATAAGTTACTTCTATGTCCTTAAAAAATGACCAAAATGCCCTTTTGCGCATAAATCCATTTTAAACACATGTAACCAAATTTTTGACATATAAACTAATATTATAACATTTTCAAACATGCTTGGGCATTTAAGACTTATCATAGGACATGTTTAACCATCCGATCACACGTTTACGCTAATGACCCATTAAAGTAGCGTAACTACCTTAACGAGTCATAATGGGTCAAAAGCACTTAGGATCCTTTCCAAATCAGAATGTTAAGTTTCTTAAACCATATCACATGAGTTCCAACACTCATTTGGTTTATAAGGCTTCATTCTATCCAATCTCCCGTTTGGTAGTCCCGACACGCTAACATATTTATCTAACACATTAGGACACGTTTGAGCTTTGTTTATTCCGCTGATCAAGAACACTTTTGCAATCCCAAGTGAGTACATAGTTCTCTCTTTTCCATTTTCTAAATGTTTTGGGATGATTTATATGTGCCTATAATTATTTTCAAGATTTAAAACAATATACATGGTTTATATATACAAAATAATTTTCAAAGTGAGTACATAGTTCTCCTCTTTTACGATTTGCAAATGTTTTGGGGTGACTCATATGTGCTAGATCATTTACAAGTTTTCAAAAACAATGTCTATATATAAAAACAATACGATTTCAATAATGTGAACAACTTGTTGATGCGTTATCCATAACACGAATGACATGCATTAGCTTTGGCCGAGCCGACTAGTAGTATGTTATGGTAACATAGGACTGATAACCCCATTTTCGGACTGTTCACTGGATTTGGTGGAAGTTTGGGTAATGACAGAAACTGTTTCTGATTAACAAATCATTTGTTGATTTGTTAGTCTAGTTAAAGAGACCTTTGGTGGTATAGTTAACATGTGAGTCCCAAAACTGATTCGGATCACAGTGGTTGATTGTTATCACCCAAACACTATGGATTAGTTGTTTGAATGTGCAAATACTAAGAAAAACCAAGCAAAGAAGATGAAGAATCTTGAATGGATCAAACAACTAGTGTTACATATGAAATCCCAATAACATGTAATCAATAACAGCACCTGGATAATCGGATGAAGCACAATAGCAAAAATCACAACTCAAGAGAATCACCAAAATCTGTTCCAAGAAACTTGGACATACATTCATTGAATATATACAGACTGATCACCCAGCATATTTATTAAATACGCTGGGCTATTAAATACGTACATGTAAGTTTCACAAAATAGTACTTTTGACCCTTTTGATTGTCTAACTATTACAGAATGAGCTCAAACTATGGTTCATGAAGTACCAAGGTCTCCAAAAGTTCTAACCATACCCCCCCTAGACCGTTGCGTGCTTGATTTTCTTCAATCTTGTTTTCGAGCTTTAGGGTCTGCGCCGTTCTTCTGTTTGTGGTTTTGTTGCTGTATCAGTTGTTTTTTTGATAAAAGCTTCACTAATGGTTTGATGGGCCTCCATTGTGACTTCATATTGGATGAAGTCGGAGGTGGTTGAATGATCTAGACGTCTGAATCTGGAGATGGATTTTGGTTGGTGGAGAGGATGATTCTTGCTCAGTTGTTTTCTTCTTGCTAGACTCTTCATTTTTCCTTTTTAGCTTCCACTCTGAGCAATATTTCCATTACTTCAATCTTTCAAGCTCTCGCACGCTCGACTGCCCTCTGAAAGAGCAATTCCTTCCTCAAGATATTCATTTCCGGCCCCAACGTTATCTTATGTCCGTACAAGATATTCAGGTCGGAAAGACAGAACATAAAAACGTCCATAGGGTCCAGAATGCGAATGTCTTCATTTGAATTAGACCTTATGTCTGCCTCACCTGTTTTGCCATCATAGAACACTTCTTGAAATTAGTGAGCGTCACAGGTTGTTTGGAGGAAGCTTCACCCTGGTAACCACCTTTGCTGATTTATAACCCATGTTATCTTTCCCTTACCGGTGAATGGATCCTTGGTGGTTTTAGACACACGTTTTCTGGGGTGCTGAGGCTTGAACACTGAAAATCCTCGCAAGCATTCTCTTTGTATTAATCTTTCTAAATCTCCGCCAATGCTATTGTTTGTCAGATTAATAAGCTCGTGCTTGCTAAGCTCTCGTATGTCCCATATGGGTAAGCTTTGCATATCGTGAGCGCTTCAAAAATATTGAATCACTCCACCTCTTCGTTTTACCACGAACCAACCGGTCAGATTGCAGTACTTCCAACTATTGATTTTCAGTACTATTTTACCTGATAAAAGTCAGGCATTTTCGCTCTGTCCTTTTTAAACCACTATGGATGTTGTGGTTCAAATTCATCTCCCCTATCTGTTTCATACACCATATCTTCTTCTGACCCCCATTCTAGGATTTCTGCTTTATCAACTTCCTCTTCGTCGTTGTCGTCATCAAGGCTAACATCAACCGCTGATTCAAGACTCTTTTCCTTCATTTGGCTTTGTTTGCTTTCTTTTTCTGCTTTCTTTCCCTAAATAAGTCAAAGTTGAAGATGTTTTCATTCGAGTACTTCGGCTTTCTGTTTGCAACACCATATAGCTCTTGTACCATTTCATGAAGCTTCTTCATCCCTTCTTGTTGAAATGTAATAAATTCTATTTGCTTAGCAACGTATGCGTGTAGTTCTTTGTTCTTTCAACTTTCTCTTGAGAACATTAGTGTCATTGACTTTGTTTTTCAACAGCCAGAACTCCTTAGCAGAAAATAAACCGACTTCTTTAGATAGACGGTTGTAAAGCTCTTGAAAAGGTCTGGGTCGAGAGGGAACTTGCTGACGATGAGGTTGAGCCGATACTGGAGGTTTGGGTGAACGCTTGCAGATGATCCTTCTCCGATTTTCTCTTCTTTGGCGTTGCAGCCTCCTTGGAGAAGGCTCAAGTGGATCAGCAAAGAGTCCCTCCATGAATCTATCTAATTGTTCTTGCTCTGATGTAACAACCTCATGGGTTTCAGATTTCAGATTCAGACATTTCCCTTATCTTCATTCTCCTATCCCGTTTCTCAGCCTCCGCCACCGCATGGATGGCTTGCATTCCTTCAATCTCTTCCCTATTTGATCCAGCGCGAATGCTATCAGCCATGATTCGCTCTGGGTTTGGCACATCTTTCTTGCTCTTCTTCCTTGACGGTTCCTCTTCTACGACTTTCTTTCCTTTTTCCTTGTGCTTACGTACCAGTGGAATTTCTTCTTCTACTTAAGCTTCTTCATCAACATCAACTGAATGACTTATGCCTTCTCTAACTTTCCTTGTCTTTTCTCGATTTTTTGATGTAAGCAGCTAGAACAACTGGAAATATATCTTCTCGATACATCCAGTGGTGTAACATCACCCACTCTTTGGTTTTTAACTCAGTAATCTGCCTTCCTTTTGGTATTTGAAAATGATACGTGTTTCCATCATGCGGCAGGTTTCGATGTTATCATTAATGAGTAATTGCATGAATCTAGGATACATCGCCCATGCACCTTTATTGACGTTGTTAATCATGCAATAAAAAATCAATCCAGAAATGTTGAACGGCTGATTCGTACACAGATTCAGCATAGCCGCGAACCACTCTAAATTCAAACAATCATAACCGCCCTTTCGATGATAGACGCTCATACAAAACGTATGAAAAATGAACCTCCAGTCTTTCGTAAGCTCTGACTTCTTGATCTCGTTTTTGTGACGAAAGTCTCCAATGTAGTTCATCCCACGAAATCCCTCTAGAGTTCCCTCCTTCTTTAACTTCAATGGATCAATGGCAGTGTCACCAATGCTCAGCACTTTTCGAATTCGTTCCTCGGTGACTTTAATTTCCTTGTTCCGCGCTGTTGCTGTAATATGTTTGACGTTGTTCAGCATTCTCCAAAATTCTTCTATGTGAATGGAGTAAATAGTGGGATTTGCTTGGATTGCATAGCTAAATTTACTCCGTGACAACCAATCCATCACATCTTCAAAATCGGGCTCTGGAGGAACTACAAGACTAATCGAAACCATCCAATTGAAAATGTCACCGGTTCCATGGAAGATGGTGTTCGAACTCGCAGACAAACCCATACCATCAACATATGACTGTATGCAGATTTTCTCTCGCAGTCTGTCCCAAGACATATCGAAGAAGCTATTCAAGATTCAAGTTGGGTACAAGCTATGCAAGAAGAATTAGCCCAATTTTAGAAACTTGAAGTTTGGGAACTCGTTGACTTACCAGGCGGAAAGTATCCAATTGGTACCAAGTGGGTGTTTCGTATCAAGATGGACGATAGTGGTGTAGTTATCAAGAATAAGGCTAGATTAGTGGTTCAAGGGTTTCGACAAGAAGAGGGGATTGACTACGAGGAAGGTTTTGCACCGGTTGCACGCTTAGAAGCTATCAGAATCTTCTTAGCCTATGCCTCGTTTAAAAACTTTAAGGTGTTTCAAATGGATGTAAAGAGTGCTTTTCTGTATGGGAAAGTGAAAGAAGAAGTCTATGTCTGTCAACCTCCAGGTTTTGAAGATCCTCACTTCCCCACGAAATACTACAAGCTTGACAAAGCTCTCTATGGTCTTCACCAAGCTCCTCGAGCATGGTACGAGACTTTGTCAACATATCTTCTGGAATGTGGATACTCAAGAGGGAAAATTGATATGACTCTTTTCACAAAGCGGATTGGAGAAGATGTGATGCTGGTTCAGATCTATGTAGACGATATCATTTTTGGGTCAACAGATGAAGCTCTATGCATGGAGTTCGAGAAGTTGATGAAAACGAAGTTCGAGATGAGCATGATGAGAGAACTCACGTTTTTCTTAGGATTAGAAGTGAAGCAAAGAAAAGATGGCATCCTCATTCATCAGGCTAAGTATATCAGAGATATTCTTTCCAAGTACAACATGAATGACTGCAAATCCGCCAGCGCTCCTTTTGTTTCTCAGATGGAACTCACTTCAGATCTTCAAGGAAAGTCAGTGAACAAATCTTTCTATCGCTCAATGATTGGCTCGTTAATGTATCTGACCGCTAGTAGGCCTGACATAATGTGGGCTGTCTGTCTCTTTGCCCGCTTTCAGACGAATCCCAAAGAATCGCATGATGCTGGCGTCAAGAGAATTTTCCCCTATCTCAAAGGAACTCCAAAGCTTGGTTTGTGGTATCCTAAAGTTAGAAATTTTGATCTAATTGCTTACTCTGAAAGTGATCATGCAGGTTGCAAAGTAGATAGAAAATCTGTCTCAGAAGGCTGCCAATTCTTAGGAAATCGTCTTATTTCGTGGCAGAGCAAAAAGCAGACAACAGTCTCTACATCTACCGCTCAGGCTGAATACACGGCAGCTTACAGTTGCTGTTCACAAGTCCTTTGGATACAGAATCAGTTGTTAGATTATGGGATCAACATCATGAAGACTCCAATATTCATCGACAATGAAGCGTGTCTGGGGATTATGAAGAATCTTATCCACCACTCGAGAACGAAAAACATCGAAATTCGCATTCATGCGATTAGATATGCGTACGAGAAAGGATGCATCCAAGTGGTGCCAGTGGATTCAGTGCAACAAAAAGCTGATATATTTACGAAAGCCTTCGATAAAGCTCGATTCAACCAGTTGGTAACCTGGTTGGAAATTGTGAACTTCCTTGAGTGGAATTAACTTTTGGTGATAAAAAAATGGTTTTCATAATAAATAACAATCTCACTAAATGTGCCCAACAAAATGATTTTCTGCAAACTTAAAATTTCTTTTCAAGTAACGGATCCTAGAAAATGAAATTTTAAGGGGGAAGTTTTCCAGAAAATATTGTTGAGACAGAATCCTTTATCTGGCACCTGCACCAGAAATGATAGAAAAACTGCTAACACTTTTGTTCTGATCTTAAAACAGAAAAAGATTAAGGCCTCAAGCAACGACGTGTCAGTAGATTCAACAATACCTTGAAGTAAACTGCGAAAAGGAGACAACCTCTAATGATCACACAAGAATTCTGAATACCCACAATGTTGTGCAACTTGCGGGTAACACGTTGCGGCATATGACTTAATGGTCTTAAATCTTACGTTGCTAGATTGCCAAAGTCCGAGATTTTGGGTCTTTATATTGACTAATCATTCGGGGATATCATAGTTGCTCTTCTGCTGCATCCAGATATATGCTGACCTAGACACAATTATGATATCTTTTCAAAAAGAGCCTATGCGGCCAAAACCCTACACAAATGAAGCTCTCATTGAGAATCATTCAAGTGCTTAAATCGTACCGCATCTGGTATCTGTCATAGCCCTCGTTAGACCTTGGTCTCTCTGCTGTACGGAAGTACTGACCTGAACACCAACTGTCTAACGTTGAAATTTCAAATACGAATGAGGTCAATATATTCACCTGCTATGAGGAATCTTTGTGCATACCTTGATCACGGGGGTATGTCCTGTTGTGGGACTCACGGGCAACACATTCTGATTGTTTCAGCATGAATGGGGGAACATCGAATTTCTTCTCAATATTACCGCAACATGATAAAAGGCTCTTCGATCGCATGTTGAAAGATAGGCGCATGGATTTAAAAGGACAAATACTGACAGTTTATCTTGTGCCTAAATTATTTAAAGTATCTAATATCTTATCTTCAATTAACAAAATGTTACCAGTATGATCCTTTGCAGGAAAGTCATAGGATCCGAAATCAGTAAGCGTAAAATTTTATGTGAAAAAGGAAGCTTCCTGACCCAAAAACAAATTTCTGGATCCAAACTGCAACTTTCTATTTTTCTTATGCTTATTTTTAATTTCATGCAATATTTTTAACCAAAATGGGCACATTTTCGAGAAAATTTTGAAGTTTTCGAGCGTAATTGATTTCAAGAATCTTAGGCTTGAAGTAACCTTTGAAAAATATCTGGGCGGCGTAATTAATTATCCAGCATAATTAATAATTACGCTGGAATGTAAATTCATATTAATTCTTTACTTTTTATCGTTAGTAAATATTTTCAAACTTCTATTCATCTTCTTATTCACCTGTAAACACCCACACTCTCTGTTTTTCAATCCAAAATCAGTAAATCTGAATCCGAATCGATATTGGTATTATTTCGATATTCAAATGTCCATTGCTATATGTTTAAGTGTGTTTAAATCATCTCAGTCTGTTATGTTTATATATATATATCTTTCATGACCTAGCCGGTTCAAGTTTGGTAAAAGGGTGTATCAAGAAATTTTTGAATATGGTGTATTTATGTTGAAGATGGCGGATTTAGTCAGGTCAAGGATTGGCGGATTTAAGTCTTTAACGCGAGTTCAAGCAACCGGCGTATTAGACAAATACGCCGACTAAGCTAAGCGTAGATAGTCATCTACGCTGGCACTTAAATACGCTAATCTATGATCATCGTAAATATGTTTGATCAGTGTATTTGTACGAGACATCTAATGGCGGATTTAAGTTTTGAACGAAATATTTAGTAACTGGCGTATTAGAGTAATACGCCCGTCAAGACAGCGTAATAAATCATTTATGCCGAAAATCACTTAATTCCGCCAAGCCAGATGCTATGCATATTTATTCTTGATGTTTCAGCGTAGATAACAGCGTTTTTATTTTTATTTTTGTAGATATATATTTTATATATGTATATATTTTTTAATATTTGTATCTATATATACATATCCATATACTTTTGTATATAAATCTAACCTGGTTGGTTTCCACATTTCAGAAATGGCTCAACAGTTGGTATGGGACGGTACGAGAAAGCATAATCAGCCAATCACTCTTCCTGCGTTGGTGTGAGTTTCAACTTGTTGAGGCAGATTAGAAAAATGTTCATCGACGTAGATATTGGAGTTTTGTCTTCTTTGGGTGGTTCATCCACAACCTGCTGTGAAGAAGAATCATCATGAGTGGATGCATTCTCAGCAGATGTGTCACCATTTACTTCGAACACCGGAAGAGTAGGAGAGGCAGAGGCAGGGATGAAACGGGTTGTAAAAGGAATAAAACTAATGTCTGAGACATCAAACAATGGCTCCAATGGAGTGGATTCTGCAGGTTCGATTCAGTGACGGGTTCATCGATGCTAAAAGTGTTGAATATAATATCCACGTCATAAACCACTTCGGAGCGCTTCTAGTGTTAGTGGAGTTTCCTTCTTGAAAATGGACGTAGTACGATTCAATCACCATCTTTGTCCATTTGTTGTAGACTCGATATGCCTTTTGAGAAGATGAATAGCCCATGAAGTAGCACACGTCACCGACTGCTTCAAACTTGATGAGATTGTCTTCAGTGTTGAGAAGTGTGCATGAACATCTGAACGGTCTGAAGAAATCTATCAGAGGCTTCCTTTTGAAAAGTAGTTCATAAGTTGTCTTTCCGTGAGGTTTGACAATAGGAACGCGATTCAAAACATAGCATGCTGTGTTGACTGCTTCAGCCCAGAAGATTAGGGGAAGCTTAGAGTCGACAAGCATAGTTCTTGCAGCTTGAATGAGAGTTCTGTTTTTGCGTTCTGCTACCCCGTTTTGCTGAGGAGTCCTGGCAGCGCTGTATTGGAGGCGAATTCCCTTATCTTCACAGAAGGAGACAAACGTATGATTTTTAAATTCAGTTCCGTTGTCGCTTCTGATGGAGTTGACTTTCAGCTTTATCACGTTTTCAATCATGGGAATGAAGCTCTTCAGAATGGATACTGTTTCGCTTTTGGCTTCAAGAAAGAATACCCATGAAAACTGTGAGAAATCATATGTAATCACCAAACAATAAGATCTTTTAGCTAAACTTTTAACACTAATAGGGTCGAAAAGATCCATGTGAAGTAATTGCAGTGGGGCAGATATCGTATTCACTACTTTGGACTTATGAGGCTTTTTATGTTGCTTTCCTTGGGCACATGCGATACACTTTTCAGAAAAAGGAAAACCTTTCATAGGTAAACCTCTTACTAGATTTAATTTTGAAAGTTTATTTATGTTCTTAAAATTCACACGCCCCAAACGCCTGTGCCACAACAGTGATTCCGATTCAGATGCTCTTGAAACAAGGCAAGTCATTTGCTCAATTGATTTGGCATTTTTTATATTTAGCACGTAGGTGTTATTTTGACAGGGAGCTCTAAGCATGATCATTTCTTCAGGACGGAGTAACCGGGTTTGAGGAATAAGCACTCCGTGTCATTGAACAACACCGCAATTCCTTTGTCACAGACTTGTGAAACACTCATGAGATTGTAACACAATTCTAGAACATAGTTCACATTCTCCAAAGTGAGTGTTTCTGACACGACGTCACCCATTCCAACGAATTTTCCTCCCTTTTCGTCTCCGGCAAATGATACAAAGTCACCATCAATAACTCGAAAGTTGGTAAGCAAATCCTTTAACCCGGTCATGTGCCTGGAGCAACCGTTGTCAACATGCCAAATATATTCCATGAGCATCCGAAGCCATTTCTAAATTTATTCTATTATACAACAACAACAACAAAAAAATATGTACATATTAGCTAGCTTTACATTAGTTCTATCATGATTTTGAGCAAGAGAGTTTTCTTTTCTTTTCCAAAAACAGGATAAATCAACTATGCATTTTACTGATTCTTTAAACTGTCAATTTAATCAGTAAAACTTTAACGAGATCTTGACTAGGTTTGGAAAATTTCTTGCTTTTGCAATGTTTTGTCGTATGTCCTAAATGACCATAGCGAAAACATTGTTTTTGACTCGATCTTTTCTTCATGGGTGCTGAGTGTGAAGATGATTTATGTGATGAGAATCTGGAGCAATTTGAGGAGTTTGAGGACGTAGTGTGGCTTGAATCTTCGGCTTTCTCAAGTTTCTTATCAGGATGATGTTTATCTTTAATGTCGACTTCACTGTGCTCATTGTCTGATGAGGAGTTTAATTCTTGACTTTCATCTGACCTTTCTCCATCACTTTCTGAAGTTGTTGTGCTTGAATCTTCAGTGAAATCTTTATCAGTCTCTGACGTACCTACAACTGATGAAACAAATTCTGGAATTTCCTCTGTAAGGAATTTTCCAAAACTGTTTTTCTTTGACTCTGGCACATATACAGGAGATTCAAGCATAACATTTTCATCATTAAGAACAAAGTTTAGGTCATGACCCTCAACCTTAGCAAGGCTTTGGTTGTGAGCCTTAAGTGTAGGCACATTGCCATTACAGCCACCCGAATATTCAATTTAGGCATAAGGCCGTTACAATCATCCATCCTAGATAAACTATTACAGTTATCTCGAATAGAAATTTTGTTCATCTTATCACAATTCCAGGTGAACCAGTTGACAGTTGAATAACTGTCGCCAGAATAGCCTATTCCTATTTTCATCCCTCCACAATCATCTTCCCCATCGCACACATCTTCCTTACTCTCGCACAGATCTGCATTACTTTCAGAAAAGTTAGTGTTGTTTTCGGATTTATAAAAAATACTTTGATCCAAAAGATCATTTTTATTGATTAAGTCGTTATTAGGATGAAAAGATGGCATAGGAACATAATTTTTGTTGTGCGGAGGAGGAAATAATTTTCTTTCGTTTCCGAATTTATCTTTATATCCAATTCCATTCTTTATGAATGTCAGTCGTTGGCAGTTTACAATATCAACCAGTGCTTTTTGACTTATTTTCCATTTATCAATAATGATTTGCAATTTGTTATTTTTGTTTTGGGATTTTTCTAGCTTTTCTGTCAAATCATTTATGATAAAGTCTTTTCTGAAAACAAATTCCTTTAGAGTCTGCATTTCAGCTATGGTTGAATTCAACTTTCACTGATATGCAGCCTCATTTTCTTTTAGTTCTTGATTTATTTTCAAAACTTTTTCTTTCTCTTTAGTTATATCACGGTTGAGTGATTTGTAGTGTGCCACGGCGTTCAAACATGGTTTTGAGCACAGCTTTGCTTTAAATTCATATGGAATGTTGTTTACCAAATCCTTCTCCTCGGCTTCTGATTTCATGGCAGTGGTAGATGTTCCAACCGCTTCATTCTTGCTGGTACTGATGACTTCTTGAACTGCAGGCTTCGACTCATTCATTTCAGCTTTCTGTTGTCTCTTATCTGAGGCAGGAGTGATGATGCTTTTAAACCAGTGTCATCTTTTGGAATCTTGGAGGTTTGTTTTTCAACACCATTTGAAGCAGACGTGGCAGAGACAGTGGTGATGTTTGCCATGAGGGCCTTGTTTACTTATCCCTTTGCCTCAGCTATCTCCTCCGACCAATCATAATCTTCCACCACTAAAGCCTTATGATTATTGTCAGCAGCATTATCATTTCCTTCAATAGCAATCGGCCTCCTTCTCTGGTTGATTTCGGCATTCTCGTTCTTCAGCAACGGACACTCTCTTTTGAAATGGCCCAAGTTTTTGCAGTTATAACACCTAAGCTTGGACTTGTAAAATCCAGCTTTTCCAAGAGCCAACCTCTTTCCCGTTTTATACCGTAGAGTGATCATTGCCATCTGCCACTTCAGATCCATCTCCTCCATGTCGTTTGGATCTACTTGATACATGTCCTCAGCTATGAGGAAATCTCTCTTCAACTCTCCCGACATAAGCGCCTCATAGCTGCTTAAGAAAGTATTAAAAAGAGCGACATATTCTGTGGAAATTTTAAGTGCTTGAGTGTCGCAGGCCACGGTGGTCTTCTCGGAGGATGACGAGGCCTTCACAGAGTTCGCGGAAAGCATTCGAATAAGATTCGACAGCACTTTGGGAATTTAATCCACATGAGGTGACAGGAGCAAGAAATGCCATATTCTTGGGAACTGAGGTTGCAGCAGCTTGCTGAGATGTCTTCTGAGAATATCCAGTTTGATTCATCTCTCGTTAGACAGTGTCCATTTCAAATGCTTTTAAGGTGTTAATCAATTCCGAGAGTGTGACTGGCATTGTGCTGGTGAGGAAAGTTCTCTTAATCATCATGCATTGAAGACTCCATTCTTTTGGTAGAGAATCTAGCAGCTTCTTGATTGATGCATAATTTGCAACTAGGTTTCCCACTTTCTTCATCTTGGTCAACACCCCCATAAATCGACTTATGTCGTCGGACAAGCTTTCGCCACGAATACTTCCAAACATATCATATTCTTTCTGCACCATGTCTCGTTTGTTCTCCATGAGTTCCTCATTACCTTCATAATGGTCGATTAGAGCCAACCACAGTTCAAGTGCCGGGGTGTATTCTTGAAACAGGTTGTTATCATCCTTCGACAGAGCCATAGTAAGAGCAGCGTGAGCCCTTCGGTCAGTTGAATGAGCGTCCTATCTTCATCTGTAAACGTTGAAGGATCTTCATTGATAGTAAAGATGTCGTCACGTATTATCATAGGAACATGCGGCCCCACAGTGACTGACATCCATTGAGTATAATCGGTATACTCAAAAAAATATTTGATCGTGTTTTTCCAACTGCTGAAATCTTCCGAACCTTTCAACTTTGGTGGCCTTGTAGTGGTTCCAGTTTCAAGTTCGGCTTGGGCAACCGGATTGAGTTGATTTAGAGACATGATGGATGATCGATGGTTAAATACGCTGGGTTTTGATGAATCAAAAACAATTACGCTGCAAAGAGAAGACAATTACGCTGGCTAGGAGGTAAATACGTTGGACTAGAGATCAAATTCGCTACACTTGGTAACAATTACGCCGATGGGGATCGGCGACTATGTCCTACAAAATGCTAAATCCGCTGGATGTTTGAAAACAAGCAAAGGTTTAGTTAATTTCGCTGAACACAGTGATAAAATCCCTAAGGATTTGTATCATTGATCTCGAAGTCGCCTGCGATTAATTTTGCTGAAACTCTGCAAATCCGCTGATTTAAGACCAGCGTATTTGTTAAATATGCAAAATTCAAGTTAATTAGGCTAGCTTCAAAAATAATTAGGCTAACTTCAAATATATCTACGCTAGCTTCAACATTAAATACGCCTAGAAGGGTTTTAGTACGAACAAAAACCCTCTAATCACCAAAAAACGACCCAAAATTCATGTTTCTTGGCAGCTAAATGAACAAATGTTTACCAACTACTGATTAACAACAACCCAAAGATTAAACGCACCAGATCAAGCCATTTTAATCCCAAAAATTTGAAAAACCATAAAACTTTGAAAACTTTTGTAGAACCTTCAAAACTTGACAAATCTTAACAAAAACTCAAACAATCAAGAGCACAAAGGCTTTGATACCAAATTGTCAGTCCCAAAACAGATTCGGATCACAGTGATTGATTGTTATCACCTAAACAACTATGATTAGTTGTTTGAATGTGCAAATACTAAGAAAAACCAAGCAAAGAAGATGAAGAATCTTGAATGGATCAAACAACTAGTGTTGCATATGAAATCCCAATAACATGTAATCAATAACAGCACCTGGATAATCGGATGTAAGCATAATAGCAAAAATCACAACACAAGAGAATCACCAAAATCTGTCTAAGAAACTTGGACATACATTCATTGAACCATGTATTTATACAGACTGATCACCCAGCGTATTTATTAAATACGCTGGGCTATTAAATATGCCGCGTACATGTAAGTTTCACAAAATAGCACTTTTGACCCTTTTGATTGTCTAACTATTACAGAATGAGCTTAAACTATGGTTTATCAAGTACCAACGGTCTCCAAAAGTTCTAACACAACACATGTTTGAATATGTTCATTAAAGAACGATCAAAAGTTTTCACAATTAAAACACGGACGATTTATTTATACATGGACAATTGGTTAAGACACAGACGATTGATTTATAACACGTAAAAATGGTTTTGAACAATCTATTACAAGGTTTTTCAAAAGAAACGTTTTTGTCAAGATTCATGGTATTAGGTTTTCAGAACTCTAAGCCAACTTGTTTTAGTTGGTTAATTATATTGTAATATCAAACACTTTTGATACGAGGTTTTCACTTAATGACTCTTGTAGTCAGACGAGTTGTTGCAACATGTAACAAAGCCACGAATTTGACACACTCACATAACCTATGTACTCGCCGGTATTTTTATGCTGACTCTCTTTTCACATATGTTTCAGGAGTCAATGCTTGATAATATGATGCATGCTTCACGTAGGAATGGACGCGGGCCTTAGTGACTTAAAACATGAAAGAGAATTTATTTATGTGTTGTTTCTGTTTATCCCAAGACAATGTAAAAATTTAATTTAATAAAACAAAATTTTAAATTCCATGAGTTGTGAAACAATAGTTCTGTGACATGACTCCCCGATGTTTCCGCCGTGGTTCGTTGTTTTACGTGGTCGGGGTGTTACAATCATCCTCCACGACAACATTATTCATATTCATCTGCATCCTCCACGACAACATTATCGTATTCATCTGCATCCTCCACATAACGATATGCATAGTCTTCTGCCTTCGAGATACTTATATTGTTTAGTTCCTCTTTAAAATCAAACTCGAATGAGCTTTCATCAACACCCAACATTTCTTTTATCTCTTCTTTTATGTAGTTGTGTACAAACTCCCCTTCCTCTACACCATGCTCTAGATAGAATACTTTTGGTTGCATAATAGGAACAGCCGTTGTAGGACGAACGTCTGTGAAGATTCATGTATGCTCCGCATCGTGAACAGGATCTTTAGTCTCCCCCTTACTTTGAGACTCTTCTTGATTCGTTTCATCATTCAAAAATGCATCATAGTCGAATGAATCATTCATGTTCACTTGTACCACCTGACTAGTACCTGCTTGATTATTATTGTTGTCATCATCTTTATCATCGTCATCTTTCTTATCATCACCACCAACATCATCATCGTCATCATCATTTTAATCATTATCACCATCATCATCTTGTTCCTCATCCTCAACATTAAACACCACTAGATCTCTGATTTGTTTCTTAGTCTTTTCAGCATCATAGGGAACATCAACTACTGATCCAATCAAAACAAACTTGAAAATATCAATCTCATGCTCAACATGCAAAACTACAGGAATATCATCTATCTTTTTCCTTTCCTTTGGCTGCAACTGCAGTATCAACTTCAGCTTTCCATGCCCTTTTGGCAGCTTGCTTTTTAGCTTCCTCAATCTCTATCAAATCAAACTTAACACCGAAATCAATACCCAATTTCTTTTGTAAAAACTTTTGGAATAGATCAAACTTTCTGTCTTTCCTTCACTGCTTCCAAACCCTTTCTATCATTCTCAAGAAATTTGATTCTTTCATCCAGCTTAATCTTTTGAACATTAAAGAAATCTTATCCATTCCACTCATAGATTCAAAGTTAGTGAATGCAAGCTCACCAAAATCATCTCCAGTTGGAAAAGATAATCTGCGTCGAGAAGAAGGTGGTGTAAACTGTTGTTGAACTTGTGGTGTTGGTTGTTTAGGTGGTGATGGTGGACGTGGTGGTGTTGTATGTTGAATTTGAGGAGATGGTGGTTGTCGAACAATAACAGGTGGTTCTTGATCTTGTATAATGTTTTCAATCACAGCTTCGATCTCAGACGTCTCCTTATCTTTACTCGCTGAACCAGCCTCAGCAGTCTTTCTCTTCAAATACTTACGTCTTGCTTTCCTCGTCACTGGAGACCATGTTGTCTTTTTGGTGACATCTTTTGGGTTACTCTTCACACGCTTATCCTTCTTTGGTGGTCTCTTGATTATTTCTTCTGGTTCTGACGGCACTTAAGTTTCGTCATCATCACCTATTACCTTTCGTTTACATTGCTTGGCTTTTTCTACTACTGCTTCGTAATCAATACTCTCATCAGAACTCGATTCATCTTTATCTTTATCATGGTCAGAAGTAGCAGATATACTCATAATTTGATTAACTAGACATAAAATGCGTGAAATTCATTTTATTATAGTGACAATTAATCAAGATATACTTTTCAATGTTTCTGTTTCACTAATTGTTAAACTTGCACAGCCTGAAATGATTTTGACAGGGCTTCGCCTTATCAATCAACCAAAACATTTTAAACAAAAGAACGCACGAAGTCTATATATAGGCATCCACTTCGTGCGAACTAAACTACCTTCGTACGAAGTACCACTTCGTACAAAGTGAACATACCTACTTCAAAGTCTAGCATTTCAAGCCTATTACATGACCCGGACATGACTCAAAGACGTAGGCGATAGGCATACTGCATCAACAATTGATATAATTAAACACATTAAGCTTTGGAAATTTACCAACCCATCACATCTCCACACTTATCATTTGCTAGCCCTCAAGCAAACTTGCTCATTACCATCCAACCATTAAAAGCATTGCATTTCCCATTCCCTTAAGAATTCTCAGACATGGTCAATAGTCATACCCTAACTCATAAGACTTACAACCTATCAATAGATCTCTATTTCACTGAGTAGAATGATGCAACATTTAATAAATAAAGCAATTGCCCAACCAAGTTTAACTAATCTTCAAGTCTCACAAGTGTTCACACCCTCACAATTGTTCTCTCCTCTCAGTTTGAAATAAAAGAAAACTAGTAAATGTGCACTAATATTTATTCACTCCATGACCAAAATACAAAACTTGTTTTAATTTGGTTGACAGACAATCACACTTTCATCAATCTAACACGAATAATGAACATATCCAAAGGACTTATGGGTTTTGAGTTTTAGTTTTTGGGTTTTGGGTTTTGGCTAACGGTAGGAAGAACAATGGTTTAAGGTAAGAAACACAAATCCACCTATATACCCTTATTTATTTCTATAAACGCCTGCAATTGGGTGATATGACCCATAACTTTATTGCTTTTCACAACCGTTCAATTTATTTATTTTTAGGATGAACATGGATAACATACATGATTGTGGGTTGTGGCGATATGGTTATAAATGGGTTTAGCAAATGAATAGATAGACAGTTCAAGAATGGCTACTAGGGTGATGAGGGTTTTTTTTTGTAAAGGGGTCATATGGTGGTAAAGTGGAAGGATGTCCTAAAAGTGTTTATCATCTATGTGCAAACATTCGGTTCGTGGTTTTGGCATGCATCAAATTAGTCAGGTTCTCAAACAAAGCAATGTATAGGCCTAATCTCAAACAATCAATAGAGACAAGCATATATGTATCAGTATTCAAGAAAGGCTCAAGATCTCACAAACAGGAAGGATGGGGTTACCGATGTGACACATATGTTACTATACAACTTGTTATTCCTAGCTAGGCAATTCTATATATTAAAAAAAATCTCACTGAAAAGGCTTTATCAAGGAGCTTAAAGAGTTTATGACCATGACTAGGGACCAAAATCTATACTCTAGCAAGTAAACAATTAATGGTGTTCGTGGTTTTCAAGTTTTGGTTGAGTTACTTAAGGGTAAAAATTTTCAAAATTTCCATATTTTTGAAGATCGTTATTTTAAAAAAATTCTCCTCATCCCACACTTGAGATACATTGTCCCTGATGTATACTGTTTTTAATGGCACATGTAGAAACAAGGAGTTTAACCAATTAAGCACAACATTTCTATTCTAAGATCCACCCCCAACAACCATTATCAAAATAACATAATATCCCTAACATTGTTTTTCAACACCACCAAAATTAAACACACCAAAAACAAAATTAAACAAGCAAATAAACAAAAGTACAAGGAGTTCAAATAACACCCACAAATTATAATCATGAGCATGCACTAAGATATAAGTAAAATAACACATGAACCTGATCAGAGTGCACAACGAGTAATCTACCCCATCATATGGAGGTGGGGGATAAGGTGGCCAAAAGGTACACTGATACATGTCCCTAATAAGAGCCACTACCCCATGTGGATCTACAGAGCTAGACAAACTGGATCCCTACTCAGGCAGCGTCGGTGGGTGTGGTGGTACCCACTCAGATGGCATAGACTGTGGTTATCGAGGCATCTGTTGTGTTACCTCATAAGGCAACATCTCAGGATCCTTCCAATCTTGGGGCATCGGCCTCTCCGTGTATTCCCATCCACATGCATAATCATAGCCTTCCTAAACACTCGGTCCTCTTTTAACCCATGGCTTTTCCAATCATACATCAATCAAGCCCTCTTTTCCAAGCTAAAGAGCTCATTTGGTCGAGCTTGGATCATCACTTCATGAAGGTGTTTGTAGTATAATGACCCATGTAGCTCGGGTGGGAAACCTGTCATAGCAAGTGTAGGCATAACCGCCATCCTACCTCTTCGTCCCCTAACTTCCTCTACTTTTAATTCATCCTCATCATCTTCAACATCCGGGCCTCGAGAAACTGATCCGTCCTATCAACCTTTAACATGTGCGTCATCCTTCTCAACTCGTATATCCACAACGAATTCTGACAAAATGAACTCAACTTAATTGAGTTTTGTGATATTTTCTATCCTCTCACTCCCATTTGAATCGCCCCCTTCTTCACTAGCATCTTTGATAACAATCTACAATGTGGGATTGTTTTCTTAGCATGCCTCTCCCTCGACTCCTAAATATTGTACATAATTAAATGTTGAGGCGAAAATTTGGGAGAACCTGTTATCAAAGAATACAAATCATCACCTTATACAACTGCACCTGTGTGGCATCACGTTGGCTATTACAAAGCTTTGCAACAACCAACGGAGAACATGCAAATTCTCTTTCCACAATGACCACGAAGGGATATTAGTGTCAATATGTACATTAAACAACTTCTTTATCATTGTTATCCACTTATCCTCTTTTGACCTTTCAACTACCAAGGTGTCATCGGATGGGAATTAATAACAATCACCATTAGTGGTCCTAGTATCATACTTTGCATATTTCCTAAGTGTGGCGAAAGATTGCACCACCCTTTTACCTTTCACAAATCCTACTAATTTCGTTTTATCAGGCGAACCGTTTTCTTCTTTTTTCAATGTGGACATTCATTCCAAGATTTCATCTATATACATCTCTTGCTTTCCTTCATAGTTGAATTCTAGAAACTCATGCCACCCAACCTATCAAAACACTCGGCAACACCGAACCTACCAAACTCCTCAAGATTAACCTTCCTTTCACATAAGAACAAATTTTTTCGACCTTGCTTATTTTTCGCAATCTTCTTTTTGTATAATGGGGCTTGCCACTCTTCAGGAAACTTTGATAACCTTTTAAACTTCTTCCATCTAGGCAAACCATCTGCCTCAAACACCAACTCTAGTTCATGATTTCCTTTTTCTCCTTGAGCTCTTTGATTTGTCTGATTTCCCTCATCCATGGGATCAAAATCAGAATCTTCAGGTCACCATGTTCAATAAATGCGGGTTTCTTAGGCCGTTTCGACACCTTATATGACGAGGCTTTAGCTTTCTTCTTCCCTTTACCACTAGGCAGTTCCTTCGATCTTGCCATTTTCACCTACATTTACACAAAGAGTATCATTAATAAACAGTTCACCAAGAATTTACCTTGTAACAACTATTCTAGAACATGGCAACTCGACTCATCACACATCCACTTTAATCATTTGAAAAGGCTTTGCATCTCCTAAAGACACCATTTTCATCAAACAAACACCATTTGGCATTTTAGAGCCAATTTAGGTTGTTTATATCCTTTACCCATTAACAAAGAATGAGTCGATTGCCATGTTTCAAATTTTACCAACTCTTTGTGTTCAATCCCAATTTACAAGTGCGGACATCCCCATACTTGTTCCAAATAGTTTCTTCCATTTTAACCACCGTTTCTTACAAAATTTACCAACAAGCTTTTTTTTAAGTTCTTTCAAACTACCACTTTCAACAAGTCATTATTACTCATTGTCCACTCAAAACTTATGAAAAGTTATCAATTTGGTGATTCATACAAAAACATCCCAATATTTTTCAAGTTATATCTCAAGTTCTAATCAATATTCAAGAAAAGCCCACAAAATAATGCTAATTAACTCATCAAATATCATATACTCACAACTATTCAAACATTCATGCTCAAAATTTTAGTGAATAATAACATAATCTGTAATAATGTAGCAAAAGAGGGTGAAGACATACCTTAGATGATGAATGAACGTAATCTAGACAAGAAACATCTTTAAAATTTGGAACCTAGAGAAAAACCCAAATTTTCGGACCTCATGTGTCCAAATATCTCCCAACCATGAAGATTTTCGATGCAATGTTATCCTTACGAAATATTAGTGAGGTTAGACCCAATAATCAAGTGATTTGATGTAGAATTGAATGAGTTATAAGTGATGGAAGGTTAGGGTTTTTGAGAGTTAAGATGAAAAAGATGAGAATAGTGGAGAAAGATTTGGGAAAGAGGCAGCGAACTGACACTGTAAATGTGAAAAGTTGATTTAGATTTACGTTTTAGTGGGTTTGGAGTCGATTTTTGATGATGGGTATGGAGTTGGTTCGGGTTTAATGGGCAAAAACAGAAGTGGGTTTGGGTGTTTGACCCATGACCAAGTTAGGAAGGGACGCATTACATGACATACTAAAGTGGAAAAGGGGATTTATGGGAGAATATGACGCATCAGGCGGTCTTTGGATGCAACTTGGTCTTCTTTTTTTTTTTCTTGGACGTAAGTATGGACGTAGAACAAGAGGTTTCTTTGGTCAAATTAATTAGGATAGATCATGCGTCTAATTTAACACAACATACGTCCAATTCTTTGGGAGTCACCAAGTCAAAGACCGACATGCGAATAAATGGACAGATGCATTAAAGACACCGCATGCCTATTCACTTCCTTTTTTATTTCAATTCTTTATTGTTATTTTTTTCCAACTAAAACGACCAAACTTTTTTTGTTTTTTCTATCTTCTTTTTCCTTTTTTTACTTTAATTTTCTTTTTACCTTTTGTTTTACTTATTCCATTATAGATGTATTTTTTTAATTAAAAAATCCTAAAAAGAAAATAAAGTATTTTTTTTGTATTATATGTGTGTGTTTATAAAAACAAGAATTGTTTAAACGAATTTTCCCACCCCCCTAAATAAACATGTATTGTCCCAAATACACACCAAACATATCACACCTGGAATACTCGGTGACTTCGGTGTTGCTTCTTCTACTTACACACAATATGAATGTTAGTTTAAATCGAAACAACGAAAATAAAGTAGAAATTAAATCTAACACTAGTTTACACAATTCGACCCTAGGCGGTCTCATAAGTCGGAATACTTACTAGAAAGCTTACTGAATCCTTTTGTGTCTCATTTACCTCATTACCTTCCAAGAACGGCTTCAACCTATGCCCGTTCACCGTTTGCTTTGACCCATGTTTTGAGTCTTCGATGCTTACAACACCAAGCTTACCGACCCAAGTAATCACATATGGGCCCATCGACTTACTTCTAAGCTTCCCGGGAAAGAATTTTAATTTCGAGTTGAATAACCATACCTTTTGTCCAACCTAGAATTCTTTCTTTCGAATCTTGGTGTCATGTATCGCCTTCATTTTCTCCTTGTACTTGGAAGCACACTCATATGCCTCCTCCCTCAACTCTACAACTCACAAAGTTTTAACTTCCTCTCTCTACCTGCATCATCATACTTTGTTGATACACTATGTCTACTAACTTCGTCATTGAGTCGTGTCTATAACAGGATTGATTGTTAGATTATGTTTTTGTGTTTGTAAAGTTACCTTCGTACGGAGAAACACATCTGTGCGGAGGAAGCTAGTCTGCACAGGTGTAGTTAGTTCGTAAGAAGGTACCTATGTTCGCACGAAGATAGTCTTGTTTAGTATAAATAGATGTGTGAACTTAGGGTTAGTAATGTTTCTTGCTGATCAGATGACAAAGCTCTGTCAGTTTGTTTTCATGAACTTGTAAACCTTTTAAAGATTAATGAAAACAGAAAATTAAGTAATCTTGTGTTTGTCGCCTAACTAAAATTGGATTCCACATAATTTGGACTAGGTTAAAAGATGTTACCTGAACTATTATATGGAAAGCGGTCCTCACATACTTAAGATTAACATTTTTAATCGCCAAGAACACCTGGTGAATAAGTTCAACCGATAGATGACATCCCTTTCCAAAAACTAAGCGTTACGGGGTGGTGCCAATAGGAGTTTTATAAGGCATCGTTCAACTTGGTTGACCAATCCTTATGGTTTGCCGTTACAGTTTTTGCAAAATCTCTATGATTTGGCTATTGGAAACTTCCACCTGCCAACTAGTTTGGGGAAGATAGGGAGTCGCAATTCTATGGTCCACTCCATACCATTTGAGTATTGCCAAAGTTGAAATTTTTGAAAGGAAATCCCCCATCACTTATGATGACCGAGGAACCCCATGTCACACCCCCATGTAATTCATTCCCATCAGAGTGAGGCGTGAACAAAACTGGTATCTTCATTGCACAGCGGAAGTAAACGTGAGTGCTAAGACTCTTAAACAGTGAACGCTTGCTAAGTACTCGAATCCCCATGGGTTCCACTATTCCAACCGTGCCATACTTGTAATCATAACCTGAGAAAGAACATGCGAAAAGTCAACATAAAGTTGGCGAGTTCATAGTTTGTCTGTTTTTGTTTCAAATGAGTCATAAAACATTTGAAAGTTTTGCATTCGAAAAACCGGTTTGAGGGATCATAATATCCCAAAGCATTTGAAATGTCATATCTGTATAATAGTATTGAAATGTTTTCTCATGTTGTTTGCAAATCCATGCTATAACTATTATGTTTATAAACCAGTAATAAAATGTAATCTGTTATCTTTGTGAACCAGCATTGAAATCGTAGTATGTAGTTTGCCTATGGAATCTAAGGATCAGTCAGTGTGTAGCTAATACACTGGCCTATGTGCCATAAGTAAGTAACCAACCTGAGACAACTTTGACGTCATCGGGATCACAAAAGCACTCCTAACCGGTTAACTTACCAGGAGTGGAACGTGTCTCAAACTCGATAGATCTATACCTTTGCACCTTGGTCACTACGTGATTAATGGTTACTATTGTCATCATCCTACTTACGCACATTGATCTGTTATCATCTAATTCCATAACTACATACCAATTGTTATAAAACTGTTATCTGTGTTATTGGGCCTCGCCCATGTTTTCTTGTCATTGGGCCTTGCCCATGTTTTCTTGTTATTGGGCCTAGCCCATGTTCTTTTGTCATTGGGCCTAGCCCATGTTATAAATAAAATTGGGGCCTCGCCCCTAGTTGTGACTATGACAATCTCGTCACTAGTCATAAAACTCATGCATGTTTCGAAAAGCTTCGTATAGCTGTGAAAACCGGTAAGTTTAGCATAAACCTTTCGTAAACCATTTGTGTTCATTGAAATTTGTTTGTAACATGGTTTAGAAACATATGATTTTCGTTTCATCGACACATTGTGTGCTTTCGCAAAACTTGCATGTCTTTCCACCCCCGAAAACATTTATAAAAATGTAAAACGGTAAAAAGTGGGGGTTATGAACTCACCTGGATAATCTAGTGCAAAGCTAGCTTAATGTAATTTCCATAGTGTTGTCTCCACAACTTGACTTGCTAGCTTGCAATCTAAGGTATTCCTAAAATGGAATAACTTGTAAGTTTCTAAGAATGATGTAGCTATACTACGTGATACCGAGCTCTACCGAATCGTTACTCATACGATTCTATGAAATGTGTTATTGACATAACTCGGTTAACCAACCGATGGTTTTCTTAGAAACTATTCTGTTTTCAAACGACTTGAAATGTATGTTTACTTAAAACATAACTATATTTCCTGAAATCATATTTAGTCGTCATGTACGTCGACGGATAATGGTACGACTCTTCGTAGTTTCGTAAGGTATGTTATATATATATACTTGTAAATATACCAATATTGATAATACATTTCGTATCCGTACAACAGTCTGGCGTATCGTGTCATACTTCGTTTGGCGTTGAAATCGGATATAAACAATATATTATTGTTATAAGATCCTCCGAAAATATTCGAGTCGTCGACGTTTGAAATAAGTATAACTATATTATTTTATGAAAGTATTCAAGTCTCGAAATTCGAATATTTATAGTTATATTCGTGTTACGATCTCCGAATTTTTGTCGTTTGAAATAATACGCGCCTTGTATTTATCTTGTAAAAACGTTCGGAAAACTTGGCATTTTGAAATAAATATAAACGATGTACTTATTTTTATAACATTGTTCGAATAATTTATCGAGGTTTGAAATTTAGTTTCCGAGTTTCGGCTTTGAATTAAACATAAATAAATATTATATATTTTGTAGTCGGTTACCGAACGTTTGTTATCTTGAAATCCGCTCGTTGGAAGGTTGTCGGCTCGAGTTTTGAATGTTTTAATTAGCGTCGTCAAATAAATATATACCTATATTTATTTTATAATAACCATTTGAAATCGGACGTTTCATCTTTAAAATGTGTCGCGTTTTCGTATTACTTATTTTTACAAAAATCGGGCAGAGTTTCCTCTGTTTTTGGACAATCCCGACAACACAAGTTGTTGACTTTTTTTATCAAAACGCAACCTGCAATGTACGCAAACAAACAATATATATAAAATTCTTCGTCGTGTTTCCATTATAATGTTTCGCCGATTTAATTTCCGATTTATTTCATTTATATATACATCGTAAGTCGCGACGATTCGGTTCGATTGTACTATTAGTGTTTATGCGAGTATTGAAGTCGGACCATTTGTTATTTTTAACTTTTTGGCGATATGTTATTGTTAACGGGTCGGGTCGGGTCGAGCTCGGTTTCACGATAAATTTAATGTTAAGATTTATATTAACTATATAATGAAAATTTCGAGTCGTAATTAAATTTTACCGAGTCTCGGGTTGACTCATTGACTGGGTTTGACCAGCTGACCGCTTTGACTTTTGTTGACCAAGCCGAACCGAACATCGAACCTGGAACCTGAAACAAGCATGTATGAAAACTGAAACGATGTAACTCAAATCGAAACAAAACTGTAATATTGAAACTGTTTCGAACTTGAACCGGGTCGAACCGAGTCAGGCCCGAAACCTGAACCAGAGATGAACCGGACTGAACTGGAGGGAAACCATAACTGAAATGTGTTGAATCTGAGATCCGAGACCCGAGCCGTTGACTAAACCCGAGCCATAGATGAACAACCCAAACCAAAGATCCGAAATAGATCTGAAACAAATCGAACCGGAACTCGAAACACCAACTAAATCTGAATCGAATCCGAACCGTGAACCGAACATCGCCACCACCACTGCCTCCGTCGGCGACTCAATCGTCACCTGCCGTCACCGAGAACCCCACTCGCTGGAGTCACTACGCGTCGCCGAGAGCCCCACGCCGCTGCCGCCATCGCAGCGGCGCCGCCTCCATCTTTCTCTCTTCGTCGCTTTCTCTCTATGCTGCTCTCTCTTCTCTCTACCCGACAATCTGTCTTGTGTATATATATGCGGGTGTGCGTGCGTCGGCCGGAAAACCGACCGGATTCGCCGGTTTTATCGCCGGAACAAGTTCGGTGACCGGATCTTTAGAGGTAGAGAGGCAGAGATGTCGTTTTTGTAGGCTAGGGTTTTCAAAGTGAAGAAATGAGATGATTTAGGGTTAGTTTAGTTTTTATATTAGGGTTTTGAAGTGGGTTGGGCCCAAGGCCCGTTATCGTTTTCTGAGCCCAAACATATCTCCACGGCCCGATTCTACTCCCGAACCTCGTGACTTATCGTAACGTGTTTATTCAGCGTTCAAAATACTTAAAATTTTGTCGGAGGTCAGTGTTTGGCGCGCCCGCTCGTTGTTTGCATCAAAATTTGCGTAAAATTTCTACAATCGCCATTTATAGTCGTTTTTTGATCCGAGTATTGTTATTTATCGAAATTTATTCTTTTAGACTCGAAAACATTTTAAATTATATCGGGGGTCGGGTTTTGACGCGTAATCCGTTCGTTGCGTTAAACATCGCGTAGTTGCCCTGTTTGTCGTTTCTAATCCGTTTTTCGATCCGGTTTCTACCGCGTGTATTAAAATTTGAAAACGAAGCCTAATATATCATAATATATTAGTATTTAGACGTATATCTAGTTCATGGCTTCCGTTTCTTTGTCGGTGCGTTCCGGTTTTCCACGTAACTCCCGCGTTGTGCTTTGCAACGTTCAACGATCCAAATTTATCGCATAATTATAACTGTATGATACATACAAGTACAAATTTCATACTTTTAGGCATTGTCAGTATTTGTTCGAATTCACGTTAAAGTTCTCGATTGTCGCCATATCGCGTAACGTGAATCAAGTATACGTTCCTAGGCTCTCCACGGGCCTGATCGAGTTAATTTACGTCTAATTATGCTAGTTATAATGGTATTACTATTCGTTAAGCGCTTAATTAAGATCGGAAACTGCCGGTTGTCACACCCCAACCTTGAAATAATGTTTGTTTGGACAAAATTACAAACAATGTTGTTGTAGTTCATTTTGGTGGCGATTGCTACATAATTTACGGCCACAAAGATGTACGCGTTGCCATATAAATAAGGGAAGGGTCCCATGAAATCGATTCCCCAAATGTCAAAAACATCCACTACTAGAATCGTTTGCATGGACATCTCATCCCTCTTAGAAATACTCCCTAATTGTTAGCAATTTTTACATTTTGTCGCAAATTCAAAAGCATCTTTAAATATTGTAGGCCAAAATAAACCACTAGAAAGCACTTTGTGACCCGTCTTTTGGCCACTAAAATGACCTCCACTTGCAAGTCAATACACGTGCATCAGCACACTCTGATTTCCTCATACTGTACACATCTCCGGATCATATGATTAGCTCCCACTTTAAACAAGTCTGGTTTATCCCAAATCTAATGCTTAATCGGTGAGAGGAAATGAATCCTCTTCTTTATCGACCAATGCTCTGGCAATGTACCTGTTTCCAAATAATTCACAATGTTAGCAAACTAAGATAAAGTGGAAATAGCCAAAATGTGCTCATCAGGAAAAGTTTCATTAATCTCCATGAATAATGAACTGTCTTCAACAATCAACCAGGACAAGTGATCAGCCACCACATTCTCGCTTCCTTTATTGTCCCATATTTCCAAGTCAAACTCTTGCAACAAGAGAACCCATCGAATCAACTGTGGCTTAGCATCCTTCTTCTCCATGAGGTACCTGACAACACTATGGTCAGAATAAATAATAAATTTACTACCCCATATGTAAGCCCGAAATTTGTCCAATGTAGAAACCCTAGGAAGTAACTATTTCTCGGTTATTATGTAAGTAAGTTGTGCATCCAAGAGAGTTTTACTCGCGTAGTAAATAGATACCGGTTAAATAATAACTTCACTACCCCATATGTGAGCCCAAAATTTGTCGAATGCATAAACCACATGAGGGAACTCTTTCTCGGTTGTTGTGTAATTAAGTTGTGCATCTCAGAGAGTTTTACTCACGTTGTAAATAGCTACCAGTTTTTCTCTACCCGTTGACCTATACGGCCCCAACTGCATAGTCACTTACATCACACATAATTTTGAATGGTAAAGACCAATTTGATGATTGCAAGATTGGGGCCTCCACCAATTTATGTTTCAATATGTTAAAGGCATGTTCACATTATCAAAATTAAAAGTTTGGTCTTTTAACAAAAGATTACATGGAGGTTTTTTAATATCACTAAACCCTTTTATAAATCTCCTATAAAACCCCATGACCCAAAAATGAACTAACACCCTTAACGCTCGTGGGATAGGTAAAGTAGAGATGACTTGCACTTTCACATGATCAACCTCTATCCCACGACTTGACACTACGTGCCCCAACACTATCCCCTCTTGAACGTAAATTGGCTTTTCTCCCAACTCAAGACAAGGTCAGTTTCGACACAATGTTTTAAAACTTTTTCTAACTAGTCAAGGCAAGTATTAAAAGATGACCCAAATATTGAGAAATCATTCATAAAGATTTTCAAAGACTCCCCCACCATATCCGAAAAGATATTCATCATACCCCTTTGAAAGGTGACGGGGGCATTACATAGTCCAAATGGCATTGGCTAAATGCGAATGTGCCATACCGACGTGTAAAGGTGGTCTTTGATTGGTCTTCTAGATGAATGGCAATTTGATTGTAACTGGAATAGCCATCCAAAAAATAGTAAAACTTTAAACCGGCCAATTTTGTCAACTATTTGATCAATAAACGGTAAATGAAAATGATCTTTGGAAATTTAGGAATTCAACTTCCTATAATCAATATAAATATACCACCCGGTTACCGGCCGAGTGGCTACCTCTTCACCTACATCACCCGCATTTTTGGGAACTCTATGTGTTGGGTTCACCCACTTGCTATCCGAGATGGGGTAAATGATACCTACATCCAACCACTTCAATACTTCTTTTTCACCACTCCCCACATGTTCGGTTTAATCGTCTTTGCACGTCTCGTGCGAGAGTTACCGTTTCTCCGTGATGATCTTGTGCATCACCATCGAGGGACTAATACCCTTCAAATTCACGATGGTCCTCCCAATAACCGCTCTATTAGCGACCCCATAAGCTTCTCTTCTTGCGCTCTGGTCAAGATAGTCAAAATGATGACTAGGATCGTGTTGTCCTCACCCACATAAGCATATTTTAAATGCTTGGGCAAAACCTTGAACTGCACTGTTGGAGGCTCTACCAAGGAAGGCTTTAGTTTGGTGTCTATTTTTCTGGTAGACTCTCCACTTGGTGAGTCCACGGAGGCCTTCCTTCCTTCACCGCAAAAACATCAAACATATTTTCCTCCTCATGCATGCTTCAACTAATCTCCACCTATGACCTGTCAAACATGAAAGACTCCTCTATTGTGTTTTACTCATCGACAACTGTGTCGCATAATGGTATACACTCATCAACGATCTCCTCCATATAGCATTCATCATTGACTAGAGGATTTGTTAGTCCTGAAAAGACATTAAGCCTCAACCTACGGTTACCAAAGGTTATATCAACTTACCCGTTCTGCAATGTATCTGGGCTTTTGAAGTTACCAAAAATGGTCGCCCTAGAATAACCGTTGGTTGTTTGGTTTGGTCCAAAGAGACATAGTCGAACACAAAAAGTCCACAAGATAGTAAAAATTTTCAACATTTACTATCACATCCGTGACTATTCTGTGGGGTAGTTTTAGGGTCAAATCGGCTAACACCACAGTAGTGTTCGCCTCTCGAAGTGGACCAAACTCATATTGGGCATACAAATTGTTAGGCGCTGATAGGTTTATGCACTAGTCATTTAGTTTGTTTGGGCACACTTGTATTTAATGGTCTTGGAAAGGCTTTTGGGCCTAGGGTTTTGGTTAATGGTGCACTAACCCTCTAGTATAAATAAATAATGATGTATTAGGGTTAGTGGCTTTTGGTGGTTTCTCATAACTTGTTTTAGAGAAATTACAACATTTGTATGCAAGTTTAATCTTTCTACTTCATCTTATTTCTTCTATCATTGATTCATAGCTTGTTTGTGTGATTCCACCATCAAACAAGCCTCGTGTGATATTGTAGATCCGGTTTTCGGGACTTACAATTGGTATCAAAGCCTGTTTGAACCTTTTCCAAGCTTAGATCTGATATCACACAGTTTCGGACTGCATCTGCTTCTATTTCAGAAAATTATGGTTGTTTCGGTTACATCTCGGATCATCTGCTTGAAGACTCGAACACATCTCGGATTGGTCTCTTGCATTTCAAACCATCTCGGATCATCTTTTGAAGACTCGAACCCATCTCGGATAATACCTTTGAAGACTCGAACCCATCTCGGATAACTCTTGTTGAAGTTTGTCTACATCTCGGATAAAGTGCACAACATCTCGGATAATCTTCATCACATCTCGAATAGTTTTTTAAAGCATCTCGGATCTTATCATGTCGGATAAGTTACTGTTCCAAGTTCAAATCCAGTTTCAAGTTGACTTTTGCTGTTTGACAATTTAGAATTAAACTGTTGGACTTATCATTTTTAATTAAAAAGTACTTATTTTCTATTTGGTAAAAACTAAAAATGATGAACCTGAACGGTGTTTTGACTGCAGTGGATCTCGCCAACGCTACTTTAGCAGCTATCAAGTCACAGAGTCTAGCATTGCATCAGGAAGTGATCAAATTATCGGAACGTCTAGCAAAATTCCAAGGTTGTTGTATGGAGACGATTATTTTGAGTGGACATGGCGTTTTGAACAGTGCTGCAAGGCTAAGGAGCCCAGAGTCTAGAGGTGTATTCGTGATGGTCCTCATACCATTATGTACGCAACTGAAGATGGTCCTCTTACCTAGATTCTAAAGCCTGAGAATCTGTAGACGGACGATGATCGAAGAATCAAAGACGAAGACGATAAGGCAATGGCGAATCTTACTATGGCTCTCGGTCCAGACATCTCGATTGTTGTTAGAAACTGCACAAACGCAAAAGAGGTCTGGGATGTGCTAAAAATCTATATGATGGAAACACGGACATGAAGGCTAGAAGGATGCTGAACCAGCAGTTCAGTTCATTCAATCACATTTATGGGGAGATTGTGGAAAACCAAATCAGGAGGTTCGTCAAGCTAGTCTCGCAGATGATCAGTGCTGGCATCTCCATTACTAACAGTGGGATGAATCGCCAACTCTTGAACTCGTTGCCAAAAACTTAGGATGCTGATGTCTCGATAATTAAACGTACCATAAATCTGAATGAGGATACACTCACTAAAATGATTGCTACCATAAAATCATGTGAAATTGACAACCAACAGAGAGAGCTAAACCACAAGAACTCCATGATTGCTGAAGGGATGACCAGTTCTAATACTGCCTCGATGTCTCAGAGTCATCCTAACCTCGTTTTCAGCCCGGTGACGAATAGTAATCCTAATGTGGTCTTCAGTCCTATATTTCAAGAACATGGAAATTTCTCATGATGAGTTTTCCTTTCTTTTAAGGTTTTGGCCTTCAATTTTGGCTCTTTTAAGGATTTTATAATATCATGACTGTGCCTATGTCTGCATATATCCAGATGCAACAGAAGGGCAGTCCTGATATCCCTGATGATTCAATCAACATAAAGACCCAAAACTTAAGGCACTGGCTATCTATCAACGCCGGATTTAAGACCATGAAATCATACGCCGATGATATGCTACCCATGAAATGTATAGCTTATAGAATTGTTTCACTTGGTATCTTTTTGCGCTTTGAGAGATAAGCCTATCAACACATCGTATGGATCCCCGCCCTTTCAGCTTCGATACCTTACATGTGTTAACAAAATTCTTAATACGAAATTTATTTCACTGTTCTCCCCCTCAACCAAATATTTTGGTATCAGAGCAATATCCTCACCTGTACCAACTACTGCTCAGCAATATCCTCAGCACGCAAACATGGCTTATAGTCCAGTGAACCCCTCATCATCTCAGAATGTCTCATCCACACCCTTGCTGAAAACCTTAGCCTTCCTAACAAAGAAAAATGAAGAAAAGTTAGCTCTCGCAGCGTCCATACTCAATAGTCTGAATGCTTTTCTTGCAGGTGATCTCTTGCCTCCATCCGTTCTTGCTACAAAACAGAGATAAATCAGGTTATCGAAGAAGACATTGAAGAATTGGATGCACCCTGGAATCTAGCTATGGCAGCATTCCGAGCAGAGAAGTTTCAGAAGAGATACGATCGTTGTCCCATGAAAAAACATTCGTACTGGATCTATAAAAGACAAGTTGAGGTGCTACAAATGACATGAACTAGGACACTTTGCTAGAGATTGCAAGAAGACACCAGTGGGATATGAAGCAATTCAAGCTTCTAATACTGCTAGGAACTTAGAGACATCCATGGTTCCGGTCACTCCAGCTCACACGTCAATTTCAACTTCAACTTCTTCTAGCCAAGGAGGCTCTGGAGCAGGAAAGGCACTGATGGTACAAGAGCAACATGGATTCAGCTAGGTAGATGCTACAACTCAAGTGGAGTCTTTAAAGATTATGGAAGTTGCAGAAATCATCTCAAATGCTTGATGGCACAGACTGAGGCACCCAAAACTCTCTCCTAAATGGTAAAACATTTGTCTGTTTTTGTTTCAAATGAATCCATAAAACATTTGAGCATCTTGCATTCGAAAACCAGTTTGTGGGATCATAGTATCCCAAAGCATTTAAAATCTCATGTCTGTATAACAGTGTTGAAATGTTTTCCATGTTGTTTCCAAATCCATGCATAACTGTTATGTCTGTAAACCGATAATAAAATGTTTTCATTTATACCTGTAAGTAAACACATATTGAAATATTTTCTATTATTTTTGTAAACCGGTATTGAAATATTTTCTGTTATTTTTGTAAACCGGTATTGAAATCATAGTATGTAATATACCTATGGAATCTAAGGATCAGTCAGTGTGTAGCTAACACACTGGCCTATGTGCCATAAGTAAGTAACCAAACGAGACTACTTTGTCATGTTGGGATCACAAAAGCACTCCTAACCGGTTACCCCTGAGTGGAGCGTGTCTCAAACTCGATAGATCTATACCTTTTGCACCTTGGTCACTACGTGATTAATGGTTACTATTTTATCTTCCTACTTACGCACATTGATCTATTATCATTTAATTCCATAACTACATATGATAGTTGAAAAACTGAGTTATTGGGCCTAGCCCATGTTTTCTTGTCCTTGGGCATAGCCCATGTTATTTTGTCCTTGGGCCTAGCCCATGTTATTTTGCATTTGGCCTAGCCCATGTTATTTTGTCTTTGAGCCTAGCCCATGTTTTCACTATAGTTTTGGGGCTTCGCCCCCTAGTTGTGACTATACAATCAGGTCACTAGTCATAAAACTCATGTATGTTTCGAAAAGCTTTGTATAGCTGTGAAAATCGGTAAGGTTAGTATAAACCTTTCGTAAACCATTTGTGTTCATTGAAATCTGTTTGTAACATGGTTTAGAAATATATGATTTTTGTTTATCGAAAGTTGTGTTCTTTTGCAAAACTTTCATGTCTTTCCACCCCGAAAACATTTATAAAAATGTAAAACGGTAAAAAGTGGGGGTTATGAGCTCACCTTGATTTCCTTGTGCAAAGCTAGCTTAATGTGATTCCATAGTGTTGTCTCCACAACTTGACTTGCTAGCATGCAATAAAATGTATTCCTAAAACGGAATAATTTGTAAGTTTCTAAGAATGGCATAGCTATACTACGTGATACCGAGCTCTACCGAATTGTACTCATACGATTCTATGGAATTATTATTGACTTAACTTGGTTAATTAGTATACGATTTTCTTAGAATTGGCTTAGTTTTCGAACGACTTGTAATATATGTTTATACCTAAACATAACTATATTTCATGGTATCGTATTTAGTCGTCATGTACGTCAACAGATAATAGTACGACTCTTCATAGTTTTCGTAAGATATATTATATATATATACTTGAAAATATATCCTTATAGATAATACATTTCGTATCCAAGCAACTGGCGTATCGTTTATAATAAATAACGGTGTCATCGTACGCTTGTTATAGTCTTGTGGAGTTGCGTCGTACTTCGTCTAGGTGTTTGAAATCGAATATAACAAACAACATTTGAAGTTCCCGAATCGTCGACATTTGAAATAAATATAACTATATTTATTTTATAAAAGTATTCAACTTCTCGACGTTTGTGACATCCCGGCTTTTCAGGTATCTTAAACGCGCTACTTTCTGATTATTCACTCCTACGCTGATTTAATTCGGAGAATTAAATTATACACTCGCAATAACTACGCTAACTTTGTGAATCTATAGGGTGAATTACGTGCTATGTGTTATTAGACGGGTTGTATCTGAATTACGTGCTATGTGTTATTAGACGTTTGTGATTTAATATTTTATAAACTCCATGTCGCAAATAATATTTTAGTAACTTTTATTTATAAACCGAACCAAGGTTGTGAAACGTTTCGACTTCGCGACCAAGCAAACCCAACCCGCCACCCACACCCCCTTGCGACCCACACCTCCTTGCGGCCCAAGGAAATAACCTAAACTTGAGGCCCAAGGCACTTACCCAAACCCCCCCTATCGCGACCGCCCCCCTTCCCCCTTGTTATATTTATATGATGTATGCATGGGATGTTTAAAAAAAACACAAAACCCTAATCCCTAGAAGAAGGTCGACGGCAGCCCCCCCCCCCTCTCACGGTCGCGCAAGCCTACAACTCCCAGATTGATTCCAAGCTTGTCCCGGTTCGCTAATCATCATCGTTTCAAGGTTAGGGTTTAATTGTTTTACGATTCACACTAGGTTTTGTGTAATCTTGATCATGATTATGTGCTTGTATGATTATTAGTATGAAAAAGTGTGTGGTGTATGATTAGTTCGGATGAATATGCGAATCTTTGCGGTTTGTGATGATATGTTGAATACTAAAATTGTAGGCTGCGTTTTAGCGATAAAGATAGTGATAAATATTTAGGGTTTGCATGAATATTGATATATAGGATGATATTTGACAAGTCAACCTGTTGTTAATCAATACACCTAAGCGTCATGATCGTTTAAACATGTTCTAATGCGATAAAGTCGAAAACAGTAAGCTGATTGACATTTACAGCCAACTTCAGTGGGTGTAACCTGATCGTTATTTATCGAAAAGTGGATTTCTAAAGCCTAAAACATGTATTTTTGAAAAACGCTTCAAATGGCGCCGGATTCATATTTTTATGAGGTTGTTTGCTATTTTTAAATGGTCATTTAGTGCAGCAGCTGAAGCTGCATAAATTCTGCAGAATTTGCAGGTTGTTTATCGAGCCGGATCTCATTGTCTGTATGGGGTTAGGCCACGAAATTTTGTACAATAACTGGAGTGTAGAATTTCCAAAAATCTCCCACTGGAATTATGTTAATTGGATGAATGATGATTTTTAAATAATTTTTCTCGTGGACTGCAGTCAGAAAGCGACGAATCTGACTGCAGCCTAGTAGATAAATGTTTATAAATAATTGGTAAAGATTTAGGATTTGAAAATTTTACACAAAATTCTAAAATCTAATTGACATCTCTTGTAAAAAATTGGAATTTTTAGAATGTTGGAACTATTTTATAAAAATCCTCGAAAACAGCCAAGTTATGAGCGTACAAGCTGAAACATGATAACTTGCGTTTGTGTGTACCTAAGTGTTGTATGAGTTAATCTGTGTTTATGACAAGTTGGTTTGATCATTATTTTGTATGACAATACTCTACATGCATGATTATGGTTTGGAATTGGTTATGACGTGTGCCGTACTGTGTGTTAGTTATGCGTAGGATTTTGTGTCAGTGTGTTCACACACTAACTTTAAATCGGTTGGCATGTTAGGACGCGATTAGTGGTTCCATCATTTGCTTCTTTTGCGTTATTCTAACCGAGCAATTTAAGGTGAGTTCACGGCCCCTATTTAATCTGGTTTTAAACAACAGGGCGAGAAACATGTACACGCTCTACAACTCTATTTTTTTACGTCATACGAAATTAACGCCGTTAACTACTCGGTAACTAAGTTAATGTTAATATACGTTATGGTCACTAAGTAGCTTTATCACGGAAGTCCTCAACCAACTCTCAGAGCGTTCGTATTGGGTTAAATAGCGGGGAAATTATAGTAGTACTACTGGGCCCGACAAGCCCCACCCGAGCTAGTCGCGCTAGCCGACCGGGAATGGTCAACGGGTGATTAATTTGGCCTAACTTTCGCCATGGTCAGTGATAGACCTGGCAACACTAAGGCAACAACAGTCAGCTTCGATCGCGAACTCTGATGTGACGTAACTTTAGGCTCGATACTTACATGTTAACATTGAACTCACTTACGAACCAACATTATTATTCCCGGTTAGGAATAATGGAACTATGTCGTTATCCTGGGTTAGGGATAACGGGGAAAAACAATCATTTAAACCGAACTTGTGAACTTATAAAACCTGTGAACTCACTCTTCTTTAATGTTGACACTTCTTTCTTTACATGTTTCTCATGACGCTAGGAGCGCTAGGTGCACTCACTTGCATTTGATCAAGGCATTTTTATCGAGTCTTATTTACGAATAATGTTTGGGATTTTTGGTTTTGGCGTTTATGTTGGCGCCCGTTACTTAATTTTAATGCTTCCGCTAAACTATGAAACTATGATATTTAGAAAATGACTATGAATGGTTACAACAAATGTTTTCGGAAAACGTTTAAATAAATCCTATTGAGTCGTTCGATATTGCTAGTGTCTGAGATTCTGGTTTGATCACACGCCTCGCGGGTGACAGATTGGTATCAGAGCCTCTAGCTATAGAGTACCAGGTTTGCATTAAAAGTAGACCTAAACTATAGCTGTTACACGACACTAGACTTAGTTGGCACCGAACTGTGATATCTTGTTATGTCTTATACTACAATTGTTCTATGTGAGATATATATGTATATTGTGATATACGCAACTCGTAACTAACTACACCAACCCAACAGGCTATGTCATCATCATCATCCGACAGATCTCGACAATCAAGGGCGCCAGGGAAGGCACCCATGGTCGAACCCTCACCACCTCGTGGCGTGGAGACACGCTCAGCTGCTAGGAAAAGACTCGCTCTAGGAGGGAGTCGTCCTCCGTCCGACCACCGCTCTATCGGTCGAACCGGTCAACTCTTTAGGAGTGGGGGACGATCTACTTAGGGATGTGTTAAGGAAACAACATGAACAACTGGAGAGAATGCAGGAGACTATCAAAGCACAGGGATGGCTGATACGTCAGCTAACTGGTAAAACTGGAGAGCTCGAGGAAGAGCAATATGAGAATAAGAGAGTTCGAAACATTTTAGCTAAGGACTTTCGTGCTGAGCGGCTGTGGGCTAACTGGCTCGAAGATAGAGTTCTTGAGTCCAGTTGGAGGATTCACGAACTGGAGCAGAACCAAGCACCACCTATCCCAGTACCCGCACCAGCACCGGCCCCTCCAGCGCCGGTAGAGGCCGAAGAGGAGGATCCAGAGGAAGACCCGGAGGAGGATCCGGAGGAAGAAGAGACGGAACAGGACCCGGCTATTGAAGCTGAAAACACCGCAGAGGATGACGGCAGTGATAGCGACTTGGGAGATGGAGACATAGATGACTAACTCGTCTCGCCAATCTCCGTTTTGTTTTCTTTAGTTTGTTTATTTCCACTTATGTTTGAACTTGAAAATTTTATAATGAAACTGAGATGTTTGGTTGGTATTTTGTGAGACATTGCAATTTATTTAATCGAATGTTCCTTTTATTTGTTTAATTTGTTGGGTTGACATAAATTATGTGATTATTGAAGTGTGGAATATGATAACTATATTGGATATATATACTTATGGGTGTGTGTTTATGTTGTGTTGCGAAGATCTGAAATGGCAACCGGTCGTCACGGAAACTTCAATATGTCAACTGAAGAATTGGCCGCATTAATCCAAGAACACGTGAATGCTGCTCTGGCAGGTGTTCCTAACCCACCAGCAGGAGGGGGTCTTAACCCCTACAAGATGTTCCTGGATGCAAAACCGAGCAAGTTCACGGGTGTTGAAGGACCCATAGGACTGGTCCGTTGGATTGAAAAGTCTGAATCGGTTTTCGAGATGTGCAATTGCCTTGAAGCTAATAAGGTCAAGTATGCTGCCTCGACGTTGTAAGATGGGGCATTGACCTGGTGGAACGCACAAGTCCAAACGCGTGGACTTGTTGTGGCGAACGCAATGGCCTTGACCGAATTTAAGGCCCTAATCAAGGAGGAATACTATCCGCGGGACAGAGTTCAGCAGTTGGAACAAGCGTTATGGAACCACAAGATGGTCGGGTCAGAAATTGAAGCGTACACGGCAAAACATCATAATCTGGTGTTCATTTGTCCGATTTGGCTAACACCGTCGAAAAACGACTTGAGTTTTATCTTGTGGGTCTGGGCCCTGAGATCCAGGGCATGGTAATGTCTTGCAACCCTACGACGGAGCATCAAGCGATTAGGCTGGTGCATAAACTCACCGATAAGGCGGTGGAGCAAAGGAAGTTGCCACCTAGGGGTGCAACTGAAATTGTCCCTGACAACAAAAGAAAATTTGAAGACTCACCTGCTCGACAGTCTTCATCAGCCCAGCCACAAAAAGGAAACCAGAAGCGGTCCAACAACTTCAACAACAATCGGGGTCACAACAATCAGTCTGCCAACAACACCCAGAACTCGAGCGGCTATGCGGGTTGAAAGCCGCAATGTAATTGTTGTAACCTCCATCATCACGGCCCTTGCGTCAGAAATCGCTGCCAACGATGTGGCAAAGCAGGACACGCGACAAAGGATTATCGCGGGGAGATCATGACACGACAAAATCAGAACCCGCACCAGGGTCAACAGCAAGGTAATAACTGGGGATGCTATTAGTGCGGTAGCACTGCCCATTTCAAGCGAGACTGCCCACAGCTTCGCAACAACAACAATGGTGGGAATAACAACAACAACCACAACAACAACAACAACAATAACAACAATGGCAACAATGGAAATGGTGGCACATGAGGTGCCAAAGGTCGTGCATTCACGCTGAGCCGTGGAGAGGCCACAAACGACTCGAATGTGGTCACCGGTAAGTTTCCCCTTAACGATCATTTTGCTACTGCACTTTTTGATATGGGTGCGGATAAGAGTTTTATATCTGAGTCTTTTAGGAAGAACCTAAATCTCACACCTAAACTCCTAGAGACCCTTACGTCCATAGCACTAGTCGATGGTTAAATCTGTAGATGTGACCCACTAGTGACGGCTGTCAACTTAACTGTGGTCACACCTTTCTTGTCTGATGACAATACCTGGGTAGTTTTGATGTTGTAGTCGGAATGGATGGTTACCGACTCCAAGCTGGAAGTCTCTGTTTCGATAAAGTATCTTTATTCGCTTCTAACAGAAGTCTTGATGGTGAAGGCGAGAGGCAGGCCATCGTCACGAACATCATCTCTAACATGCAAGCTCAGAATATCTTCGAAGAAGAACTTTTAGCTTTGCTCGCACTGGTTCACCAGAGCTCTAGGTCGAGAACGATTGAAGAAATCCACAGTGTCTGGACTTTCCCGAAAGTGTTTCCAGAGAGTTACCGGTCTTCCACACATCGCAGTAGAGTTTGAAATCGAGTTGGCGATCATGCGATCTATCGCCAAGGCCCCATCGTTAGTCCAGCAGAGCTGCAAGAGCTGCTACCAAATTCAGGAATTGTTGAAAAAGGATTATATCCGACCCAGTACTTCGCTATGGGAGCTCGGTCCTTTTGTCAAAGAAAGGACGGGACTTCCATGTGCATCGACTCAGGGAACTCAATAAGGTTACGTCAGACGATATCCATTACTCGCTCGAGACCTTTCGACAGCTTCAGGGGTCAAGTACTACTTTCAAGATTGATCTAAGTCAGTTACACAGCTACGGTCAGGGGAGATATCTCAAGACGGCATTTCACACTTGTATGGCCATTACGAGTCTTGTCTGCAAGGGACATATGATTTGAAGATATTGTGACGCTTCCATTCGAGATGGATTGACCATGCAACGTGATAAGGTCATCGGTATGCATCACGCAGTTGAAAGTCCACGAGAAGAACTATACGACACATGACCTGGAATTTGGGAGCAGTTGTGTTTGCACTTAAGATTTGAAGAACTATTTTTATGGAAAAGGTGCACAATCTACACGGATCACAAGAGCTCAGCTATTTTGACCAGAAGGATTGAACATGCGACAGCGTCGCTTTGGTGACTCTGAACGATTATGAATGTGCCATTCGTATTTACCGGGTAAAGCTACGTGTACTGATGCCTTAGTCGGAAAGAGCATTGATACCTCGTCGGGTACGAGCACTACAGTTCACAGTTCATTTGTTTTACGAACAGATACACGAGCATATAGAAGCAGTTAAGGAAGAGAACTCAAGTCGAATCTGTGGAAGTGGAACGCGATTGGGAAGTGAAACCAATGGTGCCGGTATTCATGAATCGTATTGGGTACTCTACGGAACCGGAAGCTAGATATGGACGAAGTCACAAATCCGATACTCTGTCCATCCTGTTCAATAAGATGTATCAAGACCTTAAGTCGCTACTGGTGCCCAACATGAAAGCGGATATAACACCTACGTGAGCAGTGTCTGACTGTGCGAAGTCAAGGTGGAATCAGAAGCATCAGGCTATTCAGAACCGAGATCCAGTGTGAATGGGATCGATTCGAGGACTTATCACTAAATCCTCGAACCGGGTGGTTGCGATACCATCTAGTAATCGTGATCGTCTAACTAAGTTCACACTTACTAGCGACCAAGAAAAAATTAAGAGGATAGTTGACTCGGATTACATTAAGGAAGTAGTTTCTCGGCAACGGGGTTTCCAACGTCCATCATCTCAGACAGGGGACGCTGTTTCACGTCCAACTTTTGGCATCATTCAAAAGCGTTGGTACACTTAGAAGCTTACACCTCAGACGTATGGTCAAAGTGAAAGGACCATTCAGACCTTGGAAGAATGCTTAGGGCATGCGTGGTGACTTTCGGGAACAGTTGGGAAATCCATCTGCTTAGTGGAATTCGTATAACAACAGTTACCATACGAGTATTAGCAGCAACCGTTTGAAATATTGTCGGTGGCAAATGTAGTCACGTCTTTGGGCAGAAGGCGGTTGATAGTACAACTACAGGTCCTGATTGATACCCTTTAGGCTACTGAAAAGATGTGCAAATCGAAACGCATGGCAACGCACAGATCGACAAAAAGTTACGCTGTCACGATGCAAACGCTCGAATTTCAGTTTTGACGATCGCGTCCTATTGAAAGTGTCACCTGTGTAAGGGAAACGAGAAAACTAATCCACGCGTACTTGCCATTGTTTTCAAGCGTATGGTCCGTACTTTCGTAGACTTTGCGACTCAGTGAGTTCCACGTTTTTCACGTGTCCAATCTAAAGAAGTGTCTATCAGATGAGACCTAGTCATTCCATTGGATGATATTCAAGTGTGAGAAACTGTTTTGAACAATCTATCGAGATCAACCGTGATATCAAACTCGAAGGACAGCAAGATAAGCAGGTTTTTGGAACTCTAATGTAGATTCATGTGAGAAAGGACCAATGAAAAGCAAATATCCACACCTATTTTGAGGAGCAAGCAATCTATTATCCCAATGAATTATGGACGAAATTCTTTCACTGGGAGATGTGACACTTGATTTATTCTACATTCTACAACTGAACTTTGCGTTCATTCTAAACCGTTTACTCAATTTTCGGGACGAAAATTCTTTCAAATAGGAAATGTGAATCCGGCTCGCGCTACTTTTGATTATTCACTCTATGCTGATTTAATCAGAGATTAAATTAACTACGGTCCAATAACAACACGAACTTTGTGAATCGATAGGGTGAATTACGTGCTATGTGTTATTAGACGGGTTGTATCTGAATTACGTACTATGTGTGATTAGACGTTTGTGATTTAATATTTTATAAACTCCATGTCGCAAATAATATTTTAGTAACTTTTATTTATAAACCGAACCAAGCTTGTGAAACGTTTCGACTTCATAACCAAGCAAACCCAACCCGCCACCCACACCCCCTTGCAACCCACGCCTCCTTGCAGCCCAAGGAAATAACCTAAACTTGAGGCCCAAGACACTTACCCAAACCGCCCCCCCCTATCGCGATCGCCCCCTTCCCCTTGTTATATTTATATTTATGTATGCATGGGATGTTTAAAAAAAACACAAAACCCTAATCCCTAGAAGAAGGTCGACGGCAGACCCCCCCCTCACGGTCGCGCAAGCCTACAACTCTCGGATTGATTCCAAGCTTGTCCCGGTTGGCTAATCATCATCGTTTCAAGGTTAGGGTTTAGTTGTTTTGTGATTCAAGCTAGGTTTTGTGTAATCTTGATCATGATTATGTGCTCGTATGATTATTAGTATGAAAAAGTGTGTGGTGTATGATTAGTTCGGATGAATATGCGAATCTTTGCGGTTGTGATGATATGTTGAATACTAAAATCGTAGGCTGCGTTTTAGCGATAAAGATCATGATAAATATTTAGGGTTTGCATGAATATTGAAGTATATGATGATATTTGACAAGTCAACCTGTTGTTAATCAATACACCTAAGCGTCATGATCGTTTAAACATGTTCTAATGCGATAAAGTCGAAAACAGTAAGCTGATTGACATTTACAGCCAACTTCAGTTGGCTCTAACCTGATCGTTATTTATCAAAAAGTGGATTTTATGAAGCCTAAAACGTGAATTTTTGAAAAACGCTTCAAATGGCACTAGATTTATATTTTTCTGAGCTCGTTTGCTATTTTTAAATGGTCATTTAGTGCAGCAGTTGAAGATGCGTAAATTCTGCAGAATTTGCAGGTTGTTTATCGAGTCGGATCTCATAGTCTGTAGGGGGTTAGGTCACTAAATTTGCACAGTAACTGGAGATGGGAATTTCCGAAAATCTTCTACTGAAAGTTTGTTAATTTGGATGAACGATTATTTTTAAATAATTTTTCTCGTGGACTGCATTCAGAAAGCGACGAATCTGACTGCAGCCTAGTAGATAAATGTTTATAAATAATTCGTAAAGATTTAGGATTTGAAAATTTCACAAAATTCTACAGTGTAATTGACTCTCTTGTAAAAAAATGGGAATTTTTGGAATGTTGAAACTATTTTATAAAAATCCTCGAAAACAGCCAAGTTATGAGCGTACAAGCTGAAACATGATAACTTGCGTTTGTGTGTACCTAAGTGTTGTATGAGTTAATCTGTGTTTATGACAAGTTGGTTTGATCATTATTTTGTATGACAATACTCTGCATGCATGATTATGGTTTGGAATTGGTTATGACGTGTGCCGTACTGTGTGTTAGTTATGCGTAGGGTTTTGTGTCAGTGTGTTCACACACTAACTTCAAATCGGTTGGCATGTTAGGACGCGATTAGTGGTTCCATCATTTGCTTCTTTTGCGTTATTCTAACCGAGCAATTTAAGGTGAGTTAACGGCCCCTATTTTATCTGGTTTTAGACAACAGGGGGAGAAACATGTACACGCTCTACAACTCTATCTTTTTACGTCATACGAAATTAACGTTGTTAACTACTCGGTAACTAAGTTAATGTTAATATACGTTATGGTCACTAAGCAGCTTTATCACGGAAGTCCTCAACCAACTCTCGGATCGTTAGTATTGGGTTAAATAGCGGGGAAATTATAGTAGTACTACTGGGCCCGACAAGCCCCACCCGAGCTAGTCGCGCTAGCCGACCGGGAATGGTCAACGGGTGATTAATTTGGCCTAACTTTCGCCATGGTCAGTGATAGACCTGGCAACACTAAGGCAACAACAGTCAGCTTCGATCGCGAACTCTTATGTGACGTAACTTTAGACTCGCTACCTACATGTTAACATTGAACTCACTTACGAACCAACATTATTATTCCCGGTTAGGAATAATGGAACTATGTCGTTATCCCAGGTTAGGGATAACGGAGAAAAACAATCTTTTAAACTGAACTTGTGAACTTATAAAAACCTGTGAACTCACTCTTCTTTAATGTTGACACTTGTTTCTTTACATGTTTCTCAGGACGCTAGAAGCGCTAGGTGCACTCACTTGCATTTGATCAAGACATTTTTATCGAGTCTTATTTACGAATAATGTTTGGGATTTTTGGTTTTGGCGTTTATGTTGGCACCCGTTACTTAATTTTAATGCTTCCGCTAAACTTTGAAACTATGATATTTTGAAAATGACTATGAATGGTTACAACAAATGTTTTCGGAAAACGTTTAAATAAATCATATAGAGTGTTCGATATTACTAGTGTCTAAGATTCTGGTTTGATCACACGCCTCGCGGTAATACTCTGCAAGTGGAAATTGAGGGTGTGACAACGTTCGAATATATATAAACAATATACTTATTTTTATAACATCGTTATCGATGCTTGAAATCTAATTTATGAATTTCGATGTTGAATTAAACATAAATAATTATTATTTATTTTATAGTCGATTGGCGAATCTTATTATCTTGAAATTGCGCGCGTTGAAATGTTATCTGATCGATTCCTAAATGTCGCCAAAATAAATATATGTATTTATTTTATACAATCGTTTGAATTCGGACGTTTTATCCTTGAAAATGTAACGCGTTGCGTGTTGCGTATTTTACGAATATCGGGCAGAGTTTCCTCTGTTTTCGGACGATCCGACAATACTAGTTGTCGCTTTATTTGTCAAAACGCAATAAATCAATGTACGCAAACAATATATACATATTTTCTCGTCGAGTTCAAATATAACTTTCGCCAATTATAATTTTTCCGTTTTATATATTTAACGCAGTCGGTTCGATTTTAACTATTAGCATTTACGCGAATATTATAGTCGGATCGATTGTTAATTTTAACTATTTGGTGATATATAATCGTTTACGGTTCGGTTTGAGTTCGGTGTTCGCGCGCTAATTATTAAGAATAATTATAAACTAATATAATTAAATTTCGCGTCGTAATTAATTTTTACCGAGTCTCGAGTTGACCCGTTGACTGATCTGACCGTGTTGACTGAGTTGACTGCATTGACCAGCAGTTGACCGATAGTTGACCAGTTGACCACGGTTGACCGACAGTTGATCTGGTTTGACCAAACCCAAAACTGAACCGAGTCACCAAAAATGACCCAAAACTATCTCTTGACCAGTTTTGACCCGTGTTGACCTGTTGACCACGTTGAACCGAGCCCGAGAGTGTCTCGAACTTTAATTTTCACCCGAGACGAAAGTGTTTCGTATGGACTCTACGGGTTACAAGGATCCTAAAAATATATTTTCCGTTGAAAACGGATGCCTGAAACCTCGCCAGAACCATGCTAGAAGTCGGAATTTCGCCAGAGAATAAACTTTCACAAAAACATGCAGAAAGGTCTCTAAACACCCGATCTACACATGCATGAAGTGAAAAGTCCAAAACGGGTTCGCTGGAGTTTGGCCGGAATGTCGCCGGAGTTGCTCCCAAGACAAAACGGCTTCGAATCTGCTAAAACCAACATCACCATGCGATCCGGAACGTTGAAGATAGTCAAAAAAGTTTACTCATGGCCGGAAAACGGTCTCCGGAAAGTTCACCGGAAAACCTCCATGGTCGCCATCGGCGGTGGTGCCGCCACTGCGCCGCCGTGGCCGGCCGCCGCTAGTCGCCGGACTAGTGCCAGAAATATTTTCTTGAGAGAGAGAGTAGAGAGAGTCTTAGAGTTAGAGAGAGTGTGTGTAGGTGAAGAATGAGGGTGTGTGTGTTTTTGGTTTATATAGGTGTGTTTTGAGGGCTTGGGCTTTTATGTGGACAGGGCCCAAGACCCATTTCTTGTGTTTTGAGCGGCCCGATAGAATTTCTAAAGCCCGTTTTCTCACCCGAACTCCATGGAACGTCGTATAGTATTGTTTTAAGATAAAAAATAAATGTGTAAAAATAGGGTCGGCGTTCGATATTAATAGCGTGCGTTCGCCGGTTTCGTTAAAATGCGTAAAATGCTCCGATTGTCCTTTCTTGTCCGTTTTTCGATCTGTTTTCGACTACGAATAATAAAATTCGACTACGAACTAAATATATCATAATATATATTAATATCGAGGGGTAACTCGAGTCCGTTGCTTTTGTTTTGTTGTCAGTGCGTTTCGGTTTTCCGCGTAACTTCCGCGTTGTGCTTTGCGACGTTCAACGATCCAAATTTATCGCACAATCATAACTGTATGATAAAAACAAGTATAAAATTCGTATTTTTAGGCGTTGTCAGTATTTGATCAGCATTCGTTCGCTTATCGTTCAAATTCGGGTTAAATTTCTCGATTGTCGTCATATCGCGTAACGTGAAGCAAGTAGACGTTCCTAGGCTCTCCAAAGGCCTGATCGAGTTAATTTACGTCTAATTACGCTAATTATAATAGTATTACTGTGTGTTATGCGCTTAATTACAACCGTAAACTGCCGGTTGTCACATTCTCCCCTTTTTATAAAACTTTCGTCCTCGAAATTTAAGCTATATTGTGACATCCCGGGTTTTCGGATAACTTAAACACAATACTTGTCGAATAAATTACGTGCTACGTTATTATGTGATATCCAAGTTCGTGCTTTATGTTAGTTATAATGTATAGACGTAATAAATAAACAAATGAATCGAGCCGAACCGCGACACGAGCCGGCCTCTTTTTCTTGCGACTCAAGGAACTAAACTTACCTTAAACCCAAAACCATGTCGCGAGCAAACAACCCAAACCGACCCACCCAAGCCCTCGGCCGGGAGATCAAACCCAAACCGCAACCCATTCCCTTCACCTCTTGCGCTTATATATACTAACACATGCATGCTCCTTCACAACACAAGAAACCCTAGTGAGAAAGAAGCCGACGGCAGCCCTTGTTCATCTCTTCGACCGCAAACAAGCCTTACGCTTGTTCCATTGATCGCGAGCAGCCTCTTCCTTCTTCATATCGATCGAGAGCAGCCCACTTGTTCACTTCCTCGATCACAAACAGCCTACTCCTTCTTCCCGGTCACGAACAACACTTCCTTCTCGGTTACGGATCTTCTCGGTCGCAATTATCTTTGATCATCGGTTCCTCATCTCACTCACGGTTCGTTTACCTTATCATTAAAGATTAGAATTTATCATTTGTTACAAGATCATATTCGGATATATGTGTTTGAATGAAGTGATTGTGTTGTTTTCGGATTATATGTTTGAATGCAAGGTTATGTTAGCCGATTTGTTAATAATGTTTGCAAGTGATGTTGTTTGAAATCTGAAAATCATAGGCTGTGTTTGTTTATAAAAACTAGAGATGTTGATTAGGGTTTGCATGGATATGATATATGTATTGATCTATGATTGAAAAATCGGTTCTTGATCGCCTAGGTTCATTATTTTGACGGTTTATGCGAATTAGTGGTAATAAAATGCTGAAACAGGTTGCTGAGTGATAGTTACAGCCGACTTCAACTGGCTGTAACTCGGTCATTAGTTGTCGAAAAACGGATTTTCTGAAGTCTAAAACGTAGAGATTTGAATAAAGAATCTAAGGGCACTGGATTCATATTTTTCTTAAGTCGTTTGATATTTTTAAGTGGCCAAGTAAGTTCAGTAACTAAAGCTGTGAAAATCCTGAAAGTTTGTTAGTTGTTTATCGAGTTGGATTTAATAATCTGTAGGGAGTCGAGTCATGAATTTTGTACAGCAACTAGGTATGGAAATTTCCTGGCAACTCCCACTAGAATTCTGTTAATTGGACGGTCAGTGATTTTTAAATAAATTCTTCTGTGGACTGCAGTCAGAAAGCGACGAATCTGACTGCAGCCTAGTATATTAATATTTATGGTTAATTGGTAAAGAATTAGGACTTGAAAAATTTATATAAATTTCTATAGTATAGTTGTCACCTGCTGTAAAATAATTGGAATTTTTGGAACGTTGGAACTATTTTATAAAAATCCTAGAAAACAGCTGAATTATGAGTATGTAAGCTGAAATTTGATAACTTGTGATTGTGTGCACCAAATTGTTGCATGGATTGGATTATGTTCATGATAAATTGTTTTGATTACTATGTTCACATGAGGACACTTGCATGCATGTTTGAGTGTTAGGAATTTTGATTGTGTGTATCATTTTGTGCGTAAATTACGTGTAGAATTTGTATTGGTGTGTTCACACACTGACTTGAAATCAATTGGTTTGTTAGGACGCAATTAGCGGTCCCATCCCTTACAACTTCTTTGCTACACTAACCGAGCAACTAAAGGTGAGTTCACGGCCCCTAATTTTATCCAGTTTTAAACAACAGGGGGAGAAATATGTATACACTCTTCAACTCAATCTCTTTAGGTTATATGAAATTAACGTCACATAACTATTCGGTAACTAAGTTAATGTTAATGTAACGTTATGGTCACTAAGCAGCTATATCACTTAAGTCCTCGTCAATATCTCGGATCGTTAGTATTGGGTTTTAATAGCGGGGGAATTATAAGTAGTACTACTGGGCCCGACAAGCCCCATCCGAGCTAGTCGCGCTAGCCGACCGGGTATGGTCAATGGGTGAATAATTTGGCCTAACTTCGCCATGGTCAGTGATAGGCCTGGCAACACGGAGGCACAACAGTCAGCTTCGATCGTGAACACTTACGTGACATAACTTTAGGCTAGCTACCTATATATGTTAACATTGAACTTATTTACGAATCAACATTATTATTCCGGGTTTGGAATAATGGAACCATCAGCAATATTATCCCAGGTTAGGGATAATGGAACCAACAACATTATTATTCCGGGTTGGGAATAATGGAACTAGTCGTTATCCCGGGTTAGGGATAACGGGGGAAACAAACTCATAACCGAACAAACGAATTTATGAAAACCTGTGAACTCACTCATCTTTAATGTTGACACTTGTTTCTTTACATGTTTCTCAGGACGCTAGGAGCTCTAGGTGCATTCACATGCATTGAACAAGACATCTTTTATCGAGTCTCATTTACAAACATTGTTTTGGGTTTTTCATTTGTTTTGGCGTTTGTGTTGGCGCCCGTTTCTCTACTTATTTTATGCTTCCGCTCAACCATAAAAACTAATGTTTCCGCTAAACTTTGGTAACTAACTAAGACAATCTAAAATCTACGATGATTGGTTAATCAAATGATTTTTGGAAAACGTATTATCAAATCATATAGAGTCGTTCGACGTACTAGTGTTTCAGATTCTGGTTTGTGCACACGCCTCGCGGTAAAACTCCGCAAGTTGAAATTAAGGTGTGTGACATATATTATCTCCATAGATTTTAGTTAAAAGTAGATAGGTATTAATACTACCCAGGTAAATGACCATGTAATCGCATCGAGACTTGTCTGGATTATATGAATACAATGACTTACTACAACAACATGAACCCTCTGGTTCAATTGAATTTGTTTTCAGAATCGTTGCCAGTGTGAACGAAACGTAATGACATAGTCACCAATGTGCTGAGTTTACATGGGTCATACAAATGAGAAACTAGACAATAAATTTCCAAGACGTTCACAATCTGTAAAATGAATTTCATAAACAATAGAAATTTATACCAACGGAAACTAGCGTTGGTTGTTGGATCGGTAAGACTTAGGATCAACAAGCTCAACTGAATTAGAAACATAAAGGTGATCTGTTAACTTTTCGAACCATAAGTTAACACAATTGAATTGGAAGGATACACTGAATTACAACCGAAGTTAGTGTATCATTGTTTTAATACATAGTTGCATTAAGACAACTTTTCATGATTAGCCCAAGCTACAAGTTTATACTGACGCCACAAGGCGTCATAGCCATTGAAATAATTCAATAATAGCGGTGACCGAACAATTTCACCGCGTTTACAATTTAATGAAAGGTTCAATCAAGTAAGTCTGAATATTTGTTCCAAATAATCTCATAGGATTTTCAACTGAAAATGAAAGAACAAATAAATATAAATATTTCGGTCGCTAGTGGAAGAATAATAAATATCCCAAAATTTTCGGCCGATGATGAAAGAACCGTTACAAGGTACACTGAAATAGATCATAATTGGTGTACCATCTTCTTACACAATTGTATTAAGAATGTTTTAAGAAAATGATCCAACAAGGGGATTTAAAAATGAATAAATAATCAAGTAATTAAATTCGTACATGAGTTATGAAAGCTATGTCAGCGCAAGCTTCAACTAGTGTAAACGCCACCACAAGGTGTCGTAACCAATAGGTGACTTAATAAGGGTGCAGACTGAACTAGTCTGCTATGGTTCAAAACTAATGAATTGCTTGTTGATATTACTTTGAATATGACGGCCTCAATCCGTCATATGAAATCCTTGAATTGAATTTGTATATAGTGAGAGTTCAAACAATTGAACTTGGTTTGATACAATCCAACAATGAACACATGATTCGACCAAGAAGCTTTGATATGTTTACTACGAAAACCCATGTATGCAACTTGGAAAGAAAAGGGAATTTCAAGAAATTCGTTGACTCGATATCATGGAGTCAATACTCACAATAATGCAGGTCATTTAGATCACAAAGCGATAATTTGAATATAGCGAACCAACCTTTGAATTTTTGATGAAATGACTGTTCAAAGTGAAGACCCTGATGGTCTCCACGTCTCAAGTTAACCACATGCATAACAACCAAAGCATGCGTATCATGTAAATCTGTCAAGAAATGATGCAATATGCGTTCGCTAATCAAGAAAGAATTTTCGTGACACAATGACCGTTATGAGGAGTAGAGGTATGCAAACCTACCCATTATATGCAAAGTTGAAATTTTTCAACAAACAGAATTCGAGGAATTTACCTTGTATTTCCTATGATGACTTATTGTTTCGTGACATTACCGTCCGAATGTCGTATATGTCGGAATCGCCATTAATGAAGTAGGGGGAATGCGATGACATGTGACTTCTTTTGCTGCGCCAATTGTTGTGATTTACCATTGTAATAAGTACCGACCGTTATGTATTCTCGTTTGACGTACCTCAACGTTGTTACGTGTCGATTACAGGACCACATGATAAATTGTCGCATTCTGATCGGTAGTTCTCCCACTGACGGAATTAGCATCGTTGTCGAAATGTCATGTTTCCTCAAGGCGCGCCTTGAAAGTCATATGTGATGTACTTCAGCATCCGTTGTCATATCGTTTAAGTTTCACGTATATTTGCGCACTAGTGTTTTCGTTTTATGTAGGATACTTGCTCGGTAAATAAAATAACAGCGACAATATATGTAATGTGTTTGCCCGAGTTAATAATCGTGGTTCCTACATGCTGACCTTTAATGGACATTGTCATAAGCTTTCCAAAGGTCTTAAATGCATGTTGTCAAAACTCTCAAAGTTTTGCTTACGGTATGTAATGTTTTCGTGTACCATGTATCAAATACAACACTAGTGTATGATTAAAATCATAATGTTGACTTACTGTTTTCGGCCACAGTTGAAACCCATATTCGAGTACTAGGCGTTCTGTATGTATTCAAGTCTTAATGATCTAATGTCCCCAGAGGAAAGTGAGGTTAGAGCCTAGGTATCTCCATAGAAACCTGATTCGCTGAAACCTATGGCTCTGATACTATTATGTCATCAGAGCCAAGTTTGATACCTAATTCGCTAAAACCTATAGCTCTGATACCACTCTGTCACACCCCCTAGTTTGTCCTTTTCACATCAGAGCGAGGCGTGATCCGAATGGTATCCTTATCGCACAGCGGAAGCAGACGTGATGGCTAAGATTTCTAGGAACACCCACTAACTACTCGAATTCCCATGGGTTCCACTATTCCAACCGTGCCATACTTGTAATCATAACCTGAGAAAGAACATGCGAAAAATCAACATAAAGTTGGCGAGTTCATAGTTTGTTTGTTTTTGTTTCAAATGAATCATAAAACATTTGAGCATCTTGCATTCGAAAACCGGTTTGTGGGATCATAGTATCCCAAAGCATTTAAAATGTCATGTCTGTATAACAGTGTTGAAATGTTTTCCATGTTGTTTGCAAATCCATGCATAATGTTATGTCTATAAACCAGTAATAAAATGTTTTCATTTGTACCTGTAAGTAAACCGGTATTGAAATTTTTTCTATTATTTTTGTAAAACGTATTGAAATATTTTCTGTTATTTTTGTAAACCGGTATTGAAATCATAGTATGTAGTATACCTATGGAATCTAAGGATCAGTTAGTGTGTAGCTAATACACTGGCCTATGTCCCATAAGTAAGTAAACAAACTGGGACTTCTTTGTCATGTTGGGACACAAAAGCACTCCTAACCGGTTAACTTACCAGGAGTGGAGCGTGTCTCAAACTCGATAGATCTATACCTTTTGCACCTTGGTCACTACGTGATTAATGGTTACTATTGTTATCTTCCTACTTATGCACATTGATCTATTATCATCTAATTCAATAACTACATACCATAGTTGAAAAACTGACTTATTAGGCCTAGCCCATGTTTTCTTGTCCCTGGGCCTAGCCCATGTTATGTTGTCCTTGGGCCTAGCCCATGTTATTTCGTCTTTAGGCCTAGCCCATGTTTTCACTAAAGCTTTGGGGCCTCGCCCCCTAGTTGTGACTATGACAATCCCGTCACTAGTCATAAAACTCATGCATGTTTCGAAAATCTTTGTATAGTTGTGAAAATCGGTAAGTTTAGTATAAACCTTTCGTAAACCATTTGTGTTCATTGAAATCTATTTGTAACATGGTTTAGAAATATATGATTTTTGTTTATCGAAACGTTGTGTTCTTTTGCAAAACTTACATGTCTTTCCACCCCCGAAAACATTTATAAAAATATAAAACGGTAAAAAGTGGGGGTTATGAACTCACCTTGATTTCCTTGTGCAAAGCTAGCTTAATGTGATTCCATAGTGTTGTTTCCAAAACTTGACTTGCTAGCATGCAATCTAATGTATTCCTAAAACGGAATAACTTGTAAGTTTCTAAGACTGGCGTAGCAATACTACGTGATACCGAGCTCTACCGAATTGTTACTCATACGATTCTATGGAATTATTATTGACTTAACTCGGTTAACCAATCTACGGTTTTCTTAGAATTGGCTTAGTTTTTGAACGACTTGAAATATATGTTTATATCTAAACATAACTATATTTCATGGTATCGTATTTAGTCATCATGTACGTCGACGGATAATAGTACGACTCTTCATAGTTTTCGTAAGATATATTATATATATATACTTGAAAATATATCCTTATAGATAATACATTTCGTATCCGAGCAAGAGTCCGGCGAATCGTTTATAATAAATAACTGTCTCATCGTACGCTTGTTATAGTCTTGTGGAGTTGCGTCGTACTTCGTTTAGGCGTTTGAAATCTAATATAACAAACAACATTTGAAGTTCCCGAATCGTCGACATTTGAAATAAATATAACGATATTTATTTTATAAAAGTATTCAACTTCTCGACGTTCGAATATATATAAACAATATATTTATTTTTGTAACCTCGTTCGAATAAATTATCGATGCTTGAAATCTAGTTTCTGAATTTCGACGTTGAATTAAACATAAATAATTATTATTTATTTTATAGTCGATTGGCGAATCTTATTATCTTGAAATCGCGCCCGTTGAAATGTTATCGGATCGATTCGTAAGTGTCGCCAAAATAAATATATGTATTTATTTTATACAATCATTTTAATTCGGACGTTTTATCCTTGAAAATGTAACGTGTTTCGTGTTGCGTATTTTAAGAAAATCGGGCAGAGTTTCCTCTATTTTCGGACGATCCCGACAATACTAGTTGTCGCTTTATTTGTCAAACCGCAATAAATCAATGTACGCAAACAATATATATAATTTCTCGACGAGTTCAAATATAACTTTTGCCAATTATAGTTTTTCCGTTTTATATATTTAACGCCGTCGGTTCGATTTTAGCTATTAGCGTTTACGCGAATATTATAGTCGGATCGATTGTTATTTTTAACTTTTTGGCGATATATAATCGTTTACGGTTCGGTTTGAGTTCGGTGTTCGCGTGTTAATTATTAATAATAATTATAAACAAATATAATTAAATTTCGCGTCGTAATTAATTTTTACCGAGTCTCGAGTTGACCCGTTGACTGAGCTGACCGTGTTGACTGAGTTGAAGGCGTTGACCACCAGTTGACAGATAGTTGACCAGTTGATCACGGTTGACCAGCAGTTAACCGGGTTTGACCGAACCAAAAACTGAACCAAGGCACCAAAAATGATCCAAAACTATCCCTTGACCAGTTTTGACCCGTGTTGACCTATTGACCATGTTGAACCGAGCCCGAGAGTGTCCCGAACTTTAATTTTAACCAGAGACGAAAGTGTTTCGTATGGACTCTACGGTTACAAGGATCCCAAAATATATTTTCCGTTGAAAACGGATGCCCGAAACCTCGCCAGAACCATGCCAGAAGTCGGAATTTCGCTGGAGAATAAAATTTCACGAAAACTTGCATAACGGTCTCTAACCACCCGATCTACACATGCATGAAGTGAAAAGTCCAAAACTGGTTCGCCGGAGTTTGGCCGGAATGTCGCCGGAGTTGCTCTCAGCCCAAACGGATTCGAATCTACTAAAACCAACATCACCATGCGATCTGGAACGTCGAAGATAGTCGAAAAAGTATACTCTTGGCCGGAAAACGGTCACCGGAAAGTTCGCCGGAAAACCTCCATCGTCGCCGTCGGCGGTGGTGCCTCCACTACGCCGTCGAGGTCGGCCGCCGCTAGTCGCCGGACTAGTGCCAGAAATATTTTCTAGAGAGAGAGAGTAGAGAGAGTGTGTGTAGGTGAAGAATGAGAGTGTGTGTGTGTATTTTTGTTTATATAGGTGTGTTTTGTGGGCTTGGGCTTTTATGTGGACCAGGCCCAAGACCCATTTTTTATGGTTTGAGCCGCCCGATAGCATTTCTAAAGCCCGTTTTCTCACCCGAACTCCATGGAACGTCGTATAATGTTGTTTTAAGATAAAAAATAAATGTGTAAAAATAGGGTCGGTGTTCGATATTAATAGCGTGCGTTCGTCGGTTTCGTTAAAATGGGTAAAATGCTCTGGTTGCCGTTTCTTGTCTGTTTTTCGATCCCTTTTCGACTACGAATAATAAAGTTCGACTACAAAGCTAAATATAATATCGAGGTGTAACTCGAGTCCGTTGCTTCTGTTTTGTTGTCGGTGCGTTCCGGTTTTCCGCGTAACTTTCGCGTTGTGTTTTGCGACGTTCAACGATCCAAATTTATCGCATAATCATAACTGTATGATAAATACAAGTATACAATTCGTATTTTTAGGGTCAGAATTTTTTCGGCATCTGTTCGCTTATCGTTCAAATTCACGTTAAATTTCTCGATTGTCGTCATATCGCGTAACGTGAAGCTAGTAGACGTTCCAAGGCTCTCCAAAGGCCTGATCGAGTTAATTTACATCTAATTACGCTAATTATAATGGTTTTACTGTTTGTTATGCGCTTAATTACAACAGGAAACTGCCGGTTGTCACATTCTCCCCTTGTTTTAAAATTTTCGTCCTCGAAATTTAAGCTATGTTATCTCCATAGATTTTTGTTATACGTAGAGAGGTATTAATACTACCCAGGTAAATGACCCTGTAATCGCATCAAGACTTGTCTGGATTATATGAATACAATGACTTACTACAACAACATGAACCCTCTGGTTCAACTGAATCTGTTTTCAGAATCGTTGCCAGGTGAACGAAACGTAATGACATAGTCACCAATGTGACTGAGTTTACATGGGTCATACAAATGAGAAACTAGACAATAAATTTCCAAGACGTTCACAATCTGTAAAATGAATTTCATAAACAATAGAAATTCATACCAACGGAAACTAGCGTTGGTTGTTGGATCGGTAAGACTTAGGATCAACAAGCTCAATTGAATTAGAAACATAAAGGTGATCTATTAACTTTTCGAACCATAAGTTAACACAATTGAATTGAAAGGATACACTGAATTACAACCGAAGTTAGTGTATCATTGTCTTAATACATAGTTGCATTAAGACCACTTTTCATGATTAGCCCAACCTACAAGTTTATACCGACGCCACAAGGCGTCATAGCCATTGAAATAATTCAATAATAGCGGTGACCGAACAATTTCACTGCGTTTACAATTTAATTAAAGGCTCAATCAAGTAAGTCTGAATATTTCTTCCAAATAATCTCATATGATTTTCAACTGAAAATGAAAGAACAAATAAATATAAATATTTAGGTCGCTAGTGGAAGAACAATAAATATCCCAAAATTTTCGATCGATGATGAAAGTACCTTTACGAGGTACACTGAAATATATCATAATTTTTGTACCATCTTCTTAATACACAATTGTATTAAGAATGTTTTAAGAAAATGATCCAACAAGGGGATTTAAAAATGAATAAATAATCAAGTAATTAAATCCGTACATGAGTTGTGAAAGCTATGTCAGCGCAAGCTTCAACTTGTGTAAACGCCACCACAAGGTGTCGTAACCAATAGGTGACTTAATAAGGGTGCAGACTGAACAAGTCTGCTATGGTTCAAAACAAATGAATTGCTTGTTGATATTACTTTGAATATGACGGCCTCGTTCTGTCATATGAAATCCTTGAATTGAATTTGTATACAGTGAGAGTTCAAACAATTGAACTTGGTTTGATACAATCCAAAAATGAACACATGATTCGACCAAGAAGCTTTGATATGTTTACTATGAAAACCCATGTATGCAACTTTGAAAGAAAAGGGAATTTCAAGAAATTCGTTGACTCGATATCATGGAGTCAATACTCACAATAATGCAGGTCATTTAGATCACAAAGCGAAAATTTGAATATAGCGAACCAACCTTTGAATTTTTGATGAAATGACTGTTCAAAGTGAAGACCCTGATGGTCTCCACGTCTCAAGTTAACCAATGGCATAACAACCAAAGCATGCGTATCATGTAAATCTGTCAAGAAATGATGCAATATGCGTTCGCTAATCAAGAAAGAATTTTCGTGACACAATGACCGTTATGAGGAGTAGAGGTATGCAAACCTACCCGTTATATGCAAAGTTGAAATTTTTCAACAAACAGAATTCGAGGACTTTACCTGGAATTTCCTGTGATGACTTATTGTTTCATGACATTACCGCGAAATGTCGTATATGGCGTAATCGCCATTAATGAAGTAGGGGGAATGCGATGACATGTGACTTCTTTTGCAGCGCCAATTGTTGAGATTTACCATTGTAATAAGTACTGACCGTTATGTATTCTCGTTTGACGTACCTCAACGTTGTTACGTGTCGATTACAGGACCACGTGATAAATTGTCGCATTCTGGTCGGTAGTTCTCCCGCTGACGGGATTAGCATCGTTGTCGAAATGTCGTGTTTCCTCAAGGTCGCGCCTTGAAAGTCGTATGTGATGTACTTCAACATCCGTTTTCGTATCGTTTAAGTTTGTTGGTGCATAATGTCTATTGCCTACATCTAGGATATATGTAATGTTTAAAAATATTACAAGTTAATGTTTAAATGAGAAAATGTAAAATTTATATTTTTTTCACTGTGATTCGCATGAAACAGATGAGTGTTTCGTACGAAATAAGTCACTCGTACGAATTACCATTTTGTACGAATCATAATTGTTTGTTAGTACACGCACTTCAGTACGAGTCATGTCGACCTATAAATAGGGATGTGTTGTGTTAGAGCTAGAACGAATTTGTCATTTCATAGGGCGAAGCTCTGTCAGTTTGTTTACTTGCGTCTGTAACTTGAACGTCTTTAATAGATCAGAAGCAGTTAAACAGTACGATCTATCTTGTTTGTCATATCTACCTCTCTAGCAATGAATTCTGCCTCTGCTAGTTGAGCGAGATTAGGTCGATTGCTTATTTTGGGAGCTCGATCCCCGTCCACAAGTGGTATCAGAGCCATGAGATCTGATCTACAGATAGACAACAAGTAGTTACTGTTCAGACTTGGACATATCTTCATCTTCATCATTTTTCTGACCTTTGCTGGATTTTTGGACAAATTCATGGACAAAATGGACTAGGATTTTAGTAATTCAAGATTAATCTTCAATCTAATCAATCCATACCATAATTTGGACATAAAATTGAACTAAATCATGTTGAAATCGATAAAATTTGGTCAGTTTGAAGTTTAAATCAGTTTTCGTACGAGTTTCGCATGAAATTAAGTTGTTTTTGATTTTGTTACGAGTCAGATTAAATTTCATACGGATCAGTTAAATTTCATAAATCTTATAATTGTCAGAATTTCAACTTGACTCGCACAAAAATATTTGATTCGTACAGAATTTATTCATCCAAAATTTACTCATTTAGAGAATGAAATGGGAACAATGACTAAGCCTCCAAAGCTTATGAATTTGGAAGACTTTGATAATTGGAGCGAGAGGTTTATGAACTGGGTGCAAGCTAATCATTTTACTTACTGGTTTGCAATCGAGGCAAAATACATCGCACCAGTTGGTGAAAGTGGGCTTGAAAAGACCCTTGCCCAATTCTCTAATGTTGAACGAGAAAGATTTATCAACGAAAAGAAGATGATGAGTATTCTTCAGCAATCGATCAAAGAAGACATCTTGGCTTTATTGCAGCATGATGATGATGCGCAATCTTTATGGAATGCTCTTCGACATAAATTTCAAGGTAGTGCTCAACTCCGCAAAAGCAAAAGGGCATTATTAAGCAAAGAGTTTGATGTATTCACATTGATCAAAGGAGAAACAGTTAAGCAGCTAATTGAGTGATACTGTCATCTTGTGTTTCATATGAAGAGAATGGGAATTGTGAAGACAAACGAAGAGCTTGTTGATAAGCTAGCTGATTCTCTGCCACAAGGTGAATGGTCGACTTACTTAACCATTTTAAATAATGGGGTTGAATACAGCAATTTCTCGTTGCCGCGCTTTATCGAGAGATTGGAAGGTCATGAATTAGAGATGCAAAAGATGGCCAAAAACAAGACTGTTCAAATGCAACAAGATGTTAATCTTTATTTCAAAAACATTTCGGTTGCTCAAATCCAAGCGCCAAAGATTCAAACTGCGTTCAGTGCATATAGCTCACCAAGCACACCTCAAACTCAGTCAAGTGTTTTTAAATCATACCCAACAGTTGATCCAAATACACCTTCTAGTCAACAGTCTTCTTTCGGATCAAATCAATCTCAGAACAATCAAGCCACTCCATCATCTAATGAAAGTCAAAGACGGCAAACAACATTGCCGTTGACTTTCAGAACGCATAAAATTTTGCTGAAAAGACGGCAAACAACATATGTCTCTACTTGCTTCAGTTCTTGAGTCATATGATAGTCTTGTTGCTGGAAAGATTGGTAATTCTGAAATGACATGAGAAGACTATGATCACATTAATCCAGTTAAAATGGAGTTGATAGATATAAAATTGTGCATGGCTTCGATCGTTCGACGAGCACAACGATTTATGGAAATCACTGGTAAAGAAAATTTGGGAGGATTGGATGGGAAACTTGGATTTGATAAATCTAAAGTTACTTTTTTCAAGTGTCGGGAGAAAGGTCACTTTAAAAGAGAATGTCAAAACTGAGAGGTTCAAGGGAATCAGAATCCTTTCCAAGATGACTATTACAAAAGAGCGATCTATCACCGATCACAACCGAGAACAAGAATCGTGCCGATTGAAGAAAACAACCTGAAACTAAAGAAAAGGCTTTGGTTGTTACACAAGAAGACGAAGGGTTTAATTGGAATAAGTTTATTTCGAAAGGAGAAAGTTTGGCATTGGTGGCTGAAATTATTGATGAACCAGATGAAGAATCGGAGGCATCATTTGATGAAGGACCTGAGCATGATGATTATTATTATCATACTTCATCAGAGGAAGAGGAGCTTTTGAATGGTCCATTCAAACATCTTTTGCCTAACAATGTTTTAAAAACTTTTGCAGGATATTTCGCACTTACTCAACATTCAACAGATGAAGTGCAAAAGAAACCGGTTGAAGATGTCAAAGTAGATGAGAAAAAGGAATTGCTGAAAGAAGACATCATTAAAGCGTGCATGGCAAATGGAAATGAGGTAAAAAGTCATCTGAGAATGAAAAATCTTGTTCAAAGTGTGATGAATCATGTGGTGGGTGTCTTGTGAAAGACAAAAGATTTGCTGAATTGCAAAGTTTAACAGACAATTTGTCAAGCGATTACGAAACAACAAAGGAAGCATATGACAAATTGAGTGCGTCTGTTAAACAATATAATAAAGCACTCAAAGAAAATGATGCAACACTTATGATGCTTAAAGCTATAGTGATGGATAAACAAATGGCAATTAATATTCATCTAAACACTATTGCTGAGCTCAAAAGTGAGCTTGAAAAAATGAGAATTGAAATCGAACGAGTTAACAAATTGTTAATTAGTTATTCCATAAGCTCATACGTCATAGATCACATTTTACCAAAAATTAAAATACTGAGGAATCTAAAAATGTTAAAACAAAGAGTGGAAGTTATGATCGAGTTCCTCCACCCATGTGGAACAGTTATGCTTGCAAAAATCCATCTGGGGTTGAAAAGGCACTAAATATTAAATTGAAAACCGAACACTTGCCTGAGGATATCGATATAACTTATACTAAAAATGATGGTGAATGTTATTCTGAAGTGGTAGAAAATGTGATTGAAAAGGTGTTAACAAATGAATCTGAAGTAGTTGAGTCTAAAAAGTCTGAGAAGTCAAAATCTGATGACAAATCAGAAAATAGTTTAAATGATGATCCTAATGTCATAGTTTATAAAATGAAAGGATCTGATAAACTATTTTCGAATGAGGATTTTCCCATCAAGAATGTGAAATGAGGTTGTGTTGATAAAATGTTCAAGATGATGGAGGTAAGTCATGATGATTTAGATAAACATGATTCATCTTTCTATTCTAAATCAAAAACTGACAACCGACCTTACTATCGAAAAAATGGAGAATATCCGGAAAACAAGCGTGCAGGGTTGGATTTTCAGATGCAACATAAAACCAACAGGTCCTAAAAATTGGATTTTACAAAGAAAATTAATTTTGTATCTAGGACAACAACCGAGAAGGAAAAGTAAATCATTGGTACTCAATCAAATCATGATTTTCTTAAAGAAAAAGAGAAACAAAACAGAAACAGGTTTTGAATACCTCTGTTCATAAGGACAGCAGGACATGCTTTAAATGCAAGAAAGTCGAACATATCACACGATATTGTTCACAAGAAAGTTCAAAATCAGTTTCTTCTCCGAAAAAGTTCACCAAGGTTGAAAAGCAAAAAGCACCCATGGTTATGCCGAAACAAATTCTTAAAAAAAAACTGAATCTCATAAAAATGTTAAACCAATTATTAAACCTCAATCTAGATTTAAAATTGGTGAAACATCCCACAAAGTTCAACAAAAAGATTCAAAATTTTATGTTAAATAGGCTAAATCACAAACACAGAAATGGGTTGCTAAAATTGTTAACACTAAATCATCCAAGGATGAACTCAAACCTTCTGTTCCAAACAACATTGAGCTTAAAAAGATTGAAAAGAACAAAGTGGGTCCAAAGTTCGACATTCCAAACCCACCCAAGACCAAACAGGCTTGGGTCTCTTTGTTTAAATAAATTTTGTTGATCATGTGTGCAGGGGCTCCAACGTTCGATATTGTCAAAATGGATCATGGATAGTGGAGCGTCTCGCCACATGACAGGAATGCTTGCGCTGCTCAATGATGTTAGGGCTATTCGAGGAGGATATGTTGGATTTGCTGGAACGCAGGGAGGTAGGATTGTAGGAGAAGGGATTCTCTCGAACGGAGTTGTATCGTTTAATAAAGTGAACTATATCGCTGAACTTGAGAACAATCTGCTTAGTATCTCGCAAATTTGTGACAAGAAGTTCATGACACATTTCAATGATAAAGAATGTCTAATTCTAAAATCCGATTTCAAGATTCTAGAAGAATGGATTCTGATGCGAGCTTCGCGAGAAAATGATTTATATGTTCTTGATATGAGCATCGCTTCTACCATATCAAAGAAAGTTCAATGCTTTGTTTCCAAAGCTACCGAAAAAGAGTCAATTTTATGGCACAGAAAAATGGGGCACATTCATCTTCGAAAGATTAATTTTCTTGTGCATAACGACTTAGTGGAAGGTGTCAATTTGAAAAGTTTTCATTTATCAGATGATTGTCTTAGCTGCAAAAAGGGAAACAGCATAAGAAAGCACACCCGAGAAAGCTGTTGAATTCGATAAAGCTACCACTAGAAAGAATACACATGGATCTCTTTGGACCAGTCAATGTTAAAAGCATTTCTGGAGATCTATTCTGTCTTGTTGTTACAGATGATTATTCTCGATTTTCATGGGTGTTCTTTCTGGATAAGGATGAAATGTTTGAAACTCTTATGATCCTTTTCAGAAAGCTCGAGAATTTATATCATTTGCCCATTAAGAGAATTCATAGTGATAATGGAATGGAGTTCAAGAACAAGAAGAAGCAAGATTTCTGCAATGAAAAGGGGATTCTTCATGAATTCAGCGCACCTATACTCCACAACAAAACGGAGTAGCTGAACGAAAGAATCGCACGTTGATAGAAACTGCTAGAACAATGTTAGCTGATTCGAAATTACCGACCAGTTTCTGGAGTGAAGCAGTAGCATCAACATGCTATACCCTAAATCATGTGTTGACAGTTAAGCCTCGCAAAAAGACATGTTTCGAGTTACTAAATCAACGAAAACCTAACTTAGCTTTTTTGGAACCTTTTGGATCACCGTGTACCGTCTTGGACCCGGCTCGTAAATTTGGAGCCAAATCTTTGGAGAGTTTCTTTGTTGGTTATGCTACTCCTTAAAAATGTGTTTTCTTGCCAAGTCTGAACCAGGTAGTTCTAGCACAGCACGTAGATTGTCAAAGATATAGAACGCCTACGCAGAAGCCTGGGGATTCGTGGCTGTTTAACTACGATGGATTGTGGGATTCGTTTGATTTTCCAGATGTGCCAACTGAAGAAGAACTTGTTATGTTATTTCAACATCAGTTATCTAATCAAGAACAAGTTCCTCGACCTTTGGTGATTTCTACATCTTTACCAGTTAACACATCTGATGTTGATCAAAGCTCTTCTGTTCTAAATCCAGTTCCTGCTTCGAATGTCAATGCTGCTAAATCTTCTGCCCAGCCAAATGAAGATGATGACTCTAATCGGGAACCAACTTTCAACGATGGAGGATCCAGTTCTGATGAAGGATCTAAACAGATTGAAGACTTTCTGAACCAACAGGCTGATCCGTCTAATGCTTGGAATAAAGCTTCTTCATCTGTACTGGTTGTCGATGAAAATATCTCAAATTTGCAATCACAAGTAGATGTTCCAACTGAAGTGATGCCTAGGACACTTTCATATCATCCGTCAGAGAACATTATAGGCAGCTTACAATCAGGAGTGCAAACTCGCAATTAGATTAATAAAGATCTAAGTTGTTTCTATACTAGTATTGCTCTACTTCAAGTCCGATTTTCTCACAGTTGTTTTGTTTCTCAGGTTGAACTGGGAAACTGGAAAGACGCGTTGAAAGAAGAAAGTTGGGTGGATGCGATGCAAGAAGAGTTATTGCAATTCCAGAAACTTGGCGTCTGGACACTTGTTGACCTGCCAGATCATCACAAAAAGATTAATACAAGATGGGTCTTCAAGTGTAAAAGAGATGATAGAGGAGTTGTGGTGCGCAACAAAGCTCGACTTGTGGTTCAAGGTTTTCATCAGCAAGAAGGGATAGACTGTACTGAAGTCTACGCCCCAGTTACACATCTTGAAGTAATTCACATATTCTTGGCTTTTGCCTCATGGAAAGGGTTCAAGGTGTACCAATTGGATGTTAAATCTGCTTTCCTTTACGGAAAAGTGAAAGAGGAGGTGTATGTCAGCCAACCACCGGGGTTCGTTGATCCAGTGCACAAAGATAAAGTCTACCTCTTGAATAAAGCCTTATATGGTCTTGATCAAGCCCTGAGAGCTTGGTATGAAACATTATCGAATCATCTTTTGGATAATGGCTTTATCAGGGGAATAGTAGACTCAACTCTCTTCACGAAGGAAGTAGATGGACATCTAATTATCGTACAGATAATGTGGAGGATATTATCTTTGGATCGACAAATGACAAGCTGTGCAAAGACTTTGAAGAAGTCATGAAGCGTAAATTCGAAATGAGCGCAATGGGGGAGATGAAGTTCTTTCTTGGACTTCAGGTTTATCAGTTACCTGATGGTATCTTCATTCATCAGACAAAATATGTTCATGACATATTGGAGAAATTCAATATGACAGGAACTAAACCAGCATCGACCCCGTTAGCTCCAAATCACGGCATATGTCCAGATCTTACCGGCGAAAAAGTTGATGAAACTTTATATCGCTCCATGATCGGATCCTTGATGTACCTTACTGCTTCTCGACCAGATATCATGAATCCAACGTGCATTTGCTCCCGTTATCAGTCTAATCCAAAAGAGTCACACCTGCTTATCGTTAAACGCATAATGAGATATCTGAAGGGTTTTCCAAGCACCAGCTTGTGGTACCCTAGACATGATTATTTTAATCTTGCAGGTTACTCGGATTATGATTTTGGATGCTGCAAACTGAATACAAAGTCTACAACGGTCGGCTGCCGGTTCTTCAGAACCCGTTTGGTAACGTGGCAATGTAAGAAACAAACCGCGGCCGCTCTCTCTACCTGTGAGGCTGAATACGTTTCGCATCCAGTTGTTGTGCTCAGATTCTCTGGATACAGAAAAAGTTGAGAGATTTCGGTTTGCAATTTCTTGATACGCCTATATATGTAGATAATTAGGCCGCAATCGATATCACCAAAAACTCATGTCAACACTCATGTACTAAACATATCAAGATTCGACTTTATCCGTGATTGCTAAGAGAAAAAGTTGGTACGAATTGAGAAAATCCACTCTAATAACCAAAAAGCAGATTTTTATACCAAAGCTTTTGATAAAACAAAGTTTAAAAATTTGTTAAAGCTAAATGGTTTAAAAAATATGATCTCAGGGGATCTGTTTGAGGTTGAGTTTGAGGATGATGACGACTTGATGTGAATTTGTCATTGGTTAAACGTTTTCGTACATTCTTTCTTCTAATTTCTTATAAAATCCAAAAATATGTTTTTGATTTTAGGGGGAGAATATTTGACGAAAATACAAAAACATTTAAAAAATCAAAAAGAGTTTTGTGTAAAAAGAGTGATCATAGTAAATCAAAAATGATAGTCACAGTATGCTAAAGAATTGTATTGTTTAAAAGTGTTTAAGCAAGTCTTACTATGGATATGCCAATAGACTTCACTCGTTCAGTAGATTGTTATCGAGATATAAACCTAAAACACAAAAACTGATTAACTTGTGGGTCAACATCTCTCGGATATATGGACTTAGTACTCCGAAATTTCGTTTGAGAGAATGCCAGATTCTGCAATACTAGGTCTTTATATTTGATTGATATCTGGGGTATTATTCGAGTTCTTCTGATTTTGCGGAAGCAATGGCCTAGAACTCATATAATACTTTCGTATTATTTCCCTGAAAGCTGCATAAAATGATTATGTCTTAAGCAATTATGACATTTGCAGTACAAAAGATTTCTTAATGGAACACCACCTAAAGACGAGCCTTCATCTCTTTGTCTGTACGGTTGTACTAACCTGAGCTCTCAAGGTCTCGCATTCACCCTATATACAGATATCAATTCGATATATTCACCTGTAATATGACATTCTGGGAATCTCGATACGGGAGTATATTCTGAGATGGGAAACACAGTTATTTCATGTTTCTAAGAATACCTTAACATATCTTGAAACAATTGAGAAACGAGAAGAGGTTTAAATGGACAAATATATTGGCAATCTAGGTAAATTTGTTTAAAAGCTTAAAAGGTGTTTCTAGACTAATGGTACTGATGACTTATATGAATGCTTGAAATGATCCTCTGAAAACGCAAAATTCACAAAAAATGTTGTTATTCTTTAAAAATTTCTTAAAAAACCCAAAAAGATTTTCAGTTTTCTTAGCTTAATAGTTTTATTTTTGTTTACCGATGATAAAAACATTGATGGTTGGATTCATAGCAACATCTTGCTGAAGAAAGCTTGGAATCATGGGTTGGGAGCTATTTTTTAACAAAGTTTACTTAAATGTCAAGAAAGTTCATTAATTTGAAACTTTGCATGTTAAAATAAATTTGTTTGGTCAAATATGGTCAACCAAGGTCATTAACTTGGACTTGGAAGGCAAATTGGATAACCAGGGTCATTAACTTGGACTTGGTTAGTCATGTGGATTTTTGAAACAGATAAAATTTTTGATAAAATGAATGATAAATAAAAAAAAAATTGAAATTTAATGTTTATTTTATAGCAAGATCAGTTTTGAAGAAAAGGATCAGAGCAAGCACTTCAATTTCAAAAGGTCGTAAATGTGTGCTTTGAAAATGATATTCATTCGGGATCGAATTGGAAGACAACATGGAGAAAGATTGAGAAGAAGGAATTGAAGAAAACTGAAGAAAAAGAAGCTCGGATTGCTGAACGTTCAAGAGTAGCATCATTAAGGAGTTTTCAGTTTTTGAAGCGACGTCCTCTGACCGATCAAACGCTTATTGCTTCTGAGGAACGTCGAAAGCCGTTAAAGAGGTTTTTTGGGCATTAAAGTCAAATCAAAGTGAAGTTTTGAAGATTATCCAGACTACGGCAACATCCAAGGGGGAGTTTGTTGGTTCATAATGTCTATTGCCTACGTCTAGGATATATCCGTAATGTTTAAAAAGATTACAAGTTTATGTTTAAATGAGAAAATGTAAAATTTATATGTTTTTCACTGTGATTCGCACGAAACAGATGAGTATTTTGTACGAAATAAGTCACTCGTACGAAATACCATTTCGTACGAATCATAGTTGTTTGTTTGTTAGTACACGCACTTCAGTACGATTCATGTCGACCTATAAATAGGGAAGTGTTGTGTTAGAGCTAGAACGAATTTGTCATTTCATCCGGTGAAGCTCTGTCAGTTTGTTTACTTGCGTCTGTAACTTGAACGTCTTTAATAGATCAAAAGCAGTTAAACAGTAAGATCTATCTTGTTTGTCATATCTACCTCTCTAGCAATGAATTCCGCCTCTGCTAGTTGAGCGAGATCAGGTCGATTGCTCATTTTTGTTTATCGAAATGTTGTGTTCTTTTGCAAAACTTGCATGTCTTTCCACACCGAAAACATTTATAAAAATGTAAAACGGTAAAAAGTGGGGGTTATGAACTCACCTTGATTTCCTTGTGCAAAGCTAGCTTAATGTGATTCCACAGTGTTGTCTCTACAACTTGACTTGCTAGTATGCAATCTAATGTATTCCTAAAACGGAATAACTTGTAAGTTTGTAAGAATGACGAGCTATACTACTTGATACCGAGCTCTATCGAATTGTTACTCATACGATTTTATGGAATTATTATTGACTTAACTCGTTAACCAACCTATGGTTTTCTTAGAATTGTCTTAGTTTTCGAACGACTTGAAATATATGTTTATATCTAAACATAACTATATTTCATGGTATCGTATTTAGTCGTCATGTACGTCGACGGATAATAGTACGACTCTTCAATAGTTTTTGTAAGATATATTATATATATACACTTGAAAATATATCCGTATAGATAATGCATTTCGTATCCGAGCAAGAGTCTGGCGTATCGTTTATAATAAATAACGGTGTCATCGTACGCTTGTTATAGTCTTGTGGAGTTGCGTCGTACTTCGTTTAGGCGTTTGAAATCGAATATAACAAATAGCATTTGAAGTTCCCGAATCGTCGACATTTGAAATAAGTATAACTATATTTATTTTATAAAAGTATTCAACTTCTCGATGTTTGAATATATATAAACAATATACTTATTTTTATAACATCGTTCGAATAAATTATCGATGCCTGAAATCTAGTTTCTGAATTTCGACGTTGAATTAAACATAAATAATTATTATTTATTTTATAGTCGAATGGCGAATCTTATTATCTTGAAATCGCACCCGTTGAAATGTTATCGGATCGATTCGTAAGTGTTGCCAAAATAAATATATGTATTTATTTTATACAATCGTTTGAATTCAGACGTTTTATCCTTGAAAATGTAACGCGTTTCGTGTTGCGTATTTTAAGAAAATCGGGCAGAGTTTCCTCTGTTTTCAGACAATCCCGACAATACTAGTTGTTGCTTTATTTGTCAAAACGCAATAAATCAATGTACGCAAACAATATATATAATTTCTCGACGAGTTCAAATATAACTTTCGCCAATTATAATTTTCGATTTTAATGTCGTCGATATATAATTAACGTCGTCGGTTCGATTTTAACTATTAGCGTTTACGCGAATATTATAGTTGGATCGATTGTTATTTTTAACTTTTTGGCGATATATAATCGTTTACGGTTCGGTTTGAGTACGGTGTTCGCACACTAATTATTAATAATAATTATAAACTAATATAATTAAATTTCGCATGGTAATTAATTTTTATCGAGTCTCGAGTTGACCCGTTGACTGAGTTGACCGTGTTGACTGAGTTGACTGCGTTGACCAGCAGTTACCAGTTGACCGATAGTTGACCAGTTGACCACGGTTGACCAGCAGTTGACCGGGTTTGACCGAACCCAAAACTGAACCGAGGCACCAAAAAGGACCCAAAACTATCCCTTGACCAGTTTTGACCCGTGTTGACCTGTTGACCACGTTGAACCGAGCCCAAGAGTGTCTCGAACTTTAATTTTCACCCGAGACGAAAGTGTTTCGTATGGACTCTACGGGTTACAAGGATCCCAAAAATATATTTTCCGTTGAAAACGGATGTCCGGAACCTCTCCAGAACCATGCCAGAAGTCGGAATTTCGCCGGAGAATAAAATTTCACGAAAACTTGCAGAAAGGTCTCTAACCACCCGATCTACACATGCATGAAGTGAAAAGTCCAAAACGGGTTCGCCAGATTTTGGCTGGAATGTCGCTGGAGTTGCTCCTGAGCCAAAACGGCTTCGAATCTGCTAAAACCAACATCATCATGCGATCCGAAACATCGAAGATAGTCGAAAAAGTGTACTCTTGGCCGGAAAACGGTCGCCGAAAAGTTCGCCGGAAAACCTCCATCGTCGCCGTCGGCGGTGGCGCCGCCACTGCGCCGCCGTGGCCGGCCGCCACTAGTCGCCGGACTAGTGCCAGAAATATTTTCTAGAGAGAGTGTGTAGGTGAAGAATGAGGGTGTGTGTGTGTATTTTGGTTTATATAGGTGTGTTTTGTGGGCTTGGGCTATTATGTGGACTGGGCCCAAGACCCATTTCTTGTGTTTTGAGCCGCCCGATAGCATTCTAAAGCCCGTTTTCTCACCCGAACTCCATGGAACGTCGTATAATATTGTTTTAAGATAAAAAAATAAATGTGTAAAAATAGGGTCGGCGTTCGATATTAATAGCGTGCGTTCGTCGGTTTCGTTAAAATGCGTAAAATGCTCCGGTTGTTGTTTCTTGTCCTTTTTTGATCCGTTTTTTACTACGAATAATAAAATTCGACTACGAAGCTAAATATATCATAATATATTGATATCGAGGCGTAACTAGAGTCCGTTGCTTCTGTTTTGTTGTCGATGCGTTTCGTTTTCCACGTAACTTCCACGTTGTGCTTTGCGACGTTCAACGATCCAAATTTATCGCATAATCATAACTGTATGTAAATACAAGTATAAAATTCGTATTTTTAGGGTTATCAGTATTTGTTCGGCATCCGTTCGCTTATCGTTCAAATTCGCGTTAAGGTTCTCGATTGTCGTCATATCGCGTAACGTGAAGCAAGTAGACGTTCCTAGGCTCTCCAAAGGCCTGATCGGGTTAATTTACGTCTAATTACGCTAATTATAATGGTATTACTGTTCGTTATGCGCTTAATTACAACCGGAAACTGCCGGTTGTCATATGAAATCCATGTTTATTTTAAATTATTGGCTTCGTGAATTTTGGGATTTAATTCTCCAAATTCTTTGGTTGAAGTCTATAGTTTTCCAAGAAAACATGAAGTTCGCTAACAACCATTCACTCTGATACCGAATTATGTGACAACCCAAAAACGTTGAAGTGGAAATCCAAACGTGGTGGTGACGAAAGTTGGTGCCCATAAGTATCTTCGTGGACGATGCAATGTTTATTTTTGACATTCAACTTAATTAAAACATAATTCAAAGTTTAGTGTTTAAACACAACCTACAACCACAACATAGTTCAGTTGTTTTGATCCTTATGGATCTTAGTACAAACTTGGTCCCAAAATAGTTTTAATAGTTGTCCAAAATATTATTTAACACAACACGCATCAACAACCACAAGATACGCCAAAATCCCAAAGCCAAACTCATGTACCTAAAGAACATGTGAAATCAAGTGCCAAGACAAAGGAGGGTGAGTTCACATATTCAATTTATAAATAATTTAATCCAAGGAAAACTTTCTTAATATGTGTTTAGTAATAAAACATCCATATAATTTGAGAAAGTCAAATTAATTTCCTTTACCAAAATCCGAGTCGCAAGCGTTTTCCGAAAACCTTCGACGCAAATATCTTCCAAAGGTTTATATATTAAATTGATAGTATCAAATGTTCAGATTCATAAGTTTGCAAGACTATACGAGCTATATAGTAACAATAAGGGTATAATCAAAACTAGACAATACAGAATATAAATTCGTCGCTTGACTTGACGCGGAGCTACCGGTCACGACTGGGTGGTAAACCCGATAGATCTATCAACAATCCAGGCATACAATATTAATGATTAAATGGAAAAATTTGCGCAAGTGCCCACAATGGGTCACTTATAATGCTTCCCTCATGTACAATACATATATCCTAATAAAATTTGATAAATTTAATATTTATGTTGTACGAATTTCCCGAAGTCCCCACCGAAACGTAAGCCAATACCGATACTTACTCACTTGAGATCGAGAAAATTCGTCACAACTTAGATTTAAGCATTTTTAAATCCACACGGTCGTTTTATCCCAAACACCGTAATAATCCTTGTTTCTCCCGGAAACATATATATAAAATCCATCAAAATCCGTTTCTCCCCGAAACATATATATTTATATTCATCAAAACCATATATCATGCATGAAAATATATTAATAATTTACTTAAAGAGATAGTTTATACAAATACGTATAATTATCCTTTTAGGCGTGTTCTTCCCTTCAAAACATGTATAAAACAGTAAAAAGAGGGGTTAGTGACACTCACCTTTGGGTGCATTTTTATATTAGCACGATCCCACAATTTGGTCTACATGCCGTAATTTAAGTAGGACCGATTTAATAAACAATATTCAACAAAATACCTAAGTTTCTTCAATACTTAGATTTTTTTCACATAACTTTGAGATGTTCTCAAATAGTCTTTATTTTTATTATGTTGGCGTATTTTTATATATAGGCATATATATTAAGAATTTTTCGACATGAACGATTTTATTGGTGACCCTCATTATGTTATATACGTTATCACAACCGTTTATAAGCAGTATATCTACGATTGGCGCTCGTATTATATATATACATAAATGTGAACATATGATCGATATCATAATACACGTATCTCGTCAACTTATATATTTTATCACTTTTAATCATTTACATATGAAATAACTCATCATGTTAGCCTATGTATTATTCTCATGCTCGATAAATAAATTACATACTTAACGTGCCATTTAATGATATTACCGTTCTAAATGTATAAATGTACATGCATAGTCTTAATCCCTACTATCATGTCATCGCTTTAACATATCACATTTCATATACTTATAATCACATATTATATCATATTACACAAAGTTCACTCTTAAACAATCCATTTTCGTGTACGTTGAAATATGTGTATTTTAGCGTTTTCGGGCGTCGGAAGTCACGTATGACTAGCCAAACACCATAGATACTTAACACAAGTTAAAATACTTATATTTATCTTCCAAATATCAGTTTATATTCTGATCTACAACAGTTTTGTAAAAATCAATTTAAAAACCGATTTTTTTCGTTTTTAACGCATAGTTTTGTACCGAACTTTACTATAATCATCCCAAATCGTAACGACTTCATATTTTAACATAATACATCTTATCTACTGGATAAAATACTTATACTCATGTTTGTGCAGATTTCATGTAAGTCACATAAATCATGCAATTTCACCCATTTTACCACTATCTAAGCTTCATGTACAACGTGCAAAGCTATCTAAATCATGACATAATTTTATATCATCATAACACATCATATAACATCATTTTAGCATTCTTATATTCTGAGTTATTCCACCTTTATTATATCATAACAAATTCACCCACTTATGATCATTTAACCATCATGCTTATGTACAAGTACCTAATGCATGGTTATGATATCCTCATCATCATCCAAGAACATAAATTCATTAAACATATATTATTTCATTTTCACATAATCCAAAACACTATCTTCATCTAATCATCATCATATCATTGCATGCATCATGTTCTTACACACTTAAGAACTAACACACAAACCTCATATGCATGCATACATATATACAGACATACGACACTCACATATATACATATGTACTTTCAAAAATTCATTTAAATATATATATATTTAAATGAACCTTATTCAAATAACATATTTGATCATGCATGCAAGAATCTTACATGAATCACATCAATCAAGAATCATTCATAAAACAAAACTCAAACTCTAACACATATATGCAAACACACCTACGGCTATGTATACACACAAATACTTCCATTTTTATTTTGATTAAAAACCCATTTGTTATTAGATTTTAAGTTTATGAAGAACTCTAAGTTTTTGAGAAACCTTCCATTATCATCATCATCATCATCAAGAATTAAGAATAAAATTTTAAAAGTAAGTTTATACCTCACAAGAATTTAGTGGGTTTTGATGAGATTTTTGATGATATGGAGCTTGTTCTTCTTTGGAATCACTTTGGAGAACCCTTGGATCTTCAAACCAACTTGTAAATCACTTGATAAGGACTTGAATCTTCATCAATGTTCAAGAATTTCAAAAATGGAGGTGATGGTGGTGGATACAGTTTTGGTGAGAGAATGGGAAGAAGAAATATGAGTTTTAATCTTGGAAATTGGTGCATTATGGATGTTCATGTAATTCTAATGGTTGAATACACTCAAGTCTTGACACTTGTCCATTTAGAATAAAAGAGGCAAAAGGTGGCCCCCATGGCCGCCACCTACACCTCACACTCATATGCATCTCTCATATATCTACATACATATAAGATATTAAGCAAAAAATATGTATTTAACTGGCTACCGGGCATTTTATCTCGCGTTTTATTTGTGTTTTATGGCGTTTTAAATTATTTTTATCATTCTATAAAAATAAACTCGCCATAATATTGCTGGACAATATTTTATTTGTCTAGACTAGCTGCGTTGGGTGTATTTTATAAGATACGCGCGGTATTGCGGAGTACGTGCTTAAACTCGCAAAATAGAGTTTTTAAGCGTTTTAATTAATTTTTCTAAACATATATGATTAAAAGTAGCATTTTAATAATATAAGGATATTTTAAAAATTTTAACATTAATCAGGCGGTCACCGACGTTCGTTTTGCATTTTATTTGTTACACGATAAACGTTTATCTTATTATTGCCAACATAATTTCTATTAAAATTTGAATTTATCAACACATCAAATACCATCAAATAACACAAATTCAATAAAATATTGCCTATATTTATTCATAACACGTGTCACGTGGTATGGTACAGACTCAAAATAGTCAGGTGTCACAATATCTTTTGAGAATCTTGCTGAATTGCTCGCCTCTCTATAGGGAGATTCTGGGAACCCTCCTCCCATAATCGTTCCTTCTGAAGAAACTCATGATGCAGTAGAGATTGAAGATCGAAAGAAGAAGAGAATTGAAACTGAAAACCCAATTAACCCAATGCCCACAGGTTCAAGTACTTTCCATGAGTCGTCTATTCAAGATGCCCCAATTACTTACATGCCAGAAAGCTCTAGTGATGCTAGATTCTAAGGTGGAAGCTCAAGCGGTGGATTCTCTGAACACAATGAAGCAGCCATGCGAATCCCTGTAGATAAAGTAAAGTTTATTGAGCAAACAGACAATAATGATGATGAAGATGTGAATGTGAAGAAGCTGCAGCGAAGGGTAGTCATTCTAGAACAAGATGCTGCTTTAAAGTATGCTCAAATATCATCTCAACATAACCAAGTAACAATCAGACATCAAGCAATTGAACAACTGCTGGGAGATGTAAGTCTACTGATGGTAGAAATGTATGAGTTGAAAGGTAAGCTGCAGAAAAAGTTTGGTGGCAAATTTGCTGATAAAGATGACGACCCAATGAACGTTGCATATCACCAACAGAATGCTCAAGAAAAGGTTGCGGCTAATATAGAACATGAAGTTGGCCTAAATGCCTATTTAGCAATTGAACAAAAAAAGAAATAAAATTGGCTCAAAAGAAGAAGCCAAGCAACAAACAAATGCTCATCATGAAGAACCAAGATCTGAATCCCCTTGATGAAAGCTTCCATCCGAAAGATCCAACGAAAGTGTCTGATCGTTATGTACTGGAATTAGGTTCAAGCCTCTACCGCAAAGTCGATAACAAATCTGAAGTCAAATGCTGGAGATATGACCACGATAGGAAGTTATGGTTGGTGATAAGAGATAATGGACACAGGGAATATTATGCCAAACAATCATAGTTTGAATCATGGACCAAGATAGATTTGAAAAGTCTCTTATGAGCTCCTTACTATTATTCAGATCTAAATCAATGTGGTCCTAGATGGGCATTCACTCTAAATACGAGCATTAAGTAACTCACGACTTCCTCACTATGAAAACGGCAGAATTTTATCTTGGCCACCAACAGACAAAGAGAAAGTGATTCCTTCTCCTCCCAAATTTCCCAAGGGAGTGCTGAAGAACTTTATTTGTTGGGCATATGTTCCACGAATGGCAAAGGTTGTGATTGTAACTAAAGAGAAGGCATTCTGATTGGCTGACACGTTGGAACTTATCAGTTTTCACGAAGAGGATATCAAGATCTTAGGTCAGCATCAAATCCACACAAATCACAAATATGAAGCTTGCGCTAAATCTTGAACGAGTGTTGTAGCCAATTGATCAACAACAAGCTTTATGTGGATCCAAGTCCACTATATGGAGGCAGAGGAGCCAGTGGATCTTGAAGTAGAAGGCTACATTAATGCAGTAAACCTAGGGGAAGATTGCTAGGCCCTGATAGGTTTATGCATTAGTCATTTAGTTAGTTTGGGCACACTTGTATCTGATAGGCTTGGGAAAGGCTTTTGGGCCTAGGGTTAGGTTAATGGTGCACTAACACTCTAGTATAATAGATAATGTTGTATTAGGGTTAATAGCTTTTGGTGGTTTCTCATAACTTGTATTAGACAAATTACAACATTTGTATGCAAGTTTAATCTTTCTACTTCATCTTATTTCTTCTATCATTCATTCATAGACTGTTTGTGTGATTCTGCCACCAAACAATCCTCGTGTGATATTGTAGGTCTGGTTTTTGAGACATACATAAACTACCCGGCAAAATACTAACGCTAGCACCAAGATCTAGAAGTGTGATGTATTGTAAAATACACCTGTTTTCCTTGTAAAGTTTGTAAATTTTCGAGTCAGTTTGTGTCGTTTTTAGTTAGAATTAGTTGCTAATGATAGGTTTGTAATTTGGAGGTCTCGGATGCTGAAAAGTGCGGAAAATATGCTAAACAAGAAGAAAACCGAGCATCGAGATAAGTATAGATGAATAGGAACCGAAGAAACAAAGAAAAGATAGACAAGACACTCGCCGTGTCGCACGACCACAAAAGTGATACACCTTCACGTGACTTGAAGGAATATAATAATAAAAGTCAAAAGAGGCGCCGCCCTACGTGACGCTTAAGGCTTATGCCCTTCGTGTGATGTGAGGGACTGTTTTCGCAGAAAGTTTAGTTGTTGGAGCTGGGAAATTGCATAGAAACCTATAAATAATCTTATTCAGCACACCTAACCCTAATCATGAATTAGGAGCAACTTGGACGAAAATTCTGAAGCTTTTGGAGCGTTTTCGAAGGAGAAGAAGCATGGGCTGAAGGTTGGAAGTGCTAGGATGGTTTGGCTCGTGATTTTATCATTCGAGTTTACTTGGTCTTCACTTTTAATTCTTGCTCATGTTCAATTTCGTTGTTAATACTCTTGTTTTGCGTTTATTGAACATGATGTCTGGCTAAAAACCTTATACTACCAAGATTGTGATGAAAAGATGTTGGAGTTTTGATTTCTATTACAAATGCTTGTTAATTATGGATTTTTTATGTTAAAAGTGGCGGACTTTATTATTGATTTGTTGTATATGCATGCTTCAAAAAGCTTAATCGTTATTTATTGCTTCGTGTGATCTTTAGTGAATGTCTTCTCGTAATAGGGTCATGCTAGATCATTAACTTGTGTTTGTGATTTGTTGGGTTAATTGGCCAATATACCTTTAAGGAAATATTCTTTAATTAAGTAGGTCCAGGTGTTCTACTAATTTGAATAGCCGAGAGGTGCGAGATTATTGGTAGGTCGAAGTTGGTAAATTACTAGGTAGGTCTTAGAGAGAAGTTCGTCTTAGTTTCGTTACTATCAAGTCGAGTCAAGAACCCAAGTTACCTTAGGTTTATAACCCGAGATGGAGTAGGTCGAATTAGTGTACTTTACCAAAACCACTTAGGCAACCGAGAGGAAGTCCAGACTAAACCGGTTTTCTTAACCGCCTTTACAATTCCATAGGTGTCTTCCCGAGAAGGGTCAGGGTCCTGTTTGGTGTCTTGATAGGTTTAGCAATTTATGATCCTAGTTCCATAATAACTTTCATCCGATTAAAACATAACTCAAAGCATTCCGGGATTCCAGTCTAGGTAGTCATTCATCGTCATCTGAATCAAATCTAAGTCCTTTCATGTCTTAGTTAACTTAGTTAATTAGTTTTAATGAATCGCAATTTTAGGATATTGAGAAACCCCCCCCCCATAAAAAACATAAAACAGTTAGAGTCGTGTCAGTCTAAGTCTAGAGAGTCTACTTAACATATTTAAATAGAGTCATGTGGGTTCGATTTCCGGACTTACTTAGTTTACTAGAGTCGATCAGTTCACTTGCCGGTTAATAGTTTAGTTGAGTTTCAGAGAGTCTAGGGTATACTTAGTGTCTAGGTTAGGTTAATTTTGTTAGTTTTAAATAAACTACTTTTATTACATCAAAGTGCCTGGGTCATTTTAAATTCGCCCACTTTGATAGAAATAATGAGCGCCCCAGATCTTAGAGCTTTGGCGGAAGTTCACCTGAAAGAATGGAGCTCACATTTTCAGTTAAATCAAGTTTCTTAGGAAACTTGTGAGTTCTCTTTTAGGTGCACAAGTCCTTCAAGTATTTTGCATATGAGGGAACTTGCTTTATCACGTCTAAGGGGTAAATTTTTTTAACTTGTTTAAAAACCTCCATATTTCCTCTAGTTGTGGGCCACGCCTATCACCCTCTTAGACGGCTCCAACAAAGCTTTGGGATACGGGGTGATATTACCCTCCGACCCGTTATCCTTAGCCTTTGGAACGAAGTGGTCACAACGGTTTTATTTTAGACATTTTCCAAAAACTTTTTATTTTAACCCATTTGACCACTTTGACTACTTTGGCCATTCTCAACCTCAACCTCACTATCATCACTCACATCTTCCATCACTCCTTCAACAAACTGGGGTAGTGGCGACTAGACTTCGTTATCTATAATTTTACCACTATGTAAATTAATTTTATTAATAGGTACCTCACGTGTGTTTTCCAGAGCCGATCCTTGATGCTTCGGATTCATAATTGTGTTACTCGGGAGTCATCCTCCGCTTCCTTTAAGTTGGCCCAAGTCTTCAGCTAATTGACCCACTTGCCTTGCTAAGGCCTCATATGACTTGTCTCGCACCTCATTCTCTTTTCTTGTCTCTCTCATCATATTCAACACGACATCCATCATTGCAATTAAATCATCATCTCCACCTCCTTGGTTGTAATCCCGTTGGTAGTTATTGTCATGGTTTTGATACCCTTGGTTACCACCTCCTTGGTTTTAATTGTTGCGTTGGTAACCCCCTTGGTTACAACCTTGTCGGTTCTAATATGATGAACCACCTTGATTACCCGTTTGAAAGTTTAGGTTCATTTGGTTTGAGGCGTTACCATACCTAAACTTGGGATGGTTCCTCATACAGGGATGATAAGTGTTGGAGTTCATGTCATACACTTTTGGGTCTCCATACACTTGGTTCACCTCGTTGGTGGTTTGGGACAGATTTAGTTGACAATTATCGGCCCGGTGACCAATGTCACCACAATCTTCACAAATGGCGAATTGCACCACCCCGACATCCTTCTTCTTCATCTGAGCCAATTATCATTCCAACGTAGCAATCCAATCCTTAGAGTTCAAATCGAGATCGGGAAGAGATCTTAAAATTGGGTGCTTTTTTGCCCGGTCGGCCGACTCAACGGCCTTTGAGTTTTTGCTCATCCGCTCCAAAATATTCCAATCGTTATCTTGATGATTTCTTAGCAAAGTACCATTACTAGACGATTGTAAAAACTTCCACTCCTCCATGTCTAACCCTTTTTCGAAACACTTAACCAATTTCCATCTCTCGATTTGATGATGGGGACATTTTTAAATCAACACCTTGAATTGGGTAAACGCTTCATGCAAGGGTTCATCTAATAATTGCCTAAACATTCGAATCGCATCCCTCACATCATCGGTTTTGGCCATTGAAAAGTATTCGTCAAGGAAGATTTGTTGCATCCATCCCCATGTTCGAATACTATAAGCCGGCAAGGTTAAAAACCATTGCTTCCTCTTGTCTTTCAATGAGAATTGAGAGAGCCACAACCTAACCTCGTCTTGAGAGAAGTTGTGTCCCCCAATCGTACCACACAATGCAGAGAACTTGGCTAGATTTGTGTATAGTTCATAATTTTTCCGACCGTTGAAGTGAGGTAGGATGTTGATGTAATTTGGTTCTCAATCAAATGACGCTTTTCTCGCGGGTGGAGGGATAATTGGTGAGTCTTTATCAGAGATCACTGTCCTAAACCGACCATTAAGACCTCTTGGTCGTTGCATTTGGTTTTGCTGTTGTGGTTGATTCCTTGGTGGACCATTGACCTCTTAGTTCACTGGTGGTCTGTGGTTAACCCGTTGATTATCCCCGCCTACAAACTGAGGAATCTAGTTCTGGTTTGCATTGTTATTGTTGTTATCTACCCGATTCCTTTGATGGTTCTGTTAGGGTTGACGATTATTTCTGTAACTTTTGTTTCGAGCATAATCGTACCCGTAGTCATCAACATCATCCACATAGTTGGCATTCTAATAACTAAATTCCTCGTCTTCAAAACCCCTACCATTGTAGAAGTTTCCATTGTTGTCATAATTCCACCCTTCGCCCGAATACTCCGAATGTATACTAATGTGTTTTGGTGATTGATAAGTCGGAACACTATACAACTCATCATCAGGGATTTTATTTCTCAACTCATCAATGTTGAGAAATTGGGTTTCATTCACGGGATTACCATGATTTTGGTTAACCCCACGGTTGGGGTTAACATTTTGGTTATTGGGATTCAGTGGAAGTGGGTTTTGGCGTTGATTTTGAGGTTGGTTTTGAGGACGGGTTTGATTTACTAGAGTAGGTGCTCATTGGTTATTACTACCCCCGATTGGTTGTTTCGGTTATTTGGTTATTTTGGTTTTGGAGAGGATAATCTTAGTAGTGGTGTTGGTGTTGGTTTTGGTTGTTGGAGTGGTTAGGATTTTGGTTATCCATTTCGACGAGTCCAAAGGATGGGGTGTGTGGTGAGTTTAGGTTGGTTGGGTTAGGGCAAGCGTTGCCTCTAACTGGTTGGCTAAATTTCTTATAACGAACCAACTCGATTTTTCAATCACTAAAGGTGACGTTCTTCAAGAATTCCGTGTATGCATGCACTACCTGTAACCTACATAAGTAACACATCCTCGTAACACAAAAGCAAAAATACTAAAAGAAATAAGCACTTAAACAGATAATCACAAAATCAAACAAAGTCCAAACACAAAGCGCACGAACGACCCAGAAACGACGCCAAAATTTGATCCGGATGTCCCGTCCTGGTCAAAGATAATATTTATAAACCTGATTTGCCTTTAACTTTGTAGTTAATGGTATTACGAGGTCAACCCATGAAGAGTTTGTGTATTCTGTATAAACATGATTGATTATGAAGATGTTGTCACAATTATGAAGCTTGCTAAAGAAATTAACGATATTGGTTGGGATTCCAATTTAATTGTAGAAAATTGTTTGATGATGTTATTTAGAACGATGATTATCAAAACGATAATTAAAATGGATTTGTAAACAATATTTGGAAAAGAATCATGCCCGGGTTTTGGATTAATAAGTTGTCACACCCTGGTCGTAGCGGAAGCGAATGTCTGTGACAATTAGGTAATCATTGCATCCAATTAAGTAAACAAGTATAAATTAACAACATGCCATGATATAAATTTGCATCCCAATAATTGCAACCAACCAAAACTAAAATTTTCATAGTTTCTTCACTGTCATTCATATAAACATAATTTAAAGTACACTACTTCAAAATAAGATATTGTTTTAAGCATAAATGCATAATGAGGTTTTGACCCCTATATACCCATACTAGGTTGATATAAGAGGCAAAGCCTCCAAAAGATGGCCCTCGTTGTCTTGACATTTTCCCATAACCCAAAATGTATCACCAGCTAAGCCTTGCGTCCTGAAATACATGTAATTTTAAAAGTCAACAAAAGTTGGCGGGTTCATGTAGTTAATGTTTTCGTATAAAATGTCATCCTTGTAATCCAGTATTAGCAATCATGGAGTTTAGGATCTATCAGTGTGTCGCGAGCACCCTGACATATGTGTGACATCCCGGCTTTTCAGGTATCTTAAACGCATTGCCTTGTTGTTATTCATCCTACGTTGATTAATTCGGAGAATTAAATTACACGCTCGCAATAACTACGCAAACTTTATGAATCTATAGGGTGAATTACGTGCTATGTGTTATTAGACGGGTTGTATCTAAATTACGTGCTATGTGTTTTAACGTTTGGATTTAATATTATATAAACTCCATGTCGCAGATAATATTCTAGTAAATAGTATTTTAGTAACTTTTATTTATAAACCGAACCAAGCTTGTGAAATGTTTCGACTTCGCGACCAAGCAAACCCAACCCGCGACCCACACTTCCTTGGGCCCAAGGAAATAACCTAAACTTGAGACCCAAGCCACTTAACCCAAACCGCTCCGCCCCCTTTGCGGTCGCCCCCCCCCCTTTATTATATCCACATGCATGTTGTTTCTTTACAAAAAAAAAATAATCCAAAACCCTAACACCTAGAAGAAGGCGACGCCCCCCCCCCTCACGGTCGCACAAGCTCCAACTTCCGGATTGATTCCAATCTTATCCCGGTTCGCTAATCATCATCGTTTCAAGGTTAGGGTTTAATTGTTTTGCGATTCACATTAGGGTTCGTGTAATCTTGATCATGATTATGTATAATGGTAGGATTATTAGTATGAAAAAGTGTTGTGATTTATGATTAGTTCGGATGAATGTGCGAATCTTTGCGATTGTGATGTTATGTTGAATACTAAAATCATAGGCTGCGTTTTAGCGATAAAGATCATGTTAGATAATTAGGGTTTGCATGAATATTGATATACATGATGATATTTGACAAATAAACCTGTTGTTAATCATTATTACTAAGCGTCATGATCGTTTAAGCATGTTCTAATGCGATAAAAGTCAAAACAGTTTGCTGATTGACATTTACAGCCAACTTCAATTGGCCGTAACCTGGATCATTATTTATCGAAAAGTGGATTTTATGAACCTTAAACATGTATTTTTGAAAAACGCTTCTAATGGCACCGGATTCATATTTTTCTGAGGTCGTTTGCTATTTTCAAGTGGTCATTTAGTGCAGCAAGCTGAAGATGCGTAAATTCTGTAGAATTTGCAGGTTGTTTATCGAGTCAGATCTCATAGTCTGTAGGTGGTTAGGTCAAAAATTTGTACAGTAACTGGAGACGGGAATTTCCGGAAACCTCCAACTGGAATTTTGTTAAATGGATGAACGATGATTTTTAAATAATTTTTCCCGTGGACTGCAGTCAGAAAGCGATGAATCTGACTGCAGCCTAGTATATAAATTTTTATAAATAATTGGTAAAACTTTAGGACTTGAAAATTTTACATACAATTCTACAGTCTAATTGACATCTCCTGTAAAAAATTAATTTTTTAGAACGTTGGAACTATTTTATAAAAATCATCGAAAACAGCCCAGTTATGAGCGTACAAGCCGAAACATGATAACTTGCGTTAGTGTGTACCAAAGTGTTGTAGGAGTTAATCTGTGTTTATGACAAGTTGGTTTGATCATTATTTTGTATGATTATACTTTGCATGCATGATTGTGTTTTTGAATTGATTATTACGTGTGCCACACTGTGTGTTAGTTATGCGTAGGGTTTGTATCAGTGTGTTCACACACTAACTTTAAATCGGTTGGCATGTTAGGACGCGATTAGCGTCCCATCATTTGCTTCTTTTGCGTTATTCTAACCGAGCAATTTAAGGTGAGTTCACGGCCCCTATTTTATCCGGTTTTGAACAACAGGGGAGAAACATGTATACGCTCTAAAACTCTATCTTTTACTTATGCGAAATTAACGTCGTTAAACTATTCGGTAACTAAGTTAATGTTAATGTACGTTATGATCACTAAGTAGCTATATCACGGAAGTTCTCAACCAACTCTCGGATCGTTAGTATTGGGTTAGATAGCGGGGAAATTATGTAGTACTACTGGGCCCGACAAGCCCCACCCGAGCTAGTCGCGCTAGCCGACCGGGAATGGTCAACGGGTGATTAATTTGGCCTAACTTTCGCCTTGGTAAGTGATAGACCTGGCAACACTGGGGCAAAACAGTCAGCTTAAATCGCGAAATCTTATGTGACGTAACTTTAGGCTCGCTACCTACATGTTAACATTGAACTTAATTACGAACCAACATTATTATTCCGGGTTAGGAATAATGGAACTATTGTCGTTATCCCGGGTTAGGGATAACGGGGGAAAAACAAACTTTTAAACCGAACTTGTGAACTTATAAAAACCTGTGAACTCACTCATCTTTAATGTTGACACTTGTTTCTTTACATGTTTCTCAGGACGCTAGGAGCGCTAGGTGCACTCACTTGCATTTGATCAAGACATTTTTATCGAGTCCTATTTATGAATAATGTTTGGGATTTTTGGTTTTGGCGCTTGTTGGCGCCCGTTACTTTACTTTAATGCTTCCGCTAAAATTTAAAACTAAGATATTTTGAATATGACTATGAATGGTTAAACATATTGGTATCAGAGCCTCTAGCTATAGAGAACCAGGTTTGCATTAAAAGTAGACCTAAACTATGGCTGTTACACGACACTAGACTTAGTTGGCACCGAACTGTGATATCTTGTTATGTGTTAGCTACAATTGTTTATGTGATATATATATTATATTATGTATTTTGGTATATACGCAACACGTAACTAACTACACCAACCCAGCAGACTATGTCATTATCATCATCCGACAAATCTCGACAATCAAGGGCGCCGGGGAAGGCACCCATGGTCGAACCCTCACCACCTCATGGCATGGAGACACGATCAGCTGCTAGGAAAAGACTCCTCTAGGAGGGGAGTCGTCCTCCCGTCCGACCACCGCTATACCGGGCGAACCGGTCAACTCTTTAAGAGTGGGGGACAATCTACTTAGCGATGTGTTAAGGAAACAACAGGAACAACTGGAGAAAATGAAGGAGACTATTGAAGCACAGGGATGGATGATACGTCAGCTAACTGGTAAAACTGGAAAGCTCGAGGAAGAGCTATATGAGAATAAGAGAGTTTAAAACATTTTAGCTAAGGGATCTTCATGCTGAGCAGCTGAGGGCTGACTGGCTCGAAGACAGAGTTCTTGAGTCCAGTTGGAGGATTCAAGAACTGGAGCAGAACCAAGCACCACCTTCCCAGTACCCGCACCAGCACCGGCCCCTCCAGCGCTGGTAGAGGAAGAAGAAGAGGATCAAGAGGAAGACCCAGAGGAGGATCCAGAGGAAGACCCGGAGGAGGATCCGGAGGAAGAAGAGCCGGAACAGGACCCGACTGTTGAAGCTGAAAACGCCAGAGAATGACGGCAATGATAACGACTTGGGAGATGGAGACGTAGAAGACTAACTCGTCTCGCCAATCCCCGTTTTGTTTCCTTTAGTTGTTTGTTTCCACTTATGTTTGAACTTGAAATTTTATAATTAAACTGAGATGTTTGGTTGGTATTTTGTGAGACATTGCAATTTATTTAATCGAATGTTCCTTTTGATTGTTTAAATTGTCGGGTTGACATAATTTGTGTGATTATTGAATTGTGGAATATGATAACTATATTGGACATATATACTTATCGGTGTGTATTTGTGTTGTCTTGCAAAGATCTGAAATGGCAACCGGTCGTCGCGGAAACCTCAACATGTCAACTGAAGAATTGGCCGCTTTAATACAAGGACACGTGAATGCTGCTCTGGCAGGTGTTCAAAACCCACCAGCAGGTAACCATTATTAAATTTTCATGGAAATCTAATAGTTGGGCTAGTAGACTTTCTCGCTGACTACCATCTTCTATCCTCAGGAGGGGGTCTTAACCCCTACAAGATGTTCCTCGATGCGAAACCGAGCAAGTTCACGGGTGTTGAAGGACCCACTAGGACTGGTTCGTTGGATTGAAAAGTCTGAATCGGTTTTCGAGATGTGCAATTGCCTTGAAGCTAATAAAGTCAAGTATGCTGCCTCAACGTTGGAAGATGGGGCATTGACCTGGTGGAACGCACAAGTCCAAACGCGTGGACTTCTTGCGGAAAACGCAATGGCCTGGACCGAATTTAAGGCCTTAATCAAGGAGGAATACTGTCCGCGGGACAAAGTTCAACAGTTGGAACAGGCGTTATGGAACCACAAGATGGTAGGGTCTGAAATTGAAGCGTACATGGCAAAACACCATGATCTGGTGTTCCTATGTCCGATCTGGCTAACACGTCGAAAAACGACTTGAGTTTTATCTTGGGGGTCTAGTCCCTGAGATCCAGGGCATGGTAATGTCTAGCAACCCTACGACGGAGCATCAAGCGATTACGCTGGCGCATAAACTCACCGATAAAGTGGTGGAGCAAAGGAAGTTGCCACCTAGGGGTGCAACTGAAATTCTGACAACAAAAGAAAATTTGAAGATTCACCTGCTCGACAGTCTTCATCAGCCCAGCCACAACAAGGAAACCAGAAGCAGTCAAAAAATTTCAACAACAATCGGGGTCACAATAATCAGTCTGCCAACAACACCCAGAACTCGAGCGGCTATGCGGGTCAAAAGCCGTAATGTAACCGTTGTAACCTCCATCATCACGGCCCTTGCGCCGGAAATCGCTGCCAACGATGTGGCAAAGCGTGACACGCGGCAAAGGGTTGTCGTTGGGAAATCATGTCTCGACAAAATCATAATCAGCACCAGGGTCAACACCAAGGTAATAACCGGGGATGCTATCAGTGCGGTAGCACTTCCCATTTCAAGCGAGACTGCCCGCAGCTTCGCAACAACAACAATGGTGGGAACAACAACAACAACCACAAACAACAACAACAACAACAACAATAACAACAATGGCAACAATGGAAATGGTGGCACAGGAGATGCCAAAGGTTGTGCATTCACGCTGGGCTGTGGAGAGGCCAGAAACGACTCGAATGTGGTCACTGGTAAGTTTCCCCTTAACGATCATTTTGCTACTGTACTTTTTGATACGGGTGCGGATAAGAGTTTTATATCTGAGTCTTTTAGGAAGAACCTAAATCTCACGCCTATACCCCTAGAGACCCCTTACGTCATAGAACTAGCCGATGGTAAATCTGTAGATGTGACCCATTTAGTAACCGGCTGTCAACTTAAACTCGCGGGTCACACCTTTACCATTGATCTGATGACAACTACCCTGGGTAGTTTTGACGTGGTAACCGGAATGGACTGGCTATCCGACGTCTGAGCTGAAGTTCTCTGTTTCGAGAAAGCTATCCGTATTCCGCTCTCTAACGATGAAGTCTTGATGGTGCAAGGCGAGAAGGCAGGCGTCGTCACGAACATCATCTCTTACATGCAAGCTCAGAAGTATCTTCGGAGAAAGAACTCTTTTGCTTTGCTCGCACTGGTCACCGAGCAGTCTAAGGACGAGAAGCGGATTGAAGATATCCCGTCGTCCGTGACTTTCCCGATGTGTTTCCAGAGGAGTTACCGGTCTTCCATGACATAGACAAGTGGAGTAGGAAATCGAATTGGCGAAACATACGACTCCTATCGCCAAGGCCCCGTACCGCTTAGCTCCAGCAGAGCTGCAAGAGCTGTCTACCCAACTTCAGGAATTGTTGGAAAAAGGATTTATCCGACCCAGTACTTTACCATAGGGAGCTCCGGTCCTTTTTGTCAAGAAGAAGGACGGGACCTTCCGCATTTGCATCGACTACAGGGAACTCAATAAGGTTACTGTCAAGAACCGATACCCATTACCTCGCATCGACGATCTTTTCGACCAGCTTCAAGGGTCAAGCTACTACTCCAAGATTGATCTACTGTCCGGTTATCACCAGCTACGCGTCAAGGAGGAGGATATCTCCAAGACGGCATTTCGCACTCGGTATGGCCATTACTAGTTCTTGGTCATGCCCTTCGGTCTCACCAATGCACCCGCGGTGTTCATGGACCTCATGAACCGCGTGTGTAAGCCGTACCTCGACAAGTTTGTCATCGTGTTCATCGATGATATACTCATCTACTCTAAGGGTGAAGAAGAACATGCTGAGCATCTGCGATTATTGCTGGAACTACTTCAATAGGAGAAACTATATGCCAAGTTTTTGAAGTGTGATTTCTGGATTCTGGAAGTTCAGTTCCTCGGGCATATCGTGAATGAAAAGGGTATACACGTTGATCCCGCCAAGATCGATGCTATCAAGAACTGGGAAGCACCCAGGACACCGACAGAGATCCGCCAATTTTTGGGTTTGGCTGGCTACTACAGACGTTTCATCGAGGGATTCTCAAAGATCGCACAACCGCTTACCACTCTCACTCAGAAGGGCACCAAGTATGCTTGGGGTGACAAACAGGAAGCAACATATCAATTGCTGAAACAGAAGCTTTGCAGTGCGCCCATTTCGTCCTTGCAAGAGGGGACATATGATTTTGTGGTATATTGTGATGCTTCTATTCAGGGATTGGGATGTGTACTCATGCAACGTGATAAGGTCATCGCGTATGCATCCCGACAGTTGAAGGTCCACGAGAAGAACTACACGACACATGACCTGGAATTGGGAGCAGTTGTGTTTGCACTTAAGATTTGGAGACACTATCTATATGGAACAAGGTGCACAATTTACACGGATCACAAGAGCCTCCAACATATTTTTGACCAGAAGGAGTTGAACATGCGACAGCGTCGCTGGGTCGAACTCCTGAACGATTATGAATGCGCCATTCGGTATCACCCGGGTAAAGCTAACGTGGTAGCTGATGCCCTCAGTAGGAAGGAGCACTTGAAACCTCGTCGGGTACGAGCACTACAGTTCACAATTCATTCTGGGTTACCCGAACAGATACGCGATGCGCAGCTAGAAGTAGTTAAGGAAGAAAACATCAAGGCCGAATCTGTGAGAAAGATGGAACGCGATTGGGAAGTGAAACCCAATGGTGCCCGGTATTTCATGAATCGTATATGGGTACCTCTCTTAGTGTGGAAATGGGATCAGATCTCGATGGACTTTATCACTAAACTCCCGCGAATTCCGGGTGGTTGCGATACCATCTGGGTAATCGTGGATCGTCTAACTAAGTCTGCACACTTCCTAGTGACCAAGGAAACATATAAGATGGATAAGTTGACTCGCATCTACATTAAGGAAGTAGTTTCTCGGCACGGGGTGCCAACGTCCATCATCTCAGACAGAGATGCTCGTTTCACGTCAAACTTTTGGCAGTCACTTCAGAAAGTGTTGGGTACACGCTTAGATATGAGCACAGCTTATCACCCTCAGACGGATGGTCAAAGTGAAAGGACCATTCAGACCTTGGAAGACATGCTTAGGGCATGTGTGGTAGACTTCGGGAACAGTTGGGAAATCCATCTGCCTTTAGTGGAATTCTCGTATAACAACAGTTACCATACGAGTATTCAGGCAGCACCGTTTGAAGCATTATACGGTCGCAAATGTAGATCACCGGTCTGTTGGGCAGAAGTCGGTGACAGTCAACTCACAGGTCCTGAGTTGGTACTTGAGGCTACTGAAAAGATTGTTCGAATCAGAAACTGCATGGCAGCGGCACGAGATCGACAGAAAAGTACGCTGATCAACGACGTAAACCGCTCAAATTTCAAGTAGGTGACCGCGTCCTACTGAAAGTGTCACCTTGGAAGGGTGTAATTCGTTTTGGGAAACGAGGCAAACTAAATCCATGGTACGTAGGCCCATTTGTGATCTCGAAGCGTATAGGGCCCGTAGCTTATCAGTTAGACCTTCCTGCCGAACTAGTGGAGTTCACAACGTTTTTCACGTGTCCAATCTGAAGAAGTGCCTATCAGATGAGACCCTAGTCATTCCATTGGATGAGATTCAAGTGGATGAGCAACTACATTTTGTGGAACAACCTATCGAGATCATGGACCGTGAGATTAAGACTCGAAGGCACAGCAAGATACCGATCGTCAAGTTTCGTTGGAACTCTAAGCGTGGACCGGAGTTCACGTGGGAAAGAGAGGATCAAATGAAAAGCAAATATCCACACCTTTTGCAGCTGAGCAGCAATCCGACGTTACCGCCGACTAAATTTCAGGACGAAATTCTTTCAACATGGGGATGATGTGACAGCCTGGGATTTTCTTGTACCATTCTAACAAACTGAATCTTTGTGCGTTGCATTCTAAACCGCGTTTACTCAATTTTCGGGACGAAAATTCTTTCAACATGGGGATAATGTGACATCCCGGCTTTTCAGGTATCTTAAACGCGCTACCTTGTTGTTATTCATCCTACGTTGATTAATTCGAAGAATTAAATTACACGCTCGCAATAACTACGCTAACTTTGTGAATCTATAGGGTGAATTACGTGCTATGTGTTATTAGACGAGTTGTATCTAAATTACGTGCTATGTGTTATAAGACGTTTGTGATTTAATATTTTATAAACTCCATGTCGCAGATAATATTCTAGTAAATAATTATAAACCAAACCAAGCTTGTGAAATGTTTCGACTTCGTGACCAAGCAAACCCAACCCGCGACCCACACCTCTTTGCGGCCCAAGGAAATAACCTAAACTTGAGGCCCAAGCCATTTAACCCAAACCCCCCCCCCCCTATTATATCCACATGCATGTTGTTTATTTACAAAAAAAAAATCCAAAACCCTAACACCTAGAAGAAGGCGACGGCAGTCCCCCCCCCCACGGTCGCACAAGCTCCAACTTCCGGATTGATTCCAATCTTATCCCGGTTTGCTAATCATCATCGTTTCAAGGTTAGGGTTTAATTGTTTTGCGATTCACATTAGGGTTTGTGTAAGCTTGATCATGATTATGTGTAATGGTAGGATTATTAGTATGAAAAAGTGTGGTGATTTATGATTAGATCGGATGAATGTGCGAATCTTTGCGATTGTGATGTTATGTTGAATACTAAAATCATAGGCTGCGTTTTAGCGATAAAGATCATGTTATATAATTAGGGTTTGCATGAATATTGATATACATGATGATATTTGTCAAATAAACCTGTTGTTAATCATTATTACTAAGCATCATGATCGTTTAAGCATGTTCTAATGCGATAAAAGTCGAAAACAGTTTGCTGATTGACATTTACAGCCAATTTCAATTGGCTGTAACCTGATCATTATTTATCGAAAAGTGGATTTTCTGAAGCCTAAAACGTGTATTTTTGAAAAACGCTTCTAATGGCACCAGATTCATATTTTTCTAAGGTCGTTTGCTATTTTTATGTGGTCATTTAGTGCAGCAGCTGAAGATGCGTAAATTCTGCAGAATTTACAGGTTGTTTATCGAGTCAGATCTCATAGTCTGTAGGGGGTTAGGTCACGAAATTTGTACAGTAACTGAAGACGGGAATTTCCGGAAATCTCCCACTGGAATTTTGTTAAATGGATGAACGATGATTTTTAAATAATTTTTCCTGTGGACTGCAGTCAGAAAGCAATGAATCTGACTGCAGCCTAGTATATAAATGTTTATAAATAATTGGTAAAACTTTAGCACTTTAAAATTTTACATACAATTCTACAGTCTAATTGACATCTCCTGTAAAAAAATGGAATTTTTTGGAACGTTGGAACTATTTTATAAAAATCCTCGAAAACAGCCCAGTAATGAGCGTACAAGCCGAAACATGAAAACTTGCGTTAGTGTGTACCAAAGTGTTGTAGGAGTTAATCTGTGTTTATGACAAGTTGGTTTGATCATTATTTTGTATGATGATACTTTGCATGCATGATTGTGTTTTTGAATTGGTTATTAAGTGTGCCACACTGTGTGTTAGTTATGCGTAGGGTTTTGTATCAGTGTGTTCACACACTAACTTTAAATCGTTTGGCATTTTAGGACGAGATTAGCGGTCCCATCATTTGCTTCTTTTGCGTTATTCTAACCGAGCAATTTAAGGTGAGTTCACGGCCCCTATTTTATCCGGTTTTGAACAACACGGGGAGAAACATGTATACGCTCTAAAACTCTATCTTTTACGTTATGCGAAATTAACATCGTTAAACTATTCGGTAGCTAAGTTAATGTTAATGTACGTTATGGTCACTAAGTAGCTATATCATGGAAGTCCTCAACCAACTCTCGGGTCGTTAGTATTGGGTTAGATAGAGAGGGAATTATGGTAGTACTACTGGGCCCGACAAGCCCCACCCGAGCTAGTCGCGCTAGCCGACCAGGAATGGTCAACGGGTGATTAATTTGGCCTAACTTTCGCCATGGTCAGTGATAGACCTGGCAACACTGAGGCAACAACAGTCAGCTTCGATCGCGAACTCTTATGTGACGTAACTTTAGGCTCGCTACCTACATGTTAACATTGAACTTAATTACGAACCAACATTATTATTCCGGGTTAGGAATAATGGAACTATGTCGTTATCCCGGGTTAGGGATAACGAGGGAAAAACAAACTTTTAAACCGAACTTGTGAACTTATAAAAACCTGTGAACTCACTCATCTTTAATGTTGACACTTGTTTCTTTACATGTTTCTCAGGACGCTAGGAGCGCTAGGTGCACTCACTTGCATTTGATCAAGACATTTTTATCGAGTCCTATTTACGAATAATGTTTGGGATTTTTGGTTTTGGCGTTTGTGTTGGCGCCCGTTACTTTACATTAATGCTTCCGCTAAACTTTGAAACTAAGATATTTTGAATATGACTATGAATGGTTAAACAAATGTTTTTGGAAACGTTTAAATAAATCATATAGAGTCGTTCGATACTGCTAGCGTCTGAGATTCTGCTTTAATCACACACTTCGCGGTAAAACTCCGCAAGTGGAAATTGAGGATGTGACAATATGTGCCATAAGTAAGCAACCAAATCGAGACAACTTTGACATAATTGAGATTACAAAAGCACTCCGAAGGGTATACCAACCAGGAGTGGAGCGTGTCTCAAACTCTATAGATCTATACCTTTTGTACCTTGGTCACTACGTGATTAATGGTTACTATTGTCATCATCCTACTTAAGCACATTTGATCGTGTTATTATCTAAACCCATAGCTAACATACTGTTTGTATTTCCCCTGGATAGTTTTAAAACAAAACTTTGAAATAATTGAAAGGATCGACATGAACCCACAGCGTTGCGTTCCGTACGTGGTACTTATCAAAGTTCGGTGTCCGTACATGTGTACAACTTACATGTGTATTAACTTCATTAGACACCTAGGTCTCGTTGGACCTTGTACTAGTTATTCATCTTGAATTCTTTTTGTGTATTTTTTATGACTTCAGAACAACTTTTAATGTTATCATAGTGTTGGTAGTTCGTTTGTTCGATTAATATTTTTATACATATACTTCTCAAAATATTATATATATATATATAGACATATGTATATATATATACATATGTCTATATATGTATATATATACATATATTATTATATATATATATTATTGTTATTCTTAGATCATGTGTGAATGGGCCTAGCCCATGTCTTCATATGATTGGGCCTAGCCCAAATAATTTATGTCATAGGCCTAGCCCATGTCTGTTATGTGATTGGGCCTAGCCCATGTAATTTGTGTCATTGGACCTAGCCCATGTCTTTTATATGATTGGGCCTAGCCCATGTAATTATGTCATTGGGCCTAGCCCATGTCTTTTATGTGATTGTGCCTATCCCATGTAATTTATGTCATTGGGCCTAGCCCATGTCTTTATGTGATTGGGCCTAGCCCATGTAATTTATACCTTTGGGATTCGCCCATATATTTTATGTCTTTGGGCTTATCCCATGTTATTACATGTTTTAAGTAATCGGGCCTTGCCCATGTCTTTTATATAATGGGCCTAGCCTAATTCATTTTCAAGAGTCCAATGTTTATAAGTTTTATACTTATAAATTTTTCGAAGTATAGATTTTTAAGAATATATTTATATACTTTTAATAAACCACTTAGTAAATTTTTATACAATTTAACTTTCTGGATTTTGATATGGTTAACATATATATAAGTTATGTGTCTAAAATATATTATTTTAGACATGTCGTCGTTGTCGTTTAATATATACTTTTAGAAAAGTCATTTCTCATCATATTCAACATGGTATCCATCGTTGCACTTAAATCATCATCGCCACCTTGATTATTCGCCGACCCACTATTATTACCTCCTTGGTTGTAACCCCGTTGGTTGTTATTATCATGGTTTTGATACCCTTAGTTACCACCTCCTTGGTTGTAATTGTTGCATTGGTAACCCCCTTGGTTACAACCTTGTCGGTTCTAATATGATGAACCACCTTGATTACCCATTTGAGAGTTTGGATTCATTTGGTCTGAGGCGTTACCATACCTAAACTTGGGATGGTTCCTCATACAGGGATAATAAGTGTTGGAGTTCATGTCGTACTGTTTTGGGTCTCCATACACTTGGTTCACCTCGTTGGTGGTTTGGGCCATATTTAGTTGACAATTATCGGCCCGGTGACCAATGTCATCACAATCTTCACAAATGGCAAATTGCACCACCCCGACATCCTTATTCTTCATCTGAGCCAATTCTCATTTCAACGTAGCAATCCAATCCTTAGAGTTGAAATCAAGATCGGGAAGAGATCTTGAAATTGGGTGCTTTTTTTGCCCGGTCGGCCGACTCAACGACCTTTGAGTTTTTGCTCATCCGCTCAAAATATTCCAATCTTTATCTTGGTGATTACTTAGCAAAGTTCCATTACTAGACCATTGTAAAAACTTCCACTCCTCCATGTCTAACCCTTTTTCGAAACACTTAACCAATTTCCATCTTTCGATTTGATGATGGGGACATTTTCAAATCCACACCATGAATTGGGTAAACGCTTCATGCAAGGGTTCACCTAATAATTGCCTAAACATTCAAATCGCATCCATCATATCATCGGTTTTGGCCATTGAATAGTATTCGTCAGGGACGATTTGTTACATCTCTCCCCATGTTTGAATAATATAAGCCGGCAAGTTAAAAACCATTGCTTCCCCTTGCCTTTCAATGAGAATTGAGAGAGCCACAACCTAATCTCGTCTTGAGAAAAGTTGTGTCCCCCAATCGTACCACACAACGCTTAGAACTCGGCTAGATGTGTGTATGGTTCATCATTTGTCCGACCGTTGAAGTGAGGTAGGATGTTGATGTAATTTGGTTTGCAATCAAATGACGTTTTCTCGTGGGTGGAGGGATAATTGGTGAGTCTTTATCAGAGATCATTGTCCTAAACCGACCATTAATTGTTGCATTTGGTTTTGGTGTTGTGGTCGATTCCTTGGTGGACCATTGACCTCTTGGTTCACTGGTGGTATGTGGTTAACCCCTTGATTATCCTCGCCTACAAACTGATGAATCTGGTTCTGGTTGGCATTGTTGTTGTTGTTATCTACCCGATTCCTTTGATGGTTCTATTAGGGTTGACGATTATTTCCGTAACTTTTGTTTCGAACATGATCGTACCCGTAGTCATCAACATCATCCACATAGTTGGCATTCTAATAACCAGATTCCTTGTCTTCAAAGCCCCTACAATTATAGAACTTTCCATTGTTGTCATAGTTCCACCCTTTGCCCGAATACTCCGAATGTATACTAATGTGTTTCAGTGATTGATAAGTCAGAACGCTATACGGCTCATCATCGGGGATGTTATTTCTCAACTCATCAATGTTGAGAAATGGGATTTCATTCACGGGATTGCCACAATTTTGGTTAACCCCACGGTTGGGTGTAACGTTTCGGTTATTGGGATTCGGTGGAAGTGGGTCCTGGCGTTGATTTTGAGGTTAGTTTTGAGGACAGGTTTGATTTAGTAGAGTAGGTGCTCATTGGTTGTTACGGTTATTTTAGTTATTTTAGTTTTGGAGAGGGTAATCTTGGTAATGGTGTTGGTGTTGGTTTTGGTTGTTGGAGTGGTTAGGATTTTAGTTATCCATTTGGACGGGTCCAAAGGATGGGGTGTGTTAGGTTGGGTGGGTTCGGGGCAAGTGTTGCCTCTAACTGGTTGGCTAAATTTCTTATAACGGACCCGCTCGATTTCTCAATCACCAAAGGTGACGTTCTTCACGAATTCTATGTATACATGCACTACCTATAACCTGCACAAGTAACACATCCACATAACACAAAAGCAGAAATACTAAAAGAAATAAGCACTTAAACAAATAATCACAAAATCAAACAAAGTACAAACACAAAGCGCACAAACGCCCTAGAAACGATGCCAAAATTTGATTTGGATGTCCCGTCCCGGTCAAAGATAATATTTATAAAACTGATTTGCCTTTAACTTTGTAGTTAATGGTAGTACGGGGTCAATCCACGAAGAGTTTGTGGATTCTGTACGAACGTGATTGATTATGAAGATGTTGTGATGTGACATTTGTGCCTTTTCAATCATTGCACAATTATTTCCAATGACACCCTGTGTATTATTTCCAAATATTTTTGTATTCAATAAAATCTTGTATTTTATTGATGAGAATGAAAAAATGTCAATCGTTGCATAATTTCGATCATTTTCGTGTTCGTTAAAGCGTTTTACGCATTTTGCGAAACGCATAACCGTACAATCGAACGAACTGACATCCATGACATTTTTGGGCATATCCATGTTACACATATCTTAACACCTTTATATAACCTAAATATTAGGCTAAAGGGGTTAAAATGACAAACAAGTGAAAATACAAGTCCAAGGGCCAAAAATGTCAAAAAAATAATAAATATTTTTGCTTCTTCACCAAGTTTGCCACCTATCTCCAAATTTGACACCTAGCACTCACTTTGCCACACTTAATATGGTGTTGACACATGTTAGGACACTAATCCACACTTGATGACACTTGTCATCACCTCCTTAATCCTAAAATACTATAAATACCCCATGATTCTTCTATTTTTTCACACCACTTCAAAACACTTCAAGGCAAAGTGTGAAGTTCTTCTTTCTATCGTTCTTGGAGCTTGTTTCCAGCCTTTGGAAGCCACCTATCTTGAGTTCCTAAAGTGTTCTTCAACATGAGTAAGTACTCTTCCTAGTTCTTTCATTTTATTTTCTTAGCTATTTTAAGCTAAAAGTCGAACAGTTTGGCTTCCTGATTGACTTTTGGTTCTGACCATATTTGGTCAAGTAAAAAGTTCAATTGAACTTTGAAACTTGATCGTAATCACGAAGGTTATAATCTCTAACGATTTCACCTTCTGATTACCAGGTTTACTAGTGAAGTGACGAGTCAAAGTTAAGGTAAAATATGCGCATGATGTGCATTTTACGATGAAACTATTTTCGGGTATCAAAACACCAAGTTTTGATACCAAATCAGTTTTATAAACTCAGTTAGACATATTTTGACATGTCTAACTTGTCACTTCTAGTTTAGTGCTTATTTAAGGTCGTAAGTCGAGCGGTCTTGACCACCGCTTTGACTTTTGAATCCGACCCGTTTGGTCAATCTTAGGATCCGACCAAACACATATTTGTGACCATAGTTGTATAGGGAATAACCTACTGAGGTTATACCTTATGGTCACATCGTTTGGTTAGTGTTATGGTAAGTTACTTCTATATTCTTAAAAAAATGATGACCAAAATGCCCTTTTGCGCATAAATCCATTTTAAACACATGTAACCAAATTTTTAACATATAAACGGGATGTTATAACATTTTCAAACATATTTGGGGCATTTAAGACTTATCATAGGATGATCACGTGGTTACGCTAACGATTTTAAAAGTGAGTACATAGCCCCCCTCTTTTACGTTTTCAAATGTTTTGGGGTGATTCATATGTGCCTATAATTATTTTCAAAATTCAAAACAATATACATGGTTTATGTATACAAAAATGATTTTCAAAGTGAGTACATAGTTCCCCTCTTTTACGTTTTGCAAATGTTTTAGGGTGAATCATATGTGCTAAATCATTTTCAAGTTTTCAAAAACAACGTCTATGGTTTATATATAAAATAATACGATTTCAATAATGTGAACAACATGTTGATGCGTTATCCATAAACGATTGACATTCATTAGCTATGGCCGAGCCGACCAGTAGTATATTATGGTACCATAGGACTGACAATCCCATTATCGGACTGTTCACTGGATTTGGTGGAAGTTTGGGTAATGACAAAAACTGTTTCTGATTAACAAATCATTTGTTGATTTGTTAATCAAGTTAAAGAGACCCTTTGGTGGTCTATTAAAGATACCCTTTGGTGGTATAGTCAACACAGGTTTGAATGTGTTCATTAAAGAACGATCAAAAGTTTTCACAATTAAAAACACGGACGATTTGTTTATGATATGGACAATTGGTTTATGACACGGACGATTGATCTATAACATGGACAAATGGTTTATAATACAGACAAATTGGGTTTTGAACAATGCACACAATGATTTTCAGTTAAAGATATAAACCATACGAAGTTTTCTTTTGAATCAATCTATTAGAAGGTTTTTACAAAAGAAATGTTTTTGTCAAGATTCATGGCTACAAGGTTTTCACAACTCTACCTAACTTGTTTTAGTTGGTTAATTGTATTGCAATATCAAACACTTTTGATACGAGGTTTTCACTTAACGACTCTTGTAGTCAGACGAGGTGTTGCAATATGTATACAAGGCCACAAATTTGACACACTCACAAAACCTATGTACTCATCGGCATTTTTATGCTGACTCTCTTTTCACATATGTTTCAGGAATCAATACTTGATAATATGATGCATGCTTCACGTAGGAACGGACGCGGGCCTTAGTGACTTAAAACATGAAAGACAATTTATTTATGTGTTGTTTCTGTTTATCCCAAGCCAATGTAAACATTTAACTTAATAAAAAAATTAAATTCCATGAGTTGTGAAACAATAGTTATGTGACATGACTCCCCGACGTTTCCGCTGCGGTTCGTTGTTTTACGCGGTCATGGTGTTACAGAAAGATTGGTATCAGAGCTGATCGTTTTAGGGAATTAGGTTATTAGTAATGCTTTGACCTAGACTATAACCTTCCTAGGACCCTAACGGCTTATCTTGCGATTAGATTATTAAAACAATACCATCACCTATCCTTAGGTGATTACCAAAACAAATACACAAGTTACAAATTCGTATTGAAAATCAATCATCTATCCTTTGACTGATTTGTTTTGGCTTAAAGCCTTGTAAGTTTTCAAAATCCCATCAAAGTTTGGGTCTTATTAATGTGAACACGTGCAATCTAAAAGGGTGGATGCCTATACCCTGAGTTTTCTGCCTAAGGCTAGAGTGTTCGTACAAATCCGCATTATCGGACCAGTCACTCTTACCTGGGAACTCTTGGGGTGAGTGTCCACTTATAGGCTAAAGCATGTCTTCGCGATACATTATAAAGACCCATTTACTTTGATTAGTCACCGTGCGTTGTTTATTTGTTTTTAAGTAACGAACGAATGACCACCATCCTTATATTTCGTCGATATTTTTAACATCTCTCTTAATTATCAATGTCAATCTCACATATTTTCCCTCATGTTTTCTTCTATGGATGCCTAGAACTAAACTAGGAAAACCCTTAATAGTGGAAATAGCTAGTGGTGAACCCCTTGTGCTCGACTATGTCATTCGTAGTAGCTATCTGAACCCAGATAACCACCTTTTTCCCATTGACCTCACACCAATGCAACTCGAGAGTTTGACATCATCGTAGGAATGGATTGGTTAACCAAACACCATGCTGAGGTGATTCGTTTCGACAAGGTTGTTCGTAACCTCTTTCATCTGGCGAAACCTTAGAAGTTCATGGAGAGAAACCCTCTAGTAGCCTAAAACACATGACTTGTACCCAGGCCCAAAATACCTACGAAAGAATTATGTAGCCTTTTTGGCGCATATCGTAGAGGAAAAAGGCAAGGGCGAGACTGTTCAGGACATCCCCATTGTTTGGGAATATCCTGAGGTGTTTCCTGAAGAGCCACCTGGTTTACCCCCAATTCGTCAAGTTGAGTTCGTATTGACCTTGTACCTGGTGCCAACCCAATTTCTAAATCTCCTTACCGTCTTGCACCGTCTGAAATGCAAGAGTTGTCAAAGCAAACTCCAAGAACTTTCATACAAGGGATTCATTCGTCCGAGCTTTTCACCTTGGGGCGCTCCTGTCCTATTCGTGAAAAAGAAGGATGGATCCTTCCGTATGTGTATCGATTATCGTGAGCTCAAAAAACTCACAATCAAAAACCGATATCCCCTACCTCGGATTGATGATCTCTTTGATCAACTACAAGGTGCGACCTGCTTTTCAAAGATTAATCTACGTTCTGGGTATCATCAACTTCGTGTACTCTAAGAAGATATTCCCAAGACTACTTTTCGCACACGATACGACCATTATGAGTTCACTGTCATGCCTTTTGGTTTGACGAAAGCTCCTACCGTCTTCATGGACTTAATGAATAGGGTTTGTAAACCTTATTTAGACAAGTTCATCATTGTTTTCATCGAAGACATCCTCATTTATTCTAAGTCTCGTGCCCATCATGAACAACATCTCCGTCTAACGATGGAACTCCTGAAGAAAGAACAACTTTACGCCAAATTCTCCAAATGTGAATTTTGGCTAAAAGAAGTTCAATTTTTGGGACACATTGTTAATGAACAAGGTATACATGTAGATCCCGCCAAAATCAGTGCGATTAGGATTGGAGTACACTTACTACTCCTACCGAAGTTCGTTCATTTCTTGGTCTTGCTGGATACTATCGACGATTCATCCCGAACTTTTCAAAGATCGCGGTTCCCCTCACCACATTGACTCAGAAGAATAAACCTTACAAGTGGGGACCTAAACAAGAGGAAGCCTTTCAAACACTGAAACAAAAACTCTGTAATGCTCCTGTTTTATCTTTACCTGACGGCAACGACGATTTCGTTGTCTATTGTGACGCATCAAACCTAGACCTTGGTTGTGTACTCATGCAAAGAGACAAAGTCATAGCCTATGCGTCAAGACAATTGAAAATCCATGAGAAGAACTACACAACTCATGATCTTGAGTTAGGAGACGTAGTTTTTGCACTCAAAATTTGGAGCACTACCTTTACGGTACGAAATGTGCGGTTTTCACTGACCACAAAAAACTCCAACACATACTCAATCAAAAGGAGCTAAACATGAGACAAGGACGCTGGGTCGAAATTCTGAATGACTACGATTGCGAGATTCGCTACCATCCTAGTAAGGCGAATGTTGTGGCTGATGCGCTTAGTCGTAAGGAACGTGTCAAACTTCATTGTGTTCGAGTTCAATATGATATCCAGACACGTATCCTTCAAGCACAACATACATGTGTGACCCAAAACTTGTTGAAAAATGAGCTGCCACAAAATCTCGAACTTCAACTCGAAACAAAAGACAACGGATTACTCTACTACAAGAACTGTTTGTGGATTCCTATTAAGACAATCTCCGCACCTTATTGATGGACGAAGCTCATAAGTCTCGTTATTCAATCCATCCTAGTGCAGAAAATGTATAAGGATCTCCGTACCCAGTATTGGTGGTCGGGTATGAAGAAGGACATTGCCTTATATGTGTCTAAATGCCTAACTTATCTTAAAGTTAAGGTAGAACATCAACGCCCATCTGGTTTACTTGAGTAACCACAAATAACGGTATGGAAGTGGGAGAACATTGCGACGGATCTCGTCACTAAACTACCGCGCACACCTAGAGGTCATGATGCCATTTGGGTAATCATCGATCGTCTAACAAAGTCAGCACACTTTTTGGCAATCGTGAGGATCTATCTGCTGACAAACTCGCCAAGATCTATGTTGATGAGACTGTATCTCGTCATGGTGTTCCTTTGAACATTATATCCGATGGAGATGCTCGATTCTCATCTCACTTTTGGAAGACCATGCAATCTGCCATGGGAACCAAACTCAATCTGAGCACTGCTTATCATCCTCTAACAGATGGACAATCTGAAAGGACAATTCAAACACTGGAGGATATGCTTAGGGCATGTGTAATCGACTTTGGTGGTAGTTGGGATTCGCATCTACCATTGGTCGAATTCTCCTACAACAATAGTTATTACGCCAGCATCAATATGGCGCCTTTCGAAACTCTATACGGTCGGAAATGTCGTTCACCTGTCTGCTGGAATGAGGTCGGTGAAGCTCAGCTCACTAGGCCTGAATTCATTCACGACACAACAGACAAAGTCAAGAAAATTCGTGATAACCTTTTGACAGCTAGAAGCCGTCAAAAGAGTTATGCGGACAAACGACGCAAGTCTTAGAATTCCAAGTTGGTGATCACCTCCTTGTAAAGGTATCCCCTTGGAAAAGTGTGATTAGATTTAGAAAGAAAGGAAAACGTGCACCATGATATATTGGACCATTCAAGATCGTTGTGAGAATTGGAAAGGTGGCCTACCGACTTGAGCTACCTCCTGAACTTGGAGTATTCACCCAACATTTCATGTGTCCCATTTGAAAAAGTGTTTAGCCGATACAAACATCCACATTCGCCTCGACGAAATTCACGTTGATGACACTATGCACTTTGTCGAGAAACCTGTGGAGATATTGGACCGTGAAGTCAAGAAACTCAAGCGTAGACGTATACCGATAGTTAAAGTTCGCTGGGAATCCAAACGTAGGCCAGAATTTACTTGGGAACAAGAGGATCAAATGAAAGCGAAATATCCACATCTGTTTCACAAAGTTTCCTCTAATTTAATTTCAGGATGAAAATTCCAAAAGTAGGGGAGACTGTGACATTTGTGCCTTTTCAATCATTGCACAATTACTAACAATTTTGTATTCAATGACACCCTGTGTATTATTTCCAAATTTTTTTGTATTCAATAAAATCTTATATTTTATTGATGAGAATGAAAAAATGTCAATCGTTGCACAATTTCGATCATTTTCGTGTTCGTTAAAGCGTTTTACGCATTTTGCGAAACGCATAACCGTACAACCGAACGAACCGACATCCACGACATTTTTGGGCATAATCCAAGTTACGCATATCTTAACACCTTTATATAACCTAAATATTAGGTTAAAGGGGTTAAAAATGGCAAACAAGTGAAAATACAAGTCTAAGGGCCAAAAATGTCAAAAAATAATAAATATTTTTGCTTCTTCACCAAGTTTGCCACATATCTCCAAATTTTGACACCTAGCACTCACTTTGCCACACTTAATATGGTGTTGACACATGATAGGACACTAATCCACACTTGATGACACTTGTTATCACCTCCTTAATCCTAAAATACTATAAATACCCCATGATTCTTCCAGTTTTTTCACACCACTTCAAAACAGTTCAAAGCAAAGTGTGAAGTTCTTCTTTCTATCCTTCTTGGCGCTTGTTTCCAGCCTTTGGAAGCCTCCTATCTTGAGTTCGGTGTCTGTACACATGTACAACCTAACTTCATTAGACACCTAGGTCTCATTGGACCTCATACTAGTTGTTCATCTTGAATTCTTATTGTGTATTTATTTATCACTTCACATCAACTTTTAATGTTATCATAGTGTTGGTAGTTCATTTGTTCGATTAATATTTTATACATATATTTCTCAAATATACATATATATATATATATTGTTATTCTTAGATCATGTGTGAACGGGCCTCGCCCTTCACATGTCATCGGGCCTTGCACGCGTGTCATTGGGCCTAGCCCAAGTCATTTATGTCATTGGGCCTAGCGCATGTCTTCATATCATTGGGCCTAGCCCATGGCATTTATATCATTGGGCCTAGCCCATGTCTTTTATGTGGTTGGGCCTAGCCCATGTAATCTATGTCATTGGGCCTAGCACATGTATTTTATGTGATTAGGCCTAGCCCATGTAATTTATGTCATTGGGCCTAGCCCATATCTTTATGTGATTGGGCCTAGCCCATGTAATTTATGTCATCGGCCCTAGCCATGTCTTTTATGTGATTGAGCCTAGCCCATGTAATTTATGTCATTAGGGCTAGCCCATGTCTTTATGTGATTGGGCCTAGCCCATGTAATTTATACCTTTGGGCTTAGCCCATATATTTTATGTCTTTGGGCTTAGCCCATGTTATATGTTTTATGTAATTGGGCCTTGCCCATGTCTTTTATATAATGGGCCTAGCCCGATTCATTTTCAAGAGTCCAATATTTATAAGTTTTATACTTATAGATTTTACTAAGTATAGATTTTTAAGTATATATTTATATGCTTTTATAAAACCACTTAGTAAATTTTTATACAATTTAACTTTCCGGATTTTGATATCATTAACATATATATATATATATATATATATTATGTTAAGTGTCTAAAATATATTTTTTTAGACATGTCGTCGTTTTCGTTTAATATATACTTTTTCGTCTCAAAAATTGCCCGTCATTATAGTAACTCTTCTTGTTGGCAATTTGTTCGTTGGTCGATGACACGACGGTGTATTGTATATATTTGCCCATCGTCCGCATTGCTTCGTTTGTCCGATCATTATTTCGATGTATTGTAAAAATATATGTGTTTGTGTCATCAATGGTAATACTTTCAAGTGTTTGTAGTATTTGTATATAGTTGGGTATTTTGTGGTATATACCCTAAACTTCTAGATACATACACATACACATACACACACATGTATTTACACTTAATTTTTAGTGACAAAATATGCATATACACATGTTTTTATTTTCACAAGTATTTATATATATATATATATATATATATACACACACACACATGTGGTAACACTTGAATGGTTAGGGTTTAAAACCTTTGTCATTAAAACTTCCTTAATGATGGTTTAGATCACTAATCGCGTTTAGTCCCGTTAATCATACTTTAATCGCGATTAGATTTTTAGAAAATTTCGCCATAGTTTCCCCTAAACTGTGGCGTTTTCCACGTTTGAAAAACGTATTTAAACCATGTTTAAACCCATAATCAAGATTAACTATCAATTTAATATCACATACTATCTGGTTTACCACTTATGCACCTCATCTTCCATAATTTTTGTAATTATATTCTTACTACTTTTCTAAAAAATAATAAGATTTCAATATATTTATTAGAATTTCCAATCCACTACTTTTATTATATCTTTAAATCAAGTCTTCCATTCTAAACCCTCTTTGCTTACTACACTTTTTAAGATGATCAATCGTAAATCATGGTATTTATTCTTTGTAAAAATTATTTATATGTAGTAAATCACTTTTAAGTTGTAGTAATCTTCATGGATTATGAGGTTGATGATCTTGTTTAGATTTAAACATCACCATGTTTAAATCTTCATTTATATTATTATTCATACAAGATCATCTACTTTAAATACTCTACTTATCATAATCAACATCATCATGCTAACTAGTTAACAAATAAGCACATAATTCAACACATAATAACTATATTTAGTGTTATTATTATGGTGAGGTATAGAGTTTTTGAGTTATATTTTCTTTACTTTCAAGATGATCAACTTGTACTTCCTTAAACTAGACTTTGTAATAAGCTTAAATATGAAGGAATTTATCTTACAATGTTTGCACAAGATTAGTGAAGATTTAGGAAGAAGATGAAGCTCCAAGAAAGCCATAATGATCCTCCATCCTTGCAAGCACCTTGGATGATCTTGACATGGCTTTAAAGTGTATGAAATGAGGTGTTTAAAGGCGGAAATGTGGTGGTGGTGTTGGAGCCGTGGGGTAAGAGGGAGAAGCAGGAGAGTTGTTTCAATCTTTTTGAAGGTGAAATGTGGAAATAATGTGTGTATATTATGTATATAATTGTTATCTTTCAAACTCACCATCCATATCTAACACCATGCTTATAATCTCATGTTTTCAACACAAATCAAGTGGGTGTGGGACCCACTTGAATCCGCCAAAATGGAAGGGGGGTTAAGTGTAACATTTTTTTATAACATGTGTTTATTTATTAGATATTTAGGTAATTAATCTAATTATGGTGATTAAGGGTTGACCTTGTATCATTAGCAAGTAATTAGGATTTAGGGTGTTAATCCATGTTAGTTAGTCCTCTTAACTAATTGGTATAAGTTTCAGATAATGAAAATGTCACTAATTCGCTCATCTGTATAATATCGGCTAATATACGAACTTTATTATTTCGTACCGGGAGCTTTGGTTTTTGACCACCATAAGTGTCATGGCATTTATTTAGGGCACTTCCAATCTTGAAATATGCTTAACTAGTTCGCTGGCCGAATATATGTTGAGTTAGGATCGCCGAAAAGACTTCCGTTCAATCGTTCGCTCGATATCGGCACTTATATATTTTGTCGAACATTTCCGGAAGTTGTGTCTCCGTGACCTCAAGATAGTTGAAAGGACTTCGAATCCCAAATGAGGCTATCGGCCACTAAAATGTTCGTCGGTTCGACAAACGATCACTTTCCGGTCGAGTTGTGCACTGTTTGCCGTATGACCGAAAATGATGTCTTTTATGTATTTATGCTATTCTCATATTATTTTAGGATGGTCAACATTGTTTTGTTATAATTCTGGAATCCGGAAATACCGAATTAATATTGTGGACAAACTGAATTGTCGCCTTTTTGGTCGGACCGAACAATTTGCAAATTAGGCGTTGTACCGAAAAGTTATGTATTTTTATAATAGGTGTTCCCATATTAATGTTTTCATATATACATGGACTCAATTATGGCATTAGCATGCTGTTATTTGTTGTTCTGTTTCGTTTTAGAGATTTAGCTAACATGAATAGTGCAACCGCGAATAGTGCGCCCAACACTATCTACTAATACTTTTAGGGCATTGTTTTGTTTGTTTCGCGTCGTAACAGAAACCAGTGTATGTTATGATCCGATTTACTTGTCCTAATCCTTATGACACGACATACGACTCTGTTATGAAATCAAATTACGATAAAATGCATTAGATTATGTAATACAAATAGTGATTAGATTATATGGAGTTACCGGTTATTTTCCATTTGTCACATAAGTATCTAGAGATATCCAACATGAATGGTTTGATTATTTTATGAACACCAATGACTTCTTGAGTTTGTTAATCTGAAATCCTAATCTTAGACATCAACAATCATCTATCATACGCAACCGGTTCAAGATAACTGATATGCGCAAAAAGCAACATATAAATTATATCAAATAAGGTATAAAATCAACCCTTTTAGGAAAAAGTGTGTTTTTTGTATACTTTGATTTTCATGATTAAAAGAACTTAAATGTACAATAGGAACAAATTAACGGCAAAAACCAACATGAATACAAATAAAGAGAAGATGACACATCATACCGACCCTCCAAGCTTCACCCCAATACCAAAAACAACAAATCCGAAGATAAGAACGGAGTCGTGCCACCAAGACATGGGGTCGTGCCCCACTCTAGAATCCATAAAAAAAGACAAACAGAAGCAGACAAGAGACACGGGGTCGTGTCCCATGCACATAGGCCGTGGTCAACTCCCAGATATGCAAAATCTCCTATAGTACAACAAGTACAAGACCACATGGTCGTGCCTCTAACACACCGGGCTGTGTGTGCATAAAGCCTGACACAACTCTTAAATGACGAAAGAGAAGAAAAAGAAGACATGGGGTCGTGCCCTTTGAGCACGGGGCCGTGTGAGAAGCCTATTTCCAACTATAAATAGGGGTGTTTGGTTCAGTTGCAATGCATCCCTTGGCAAACCACTTTTCTCACACCCAACACCACTCCACCACCATCATCCACCACATTCCTCCATCATCCATCTTTAGAGTGTGTGTAGTAGTCTCGAGATCGAAGATTTACTGTAATAGTTTTTGTCAAACAAAGGCCATGCTTGGCTAATCTTTTACATCACTTGGTGAAGATAAATCTTTTATATGTATTACTTTTGATTTCCAAGCTTTGGTTAACTTTTGGGTATGTATTAATGACTTTAGTAACTAGTTTTTTATATTTAAAGTGAACTTATTCTATCATCTCTATACACTTTGTTGATTCATTCGTGTCTTTACGGTCTATATAAAGCGCGTTCACTGCCTGGAAGGGGGTTACAAGGGTGGTTTGGGTAAACTTCTTGCCTCGTCCAGTGTATAGATCCTACAAGGACTTGTTTCAAGCTTATTAGGACTTCTCTTGAGGTAGATATCATCAAATCGGGGGAGGTAAGAATGGCTGGAATCCCTAACAAACAAACTACTACTAGAACTTTAAACCAACCTTGTGGGACTATATCACTGCTGACTCAGACCAATATGGCCGAGGGTAGCATTGTATCCAAAAGAGGGACATGTCACATTTTACATTAATAAAAACTTAATTACTTTCAATATTCCGGCCTTACGCGACTGTATCCCTGCTGACTCAGACCAATATGGTCGAGGGTAGTGTTGCCTCCAAAAGAGGGACATGCCACAATAACTAAGATAATCTCTTAAGTAACTTAAAGTGCAGAAATTATCAAAGGAGACGTAAAAGAAGGTTCAAAACCAAGTGATTCTATCTTGTCTATTGTTTCTTTCTAATATCTTAGTTTATTTCTCTATTTTTAATTACTAAACATCTTTTTCCTAAAAATTTGATAAGATTAGACGTTGACGATATTCCTTTTTAAAGCCCTTGTGTCATTGGACGACCTCGGTATCTTACCGTCATTATATAACGCCAACGATGGGTGTACTTGCACTAGCGTGCTGTATAGAGTGAGTGTGTTATATCGTGTTTTATAAATTTAAAGCTTGATAAACGAGTAAACGTGCTTAAAAATATACCAAAAGTTATACTCACGCTCCACCACATCAATAACCATCATAATATGAGACAATCGTATGCCTTATTAATCAAGAACAAAATCCAAACCCTAGCATAAATCACAACTTAATGATAGCAATCATCTCTCTACGTCAATTTTGCAAGAAAACTTAACAATTTCAAGTTCAAAACAATAACAACAAATGGTTCATACAATTTCAATCAAAGATTAACAAATGTTTGTATCAAACCAAACCATGAAAAACAAACCCTAGAAACTCACAATCTTTCACTTGGGGATAATCTTGGAGAAATTAGCCACTCATGGCTTATGATTGATCTTCAAAATGTGATGGAATGTGATAATGGATGGATTGAATCTTCAAGAATCTCCCAAAAAGCTCACAAAATTGCCTACGTGAACCCCCTAATTTGTATGTGTCAAGAATAGAATGAATAATGCCTTCCTAGGTCAAAAAGGATATTTTTACGATTTGTAACTGATTGGAGACGCATTATGTGTCCCTTGTTGGTGTATAAGGTCTATCGCCTACGTCTACGATATGTCAGTTGTGTAAATAGGGCTTAGAATGTCATTTTTATATGTATTGTATATGGCTCGTACGAGTGAGCTTATGTGGCTCGTATGAGTGACATCTTGTCATTCGTAACTTGCACGAGCCAACAACCTTACTCCTAGTACGAGCCATGTTGGCCTATAAATAGTGGAGCTTGAGTGTTGTGTTGTCATCTATTGGTGTGTGACTAAAGCGAAGCCCTGTCCAGTTGTTTACTCGTCTGTAACTTTCACGTTTATTAACACACGAATCAAAGTGTTTAAGCCGCATACTTGATTGTTTGTTTGTCCAACTCACTAGCAATGAATTTCGCCTCTGTTTGCTGAGTCGAATCGTTCCGATGCTTATAAGAGGAGAGCCGGTCCCCTCTCACAAGTGGTATGAGAGCCTTGAGGCCTGATTTAAGGACAAACTTCAAGTTTCAGTAGACAACCAACAAGTTTCAGCAGTTGAAAATCCGTATTCAACGATTGAAGATTTTCTATATTTACTCTTTCTTGAAGATGAATTCATGGATGAATTAGACTAGGATTTTAGTATCACACATTAAAATCAACGTTAACAAATCCCTGAAACTTACAGATCTAAAATCGATCAAAACCATGACAAAAATTACAGAAATCATCCGTTTGGTGACCTGAGCTGACCCGTACGAGTAGAAGGAGAACTCATACGAACGGCCATCAGTACGAATTAACCACTCGTACGACCATGAAAAATAAGTTTTCTTAAAAATTACAAGTTCTAAAATAGTCAATCGTACGAGTGAGTGATTCGCACGAACCGTCACTCACACGAATCACTCTCTCTCTCTCTCATGAGTATCTTGCTCGCATGAACCACTAATTCGCACGAGTATCTTACTCGCACGAACCACTTGATTCACATGAGTAGCTGTTCATTCGCACGAAGAACATTTTAAGGAATTTTTCTTAAATTTCGCATTTTTATCAATCTAATCAGTGTTTTCGAAAGTTTGTGTTTCTAAGAATTTCAGATTAAATGGAAGAAAATATTTTCAATGCGTTTGCTGCTTCAGCTGTTACGACTACCACATCACAGAACATGAATCTAGAAAACGAAATGGGAACCATGACGAAACCTCCAAAGCTCATGAACTTAGAAGATTATGACAATTGGAGTGAGAGATTCATCAACTGGGTACAAGCTAATCATTTCATGTGTTAGTTTACCATTGAGTCAAAGTACACAACACCTACTAGTGAGAATGGTATTGAGAAGACACTGGCTCAGTTGACGGATATGGAGAGAGAAAAGTTTCAACAAAAAGAAGATGATGAACGTACTACAACAGGCAGCAAAAGAAGATTAAAAGGTCACGAGCTAGAAATGCAGAAAATGGCAATGAACAAAGGCGCTCACATGCAACAAGATGTGAACTTATACTATAAAAATAGTTTTGTTGGTCACTACAAAGTCCCAAGGTTCAAACCGCCTTCGGCGCCAACAATGCTACAAGTCCACCATCAAACCAATCAAGTGGGTTTCAGTCATTTTCATCATTCAACCCTATTTCTCCTCAAGCTCCTCAATCTTCACAAAGCTCAAGTAATCCTCAGAACGGTCAAAACAATCCACCTAATGCAAACCAGCGAATTCTTCAATGCAACATTGCTGTGAATCTTAAAAACGCACAAGATTTCAATGAACACATGGCCAAACAAGACATGGCTTTGCTCGCATCTGTTCTCGAATCATATGAAAGTCTAGTAGCTGGAAGGATTGGGAATCCTGAAATGACCAAAGAAGATTATGATCAGCTTGATCCAATTGAGTTGGAGTTAATTGATATTAAGTGGTGCATGGCGTCAATAGTCCATAGAGCTTAACGCTTTATGGAAATCACGGGAAGAGACAGTTTGGGAGGTCTTGATGGGAAACTCGGTTTTGATAAGGCTAAAGTTACATGCTTCAAGTGCAGAGAAAAGGGACATTTCAAGAGAGAGTGCCCAAACAGAGAAGTCAAAGGAAACCAGAATCCATTTGCAGATGATTATTACAAAAGAGCCATCCATCATCCACCCCAACGACCTCAGACAAGGTTAGTGCAGATCGAAGATGGTCCATTGAATTCAAAGGATAAGGCTTTGGTTGTTACACAAGAAGATGAAGGGTTCAACTGAAACAAATACATTTCAAAGAATGGAACCCTCACACTGGTAGCTGAGATTTTTGAAGAACTAGAACAAGCAGAAGAAAATTTGCTGAAGCATCCTTTGAAGAAGCACCTAAAGAATATTACAACATGTCATCAGATGAAGAAGAACTCTTAAATAGTGCATTTAAACATCTTTTGGCTTCTGACATTCTTAAAACTTTTGTAGGTTATTTCGACTCAAGCTATCAATCACCATGTGCAGAAGAGAAAAAGCCTGAAGTAGAAGAGATGATCGATATGACCAAAGAGTTGACTTTGGAGAATCTGACTAACATAGCCGACAAATCTCTAATGGCTAACGCGGATGAGGTAGTTACTAAGGAAGCTCAAAAAGCTAGAGTTAAATCGGTAAATGTGTCAGTAAAAGAAACACCTTGCATGAAGTGCAAAGAGCCATGCATTGAGTGTGTCGAAAAAGAAACAAGATACAAAGAGTTGAAATGTCATACATATAATTTGTCATGTGATTATAATTCAACAAAAGAAGCTTATGACAAACTAAGTAAAACAATTAAACAATTTGAATAAGTGATTAGAGAGAAAATGACATGATACTTTTGATGCTTAAGGCAACTATACTGGACAAACAAATGGCCATCAATATTCATTTAAATACAATTGCCGAGCTAAAAAGTGAACCTGAAAAAATGAAAATCAAAATAAAATGGGTTAACAAGTTGTTAATCAGTTATTCTACAAGTTCGTACGTCATCGATCACATTCTTCCAAAAATTGAAAGCAAGGAAGACAATAAAATTGATGAACACAAAGGTGTAAGTTATGCAAGTAAGAAACCATCGGGGTTGGAAAAGGCGCTCAATTTAAGCTTGAAAACTGAAAAGAAAACGAGCTGCCTGCGAACATTGATGTAACGTATACCAAAACAGAAAGTGACTGTGAGTCTGAAGTGGTAAAAACTGTGGTCGAAAACGTTTTGCAGAATGAGTTTGACAAATCTGAACTGGATGTTGTATCATCAGAAAATAGTTGAAACAATGATCCAAATGTAGTCGTGTACAAAATGAACGGATCTGATAACCTATATTCCGATGAGGATTTCCCAATTCAGAATGTTAATCTTGATCGAGTTGATAAGTTGTTCAAGCTAGTTGAGGTCAGTCATTCTAATTTAGAAAAATGAGATGCATCATTTTATTCTAAATCAAAATGTGTCTCCAAATACCACCATCAGAGGAACAAGGACTATCCTGAAAACAGGAGAGCAGGTTTGGGCTTTCAAAAGCAAAGAAAGAACAACAAATTTCAAAAGTTGAACTTTGCAAAGAAAATTTATTTTGTCTATAGGACAACCACTAAAAAAGAAAAAAAGAGCATTGATAAACAATCTAATGCTGAATTTAAAAAGGAAAAGGAGAGTAGAAAATAGGATTTGGATTCCTCTGTTAGAAATGACAGCAGGATGTGCTACAAATGTAACAATATCGGGCATATTGCACGAAAATGTTCTCAAAGAAATCCAAAACCTGTTTCCAACTCAAGCAGATCTACAAAAGATGTGAAGCAAAAAGCACCCAAGTTTGTACCAAAACAAATTCTGAAAAGAAACAATGAATACAATAAAAATGTGACATCAACGATTCAACTTAATTCAAAATTTGAGGTGGGTGAAACTTCAACTAAGAATCGTCAAAAGGATTCAAAATTCTATTCTAAAAAGGCAATTCTGAAAACATAAACTTGGGTAGCAAATGTTAAACCATCTTCGGTAGAAATGAAAACACGTATTCTACCTATAACAGAAATCAAACAAAATGACAAGATCAAAGTTTCAAAGTTTGATATTCCAAATCCACCCAAGACCAAGCAGGCTTGGGTTTCTCTGTTTAATTAGTTTCTTCCACATGTGTGTAGGGGCTCCCAAGGTCAATCATGTCAAAGTGGATTATGGACAGTGGAGCTTTCTGACACCTGATAGGGATGCTTGCGTTGTTATACGACGTAAAAGCTATCTAGGAAGGATACGTTGAGTTTGCTGGGACACAGGGTGGAAGAATAGTGGGTGAAGGTATTCTCACAAAAGGAGTGGCATCTTTCGACAAGGTGAACTACATTGTTGAGCTTGAGAACAACCTGCTGAGCATCTCGCAAATTTGTGACAAGAAATTCACAACCTACTTCAATGACAATGAATGCTTAATTCTCAAACCGGGATTCAAAATTCCTGAGGAGTGGATCCTCATGCGCGCTCCACAAGAAAATGATCCTTATGTCTTAGACATGAGTGCCACATCCACTACGTCAAAGAAGGTTCAATGCTTTGTTTCTAAAGCTACCGAGAAAGAGTCAATCTTATAGCATCGAAAGATGGGGCACATTCATCTGCGAAAGATGAATTATTTGGTGCATAACGACCTAGTGGAGGGTGTCAATCCAAAAAATTTTCACTTATCAGATGATTATCTGATCTGTAAAAAGGGGAAGCGACATAGAAATCAAACCCCGAGAAAGCCTTAACTGTATTAAGCTTCCACTAGAAAGTCTTCATATGGATCTCTTTGGGCTAGTGAATGTGAAAAGTATCTCTGGAGATCTATATTGCCTGGTCGTGATAGATGATTATTCAAGATTCTCATGGGTTTTCTTCCTGGAGAGTAAAGATGAAAAGATTAAAGTCTTATGATTCTCTTTAGGAAGCTAGAAAACCTGTATCACTTGCCAATCAAGAGAATCTGCAGTGATAATGGTACTGAGTTCATGAACAAGAGGATGCTCGAAGTCTGCAACGAAAAGGGTATTCTTCACGAATTTAGCGCTCCATATACTCCTCAACAAAATGGAGTAGCTGAACATAAGAATCGAACACTGATTGAGACTACCAGAACAATGCTCGCTGATTCCAAACTTCCAATTAGTTTGTAGAGTGAAGCAGTCGCATTTGCGTGTTACACCCTTAACCGTGTTTTGACAGTCAAGCCTCACAACAAGACATGTTTTGAGCTACTAAACCATCAAAAGCCAAACCTATCATTTGCGTGTTACACCCTTAACCGTGTTTTAAACCCTTTTGGATCGCCGTGTACTGTTCTAGACCCGAATGATAAATTTAGGGCCAAATCCTTGGAAGAATTTTCTCTCGGTTATGCTAGTCCACAAAAGTGAATCTTCTTGCCGAGTCTTAACCAGGTTATTCTTGCACAACATGTTGATTGTCAAAGATATACAACGCCTACGCAGAAACCTGGTGATCCGTCGCTGTTCAATTATGAAGGGTTGTGGAATATTTGACTTACCTGAAGTACCATCAGAAGAATAACTTGTTATGCTTTTTCAACAGCATCAAATCTCCAATCAAGAGCAAGTTTCTAGACCGTTGGTGATTTCCCCATCACTTCATGTCTCTAACACTTCTGAAGTAGGTCCAAGCAATACTCTTCAAGAATCAATATCAATACCAGACTTGAATACTGCGGAATCATCTACCCATCAACCAATTGATGCCGACTCAGATCTCTAACCGACTTTTGATGATGGAGGAACCAATTCTGATGAAGGATCCGAGTAAATTCAAAGCTTTCTGAATACTCAAGTGATGAATCCAATGTCCAAAATGAAGCAACATCCTCTGAACCGGTTGCTGATGAAGTTGTCATGAATTTGCAAAGTCAACTAGACGTTCCGAGCGAAGTGATGCCAAGGACACTATCTTACCATCCGTCGGAGAATATTATTGGAAACTTACAAACTAGTGTGAAACTCGAAATCAGATCAATAAGGATCTAAGTTGCTTTTATACAAATGTTGCCCCATTATAAACTAGACTTTCTTATAGTTGTTTTGTTTCACAGGTTGAACCAGGAAACTAGAAAGATGCCATGAAGGAAGAAAGCTGGGTGGATGCAATGCAGGAAGAGTTGCTTCAATTCTAGAAACTTGGTGTCTGGAAGCTTGTTGACCTACCGGATCATCATAAAAAGATTAATACTCATTGGGTCTTTAAGTGCAAGAGAGATGACAGAGGTATTGTGGTCAGAAACAAAGCTCAACTCGTGGTCCAAGGCTTCCATCAGCAAGAAGGGATAGACTACAATGATGTCTACGCCCCTATCACACAGCTTGAAGTTGTCCGCACGTGGAAAGGTTTCAAGGCGTACCAATTAGATGTGAAGTATGTTTTCCTTTACGAAAAGGTAACAAGGAGGTGTACGTCGGCCAACCACTGGGGTTTGTCGATCCTATACACAAGGATAAGGTCTATCTGTTGAACAAAGCGTTATACGGACTGCACCAGGCCTCGAGAGCCTGGTGCGAGACGCTGTCCAAAGATCTCCTGGGAAACGGTTTCTCAACAGGCACAGTAGACAGTACCCTAATTACCAAGGAAGTGGATAGACATCTGATTATCGTACAAATTTATGTGGACGATATCATCTTTGGATCGAAAAATGATAAGCTGTGTAAAGATTTTGAAGAAGTCATGAAAAAGAAGTTCAAAATGAGTGCTATGGGGGAGATGTAGTTCTTCTTATGACTTCAGGTTGACCAATTGCCTGATGGTATCTTCATTCACAAGACGAAGTATGTTCATGATGTGTTAGAGAAATTTGACATGTCAGGAACTAAACCAGCATCAACTCCATTAGCCACCAACCACGGCATTTGTCCAGACGTTTACGGAGTCAAAGTCGATGAAACATTATATCGCTCCATGATTTCCTTGATATATCTTACAGCTTCAAGACCGGATATCATGTATTCAACATGCCTGTGTGCCCGATATTAGTCTAATCCAAGAGATTCACACTTGTTAGCCGTCAAACGAATCATGCGCTACCTGAAAGGATGTCCAAGCATCGACGTGTGGTATCCTCGACATGATGACTTCAATCTCGCGGGTTATTCCGATTCTGATTTTGGTTGCTGCAAGCTTAATGCCAAATCTACAACGGCTGGTTGCCAGTTCTTAAGAACCCGTTTGGTATCGTGGCAATGCAAGAAACAGACGCGGTCGCTCTCTCTACGTGTGAGGCTGAATACGTTTCAGCATCCAGCTGTTGTTCCCAATGAGATACTTTGGATACAACAGTAGATAAGAGACTTGGGACTACAATTTCTTGACACGCCCATACATGTAGATAACAAGGCGGCTATTGATATCATTAAAAACCCTGTTCAACACTCACGTACTAAACACATAGAAATTCGACACCACTTTATCCGTGATTGTTACGAGAAAAGTTTGTTAGAATTGAATAGGTCTTACTGATGATGTGCCAATAGGCTTCACACGTTCAGTAAATTGTTTTTCAAGATATAAACCTAAAAGAAAAGCTGAGTAATTTGTGGGTCGCCATCTCTCGGATATATGGACTTAATACTCCGAAGTTTCGCTTGAGAGAATGCTAGATTCTGTGATACTAGGTCTTTATATTTAATTCATATCTGGGGTATTTATCCGAGTTCTTCTGATTTTGAGTCGGCAATGACCTAGAACTTGTATAATATTTTTCACATTATTCACCTCCAAAAGCTGCATAAAAAATGAATATGTATCATAAAAAGATACAACATCTGGAATTCAAAAGATTAGTAAATGGAACACCACCTAAGTCGAGCCTTCATCTCTTTCTCTGTATGGAAATACTAACTTGAGCTCTTCAGGTCTCCAAATTCACTCCATTTACAAATATCAGTTAGATATATTCACCAACGAGATGAAATTCTGGGAATCTTGATACGGGAGTATATTCTGAGATGGGAAACATAGTTACTTCATGCTCCTTAATATTACCTAACATATCTTGAAACAATTGAGAAATGTGAAGAGGTTTAAATGGATTAGTATATTGGTAATCTAAGTAAATTTGTTTAAGACCTTAAAGTTATTACTAAGATCAATGGTACTGGTGATTTATCTAAATAACTGATGTGATCCTCTACACAAAACTCACAAAAATATGTCTGTAAATACATCTTTATCTACTTAATCTTTATTTTCAGAAAAACTCAAAAAGATTTTTAGTTTATTTTTAGCAATCTATTTTAGATTTTAGTCTACTGATGATGAAAATACCATTAGTCTAAGTCAAAGCGACAGTTGCTGAAGGATAGCTGAAAATCATGGATTGGGAGCTAATTTAAGAAGAAAAATATCCTGAAACGTCAAAAAGTTCATTAACTTAAAACTTTTAAAAGAAATATGTTTTGGTCAAACAATGGGCAACCAAGGTCATTAACTTGGACTTGGTAGGAAAATCGGTTAACCGGGGTCATTAACTTGGACTCGTTCAACTGAGTGGGTCGTAAAAGCAAATAATTTCTCAAAAAATCAAAAAGTAACAAGTGAAAGGAATTGGCTCGTACGAGTGACTTATTTGACTCGCACGAGTGATAAAAGGTTGCATTTGTACGAATGGTGACTCGTACGAATGACCTGGCGCATATAAAAGGGGCAATTACTCGCACGAGTCACATTAGTAACTCTGTGCGACTGAAAATTCTCTCTATGCGATTCAGTTCCTTTTACACATTTTCTTCATTTTACATATCTTAGTCTTCAGGGAGTTTGATTGGCACACCTCTCACAATGAGAAAGGTACTTATGCAAGTTTTGAGCCGTTATAATGCCGAAATTGGACCAAAAGGACAGAAAACATAGCTTTAAGATAATTGGACCGGTAATGTAAAATTGAACTCAAATTCGTACAAATTGGTCCTTTTAGCCTCTAAATCAACATTCGATTTGTTAAAATTTACACGTTTTAAGTTAGGTCTGACAAGGTATTATTGGTGCGATTTGTAACTCGTATGAATTATCACTCGTACGGGCAAGCTTTTTAAATGTCAGATTATCATCATCACTTGTACGAGTGATCGTTCGTACGAGCATGTCCTTAAATGTCATAAAACTCTTTGACTCGTACGAGGCTCCACTCGTACGAGCAAGTCTGATCAAATCCTAAAAACTGTTAAGTATCAATTACAACTAGTAAGTATCTGACTCGTACGAATGGTGACTCGTACGAGTGTGTAAGATTTAAAATTTTTGAAATTTTTTCTAAGTGTTTGAAATTTTTGTGTTTACAGATCAAGAAGTCTTCGTTCTCACCATTCCACAACGTTTGTTGTTTACTAGATGAGAATATACCAAGGATAGCAGCATATAGAGAAGTGTTAAATATTCGAAGCAGGCTGCCTATTACAAAGGCTCTTACAGAGAGACATACGGCATACCGATCACATGTCGAATATTTTTGGGATGCTGCCGAGTATAGTGAGGAAGAGAATGTCATCTTGTTTGCAGTGCGCATTGATAAGAACATATTGAAGTCAATATCACTGAAGATCTGATTCGAACAATGTTGGAATTCGAAGATAGTGAAGAAGACCCGATCGGTTATCCGGAATACATGGTCAAAGGGTCTTTTTATAGGATGGGCTATGCTGGATTCGTCAATGCCACACCTTTTTAGAAGGGAAATGTCAGTGCTCCCATTCGATACATCGCTCACTGCATTATTCACGCCCTAAGTCATAGAAACGGTGGTTTCGATGATTTGATAGATTTTCAGATGTGTATGATTACGACACTTATTCTCAATCTGTCGTACAACTTCTCAAGACTCATATTTTTGCAGATGGTACAGAACATTCAACAAGAAAAGTTTCTACAGTACCTGAGATTTGTGCAAATGCTACTAGATCATCTACATCCTAATCTGAAGAAGAAGAAAGACGATATTCTTAGACTTGAGCATATGGATGTATCTACTTTGAAGAAGATGAATTTGCACCTAAAGGCCTTCCCTAACGCCAAGCCTGTTTTTGGGGCTATTACTGATAAAGACTATGTGGAGTCGTCCAGGGGGAAGTGGCGAAACCATGACAGTGGGGATGAGGCTGATGAGATAGAAGCGTTTGATGGATTTATTTCGAAGAGAAGCGTGTGGTTCACCAACGAGGACAAGAAAGGGGTAAGGGGACTAAACGAAAGCTAGCGGCTATATCTTCCTCCACTGCCCCTCAGAAGAAGAAACGTGCATCTGCTGGCACGAGTTTGGTTGACGAGCCAGAGCCTAAAGAAAATATTGAGACAGTTGCGGCTGATATTGAGCGATAGGAGTTTGGTGGAAAAGTCGGTAGAGATGAAGAGGCATCCTCCTCTAGCACTGAAGAAGAGGATAGGATTGCGGGTGAAAAGGAAAGAGCCAAAGAGAAAGTATTAGAGTGATTGGCTAAAGTACAACGAAAAGCTAAGGAGAGAAAAAGAAAAGAGACAGGAGAAGACGATACTACATATGTACCATCCGAATCAGATAGCGATACTCCTGTTCTCAAAACATCAAAGAGGCCAACATCAAAACGTTTGAAGAGGTCGGTAGCTCGAACAACAGACTCTCTGAAAGCTAGATCTAAGAGAAAGGTGTAGAAGAAAGCTGATATAGCACCGAATGTTGAATCTACACCACAGCCACCACCATCACCATCACCAACTCCACAACCACCACCATCACCAAATCCACAACCACCACCATCACCACCTCCACAACCATCACCACAACCACCTCCACAACCATCACCTCAACCACCACCACAACCCACCCCTAAACCTAAACCTACTCAATCTCAACCCCAAATTCTCAACAGGCATTAGACTTGAAGATCAGTTTAACTTTGATTTCAGAGATATTCTGGGGGAAGAATTTTCAGCAGATATGTTCAATGGCACACGGATTGAAGAGTTAGAGAATCAGGTCATGCTGAAAAGTGTTAAGATTGTTGAGTTATAGTAGTAGATTAAGGGCCTAAAAGAATATAAACAACATCTTGATGCTATTTTGGCAAGTATCTTGTCACAGAATGAAATACTGAGGAAGCGAATGAAAGAATACGATGAAGAACGCCTCAGGAATCAAAGGCATATGAGCTTGTTTGAAAAATCCTTATCAAGAAGCTCGGGATTAATCTGCTGCCAAAATTGATGAGATTAAGCGGGAAGAGGCAAGGGAAAGAGTTGCAGAGCATGAATTTATTGCGAAAGAACTATCCGACGCTCAAGGAACGGGAAAAAAGAAGGTTGGAGAGGAACATGTGATAGAAAATACTGCGCTAAAAGCTGAATTTGCACCAGTTTCTTCAGAGTTAGTGGTGTATGTTTAGACAAAGAAGTTTGTGTTGATTGGGAAGGTGAGGGATGTAGATATTGACATGTCAAAACTATCTTCAAAACATCAGGAGTGGCTGAGGAAAAGAAAGATGTTGAAAGAGATTGAGGAAGAGATAGATGCTTTTGCTGAAAATTCTGAGGAGGTTGATGAAGACATAGATGAAACAGATGATGCGCCGAAGAAAAAGTCTGATAGTGATAGTGATGATGATGATAGTGATATGGGTGGTTTGGCAATTCTTGTAACAGAATCTGGTTTGAATGAAGATATTGATTTTTCTGTGTACTTGAATGATTCAACCAACCAATTTGACGATGACAAAGATCAGGAATAGATGTATGATAGCTCGAAGGATTCTAAGCAGGCAAGAATCCTCATAGTGACTGATATGTCAACTGTTCCTGCTGTGCCTAAACTGAAGATTTTTTTATTTGGAGCATGATGTGGAAGAAGGTGAGTTTATCCACAGTTACACGAAGGAAGAGATTGCGAGAATGTTGGGTGTGGACAAAGAAACTTTGAATTTGACTTCTAAGATGAGCTAAACGACATCAGTGCTTTCCAGCCTGAAGATTATATCTTCGAACACTTTTTTGAAGCACACGATTACGATAAGGTTGTCATGGAGGATGATTCCAATGACGATGATACTACTAATATTGTCGGGGAGGGTACGGATGACTTCCCAACCTTTAGTGAGATGTTTGCAGCCGAAAGTGATGATTTGTTAAAGTGTAAAATAGAAGAGGCTGTGAAACAGGGAACGGTTCCTCAACGTTTATCCAAAGAAGAGATAGCTGAAATGAGGAAATTGTGGTTCTAGGAATTACCGGAGGAACGTAATTTCACACATCCACTAGCATTTTTCACACGAGATGCTGATATTTCTCTGGGGGACATCATTAGATAGGGATGGATCGAGCAACTTGATGTATATGCGATAAAGAGGGAGTATGGGGTCAAGTACTTCCGACACTTGAGCGTTATTAAGACCCTGTCGTTCTGGGATATTAAGGAACTGGTGCAGACTAAGATGATAAATCTAAAGATGAAATTTCATGACAAGCGGCTGTGGAAACTGATATAGCTGGAAGCTACTCATGGTTTTAGATGCTGGAAGCCACATATGCCCAAAAGAGTCACGCAGAGTGATCCAGTTACGAAAGAGAAGGATGTGACGTTGATTGTTAAGAGGCCAGGAGTGATGAAAAATACGCCTCCGATTAAAATGGAGCAAGATTTCTTCAAGATTTTCAAATGGCGGCACTATGATTCAAGCAAAGGTGAAGCTGTTATTTATGTCCAAACGGATGAAGATTCTTGGAAGATTACTGAAGAACAATCCGAATCCGTCATCACGCACCAAACGTAAATATGGTCTATGGTGTGGTATTCGAGTACTAGATCCAATGTGGCTAGTCAACTGCTCCCAGAAGGATATAGAATGTTTATTCTACAACAAGATCAGTTATGAGGAGAGAGATTAAGAGCAGGCACTGCAATTCTAGAAGATTGTTAATGTTTGTTTTGCTAACGATATACATTCAGGAACAACATGGAACACTTTGTGGAGGAAGCTGGAAGAGAAGGAGCAACAAAAGATGGAAAAGAATGCTGAAAAGGATTGCGGAGAGAACGCAGATTGCATCGCTAAGAAGCTTTTGGTTTGGCAACACGTACAATCGGTCTCCTCCAACAGACGATATCATCTGAGGATCGTCGCAGGCCACCAAAAGGTTTCTTTGGACGTTAAATGCCAAATATTTTTGAAGAAATTTTTTGAAGACTATCCAAGACTAGGATATGTTAGTTGTGTAAATACGGCTTAGAATGCCATTATTATATGTATTGTATATCGCACGTATGAGTGAGCTTCTGTGGCTCGTACGAGTGACATCTTGTCACTTTTACGAGCAACTACTCGCACGAGCCAACAACCTCACTCCTAGTGCGAGCCATGTTGGCCTATAATTAGTGGAGCTTGAGTGTTGTGTTGTCATCTGTTGGTGTGTGACTACGGCGAAGCCCTGTCCAGTTGTTTACTCGTCTGTAACTTTCACATTTTAATATACGAATCAAAGGCGTTTAAGCAGCATACTTGATTGTTTGTTTGTCCAACTCACTAGCAAAGAATTCCGCCTCTGTTAGGTGAGTCGAATCAGTCTGATGCTCATAAGAGGAGAGCCGATCCCCTCTTACATCCCTACACTGAAATCCAGACTTTGATGCGCCCTTGTTGCGTCCCAACTAAAGTAACTTGCATTCTCATCCCATGTTTTCTCCTTTCTTCTCAAAACCACTCTCGATTACTTCCATATACTTCCATGTGCTTCCCATTTCTCAATTAGTATTAAGCTTCGGTAAGCTCCTAAATGCATCATTTCCTTGTTACCTTCAATCCAAAGCTTCTTAAAGCTTCCAAAATACACCTCAAAACCAATCAAGGCCTACAAAATACAAACCATCTCAAAGTAGGGTATTCTAAAACTCAATTTCCCATAAATTGATATATTAAACACATTAAGCTTCGAAATTTACCAACCCAACAGTACAACCCAAAATGATATTAGCACGCAAAAGAATACAAATTTTTAGGGAAAAATAAAATTATTAAAAAAATTTTATAACTTAAAAGTGTATTTATAATATAAGGATAAATTAAAACTTAAAAGGAAAAAAAAACTAGGTGGTGGAATGGACGAGATAATGGATTGGACAAACGAATGAAATTGATTTCTACCTTCCATTGTCTTGTTTGGTTACCATGTATGAATAGAATGAAAAAACAAGGGAGTGAATGGAATGAATTTGGGGGTTTTCAGTAAATGGAAAGTAAGAAGTAAAAGGTGATTTCATTATGTTGACCAACTAAACACTCTTTTTTCATTCTCTCACAATGGTCTACATACAAAACACGACCTAACAACTATTCATCTAATCGAAATTGCAGTATTCAAAAAGTACTCAAATTAACCTCCTGATGGCCCAACTATATTAGTTGTACAATGTGTTAGGTGAATCCACATAAGCTATGTGGGGATTAACTTAATATTAAATACATTACATCAATAAAGTTACTAAATGTTTAAATAGGCATCAGATCAAGTACAGAGGATTTTTGGTGCGAAGTTTAGGATCAATTTTGGTTTGATAAGTGTTCTTTTCAGTTTTAGGAGGAAATGTATTTTGGTCATTGTTACTTGAACCTAACTTCACCCCTGATTTTGAAACGATAATAACTTTTCCATACCATAATCTTTTTTAAGAGAAAATTACAAACGTATTATCGAGCATTTTTCATCTTTAATTTGAGCAGACTATTGTTAGAGATTTATTGATTACGAATATTTTATTTTTGAGGCTATAAAGTTACATAAAATGTGTAACGTTACATGATTGTGTTCCGATACGTAATTACGTACCATATGTGCAAGCAATAACAAATGCTAAATGTGACCTTACATCTATCATCATGTACCATATGTAACAAGTGTAATGTCACATATTATGTAGCACTATGTATTACGTTGTTATATTTTTTAATTTAAATTATTTTTTACTAAAGTTATGCTTATTACGTGATTATACATCCAATATTACGAGAACTTAATTTATTTTTATGCTATTACGTGATTAGATCTATAACTAAGTCGTGCGTGATTATAGATGTAGTGTTATATTGAGCATTTGTTACTTCTTTACACACATGGTACGTGTTTATTACATTGAACGTTTGCTACTACTTTGCTCATATGGTACGTGATTATTACATTGAGTATTTGTTACTGCTTTTGCACACATGATACGTCATTCTAAATTTAGGTATCATTTGAGTATTTGGTAGTTATTTAGGTATTCACTGATCATTTTGTACCTGATTATAGATGCAGTGTACATAAGAATTAGTTACTACTTGCGCATATGGTCGTGATTTAGGTATTATTTACTATTCCAATACGCAACGTAATGCTTTATAGCTTGTGAAACAAGAATTTTTATAATCAAGAAAACTATAGCAATAATAGAATACTAAAATTAAGAAGATTAAATGAACGTTAAATGCTGTAATTTAAAATTAATATTATTGTATTAAAAGTTATACCCGTTTGAAACTCATGGGGAAAATTGGTTTATGATCAACAATACTGAATTTTCCTATTTTGCCTTTCCCTACATTTTTTTAGTTACATGAATTCTAATTTAGGGACGCTTAATCTCAACAATTGGTTATTTGATCAAATGCCTTTCTCTGATTATATAACATTATAACAAAAAGAAAATATTTAGTAGTGACGATAAAAACATTAATGTAAGAAGGAATGCTTGCAATCAAATATGCCGCAGTGTGATGTTGCTTGAACTAGGTCGTATAGTTGTATTCATTGTTTATTAGATAAAAATATGTTAGCCTATATAAAAACAATACAGTGTCATCTCGGCTAAGGCTGAACTCGGAAAGAGGTTTAATCAATCAGAGTAAACTTGTTTAGAAGAGGAGACAGTGGGTCATATTTTATTTAACTGCAGGCTCTCTAAACAAATCTGGTGGCTATAATGATATGGTTAAATCCGCTGAGCCTGAATGTGAAGGACCTACGAAGACGCGATCCAGATAGTCAACACGCTCAATGGTTCAAAGGTATGGAATAGAGTTATAAGTATCATCGTGCTGACCACGATATGACTGATTTGAAGGTGAGAAACGAAACAGAATTCAAGGAGGTAACATCCCTCTGAATAAAATGTTTAGAAGAAATAAAGGCAAACTCGTTCCTAGGGTTAAAAATCATATCGACTATGAAGAATTTAGATTGGGGAAGATGGTTTGACTTTAGTGTTCGAGATGTCACAACGTAGTTTTGGTAGTTCGTTTGTGTACTTTCTTCTTTCTTTGTTCCCCTTTGTACTTTGCTTGCGGGTTTTACAACACTGATGGCCCTGTTCTATAATCGTAGAATCTTCTTCAGTTTCAAAAAAAAATCTAATATTAAATAACACAACTTAGAAATATGATTAAAAAATATATTTACGATGTGAAATTTGTTCTTTTAGTTAGGGTGACATCATCTTAGATTGGAGGTTTGATCGTTAAATTCAAATTACAATATTTAAATATCAGCTTTATCCAAACCATATAAAATTAGTTACATATTGCCCGTTTAAACTATTTTCTAAGAAGACCTAACGCGCGTTGACAGGTTGTAAACAATTCATGGATGTAAAAGTGTTAAATGGCAAAAAAAGGTTAGCAAGTTGTGATACTGGGTTAAACGGTTATACAAGGATTAGACAGTGTAACTTATTATTAAACGGGTTAGCGTGATACATCAAATCAACATACTTTTATTAAACACGCTAATATAAGGAAGAGAACATGTTTTGATATCGATCTCTTGTAGTAATTCAACTCCGTTTTGATTAGTGGTTTATAACCATTCATATAGTAGAGTATTTAGATCAAATACAAAGTACGAATAAATAGAAGGGTAAGAGAATTTAATTAATTGATATTAGATTTGGATTGTTGAGATTAGTTTTTGAAAAAAAAAATGTGGTAGGGCTAAAAGGAATCTACATTTATTGATCTTCTCTCTCCACATATAAGGTACATATCAATTACTCCCATCAATAGAAATGTCAATGACTTTTCCTATGACATTTAAAAATAAACACAATATAATTGGTGTTTTTTTAATTTTAATATGAGTATGATATTTCTATATAAAGATAAAATACCGAATTTCATTTTTAATGTGTGTTGGGCTTTTTTTTTGCAATGTCTGTGTCTTTCAATTGGGTTTTGGTCATACGTTTTTACCAGGGCTTCTATACACTATGTTATTATCAAACTTATTTCACATTGTTAATTTGGATTATGTCCATTGTTTTTATCAAAACATATAACACAATGTATGAGACAATAAAGATGGTCTTATATTTGGATTTCCTATACATTGTATTATTGGTTCTGATTATTTGTTTTTAACTAGATAGGTTTTTTATGCATTGTGTTGTTGGTTCTAGTCATTATGTTTAGTCTGCTATCCATTGTGTTTTAATATATTGTCCATTGTGTTTTTGTTTGTTGTTATTGTGTTTTAATATGTTATTCATTATGTTTTTAGTATGTTGTTCATTGTATAATTAGTATGTTGTGCACTCTGTTTTACGTTATATCTATTGTGTTTTAGTCTTGCTATCCATTGTGTCTTTTTTTCAGTTGTCGTCAATTGTTTTTTTTTTAGTTTGATACCCATTGTGTTTTACGTTTTGTCCAGTGTATTTTAGTCTGTTGTCCGTTGTGCTTTTTATCTGTTGTCATCGATTGTGTTTTTAGTTTACTTTTCATTGTGTTTTAGTTTGCTACGCATTGTGTTTTACGTTATGTCCATTGCATAATAATAGATTACTTGTAATAAAGATCGTAAGACGGTCGATTTTATCGTATAATTTTTTTAAATGACGTATAAAAAAGTTATGAATGTTTAAAAAAGGGGAAGAAATAGCATGTGACTTGTATGTGCATAGTTTTTTTTCTTAGACAAAATTAAATTTCCCACTTGATTTTTCCTTTGACACTTGTCACTCTTGATGGCTTCTTACACTTCTTATTTATTAACCTTTTTTATCATAACTCAACCCTAGAAGTACAAGCATACTTGATGACGTGGGTAGCTTAAGCACAACAAAATAACTTATGCACGATATAGCTTAAAGGGTTGAAAGGTAAAAAGGTTCGGTGTTGACAACTGTCGTGAACAGCAAAAGAATGAGATCAGTATCCAGTCACATAAACACTTTACGTGTAAACTCTCCTGCACAGCCGCAACAAAGCATGTGGGAGAGCACACTCTTTTACCCGTAGGTCCAAACTTTTCAACCTACCAAAAAGGACAAGTCCCCCACTGCAGCCAAGGATCACTAGCCAAAGGTTTCTTCTTATAGAGAAGACCTTCCCTATAAATCACAACCTCTTGTCATTCAGGAGAGGCACTCCAGATCAGCTCAGGTCACTCTTAATCTCTGATCTTACTTCTCCCCTCTAGAACTTGCTTTATGTTTGTTCTATTCTTCACTTAATAATACATCATCATACTTGATATTAACATTATGGGTTGAACACTTCTCAATCCTGAATCCAAACGTGAACAACAACTACATTGATCTTGTGAGAGGGGATCGGCTCTCCTTTGTGAGCACCTGGCCAATTCGACTCAGCTAATAGAGGCAGAATTCATTGCTAGCAAGTTGGACAAACAAACAATCAAGTATGCTGCTTAAACGCCTTTACTTCGTATATTAATAAACGTGAAAGTTACAGACGAGTAGCAAATGGACAGGGCTTCGCCGTAGTCACCCACCAACAGATAACACACAACACACAAGCTCCACTATTACATGCCAACATGGTACGCACAGGAGTGAGTGTGTAGGCTCATTCGAGTGGTGTCTCGTACGAGGGACAAGTTGTCACTCATACAAGCCACATCAACTCACTCGTACGAGCCATATACAATACATATAAATATGACAGATCTAATCCCTATATACACAACCGACATATCCTAGACGTAGGCAATAGACATTATGCATCAATAAACTCCCCCTTGGATGTTCCCGCTAGTCTTGGATAGTCTTCAAAAATGTCTTCAAAATTCTTCAAAAAATATTTGACATTTACCGTCCAAAGAAACATTTTGGTGGCCTGTGACGCTCCTCTGAATATATCGGCGTTTGGTCAGTAGGAGGAGGCCGATTGTACGTGTTGCCAAACCGAAAGCTTCTCAGCGATGCAATCCTTGCTCTCTTAGCAATCATTTTAGCATTCTTCTCCCTTTTCCGCTGCTCTTTTTCTTCAAGCTTTCTCCACGAAGTGTTCCATGTTTTACGCGAATGTATATCATTAGCATAACAAACATTAACAATCTTCTGGAATTGTAGAGCCTACTCTTTGTCCTTTTCTTCATAACTGATCTTCACATAAAATAGACTTCAATATCTTTCTGTGAGCAGTTCACTAGCTACATCAGGTCTAGTACACGAATACCGCGCCCTAAACCATAAATACATTTGTGCACAATGACGGATTCGGATAGTTCTTCTGTAATTTTCCATGAATCTTCATCCGATTGAACACAAATCATAGCTTCGCCTGTGCTCGAATCATAGTACCACCATTTGAATATCTTATGAAAATCATGTTCCATTCTGATCAAAGGCATATTCTTCATTACTCGTGGCCTTTTCACAATCAACGTAACATCTTTTTCCTTCGTCACTGGATCAATCTTGGTAACTCTTTTGGGGAAATGCGGCTTCCAGCGTTTAAAACCGTGTGTAGCTTCAAGCTTAATCAATCTCCACAGCCGCTGGTCATGAAATTTCATCTTCAGATTAATCATCTTAGTCGTCACAAGCTCTTTTATATCCCCGAATGGTAGGGTCTTTATGTCGCTTAAGTATCAAAAGTACTGGAGCCCATATTCCGTCTTTATCGCATACACGTCTAATTTCTCGATCCAACCCTAGCTAATAATATCCCCTAGAGAAACATCAGCATCGCGAGTGAAAAATGCCAGGTGACGTTTGAATTTTTGCTCCTCGAGTAACTCCTAAAACCACAGTTTGCGCATTTCAGCAATCTCTTCTTTCGATAGACGTTTAGGCACTGATCCTTGCTTCACAACCTCTTCTACTTTACGTTTCAACAGATCATCGCTTTTGGCTGAGAAAATTTCACTAAAGGTTGGGAAGTCATCCGTACCCTCTCCGAGTCTCCGGCATAGTTTGTAGCATCATCGTCATCGGAATCCTCCTCCATGATAACCTTATCGTAATCATGTACTTCAGAAAAGTGTTCGAAGAGATAATCTTTAGGCTGGATAGCACTAATGTCGTTTAGCTCATCTACGAAGTCAAATTAAATGAATCTTCATTCACCCTTAACATTTTTGCAACCTCCTTCTTTGTATAATTATGGACATATTCACCTTGTTCCACATCATGTTCCAAATAGAAAATCTTCGGTTTAGGCATGACAGGAACAGTTGACATAGCAGTTACTGTAAGAATTCTTGCATGCTGAGAATCCTTCGAGCCATCATATGGCTCCCCTTGACCTTGGTCATCATTAAGTTGGTTGGCCGAATCATTCAAGTACACAGAAAAATCAATATCATCATTCATTCCAGATTATGTTACAAGAATTCCCGAACCTCCCTTATCACTATCATCAGCCATTCTATCACTATCTGATTTTTTCTTTGACACGTCATCTGTTTCGTCTAAGTCTTCATCAACTTCCTTAAGATCTTTAGCAAAAGAATCAATCTCTTCATCAATCTCTTTCAACATCTTTCTTTTCTTCAACAACTCCTGATGTTTTGTAGAAAGATTTGACATGTCGATTTCCAAATCTTTTAGCTTTCCTATCAACACAAATTTCATTGTTTGCGCATACACAACTAACTCAGAAGATACTGGCACAGATTCAGCTTCTGGCGCAACTTTATCTTTCATAGGATCCTCTCCAACCTTTCCTTTCCCCTTGCCTTGAGTGTCAGATAATTCTTTAGCAATTCGTTCACGCTCTGCCACCCTTTCTCTGGCTTCCTCCATTTCTATCTCATCGATTTCCGCTGCTAGATTAATCCCGAGCTTTTTGATAAGAATTTTCTGAAACAGGCTCATTTGTCTTTGTTTCCTTAGCGTTCTTCGTCATATTATTCCATTTGCTTCCGTAGCCTTTCATTTTCCGACACGATACTTGCTAAAATAGCTTCGAGATTCTGTCGATCTTCTTCTAAGCCCTTAATACGCTCCTGCAGCTCGGCAATCTTAACGTTGTTCATCATGACTTGATTTTCTGACTCTGTAATCCGTGAGTCATTGAACATATCTGCCGTAAACTCTTCGCCCTCAGGAATATCTCCGAAATCAACGTCAAATTGATCTTCTAATATGGAGCCCTTTGAAAACTGGGGTGGTGATTTAGTTGGATTAGGTTGAGGGGTGGGTTGTGGTGGAGGTTGTGGTGATGGTTGTGGAGGTGGTTGTGGTGATGGTTGTAGAGGTGGTTGTGTTGATGGTTGTGGAGTAGGTTCCACATCTGGTGCTTTATCAGCCTTCTTCTACAACCTACGCTTAGACCGAGCTTTCAGAGATTGTGTTTTTCTAGCTGCTGGCCTCTTCAAACATTTTGTTGTTGGCCTCTTAGATGTCTTGAGAACAGGAGTATCGCTATCAGAATCAGATGGTAGATAAGTAGTATCATCCTCTCCTGTCTCTTTTCTTTTCCGCTCCTCAGCCTTTCGTCGTTCTTTAGCCAAACGCTCTAACTCTTTTTCTTTGGCTCTTTCTTTTTCTTAGGCAATCCTATCCTCCGAATCAGTACTAGAGGAGGATGCCTCTTCATCTCTACCGACTTTACCACCAAATGCCTGTTGCTCTATATCAGCTGCAATAGTCTCAACATTCTCTTCAGTCTCTGGCTCATCCGATCAAACTAGTGCCAGCTGATGCACGTTTCTTTTGCTGAGGGGCAGAGGTGGAAGATGTGGCAGCTTGTTTTCATTTTGTCCCCTTACCCCCTTTTTATACTCTTTTATGAACCAAACACTTCTCTTCAATACAAATCCATCCAACGCGTCAATCTCTTTAGTCTCATCTCCAGTGTCATCCTTTCTCCACTTTCCCGTGGGCGGTGCCACATACTCTTTGTCTGTAATAGCCCCAAAAACAGGGTTGGCATTTGGTAAGGCATTTAAATGAAGATTCATCTTTTTTAGAGTAGACACATACATATGTTTGAGACTGAGAATATCTTCTTTCATTTTCTTCAGATTGTGGTGGAGATGATCCAGTAGCATCTGCACAAACCTCGGGTACTGAAGGATTTTTTCTTGCTGAATATTTTGTACCATCTACACAAATATGAGCCTCAAGAAGTTGTATGGAAGATTGAGGATAAGCACTATAATCATGAACATCTGGTAATCAACCAAATCATCGAAACCTCCCTTTCTGTGACTTAGGGCGTGAATGATACACTGTGCAATATATCGGAAAAGAGCACTCGGAGTTCCTTTCTTGAAAGGTGCCGCATTGACAAATCTTGCGTATTCCATTCGATAGAAGCACCCCTTGACCATGTATTCCGAATATCCAGTAGGGTCTTCTTCACGATCCTTGAATTCTAACACCGTTTGGATTAAATCTTCAGTGACTTTGACTTGAATATCTTCATTATTAATCCTCACTACAGACAAAATAGTGTTCTCTTCCCCATTGTATTCTGCGGCATCCTAAAATATTCGACGTGTGATCGGTAAGCCATGTGTCTGTTAGTAAGAGCTTTTATAATTGGCAGTCGACTCAAAAAATCTAGCACTTCTCTATACAATGCGATCTCTGGAATGTTTTTGTCTAATAAACAACAGATGTTGTGGAATGGAGAAAACGAAGACTTCTTGATCTGCAAACACAAAAATTTCCAACACTTAGAAAAATTTTCAAAGTTTTCAAATCTTTGACACTCGTATGAGTCATCATTCGTACGAGTCATATAATTATTTAACAGTTTAGGTGCAAGTTTGAACAAACCCACTCGTATGAGTGACACCTCGTCCATGTCAAATTGACATTTAACAATTTTAAGGTTTGAACAGACTCGCTCGTACGAGTGACTCCTCGTACGGGTCAAGAATTTCATAACATTAAGGACTTACTCGATCGAATGATCACTCGTACGAACGATCACTCGTACGAGTGATGAGAATAATCTGATAAAAAACTTACTCGTTCGAGCGATCATTCGTACGAGTCATGAATCGCATAAAATAACTTCTTTTCAAACCCAACTTAAAACGTGCAAATTTTAACAAATTGAATAAAGATTTAGAGGTTAAAAGGGCCGATTTGTATGATTTTAAGTTTAATTTTACATTTTACCAGTCCAATTATCATAAATCTACGTTTTAAGTCCTTTTTGTCCAATTTTGGCATTATAACGGCTCAAAACTTGAATTAGTACCTTTCCCATCGTAAGAGGTGTGCATATCAACCTCCCCGAAGTCAAAGATATGTGATATGATATAGAGAATGTTAAGTAGGAATTGGATCACACATATGTGACTCGTGCGAGTGAAAGCCCCTTTTATACTCACCAAGTCATTCATACGAGTGATGTCTTCTTTTGAATAAGGCTTTTATCACTCATACGAGTCATATAGTCACTCGTACGAGCCAATTCCTTTCACTTGTTTTTCTTTTTGATTTTTGTGACATTATCTGTTTTTACTTCCCACTCAGTTGACCGAGTCCAAGTTAATGACACCGGTTAACCGATTTGCCTACCAAGTCCAAGTTAATGACCTTGGTTGACCGTTGATTGACCAAAACAAATTTTCTCTTAAAATTTTAAAGTTTCAAGTTAATGAACTTTTTGACATTTCAGGACTTTTTCTTATTAGATTAGCACCCAGCCATGATCTTCAGCTATCCTTCAGCAACTGTCGCTTTGACTTGGACATACAGTGTTTTCATCATCGACAGACTAAAAACTTAAAAATTAAATCATTTTGTGTTTTTCAAAGGTTTGCTAAAAGAAAACTGAAAATCTTTTTGGGTTTTTCTGAAAAGAAAGATAAAGTAAATAAAGATGTATTAGAGATATATTTTTGTGAGTTTTGTGTTAGAGGATCACATCAGTTATTTAGACAAATCACCAATACTGTTGATCTTGGTAATAACTTTAAGGTCTTAAACAGATTTACTTAGATTGCCAATATACTTATCCACTTTGAACCTCTACACGTTTCTCAATTGTTTCAAGATATGCTAGGTAAAATTAAGGAACATGAAATAACTGTGTTTCTCATCTCAGAATATACTCCCGCATCGAGATTCCCATAATTTCATCTCACAGGTGAATATATCTAACTGATATCTGTAAATGGGGTGAATTGAGAGACCTTGAGAGCTCAGATTTTTATTTCCATACAGAGAAAGAGATGAAGGTTCGACTTTAGGTAGCGTTCCGTTTATGAATCTTTTTGAACTGCAGATGTCGTATCTTTTTATGACATACACTCATTTTTTATGCAGCTTTAGGAGGTGAATAATGTGAAAAGTATTATACAAGTTCTAGGTCATTGCCGATGCAAAATACCCATATATCAATTAAATATAAAGACCTAGTATCACAGAATCTGGCATTCTCTCAAAAAAATTTCGGAGTACTAAGTCCATATATCCAAGAGATGTTGACCCACAAATTACTCAGTTTTTCATTTAAGTTTATATCTTGAATAACAATTTACTAAACGTGTGATGCCTATTAGCACATCATCAGTAAGACCTTTTAATTACATGTTTAAATAATTCCATTTCTTTAGCATACAGTGATAGTCCACTGATGAAATATGATTTCTTCTCTTTCACAAAAACTCTTTTTGTCCTTTTTAATGTTTTGAATTTTTCACAACTTTTCTCCCCCTAAAACCAAAAACATATTTTTGGTTTTTAGTTTTTAAAGAAGCAAGAAAAATATTTACATAAAAACATATGCCATACCGATGAGAATCACATTAAGTCCTCGTCATCCTCAAATCAACCTCATTACCATCCCTGATGTCAGATTTTTTAAACTATTTAATTTCAAAAGATTTTTAAATGTTGATCTATTAAAAGCTTTGGTGTAAAATTTTTCTTTTTGGTCATCAGGGTGGATTTTTTCAATTCGAACCAACTTTTTCACGTAACAATCACGGATAAAGTGGTGTCGAATTTCTATGTGTTTTTAGTGCGTGAATGTTGAACTGGGTTTTTAGTGATATCAATAGATGCCTTGTTATCTACATATATGGGCGTGTCAAGAAATTGCAGTCCAAAGTCTCTCATCTGCTGTTGTATCTAGAGTATCTGGGAACAACAGCTGGATGCTGAAACATATTCAGCTTCACACGTAGAGAGAGCGACCGCGGTCTGTTTCTTGTACTGCCACGTTACCAAACGGGTTCCGAAGAACTTGCAACCAGCCGTTGTAGATTTGGCATTAAGCTTGCAGTAACCAAAATTTGAATCTGAATAACCCACAAGATTGAAGTCGTCATGTCGAGGATACCACAAGCCGGTGCTTGGACATCCTTTTAAGTAGCACATGATTCTTTTGACGGCTAACAAGTGTGAATCTCTTGGATTAGACTGATAATGGGCGCACATGCATGTTGGATACATAATATCAGGTCTTGAAGCTGTGAGATACATCAAGGATCCAATCATGAAGCGATATGACTTTGACTCCATGAACGTTTGGACAAATGTTGTGGTTTGTGGCTAATGGAGTTGATGCTGGCTTAGTTCCTGTCATGTTAAATTTCTCTAACACGTCATGAACATACTTTGTTTCATGAATGAAGATGCCATCAGGTAACTGTACAACCTAAAGTCCTAAGAAAAACTTCATCTCCCCCATAGCACTCATTTCGATCTTCTTTTTCATGACTTCTTCAAAGTCTTTACACAGCTTATCATTTGTCGATCCAAAGATGATATCGTCCACATAAATTTGTATGATAATCTGATGTCCATCCACTTCCTTGGTAAAGAGGTACTATCTACTGTGCCTCTGGTGAAACCGTTTCCTAAAAGATGTTTGGAGAGCGTCTCGTACCAGGCTCTCGGGGCTTGGTGAAGTTCGTATAACGCTTTGTTCATCAGATAAACCTTATCCTTATGTATCGGATCGACAAACCCTGGTGGTTGGCCGACGTACACCTCCTCGTTTACCTTTCCTAAAGGAATGCAGACTTCACATCCTATTGGTACACCTTGAACCTTTCCATGATGCAAAGGCCAAGAAAATGTAGATAGCTTCAAGACGTGCAACAGGGGTGTAGTCTTCGTTGTAGTCTATCCCTTCTTACTGAGGGAAGCCTTTGACCATGAGCCGAGCTTTGTTTCTAACCACAATACCTCTATCATCTCTCTTGCACTTGAAGACCCAACGAGTATTAATCTTTTTAAGATGATCCGGTAGGTTAACAAGCTTCCAAACACCAAGTTTCTGGAATTGAAACAACTCTTCTTGCATTGCATCCACCCAACTTTCTTCCTTCATGGCGTCTTTCCAGATTCCTAGTTCAACCTGCGAAACAAAACATAAGAAAGTCTGGTTTGTAGTGGAGTGTGACAACCGTGGCGAAAACAGGTAAACCTTAATCTATACGTATGACTTATACGGATAATGAAGTGATACTAAGTATAACTCAGATGAATCCGAGGGTATGTTATGAGAAACATGCAAACAAGAATACCTAACAGTGCGATGTGGATGCCTCAGTGTGCTAAAAACAGGTTACACATAAGCTTTCTGTTTAACAGTTCGCAAACCGTACTATAATGATTTAGATGAAAATGTAAGCACTGGAGACTATTCTAAGAGTACAAAATTACCTAGACACGGTACTTAGATAATAATATATGATTTGAGGCCTTAACATGTAGTTGGCACGTTAAACAAGGCGGTTTCAGTTAACGAAATGCCTTTGTTTTTAACGCACACGAAAACAACCATACATGCATGGTGTGGTCAGTCAAGCCTAAAACATTATCGAACACTAATATAATGTATTTTAAGCAAATACATGAAGCGTTCAGGCTTTTCGTTAAAAACGGGTTCGTTAATTTAAAACTACACGTTGCGCGATCGTTTACCAAACTGACGGGTCAAATGACAATGTGGTATACCTTAACTGAAATTTTGTAGTATAAGAGCCGTTTGATAATAATCATAAAATATATTATATTTGGCCATACTCCGTTTCTAACGAAACTTAGGTCAAAATGTAGAGAAAAATAAACTCGTCTCAACGGTATATTAATAATTTTATAGAACGCAATATTTTGTCAGGTACACGAGTAAAATGAGTAAAGCAGCTGAATTAATTACAAAGTTATAATTATATAATAATTAAAATATTAATAATAACAACCATAACCGCGTAATATGATCGGATGAGCATGATATGTGTATATATAACTCTTTCTTCTTTTCTCAATTTTAAAACCCATTTGTTCACTTAGTTTACACCTTTTTACACACACAACACTCAGAACCAGCCTAGAAATATTAGGCTTCAGCTGTGATCTAAGGTATTTTGATGATTTGGTTAACATTTTCTTATGATTTCGATATATTATATATGATTTCAACAAAAGAGAGGTTTTCATCCATAAAATCTTGAGGTTTTTGGTGGAATATGGGCAGTTCTAACATGATAAATATATAATCAGATTATACATGGTGTTTGGGGATGCAAAACATCGGTTTATGATACAAAAACACAACCTATTCGGCAATAACCGCACAAATCAAATCCTAAGCAAAAAAGAATGGATTTAAGGCTTGATTGGACATGGATTTTTGCATGTTTTTGTTGTATATAGTATATAGGTACTGATCCTAGCTTAGAACAACCTTTGGAAGGGTAGAGACCACTCATTTTATTGAGAAACGTGAGGTATAACTCCCGAAAACTGAAACAAGTAGCCGTAAACTTAGTTTTTGTATAACTTTCTATGTGGGTATTGTTAGGATTTGAAAATTTATAGGATGGTCACACATGGTGACAGTAAGACCGATTAAAATTTTATAATTTCCGAATTTTGGTGAATTTTTAACTGTTTTGAAGGAATAAATTTGCATAAAATACTAAACAAGCTCAATAAATCACCAAACATTATAGGAATATTGAGTTTAATATGTAAAAACATTCTGGAAAAGTTTGGGGATCATTGACTGAGTTTGACATGGGTTTCAAAAATCACGTTGTTGCGAAGTTTTTGTAGCCGAAAAAGCTGTATAATGAATTCAGAAAAATCTCAATTTTTTCTAGGAGGTTCCCATAATTATTGGGACACTTTGTAAATTTTTGGGAATTTTTGAAACTCATATCATTTTGGATGTAAATTGTTCGGTTAAAATACAGTTTCTCGTGAATTTATTAAAATTTATAGCTTAGTTTTATATATTCTAAAAATATTTTTCCCGAATTCTATATATTTTTACCAACTTATATAAAATTTTTTAGAATTTTATAACATATATCGCTGGAGTAATAATTTTTGGAATTAAAAATCTTATTTTTTATAAAAAACCGGCAGTTGTAAACGTATAACGAACCTGCCGGGACCGCGAACTGACCGACAACTAAATTGGCAATAAGTGGAACATCAGAGTCATTCTAGACTGTTCCGAGGCAAAATGGGTACTTTGGGTACATTACACGCCAGTTTGGGAGATTTCCCGACGGCGAAAAAGGAAACTTAAAATCGGGCAACCTAGGATCCCCAAACGACTGAACTCTCTTAATATAAAGTTAACCATTTCTAATAAACAACTCATCATTACAATCCATATGATCATACCACTTTCCAAACATCCAAAACAGACGACTTTGACTGGCACGCAAAACGGTGCTCGGAAGCCAAACTGAAATTTGACACTAAGATAATACCCACAGCTCCATTGTTATGATATAGGTCGAGTCTCAGATGATTATCCTCTTCTGACCCTAGTTATTGCAATTACCAAATTGAAAACTGTATTCGGTAATTAACCAAACACGAACCGATATCAGGACCGAAGGGATAGAGCATTGATACTTACCTATCCTGTGATAGTCGTGTTATATACTAACTGAGTTTCACTACCCCGCTTTCAAACTATTTTACTTGGGGTGAGATGCATGTTTCTACGGACATACTTGTACATACATACATGTTGTGATGTGAATTATCTGAGTTATACGGGCACACGAAAAGTCCCCACAAACACGAGTGATCAACTATATGCCATTGGATGTGTGAATAGTACTATTGGTCTGACAAACCCAATTGATCTGGCACAAAAGCCATGGCTTCTACTACAATTCCACATGTCCATGCGATTTGTGAACACGCTATGTGGTGTTAGACATAGCTACTTGAGGTGATAAAGTACGAGGTTCGAGTGTGGGACACGACACTGGAGAACAGTCAAAGGTTTCACTTGTGGGCTTAGTATAATTTCATGTAAAACATGCTAAATCAACCCATTCAAACTAAATTGTGAAACACCCAAAACAGTGAAATTCACCAGCTATTTGTAGTTGACCGTTCAAACTTAACATGCTTTTCAGGTAAAGCCAAAGAAGAATAAAGTGAAGTGCGTATGGGTTTCAAGTTTTGTTGATCGAATACTACTGTACATAGAAGCATGCTTAGAAAAGCAACCACTTTTGGGATATTAGTGCCTGCACATTAAACCTTAGTGTGTAATCAAATGTTGTAACTGATGCTTTTTATGTGTAATAGAGTATCTTTTTAAATAACGTATTCATACCATGTATATGTTGCTCCCCGCGTGCGCTTCCGCTGCGAGTGGAGTGTGACATAAATGGTATCAGAGCCATCGGTTATAGCGAAGTTTGTATTCCCAGAGAGCCTAGAATATAATTAGAAGTGTGACTCTCCACAGTAAGAACCTATAGTAACGAAATAGTATGGTTATTACAAGGATGGCCTTGTCGGGCAAATAAGTTATTGTGGTCCGGAACATAATAACTTATCTTCTTGTACTTGGGCACTCTGAGAACACCATTAAGAGATGACAGGAAATGAACACGAATACTAACAATTATATATACTATAAATATATATATATATATATATTCTGATCTTCGATGCAAAGTGTTCTTATGTGTATAATCTCTATATCTGTTGCTCCCCACGTGCGCTTCCGATGCGAGTCGGGATGTGACAGAAGATGGTATCAAAGCCATCAATTATAGCGAAGTTGGTATTCCCAGAGAGCCTAGACTATAATCATAAGTGTGACTCTCCATAGTAAGAACCTATAGTAACCAAATAGTATGGTTACTACTAGGATGGCCTTGTCGGGCAAATAAGTTATTGTGGTCCGGAACATAATAACTTATCTTCTTGTATGTTGGTGCATATTTGTGACACCAGCTTAGATTTGGTCTTTGGATATCTTGTAATTAGTAAATGATAAACGGTTAGTGGGTTTAGTTTTCTAATAGTTAATTAGAAGTAATTGGGCTGACTAGACATCATATAGCATATGGTAGGCGAATTGGGCCTAGACCCATTAGCAGTCCATGTAGGGAAACCCTAGCCCAGTTGTATAACATGTCTTTTATATAAAGGGAGGTTTGCATTAGGGTTTAGGTTGCTGGTTTAGTTGCCAAGATAATTACTTCAAAGAGAGTTGAGAGAGAGAGAGAGTCTTGAATTGATTGTAAGACCTTGTGTTGGATAATCAATAGAAGACAGTTTGAAAGTATTTGTTCGTGTTCTTGTCGTTTCTGTGAATCTGATCTAGGGATTCCGCACTCTAGATTAGATAGACGATTCTGTGACGATCCATACAGATTAGGGCACAATTGGTATCAGAGCATTCGGCTCTTGATTTTGCTCGGTTCAGAATCGTAACAGTAGAAAAAGTTGGGTTTTTGGACGTTTTGGAGGCTGTTGAAGTTTGTGACAGCTGAACTAGGGTTTTTGCTGTTGTTCTAGGCTTTTGCAGTGAATTCAGATTACCAACAAGGCATTCAGGATTGAAGGAAGGCATCTCGGATCAAAGGTGAAGCATTTCGTATTGAAGACTGGAATTTCGGATCAGAAAAGTGCAATTCGGATCATCAGAGTTGCATTTCGGATTAGAAAAACCCATCTCGGATTCCATCTCAGATTGAATTTATGATCAGAAGTGTATTCTGGATTCCATCTCAGATCAGAATAGTCTATTCCGGATTCCATTTCGGTTCAGAAAAGTACATTCTGGATTCCATCCCGGATCACTATTCCGAATCAACATCTCGGATTAGCAATTTGGATTACTGTTCAGGTTTCCATCTCAGATTGACTATCCGAGTTACTGTTCCGAATTGGGTACTGTTACGAGTTCTATACAAAAAGGGGAAAGTTAATCAGCTGACGTAACCGGAGTTAAACGTTTTCGGACATATAATTTGATCCACAGACAACCGGTTCCACATTTAGACTCGTGTGATTTGAAGAAAACAAGGCACGAAAATTCCAAAACTCATAATCGGACAATATACATCTTTAGATTCGTATCGTCGAGACGAGTCTAATAGTATAATTTGGTGACCACTCATTTCGGACAAGTTTTAACGTTTTTAACGAGCCGGTTCGGTAAAAATGTCGAATATGTGTAACCTAAATGAACTGTTAAGAATGGAGCACGAGGCTGGCGCGACTAACAAACCTCCAAAAATGTTGAAAGTAGAAAATTATCTTACTTGGAAGGATAGGTTTCACTCATTCATTGAATACCAGGACACACGGATGTGGATCTGTATTCAAGATGGATACGCTAACCCAACACATGACTTTGAGGGCAGACAACGTGTTACTGCTTATGTGAACATTTCAGAAGCTGAAAAAAGGATGTATGAGTCTGAGAAGAAAGCCTTAGCTGCTATAAAGATGTCATTACCTGATGGCATCAAACATACATTCAAGCGTTATACTACGTCGATGGAGATGTGGGATGCCCTAGAGAAGAGGTATGAGGGCAATACTGATGTGAAGAAGAACAAGGTTGATCTGCTGAAGAAACAATTTGTTGTGTTTAAAGACATGAGGAGTGAGCCCTTGAAGATATTATCACGCAATATTATCATCTAATGACAGAAATGGACAATTATAACATAGAGGGATACACGAATGTGGAGATAAACGATAAGTTGCTAGATGCTTTACTTGCAAAATGTGATATTTATACTTTGATGATAAAGGGTGAAGCTGACTACGAAAATAAAGACTTGGAAGAGGTTGTTGGGAAACTGAGAGCTTATGAGCTCAACATGAAGAAGAAGAAGGAGACTGGATATGATCAGGTTCAAGATCCAGGGATTTATAAAGGGCTTACACCTTCATCTTCCAACAATGCTTCAAGTGATATTGCAACTGCGTTTCTTACATGTGAAAATGAGCAGATCGTGACAAATGCTGAGGGTGAAGTATGTTTTGTTGTTGCTTCAGGAGGCTCGTCAGGGGAAAAGCAACAACAATCAAGTAATAGTAAACAGCAGTACTAGGTCTATGCCCTTGAGTGTCAAATGTGCTGAAGATCACCTGGCATTGCTTGCTTCTTTTGTTGCTTCCTACGAGAACTACATTCAGGGAAGAATATCTGATCCTGCTATGTTTGATGAAGATCATGATCAGATTGGCCCTAATGACCTAGAGGAGATGGATTTACAATGGCAAATGGCCATGATAAATAGAAGAGTAAAGAGGTTCATGAACAGAACGGGCAGGAAGTTCGTTGGAAAGAGTGTGGGTTTTGACAAGTCTAAAGTGAAGTGTTACAATTGTCAAAACTACGGACATTTTGCTAGAGAATGTCAACGACCAAAAACTGAATCTCGTTCTAACTCATCCTTTCAAGATTCTCCTGGTCATGGTTCAAGCAACAGGAATGGGTCAACCAACAATGGATCAAAGGCCCTGATCTCTACTGCTAGAGAGGGTTCCTATGATTGGAGTGTTCATCTGGAGGGTGATAATAATACCTCACAGGCGTTCATGGCTGAGATAGCCCCAGATGAAGAAGTGAAAGCTGATGCTAAGGTAGAGCAAGAGAAGGTAGCTGAAAAAAGCTGATGGAGAACAGAATGCTGCAGAGAATAAGATGGCTGCTGATTTTGCTGCTTTCATGGCTGATCTAAGCAAATCAACATGAGAGGTACATTCTAACTCTGGTAGTTCTGTTTGTTTAAAATTTCGTGAACTGCAAAGTGAAATTGACACCTTCACAAACAAAACGAAAGTATGGTAAATAAGCTCTCAAACCCAAAAGAATCAAACTTTTTCGTAAAACGTAATGAGTCATTATATTTGAAGAAAATTAAAGGTTATGAAGAAGAAATCAATATTCTAACCTGTAAGCTTAATGAAAAACTTCAAATTATTGACTTAGCTCATGATACGATGAGTGAGAAAACAAAAGAAATTTCTGAAAAATGCAAAGAGTTGTCTGAAGCACAACTTAAAATTTGTGAACTTGAAAAGAAATTAAATCAATTCAAAGATTCATCTTTTGTTATGAAACACATGATGAATGGCCTGAAGAAGAGTAATGACAAGACATGTGTGGGATTCAAAGGTTTAAATGAAGTTCCACCATCTCTTGGTCATGACTATTCTTTCTTGCCAGATGAAGAAGAGCTTACAGACTTTGTAAAACTACACCTGGTAGTTCCACATCAGAGAGTGATAATGTGACTGAGAATGCCAAGAAGGATAATAACTAAGACACAGTTTTGAAAACAAAGAATACACACCCTAAGAATCAAAAGCAGTTTTTATGAATGATATGAATGAAGAGGTCACTGTTATTACAAAAGAGTCAAATATGCAGTTTGCTTAAAATAAAAACAAAGAGTCAAATGTGCAGTTTGCTAAGCAAACTAAACAAGATCCTTCAAAGGCATCATCATCATCATCATCCTGATGACTCTAAACCAGAGACTTCAGTTAAGAAGTCTTCGGCTAGAAAATCGTGTTTCAAATGTCATGAAAAGGGACACGTAGCTAGCTGCTGTCCTAACAAAAAGAATGAAGCACAGGTGAGCGAGAGACAGAGAGAAAAATCACTAGAGAAAATTGTTGATGGTGAGCAGAAGGTTACTAACTCACCAAAGATATCTGCTACCAAGCAACAAAGTGTTGGTGTAGATAAGGCTGAAAAAGGAACTCACAAAGTTCTTCATTTTCAAAGAAATCAACAAAGATTTCAGCCTGCATCTACATGATGTAGATATGAAAGACCTACAAGTAGTTCACCAAGAATGAATAACTTTAATGGTAAATCAAATAGTTTCAGAAGTCAAGGTCAATATCAAACTCGATACCAGAATGTTGGTAGTCGAATTTTTTATAACAATGGCTTTAGAAATTATTATCATCAAAATTCATGGAACCAAAACCAAAATTTCCAAAGGTCACAAAGTCCAAACATGTTTAGGAAACCTCAGGACCAGAGACCTAGTGGAAATAAAAAACCATTTCCATCAACAGGTCTAAGATCCAAGACTCCTGTTAGGAGTGATGGATATTGGATGGATGTTCCTGTGGTTGATGAATCTGGAAGACGCAAGACCATTAAGGCTTGGGTCCCCCAAATCTAACTAATTTTGTTGGATTGTGAAGGAGATGCTAAGGAGGATTATCAACTTGTGGTATGTTGATAGTGGCTGCTCCAGGCACATGACGGGGGATCGAGGTTGTTGACTGAGTTTGAGAATATAGATGGTGGTTATGTGAATTTTGCAGGTGCTAAAGGAGGGCACATTACAGGTCGAGGAAAAGTGATGAACGGGAAGATGACATTGGACAAAGTGAACTATGTTGAGCAATTGAAGCACAATCTGATGAGCGTGTCTCAAGTTTGCGACAAGGGTCACTCGGTCCACTTACCAGTTGAGCTTGGTGTTGAAACCTGGTTTGGTGATACCGGATCATTGGATAGTGATGAGAGCACTAAGGAGAAACGACACTTATGTCATGGACATGGGTGCTAAGGATTCTTCCACTGTGGTGGCGTGTTTACTGTCAAAAGCATCTGAGGCTAAGTCATTGTTGTGGCACAATGCATGGCCCACATCCACTACCGAAAAATGAACTATATTATTAAAAACGGTTTAGTGGAAGGGGTGCCAGTGCAGAGGTTTCACATGGAAGATAAATGTCTTCCATGTCAAAAGGGAAAACAACATAAGAAACCTCACAAGTCTAAAACAGTAAATTCCATAGATGCCCCTTATGAATTACTTCATATGGATCTATTCGGTCCGGTGAACATAAGGAGCATAGATGGAAAGTACTATTGTTTGGTTGTCACTGATTATTACTCACGATATTCATGGGTTTTCTTTTTAGGTACAATAGATGAGACAGCGGAGATGCTGATAGATCTTTTTACAAATTTGGAAAATGTCCATGATGCACGGATCAAGAGGATAAGGAGTGATAATAGTATGGAGTTCAAGAATCAGATTCTGGATCTCTATTGTCTTCGCAAAGGAATTAAACATCAATTTTCTGTTCCTTATACACCTCAACAGAATGGAGTCGCTGAGAGTAAAAACAGGACGTTGATTGAAGCTGCAAGGACTATGCGTTCTGATTCAAAGCTTCCAGTTCTTTTCTGGGGAGAAGCTGTGAACACAGCTTGTTATGTCCTAAACAAAGTTTTGACAGTTAAACGGTTTAACAAAACATGTCATGAACTATTGTTTAACCGAAAACCAAACTTAAAAGGCTTTTAACCATTCGGATAACCATGCACCATTGTGCAAAACAAAGATAAGCAAAAATTCGGTGAGGTAGGTGATGAGGGTTACTTTTAGGTTAGATGCCTGGAACACCGAATAAAAGGGTTTTTAATCTAAAAACTCGTAAAATTGAGCTTGTGTTTAACATGGAAATCACTAGTTATTCACCTCAACAATCAACGAGTGGTCCTCATATATTATATGATTATGACAGTGTTTTTAAATCATTTAATATTCCTGATTTTTCCAATGTAGATGAGTCTGAAGTGATCCAAACTGTGATCAGTGAAGATGGAGAGTGTGACTTCATGCCTAGATCGAGTATATTGATGACAGATGCTCCAGAAACTTCTTCCAGAGCAACTCCAGAGGACTCCAGTGATAGTGAGTCTGAACCCATTCAGGGGGAGGACTTCACTAATCCGTTTGCTAATACTAACATTCAAGGGGAGGTTGGATCTAATCTGGGAGATAAACTGGTTATTGACACCATTGCTACCACCGTGTACACAGAGACCATCCGTTGAAAACATCATAGGTAATGATACCGCAGGTGTTCAGACAAGAAGAGGTGTGATAGAAGGTTCTGTTTGTTTACTTCAATTCAGAGTGGGTTGATTTATGAGTGTTTGTATAGCTGCTTTATTGCCCAAGAGGAGCCGAACAATGTTCACATGGCTCTAGAAGATAATTGTTGGGTTGAAGCAATGCAAGAGGAACTAGCTCAGTTAAGAAGTTGAAAGTTTGGGAGCTAGTTGACTTGCCTGAAGGAGAGAAGGAAATAGGCACTAAGTAGGTATTCAAGTGCAAGAAAGACGACCGAGGGATCGTGATAAGGAATAAGGCTCGGTTGGTAGTGAAAGGGTTCAATCAGCAAGAAGGGATTGATTACAATGAAGTGTTTGCACTAGTAGCAAGGTTGGAAGCAATTCGTTTAGCTTATGCTTCATTCAAGGGCTTCAAAGTTTTCCAACTTGACGTGAAGAGTGTGTTTCTTTATGGGAAAGTCTTAGAAGTGGTGTATGTCTCACAACCAGATGGATTTACTGATCCAGATTATCCAGATTGAGTCTATCGACTTGATAAGGCATTGTATGGATTGCATCAGGCACCTACGGCATGGTATGAGACACTGTCAGCACATTTATTAAAGAATGGTTTTTGAAAGAGGTCAGATTGACAGTACACTTTCATTAAAAGGAAGAAGGAGGACTTTCTGCTGGTACATGTATACGTAGATGACATCATTTTTGGGTCATCAAATGAGAACATGTGTCATGATTTCGAGGAGGTAATGAAGAGCAAGTTTGAGATGAGTGCGATAGGTGAATTATCCTACTTTTTGGGTTTAAAAGTTGAACAGAAGAAGGATGGGATGTTTATACATCAGACGGAGTACGTGTATGACATTTTGCCTCGATTCAAAATGGAAGATTGCGCTACTTTCAACACACCTATATGTGAGAATCACAATCTTGGTCCAGATCATGAGAGTGTGGAGGATGTTGATCCAACTCAATACAGGGCAATGATTGGTTCTCTGATGTACTTGACTACTTCAAGACCCGACATCATGTTCGCAGTATGTCATTGTGCCAGATATCAAGTGAATCCAAAAGAGTCCCACATGAAAGCGGTGAAGCGAATTCTTCGTTACTTGAAGGGGAAACCTAAATTTGGGTTACGGTATCCAGCTGCTAGTGATTTGAAGTTTGTTGCTTTCACTGATTCAGACTTTGGAGGATGCAAATAAACAAGGAAGTCTACCATAGGTGGTTGTCAGTTCTTAGGAGGGAGGCTCGTGTCATGGCAATGCAAGAAGCAGTCTTGCGTGTCTACCTCGACTTGTGAAGCAGAATATATTGTTGTGGGTAGCTGTTGCTCTAAGGTTCTCTGGATCCAACAGCAGATGTGCGATTACAGTTTGAATTTCACTCGTACTCCTATTATGATAGACAATAATGCCACTATTTCAATCACCAACAATCCCGTAAAACACAGTCGCACAAAACATATTGACATTCGTCATCATTTTATATGAGATTGTGCTGAAAAGAAATTAATTGAACTGCATCGAGTCGACACACTAGATAACCTATCTTTACACAAAAGCTTTTGACACGGCTCGTTTTGAACATTTAGTCGAACTCAACGGGATGAGGAATCCTGAATAACCAGTTTTCCATAAGAATTGTGTAAATAATTTACTGTTTTCAAAAATCAAAACATAAAAAAATAGAAAAACCAAAAAAATGAGTTTTCACTATGTGGAAAAGAAGAAATGATAGTACATCAGCAAGTTAGACTGTCATACTAATATTTAAAACCAAATTGCTTAAGTTTGATAGCAGCTTCATCATATGATGTACTAGTAGGCAATGTGCGATTACAATTTGAATTTCACTCGTACTCCTATTATGATAGACAATAATGCCACTATTTCAATCACCAACAATCCCGTAAAACACAGTCGCACAAAACATATTGACATTCGTCATCATTTTATATGAGATTGTGCTGAAAAGAAATTAATTGAACTGCATCGAGTCGACACACTAGATAACCTGGCCGATCTTTACACAAAAGCTTTTGACAGGGCTCGTTTTGAACATTTAGTCTAACTCAACGGGATGAGGAATCCTGAATAACCAGTTTTCCATAAGAATTGTGTAAATAATTTACTGTTTTCAAAAATCAAAACATAAAAAAATAGAAAAACCAAAAAAATGAGTTTTCATATGTGGAAAAGAAGAAATGATAGTACATCAGCAAGTTAGACTGTCATACTAATATTTAAAACCAAATTGCTTAAGTTTGATAGCAGCTTCATCATATGATGTACTAGTAGGCAAAAAGCATGAAATAATCAACTTCCCTTTGTGATACACATATAATAAACTGTGTATGAGTGGGTAACATATCAGTGGCGTATGGTTTTATAACCTTGAATCTTGCGTTGATAGATTGCCAAAATCTGAGGTTTTAGGTCTTATATCGTTTATTTCATCCGAGGTATCAAAGTTGTCCTACTGCATCTAGATTTATGCTGACCTAGGCACAACCAGGATATCTTAAAAGAGCTAAAATTCCAAATCCCAAAAATTGAAGAAGCTCTCCTAGAGAGTCATTCAAATGTGCAAATTGCATTCTACGTACCAAAATTTGGTGTTTGCCCTAACCCTCGTTGGATATTGGTCTCTTTGCTGTACGGAAGTACTGACCTGACACCAATTACCTAACGTTGTAATTCAAAAGGATGAATTTCGGTATACTCACCTACTACGAGTAATTATTGTGCATACCTTGATCGTGGGGGTATCTCCTAAAGTGGGACACACTAGTATATCAGTATGAATTATCTTATCATATCACTAGGTAATGGTACTTGAAATGTTCATGTATTTTGTTTAAGTGGATAAACAATACTGGTAATCATCTTGAACTGATTTTGATGAATATTGCATATAGAATTATCAAATAGTGTGAATACAATTTGATGTTGCTGATATGATCTTCTTATCGGTGATTCTCACAAAAACAGAGTGTTTATTATTTCGTTATTTATTTGGTTTCAGAAAATATAAAAATCCAAAAAGATTTCATTTTCTTGTAAATTCTTAATGTACGGATATTGGTTGTTCATGGAGGAGTTCTTACCGATAGGGGGAGACGATGTTAGATAATGAGTTAAAAAATTTTAACATCTTGCAGGTTCATGGTGTTTAAAATTTTGAGTATGTGGTTTGAGATGAGAAATGCTTAATCTGTGATACAGTTTTACTATCTCTTGAATAATAAGAATTTGTTTAACTTGTGTTGAAAAATTCTTATGGTTTCTCGAGATGTTTGTTTTATAGTATAAGATTGTAGTAGTGTGTTGCTGAGAAGTTTAGTGAAGAGGAGTTTGCTTGGATACATGGTAAAACTCCCCTAGACATTGCAGAACTTTGAAGAGTTTTGAAGATTGCTATGCAAGTGCTAAACTGGAGTTTACTCAAACGCTAATGATTTAGAAGATTTGGTGATTGGGTACATCAGCTTAGGGGGAGTCTGTTGTTGACAGAAGCTATTAAAGTTGAAGCTATCCAAAGACCAATGTTTTTCAAAGAAGTTAAAGATTGCAAGATGACTGAAGACAAAGTTGTTTAATGAAGCTATTGTCAAGGGGGAGTTTGTTGGTGCATATTTGTGACAACAGCTTGGATTTGGTCTTTGGATATCTTGTAATTAGTAAAATGATAAACGGTTAGCGGGTTTAGTTTTGTAATAGTTAATTAGAAGTAATTAGGCTGAACTAGACATCATATAGCATATGGTAGGCGAATTGGGCCTAGACCCATTAGCAGTCCATGTAGGGAAACCCTAGCCCAGTTGCATAACCTATCTCTATATAAAGGGAGGTTTGCATTAGGGTTCAGGTTGCTAGTTTAGTTGCTTGTTCAGTTGCTGAGATAATTACTTCAGAGAGAGTTGAGAGAGAGAGAGAGTCTTGAATTGATTGTAAAACCTTGTGTTGGATAATCAATAGAAGATAGTTTGAAAGTATTTGTTCGTGTTTTTGTTCGGTTTTCTGTGAAATATGATCTAGGGGATTCCGCACTCTAGATTAGGTAGACGATTATGTGACGATCCATACGGATTAGGGGACCTACATTGTACTTGGGCATTCTGAGACACCTTGAGAGAGGACAGGAAGCAAACACGAATACTAACACAATATTATATATATATATAATATTATATATAATATATGATCTTCGATGCAAACGTGTGCTTATTTGTATAATCTTTGTATGTTCCGTACCCACACTTCACAATAATTATAATATATTATCATATTTTATTTAAACTATGTAGGTACGCTGTCGAGCCGACGTAGTCTGTGTTCTGAAGAGGATCCATCGCTGAGACGGAAGAGGATCCAGAGGAGATGGAGTCGGGGTCCGTGGAGGAGGAGGAGGAAGAGGGGGCGATAGGATTCAAGCTCCCCAGCAACGAAGCTGACTTATCAGGTTTCCGTAGTGATAGCTACTCACCCCGATCCCCCATTAGACGAGGGACCGAGGCTACTAGTTCTTACCACTCCCTACCTCACCGTCAGCCCGTTTCGGCTGAATATAGCCACACATTAGATGCACATTACCATCCCGCTATGGCTAGGCGGAGTCCTACACCAGTTACTACCCCACGATTTCCTACCCTGCACACTCCCATCTCTCTTGGTTCACCACCCTCCCCACCAGTTGCTCGTTTTAGGCAGATGGCTCGTACGAGAGTCTCGATGCCAACTCTAGCCTTTTCTTCGGTTATCCGTACTTCGCTTCCCTCTCTAGTTGCACATACTTTATCGAACCTGGGATACGGTTTACCGCCGATTCGTAAACCCGACACCCTGACCAGAGCCTCCTTCCCCATACCATACTCACGAGCGGGGAGAGCCCTCCCGCGCGGCAGAGGAGCCTACCCCGCCTGTCTGGGGCATACTAGTACCACCTGAGGACTAACCACCCTCCCCTCAGATCATCCGTTGGATCGGATATCTATATGACCAAATAGTAGCGCTTACCACTGCACGAGCAGAGGAGGCTCACCATAGGAGTGTTATGTACGGGTGCATTAGTAGCACTCAACAGGCAGTGATGGCATTTCAACAGTCTCGGGGGCAGGATAGTTATTGGAAGGGACGTTCCCAGACCCTACTATATCTATGCTTGGCAATGATTGCACTGTTAGCGATAGGGTTCGTGTGGTTGGCGCTTCCGTACGTCGGTAAAGGGAGCGGTTTCTTATGTATATATAGATCTTTTGATCTCCTATCAAGCTCTAGACGACTGTATGCCTACGTCGAGATAGGATTTATGATATAGTATGTTACTATACTTAGATATAGTGTGTACGTCACGTGATGAAAAATTTTGACTAGTACATTACTAACATAAATCCTTAGTCGATTCGGCCTGTGTGCCAATTTTGATTATTGTACAGCGGCGTTTATATGTATAATAGTCACTGTTGTTTATACGTGTTCGCGTGTTTATGAGATTATTAACAATTTTGATAAATGCAATCTGATATGTGATACATGTATCAATATATACGCATTGTTTTGTTATAGAATGGCCCCAAAATGAGCAAAAAACCTAACAGAGGCAGACATCGCAAAACTAATAACCCAACAAACTACATACTGTTATTCCAATCGTAGTAGCCCAAGTTACACGAGCATCAACACAAATGCACAAAACCCGAAGCCTAACCCGAATGTGGATCCGGTTGGTTAAAACAATGTGGTGCAGAGGTGCACTTATAAACAATTTATGGAAGTCAAACCAATAGAGTTCAACGGTACGGAAGGGCCAACAGGGATTGTTCGATGGATCGATAAGACATAAGTAGTTATTAACCTCACGAACTATTCGGAGGAGTGTATTGTGAAATATGCAACTTCTACGTTTATCGATTACGCTCTGAACTGGTGGAATACCATCGTTCAGACCCAGGGACAGGACGTCGTTGCCCATATGACGTGGGATGAACTTAAAACACTTCTGATGACCCATTTTTGTCCAAAAGTGAAATACAAAAACTGGAACATGAATTTTGTAACCTATAAATGCAAGGGGCCGATCACGTGGGATATACTAAACGTTTTAACACTCTTGCTCGTTTACTACCAGATATGGTCAGACCCGAATCAAAACGAATTGAACGTTATATATGGGGATTGGCCCAAGAAGTCCAAAGCATTGTAAACTCAGTAGAACACTTGACGATGGAAAGTGTCGTGTCGTGTCGAGGTCTGGCACAATTACTTTTGATATGGTAAGTAGGAATATATTGATGATGCCTAGAGAGTCGTCTGGCACTAAAAGAACTGACTATGACTATAAGCCATAGGTATCTCAACCGCATAAGCGTATTTGGTCGAACAACCAAAATTATACAATGACTACCTTAGATTCGAGACCCGAAAATTATAAAGGACCATGGCCACATGTAACAAATGTGGTTACCATCACCTAGGCGAGTGACGAACCGTAACCTGCAACAAGTGTCGGAAAGTGAGGCATTATGCCCGTAATTGTAGAACACCTGCTGAACCAACAAACCATCCGAACCAACTTACTCCTTCCCAAACCAACCCCAAACAAGTCAACAACGACCACCTCAACAAAATCCACAACTAACCTACCCCGCACCTGCTACGAGTACGGCAGTATGAAGCATTTTAAACGAAATTGCCCGAAGCTAAATCAAGGACCCATAGGAAAACAAACCAAGGGCAAGCCTCAACTTCCAATCAAAATCGAGGACCCGCGTATGTTATAGGATCCGGTGACGCACGACAAGATCCTAATGTAGTGACAGGTACCTTTCTTGTCTCTTCCCGGTATGCTTCCGTGTTATTTGATATTTGTGCAAATAAGAGCTTTGTTTCGTTTAATCTCCTACCACTATTAAATATGCCAGGTAGTGAGCTAACACGTCCTTATTCTATAGAACTCGCTAACGGTAAACTTATAACCAGTTACCAAATTATCTGCGACTCTCCCTTAACCCTTAACGACCACCAATTCCTCATTGACCTTCTACCTGTAGAACTTGGAAGATTTGATATAGTAGTGGGAATGGACTAGTTGTCCAAGTGCAAGGCGGAAATTATTTGTGAACAGAAGATTGTTAGGATTCTTTTCCCTAAATGAAGTGATGATGGTCCAAGGAGAAAAATCTGGTGCAATGTTACTCTTATATCTCACCTCAAAGTGTTGAAGTGCCTACGACATGGATGCGCGGTGTACATGGAAAATGTGGCAGCTGTGGAACCAAAGGAAAGACGTATTGAAGACATTCTAGTTGTACGTGATTACCCCGATGTTTTTCCTAAAGAACTACCCGGATTGCCACCCGACCGACAAGTCGAATTCCGTATCGACTTAATTCAAGGAGCAGCTCCAATCGCCAAGGCAGCTTATCGCCTTGCGCCTTCCGAGATGCAAGAGTTATCCACCCAACTGCAGGAGTTGTTGGATAAAGGCTTTATTCGTCCTAGCTATTCCTCTTGGGGAGCACCAGTGTTGTTTGTAGAAAAAAGGACGGGAGCTTAAGGATGTGTATAGATTACATGGAACTGAACAAAGTCACGATTAAGAATCAGGATATCTGCTTCCGCGGATTGTGATTTGTTTGATCAATTACAAGGATCCTGTTACTTTTCGAAAATTGATCTCAGATCGGGGTATTACCATGTAAAGGTTCAAGAGGAAGATATCCAGAAAACAGCCTTTCGAACTAGGTACGACCATTACGAATTCCTGGTTATGCCTTTTGGGCTAACCAACGCACCTACCATATTTATGGACCTCATGAACCAGGTTTGCAAACCACGCCTGGATAAAATTGTCATAGTCTTTATTGTCGATATACTAATATATTCAAAAAGCAAGGAGGAGCATGAGAGCCATCTACGTACAATTTTGGAGGTATTGAGAAAGGAGAAGTTGTATGCCAAGCTATCAAAATGTGATTTTTGATTACAAGCACTGTAATTCTTAGGGCACGTGGTGGATCAACATGGAATTTGTGTTGACCCTAGTAAGATCGAAGCCAGTAAAATTGGCAAGCACCTAAGTTCCCCAAGGAAATCCACCAATTTTTGGGATTGGCAGATAATACCGTCGCTTCATTGAAAACTTTTTTGCATCGCACAACCCTTGACCGCGCTCACTCAAAAAGATCAGAGATACTGACTGGGGTGAAGAACAAGAAACAGCTTTCCAATTGCTAAAACAAAAATTATGTGAAGCACCAGTTCTAACACTTCCGGAGGGAAACGAAGACTTCGTCGTATATTGTGACGCTTCGCGAAGAGGTTTAGGATGCGTACTGATGCAACGAAATAAGGTAATAGCATACGCTTCACGAAAACTGAAGGTGCATGAAAAGAACCATACCAAGCATGACTTAGAGCTTTGAGCAGTGATTTTTGCACTTAAGATCTGGAGGCACTACGTATACGGTACAAAGTGCACGGTCTACACGGATCATAAAAGCCTCTAGCACATATTTGACCAGAAAGAACTGAACATGAGGCAGCGACAATGGGTGGAACTGTTAAACGATTATGATTGCGAAATTAAGTATCACCCTGGCAACGCGAACGTAGTAGTTGATGCCCTGAGCAGAAAGGATAGGGTGAAACCACTTAGACTACAAACCCTGGGATGCTTGTCCAAACAAGTCTCAAGGAACAGGTTCGTGCGGCACAGATGGAAGCCTTACCGGAATGTCAAATAGAAAAGGAGGAGTTGCATGGGAACGAGAAGAATTTTGAGAAGAAAACTAACGAAGTGATGTACTTCAAAGATAGAGTATGGATTCCTACTCTCTATGACCTACGTCAATTGGTTATGGATGAGGCTCATAAATCTATGTACTCTATTCACCCCAGTACAGACAAGATGTACCACGACCTTAAAGAATTTTATTGATGGCCGGGCATGAGGAAAGATATGGCGAAGTATGTTAGTAAATGCTTAACTTGTGCTCGAGTCAAGGTTGAATACCAAAAACGCTCGGGAATGCTACAACAACCCGAGATACCTCAATGGAAATGGGAGCAAATCACGGTGGACTTCGTGACCCACCTTCCAAAAACACCCCGAGGTCACGATGCGATTTGGGAAGTCGTGGATAGACTAACCAAATCTGAGCACTTTATCCCAATTCGTACTACCTACAACATCGAGAAATTGGCCAGCTCTACACTAATGAAATTGTGGCTAGACACGGTGTACCATGGATAGTCACATTTTTTACTTCACACTATTGGCAACACTTACAAGAATCTTTGGGGTCTAGAATAAACCTGAGTACGGTTATCATCCCTAAACCGACGGCCAATCAGAACGAACTATACAAACATTGGAGTATCTTCTTCATGCTTGTGTCCTAGACTTTGGAGGTAGTTGGGACAAGTACCTTCCCTTAATCAAATTTTCTTATAATAGCAGCTATCACATTAGCATACAAGCGACACCATATGAGGCACTATATGGCCGGAAGTGTAGATCACCACTTTGTTAGGCTGAAGTGGGTGATACTCAACTAACAGGGTCTGAAATGATTCAAGAAACAACATACAAGGTGCATAAGATCTAAACCAGACAAAAAGCAGCGCGAGATCGACAGAAAAGTTACGCCGATGTTGGCGGAAACCGTTGTCATTTGAAGTAGGTGACAAGGTGCTATTAAAAGTGTTACCGTGAAAAGCAGTTATAAGGTTTGGCAAGGCAGGAAAGTTGACTCCGAGATACATAGGACCATACGAAATTATTGCCAAGGTTCGACTGTAGCATATCGGCTAAAATTAACGGTCGAACTGAGCACCATTCACAATGTCTTCCATGTATCAAAGTTAAAAAATGTCTCACAGATGAAGCAGCTATTGTACCATTGAAAGGTGTGCACGTTGATGACAAAATCCACTTCGTGGAGGAACCGGTAGAAATCGTAGACGGGAAAACCAAACAACTACGTCATAACAAAATCTCGTTGGTGAAAGTATGATGGAACTCACAGCGAGGGCTTGAATACATTTGGGAACGGAAGGATGAATTCCGCAGGAAATATCCGCACCTTTTAACCAACTAAATACGTGGAATTTCGAGGACAAAATTTCTTAACCAGGGGAGAATGTGACAACCGTGGCCGAAACAAGTAAACCCTAATCTATACGTACGACTTATACGGATAATGAAATGATACTAAGTATGACTCGGATGAATCCGAGGGTACGTTATGAGAAACATGCAAACAATAATACCTAACAGTGCGATGCGGATGCCTCAGTGTGCTAAAGAACATGTTAAACATAAGCTTTATGTTTTAACAGTTCGCAAACCATACAATAACAAATTAGATACAAACGTAAGCGCAGGAGACTATTCTAAGAGTACAGAATTACCTAGACACGGTACTTAGATAATAATATAAGATTTGAGGCCTTAACATGTAGTTGGCACGTTAAGCGAGGCGGTTTCAGTTAATGAAACGCCTTTGTTTTTAACGCACACGAAAACAACCAAACATGCATTGTATGGTCAGTCAAGCCTAAGACATTATTTATCAAACACTAATATAATGTATTTTAAGCAAATATGTAAAAGCGTTCAGCTTTTCGTTAAAGATGGGTCCTTAATATAAAAACTACCCGTTGCGCGATCGTTTACCAAACTGACGGGTCAAATAACAATGTGGACTATTAGATACCTTAACCGAAATTTAGTAGTATAAGAGCCCGTTTGATAATAATCATAAAATATATTATGTGCCCTACTCCGTTTTTAACGAAACTTAGGTCAAAATGTAGAGAAAAATAAACTCGTCTCAATGGTATATTAATAATTTTATAGAACGCAATATTTTATTAGGTACACGAGTAAAATGAAGAAGCTGAATTAATTACAAAGTTATAATAATATAATAATAAAAATATTAATAATAAAACCATAACCGCCTTATAGGATCGGATGAGCATGATATGTGTATATATAACTTTTTCTTCTTTTCTCAATTTTAAAACCCATTTGTTCACTTAGTTTTACACCTGTTTACACACACGACACTTAGACCAGCCAAGAAACATTAGGCTTCAGCTGTGATCTAAGGTATTTTGATGATTTGGATAACATTTTCTTATGATTTTGATATATTAAAAATATGATTTTAACATAAAGAGAGGTTTTCATCCATAAAATCTTTAGGTTTTTGGTGGAATATGGGTTTTTATAACATGATTAATATATAATCAGATTATACATGGTGTTTGGGAATGCAAAACATCGGTTTATGATACAAAAACACAACCTATTCGACAATAACCGAACAAATCAAATCCTAAGCGAAAAAGAACATATTTAAGGCTTGATTGACATGGGTTTTTGCATGATTGTGTTGTATATGGTATATAGGTACTGATCCTAGCTTAGAAATGCCTTTGGAAGGGTAGAGACCGCTCATTTGATCGAGAAACGCGAGGTATAACACCCGAAAACTGAAACTAGTAGCCGTAAACTTAGTTTTTGTATAAATTTTAGTGTCGGTATTGTTAGAACTTGAAACTTTATAGGATAGTCACCCACGTGACAGTAAGACTCGATTAAAAGTTTAGAATTTTCTGAATTTTTGGTCATTTTTGGTGAATTTTTATCTATTTTAAAGGTATAAATTCGGATAAAATACTAAACGAGCTCCATAAATCACCAAACATTATAGGGATGTTGAGTTTAATATGTACAACATTCTGGAAAAGTTTGGGGATCATTGACCGAGTTTGACATGGGTTTAAAAAATCGCGTTGTCGCGAAGTTTCGGTAGCCGGAAAAGTTGTATAACAAATTCAGGAAAATCTCAAATTTTTCCAGGAGGTTACCAGAAAATATTGGGACACTTTTGCAAATTTTGAGAATTTTGAAAGTCGGATGATTTTGAATGTAAATTGTTCGGTTAAAATACAGTTTTCTCGTGAATTTTTAAAATTAATAACTTAGGTTATAAATTCTGAAAATATTTTTCCCGAATTCTATATATTTTTACCAACTTATATAAAAATTTTAGAATTTTATAAAATATATGGATTGAGTAATGATTTTTGGAATTAAAAATCTTATTATTTTATACAAAACTGGCAGTTTAAACGTATAACGAACCTGCCAGGACCGTGAACTGACCAACGACTAAATTGGCAATTAGTGGAACACTTGAGACATTCCGGACTATTCCGGGGCAAAGTGGGTACTTGGGGTACATTACATGCCAGTTTGGGAGATTTCCCGACTGCGAAAAAGGAAACATAAAATCGGGCAACCTGGGATTCCCAAACGAGTGAACTCCCTTAATATAAATTTAATCATTTCTAATGAACAACTCATTAGTACAATCCATATGATCATACCACTTTCCGAACATCTAAAACAAAGACTTTGACTGGCACGCAAAACGGTGCTCGGAAGCCAAACTGAAATCTGACAGTAAGATAATACCCACAGCTCCACCGTTATGATATAGTCGAGTCTCAGGTGATTATCCTCATCTGTGCCCTAGTTATTGCAATTACCAAATTGAAAACTATATTCGGTAAATAACCAAACACGAACCGATATCAAGACCGAAGGGATATAGCATTGACACTTACCTATCCTGTGATAGTTGTGCTATATACTAAGTGAGTTTCACTACCCTGCTTTCAAACTGTTTTACTTGGGGTGAGATGCATGTTGTCTACAAACATACTTATACATACATACATGTTGTGATGTGAATTATCTGAGTTTACTGACACACGAAAAGTCCCCACAAACACGAGTGATCAACTATATGCCGGTGGATGTGTGAATAGTACTATTGGTCTGACAAACTCAATTGATCTGGCACAAATGCCATGGCTTCTACTGCAATTGCACATGTCCATGCAATTCTGTGAACACGCTATATGCTGTTAGACATAGCTACTTGGGGTGGTAAAGTGTTGAGGTGTCGATTGTGGGACACGACACTGGACAGCAGTCAAGGTTTCACTTGTGGGCTTAGTATAATTTCATGTCAAACATGCAAAATCAACCGGTTCAAACTAAATTGTGAAACACCCAAAACAGTGAAATTCACCAGCTATTTGTAATTGACCGTTCAAACTTAGCATGTTTTTCAGGTAAAGCTAAAGAAGAATAAAGTGAAGTGCGTATAGGTTTAAGTTTTGTTGATCGGATACTACTGTACATAGAAGCATGCTTAGCAAAGACAACCGCTTTTGGGACATTGGTGCCTGTACATTAAACCTTAGTGTGTAATCAAACGTTGTAACTGATGCTTGTGTTGTGTAATATAGTATCTTTTTAAATAACGTATTCATACCATCTATCTGTTGCTCCTCGCGTGCGCTTTTGCTGCGAGTTGGGGTGTGACATGGAGCAACTGTTGTATAAACACAACTTAGATCCTTATTGATCTGAGTTTGAGTTTTCACTCTGGTTTGTAAGTTGCTAATAATATTCTCTGACGGATGGTAAGATAGTGTCCTTGGCATCACTTCGCTTGGAACGTCTACTTGACTTTGTAGATTTGTGACAACTTCATCAGCAACCGGTTCAAAGGATGTAGCTTCATTTCTAATATTGGATTCATCAGCTTGAATGTTCAAAAAGCTTTGAATTTGCTCTGATCCTTCATCGGAACTAGTTCTTCCATCGTCAAAAGTAGGTTCTCAATCAGAGTCAGCATCAATTAGTTGATGGGCAGATGATTCGGCAGTATTCAAGACTGGTACAGTTACTGATTCTTGCAGAGTATTGCTCGGACCTACCTCAGAAGAGTTAGAGACATGCAGTGATGGGGAATCACCAACGACCTTGAAACTTTCTCTTGATTGGAGATTTGATGCAATTGAAAATGCATAACAAGTTCTTCTTCTGAAGGTACTTCTAGTAGGTCGAAAGAATTCCACAACCTATCATAATTGAACAGCCATGAATCACCAGGTTTCTACATAGGCGTTGTATATCTTTGACAATCAACATGTTGTGCAAGAATAACTTGGTTAAGACTTGGCAAGAAGACTATCTTTTGTGGACTAGCATAACCGACGAAAAATCCTTCCAAGGAATTGGCCCCAAATTTACCGTCCAGGTTTAGAATAGTACACGGCGATCCAAAAGGTTCCAAAAATGCTAGGTTTGGCGTTTGATGGTTTAGTAGCTCAAAGCATGTCTTGTTGTGAGGCTTCACTGTCAAAAAACGGCTAAGGGTATAACACGCAGATGCGACTGCTTCAATCTAGAAACTAATTGGAAGTTTTGAATCAGCAAGCATTATTCTGGCAGTTTCAAACAGTGTGCGATTCTTACGTTCAGCAACGCCATTTTGTTGAGGAGTATAGGGAGTGTTGAATTCGTGAAGAATACCCTTATTGTTGCAGAATTTGAGCATTCTCTTGTTCTTGAACTCAGTAGCATTATCATTGCGGATTCTCTTGATAGGCAAGTGATAGGTTTTCCAGCTTCCTAAAGAGAATCATAAGACTTTCAAACATTTCATCTTTACTCTCTAGGAAGAAAACCCATGAGAATCTTGAATAATCATCTGTCACGACTAGGCAATATAGATCTCTAGAGATACTTTTCACGTTCACTGGCCCAAAGAGATCGATATGAAGCCTTTCTAGTGAAAGCTTGATAGAGTTAAGCAGCTTTCTCGGGTGTGATTTCTTATGCTGCTTCCCTTTTTGCAGCACAGACAATCATCTGATAAGTGAAAAATTTTTAGATAACACCCTACACTAGGTCGTTATGCACCAAATAATTCATCTTTCGCAGGTGAATGTGCCCATCTTACGATGCCATAAGACTGACTCTTTCTCGGTAGCTTTATATACAAAGCATTGAACCTTCTTTGACATAGTGGATGTGACGCTCATGTCTAAGACATAAAGATCATTTTCTCGTGGAGCGCGCATGAGGATCCACGCCTCAGGAATTTTGAATCCTGGTTTGAGAATTAAGCATTCTTTGTCATTGAAGTGGGTTGTAAATTTCTTGTCACTGATTTGCGAGATGCTCAATAAATTGTTCTCAATCTCAGCAATGTAGTTCACCTTGTCAAAGATACCACTCCATTTGTGAGAATACCTTCACCCACTATTCTTCCTCCATGTGTCCCAGAAACCCAACATATCCTCCCCTGAAAGCTTTGACGTCATATAAAACGCAAGCATCCATGTTGTCACACCCCGACCCGCAGCGGAAAAGGTGATCGGGGCATGATTGGGTTTTCATCAAAGCTCATGACATTTATTATAATGTTTCATATTTATTATTACAATTTACAAGGAATCCTACAATCAAATCAAACAAATACAACATGTTCTATTCATCCTTCTAAACTTCATTATTTTTCTTCTAAGGCAATTTCCTATGTTTTCCTTGCTTCATCCTGTTCACCTGTATCATGTGTAAAAATGGTTTTTGGATCAACAAAAGTTGGCGAGTGAACCTTGTTAGAAAACATTTATTATTTATTTCTTATTGTGTTTAATATGGAAAAATTGTGCAATATTCATATATGAACAAACGTAAATAAACATACAATAACAAGCAAATAGCATACAATAACAAACCAATAGCATACAATATCAAACCACAACAAACAATAACATACAATAACAACCCAATAGCATACAATAACATATCAACTTGCATGAATATATAACATGAATGAAACTGTATATGTTGGCAACGTCACGTTCACGCTCATAATGTAATGGGGAACGGACGGCCTATGATAAATGTATGTACTGAAAATGATAAATGTATGTGGATCAAGGCTCAATCAAACGGAGCCGATCGTATGTTGGCAACGCCTGGTTCACGCTCATAATGTAATGGGGAACAGCTCAACGCTCATAATGTAATGGGGAGCGGCGGCGTATGATAATGTATGTGCAATCAAGGCTCAATCAAACGGAGCCGATCGTATGTTGGCAACGCCTGGTTCACGCTCATAATGTAATGGGGAACAGCTCAACGCTCATAATGTAATGGGGAGCGGCGGCCTATGATAATGTATGTACTGAAAATGATAAATTTAATCTAAACAATAACCACACAAACAGTTGATACATGTTGAATACACATTTGTTCATGGATAAGATGGATGCACAATAGTTTAAATAAAATAAATAATAGGACACATGATACACCCCAAAAACGTGATTAAAACGGGGAATTTGTAGAGATTCACTAACATTGGGTGCGTTTGCTTGAAGATGTTGAATGCGCACGAGTTTAGAGGATTGATCGACGAGGAATAACTGACCTAATTAATAACGAAAAGGTACGGTAAGTATGTGGATTTTATTAACTATTTTAATAGGATTTTTGGATATATTTTTGTGAGTTTAAGGCTATTTTCTAACTTTAAAAACGTTATTTTTAAGTATTTTTAATTGATTTTTAAATTAAATTAAATAAATAAAAATAATAAAAAAATGTGTTTGACGTTGCCTGACGTGACCGTTGACCATTGACCGTTGACCGGTCCGGTCGCTTATATATGTGCGCTGGGTGAGACTCGAACCCGTGACCTCCCGTACGTGTGCACGCAGCTCTACCAACTGAGCTACGTGTCTAACCCGAAATATTTCTGTTTTTAATTATATTTATACACTAATTAAGTTAATCCGAAAATCATTTATTTTAAAAAGGATTCAATTGCATCAACTCGGTGCTCGCCACAGGTCTCGAACCCGGGACCTGTGGTTTAGTTTGGCACACAGTCCACCTTGGACTGTGTGTCTAACTTGGTAAATATTCTGGTTTTCATTATACTTAACATCTTATGTTGTGGATCCGGTTCAGTTTTAAAAAAAAGACATTTTATTACAGCGAATGTGTGTGTGTCAGGATCGAACTCGGGACATATGCATATTTTTGCACAAGTCCACCGCTGGACTGTGTGTCTAACCTGTTTATAATATCGATTTTAATTAATCTTATAATCACACTACACTTCATCTTCTTCGTTCAACACAGACAACGGTTAACCATGCTGTTACTTGATTAATTCGGTTAACGAATAATATGAACAATTGAAAAGTATTGAACAGAAGGGTTTGGGAAAGAAAGTACTAAACATATTGTCTTCTTCAGAAATCCGGCAACGATTCGTCGGCTCTGTTTTGGTGACCTTCGGCTGTTAGGATCAATTAACAGTTTGGAGGGATTAGATGTGAAATTGAACTACTGAGTAACGATTATCAGTAGGTTTGAATGATCATACCGGTTAACAGCGAGTTTCTGGAAATTCCAGAAATTTTCCGGCGAAAACAGAAAATCCGGCAACGTCTTCTGGGGTTGATTCTGGGTGATTGAGTGATATTAGAATTTGTCCAATAACGGAATGAAACAGAAAAAGTCAAGGTATTTACCGTGTAGATGAAAGTCTCGGCTTTTCCGGCGACTTGCAGAGAATTCCGGCGAGTGAAATTTCTTGCGACAGAGATTTTTCAGAGGTTTAAGGTGAATGGGGGTGATGTCAGTATGAGCTCCAATATCTTATGTTTGAGTAAGCAGACGGGATGGAATGAACTCGGTTTTCTGGCGATAATTTCCGGTTAATTTACAGAGAAATCCGGCGACTTGCGGCGAAGTTTTCTGAGCAAAAATGGAGAGTGTAAGTTGAATAGATTCGAGAGCTCAACTGATGAACAAAGTATAACCCGGATTTGAATTATATTTTCGGTTTCGATGGGAATTATGGTAATGAATGAAATTGATTGGATTTTTCGGTTATAACCGATGTTGCTGTTAATGCAACCGTTAAGTCCAAAAGAAAACGGCAAAGTTTGACGAATTTGTCGGGATTTCCGGCGAGAGCGGATTTGGGCGCGCTGTGTAACTGGGTTCGATTTCCAGATTTATTTTATGTATTAATTGTTTCAATATGTTAACAAACAACACAAGTGGCGGAGCAGTTGGAAGGATGTGAGTTAAGGTTCGAATGATTCTCGGCTGACCCGGGTTCGAAACCCGGCTTCAGCATTTTATTTTTAATTCACTATTTTTAATACATTTTCAAATATAAATTTTATATTCTAATATACTTATTAATTATGTATCGTTTAAAATTAATTTGGGCATTAAATACGCAACGAAATTTTTAACTGGTTGTTCGGTTAATAAACGAAGCGGGTTTGGTTAACCCGGTTTTTTACGGATGTTACAGTATCCCCTACTTTTAGAAATTTCGTCCCGAAATTTAAGTAGTGGCATGTTTTGACTCACAAGGATGGTGTTTAATTTGACAGTTACATATTTAGAAGAGAGTAAGAGTTTAAATTTTTGTTTGAGGCGGTAACGTTCCTTGTAAGGGTTGAATACCCCGCTACAGGAATAGCTTTTTGTTGCCTAAAGTGTATGAATACGGAACATGTATACCCATAGTTGATTGACTAAGTATAATTTCATGCGCAAGAGTTTTGATATGTTTGGAAAGATAAGGTTATATCCTAAAACAAACTTTTACTACTAAAACCTACATGGAACCTCTCATAACCGCCTGACAATGCCTCTGATCCTTTGGCAAGAATACTTATATATAGGAAGTACCAGCGGCGTATCCACCATATTCTTGTCAAATTTTCATTGGTTTTATCAGTAAGTTATGATTAGTTCTATGATGTGACTCTAGAACATAAACAAACACGACAACCAAAGCTTGAGTCTTAATTATGATAGGATACATGACTGAATCATGACGGTACCTCTCTCGTTTGTTATGATGGAGAGGTTAGCCTATGTAGAAGTGAGACACAGCCCAACTTCTTTAAATGATGAGATTGAAATGATATGAATGCTAAATCAGTGAGTATAAAACAAACTTCAACCAAGACATTACTAAATCCCATATGGAACTTTTCATAACCGCCTGACAATGCCTCTGATCTTTTGGCAAGAATACTTATATATAGGAAGTACCAGCGGCGTATCCACCATATCTTGTCAAATTTTCATTGGTTTTATCAGTAAGTTATGATTAGTTCTATGATGTGACTCTAGAACATAAACAAACACGACAACCAAAGCTTGAGTCTTAATTCTGATAGTATACATGCTTGAATAAAGACAGTACCTCTCTCGTTTGTTATGATGGAGAGGTTAGCCTATGTAGAAGTGAGACACAGCCCAACTTCTTTAAATGATGAGATTGAAATGATATGAATGCTAAATCAGTGAGTATAAAACAAACTTCAACCAAGACATTACTAAATCCCATATGGAACTTTTCATAACCGCCTGACAATGCCTCTACTTATATATAGGAAGTACCAGCGGCGTATCCACCATATTCTTGTCAAATTTTCATTGGTTTTATCAGTAAGTTATGATTAGTTCTATGATGTGACTCTAGAACATTAACAAACACGACAACCAAAGCTTGAGTCTTAATTCTGATAGGATACATGACTGAATGATGACGGTACCTCTCTCGTTTGTTATGATGAAGGGGTTGGTCTATATATAAGTGAGACACAACCCAACTTCTTTAAATGATGAGATCGAGGTACGTCGAGATGTCTGATGATATGAATGTTAAAACAAAAGAGTATAAAACAAAATTGAGATAGTAATTCGCATTAAGATTCTTGGATTCAATTTTCAATTTACAAATGAGATACGTGAAGATTGAGATAAACATAAATAAAACATAAACACTAAGCGGTTGGAGTTGAATTCTTGATTTTTGGTGAAGAAACTAGTTGGGTGATGCGTTTGGGCCGTCATTATCTTCATCAGGATTGGTGTTGATCTTGAAAACTCTTCCTCTTGCTGGTGGCCTAGTGGTTGGGTTTTCTTGATTTGCTTGATTAATTAGGTTTGCTTGAGCTTGGGCGTTTATGATGTTAACCAATCGAGGGCACGTGTTCCTTTAATGGGTAGGGTCGCCACAATTAAAACAAGCTCGAACATAAGGTAACATGGGGTATTGGGGTTGTTGATATGTTTGGATCATGTTTTGAGTAGGGGGTGACGTTTGGTTTTGAGAGGTGCGGCAAACCTTGCTCAAATGACCATAGCGTCCACAATTCGCACATAGTCGACTAAGTAAGGTAGATGGATGGTGATAAAAACAGGTGTTACATTGAGGGTGAGGTCCTAGGTAAGGTTTCTTATTTGGGTATGTTGAGCTGGGTGCTACTTGAGTGATTGGGATAGCTTGGAGGGGCATGGCTTGTGAAATTGGTTGGTTGCGTTGGGTGACAGCGAAAAGTTGCCCATCTCGTTTTCTCTTAGAAATGGATCATGAAGGAGATTCGGTTTGGGTTTGTTGAACTTGAACTACAATGTTGGGTATTACGGCAGCCATTTGTTGAGCGATTTGGGCAGCCATACGCTCGCGAGCTTTTCCTGCTCTCATCTTCCTACGAGCTGAATTAGAAGACATCTACAAGGAATACATATCAAGAGTATCGTATTTAGGAATGAACATTCATAAAATAAACATAGCATAATAAATCTACTACATCCATAGGATGTCTTGGGCTTTGCTCGTAATTGGACCTTGCATGCCGCCATACTTCACCTTCGTAATCACGTGGGCCCCCATGATTACCGGGTTTTTCATATGGTTCGCATGTGTTAGCCTGGTTACGTACACTAAAACCCGGAGAAAATCGAGAAATAAGTATGTAACGTATGATATTCGGAATGTATCCAGGTGTGGACACGGTGACACCTCAAAGTGGGGTTAGTTCGAACGACGTTTGGTGTGGCATGCTTTGGCCTAATAGGTCCTTCGTACTCTCATCGTTAGTCCCCAGGTAGGCAAACTGGTCCGTTATATTGGATTTATACGAATGCCAACCTAGACAGGACGTTCCGACTACCGGTACTTGTACCCTTACAGTTACTACATGACCGTCACAGAACTCAATTTGATGAGATTTGAAAAATGAAAAATGCGACAAAATCTTGAATAACGGAAGTATGAAGATAAATTGAATATGTGAACATTGAAATATGTATGATGAATATGTATGTAAGTATGTATGTTTGACTGTAAGTATAATTCATTATGTATCACAAAATGTAATATTGGAAGTGTTTGCATGAATTTGTATATGAAATAAATATGAAAGAAATAAACATGATGAGTTTGCATGTAACCACATAAACAATTAAAATCTAATCAACTATAGTATAGGCTCTAAGGGTCTAATAACCTATCCTATATCCCTATAGTCAAAAGCTCTGATACCAATCTGTCACACCCCGACCCGCAGCGGAAAAGGTGATCGGGGTATGATTGGGTTTTCATCAAAGCTCATGACATTTATTATAATGTTTCATATTTATTATTACAATTTACAAGGAATCCTACAATCAAATCAAACAAATACAACATGTTCTATTCATCCTTCTAATCTTCATTATTTTTCTTCTAAGGCAATTTCCTATGTTTTCCTTGCTTCATCCTGTTCACCTGTATCATGTGTAAAAATGGTTTTTGGATCAACAAAAGTTGGCGAGTGAACCTTGTTAGAAAACATTTATTATTTATTTCTTATTGTGTTTAATATGGAAAAAATTGTGCAATATTCATATATGAACAAACGTAAATAAACATACAATAACAAGCAAATAGCATACAATAACAAACCAATAGCATACAATAACATATCAACTTGCATGAATATATAACATGAATGAAACTGTATATGTTGGCAACGTCACGTTCACGCTCATAATGTAATGGGGAACGGACGGCCTATGATAAATGTATGTACTGAAAATGATAAATGTATGTGCGATCAAGGCTCAATCAAACGGAGCCGATCGTATGTTGGCAACGCCTGGTTCACGCTCATAATGTAATGGGGAACAGCTCAACGCTCATAATGTAATGGGGAGCGGCGGCCTATGATAATGTATGTGCAATCAAGGCTCAATCAAACGGAGCCGATCGTATGTTGGCAACGCCTGGTTCACGCTCATAATGTAATGGGGAACAGCTCAACGCTCATAATGTAATAGGGAGCGGCGGCCTATGATAATGTATGTACTGAAAATGATAAATTTAATCTAAACAATAACCACACAAACAGTTGATACATGTTGATTACACATTTGTTCATGGATAAGATGGATGCACAATAGTTTAAATAAAATAAATAATAGGACACATGATACACCCCAAAAACGTGATTAAAACGGGGAATTTGTAGAGATTCACTCACATTGGGTGCGTTTGCTTGAAGATGTTGAATGCGCACGAGTTTAGAGGATTGATCGACGAGGAATAACTAACCTAATTAATAACGAAAAGGTACGGTAACTATGTGGATTTTATTAACTATTTTAATAGGATTTTTGGATATATTTTTGTGAGTTTAAGGCTATTTTCTAACTTTAAAAACGTTATTTTTAAGTATTTTTAATTGATTTTTAAATTAAATAAAAAAATAAAAATAATAAAAAAAGTTGACTTTTGACCGTTGACCATGACCGTTGACCATTGACCGTTGACCGGTCCGGTCGCTTATATATGTGCGCTGGGTGAGACTCGAACCCGTGACCTCCCGTACGCGTGCACGCAGCTCTACCAACTGAGCTACGTGTCTAACCCGAAATATTTCTGTTTTTAATTATATTTATACACTAATTAAGTTAATCCGAAAATCATTTATTTTAAAAAGGATTCAATTACATCAACTCGGTGCTCGCCACAGGTCTCGAACCCGGGACCTGTGGTTTAGTTTGGCACACAGTCCACCGCTGGACTGTGTGTCTAACTTGGTAAATATTCTGGTTTTTATTATACTTAACATCTTACTGTTGTGGATCCGGTTCAGTTTTAAAAAAAAGACATTTTATTACAGCGAATGTGTGTGTGTCAAGGATCGAACTCGGGACGTATGCATATTGTTTGCACACAGTCCACCGCTGGACTGTGTGTCTAACCTGTTTATAATATCGATTTTAATTAATCTTATAATCACACTAGACTTCATCTTCTTCGTTCAAAACACAGACAACGGTTAACCATGTTGTTACTTGATTAATTCGGTTAACGAATAATATGAACAATTGAAAAGTATTGAACAGAAGGGTTTGGGGAAAGAAAGTACCGAACAGATTGTCTTCTTCAGAAATCCGCCAATGATTCGTCAGCTCTGTTTTGGTGACCTTCGGCTGTTAGGATCAATTAACAGTTTGGAGGGATTAGATGTGAAATTGAACTACTGAGTAATGATTATCAGTAGGTTTGAATGATCATACCGGTTAACAGCGAGTTTCTGGAAATTCCAGAAATTTTCCGGCGAAAACAGAAAATCCGGCAACGTCTTCTGGGGTTGATTCTGGGTGATTGAGTGATATTAGAATTTGTCCAATAACGGAATGAAACAAAAAAATTCTAGGTATTTACCGTGTAGATGAAAGTCTCGGTTTTCCGGCGACTTGCAAAGAATTCCGGCGAGTGAAATTTCTTGCGACAGAGATTTTTCAGAGGTTTAAGGTGAGTGGGGGTGATGTCAGTATGAGCTCCAAGATCTTATGTTTGGGTAAGCAGACGGGATGGAATGAACTCGGTTTTCCAGCGATAATTTCCGGTTAATTTACAGAGAAATCCGGCGACTTGCGGCGAAGTTTTATGAGCAAAAATGGAGAGTGTAAGTTGAATAGATTCGAGAGCTCAACTGATGAACAAAGTATAACCCGGATTTGAATTATATTTTCGGTTTCGATGGGAATTATGGTAATGAATGAAATTGATTGGATTTTTCGGTTATAACCGATGTTGCTGTTAATGCAACCGTTAAGTCCAATAGAAACGGAAAAGTTTGACGAATTTGTCGGGATTTCCGGCGAGAGCGGATTTGGGCGCGCTGTGTAACTGGGTTCGATTTCCAGATTTATTTTATGTATTAATTGTTTCAATATGTTAACAAACAACACAAGTGGCGGAGCGGTTGGAAGGATGTGAGTTAAGGTTTGGATGATTCTCGGCTGACCCGGGTTCGAAACCCGGCTTCAGCATTTTATTTTTAATTCACTATTTTTAATACATTTTCAAATATAAAATTTATATTCTAATATACTTATTAATTATGTATCGTTTAAAATTAATTTGGGCATTAAATACGAAACAAAATTTTTAACTGGTTGTTCGGTTAATAAACGAAGCGGGTTTGGTTAACCCGGTTTTTGACGGATGTTACACATGTCATGTGTCGGGAAGCTCCACTGTCCATAATCCACTTTGATATGATTGACCTCGGGAGCCCCTGCACACATGTGGAAGAAACTATTTAACAGAGGAACCCAAGTGGGTTTAGAATATCAAACTTGGGAACTTTAATCTTGGCATCCTATTTGATTTCTGTTTTAGCTGGAATAGGTGTTTTCATTTCTACTGAAGATGGTTTGACATTTGCTACCCAAGTGTGTGTTTTTAGAATTGGCTTTTTAGAATAGAATTTTGAATCCTTTTGCCGATTCTTGGTAGAAGTTTCCCCAAACTCAAATTTAGAATTAAGTTGAATTGTTGATGTCACATTCTTATTGGATTCATTAATTCTTTTTGTTTTGGTACAAACGTGGATGCTTTTTGCTTCACATCTTTTGTAGATCTGCTTGAGTTGGAAACAGGTTTTGGATTTCTTTGAGAACATTGTCGTGTAATATGCCCGATATTGTTACATTTGTAGCACGTCCTGCTGTCATTTCTAACAGAGGAATCCAAATCTGTTTTCTACTCTCCTTTTCCTTCTTAAATTCATTATTGGATTGTTTACCAATGCTCTCTTTTTCTTTTTCAGTATTTGTCCCTTAGACAAAATCAGTTTTCTTTGCAATGTTCAACTTTTGAAACTTGTTGTTCTTTCTTTTCTTTTGAAAACCCAAACCTGCACTCCTGTTTTCAGGATAGCACCAATCCTTCTGATGCTGGTTTTTGTAGACACATTTTGATTTAGAATAAAATGATGTATCTCATTTTTCTAAATAAGAATGACTGACTTCAACTAGCTTGAACAACTTATCAACTTGATCAAGATTAACATTCTGAATTGGGAAATCTTCATCGGAATATAGTTTATTAGATCCGTTCAGTGAGTGTGTCGAAAAAGAAAATAGATACAAAGAGCTGAAAAGTCATGCAGATAATTTGTAATGTGATTATAATACAATAGAAGAATCATATGACAAATTAAGTAAAACAATCAAACAATTTGAACAAGTGATCAGAGAAAATGACGAGACACTTTTGACGCTCAAGGCGACTATAATGGACAAACAAATGGCCATCAATATTCATTTAAATACAATTGCCAAGCTAAAAAGTGAACTTGGAAAAATGAAAATCGAAACTGAACGGGTTAACAAGTCGTTAATCAGTTATTCTACCAGTTCGTACGTCATTAATCACATTCTTCCAAAAACTGAAAACAAGGAAGACAATAAAAATGATGAACATAAAGGTGTAAGTTACGATAGTGTTCCACGGCCCTTGTGGAATAGCTATGCAAGAAAGAAACCATCGGGGGTGGAAAAGGCGCTCAATTTAAAATTGACCTACCTGACACATTACCGATTTGACTCTAGCTTCCTGAGCTTCCTCAGTATCTACCTCATTCACGTTAGCTATTAGAGCTTCGTTGGCTATGTCAATTAGATTCTCCAAAGTCAACTCTTTGGTCACATCGATCATCTCATCTATTTCAGACTTTTTCTCTTCTTCACAAGGTGGTTGATAGCTTGAGTCGAAATAACCTGCAAAAGTTTTAAGAATGTCAGAAGGAAAAAATGTTTAAATGCACTATTAAAGAGTACTCATTCCTCTAAGGACGTGTTGTAATATTCTTCTGGTGCTTCGTCAAAGGATGCCTCAGCAAATTCTTCTTCTGCCTGTTCTGGTTCTTCAAATATCTCCGCTACCAGTGCGAGGCTTTCATTCTTTGTAATGTATTTGTTCCAATTGAACCCTTCATCTTCTTGGGTACCGCCAAAGCCTTATCCTTTGAGTTTGATGGACCATCTTTGATCTGCACTAACCTTGTCTGAGGTTGGGGTCGATGATAGATGGCTCTTTTGTAATAATCATGTGCAAATGGATTCTGGTTTCCTTTGACTTCCCTGTTTGGGCACTCTATCTTGAAATATCCCTTTTCTCTGCACTTAAAGCACGTAACATTAGCCTTATCAAAACCGAGTTTCCCATCAAGACCTCCCAGACTGTCTCTTCCTGCGATTTCCATAAAGCATTGAGCTCTACGGCTATTGATGCCATGCACCATTTAATATCAATTAACTCCAACTCAACTAGATCAATCTGATCATAATCTTCTTTGGTCATTTCAGGATTCCCAATCCTTTCGGCTACCAGACTTTCGTATGATTTGAGAACTGATGCAAGCAAGGCCATGTGTTCATTGAAATCTTGTGCGTTTTCAAGATTCACAGCAATGTTGCATTGAAGAATTCGTTGGTTTGCATTAGGTGGATTGTTTTGACCATTCTGAGGATTACTTAAGCTTTGTGAAGATTGAGGAGATTGAGGAGAAACATGATGAAAATGACTGAAACCCACTAGATTGGTTTGATGGTGGACTTGTAGCGTTGTTGGCGCTGAAGGCGGGTTGAACCTTAGGACTTTGTATGTTACCAGCAGAACTACTTTTGTTGTATAGGTTCACATCTTGTTGCATATGAGCACCTTTGTTCTTTGCCATTTTATGAATTTCTAGCTTGTGACCTTCTAATCTTTCCATACATCTTAGCAATGTGAAGTTACTATATTCCGTATCATTGTTCAGAATAGTTAGATAGGTCGTCCACTCTCCTTCTAGTAAAGAATCAGCCAGTTTATCAACCAGTTCTTCGTTGATTTTAAAAATCTCCATTCGTATCATCTGAACCACTAAATGACAATATCGTTCGATCAATTGCTTTACTGTCTCACCTTTCATCAGATTGAAAATATCGAACTCCTTGCTTAGCAGCGCATTTCTTCCATTTCGAAGTTGAGAACTTCCTTGAAACTTAAGTCTTAAAGCATTCCACAGAGACTGAGCGTCATCATCGTGTTGAAGAAGTGCCAGGATATCTTCTTTTACTGCCTGTTGCAGTATGTTCAAAATCTTCTTTTCGTTGATAAAGTTTTCTCTCTCTATATTCGTCAACTGAGCCTGGGTCTTCTCAAGACCATTCTCACCTGTAGGTGTTGTCTACTTTGACTCGATGGCAACCCAACATGTGAAATGATTAGCTTGAACCCAATTTATGAATCTCTCACTCCAACTATCATAATCTTCTAAGTTCATGAGCTTTGGAGGTTTCGTCATGGTTCCCATTTCATTTTCTAGCATCATGTTCCGTGTGGCGGTAGTCGTAACAGCTGAAGCACTAACGCGTTGAAAAAACTCTTCTTCCATTAAATCTGTATTTTTTTAGAAACACAAACTTTCGACAAAACTGATTAGATATAGTTTGACAAAAACATGAAAGTCAAGAAAATCCACAAACTGTCCTTCGTGCGAGTCAGGTGACTCATGCGACGTGCAAGAGAAAGAGTTACTCGTACGAGTGACTCTTTGTGCGAAACACTTCCTTGTACAAGTGACTACTTTTGAACTTGAAATTTTTAAGAAAACTTGTTTTCTTGTTCGTACGAGTGGCTAAATCGTACGAGCTGTCCTTCTACTCGTACGAGTAGCTCAAGTCAACAAACGGATGTTTTCTGCAATTTTCGTCATGATTTTGATCGATTTTATATCTATAATTCTCAGAGATTTGTTAACGTTGATTTTAACGTGTTATACTAAAACCCTAGTCCAATACGTCCGTGAATTCCTCTAGATCTGAAGTATTTATGAAGGAGTAGATATAGAAAATCTTCAATGGTTGAATCTGGATTTTCAACTACTGAAACTTGTTGGTTGTTTGTTGAAACTTGTTGTTTGTCCTCAAATAATGCCTCAAGGCTCTGATACCACTTGTGAGAGGGGATCGACTCTCCTCTGTGAGCACCGGACCGATTCGACTCAGCTAACAGAGACGAAATTCATTGCTAGCGAGTTGGATGAAACAAACAATTAAGTATGCTGCTTAAATGCCTTTACGTCATATATTAATAAACGTCAAAGTTACAGACGAGTAAACAAATGGACAGGCTTCGTCATAGTCACACACCAATAGATAACACACAACACTCAAGCTCCACTATATATAGGCCAACATGGCACACAAAGGAGTGAGTGTGTAGGCTCGTACGAGTGGTGCCTTGTACGAGTGATAAGGTGTCACTTGTATGAGCCACATCAGCTCACTCCTACGAACCATATACAATACATATAATTACGACAGATCTACGCCCTACCAATAGATCTCTCTCCACGAGTTCCAAACGTGGGGGGAACCCACAACCTGCGTTAGGCAAACCGAAACCCTTGAACCCTTTTGCCTAACCAGTCCAGTTACTATCCTTGGTCTTGTATTTGTTGTATCAACAAGTTAGCACCCACCGTGGGGCTATGCCGCTTACTTGTCTTTAAAGACCAGTGGTGTAGCTCCATTTCTATCAAGTTCACCATGTCCAAAAGCGAGTCTCCCGGTGAGGTTACCAAGTATCACGAGCTCCAACACCTAATGTAAGCCAAACATCATCGGTTGCATCTACACCATTTTCAAATCTGGGAGGCACTCCAACGGGAATCATATTCCAGGACTTTTCCTCCTTTCAGACATTGACCCCTTCTCGCTCGTGGGTTCCCTCTCCCCAAGTCGGTGCTACGTGTACACCGGAACGCATTAACTTGACACCCGACGGGGTAGCTTGAAACTTCGTTGTCACCCGGCCCCCACCTCTTCCTTTCACTACCTCACGTACAACCATCTCCTACTTTGAATCTGGTCCATGTGTGACGAACCAAACGTTTAACACAAGCCCTTATGCTTTTGGAAGGCCGAGTCCAACTGCTTTTCCCTTATTCACTTCCCAACCAGCTGTGACCGGCACACCTCTTGGACATGAGACCACTGTTGAGCAATTATTGCAATCACCAGCTTCAAGTGTTCCCCCTCCTGTTGCCACTACGTAGGAACGAGGGTTGACAGTCTTACCCCTGGCTCGAAGTGCCGCCATGAGTGCTCTGATAGGAACAAATTCCATGGCTACATCCTAAAGCCTTCAAGGCTTCAACCTGATGCCTCAATTGATGACACAGATAACAGCACAGTTTCCTTGGCAGCACTTCATCAATCAAGTGTTGTCCACTAACCAAGGAACCTCAAACAGTAATCTGGCCTTAGGAACAGAAGTAGATCTTGCCAAACATACAAGCCCAACAATTTGTCCTATTTTTCTCAACAAATTGCTGACTATGATTTTCAAACCCGGATCAAGATGCCATCCCATATAAGAAGGTATGCCGGAACTGAAGATCTAGAAGACCACCTCCAAATCTTTACTGGAGCAGCCATGATTAAAAAATGGTCCAACGTTGAATGTTGCCTCATGTTTATGCAAACCCTTGTAGGGTCTGCCAGGATATGGTTCAACGACCTACCTGACAAAAGCATTCGAACCTTCAATGATCTAAGCAAAGGTTTTCTAGCCAACTTTTCACAACAACGGAGGTACATCAAGGATGCTATAGTCATCTTCTAGATAAAGCAACGAGATGATGAAAGTCTTAGAGAATTCATCGAAAGATACAAGAAAGAAGGGTAAACCTACGTGGGTGCTGATGAAAAAATAAGGGTGGAAGTATTAATGAATGCCTTCACCTCCAAGTATCTCACAAGAGATTTCAACAAATCCCTACCAAAACCCTTGATGAGGCCCTCGAAAGAGCTCAAGCTCACATCAGTGGAGAGGAAGTTGTTGACATTAAAGAGCAAAGGAAAGGAGCTCCTAGTTGGCGAAGCAACGGTCCCAACAGAAAAGAGGAAACTTTGGTCCTTATGAAAAATGGTTCAAGCGTTCAGACTCCAAAAGGCCTGAAGGTCGGAAACCTCCAAGCCGAGAAAAAAACCATAAACTTCATAGCTATGACCAAGACCCCACAAGAAATCTTGGCCACTGAAGAAGTAAAACATAGCTCCGACCTCCTCGAGCTTTGCCCAAAAGCAAGAGAAATGAGAACTCTATCCAATACTATGATGTAACGCCCCAAACTCACAAATTTTAATTGACTAGTATGTTTCTTTGTGTGATGGCATAGAATAAAATAATCAAGCTATTTAACTTAGTTAAATAGTTAGTTAAGTAACAACAGAATGAAAATTAACATTTTTGGTGACATAAGAATAACTAGAAAGTTCAGTATGTGTGTGTGTATTGAATATTGTATAGATTAGATATGAACACACAACCCAAGTGCGAACAAGAAGTGACTCGTACGAGTGACAAGTGACTCGTATGAGTGACAATGTCATTCGTACGATTGATAATCATCTCACTCGTACGAACTGCTTACGCCTATATATATGTGATGTATGTTCACTGTTTGAGATTTTTGGAAGCCCCCCAAGATGAAACGCTAGCAAATTCTCTCCAAGAATTTTTGCCAGCCAGACAAGATGTATACTACCGAAGCTTCCACTGATTATGTTTCTACTCCCTCTTTATAACATTCTACCGATTCGGTACTATCTTACGCCCAAACTTCCGTCTGGAACCGTCGTCACCGGAACCCACAAAAGTGGTATGTACACCAAGTGTACGATAAAATGTCTAAGTGAAGTTAGGATGTGAAATTGAATGATGTGGCTTGACATATATGAATGAAATATGCTAATAATGTAATTAGTAGTAAACTAATCTGAAGAAGGTGCTATAAATGGAACTCATACAAGAATTCGTGTTGAACATATGTATAAGACTTATTTATGTGAATGTTGTGACTAGGATATGTTAGTATATTTTTATGGGAATGTAAGTGGTATGTAAGGGCTTGTATATATGTATATACGACTTCAATATGTATGAGCATTATAGTTACTAATTATTATCCTAAGAATGAAATGGAACTGCAAGTTTACTATTGCTGACTTATAAAGATTGACGATTGGGATGCAAGATCATACACGGAAAGATAATCGAAGGGATCTTCATAAATAGAAAGATTATGGAGTGATCATTTAATTATGAATGTTTAAAATTATGAAGGCTGTCATCAGATATTAATAATGCGGATGTATGTGGTTATTGCAGGTTGCACAGGATATGGAATTTAAAGAGTTAAAGATCGAGTCGAAGAGCAAGGATTGTACGGGAAAAGCGGACTCATAGCTTGTATTCATGTATTACATTTAACGAGTTAATCAAAAATGAAAGTTATAAATATTTCCAAGAGAGTGTCCAACATTTTATAAATGAACCTTCAAGTATGTTATATGGTCAATAAATAAAGAATTTTTTAGTCGGTATTCCCGCTGCGTCACTTAGGGTCAAAATGTATTAGGGTGTTTCAAGTGGGTATCAGAGCCATGGTTTGAGTGAAATCAAGTACAAGAATGCAAGTACTTGAACTCAAACCCGTGTGCTCTTGTCAAAAGAACCCGTACAATCCAATGTAACATCCGTCAAAAACGGATTTTACCAAACCCGCTCCGTTTATTAACCGAACAATCAGTTTAAAATTTCGTGGCGTATTTAATGCCCAAATTAATTTTAAACGATACATAATTAATTATTATATTGGAATATATAATTTGTTTTTGAAAAATTGTTAAAAATAATGAAATAAAAATTAAATGTTTCTGCCGGGTTTCGAACCCGGGTCAGTCAGCCGGGTCAACGACTTAACACTCAACTCTCCAACCACTTCGCCACTAGTGTTCTTTGTTAATTATTAGAATCAATTAATTCATATCATGATTCTGGAATTCAAAACCGGCGCCCAAATTGCAGTCGTCGGAACTCCCGGCGATCTCGCGAGATTGGACGGTTTCTTCAAGTCTTAACGTAAACATTTAAACCCACATCGGTTATAACCGACGCCTGAACCCACGACACAAGCTATAACCGCCGGAGAATTTTTAACCGACGAATCAAGTCGGAAATCAGACCAAATTCATCGACGACCTGCCCTATAAATACCTCCTCGAACCTCTGCAAGCTTTTTGCTCAAAACCGCACCTTTACCCGACGTAATTTCACTCGCCGGAAAAATTCTGCTCATCGCCGGAAAAACCGAACCCTTCACTTCTGAGCCTTACTGAACCCCCTGAGCTTATACCGAAGTCACCCACATCCTTTTCAAGCTTGCTGAAGACTCTCTGCTGCAAGACACACGACGCCGGAATCTTTTGCTGTCGCCGGAGTTCTGACGGAGAAACAGAGGAGTCCAGTCGGTATACCTTATGCTTAAATCTTTCATTCTTTTTACATATCTCATCTGTAATTAACCTCAAAACACTAAAGAACACGATTAAAACATCGAACCAGTCGGACTTCCGATTCTGGTTAAAATCAACGAAGAAGACGAAGTTTCTGTAATGTTTAAGTTTATTATAAATCAAGATATAACTCGGGTTAGACACACAGTCCAGCGGTGGACTGTGTGCACAATAAACACGTAAACGTCTCGAGTTCGAATCTTGTCCCACGCATGCTGCCTTAATTAAAATGTCTTTTTTTTTTGTTAACCGAACCGGAGTCACCGCTGTACATGTTAAGTTTACTAATAACCGGAATAATAACCAAGATAGACACACAATCCAGCGGTGGACTGTGTGAATGTTTAAACACACGTCACGAGTTCGAGTCCGGTCTACTGCACCGATTCGGACAATTATCTAACTTTTTAAAATAAGGCAGAAATGAAATAATGAAGTTTGTTCATAAGTATAATATAAATCGGATTGTTTAACAAGTTAGACACACAGTCCAGCGGTGGACTGTGTGTTAACTCAACCACAGGTCCGGGTTCGAGACTGTGGAGCGCACCGAGTCACGGATTAAAATCTTTTTAGAAATAAGCTGATTTTCGGATTAATCTAATTAATATATAAATATAATTAAAAACAGAAATATTTCGGGTTAGACACGTATCTCAGTTGGTAGAGCTGCGTGCACGCGTACGGGAGGTCTCGGGTTCGAGACTCACTCAGCGCACACATACACGCATACGAACCGGTCAAACAGTCAAGGTCAATGGTCAACGGTCAACGGTCAACGGTCAAAAAAGTCATTTTTTTTATTTTTATTTATTTTTTTTAATTAAAAATATTAAAAATAACATTTTTAAGGTTAGAAAATTGCCTTAAACTCACAAAAATACACCCAACAATCCTACTAAAATGGATTAATAAAATCCGTTTACTTACCGAACCATAATGCTATTTATCTAGGTTAATTTCAGTCGTGGTTAAAAACCACTTCGCGTGCATTCAACATCATCAACCGAACGCACCCACTGTGAGTGAATCTTACAACTCCCCTTTTTAATTACACGTTTTGGGGTGTGTCATGTGTCATAAAATAATTAACTTGTTTATTTAAACTTGTGCCATACCATATCGTGATCTAAACTTAGATTGTTTATATTGTTGTGATTATGTATTTCATTTTGTCAACTTATATGAAATTCATTCATTAAGCCCATCAGTTCCTCGTGGGAGACGAGTTGAGCAACGCGTGCCTCAAAACCAATCCATTATTGTTCATGTGTGTATTATTGAGTTTATATTGTTTGTAGTTATGTCTTTCATATTATCATGTTTATGCAATTCATTCATTAGGCCCATCAGTTCCTCGTGAGAGATGAGTTGAGCAACGCGTGCCTCTAAACGATCCATTATTGTTCATGTTGTTTTAATATTAAATTGATTTATGAATAAGTTTACATCTATTTTTACTCATGTGTGGTTGTGCACTTTATTTCATAATCAATTAAATAAACTTGGTTCAAATGTTTTCCATAGGATTCACTCGCCAACTTTTTGTTGATCCAAAAACCCTTTTACAATGATACAGGTGAACAGGATGAAGCAAGGAAACATAGGAAATGCCTTAGAAGAAAACAAAAAGCTTAGATTGATGTTTAGGTCATTGATGTAATTATGATTGTAATTTCCATTAAATTGTATTAATGAATATGAAACGTTAAAATAAATGTCATGAGCTTTGATGATAACCCAATCATGCCCCGATCACCTTTTCCACTGCGGGTCGGGGTGTGACAGATTGGTATCAGAGCCATGACTATAGGAATATAGGATAGGTTATTAGACCCTTAGAGCCTATACTATAGTCTGCCTAAATTTTAATTGATTAGGTGGTTACATACAAACTTGTGATATTTATTTGTTTCATATTTGTTTATACTTACAGTCAAACATACATACTTATATACATATTCATTATACATATATCAATGTTCATATATTAATTCATTTTCATACTCTCATTATTCAAAGATTTTGTTGCAATTTTCAAATCTCATCAAAGTAAGTTCTGCGACGGGCATGTAGTAACTGGAAGGGTACAAGTACCGGTAGTCGGAACGTCCTGTCTAGGTTGGCATTCGTATAAATCCAATATAAGGACCAGTTTGCCTACCTGGGGACTAACGATGAGAGTACGAAGGACCTATTAGGCCAAAGCATGCCACACCAAACGTGTTCGAACTAACCCACTTTGAGGTGTCACCGTGTCTACACCTGGACACATTCCGAATACCATACGTTGTATACATATTTCTCGATTTTCTCCGGGTTTTAGTGTACGCAACCAGGCTAACACATGCGAACCGTATGAAAAACCCGGTATTCATGGGGGCCCACATGATTACGAAGGTGAAGTATGGCGGCATGTAGGGCCTAATGGCGAGCAAAGCCCAAGACATCCTATGGATGTCGTAAAATTTATTTTTCTATAATTATTTTATGAATGTTCATTCCTAGTGCGACCCATGATCCCAAAAACATCCAACTCATACTCTTGACATGTATTCCTTGTAGATGTCTTCTAACCCCCCTAGGATGTGAGATATTTCTATAATTATTTTATGAATGTTCATTCCTAGTGCGACCCATGATCCCAAAAACATCCAACTCATACTCTTGACATGTATTCCTTGTAGATGTCTTCTAACCTCACCCGTAGGAAGATGAGAGCAGGAAAGCCCGCGAGCGCATGGCTGCCCTAATCGCTCAACAAATGGCTGCCGTAATACCCAACATTGTAATCCAAGTACAACAAGCACTTACCGCTAATCCTGTCAATCAAGAAAATCAAAACGTTATCAACTCTCCCCCAAATACCACTAAATGCACCTACAAGCATTTCAAATCATGCGACCCTCCAAAATACAAAGGGACTGAAGGCGTCACCGCTCTCCTCCATTGGTTTGAAGAGATGGAGAACACTTTTCTAAATTGCGATTGCCCCGAATGATCGCAAAGTGCGATATGCTACCGGTCGATTATATGGGATAGCACTTACTTGGTGGAATACAGAGAAGGCCAAACGAGGCGTCACGATGCTATGACTTTAACTTGGAATGAATTGAAGGAAATCATGACCAGACGATTTTGCCCAAGGAGCGAAATCAAGAAATTAGAAGATGAATTTTATTCGTTGAAGCAAAAGGAAGGAGACCACACCACGTACAACAAAAGATTCCTCGAGTTACATCAAATGGTTCCCAACATGTTCACTCCCCTCTACCGTTTGATCGAGCACTACATTCGTGGTCTTCCGTCAAAGATTCAAGACTCTGTAATAAGCACCACGCCTGCAACTTTGGAAGCAGCAATGGAGCTAGCAACAGCGCTCACCGAGAACCGAATCCGGAACAAAGACTTCAAGGAGGAGAAGAAGAAGCGATAAAGCATCGACTGAGACCTCCGACTACACCCAAACCGAATCCCCTTCTCAACCCAATCCTAAGAGAAAAAGAGACGGACAACTTTTCGCTACTATCCAACGAAATCAACCAATTTCACAGCCATACCCATCCAAGCTATCCCAATCACTCAAGTGGCACCCAACTCAACTTACCCAAATAAAAAACCATATCTTGGACCTCACCCTCGATGCAACAACTGTTTTTATACCATTCCTTACTTTACCTTGTCGACTATGTGCAACTTGTGGACGCTATGGTCATTTGAGCAAGGTTTGCCGCACCTTTCAAAACCAAATCTCTCCCTCTACTCAAACCATGAACCAAACCTATCAACAACCCCAATACCCCATGTTCCCATATGTTCGAGCTTGTTTCAATTGTGGCGACCCTACCCACTTTAGAAACACATGCCCTCAATTGGTTAACGTCATCAACACTCAAGCTCAATCAAACCCAGTTAACCAAGTAAACCAAGAAAACCCAACCGCTAGGCCACCAGCAAGAGGAAGAATCTTCAACATCAACGCCAATCCTGTCGAAGATAATGACGGCCCAAACGAAGATACCCAACTAGTCCTCTTCACCGAAGATCTAGATTCAACTCCAATCGTTTAGTTTTATGTTTTTCTTTATGTTTTAGAATCACATAGAACCAATCATATCTTAAGGATAAAGCCAATGAAACTTTGACAAGAATATGGTGGATACGCCGCTGGTACTTCCTATATATAAGTATTCTTGTCAAAGGATCAGAAGCATTATCTGGCGGTTATGAGAGGTTCCATGTGTAGACTGTTTGAGTAATTATTGTTTTTATATCAGTACATGCAATTTCATAGGCCGCCGCTCCCCATTACATTATGAGCGTTGAGCATGTTCCCCATTTCATTTGAGGTTGAACCTGGCGTGCCCACATACGATCGGCTCCGTTTGATTGAGCCTTGATCGCACATACATTTTCATTTTTCAGTACATGCAATACGATTGGCTCCGTTTGATTGAGCCTTGATCGCACAGACATTTTCATTATCAGTATCTTGTGGTTGTTGTGTTTGTTGTAGAGTCACATAGAACTAATCATCACTTGCGGATAAAGTCAATGAGTATTTGACAAGAATATGGTGGATACGCCGCTGGTACTTCCTATATATAAGTATTCTTGTCAAAGGATCGGAGGCATTATCACGCGGTTATGAGAGGTTCCATGTATAGGCCGTTTGTGTGATTATTGTTTAGATTAAATTTATTATTTTCAGTACATGCAATACGATCGGCTCCGTTTGATTGAGCCTTGATCGCACAGACATTTTCATTTTCAGTACATACAATACGATCGGCTCCGTTTGATTGAGCCTTGATCGCACAGACATTTTCATTATCAGTATCTTGTGGTTGTTGTGTTTGTTGTAGAGTCACATAGAACTAATCATAACTTGCGGATAAAGTCAATGAGAATTTGACAAGAATATGTGGATACGCCGCTGGTACTTCCTATATATAAGTATTCTTGTAAAAGGATCGGAGGCATTATCACGCGTTATGAGAGGTTCCATGTATAGGCCGTTTGTGTGATTATTGTTTAGATGAAATTTATTATTTTCAGTACATGCAATACGATCGGCTCCGTTTGATTGAGCCTTGATCGCGCAGACATTTTCATTTTCAGTATATGCAATACGATCGGCTCCGTTTGATTGAGCCTTGATCGCACAGACATTTTCATTATCAGTATCTTGTGGTTGTTGTGTTTGTTGTAGAGTCACATAGAACTAATCTTAACTTGCGGATAAAGTCAATGAGAATTTGACGAGAATATGGTGGATACGCCGCTGGTACTTCTATATATAAGTATTCTTGTCAAAGGATCGGAGGCATTATCAGGCGGTTATGAGAGGTTCCATGTATAGGCTGTTTGTGTGGTTATTGTTTAGATTAAATTTATTATTTTCAGTACATGCAATACGATCGGCTCCGCTTGATTGAGCCTTGATCGCACAGACATTTTCATTTTCAGTACATGCAATACGATCGGCTCCGTTTGATTGAGCCTTGATCGCACAGACATTTTATCATTTTCAGTATTTTGTGTTTGTTGTATTGGTTGTTGAGTCACATAGGACTAAATATAATTCACTGATAAAACCAATGAAAATTTGACGAGAATATGGTGGATACGCCGCTGGTACTTCCTATATATAAGTATTCTTGTCAAAGGATCAGAGGCATTGTCAGATGGTTATGAGAAGTTCTATGTATGATTTAGTAGTTTCTTGGTAACTAATCATAACTTGTGGATAAAACCAATGAAAATTTGGCAAGAATATGGTGGATACGCCGTTGGTACTTCCTATATATAAGTATTCTTGCCAAAGGATCAGAGGCATTATCAGGCGGTTATGAGAAGTTCCATGTAGGATTTAGTATTGCCCTGGGTTAAAATTTGTGTTACATTTATATCATCTCACTATTTAAAGAAATTGGATTGTGTTCCATTTCTACATAAACTAACCTCTCCATCATAACAAACGAGAGAGGAACTGCCACCATTCAAACATATATGCTATCAGAATGTGGATTCAAATATTAACTGTTGTGTTTATTTATGTTCTATAGTCATAGAACCAATCATAACTTACTGATAAAACCAATGAGAATTTGACAAGAATATGGTGGATACGCCGCTGGTACTTCCTATATATAAGTATTCTTGTCAAAGGATCAGAGGTATTGTTAGATGGTTATGAGAAGTTCCATGTAGGTTGTAGTATTAGAAGTTTTGCCTTAGGATATAACCATATCCTTCCAAGCATATCCAAACTCTTATGCATGATATCATATTTAGCGAATCAATTCTGCTTATCAATACTTTTACAGTAGGCAACAAAAAGCGATTCCTGTAATAGGGTACTTAACCCTTACAAGGAGTGTTACCGCCTCAAACAAAACTTAAAACCTTACTTCTTCTAAGCATGTAACTGTCAAACTAAACACCATCATTATTTTAGTCAAATATATCACTATTTAAATTTCGGGACGAAATTTCTAAAAAGCAGGGGATACTGTAACATCCGTCAAAAACGGATTTTACCAAACCCGCTCCGTTTATTAACCGAACAATCAGTTTAAAATTCGTGGCGTATTTAATGCCCAAATTAATTTTAAACGATACATAATTAATTATTATATTGGAATATATAATTTGTTTTTGAAAAATTGTTAAAAATAATGAAATAAAAATTAAATGTTTCTGCCGGGTTTCGAACCCGGGTCAGTCAGCCGGGTCAACGACTTAACACTCAACTCTCCAACCACTGCGCCACTAGTGTTCTTTGTTAATTACTAGAATCAATTAATTCATATCATGATTCTGAATTCAAAACCGGCGCCCAAATTGCAGTCGTCGGAAATCCCGGCGATCTCGCGAGATTGGACGGTTTCTTCATGTCTTAACGTAAACATTTAAACCCACATCGGTTATAACCACGCCTGAACCGCGACACAAGCTATAACCGCCGGAGAATTTTTAACCGACGAATCAAGTCGGAAATCGTAACCAAATTCATCGACGACCTGCCCTATAAATACCTCCTCGAACCTCGCAAGCTTTTTCGCTCAAAACCGCACCTTTACCCGACGTAATTTCACTCGCCGGAAAATTTCTGTCATCGCCGGAAAACCGAACCCTTCACTTCTGAGCCTTACTGAACCCCCTGAGCTTATCCGAAGTCACCCACATCCTTTTCAAGCTTGCTGAAGACTCTCTGCTGCAAGACACACGACGCCGGAATCATTTTGCTGTCGCCGGAGTTCTGCCCGGAGAAACAGAGGAGTCCAGTCGGTATACCTTATGCTTAAATCTTTCATTCTTTTTACATATCTCATCTGTAATTAACCTCAAAACACTAAAGAACACGATTAAAACATCGAACCAGTCGGACTTCCGATTCTGGTTAAAATCAACGAAGAAGACGAAGTTTCTGTAATGTTTAAGTTTATTATAAATCAAGATATAACTCGGGTTAGACACACAGTCCAGCGGTGGACTGTGTGCACAATAAACACGTAAACGTCTCGAGTTCGAATCTTGTCCCACGCATGCTGCCTTAATAAAAATGTCTTTTTTTTTTGTTAACCGAACCGGAGTCACCACTGTACATGTTAAGTTTAATAATAACCGGAATAATAACCAAGATAGACACACAGTCCAGCGGTGGACTATGTGAATGTTTAAACACACGTCACGAGTTCGAGTCCGGTCTACTGCACCGATTCGGACAATTATCTAACTTTTTAAAATAAGACAGAAAAAATAATGAAGTTTGTTCATAAGTATAATATAAATCGGATTGTTTAAAAGTTAGACACACAGTCCAGCGGTGGACTGTGTGTTAACTCAACCCACAGGTCCCGGGTTCGAGACCTGTGGAGCGCACCGAGTCACGGATTAAAATCTTTTTAGAAATAAGCTGATTTTCGGATTAATCTAATTAATATATAAATATAATTAAAAACAGAAATATTTCGGGTTAGACACGTAGCTCAGTTGGTAGAGCTGCGTGCATGCGTACGGGAGGTCTCGGGTTCGAGACCTCACTCAGCGCACACATACACGCATACGAACCGGTCAAACAGTCAAGGTCAATGGTCAACGGTCAACGGTCAACGGTCAACGTCAAAAAGTCAATTTTTTTATTTTTATTTATTTATTTTAATTAAAAATAATTAAAAATAATTAAAAATAACATTTTTAAGGTTAGAAAATAGCCTTAAACTCACAAAAATACACCAACAAATACCAACTAAAATGGATTAATAAAATCCGTTTACTTACCGAACCATAATGCTATTTATCTAGGTTAATTTCAGTCGTGGTTAAAAACCACTTCGCGTGCATTCAACATCATCAACCGAACGCACCCACTGTGAGTGAATCTTACAACTCCCCTTTTTAATTACACGTTTTGGGGTGTGTCATGTGTTATAAAATAATTAACTCGTTTATTTAAACTTGTGCCATACCATATCGTGATCTAAACTTAGATTGTTTATATTGTTGTGATTATGTATTTCATTTTGTCAACTTATATGAAATTCATTCATTAAGCCCATCAGTTCCTCGTGGGAGACGAGTTGAGCAACGCGTGCCTCAAAACCAATCCATTATTGTTCATGTGTGTATTATTGAGTTTATATTGTTTGTAGTTATGTCTTTCATATTATCATGATTATGCAATTCATTCATTAGGCCCATCAGTTACTCGTGAGAGACGAGTTGAGCAACGCGTGCCTCTAAACGATCCATTATTGTTCATGTGTGTATTGTTTAATATTAAATTGATTTATGAATAAGTTTACATCTATTTTTACTCATGTGTGGTTGTGCACTTTATTTCATAATCAATTAAATAAACTTGTTCAAATGTTTTCCATAGGATTCACTCGCCAACTTTTTGTTGATCCAAAAACCCTTTTACACATGATACAGGTGAACAGGATGAAGCAAGGAAACATAGGAAATGCCTTAGAAGAAAACAAATAAGCTTAGATTGATGTTTAGGTCATTGATGTAATTATGATTGTAAATTTCCATTAAATTGTATTAATGAATATGAAACGTTAAAATAAATGTCATGAGCTTTGAGGGTAACCCAATCATGCCCCGATCACCTTTTCCGCTGCGGGTCGGGGTGTGACATCCAAGACTCGATCAAGATCCACATGTGTAAATGAATGTAAGATGAAAAATTAAGAGTAGAATTTGTCTAGCAGGAATGAGAAAGGTTTCGGGGACGAAACCTCCTTTAAGGGGGTAGATTTGTAACCTCCTTTAATTGACTAGTATGTTTCTTTGTGTGATTGCATAGAATAAAATAATCAAGCTATTTAACATAGTTAAATAGTTAGTTAAGTAACAAGAGAATGAAAATTAGCGTTATTGGTGACATAAGAATAACTAGAAGGTTCAGTATGTGTGTGTGAGTATTGAATATTGTATAGATTAGATATTTGCACACGACCCAAGTGCGAACAAGAAGTGACTCGTACGAGTGACAATGTCATTCGTACGAGTGATAAACATCTCACTCGTACGTGCTCACGCCTATATATATGTGATGTGTGTTCATTGTTTGAGAGTTTTGGAAGCCCCCCAAGGGGAAACGCTGGTGGATTTTCTCAAGGAATTTCCGCCAGCCAAACAAGATGTATACTACCGAAGCTTCCACTGATTCTGTTTCTACTCCCTCTTTATAACATTCTACCTAATCGGTACTATCTTACGCCCAAACTTCCGTCTGGAACCACCGTCACGGAACTCACAAAAGTGGTATGTACGCCAAGTGTATGATAAAATGTCTAAGTGAAGTTAGGATGTAAAATTGCATGATGTGGCTTGACATATATGAATGAAATATGTTAATGATATAATTAGTACTAAAACAATCAGAAGAATGTGCTATAAATGGAACTCATACAAGAATTCAGAATGTATGTTTTGGGTAAGATCATACATTAGGAGCTTGTACCATGTAGTTAGATAGTGCGATGTTCATCTTGTATTTGATTGATTGTTAGTTGAAATCAAGAAGTGAAAGTGTACTATGTCCATAGCATACAGACTCACTAGCGACGATGTTGGTGCATTATTTCTATTGCCTACGTCTAGGATGTGTCGATATTGTATTTAAGGCTTAAACGTCATTTGTATATATGTTATTAATTGTTTTATATGAGTTGTAATACACTCCTGCAAGTGAAGTACTTGGCTCGTACGAGTGACACTCTGTCACTCGTACGAGGTGATCACTCACACGAGTCAAGTCTCTGTTCCACACACTCCAATGCGAGTCATGTCGACCTATAAATAGAGGAGTGTTAGTTCAATTTGTACAGCAAAGCCCCGCTGATTTGTTTACTCGCGTCTGTACTTGCACGTCAATTAATGCAATTCAGAGCAGTTAAACAGTAAGAACTTTCTTGTTGATTTGTCATCCTCTCTAGCAATGAATTCTGCCTCTGCTAGTTGAGTTAGATCAAACCGGTTGCTCATCGAAGGAGTCGATCCCCCGTTCACAAGTGGTATCAGAGCCTTGAGGCCTGATCTGCTAACAAACATAAAGTTCTGCAGACTACCAACTGTTTTAGATCAGATTCACTGTTGTAGCTTTCTACTTCTACATTTCTCCCTAACTGATCTCGGATTTGGACGAAATTATGGAAAAATTGGACTAGGATTCTAGGAATTCACGTTAAAATACATTGTAATCAATCCTTAACGATTTCAGATCTAAAATCAAGCTTAATCATGTTAAAATTGGTAAATTTCATCCGTTTGGAGACTTAGTTGTTTCGGACTAGTAGAAGGACCACTCGCACGAACAACTTTCCGTACAATCTAAGGACCATTCATACGAGTAAGTAACCAGAAGTTCCTAAAAATTTACAAGTGTGATTCGCACTAGTTACACATTCGAACGAGTATATCATTCGTACGAGCGAATTTTCATCCGTACGAACAATTTCATTGTTCGCACGAGTTACTTGTTTTTGTTATCTTGTCCGTACAGTTTTTGGTTCGTACGAACGAATCTTGATCGCACGAGTTGTTTGTTATCCACACGAAAGAATTTTTCCGGACTAATCAGTTTGTTCGAAAAGTGTGTTTTTGAATTTTTTATAGAAAAATGGCCGAAGAATTCTACAACGCATTCGCTACATCGGCAGTCACAACCACAGCGGCTCAAAACATGAATCTCGAAAACGAGATGGGTACCATGACCAAACCGCCAAAATTAATGAACCTAGAAGACTTCAAAAGTTGGAGCAAACGGTTCATGAATTGGGTCCATGCAAATCACTTTACTTGCTGGTTCGCTATCGAAGTTAAATATCAGGCTCCTGTTGGTCAAAATGGTCTCGAAAAGACTCTAGCTCAACTCTCAGATGTTGAAAGGGAAAGGTTCATAAACGAAAAGAAAATGATGAACATTCTACAACAATCCATCAAAGATGATATTATTGCGTTATTACAACACGATGATGATGCACAATCATTGTGGAATGCTCTCCGTTTAAAGTTCCAGGGAAGTGCTCAGCTTCGAAAGAGTAAACGGGCGTTGTTAAGTAAAGAGTTTGATATCTTTACGTTGATTAAAGGTGAGACAGTGGAACAATTGATCGAAAGATACTGTCATTTGGTGGTGCAAATGAAGAGAATGGGAATCATCAAGACCAACGAAGAACTTGTTGATAAGTTAGCTGATTCTCTACCGCAAGGCGAATGGTCCACGTATTTGACCATCTTGAAGAATGGAACCGAGTATGGTAATTTTTCATTGCCACGATTCATTGAAAGACTGGAGGGACATGAACTTGAAATGCAAAATATGGCGAAGAACAAAACCGTCCAAGTTTAACACGATGTTAATCTATACTTCAAGAATAGTTTTGCTACTCAAATTCAGTCTCCGAAGATCCAGACCGCCTTCAGCGCTTATAGCACGCCAAGCTCGCCATCAAACTTAAACAGTGGCTTTCAATCATTTCCTACAGTTAATCCTCACACATCTCAAAGCCCACAGTCGTCACATGGATCAAGCACTCCTCAAATTAACCAGAACAGTCAGTCAAATCCTACTTAAAGGGTTCTTCAATGCAATATCACAGTGGATTTCCAAAATGCACAAAACTTTGATGAGAAAACCGCGAAGAACACATGTCTCTATAGCATCGGTTCTCGAATCCTATGATAGTCTTGTAGCAGGAAGGATTAGGAATTCTGAAATGACTAGAGAGGACTACGACTAGATTGATCCAGTAGAGATGGAGTTGATCGACATAAAGTGGTGTATGGCATCTATTGTTCGATGCGCACAACGCTTATGGAAATTACGGGAAAAGAGAACTTAGGAGGTTTGGATGGAAAATAGGATTTGACAAATCCAAAGTTACTTGTTTTAAGTGTCGGGAAATGGGTCACTTTAAGTGTGAATGCCCAAATAGAGAAGCTCAAGGGAACCAGAACCCATTTGCCGATGACTATTACAAAAAGGCTATTTACCATCGTCCTCAACCAAGAATTCGCATGGTGCAGATCGAAGATAAACAGCCGAAGACCAAAGATAAAGCACTAGTGGTTATTCAGGAAGATGAGGGCTTTAACTGGAACAAATATATTTCCAAGAATGAGATCTGGCTTTGGTTGCTGAGATAATCGAAAAACCTAAAGAAGAATCGGAGGCATCTTTTGATGAGGAACCAGAAGATGATTATTACTATCATACATCATCAGAAGAGGAGGAACTTTTGAACAGTGCTTTTAAACACCTCTTTCCTAACAATATGTTGAAAAATTTTGCAGGTTATTATGCACCAAGTCATCAATCATCTTGCAAAGAGCAAAAGAAGCCGGTTGTTGAAGAAAGAGCTGAAGAGAAGATGGAGAAGTTGTCGGATGACATCAGCAAGGCATGCATGGCAAACGTCAATGAGGTAAATGAGTCTAAGAGTGAGTTTGTGGTAGAAAAACCATGTCTAAAATGTGCTAGCAGTGTAATGAATGTGTTGTAAAAAACACACGATATACTGCGCTCAAAAGTTTAACAGATAATTTGTCCAGTGATTACAAATCAACTAAAGAAGCATAAGATAAATTAAGTAACTCTTTAAACAATACACAAAAGCACTCAAAGAAAGTAACACAACACTTTTATGCTCAAAGTGACAGTAATGGACAAGCAAATGGCCATTAATATTCACTTAAACACTATCACTGAGCTAAAGAGTGAGCTTGAGTAGGTAAGAATTGAAACTGAACGGGTTAACAAATGTTAATTAGTTATTCAACAAGCTCTTACGTCATTGATCACATTTTACCTAAAATTGAAAACAAAGAAGAATCAGAAAAGGATAAAAACAAGAGTGCGAGTTACGACCAAGTTCCACCCCCTATGTGGAATATTATGCATGTAAAAAGCCAGCAGGGGTGGAGAAGGCACTCAATCTAAAACTGAAAAATGAATAATCAAATGAGTTGCCGACAAACATCGACGTAACTTACATAACTTTTGATAGTGCAATGTGACTCTGAGGTGGTTAAAACTGTGGTAAAAATGTTTTAAAAAATGAATCTGAAAAGTCTGAGTCTAATGCTGAACCATCGGAAAATAGTTTAATGACTGATCCAAACGTTATAGTTTATAAAATGCAAGGATCAAATATACTATTTTCCGATGAGGACTTTCCCATCCAGAACGTGAATCTGGATCGTGTTGATAAATTGTTCAAGCTTGTGTAGGTAAGTCATGCCGATTTAGATAAACATGATGTATCTTTCTAAAATCCAACCGACCCTATTATCATAAAAACAGAGATTATCCTAAAATAAGAGGGCAGGGTTGGGTTTCTAAAAGTAACGAATGAACAACAAATCCCAAAAACTAAACATTACAAAGAAAATCAACTTTTTTTTGGGTCAACAACAGAGAATGATAAAGAAATCATCAGAACAAATCGAATGATGATTTCAAGAAAGAGAAAGAGAAAAGGAAACAAGATTTGGAGTCTTCTGTTACAAATGTCAAAATGTTGGGCACATTGCAAGATATTGCTCACAAGAATCTCCAAAACATGTTTCTCATTTTAAAAAGTTCTCCAAGGACGAGAAACAAAAGGCACCTATGGTTGCGCCAAAGCAAATCTTGAAAAGAACGAATGAATCCTACAAAAATGGTAAACCAATTCTTCAACGTAGTTCAAAATTTGAAATTGGTGAAACATCAACTAAACATTGCCAAATGGATTCTAAATTTTATGCTAAAAAGGCAAATCTGAAAACGCAAACATGGGTGGCAAAAGTGAAACCGTCCAAGGTAGAACCAAAACCTTCTGTTCCACACAAAACCGAGCCTAAAAAGAATGATAAAAATAAGGTAGGTCCGAAATTCGACATTCCGAACCCACCCATGACCAAACAGGCTTGGGTTTCTTTGTTTAAATAGTTTCTTCCATATGTGTGCAGGGACTCCCACGATCAATAATGTCTAAATGGGTAATGGATAGTGGAGCCTCAAGGCACATGACAGGGATGCTTGCGTTGTTACACGACGTTAAAGCTATCCGGGAGGGTATGTAGGTTTTGCCGGAACGCAAGGAGGAAGGATTGTCGGTGAAGGAATTCTCACAAATGGAGTTGTATCGTTTGATAACGTGAACTACATCACGAAACTTGAGAACAATTTACTCAGTATTTCGCAGATTTTGACAAGAAATTCATGACGCATTTCAATGATAAAGAATGCTTGATCTTAAAACCGAGTTTCAAGATTCTGGAGGAATGGATTCTGATGCGAGTACCAAGAGAAAATGATTTGTATGTTCTAGATATGAGTGTCGCTTCAACAACATCGAAGAAAGTTCAATGCTTTGTTTCCAAAGCTACCGAGAAAGAGTCGATACTATGGCATAGAAAGATGAGGCACATTAATCTGCGAAAGATAATTTGTCTTGTGCATAACGACCTAGTGGAGGGAGTTAATTTGAAGAATTTCCAATTATCCGATGATTGCTTGAGCTGTAAAAAGGGGAAGTAGCACAAGAAATCGCACCCACGAAAGCTGTTGAATTCTATCAAGCAACCACTAGAGAGGCTACATATGGATCTTTTCGGACCAGTAAACGTCAAAAGTATATCTGGTGATCTATATTGCCTAGTCGTTACAGATGATTATTCAAGATTCTCATGGTTTTTCTTTCTAGAGAGCAAAGACGAAACATTTGAAACTCTAATGATTCTCTTCAGAAAACTAGAAAACCTGTATCATCTGCCAATCAAGAGAATCCGCAGTGACAACGGTACAGAGTTCAAAAACAAGAGGATGCTCGAATTTTGCAATGAGAAGGGGATTCTTCATGAATTCAGTGCTCCTTATACTCCACAACAAAATGGGGTTGTTGAACGAAAGAATCACACACTGATCGAGACTGCTAGAACTATGCTAGCCGATTTGAAATTGCCAATCAGTTTCTGGAGTGAAGCAGTCGCGTCAGCGTGTTACACCTTGAATCGTGTGTTAACAGTTAAGCCTCACAACAAGACGTGTTTCGAGTTACCAAATCAGCGAAAGCCCAACCTTGCATTTCTGGAGCCATTTGGATCACCGTGTACTGTATTGGACCTGGCTGGTAAATTTGGTGCCAAATCCTTGGAAGGATTCTTTGTAGGTTATGCTACTCCTCAGAAACGTATCTTTTTGCCCAGTCTTAACCAGGTTATTCTTGCGCAGCATGTTGTTTATCAAAGATATACTAAGCCAACGCAAAAACCTTGGGATCCGTGGCTGTTTAACTACGATAGTTTGTGGAATTCTTTCAACCTGCCAGATGTGCCATCAGAAGAAGAACTTGTTATGCTCTTTCAACAACATCAAATATCGAATCAAGAACAAGTTACCAGACCGTTAGTGATTTCCCCGTCACTTCCTATATCTACCACGTCTAATGTAGGTCCGAGCACTACTCTTCAAGACTCTGTCCCTGTACCCATTGTCAACACTACCGAATCATTTGCCCAGCAACAGCCAAATGCTGACTTTGATCAGGAACCGACTTTCAACGATGGTGGATCCAGTTCCGATGAAGGATCTGAGCAGATTGAAAGCTTCTTGAACACACAGGCTGATCAGTCAAACATCAGGAATGAAGCTTCATCATCTGTACCGGTTGTGGATGAAGTCGTCATAAATTTGCAAACGCAAGTAGATGTTCCGAATGAAGTGATGCCGAGGACGCTGTCATATCATCCTTCAGAGAATATTATAGGCAGCTTACAATCGGGAGTGCAAACTCGCAATCAGATCAACAAGGATCTAAGTTTTTTCTATAGTCGTATTGCTCCACTTCAAACCAGACTTTCTAATAGTTGTTTTGTTTGTCAGGTTGAGCCCGGGAACTGGAAAGACGCGTTAAAGGAAGAGAGCTGGGTGGACGTGACGCAAGAGGAGTTGCTTCAATTCCAGAAACTGGGTGTCTGGAAGCTTGTTGACCTACCCGATCATCACAAAAAAATAAACACTAGATGGGTCTTCAAGTGCAAGCGTGATGACAGAGGGATTGTAGTGCGCAACAAAGCTCGACTAGTGGTTCAAGGTTTTCATCAGCAAGAAGGGATAGATTACACCGAAGTCTATGCCACGGTCGCCCGTCTTGAAGCAATCCGCATATTCTTGGCCTTTGCCTCATGGAAAGGGTTCAAGGTGTACCAGTTAGATGTCAAATCTGCTTTCCTGTATGGAAAAGTAAAAGAGGAGGTGTATGTCGGCCAACCACCGGGTTTCGTTGATCCAATGCACAAAGACAAAGTTTACCTTCTGAACAACGCCATGTATGGTCTACATCAAGCCCGGAGAGCTTGGTACGAAACGCTGTCACAACATCTTACATACAACGACTTTATCATAGGAACCGTAGATTCTACCCTCTTTACAAAAAACGTGGATGGGCATTTGATTATCGTACAGATATATGTGGATGATATTATCTTCGAATCGACAAATGACAAGCTGTGTAAAGACTTCAAACAAGTCATGAAGCGCAAATTTGAAATGAGCGCAATGGGGGAGATGAAGTTATTTTTAGCACTTCAGGTCGATCAATTGCCTGATGGTATCTTTATCCATCAGACGAAGTATGTTCATGACATATTAGAGAAATTCAATATGGCAGGAACTAAACCAGCATCAACCCCATTAGCTCCTAATCACGGTATTTGTCCAGATCTTACTTGAGTCAAAGTTGACGAAACTTTATACCGCTCCATGATCGGATCCTTGATGTATCTCACTGTTTCTCGACCAGATATCATGTATCCAACATGCATGTGCACCCGTTATCAGTCTAATCCAAGAGATTCGCACTTGCTCGCCGTCAAACGTATCATGAGATATTTGAAGGGATTTCCAAGCACCGACTTGTGGTACCCTAGAAATGACGACTTCAATCTTGCATGTTACATGGATTCTGATTTCGGTTGCTGAAAACTTAACACCAAATCTAAGACGGCTGGTTGCCAGTTCTTTGGAACCCATTTGGTAACATGGCAATGCAAGAAACAGACCGCGGTCGCTCTCTCTACCTGTGAGGCTGAATACGTTTCAGCATCCAGCTGTGGTGCCCAGATTCTCTGGATTCAACAGCAGATGAGAGACGTCAGACTGCAATTTCTTGATACGCCAATATATGTAGATAACCAGGCTGCGATCAATATCACTAAAAACTCATGTCAACATTCTTGAACAAAACATATTGAGATTCGACACCACTTATCCATGATTGCTACGAGAAAAAGCTGGTTAGAATTAAAAAAGTCCACACTGATGACCAAAAAGCAGATTTTTACACCAAATCCTTTGATTGAATAAGATTTAAAAATTAAATGTATACGTAATCTGTCATCAGGCACGAGGTTAAGTTTGAGGATGACGATGACTTGATGTGATAAATCATCAGTTTGACGAATTTTATGTATATTCTTTCTTAAAAACTCTAGAAAATCCAAAAACATGTTTTTTATTTTAGGGGGAGAAATTTTGGGAAAATACAAAAACATTATCGAAGTTAAAAAGAGTTTTTTGTGAAAAAGGGAGATCATATTATTTCAATATGACAGTCATAATATGCTAAAGAATTAGAATGATTAAACAAATAATTAAACAGATCTTACTGAGGATTTGCCAATAGGCCTCACTCGTTCAGTAAATTGTTGTCAAGATATAAACCTAAAATGAAAACCTGAATAACGTGTGGGGTAACATCTCTCGGATAATGGAGTTATTACTCTGAAATTTCGTTTGAGACAATGCCAGATTCTGCGATACTAGGTCTTTATATTTAATCGATATCTGGGGTATTATCCGAGTTCTTCTGATTTTGCGTAAGCAATGACCTAGAACTTGTATAATACTTTACGCATTATTCGCCCAACAAGCTGCATAAAAAATGATAATGTCATAACCTTTGTGACATCTGCAGTTCAAAAGATTCCTTTATGGAACACCACCTAAAGACGAGCCTTCATCTCTTTGTTTGTACAGTAGAACTAACCTGAGCTCTCAAGGTCTCGCAATTCACCCCTTTACAGATATCAGTTAATATATTCACCTGTGAAATGAAATTCGGGGAATCTCGATACGGGAGTATATTCTGAGATGGGACACATAGTTATTTCATGTTCTTAAAATTACCTAACATATCTTTAAACAATTGAGAAACGAGAAGAGGTTTAAGTGGATAAGAATATTGGTAATATAGATAAATCTGGTTAAAAGCTTAATGAGTATACCAAGATCAACGGTACTGGTGATCTGTTAAACACTTGGTATGATCTTCTTGAAACACAAAACTCACAAAAATATGTATCTTTACTTGTCATTTCTTTTCAGAAAAATCCTAAAATACAAAAAGATTTTTAGTTTCCTTAGCTTTTTAGTTTTCTTTTAATCTACCGACGATGTAAACACGATAGTTGAAGTCATGGCGACATCTTGCTGAGGGAAATCTGAAGACCATGGTTGGGAGCTAATCTTAATCGAAAATATTCTTGAACGTCAATAAAGTTCACTAATTTGAAACTTTAGAATTTAAAATAAATCGTTTTTGGTCAAAAATGGTCAACCAAGGTCTAACTTGGACTTGGTAGACAAATCAGTTAACCAGGGTGATTAACTTTGACTTGGTTAACTAAGTGGGTATTAAATAGAAACATTGCATAAAAAATCAAAAATATCAAAAAGTTTTCCAAGTTTCGGAACTGATTCGTGCGAGTCTCACTAACTCGTACGAACCAAGTTTGGGCTTCCTTCGTACGAACCAAGTGTGGGCTTCCTTCGCACGAACCATTGGTTCGTACGAATGAGCCTAACTAGTATAATAACTCACCCTCTTCGAACGAACCAACATTATTCTTCTGTGCGAACTGAGGGAACTTTTATGCGAATACGTTCAAAACTTCACATTTCTTAACATTTATCGAGAACTATTACATTAGGGTGGTTGATCCGTACACCTCTTTCAATGGGGAAGGTACTTTTGCTCAATCCTAGCCGTTATAATGCCGAATTTGGACCAAGCGGACTTAAAACATAGATTTAGGTAGATTGGATTGGTAAAACTTAAAATTGACCTTAAAACGTTAATATCGGCCCTAATAACCTATAAATCGACTATCAATTTGTTAAAAAACAACATGATTTAAGTTTGGTTTAAACTTGGTGTTTTTGGAACGGCTCAATGTTCGTACGAAGGACCATTCGTACAAACTATATTTGTTAAGAATTTTTTATTCATACGAAGCATGGTTAGTAACGAAGCAAGTTTGGTGAAGTTTTTGAAAATTGTTTAACTCTTAAATCACTCATATGAAGTAGTGATTCGTATGAATGATAACTTGTTCCAAACTTGTAAAAAATTCTAAGTGTTGACTCGTACGAATGATCTTGAAAGTTGAATATTTTGAAAATGTTTCTAACGGCTTTGAATTCTTTTTGTACAGCTCAAGAAAATGTCATTTTCTCCATTTCACAACATCTGTTGTTTGCTGGACGAAACTATACAGGAGATTGCAGCTTATATGGACGCACTAGATTTTTTGGGCAGGATTCTGATTACAAAAGCGCTCATAGATCGATATACCGTTTATAGATCTCATGTTGAATACTTCTGGAACGCAACAGAGTACGATTCTGAAGAAAATGCGGTAGTATCGGCGGTAAAGATTGATGATGAAGATATCCAGGTTAAAATAACGGAAGATTTGATCCGAAAGGTTTTGGATTTCAAGGATAACGCAGACGATCCTACGGGTTTTCGGAGTACATGGTGAAGGGTTGTTTTTACAAGATGGGATATGCTGGTTTTGTCAATGCCACGCCATTCAAGAAAGGAAATCTCAGTGTGCCTTTCCATTATATTTCTCATGTTGTTGCTCACGCATTAAGTCATCGCAAAGGAGGATTTGATGATCTGGTTGACTACCAAATGTGTATAATCACTACACTAATCCTAAACCTGCCATATAACTTCTCTAAAGTTATATTTACAGAGATGGTGCAAAACGTAGAGAGGGAAAAGTTCTTGCAATACCCTCGGTTCATACAGATGTTGTTAGATCATTTACACCCTAACTTGAAGAAGAAGAAGGACCGTGTTAAAGTTAGAGCACATGAATGTTTCTACATTGAAGAAGATGAATCTACATTTGAAGACTTTTCCGAATGCTAAACCCGTTTTTGGTGCAATAGTTGACAAAGATTACATTTCTCAAGCACTGGGTAAGTGGAGGAAAGATGACAGTGGTGATGAGAGCGATGAGTTAACTGTGCTTGAAAGTTTTATTGCTAAGTGAAGTTCATGGTTTGTGAAGGAGGCGAAAAGGATGTTAAAAAGAAAAGCAACGGATACATCTTCCACTACTGTAATGTTAAATAAAAAATCAGCTGCTGAAAGTTCTGGGTTGCGCAATGAACCAGATGTTGAAGAAAACATTGAAGACATCACTGCAGATATCGAGCGACAAGCTTTTGGTGGAGAGAAAGAAGCTGAAGATGCATCATCTTCGAGCACGAATTCTGATGAGAGACGCGCTGGTGAACGTAAAAGAGCCAAAAAGAGTGAGGCAAAGCATCAGGCTGAGATAAAGAGAAAAGCAGAAGCGCGAAAGCGCAGCGCGGCAGGAGAAGATGATACAACGTATGTACCTCAGGATCAGATACAGATACTCCTGTGCACACACCGATGAAGAAAAAGGCACGAAGGTTTAAATGCCAAGTAGCTAGAAGCTCCGAGTCTCCAACCGTTAGATCAAAAGAGACTGTACAATAGCCGACGATCGAAGAAGAGGTTATTGTTGAACCATCACAACATATTCCAACATCACCACCTTGTCAGGCAGCACCACAATCGCCACCACAACAATCTACTTCGCCACAACAGTCTGCAACTCAACCGCCTCCACAACCAACACCAAGACAAGCTACACCGCAACCGCCACCACACACTTCACAACCCCAATCTCAGTTTGACTTTGACTTTGGAGATATTCCTGGGAGGGAAGATTTTTCATTAAACGACCCGTGTGTTGATGAGTTACAAAAACTGGTCTTGTTGAATACTGTGAAGATAGCGGAGTTGCAGGAACAGATTAATGTGTTGAATGAAGAAAAACATGAGTTACATGAGCAGGTTAATGTTTTGACTGAAGATAAACAGCAGTTAGAAGCCATGCTCGCAAGTAGTGTGTCTGAAAATGAACCTCTACGACTCCGTATGGCTGAGTATGAGGTAGAAAGGCTCCTCAGTGATCGTAGAATGAGTTTGTTTGAGAAGATTTTGGTGAAAAAGTTGGGAGTGAATATTGCGGCAGAAATAGACGAGATAGAGCATGTAGAGGCTAAAGAACGAGTTGCTGAAAGGGAACGCCTTACTAAAGAGTTACCTTACATGCAAGGCAAAGGAAAAGTGAAGGTTGTAGAGGATCCTGTGATTGTTGAAACTAAGCTAGAAGCTGAATCTGAGCCAGTTATTTGTACAGATATTATTGTGTACCAAGTGCCTAACAAGTTTATATTGATCGGGAAGCCTAAAGATGGGGAGATTGATATGTCAAATCTATCTGTAAGACACTGTGAATGGCTTTTGAAGAAAAGCTTAGAAAAAGAAATTGAGAAAGCAGCTGAAGAGTTTGAGGAAGATGAAGATTTAGATGTTGATGGTGATTCAGATTCAGATTCTGATAAGGGTAATGATGATGATAATGTTGGAGGTACTAGTATTCGTGTAACTGATTCTAATGTGAATAAAGAGATTGATTATTCAGTGTACCTCAATGATTCAGCGAACCAAACTACTGAAGAAGGTGTTAAAGATAGGATAGAAGGTTCTTCAAATGCTCAGCAGGCAGGAATCCTCTCGGTGATTGATATATCTACCGTTCCTATCGTAGCCAAAACCAAAGATTTTCTATCTTGAGCATAACGTTGAGGAAGGTGAATTCATTCATAGTTATTCTAAAGAAGAGATCGCAGAATGCTATGTGCGGATGAATAACAATTTGATTTTGAGAACGAGCTGAATGAGATTAGCGCGTTCGAGCCAAATGATTATGTTTTTGAACATGTTGAAGATGCTAACGAGTGTGATCAGTTGTCGTGGAGGATGATCTGATGACGCTGCTAATATTGTCGATCAGGGTACAGAGGACTCCCCAACTTTTACCGAACTATTTGCAGTAGAGAATGCAGATGTGCTGAAACGTAAAGTTGAAGAAGCTGCAAGGCAAGGCACTATTCCTCAACAGTTAAACAAGGCTGAAATTGCTAAGATGAGGAAGAAGTGGTTTAAGAAGTCACCAGCAAAGCGTAAATTCAAACGTCCTCTAGCGTTCTTTACTCGTGACGCTGATATTTCTCTAGGGGACATCATAAGCTGGGGTAGGATTGAATAGCTTAACGTCAATGCGATCAAAAAGGAGTTTGGTATTCAGTATTTCCGATATCTGAGCGACATCAAGTCCTTGCCTTACTGGGATATTAAAGAGTTGGTGCAAACTAAGATGATTAATCTCAAGATGAAATTTCACGACCAGAGGCTTTGGAAGTTGATCAAGCTTGAGGCTTTACATGGTTTTAAACACTAGAAACCTCACTTTCCAAGACGCACCACAAAGATCAATCCAAGTGACGAAAGAGAAGGATGTGACGCTCATCGTAAAAAGGCCGAAAGTAATGAAAAATATGCCATGTTACGGATGGAGCATGATTTCTACCAGAGCTTCAAGTGGTGGCATTATGATTCGAACACAGGAGAGGTGTTATTTGTGTGCACCTGGATGAAGACTCGTGGAAGTTCAAAGAGGAACTAACCGAAGCCGTCATCGCTCACAAACGCATATACGGGGTATGGCGTGGCATTCGAGTACTAGACCGATGTGGCTTGTTAATTGCACGAAGAAAGATATTGATTGCTTGTTTTATAGAAAAATCAGTTATGAATACAAAGATAAAGAACAAGCTCTCCAGTTCCAGAAAGTTGTTAATGTATGCTTTGCAAACGATATTCATTCTGAATCGTGATGGAATACATCTTGGAGGAAGCTGGAGGAGACTGAGCATAAGAAGATAGAAAAGAAGGAAGCTAGAATAGCCGAGCGTGCTCGTATAGCATCACCAAAGAGTTTTCGGTTTGGTAATACAGTGAACCGACCTCCTCCAACGGATCAAACGCCAATTGCATTTGAGGAGCGTCGCAAGCCACCGAAGAGATTTTTTGGTTGTTAAAGAGTTAAATTTTGAGAAGATTTTTTGAAGACTATCCAGACTGCGGCAACATCCAAGGGGAAGTTTGTTGGTGCATTATGTCTATTGCCTACGTCTAGGATGTGTTGATATTGTATTTAGGGCTTAAACACCATTTGTATATATGTTATTAATTGTTTTATAGGAGTGGTAATACACTCGTACGAGTAAAGTACTTGGCTCGTACGAGTGACAATCTGTCACTCGTACGAGGCATTCGCTCGCACGAGTCAAGTCTTTGTTCCACACACTCCAGTGCGAGTCATGTCGACCTATAAATAGAGGAGTGTTGTGTCAGAGCTAAGGAGTGTTAGTTCAGTTAGTACGGCGAAGCCCTACTGATTTTTTACTCGCGTCTGTACTTGCACGTCAATTAATACAATTCAGAGCAGTTAAACAGTAAGATCTTTCTTGTTAGTTTGTCATCCTCTCTAGCAATGAACTCCGCCTCTGCTAGTTGAGTTAGATCAGACCGGTTGCTCATCGGAGGAGCCGATCCCCCGTTCATAGACGAATGATGATGTGATTATATTAAAGTGACTAACTTTGTATGTGGTTTGTCAAATGTAGAATTATGAAAGTATTAGCATGTGTATAAATGGATTATATGTACGTTATATAAGTGACTCATACGAGTGACAATGTCATTCGTACGAGTGGTAAATATCTCACTCGTATGAGTGATAAGTGAATTGCAAGAACGTGAAGGCGGTCATTAATACATGTCAATATATGCGATAGTTGACTAATGCAAGGAAAGAAATATATGAATGGAAAGTAATGAATGTTAGTATATATGATTATAAATATGCTAACAATGATATGATTGTGGTGACATGAACAAAAGTGTGGAGTCATATCATGGTGGACTCAAGCACGAAAGGCTAACGGCTCAAGAGGAGGTAAGGAAGCGAATACGAATACGGACACATAAGGTAAGTGATTTCTGGAATCACTTCTTCTTTTATAAATGATGATTATTAAGTAAAATACAGGGAATTGTGTAAGAAATTATGGGTAAGGATATGAATCAAGGTACGTATGGTTGTGGTAAGTACCAGTAAGTCATCTATGGAACTCATGATAAAAGTGAATGGGTCAAGATGTAGAAAGTATGTGTCGGGTATGGGTTTTGAATGATTATGGTTTGGGAATTCATATAAGAATATTTAAGTAATTATAGTACTAAGGAGAGTATTATTGTAAGCTGGCCATAAATAGTTATCTACGTCAGAAATAACTTGGTATAATCAAACGAGTCAAAATCAAGAAAGTATGATAGTAGTATAGATTTGATTATGATGACATGAGGTTAAGTGTTTAAATGATTCGAGATATTACGGGAGGATACAGGGAGCTTACGAAAGGTTATGGGATGTTATGGGACATTTTGAGTTAGTTAGGGTTGGAACGAGAATAGGAAATCGGTTGTGTAAGTTTAAACAAGGAAAGATAGTGTCGGCATCACAGCGAGGGCGTCGCCGACGGCCTCCATAGCCGTCGCCAACACTGCCCCCTTCTCCTAAAGCTCTAATCAACTGCTTACGCAAATGAGGACTGACTTAACATTTTCGGAAGGCATCGCCGATGCTATAGAAGGGCGTCGACGATGCTTCTCACAAACCTGACAAGTTGTTTTTGTTAGTTATCCGCACAGGGAGTTTCGTATCTCCCAACACCTGTTTTGTAACCCTCAATGAACCCCGAAAAGTGAAAATAACGAATAAAGAGTTACGTGAACTTATCGAATTGTGATAATGATTGTCGAAAATAATTAAGTATGTAAGCATGTATGTGTATGGCTAACTTATATGTTAGTGGTGGAATCCTTAGGTATGATGAATAGAAGTAAGCATGTGCACAGGTTCGTATGTATAAGACTTATTTATGTGAATGTTGTGACTAAATATGTTAGTATATTTTTATGGGAATGTAAGTGGCATGTAAGGGCTTGATATATGTATATATGACTTCAATACGTATGAGCATTAAAGTTACTAATTATTATCCAAGAATGAAATGAAAGTGCAAGTTTACTATTGTTGACTTATGAAGACTGACGATTAGGATGCAAGATCATACATGGAACTTAAAGGGTTGAAGATCGAGTCGAGGAGCAAGGATTGTACGGGAAAAGCGGACTCATAGCTTGTATTAATGTATTACATTTGAGTCCAACGTGAAATAAGGCGGTCATTAGTACATGTCAATATATGCGATAGTTGACTAATGCAAGGAAAGAAATATATGAATGGAAAGTAATGAATGTTAGTATATATGAATATAAATATGCTAACAATGATATGATTGTGGTGACATGAACAAAAGTGTGGAGTCATGTCATGGTGGACTCAAGCACGAAAGTCTAACGGCTCAAGAGGAGGTAAGGAAGCGAATACGAATACGGACACATAAGGTAAGTGATTTCTGGAATCACTTCTTCTTTTATAAATGAAGATTATTAAGTAAAATACAGGGAATTGTGTAAGAAATTATGGGTAAGGATATGAATCAAGGTACGTATGGTTGTGGTAAGTACCAGTAAGTCATCTATGAAACTCATGATAAAAGTGAACGGGTCAAGATGTAGAAAGTATGTGTCGGGTATGGGTTTTGAATGATTATGGTTTGGGAATTCATATAAGAATATTTAAGTAATTATAGTACTAAGGAGAGTATTATTGTAAGCTGGCCATAAATAGTTATCTACGTCAGAAATAACTTGGTATAATCAAACGGGTCAAAATCAAGAAAGTATGATAGTAGTATAGATTTGATTATGATGACATGAGGTTAAGTGTTTAAATGATTCGAGATATTACGGGAGGATACGGCGAGCTACGAAAGGTTATGGGATGTTATGGGACATTTTGAGTCAGTTAGGGTTGGAACGAGAATAGGAAATTGGTTGTGTAAGTTTAAACAAGGAAAGATAGTGTCGGCATCACAGCGAGGGCGTCGCCGACGGCCTCCCTAGCCGTCGCCAACGTTGCCCCTTCTCCCAAAGCTCTAATCAACTGTCTACGCAAATGAGGACTGACTTAACATTTTCGGAAGGCATCGCCGACGCTATAGAAGGGCGTCGACGATGCTTCTCACAAACTTGACAAGTTGTTTTTGTTAGTTATCCGCACAGGGAGTTTCGTATCTCCCAATACCTGTTTTGTAACCCTCAATGAACCCCGAAAAGTGAAAATAACGAATAAAGAGTTACGTGAACTTATCGAATTGTGATAATGATTGTCGAAAATAATTAAGTATGTAAGCATGTATGTGTATGGCTAACTTATATGTTAGTGGTGGAATCCTTAGCTATGCATGAATAGAAGTAAGCATGTGCACAGGTTCGTATGTATAAGACTTATTTATGTGAATGTTGTGACTATAATATGTTAGTATATTTTTACGGGAATGTAAGTGGCATGTAAGGGCTTGTATATATGACTTCAATACGTATGAGCATTAAAGTTACTAATTATTATCCTAAGAATGAAATGAAAGTGCAGGTTTACTATTGTTGACTTATGAAGATTGACGATTAGGATGCAAGATCATAGATGGAATTTAAAGGGTTGAAGATCGAGTCGAGGAGCAAGGATTGTACGGGAAAAGCGGACTCATAGCTTGTATTAATGTATTACATTTGATGAGTTAATCAAAAATGAATGTTATAATTTTTCCAAGAAAGTGTCCAACATTTTATAAATGAACTTTCAAGTATGTTATATGGTCAATAGATAAAGAATTTTTGAGTTGGTATTTCCGCTGCGTCACTTAGGATCAAAACGTATTTGGTTGTTTCAAACTGGTTTCATGAAGAGAAAGGCCACCATACGAACGATTGCTTTCAACTCAATAAAAGAATTGAGGAGGCTGTCAAGTCTAGGGAACTAGCCCACTTAGTGAAAGCGGTAAGGGACAAGATGGCTGAAGGAAAAACCAAAGAAGTGAACATGTTGGATGTTGATGGAAAAGCTTCCTACAAATGATCATGCCTGGAGGCTTGGGAACGACAATACGTCTGCTTCCCACCACCCAAAGGGGACTTGTTATCCAAACCCTTGGTAGTAGAAGCTATATTGGGAACACTCAAGACATACAAAGCCTACATTGACATTGGAGCAGCAATAGAGATTATGTTTTAAAAGTGCTTCAATCGTCTCAACAATGATGAACATTCAAGGCTTCAACCATCCGAATCCTCCATCAAAGGTATCGACGACATACGCATCAAGCCTTTGGGCCACCTTTGTGGTGATCAACATTCCCTCCAACTATGATGTTATCATAGGTAGGCTAGGGCAAAGTGCATTTGGAATGGCCGTTTCAGTTGGCCATGGCACTGTGAAGGTCCCTACTTAACGAGGGATAGCAACCCTTCACCTAACACAAGAAGCTTTCTAGGTTGAAGGAGAGAGTTCAAAGAAAAATGAGGAAGATGAACAAGGATGGATCATTAACCCAAAATATCCTCAACAAAGGATAAGGGTTAATACCAACCTTACTAAAGAAACCCTCTCTTATATCAAAAAGTTGCTCCTGCACAATATGGACATCATTGCATGGTGTCCCGAAGACATGACCGGAATCCCCCAAAGTATTGCCGAGCACGAGCTCAAAATTCCATGTCATGTAAAACATGTTCTCCAGCAAAAGAGAAGCCTAGCCCCAGATAGAAGCCTTGTAGCCTATCAGGAGGTTGAAGGGCTTGTTCAAGCCGGAATCCTCCGAGAAGTCAAGTATCATTCTTGGATAGCCAACCCGGTAATGGTTCGTAAACCGGATGGATCCTAGAGAATGAGCATTGACTTCAAAGACCTAAATAAAGCATGCCCAAAGGATTGCTATCCATTACCAGAAATCAACCTAAAGGTTGATTTGCTGCATGCTTCCCTCTCAAATGCTTTCTTGATGCCTATAAAAGATAACATCATATTCAAATGAAGCAAGAAGACGAAGAGAAAATGACATTCCATACTGACAAAGGTATATTTTGTTACCAAAAAATGACTTTTGGTTTAAAAAATGTAGGGGCAACTTATCAACGTTTGGTAGACAAAGCATTTGCAAACAAATAGGCAAAAACATGGAAGCCTACGTTGATGATTTGGTGATCAAAAGTAAAACCAAAGGTCAAATGCTTGATAATATACAAGAAACTTTCCAGAACCTAAGAAAGATCAACATGAAGCTTAATCCTATAAAGTGCTCATTTGGATTTGAAGAAGGCAACTTCTTGGGACATATAAAGGCTAATCCTAACAAGGTTAAAGCCATCCTCGACACAAAGTCCCCACAAACCAAGAAAAAGGTGGAAAGCTTGAACGGAAAGCTTGCAGCCTTGAAGCGTTTCACGTCGAAGCTAGCAGAAAAGTCCCTACCTTTCTTCAAAACCCTTCAAGGGTGCACAAATAAGAAAGACTTCTGATGGACAAAAGAGGCAGATGAAGCTTTCAACTAAATGAAGCAACACTTGGCTTCACACCCAGACATTGCCGCTCCGAAAACGGGGGAACTAATCTCTTTCTATCTTTCGGTTGCTGAGGAAGCTATCAGCGTGGTCCTGACACTTGAACGAAACAAAGCTCAGGTACCTGTTTACTTCTTCAGCAAAACTTTAAAATTGAGAGAGACCAAGTACACCCCCCCCCCATTGGAAAAACTTACTCTAGCCCTAGTAAAAACCGCCAGAAGGCTTAGAAGGTACTTTTAAGCACACCCAATACAAGTGGTCACTGACCAACCCATAAAAAGTGTGCTTGAAAAACTAGAAACTTTCGGGCGATTAGCCAAATCGGACGTGGAATTAGGTGAACACAGCATCACCTACATTCCAAGGAAGGCTGTCAAAGCCCAAATCTTGGCTGATTTCATTGTGATAATTCCAAAAGAAACATGAACGGAAGTTAACACCACTATGGCTTAACCATCTGACCCGGATGCCTGGAGGCTTTTTACCGATGGAGCTTCCAGCCTTGAAGGGTCAGGGGCCGGCTTAGTGCTAATCAACCCCAAAAACTTAGAGTTTACATGTGCTATTCGGCTCAAATTTCAGAAACCAATAACGAAGCCGAGTATGAAGCACTCATTGCCAGACTCAAGCTAGCTAAAAAGATGGATGTCCAAAAGCTTCAAGTCTTCACAGACTATTTAATTGTTTCAAACCAAGTAATGATAACTACATAGCCAAGGAACCTAACATGAAGAAGTACAAGGAGAAAGCAAAGGAACTCATGAGTACATCCCAATCATGTAGCATCAAACAAGTTCCAAGATCACAAAACAAGAAGGCCGACGCACTAAGAAAGCATGCATCTCTCACATTTTCTCATCTCACCAAGAAAGTATTAGTCGAGGTATTAAAGACACCATTCATCCAAGAACTTGAAGTACAAGTCGTAATTACCGAGGAAGGGCCAAACTGGATGACCCCTTTGATCAAAGTCCTGAGAAATGGTGAATTACCGAATGATCAAACAGAGGCTGAAAGGGTTCGTATCAAGTCAAGGCAGTATGTGCTACAAGGAGAAGTCCTGTATAAAAAAGGTTACCTTGCACCACTACTCCGATGCGTTGGCCTAGAACAAATCCAGTGTCTGATAAAGGTGGTTCACGAGGGAATAAGTGGAGCCCACTATGGTCGAAGGTCGGTAGTTGCAAAGTTGATGAACCTTGGATACTTTTGGCCTTCCATACATCATGACACTACTAGACAGCTGAAGAAATGTGAAGCTTGTCAGTTGCATGCTCCAATACCTAAAAGCCCCAAGCATGACCTTGTCTCTATCTCCTCAGCTTGGCCATTTCACAAATGGGGCATGGACATCGTTGGTCCATTCCCACCGGCCAAGGGAGGAGTCAAACTTTTGCTGGTAGCCGTTGATTACTTCACCAAGCGGTGAGAAGTAAAACCATTGGCCAAAATTTCGGGAAAATAGGTCATTGATTTTGTTTGGGAAAGCATATTTTGTCGATTTGGGCTTCCAGGAGTACTAGTAACCGACAACGGAAAACAGTTTGCCAAAAATCCTTTTAGCTCTTGGTGCAAAGAGTTCAGGATAACTCAAGTATTTAGCTCGGTTGCTTATCCACAGTGAAACGACAGGTTGAAATTACAAATCGAAGCATTGTTGAAGGTATTAAACCCCGATTGGGAAGACACGACAACAACTGGCTTGAAGAGTTGCCTAATGTCTTATGGGCAATCCGAACAACCGAGAATACAAGCCATAAGAAAACACCTTACAGTCTAGTGTTTGGAACAGAAGCTGTAATCCCAGCGGAAATCAGAGTTCCAACTCAACGAATGCTCAACGTAGACCTCGAATCAAACAAAACAGAGACCATGTTAAACTCGGAACTCCTCGAAGAAATTCGCGATCAAGCCGCTGTGCAAGAAGCTATGTACAAACAAAAGATGGAATCTTATTACAACACATCGATGAAGCACGAACGGTTCAAACCTAGAGACCTTGTACTCCATAACAATGAAGCCAGTAAGAAAGAAAATCAAGGAACTTGGCCCAAAGTGAGAAAGGCCATACACCATCCTTGAAGCCCACAACGGAGGGTCGTACAAACTGGCTGACGCCCAAGGTAGAAAGCTTCCCCGTCACTGGAACGACAAAAACCTTAAAAGGTTCCACGTTTAGCCAAAATATCTTAGAAAGTATTTCGAGAGTTGTTCTAATCTCCCTTTGTAACAAAAAATTCTCTTGAATGAATGAGTGATGAAGTTTTTTTTATCAAATTTGTCTTTCCATCCTATAATCAGGTTGAGAACCTAGCAAAAAACTCCATGGCACGAGCCATGAAAGGGGATGAGCTCCCAGGCCACATCACTCAATAGGTTCGAGGGTTAATGGACCTATATAAGGGGTGAGTTCCTAAATCAATACAATCCATGAGACTTAGCAAATTTTTCAAAAACATGTCTCGTAGATGGGTCTAAACAGCCTAATCAAATGTTCCTTAAAGCTTTGACAATGGCTTACGAACCAAAAAACACCAAGTAAGTGTCATATATAGGATAGGTGATGTGCCCCTTTTTGTTAAAAATATTGTAAGGCTAAGTGACTGCTGCACTAAACCCTTCAAGGTATATATAACAAAAGATGTACAACCAGAAACAAAGGCAACAGATAAAACCATGAAGAACACAAAGGAATAACATAACAACATAATATAAAAGGTAAAATATCTAAATAGAAATGGCCTTAAGGGCCACAAACCTACATATTGTTTAGATAAGCCTTCAAGGCTTTAACCACCAAAGGGACCTAAACGATTCCCTCAAAAGTAAGCATGTTCGAAAGAAACATAACATAATATTGTTTGAAATGCTAAGGCTACGAATCAATTGTCTTAAACATCAGCAAAAGGCTTAGAAGCACCAGCGTGATCAACCTTAGCCTTCTTCACCTTCCTCACCCTCTTCGCCTTCTTGCCACCTTCACGCGCTGCCTTCGGAAGCTTCAAGGCTTACTTCCTTTGAGCCTTCACCACCATCAGTAAAAGTCTCCTCACTATCTCCCAAGCATGAACGCTTTTTAGAGAGAGACTTAAGCACCTTATCAGAAACGGCCTCGTTAAGGCCACGGGGTTTCAACTCTTGAAGGACAGAGAGGTTTGCCAAACTAGTCAGAGACTTCACCCACATAGGGGTAAGTTGAAAGCTCCATCTCCAAAACTGCGTCCTGAAAGACCTTGAAGACTTGAGATTGGTAGAAGGAAGACTTGTCTTGAGGCTCCCCAGACTCACAGGCTTTGTAACAAGCAACAAAGCCTTGATGCCTCCCATGAAAAATAAGTTTGTTGTAAACACCACCCAAGGCCCTGTTAAATTTAGAAGAGTGAATAAGATAGGTGACTACCCATTGGAAGCCATGCTCGATAAGCCATTTGTTGTCACTGGTCACCTGAGCTAGTGAAGCCTCCAGCCTTTCCTTCTCTTCTAAAGAGGCTTTCTCTCGAGCCTTCGAAGCCTCCATCTCATTCTTCAATTCATTCACCTCCACTTCATGCCTTGAAGTAACCTCACCAACTTTCATCACCCAAGCTTTTTCCTTCTTAGCAAAACTTCCACTCTCTTTCTTTAAGGCAGCCAAGGAAGCCTTCATCTCCTCCCTTTTCTTTGAAAAACCCTCAAACTCTTGCATTCTCTTACGAAAGCGAGCCACACCCTCAGGGATCAAGGCTCAAAGATTAAAGCAGCCAACATCATCTTCTATATCATCTGATCATCCTCCATCGATGAACAAGAGTCTCGGACACCAGGGGGAGCAAAATGAGTCATCACATCCTCACAAACGGATGATGATGCAAAGTTGTCATCAACCGTAACCTTCAATCCGACATGTATATCGCTACTAGGTTAACATCGGTGGAACCTTCACCACCCTTCCTATAACCCTTCAAACTCCCAACCTTCTTACCCACTGTTTTGCAATCACCAAAAGAAACTCTTTGTCTTTCTTCGATTTCCCTTCAACTCCAACATCAGGGGCATCCGACACCTCTATATCATCACTCAACTTAACAGGCTCAGAAGATGTGAGTTGATCAGCAGCTTTTATCATGCGACGATTTGAACGGCAAGTAGAGACTTTAGAAGAAGCAACTTTGGTAAAAACCCTTAACATTAGGGACATTCACATACTCCGAACCTTCGCACCTATGCTCAGCACCACGAACAACAGCATCTTCACCTTTTGCAGCCTCGTTATCCATAAACATAACATCGGAAGTGTCATCGCTAGTAACGAAATCCAATGTAGATATGACTGCCAAACAATGCAAAGCAAAACATAAACAATAATAAAGAGGAATAATAAGTGGATACACAAAGTAAAATGCATACCCTGATCATCCCTCATGAGTACAGGATCTCGATCTGATTTATCCCACAATTTGCTAATACCCATCAACACTAGCAAGTGTTCAGGAAAAGGACGAAGTCTCGAAGGACATGCTCTGATAGATGTCAAAAACCAATTGTCCAGCTCAGATTCAGAGGGTTCCAGTTCGTTGAGGACAGCATCTAGATGCCTCCAAATCATTTTAAATGGAATAATCGACTCGAAAACCTAGAAAAGGTCTTTCCAAGCATCAAGTGTGGACACCGTAGATCAAATCAAACATGTGTCAACCTGAGACGTCTCGAAAGTAAATCAATAACCATTCTTAGCCAAACGGAAGAAACGACGAAAGGATAACAAAGACAGATTATACCCCACAGCCCAACAGAAAATTTCAAAGTGCAAAACCCTAGCAAGACCATGGGGGTGCAATTATCCAAAAGAAACACGATAATATTCTAAAACATTAAGAACAAAAACAAAAAAGGGGTAACGCAAGTTTGAAAACTCAAAGTGATAGCAATATAAAGCGATTGAACCAGCACGACATTGATCGACACATTTGTCTAAACCTGGAGCGCTCGGTTTAAATTTTGAATCAATACCCCATTCTGCGCAAAAAGCCTCAACCCCTTCTTGAGTAAGACGAGAGTAACTTACAGCCAAATCCTTCTTGGCACCCATGAGAGATGATCGAAAGAAAAATATGAAAGAAAAGCGAGAGAGCTGACCTGATTTGGGGGAAAGTGATGAAATGTGAAGAGTTGGTTATGATAAATAAAAGGTAAATAAGAGAATAAAAATTTATTATTACATATTAGACAATTAAATAAGTCGCCTGATGAAAACTGCTATCAGTCATCTCAACTATCATTCCAAAATTCAAATCCCAAACTCAACCGCCTAGGAACCTTTTAAGCCTTGAAGCCTTTAAGCAACAAAAATAGTGCACTAAAGTCTGAAGCTCAAGCTCAATAAAATAACTTACACCCCAAAAACCTCTGACTTGGGGGGCTGATGACGTGGGTTGCTCAAGCTCAATAAAATAACTTAAGCACGATGTAGCTTAAAGGGTTGAAAGGTAAAAAGGTTCGGAGTTGAAAACTGTCGTGAACATCAAAAAGAATGAGAACAGTACCCAGTCACCTCAACACTTTATGTGTAAACTCTCCTACACAGCCGCAACAGAGCATGTGGGAGAGGACACTCTTTTACCCGGATGTCCAAACCCTTCAATCTACCAAAAAGGGCAAATCCCCCACTACAGCCAAAGATCACTAGTCAAAGGTTTCTTCTTATAGAGAAGACATTCCCTATAAATCATAGCCTCTTGTCATTCAGGATAGGCACTACAGATCAGCTCTGGTCACTCTTGATCTCTAATCTTACTTCTCCCCTCTAGAACTTGCTTTATGCTTGTTCTATTCTTCACTTAATACTAATCATCATACTTGATATTAACATTCTAGGTTGAACACTTCTCAATCCAGAATCCAAAAGTGAATAACAACAACAGTGATCTCTCTCCACATGTTGTAAACGTGGGGGGACCCCACGACTTGCGTTAGGCAAACGGAAACCTTTGAACCCTTTTGCCTAACCAATCCAGTTAGTATCCTTGGTCTTGTATTTGTTGTATCAACAATACTTAAAACTAACTTATGAATAATTGTTTCTAACCTTTTTGGCATCCATGTTATCTGTTAGTTCAACCCTCAAAACGTCAATGTTTCTAACTTTTTTGGTATCCATGTTATCAGTTAATTCAACCCTCAACATCAATGTTTCTAACCTTTTTGGCATCCATGTTATCAGTTAATATCTAAGCTAGTTAATATGTAAGCTAGATCATGTTTGACATATATTTTATCACCAATTGACGTGATGTAGTGGGATGTTATTTCAAGATACAATATAAGGCAATATTAACGTAATGAAATGAACTTACAATCTTTTGGTACAATCTAAAGCATGTTATGTATTGTAATGTTATCACAAATGCTTGTAATGTATTGCATTGAACATAAATGGACAACATTTATCATAAACCAACTGCAATTGACAACCATCTGTTTTAAACTGGTTGATACTCAACTAGAAATAACACAAAAGACCATTAAGATCTGCAATTCATTCATACTAAACTGGTCCATACATAGAAAATAGCCAAAAATACTACTTAACATTTCATACAAAAGGAAATTCATACTAAACTGTTTAAAACAAACTGTGATGAAATAACTCAAAAGACCATGAGACCAAAACACCCCACAAGGAAGAAAGCTGCAACTTAGACCAAAAGAATACTACCTAATACCAAAGGTCCATGACTTCATTCCCAAAAGTAACTAATCTGCATGTTGACTTAAGGTTGTCTTAGTTGTGTTGTTTCTTGTGAAACATACTTTAAACTTCCATTTTACTTGCATGCTCTAATGTCATGTCCCTTTTGGTTGCAAATTTGACATGTGACAGATACTCCTTTCCTTTTAGGAGTCACTCTCAATGCTTTGTGAAAGATCATCAACACTCTTAGTTACAACAACGGAATGTCTTTCAGAGTTAGCACCAGTCGTTGTGTGGTGGTTTGAATTATGGTTGATACCCACATTTTCATATAACCATGGTGATATTAGGGGTTTAGGATACTCCAATAAAGAAGATGAAGATGGGATCATAGTTTTTTAAAAGGGTAAAGAGTTTTTCCGATAATTGAGGGGCACATGACTAGGTATTAATGATAACATGGATAGTTTTAATGGTATAGAGCTAAAAAGGTTAGAAACAATGACGTTGAGGGTTGAAATATCAATATATTCTTTTTTAGGCTTATATGGTTATAGTGACATTACTAAAAAGCCGAAAACGTAATTTACTTTAATTAATATACATTCTTGTAAGTTATTACTTAAATGTTAATTTCTTGGTTTAGTTTTTTGTTCCAAGGTATTGCATCTAAGATCGCAAGCTAATGTTTAAAATCTGGTAACTTGCTAGTTCAAGGGTTCGGTAGTTATAGTGTGTTTCAAGTTTCAACATTTTCATGGAGTTATCAGCTAACTTTGTATTGAATGCAATGTTATCGAGTCATCTACTTTTTTTGAATGGCAATTTTCATTGAAATGCCTCCTAGCAAGCCACTAGCGAAGGAAAAACAGCACAAACAAAAACATTACACATCAAACTTGACATAGACATTGTCATTTGTAGGAAGTGGACATCTCTCATACGCACGAAAGAGAAGTTTGTCATCTATAAATACTACAAGTTCATCCGTTCAAGAAGTAGTTCTACATTTTCACACGGATCATCAAGGAGAGATTAGTCTAGTGAATCGAAGTGTACCGGAACTCTATCCGGATTGCGTCTGATCGTAATAAAAACTTTATCGTTTATATTTACAATTACGTTATCGGTTACAACTCGGTTTTACATATTCCGCACATAATACCGTTTAAACGCAGATCTTGTGTTCTTCGGTGAACCATTCCTACTCATACAATTTGTTTGGCGTCTTTTAACAATACTTTATACATGTGATATTAGAAGTTGATGCAATGTTGACACTTTTATATATTTTAATATAAACTTACAATAATAAAACATAAATTTTGATTGTTCTATGTATATAGTATGTGAAACCCAACACGCATGACAACATTGCGTCATTTTGTAAGGAGTGAGCGTGCGTCGACTTGGTTATTATAAACGAAGCCATAACCGAACATTTCAGTTATTATTTGAGCATAATCAATCACTTAGTAGACACTCACTATCTATGTGTGGTTTGTACTTGAAACAGATGGTTTTCATCCATGAAACATATGCGGTGTATAAAGAAATCTTTAACGACTTGTGTTTTTTTCATATTATTTTTTTTCGAGTTCATTGTAATTTAATATTTACATAAGTAATGGATGTTTCTTTCATTTCAAATTTTATGTCAACACTATTAAATATTATATAATTTATTTTGAGTAACTCGTGTAACACCTCTTTCAAAGAAGAAAAAGATACTTAAACTAGTTATATAGTAAAGATATATATGGTTTTCACACATGTGCACATAGCCAAAAATTGAGGCCTCTAAAGTTATCAGGAAAACAAATTTTGTAGATATCATCCATTAGCTTTATTACATCTTCCCACACCTTTCAAAGAAGAAAAAGATACAAATTTAATTATGATTGTATCCAAATAAAGATATAAGTTTTACAGGATCTTAAATATGTATGTTACTGGTTGTATGTGTTTTTCTATTTTATTTACGTAGAAAAAGATACAAATCGAATCATGATATCCAAATAAAGCTATAAGTTAAAAATTATAGTTTAAGTCACTTTGTCTAGATGGTCAATATTTTCATATACGTCCTTTCATGAATTTGTACGTATACAACTCTAATAATTAACTCTATGATCCAGTGTATTCGAGTAATTGTGGAGATGCATGTATTAAACTGAACATGCGAGTTGTGGAGAACGTGAATACGCAACCTCGTTTAACAACCGACTAACATGGGTGACAACAAAGGTAACAAGCTTTGATTGGCGACCATATATGGATAACAATTAAAGATTATGTGTGTTCTCATGGTGTAAATGTAAAACATATGTGATGAGAAAGCATTTGTGTAGCCCTTCACTAATCCAATCATTTGTTTTTTGAACGGAAAATTTGAATCACTAACGGAACACTTTACTATAATTATGCCACTAGGGGAACAACCTAATCATATCTATCTCAACTAGGCATAATTCCTATATACCAATTCAGGAGAAAACCCAATAAATATGAGGAACCCCCCCCCCCCCCATAGGAATCGAACCCCAAACCTATTAGTCACAAATCCTAATCACATCCTTAAGATGTCACTAGACTATAAAGCATTTGTGTACCCCTTCAGTAATCCAATCATTTGTTTTTTGAATGGCAATTGAATCATAAGACGAATCACTAATAGATAGTGGAACAACCAATCATATATCTCAATAGCAATTATATATAACTATGAGAACCCATAATATGAGGAACCCCCCCCCCCCATAGAATCGACCCAAACTATTATCACAAATCCTAATCAATCTAAGATGTCACTAACTTAAGCCATAGCAATCAGTAATCAATCATTAGCGAGAAAAGGCAATGAATGCTAACTAAAGATCTCTATACACATGGCATATCTACCCTAAATCTGTTTAGTTTGTGAAATGAAATTTTGAACCAAGTAACTACAACTAATTTATACATAGAGTTAAGTTCCTCGTTTAAACAAGTGATTTTATTATTTATTTTTTAAATATAATTACTTTTAAGTATATACATGATTTTTTATAATTTAAAATACCATGCTTTATAAATTTCTGAGCATGTCATTTCGACGTGCTTACGTGCCTATACGTATCATATTTGGACGAAGTTTTAGTCAAAACCGATTTGTAAATAGTGTTGTACAAGTTATAGTTATCGAAACACAAACGTATATGTCATTAAATTTGGCTCATGATTTGTTTTCTTTATGAAGTAGCGCTATTTACTCTTTCTGTCTGTGGAACCATTTGTTGAGTTTCCATGGTGATTAGTTTATCAAAAACCGATTCAGTAAACAATAGTGAATTAATTAAGCGAGTTAATCAATAAAACGCAATGGAAAATAATCGGGTGATCAACAATAAACGAAACCGAATGGATCTTGTTACATAAAAATACGAGCACAGTGGCAAGATTATCTAACTACTGATGAGAAAGATCTACCTCGGTTAATAACTAACCGGTTGGGACACTAAGGTTCAACGAACACGCACAGTGAAAATAACATACCACTATACTACAATTATGCCGCTAGTGGAACAACCCAATCATATCTATCTCAACTAGGCATAATTCCTATATACAAATTCAGAAGGAAACCCAATAAATATGAGGAACCCCCCATAGGAATCGAACCCCAAACCTATTAGTCACAAATCCTAATCACATCCTAAAGATGTCACTGGACTATAAAGCCATAGGCAATCAGTAATCCAATTATTAAGCGAGAAAAGGCAAGATTGATCATGGCATAACTAAAGATCTCTATACACATGGCATATCTACCCTAAATCTGTTTAGTTTGTGAAATGAAATTTTGAACCAAGTAACTACAACTAATTTATGCATAGAGTTAGTTCCTTCTTTAAACAAGTGATTTTATTATTTATTTTTAAATATAATTACTTTTAAGTATATACATGATTTTTTTTATAACTTTTAAGATACGATTCGTTATAAATTTCCTGAGCATGTCATTTCGACGTGCTTACGTGCTATTTGTATCTATATGTTGAGGAAGTTTTAGTCAAAACCGATTTGTAAATAGTATTATACAAGTTATAGTTATCGAAACACAAACGTATATATCATTAAATTTGGCTCATGATTTGTTTTCTTTCTGAAGTAGCGTATTTACTCTTTCTGTCTGTGGAACGTTTGTTGGGTTTCCATGGTGATTAGTTTAAATTTTATTTATCAAAAACCGATTCAGTAAAAAATAGTGAATTAATTAAGCGAGTTAATAAATAAAACGCGATGGAAAATAATCGGGTGATCAACAATAAACGAAACCGAATGAATCTTGTTACATACAAATACAAGCACAGTGGTAAGATTACCTCGGTTAATAACTACCGGTTGGGACACCAAGGGTTCAACGAACACGCACTAGTGAAAATAACTGACCACTATACTATAATTATGCCGCTAGTGGAACAACTCAATCATATCTATCTCAACTAGGCATAATTCCTATATACCAATTCAGGAGGAAACCCAATAAATATGAGGACCCCCCCCCCCCCCCCAATAGGAATCGAACCCCAAACCTATTAGTCACAAATCCTAATCACATCCTAAAGATGTCACTGGACTATAAAGCCATAGGCAATCACTAATCCAATCATTAAGCGAGAAAAGGCAAGATTGATCATGGCATAACTAAAGATCTCTATATACATGGCATATCTACCTAAATCTGTTTAGTTTGTGAAATGAAAATTTTGAACCAGGTAACTACAAGTAATTTATACATAGAGTTAAGTTCCTCCTTTAAACTAGTGATTTTATTATTATTTTTTAAATATAATTACTTTTGAGTATATACATGATTTTTTATAACTTTTAAGATACGATTCTTTATAAATTTCTAGCATGTCGTTTCGACGTGCTTACTGCTTATTTGTATCTATATGTTGACGAAGTTTTAGTCAAAACCGATTTGTAAATAGTATTGTACAAGTTATAGTTATCGAAACACAAACGTATATGTCATTAAAGTTGGCTCATGATTTGTTTTCTTTCCTGACGTAGCGCTATTTACTCTTATTTGGCTCACGATTTTTTTTCTTTCTGAAGTAGCGCTATTTACTCTTTTTGTCTGTGGAACCTTTGTTGGGTTTCCATGGTGATTAGTTTAAATTTTATTTATCAAAAACCGGTTCAGTAAACAATAGTGAATTAATTAAGCGATTTAATCAATAAAACAAAATGGAAAATAATCGGGTGATCAACAATAAACGAAACCGAATAGGATCTTGTTACATACAAATACGCGCACAGTGGTAAGATTATCTAGCTACTGATGAGAAAGGTCTACCTCGGTTAATAACTAACCGGTTGGGACACCAAGATTCAACTAACACGCACTAGTGAAAATAACAGACAAAACGAAGGTATAGGCGGGGGTAGTGGCGGTGGTGGCGGGCGACAAGCAACGACGGTGGCCAACGGCGGCGACAGGCGGCGGTGGCGGCAGTTGTGGTTGTGGGTGTTTTAGAATTCTCTTGTACAAAATTCTCTAACTCTTAATCCAACCCCATGCATCCATATATAGAGAGTATGGAGACCCATGCATGCTTGCCAAGTGGCAGATATGCATGCACAAGTTGGACAAGTGGCGTGACGAGAAGAGCATGCATGCTCGACAAGTGACGAGATAGCATGAATGCTCGACAAGTGACGAGATGAGCATGCATGTGTGACAAGTGGTGATGCAAGTGTGCATGCGCGACAAGTGGCGAAGCAAGTGTGCATGCGGGATAAGTGGCGAGGCGAGTGTACCTGTCTCACCCGGTCCATGAACCCGTCTCTCAATTAATTCTCGTAACAAGTTTATTAATTAAGATAAACAATTATATTACAACTAAAAAGTATTAATAATACACGATTATAAATATAACTATGATTTGTTTCACATATTGTTCGTAATTACCAGTTAAGTGGATTTTGGTTTTTGCCCACAGTGTAACTCTTAAGGGCCATAACTCGGTCGGCAAAGTTAATTAATCGGGCCAGTCATTTTTCCAATAGTCTCCCACTTAGATGGTTTTGATTGAGTCCTTAACTCTGACAGCCAGAGGCGCTCTAGCTACACATGGTTGCCCCCACCAAGTTATGACACTTTAAAGTCATTAACAGAACATCTTGGAACATCAGGTTGCAAGACAATGAGCTTATGGTAATTGTTTTCATTTATCCATTCCATATAAGACATCACTGAACAATGAGACATGGATCAGATTCAATCTCACATGTTGTTTAATCATTATTGTTCCCGTTCAAGAATCAAAGTGATCCGAACAAACATACATTAATTTTGGGCAAGGCCTTACACTTCACCAGTTTGAGTAAATGGGGGCGCCACAATGTCTGACTGTTACATATCATGTAAGAGTACAAAATCCCTTATTGCCTACATACAACTCCCACTGAATGTCAGAACTATTCCCAATTAAAGCCTTAATGACTAGCAGTTACCCGACAGGGGTTATCAATAATCAAAGAATAATTCTTTACAAACAGAAGTTCTAATATGTATCTCAGGTCAAAGGATACTAAATGAGTATATCATTATAAAAGCATCTTATGACTAAGATCCATGAAGATGATTTGATATGAGTTATGTCCAACGTCATTCTCAATGAAGCCTATGAATATGGAAATCTACTCCTTAAGTCCAAAGTCAGAATAGTCTTAATTCAGAGTCGTTCCCACGAGTCCGGCCGACTACAGATAATTTAAGAATACAAGATTCATGGATTAAACGTATTAAAATCGAACACAGTTATAAGATTCAGAATTGCATTTAACTAGTAAATCAAAAATGAACTCAAAATTATAATTGTTAAAAGTTCGTACATCCAAATACTAAATCAAAAGATATAGCTAGCTAATTAAGCTTGATAGCAACCATGTGATGATCGTGCTTGTCTTGAGTCATGGGCTTAGTAAATGGGTCTGCTAAGTTTTGATCTGTGTTACCTTTGCTTATCGCAATGTCTCCACGTTCCATAATTTCTGGTATATAATGGAATATTCTTAGAATGTTTCATTATGAGCGAAGTCATCTCGGTCACTTTGAAACCGGCATCAGTGTAACATCTTACAGTGAGGTTATCTTCCACTCCTCTTACTACTAAGAACATATCTTTAGTTGTTCTCAGATACTTCATAATTTTCTTGACAGGAGTCCAATGGGTTATGCTAGGAATCTACTAGATAACGACTAGTCATGCTTAAAGCATACGAGACGTCAGGTATGGTACATAACATAGCATACATGAGAGAACCAATTGGTGAAGCGTATGGAACTACTTCCATTCGCTTAATACGATGTTTGTTGAAGGAGATTGAGATTTGTTCAGACAGTCCCTTTAGTCGTAGGAACACCTCCTTTCTTAGAGTTTTCCATCTTAAAGTGTGTCATCATTTTGTCTATGTATATACTTTGACTCAGCCTAAGAAGCTTCTTAGATCTGTCCTTGTAGATCTTCATTCCTAGAATGTAAGCTGCTTCTCCAAGATTTTTCATTGCGAAACAAGTTCCCATAGTGTTTAACTTCGTTAAGCATAGGGACGTTGTTTCCAATGATCAGTATATCATGCACATACAAGATGAGGAATGATATAGTGCTCCCACTAGCCTTTCTATAAACACAAGGCTTTTCTTCATTTTTTACAAAACCAAACTCTTTTATTTTTGGTCAAAACGAAGATTCCAGCTACAAGATGCCTGCTTGAGTTCATAAATGGACTTATTCAGCTTGCACATCCTATTAGGATATTTTGGATCAACAAAACTGTTTGGTTGAACCATATAGACATCTTCAGAGAGATCTCCATTAAGAAAAGCCGTTTTGACATCCATTTACCATATCTCGTAGCCATAGTACACAACTATGGCAGGCAATAACCTGATTGATTTGATCATGGCAACAGGCGAGAAGGTCTCATCATAGTCAATAACTTAAGTTTGAGTGAAACCTTTTGCAACTAGTCGTGCTTTATAGGTGTGTACATTTCCATGCAAAATGGTTTTTCTTTTGAAACCCCATTTGCTCCCTACTGCCTGAGATTCGGGGGTAGCTCAACCAAGTCCCTGGACTTGATTATCACACGTAGATTGCATCTCAGCATTCATGGTTCCCAACCATTTCTTAGTTTCCAGATCTAAGATAGCAGATTTGTAGTTAGAAGGTTCGTTATTAGACTCATCCACTACCAAGACTTCAGCACCTTCAAGATTCCAAAGGTATCTATCAGGTTCTTTATGAGTCCTATTACTTCTGCGAACGCTTGTGTTTGTGTCTGATTCATCAGCAATAATTTCTTGTTGTCCAGACGTTCCGAATTCATCAGCGGTTCTTGTTGGTTCTTGAATTTCTCCAAGATTAACCACATTATTTTCAGTTCCTCAATTAAGAAGTTCTTTCTCAACAAAGTGTGCCTTCCGTTTGATGGAAATAACATTTGCATCAGGATGGTAGAAATAATATTCCCTTATTTTATAGTATCCAATGAGAACAACCTTTTCTCCACGAGGATTGAGCTTATAATCAGAATCGCTTGTGATGTATGCATCATATCCCCATACTCTAAGGTATTCCAAATCGAATTTACGCCATATCATATCTCATATGGAGTTTTGTGTACCTTTTTCGTTGGAGCCAGATTGACAATGCGGGCGGCATTGTAAGAACATGACCCCAAAAGGAGTGAGGCAAGTTAGTTCTACACATCATCGATCGGACCATATAAAGTAAGGTTCGATTTCTCCTTTCGCTCACGCCATTAAGTCGGGGTGTACCTGGAGGAGTGGGTTCTGAAATTATTCCACACTCTTTCAGATGATTGAGGAACTCTAAGCTGAGGTATTCGCCACCTTGATCTGATCAAAGTACTTTTATTTTTCTAGTAAGCTGGTTTTCTACTTCATTTTGTAACTCTTTGAACTTTTCAAAAGTTTCATACTTATGCTTCATAAGATAGACATAATCATGTCGACTATAATCGTCGATGAAAGTAACGAAGTATCTTCCATTGTTTCTTGTCATGGTTCTGAAAGGGCCACATACGTCAATGTGAATGATTCCAAGCAGACCCTTGGCCCGTTCACCAACAGTAGTGTAGGGACACTTTGTGAGTTTGCCATCTAAGTAAGATCCGCAATCATCAAAGGAGTCCTGTCTAGTAGATTCAAGAATCCTCTCGGATTGGAGCCATTTTATGCGTACTTTGCTTATGTGACCAAGTCCACAATGCTATAGAAAAGTTTCATTAATACAGCTTTGTTACGCTTAGAAAGATGATATATGTTATTACATGTTTGAACATTGATTCATAAATACCATTTCGAGGTTTAGCCTCAAAATAAAAGACACATTCAGTAGGTAGAAATAGAAATACCATTTAAAACGTACTTGAAAACTGTGTTCAAACAAAAGGGAAACCCAAATAATGTTTATGGTTAGACCAGATGCAAACAAACAATTGTTTAAATTAACTACAAGGCCAGAAGGACATGAAAAAATGAAATGTACTGGTTGTAAGAACAAGCACTTTTTTCCCATCACCATCGATGAGTTCCATGTCGCCTTGTTTCAGCGTCATCCACTTTTCAGGCTCCTGCAAAACATTAGTGATGTGGTAACCACACCCGTATTAAATGCCCATGTGTTGCTGGAAACAATAAAAAGTTCAATAACATAAATGAGAATAATCGAAGAAGTGCCAATGTTATTGGCCTTATTCGCCTCAGCTTGGCTAGATACTTCGGGCAATTCCTTTTCTAGTGCCCCATTTGGTTGCATTCAAAGCACTGACGCTCTTGGGGAAGGGTGGTTTAGCAACCTGCTTGTTGTTGGTGGTAGATTTGGCAGCAACAACAACCCTTTTCTTGCCTATGTTGTTATGAGACCTTTTCTTATTGTTGGACTTCTTAACACCACCAGACATGACCATCAGACTTGGTTAGTTATATGTGGAATGTTCATCTCGGCTGTTTTGAGCATACCGTGTAGCTCACGCAAAGTCTTCACCCAAGCATCATATTATAGTTCATAATGAACTGTCATATGAGCTATGGAGAGAGTTCAAGATGAAGTCCGCTGCCATTTCATCTTGCAGGGATAACCATGTTTGTTCATTTGATTAATGTACCCTTTCATCTTAAGCTCATGTGTACTAACACACGATCCTTCTTGCATTTTACAACTTATGAGTTGTTTCATGGTGTTGTATCGCTCATGTCAGGCTTATTTCTGGAACATGCCTTCAATTGATGGACATGTCATAAGCATCTTTATGTTCCATGTTTTTCTCAATTTTAAGGGACATGGTGGCTTGCATAAGGCAGGCTACCTCAACGGCTTCCTCATTATGCCTTTCCAGTGCCTTATAAGCAACAAAAGTGTTATTTTCAGGCTCGGTAGGGACTGGGAAATCTAAGATTTTTAACTTTTTTCACCATCTTGAGAACTATTCTCAAATTGCGATGCCATTCGAGAAAGGAGTTTTTTTCAAAAAAAAAAAAAAGAAGGACATCTGTGACATAAGCAAGAGAAATTTAACTGGTATTTTCGATGTATATTTCCTTATTTAATTAATGAACCATTACAATAATTAGAACAATAATGAGAATCTAGCTATGTCAGTAGTAAAGGCAGTTGTGGCATGCACTTTAGTAGCTGACTAGGTAGACTGACAAGGAGTGTCAATTGTGAGAATTGCACAACTCTTGAGTATGAGGCCGCTAAGACAACTCTTGTCTATGCATTGATACGTTTGGCCTATCTATGCCAACTTTTTACTTTTGAGATAGCTGGAGCTTGTGATGAGAAAAAGAAAAGGTAATAGTCATCCTAAAAAAGGTACATGTGGAAGGTTCAGATGTCTCAATGAAACCCTTGCAACTTGGAAGGTAAGTTAGACATCAAATGTGGTGCGGCGAGAGGTGTAAGCACCGCGAGGTGTGAAGCGATCTCGCATTAAACAAAAGAACTTTCACTTTCTCCAAACACTAATGGTTCACTTTACGTTTCCAATTGTAGCTTGTGATAGATGGCATAGACTTTTGATTTTAATTATGGGTTAATTTTAATATTTACCAAATAAGGTCGTAAGAGCCAATTTTGATGAACCCTTCATCTCTTAGGACACTTAGTTTTAAATAACCTATTAAAACTAATTTTGTCGCGACTTATCTACCCAATTTTAAGTTAATAGAAATCTATTAAGTTAAAAGTTTTTTGGAAAATCAGATTTAGTTTAATTTGCAAAACTTAATTGGTTATTGGTTGTTTTATAACAAAATTTAGAAAGTTGTAAAATCAGTTTATAACTTGTTTTAATATTTTAAAACTCCTTTTAAAATCATGCTGGTATTTAGGTTGGTAATGTTATAAAAACTTATAAGATAAAAAGCAACCACAATAGCAAGATAAATATGTAAATCTATATGGCCAAAAATTATTCAATCTTGCTAGAGCCTAATAGCAAGATCAAATGGGTCACGAGGTCACAACACACAAACAACCACAAGGATGGACTTAAGTGCATCCAGTCATCTCGAGCAACTCCCACTGACTCCATGACTCCTGTTTAGCATCCTTGGTTTTTGTCTTCAAGTCTTCGTTTATTACAACACATACAAAATACAATAAAGGAAAGCCCTATCTATTACAGCTTTGAATCTTCATGGTGGCCAAACACTATAATACCAAAAACCAAATAAAATTTACACCCACAAAACACGGTCAGGCCAAATTTACATATTTCATAACAATCAGAAAATAAACCAGGCAAATCTTTTGGTCAAGTAGAACAAATAAGATATTAACCAAAATTAAAGTTTCCTTTAAAATTCTTTGGATCAGAAACTTTAATATTAATCAAAGTTTGTGTTCTAATTCCGGTTAAAAGACCGGTACCCGCTCATATCTCGTAACCAAGGCTCTAATACCATTTTGGGTTCCATGGTGATTAAGTTAAATTTGATTTATCAAAACCCGGTTCAATAAACAATAGTGAATTAATTAAGCGAGTTAATTAATAAAACGCAGCGGAAAAATAATCGAGTGATCAACAATAAACGAAACCCGACAGGATCCTGTTACATACAAATACGAGCACAGTGATAAGATTATCTAACTACTGATGAGAAAGATATACCTCAGTTCATAACTAACTGGTTGAGACACCGAGGTACAATGAACACGCGTGACGTGAGCGAGAGTGTGTATATTTTTACTATATTTTGAAGTACTTTTTACTCTTTTATCAAGCTTTAATTTTATAAAACACGATATATCACTATCACCCTCTACAACACTTAGGGCAACTGCACCCATTGTTTGCGAAGTATAGTGATGGTAAGATACCGGGGTCGTCTAAGGACATAAGAGCTTTCATTACCGGATTATCGTCAATGTCTAATCTATCCAAATTTTGAGAAAAGATTTTTAATAAGTAAAATAAAGAAAGAAACTAAAATAATGAAAGAAATAAATAGACAAGAAAGAATCACTTGGTTCCGACTCATCTTTTATGTATCCTTTGATGATTTCCTCTTTAGGTTTTTTTAAGAGATTATCTTAGTTATAGTGGCATTTCCCTCTTTTGGAGGCAACACTACCCTCAGCCATATTGGTCTGAGTCAGCAGGGATACAGTTCCGCAAGGCCGGAATATTGCAAGATAATTAAGTAAGTTATTAATGCAAAATATGGCATGTCCCTCTTTTGGAGGCAATGCTACCCTTGACCATATTGATCTGAGTAGCAGGGATACAGTCCCACAAGGCCGGTTTAAAGTTTTAATAGTAGTTTGTTTACAAGGGATTCAAGCCATTTTACTTCCCCTGATTTGATGTATCTGCCATCAAAGGAAGTCCTAGTAAGCTTGCATCAAGTCCTCGCAGAATCTATACACTGGATGAAGCAAGAAATTTACCCAAACCACCCTTCTAACCCCTTCCAGGTAGTTAATGTGCTTTATATAGACCGTAAATACATGAATGAGTTAATCAACAAAACATGAAGAGGTGATAGAATAAAGTTCACTTTCAATATAAAAAACTAGATATTAAAGTCATTAATACAAAGCCAATTAAAAATTTAACCAAAGCTTGGAAATCAAAAGTAATACATGATTGACTTGTCTTCACCAAGTGATGTAAGAGATTAGCCAATCATGGCCTTTGTTTGACAAAAACTCTTACGATCAATCTTGGATCCCGAGACTACTACACACTCTAAAGATGGATGATGATTGAATGTGATGGATGATGGTGGTATTGTGGTGGTGGAGTGGTGGAAGGTGTGAGAGAAGTGGTTTGCCAAGGGATCGATTGCAATTGAACCAAGCATCCCTATTTATAGTTGGAAACAGACAGTTTACACGGCCCTATGCCCCCTTATTCTCTTTCTTCATTTAATGAGTTGTGTCAGTCTGCATGCTTGCATGGCCCCGTGTGTCAATGGCACGGCCCCGTGGCTATGATACTTGCTGTACTATCCAAGATTTGCATATCTGGAAGTTGACTACGGCCCATATCCATGGGACACGGCCCTGTGTCTCTTTTCTGCTTCTATTTGTTTTCTTCCTTCTTGAATCTTGAGTGGGGCACGGCCCCGTGTCTTGGTGGCACGGTCTCGTGCTTATCTTCTGATTTGTTGTTTTGGGTCTTCGGTGAAGTCGGGGGTTGGTATGATGTATCAACTTTCCTTCTTTTTGTATTTAAGTTGGTTTTTGCCGTTAATTTGTTCATTTAGTACATTTAAGCTCTTTTAATCCTGAAAATCAAAAGTATACAAAGAAATGCATTTTTTTCCAACATTAGTAATAAAAAGGGTTGATTTTATACCTTATTTTATATATTTTATATGTTGCATTTGGTGTATATCAACGCGCTAGTGAAACGACCATACAAAACGCGGGTATAGGCCGGGGTAGCGACGGTGGTGGTTGGCGGTACTAGCGGCGGGAGCAGCGGCGGTGGCCAACGACGGCGATGGCGGTAGTAGTGGTTGTGGATGTTTTAGAATTCTCTGTACATAATTGTCTAACTTTTAATCCAACCGATGCATCCATATATATATAGTATGAAGACCCATGTATGCTTGCCAAGCGGCGATGCAAGTGTGTGGCAGTGCGCGACAAGGTGGCGAAGGCAACAAGTGTGCATGCGGGATAAGTGGCAAGGTGTGTGTACCTTTCTCACCCGTTCCATGTACTCAGTTAATTCCCGCAACAAGTTTATTAATTAAGATAAACAATTATATTATTAATATCGAGTATTAATGATATATACCTATTCACGATCATAAATATAATTATGATATGTTTCGCATATCGTTCGTGATGACTAGTTACAACACTTAAGTGGATTTTAGTTCGTTGCCCATGGTGTAACTCTTACGGGTCATAACTAAGTCAGCCGCGTTAATTAATCGGACCAGTCCATTTTTCGAACAACCTTTTCATTATTTTATAAACTTTCGAATTTACAGTTTCTATATGCTTACTTTTCTCAATGTTTCACTAAAACTTTTATATAAAAGCAAAAGGGTCAAATAAAACTCACTTTTGTTTTACTGCGACAAATCAAACCAATACCGTCTAACAACATCGGTATTAGCAATCGGTTTTGTAGTTTTCTCAACAATCATACCTGTGTGCAGTGACAAATCAAATAGATTCCGACCGAATAAGAGTCGGTATTAGTAAATGTAGTTGTATTTGCATTGGTATTCTTTTTTGTCTTTTTTGGTTTCAATAATGATTACGATGTCGTACCGTAACAAACCAAACCAAATCGATACCGACAAAAAACAGGGGATGAAACGTAATAACTTTAATAATAAAAAGAAACATTTATGAACAATGATTTTGATTTGTATATATATATTTTTTTTTTAGTTATATTTTATTTATCATTTAATTTGATTTTTTCTAAAGTAATTTGCTTCATTAACTTTTTTAAAATGTCAAATGCAGTTATTTTTAATTTTTTTAAAACACTTGGGATGTAAATTTAATTGAATACAGAGCATACAATATCAAATCGAATCAAATTGAACCGAACCCGATCAAAAAACTATACTGAATACTGATACCATATTGCTACTGAACCGACAACGACCGAATAGCATCGGTACCGGTGTTCATTTTGTTGGTTGTATGGTTTTGGCTTGATTCGGTTCATAAACTATAAAAAGTGCCATACCATAACGAATTGAAACGTGGTCGACCGAACATTGATACCAATATTGAATATTATTTTTTTATGTTTTCCATCGATATCTTTTTTTATAAACAAAACTTTTGTTTACATGTTCCTGTTGCATCGCGTGATATAATTTTCATCGTAAATCACAATTTGTAAGCATTAGCCTGTTTCTACCACAATTATGAAACTCTCTCACTTATGAAAATTTACCTTTGCAAACTATCACTACATCATCGTATAACATTATTAAAACCAATCATAGGTTTACGTTCTCAGATTTTACGTTATTTGGTCAAATAAGTTAGAAAAATTGATAATTTTAAACCAGCTTGAGTCTCATACTGTATATTTATTTCCAAAATATTTATTTAACATTAGTTTCTTTATATTTAAATCCATCTGATATATACCAACTTGACTAGGTTATCACCTATGACTGCTTTCCACGCTCAAGAAAGTTTTTTATATTTTAATTTAATTTTATGAGTAACATCATATTTAAAATTGTGAGAGGGCATCGCTCTCCTCTTGTGAGCACCAGATCGATTCGACTCAGCTAACAAGGCGGAATTCATTGCTAGCGAGTTGAACAAACAAACAATCAAGTATGCTGCTTAAACGCCTTTACTTCGTATATTAATAAATGTGAAAGTTACAGACGAGTAAACAACTGGACAGGGCTTCGCCGTAGTCACACACCAACTGATAACCACAAAACACTCAAGCTCCACTATTTATAGGCCAATATGGCTCGCACAAGGAGTGAGTGTGTGTAGGTTCGTGCGAGTGGTGCCTCGTACGAGTGACAACAACAGTCACTCATACAAGTAAAACATATAAAATATTGACAAATCTAAGCCCTATTTACACAAGTGACATATCTTAGACGTAGGTGATAGACATTATGCACCAACACAAATAATACAATAAGTTATCAATAAACAATCTTTAAAGCTTTGGTATAATTAAGCATGAGTTTTTGAACATGTAGCACAATGTTAAATTGTATTAATGACTTATGATTTAAAAAATTGATAATGTTCAAATATTTCAACCAACAAATAAACACACAATCTAAATATAAAAAAAAACAATGTTATGCTAAGATAACTTGATAAACATGATTTTATAAAATATTAAAGGTCTTGATCAATTACAAGCAAAATCTTTCCTTGGCTCATTGACCATTTGAAAATACTCATCTTGCCCCACGGAACTCCTCTAGATTTTATCAAATCATTGCAACTCCAACTTAACCATAACAAACAACAATTAATAAATGAAAATATGAAAATAAAAAAAACAAATGTAGTATATTATAAATAGATTACAAATTGTAGTATATTATAAATAGATTATAACCTTGTAGTTTCGAAAAACTCTTATTATGTAGATATATACAATTCCCATTCAAATCCACCAATCATCTTTATAATTAGTTTTTAATTGTTGGGTAAACCAGCGAAAATTCTGATGTGTTCAGGTAGGCACTACAAAATAAGAACAAATTGTCAGTAATATGAGAATATAAATTGTTAAAAAGTTAAAAAAACAGTACAAAAAATATTAATGCAATAGAGTCATTTACCAAGGTATCAACTACACAACTTTCAAAAGTATTATACTTTGAATCATTAGGAAGCTCAATGAAGTTGTATGGGTTATAGGTATCTTGAAGATCAATGATATCTTAGGCTGATTTCCTCAATAATATTTCACAACCATCTTTATTAAAAATTATAGTTTTAAAAAATGTTTTATTTTGCATTCGAAAAACAGAGAATATCACCAAAAGCCAACTTAAACTCATACAAAAAATTACTTTCGCCATATGTGAAACAAAAGTAATTGTCACACTTAATTTTTTTTTAATTTGGTTATTCGGTATGATATAAATCTTTATTAATGTTTACACACTTATTTTTTTAATTTATTTAATTACTTATGAGATTAGATACATAGAATAATCTATACCATAATTTATCATTTAATATTACATTAAAATGGGTTATAAAATTCGCAAAATAATTAAGTACTATAGAATAATTAGTGACATATAAAAATGACCCCCTAAAAGGAGTACTTGATAAAAACATCTTATATAAACAAACAATTTGTATTATTAAAATAAAGTTATTCATAGATACTAAATATGGTAAATGTCAAGAAATCATGTCAGAAAACATAAACAAAGAACTTAAATGGTTACCTTTCAAATTATATATATATATATATATATATATATATTTGAATGTGACTATTGCTTTATTATTTAATATTTTTTTAGAGTTGGTTATGGCTGCATATCTACCAAAACAATTGTATATATCATTTTACATTTATAAGTATTAAAATTTTAAATATTTTAAAAACTTTACATAAATATATAATGAATATTAATTAATTTTTGTTTTAATATTGAACCTATTATATAAACATATTGCTTAATTAGTGTGGAATCAATTGTATAGGAATAAAGGAAAATATAATTGTGAAATTGATTAAAAAAATTCGATCATAATCTAAACTTTAAAGATACAAATGAATTATACCATAAATAAAAAAATCATATAGGGAAATGTTGTAAACGAAAATTAAAAAAGGAAATAATTGTAATTGTAGACGAAAATTAGTAAAAATAAATTATTGTAAAAATTGGCAACTTTAAATTTGAAAAAAAAATTAAGTATGCAATTACTTTCTTAAAATAATGCCCATAATATTCCCACCAAAAACCAAATCAAGATAACGAGATGGATACAACGAATAAACCTCCCAAGTTGCTTCGGATAGAGGATTTTCTAGCTGGGCTGGGAGATTTTAGAAATATGTACAGGCTACCAACTTTAATGCTTGGATGGCTATTCAAGAAGAATACGTAATTCAAAAGAATGAAATGGTGAAAATATTAGAGTCTCACAGATTCCTCAGGTCGAAAGAGAAAAGTACATCCATAAGAAGAAAATGATGACATTGTTGCAGCAAGCTATTAAACTGATTATTTTAGTATGCTACAGCACACTGGTTCTTATCAGTATCTCTGTTAGCTTTACAGAAAAAAATTGTGGTTCAAGAAGGCGTCTAATATCTTTTCAGCAATTACAGGTGAAAATTTGCAACAAATAGTTGAGAGATTTCTTCATTAGTTGTAGAAATATAGAGAATGGGGATTAGGAAAGATGAATCAGAATTGATGGATACATTAGCCGATGCTTTGCTAGAAAAAGAATGGGGTACTTATACGATAATACTGCAGTCGAATCCGATTGAGTATGCAAGACGGAATTTGGCTAGATTGATTGAGAAGTTAGAGGCTCGTGAATTAGAATTAAGGAAAAAGGCCAAGATGAAGTCTGTTGATATTCCATTGGATATCGGGTTGTATTACAAAGGGTCAGATCAGGTAATTGCAGCTCAAAAGATTCAAACAACATTCAGTGAAGAGTTTTCGGGTGGAAATGCTTTTGTTAGTAGCAGTTCGGGGTATACACAATCGCCTCAACAAATTCATAGTAGTTCTCGGTATTCAAAGTCTCCAACATCGATGTATAGCAGTGCTGGTTCTTGTGGCACTCCTCAACAAGCTCCTCAAGATGCATATCAACAATCTACAAACCAAAGTAGTCATAGTTCAACTCAAACACCAGATGTTCTTCAATGCAATATAAACGTCAATGTCCAAAATGCTCATGTGTTATCCGCGACTAACAGCAAAGAACATATATCATTTCTAGCATCTCTTCTTGAATCATATGAGAGTCTTGTTGCAAGCGAATTGGAAATTATAATATGACAAAAGAAGACTACGATCAAATAGATCCAGAAGAGCTAGAGTTGATCGATATTAGATGGTGTATGGCCAATGTTATACGGAGAGCTCAGAGGCTTATGGAAATAACCGGGAGAAACTGTTTGAGTGGGCCGGAGACAAAGCTCGGGTATGATAAATCAAAGGTGAGATGTTTTAGATGTAAAGAGAAGGGTCACTCCAAGCGTGAGTGTACAAACAAGGAGGTTGCTGAGAATCCGTTCAGAAGAGATTACTAGCAACGAGCGATCCAACAGAGAAACTCACAAAATGGTCCAGTTCTACCAAATACCAGAAATGTACAGATTGAAGAATGATTATCTCAAAATCAAGAGATAAATCTCTAGTTGTTGCTCAAAGTAATAAGGGATTTAATTGGAACAAGATGATTTCTAAAACTAGAAGTTTGGTTCTTATGGTAGAAATTCAGGAGATTGAGAATATCGAGAATGTTACTAAAGATAATAAACTGGTTGATGAGACAAAGATTGATGTTGCTGAATCAATAGAGGAGTCAGAGGTTGTTGTTAAAGCTGAATCAACACAAACACAATTGGATGATGAATTAAGTCTATTCTGACAAATTATGTCGAAGAGGATAAGATTTACCATGTTCCTCCTTATTTATGTACATCAATTTTTCCTCCTGATATTATTCAAAGTATTTCAGGTTTCTTCTATGGAGATGAAGTAGTGTATGAGCTGATAAAATTTGACGAAGAATAAAACCATGAAGTAGTTGATATGATTGATGTTTATGATGAAATTACTAGCGAAAACCTTGAAGAGGTCACTCAAATGGCTATGATGTAAAATCTAAAAGAGATAACCTCATAGTTGAAAACCGAAGTTGATAATAAATTTAAAACAAAATTTGTTAAAATGAGTCAACAGTTACATAAGATATCCCAACAACATCATTCACCTGTTTAAAATGTTCAAAATCTTGTGAAAAATGTGATAAGAAGGATGCTGCTTATGTCATGCTTAAAAATGATACTGATAATCTGTTAGAAGATCTGAAAATTGTTCAAGAAGCTTACAATAAGCTTCAAAGGGATGAAAAAGAGTTTAAAGAAATAATTAGAAACGATCAATCAACCATTTCTATGCTGAAACAAACATTTTTAGACAAACAAACTACTATTAATGATCATCATGATAACATAGCAGTTTTAAAACTAGAGTTACAAACGGTAAAAATCGAATCAAATCGGGTCGATAAGAAACTAACCAGTTACGCAGTTGCGTCAAAATCTATATAATCGATGCACATACGCTTCGTCCGATCTTTCTTCTTGACAAACAAGATGGGCGCTCCTCATAGCGAAGAACTGGGTTAGATAATTCCTTTGTCAAGCAAATCTTGTAGTTGCTTCTTGAGTTTTATGCATTTTTATCGGGTCAAGTCTGTACGGCGACTTATCATCGTGATGTACCAGGAAGAACTAGGTCAATGCGAAACTCAACTTGTCCTCCCGGCTGTAGTCCGGGAGTTCATCGGGAAACACTTCAGGGTATTCTCTTACTACTAGCACGTCCTCGACCTCCTACTTTTTTGTTGTGTTTACAACATATGCCACAAAGGCAACACATCCTTTTCTTAGGCATTTATGTGCTTGTGCTAACGTGATGAGGTTTTTATTCTTGTTAGTGCAGTCTCCTGGTCGGTTAGCCGTTTACCCTTGGGTAACCTGAGTCGTAGGATCCTTCTGCCACACATAACATCCGCGTAATATGGTGCAAGCTAGTCCATTCCTATGACTATGTCGAATTCTCCAAGTTCCATGGGCATAAGGTCTATAGGGATAACATGGTTATTTAGGCTTATTTTACAATTCTTAACAATGTAACCATCTCTTTTTTTACTTCCATCAACCATTTCTACTATAAAAGTATGATGTAGGCTTTGGGATGCCTGGTTCAAGTAAGGTCTAAAGGTAGTCACACTAGACTTCTATTTGCACCTGTATCAAATAGCACACATGCATATACATTATTTACGAGATACATACCCGTGATAACGTCTGTAATGGTCTTGGCTTCTTCGTGGTGATTATAAATGCACGTCCCTTTGGTTGATTTGGTTGTGGTCTATCATTCCTTTTGAGTTTGGGACATTCAGATCTCATGTGGTTAGGGTCTCCACATTCGAAACACTTCATCTTTTCTTTACACTCTTAAAGAGCATGACCTGTCTTTTTGCAATTTGGACAGGGAAAACTACATTCTCCCGTATGAAAGCGTTTGCAAATTTGACATTTAGGAAATGTTTAGTCTTAGACGCATCACGGAAACCCATGATAAAAGGAAGTGTTTAGGCTTAGACGCATTACGGAAACCCATGATAGTAAAGCGTCTGGCCTACACGTATCATAAGTTCATTTTTTTCAAATTAGAAGCTTTCTCACAACTCCCAACAAGTCTCCCACCTTTATACTCTTCCAAGGTACAACTACCACACCCATTCATAGGAAGAAGCGCGCGGTGTGAACTTGATTAGTTTTCATCGCATACGATATAAGTAAACAACTATATGATCAAAAACAAACACGATGTTCAGCCATTGACATAATTAAGAGATACACATCATAAGTTGTTCAAAGTACAAGACAACATAAGTTATAAGTTTTTACAAAAGACTAATTCAACATAGTTTTAAAATGCAAAGGCTTTGCATCCTATATCTCATTGAAGATGAGATATATGGATCAAACCCTTTTAAAAGGATGACATCGTAACATGATAACCTAAAAGCTTCTTGAGAACCGACTATGCCAGATCCATTCATTTTCCTGAAAACATGTGAATTTGAAAACATCAACAAAAGTTAGCAAGTTCATGTGTTTTGAGTTCATAACAAACTGATCTTTAAAAACAATTGAAAGTTCTTATATAACAATGTGGCTTGTAAAGCGTCAATGAACTTATGATCATTAATGTTTTGCAAGGACATTAATATATGTTACGACATAGGAAGTACTCAACCCTAGATTATTTAAATCCGATCCACCCGGCTGGGACAACAAGAGCACTACATGCGGCCACACAAGGACCATGAGTGGGGCTCGCCTACACCCGATAGATCTACCACTCTTGTTCCATGGTCTTATAAAAGATTAATGAAGCTTAAGAGAGACCCTTGCCTTACATGATCTAATATTTCATTCCATAGCTAAACCATACCATCGAAAACATGTATTTCCCCCCGAGAGTTATAAAACCGAAAACATTTAAGAGAAAAGGGGGACATGAACTCACAAGTTTGCGGCCGTATAAATGCTAGCAAATTGGGTATCCAAAAGCGCGTAATAACCTACAAGTGCTCTAACTCATCAGATACTTGGGTTTATGTTACACCTTGCTCATCTTGAACGTTATAGTATTTGTTATGTATTTGGAACCCTTGTGTATTTTAAATATGTTGGCATTTGTTTCGTATATTCATTTTTAATATATATATATATATATATACTTTTATATATTATTTTTTGTATTCATAATGTGTACGAACGGGCCTCGCCCTTCGTGAGTCTTCTGCCCCGCAAGAGCATATGTGGGTCTAGCCCATGAAAGTCCTTGTGCCTCGCACAAGTGAGAATGGGCCTAACCCATTTGAGTCTTTATGCCTTGCACAAGTGAGAGTGGACCTTGCCCATTTGAGTCTCCGTGATCCACATGGTGTGAGTGGGCCTAACCCATTAGCGTCTCCGTGTCACGCACGGCTTACGTTCGTTATGTGTGATATATTCTTCAAATATATATCTTTAAGTTAATGAACCTTGTTCACTTGTAATAATATGTTCGTATTCGAGAAATGTATATTTGTTTCACAAATATTTATGTATGACTTTTATATATATAACTTTAAAAATATTTATTTTTAACATCGTATATACGTTAATGTACATGTACGCTATTTTTGTGAGAGTACACTTCAACAAGTGTATTTGAGTACATCAATATGTACTTGTGTATTTTATACATATACGTATACCGTATATGTATGTATATACTTGTATTTGTATATTTTATTATTGGTATTTATGTCATATCTAAACTATTCGTGTGCATGTACATTCCTTGTATTCTTGAAATTCAACCAAGTGTATTTTGTACGTATCTTTTACGTATTTATATATTATAATTAGATTTTACACTTAGTGATTATTTTCTTTATACTTTCCGTAATTATTGGTATTGAAATATATTTATATTTCCGATGTCTAAAAATATATTATTTTTAGAGTTTCGTCGTAGTAACCGAATATATATATTTTTGTGTCGAGAGTGACCAAATGTCATCCGTGATATGTGCATGCTCCTCGTCGTGATGTTAGGGCGATCCTTGCCGATGACGACATGTTTATTTCAGTAGGGCGTTTACTATATTTTTCGTGTTGGTTTCGGATATATATATATATATATTATTTGGCCAATATATTATTTGTATGGTTTGTCCGATGTCTGATTGTCCGTGGTCTGTGTCTCGTTTGAAAGTATCATGTAAGAGTGTTTCATATAGGTATATCTTTGACTATTATCTTTCAATAAGGATATGCATGATGGTCCATGACTATTTTATACGTTTGAGTATTTATGACGGTTTCGTGTATAGTGTATTGTTGTATTTTGTTATAGGGTCTATCACTTATATAACATAATGTATTATATACATCACACATATAATGGTGATATATATATATGATATATATGTATATATATATATTGTGTGTATATATATATATACATATCCTAAAAATATATATAAGTATTTATTAAAGTTATTGTAAGATTAGGGCTTAACCCTTTTTATTAAAACTTCCTTAATCACGATTAAGGTCACTAATCGAGTTTAGACCACGTTAACCAAGCTTTAATCGCGATTAGATTTTTATAAAATTTCACCATAGTTTCCCTTAAACTATGGCATTTTCCACGTTTAAAAAACGTATTTAATCCATGTTTAAACCCCTTAATCATAAACAATCTCAATTCAAGTTTCAAACCCAATTTTGCAAGTAATAATGCTTACATAATTATCCTGATAATCTTGAACTTTATATATATTTTTAACCACATTTTTAATAACAATATGATAGCACTTTTAAATCTTTTAACAAGATTACTCACACCATCATTTTTAACACACTTTAAAGTCTTTATCTTTTATTTAAACAACTTTGCTTAACACACTTTTAAAACCATTATAGTGTAACTCATGATCTTTTGTCTTTATAAAAGTTATAACATGTTAAAAATCACTTTTACATTGTAGTAAAGTTCATAGATTATGTGGATGATGATCTTGGTGGAACTTTTGAGATCGTTGGTAATTGGTTTTAGTAGGTTTAGGATAGTTTAGTAATAGTTTATTATATTCTAGAAAGTTCAGGAGTTAAAAGTGTAACTACAGGGAAACTTCCCTGTAGAAGCTTCCCTGTAACTGGTGATTTCTCTTGTGTTGTGATTTTGTTCTTGTTCTAAATCTGAACATCTAGGTGCTTTTAGTGATTATCTCTTTTAGGATTCCATATACAACACTTGTTGTTTGATCCATACAAGAATCTTCATCTTCATCTTTTGGTTTTTCTTAACTTTTACACATTCAAGCAACTAATATAGTTGTTTGGGTGATAACAATCAAACCACTGTGATCCAAATCTGATTTGGGACTCACAATTTGGTATCAGAGCCTTTGTGCTCTTGGTTTTTTGAGTTTTTGTTAATATTCTTCAAGTTTTGAAGGTTTTTCAAGTTTTCAAAGTTTTAAGGTTTTTCAAATTTTTAGACTTAAAATGGCTTGATCTAGTACGTTTAATCATTGGGTTGTTTTTATCAGTGTTTTGGTGAACATTTGGGTTTTTTAGTATAAAGAAACATGGATGTTGAGTCGTTCTTTAGTGATTAGAGGGTTTTTGTTCATACTTAAACCCTGCTGTGCGTATTTAATTTAAAGTCAGTGTAGATAATTTGGAATACAACGTTTTTAACTTGAAGATCGCGTATTTAACAACCGGAAACATACTAGCGTAATTGTTAAATCACTACGAAATAGTACCAACATATTTAATCGAAGGCGAGTTCGAAGTCAGTGTTAAAGATCCACAGCGAATTTATCACGGTGATCGGCGTAATTAGCCAAACTTATGCATGTTTTTTCTTGCCAGCGGATTTAGCTATTGTTGCCGGTCCAAGAGCTTAGGAAGTCTCAGCAGATTTAGCTATCGGCGTAATTAGCTATTGTTGCCGGTCCAAGAGCTTATGAAGTCTTAGCGCAATTAACTTTAACCAGTGAAATTGTGCCCAGAACCTTAAAAACTAGCGTATTTAACCTCTGATCAACAATTTGAACTTAATATCAAACCAAAATGTCACTTAACCAACTGAATCTGATTGCTCAAGCCGAACTCAAAACTGGAACTGCAACCAGGCCTCCTAAATTGAAAGGATCTAAGATTTCAGCAGTTGGAAGAACATAAACAAGTCATTCTTTGAGTATACGGACTATACTCAACGGACGACTGTCACTGTAGGACCCATGTTCCTATGGTAATTCATGACAATGTTCGTACAATCAACGAAGATCCCTCAACCTTCACCGATGAAGATATGACACTCATCCAACGTGACCATAGGGCTCACCTGCTCTAACAATGGCTCTATCAAAGGATGACAACAACTTGTTTGAGGAATAACCTCGGTTCATGAACTATGGTTGGTTCTTATCGATCACTACGAAGGCAACAAAGAACTGATGGAAAACAAGAGAGATATGATTCAAAAAGAATACGACATGTTTGGAAGTGTTTGAGATGAGTTTGTAAGATCACATTAGCCACTTTCTGAATGTGTTAACAAAAATGAAGAAAGTTGGTAATCCTGTTGCTAACTATGCTTCAATCCAAAAGCTTTTGAACTCTCTTCCAAAAGAATGGAGCTTACTGTGCATGATGATCAAAAGAACCTTCCTAACTAGTACGACTCTAGTTACCCTTTCGAAATTTATCAACACTCTAAAGGCTTTCGAAATGGACGTGCTCAAAAAGAGATGAACCAAACAGGATACCCAAAACAAAAGTCTACTCAATCCGCTGTTGCTATTATGCCCAAGAACATGGCATTCGTTGCCCTCACAGTCTCCGGGAGTTCAAGCTCTCAAAGTGCAAGTGCATCTTACTTCAACGCTTCTACAGACTCTGCTAAGGCTCCACAATCCAATGGAAAGCTACTCTCGTCGGTGATGCTCAAGCACTAAAGATCTCGACTGAACATGTTGACTGTTTCACACCTTCCTCAGAAGCTATGAGGCTCTTATGTCGGGTGAATGAAACAGGATTTTCTTTCAGCTGAGGACATGTACCAAGTTGATCCAGATGATATAGAAGAAATGGATCTGAAATGACAGATGGTTATGATCACTTAAGGCTGAAGAAGTTTCAAGACAAGATAGGAATGAGATTGTCTCTCAGAAAAGCTGGTTTCGACAAGTCAAAGTTGAGATGCTACAATTTCAAGAATTTGGGTCACTTCAAGAGAGATTACCCGCTGTTGAAGAATATCCCAACAAGAAGGCCAATCACCATTGAGGGAAATGAGAATGTTGCTGATAACACCCCAAAGGCACTGGTGGTAGAAGATTATGGTTGGACTGAAGAAATTGCTGAGGCAAAGGAAGAAGTCAACAAAGATCTTATGGCTAAAATTCTACTAGATCAGTCTCATCTTTATCAGAATGTGTTGATAAACAAGCTGCATAAATTCCTAAGGGCAACAAAGTTATAGATGAAGGTTTGAAGAGCATAGTCGCTCCTACTGAACCATCAGCAGATAAGGGAAAGAAAGAAGTTGAGAAGCCTGAACCAAAGAAGAAAGCCCAAGAAGCAACTAGCAGCATCAAGAATGAGAAAGTTGAAGCTCCTACAGCCACCATGAAAGCTGAATCTGCAAAAGAGAAAGAGGATAAGGATTTGGTAAACAACATACCATATGAATTTTGTTGGTGCATATTTGTGACAATAGCTTAGATTTGGTATTTGGATATCTTGTAATTATTAAAATGATAAATAGTTAGTGGGTTTAGTATTGTAGTAGTTGATTAGAAGTGACTAAGCTAAACCAGACACAATATAGAGAGTGGTAGGCGAATTGGGCCTAGACCAATTTGCAGCCCATGTGGTGAAACTCTAACCCAGTTGCAAACCTGTCTCTTTTTGCATTAGGGTTAAGGTTGCTCAGTGAATCACTTCAGAGAGAGTTGAGAGAGAATTAGTGTGAGTCTTGAACTGATTGTAAACATTCGTGTTGGATAATCAATAGAAGACGGTTTGATAGTGTTTGTTCGTGTTCTTGATATTATTCAGTTTTCTGTGTTAATCTGATCTAGAGGATTCCGCACTCGACGATTCTGTGAAGATTTATATGGATTAGGGTACCTACAATTGGTATCAGATCATTCGGCTCTTGTTTTTGCTCGGTTCGAATCGTAACAGCAGGAAAAGTTGAAGTTTTTGATGTTTTTAAGGCTGGTTGAAGTTTTGACGTTGCTCTAGGGTTTTTGTTGTTATATAAATAGCAGGGATCTCGGATAGAGGAAGTGCATCTCGGATCATTAGAGAAGCATCTCGCATCAGAAAGCTTGCATTTCGGATCATCAGAACTGTATTTCGGATCATCAGTGAACCATCTCAGCTCAGAATAGTTGCATCTCGAATCAGATCAGTGCATCTCAGATCATAGGTGTTCATCTTGGATTGCATCTCGGATTTTTGGTATTGATCTCGGATCATCTAAAATACCATCTCGGATCATCTCTAATACAATCTCGGATCACTGTTCCGAATCACCATCTCGGATCAGTATCTCGGATCACTATTTCGAGTTTCCATCTCAGATTGTTAATCCGAGTTACTGTTTCGAATTCGGTACTGTTCCGAGTTGTACCCACAAAGGTGGAAATTTATCCAGCTGACGTAACCGGAGTTAAACGTTTTCGTACACAGAATTTGATCCATGGACAATCTTGACGAACCGATTGCACTGTTTGACTCGTGTGATTTTTAGGATAATAAAAGGCACGAAAATTCCTAAAATCACTATCAGACATTAAACATAATTTGACTCGTATCGTCGAGACGAGTCTAACAGTATAATTTGGTGATCACTCATTTCGGAAAAAATTTAACGTTTTTAACGAGCCGGTTTGGTAAAAATGTCGAATATGTCTAACTTAAATGAATTGTTGAGAATGGAGCACGAGGCAGGCACAACTAACAAACCTCCAAAGATGTTGAAGGTAGATAATTACCTGACATGGAAGGATAGGTTTCAGTCGTTCATTGAATATCACGACACACGGATGTCGATCTGTATTCAAGATGGGTAAGTTAACCCAATTCATGACTTTGAAGGCAGACAACGTGTCACTGCCTATGTGAACATGTCAGAGGCTGAAAAGAGAATGTATGAGTCTGAGAAGAAAGCCTTAGCTACTATAAAGATATGGCATCAAACATACATTCAAGCGATATACTACTTCGAAGGAGATGCGGGATGCTTTAGAGAAGAGGTATGAGGGCAATCCTGATGTGAAGAAGAATAAGGTTGAGTTGCTAAAGAAACAATTTGATGTCTTTAAAGGCATGAAAAATGAGTGCCTAGAAGATATTATCACGAGATATTATCATCTAATGTCAGAAATGGACAATTATGACATAGAGGGATACACAGATGTTGAGATAAATGATAAGTTGTTCGATGCTTTACCTGCTAAGTGGGATATTTATACTCTTACGATAAAGGGTGAAGCTGACTATGAAGATAAAGACTTGGAAGAGGTTGTTTGGAAACTGAGAGCTTATAAGCTCAACATGAAGAAGAAGGAATTGGATTATAAAGGGCTTACATCTTCATCTTCCAACAATGCTTCAAGTGATTTTGAAACTGCGTTTTTCTCATGTGAAAATGAGCAGATTGTGACAAATGCTGATGGTGAAATATGTTTTGTAGCTGCTTCAGGAGGATCGTCAGGGGCAAAGAGACAACAATCAAGCACTAATAACAGCAGTACAAGGTCTATGCCTCTGAGTATCAAGGCTGCTGAAGATCATCTGGCCTTGCTTGCTTCATTCGTTGCTTTGTATGAGAATTACATATAGGGAAGAATATCTGATCCTGCTACTTTTGATGGAGATTATGATCAGATTGACCCTGATGACCTAGAGGAGATGGATTTACAATGGCATATGGCCATGATCTCTAGAAGAGTGAAGAGGTTCATGAATAGGACGGGCAGAAAGTTTGTTGGAAAGAATGTGGGTTTTGACAAGTCTAAAGTGAAGTGTTATAATTGTCAAAATAACGGACACTTTGCTAGAGAGTGTCAAAGACCTAAGTCTGAATCTCGTTGTAGCTCATTTTTCAAGATTTTCCTGGTCATGGTTCAAGCAACAGGAATGCGTCAACTACACTGATCAAAGGCCCTAATCTCTACTGCTAGAGAGGGTTCTTATGATTAGAGTGTTCATCTGGAGGATGATGACAATGCCACATAGGCGCTCATAGCTGAGATAGGCCCAGTTGATAATGAAGAAGTGAAGGCTGATGCTGAGGTAGAGCGAGAGACGGTAGCTAAAAAAGCTAATGTAGAACAGAATGCCGCAGATAAGAAGATGGCTGCTGATTTTGCTGCTTTCATGGCCGATCTAAGCAAATCAACAGGAGAGGTACATTCTAACTCTGGTGGTTCTATTTGCTTAAAATGTCGTGAACTGCAAAGTGAAGTTGACAGGTTAACAAAACAAAACCAAAGTCTGGCAGATGAGCTCTCGAACATAAAAGAATCAAACTTTTTTGTAAAAAGAAATGAGTCATTATATTTGAAGAAAATTAAAGTTTATGAAGAAGAAATCAATATTCTAACCTGTAAATGAAATGAAAAAACTTCAAGTTAATGACTTAGCTCATGATACGATGAGTGACAAAACAAACGAGATTTTTTGAAAAATGCAAAGGTTTATCAGAAGCACAAATGAAAATTTGTGAACTTGAAAAGAAATTGAATCAATTCAGAGATTCATCTTTTGTTATGAAACACATGATGAATGGCTTGAAGAAAAGTAATGACAAGACAAGTGTGTGCTTCAAAGGTTTCAATGAAGTTCCACTACCTCTTGGTCATGACTATTCTTTCTTGCCAGACGAAGAAGAGCTTACAGACTTTGTGTCAACTACACCTGCTAGTCCCACATCAGGGAATGTTGATGTGTTTGGGAATGCCAAGAAGGATAATAACAGAGAAGCGGTTTTGAAAACAAAGAATACACACCCAAAGAATCAAAAGCAAATTTTTGTTAAAAAGATTGATTTTGTTAAAGGGAGTGATATGAAAGAAGAGACCACTACTATTACAAGAGAGTCAAATGTAAAGTTTGCTAAAAATAAAAACAAAAAATCAGAAATTGAGCAAACTAAACAAGATCCTTCAAAGGCTTCATCATCATCATCATCATCATCGTCGTCGTCATCATCATCATCATCATCATCATCGTCACCTGATGAATCTAAACAAGAGACTTCAATTATGAAGTCTTCGGGTAGAAGATCGTGCTTCAAATGTCACAACAAGGGACATGTAGCTAGCTGTTATCCTAAAAAAAGAATGAAGCACAAGTGACTGAAAGAAAGAGAGAAACATCACCAGAGAAAATTGGTGATGGTGAGCAGAAGGTTTCAAACTCACCAAAGATATCTGCTACCAAGCGACAGAGTGTTGCTGTTGGTGTAGATAAGGATGAAAAAGGAACTCACCAAGTTCCTCGTTTTCAAAGAAATCAACAAAGATTTCAGCCTGAATCTACATCAGTCAGATATGAAAGACCTAGAAGTAGTTCACCTAGAATGAATAACTTTAATGGTGAATCAAGTAATTTCGGAAGTCAAGGTCCATATCAAACTCGATATCAGAATGTTGGTAATCGAAATTTTTATAACAATGGCTTTAAAAATTATTATCATCAAAATTCATGGACCAAAACCAAAATTTCCAAAGGTCACAAAGTCCAAACATGTTTAGGAAACCTCAAGACCAAAGACCGAATGGAAATCAAAAACCATTTCCATCAACAGGTCTGAGATCCAAGACTCCTGTTAGGAGTGATGGATATTGGATGAATGTTTCGGTGGTTGATGAATCTGGAAGACCCAAGACCATTAAGGCTTGGGTCCCCCAATCTAACTAATTTTTGTTGGGTTGTGCAGGAGCTGCTAAGGAGGATTATCAACTTGTGTTATGTTGATAGTGGCTGCTCCAGGCACATGACGGGGGATGCAAGGTTGTTGACAGAGTTTGAGAATATAGATGGAGGTTATGTGAATTTTGCAGGTGCTAAAGGAGGGCACATTACAGGTCGATGAAAAGTGACCAACGGGAAGATCACATTAGACAAAGTAAACTATGTCAACCAGCTGAAGCACAATCTGATGAGCGTGTCTCAAGTCTGCGATAAGGGTCACTCGGTCCACTTTACTAAGTCTGAAGCTTTAGTGTTTGTTAGGTCCTAGAAGTGTGAGACTGACGCATAAAATATATGCAACGGTCTATGGTAGTTAAGTGAGATTAACTAGATTAGTTTGTATTAGGTTTGGACCTTTATAGGTCATTTGGGCATGCCATAGGCCATGTGGGCCAGGCAAGCCCATGAAGGGCATGCCCTTACCCTAGGTATATAAGTTAAACTTATGTCATTTCTAGGGTAAGACTTTTGGGATTTCTCTAGAGAGCCTCCATCTTGTACCTGACGGTTTTACTTGTTCAAGTAATAGAATCGTGTACAAGGTGTTAAAAGTTGATTCGTATTGCTCTTCATCTTTTCGATTTTCTTGAATATCATCAAGTTTGGATTCCGCACATCCTTGGTAATTGTGTGATATCGTTGTCAGATCTGGATTTTCAGGACTTACAATTGGTAATAGAGCCTGCTATTCGATACAGGCTCTCGGTGTCACAGATTGAAGAACTGTTCAGATTTGGAAGGCGTGTTGTTGTTCATCCCGGGTTGTTACTGTTGAAGATTGCTACTGTTCCGAAGAACACGAAGAAAGTTTGAGCATTTGGATACGAAACTGTTGAAGATCCCGAATAACACGAAGAAGATTTGAGCATTTCAGATTAATCTGTTGAATTTCGGATAAGAATCTTGAATTTCGAATAGATATCGGATAAATCTTCAAGGATTTCGGATAATCTTCTAGGATTTCGGATCATATTCTTCCATCTCGGATTGATTTCGGATCATACTGAATCACAGCCATTTCGGATTGATTTTGGATCATCTGAATCTCGGATCATAGGTGTCCATCTCGGATTTCATCTCGAATTTGGGTAGCATCTCGGATAAACAAGGAAGCATCTCGGATTGAAACAGTGCATCTCGGATTCCATCTCGAATCACTATTCCGAATCACCATCTCGGATTAGCATCTCGAATCACTGTTTCTAGATTCCATCTCGGATTAAGAATATGAGTTACTATTCCGAATTCGATACTACTACGAATTGTACCCACAAAGGTGGAAAGTTAACCATCTGACGTAACCGAAGTTAAATATGTTTTCGTGCGCAGAATTTGATCCATAGACAATCTTGACAAACCGGGTGCACGGTTAGGCACGAAAATTCCTAAAATCACTATCAGACATTATATATCATTGGATTCGTATCATCGAGATGAGTCTAATGGTATATTTTGATAAAAACAATTTTCGGATATTTTTTAACATTTTTACCGGTATGGTTACGTTTATCCGAAGATGTTTACAGCCCAAACTCATCACTTGAACATAGTTTTCAGCCCAGCACAAAATCAAAACCCGAAACCTGCGGGATCAAGTGAAGCAAAGCTGAATGAATTTAGTGGAAATTACAATGTTGATTTGGTTGCTGAGTATGTAATGCGTTTGCTTGAACGTGGGAGGTGAAAAGAGGAAGTAAGAGATGAGATGAATAGCTTTTCGGGTGATGACAAAGACTCCTTTGTATCTTGGTTGTGGGATCATTTACAATCAAATCAAGATCTCCAAGATCTATACACTAAATCAACAGAGTTTCATCCTGAAGAAGTGTCCGAACAGAAACCTCAAGCCAAGCAAGCAGCAATCAACAGCCCAGCACCCCAAACTCTACCTCAAGCCCAAACTGACGCTGACAAACCAAGATTGCAAATTGACATAGTCAAAAACTCTTTGTGCACTAAAACTTGCAGGAATAGGTTCGCTCAACTCAGGGCACTTAATTCCAAAATGGCTGATGATTACCACAATGTAATGGCTCAGTGCATCAGCCTTCGAGAAAGTAACAAGTTACTCAAAGAAAAGGTTGAAGCATAAAAGAAAGACATAGCTCAGCTCCACCTAGACGTAAATCAACAGAAATGTATGATTACAAAATCAGATTAGATTCAAAAACCATAGAATGTGATTTGGTAAGAGTTGAGCTGGGACTTCTTACTGGAAAATATCAACAAAATGAAATTAATATAAAGAGATTTGATACATCCAGCAAGCTCGTTCAAGACGTGTGCAATGTACAAATGGTATATAAGGAGAACAAGGGGAAGGGTTTGGGATTATATCAGGTTGCCCCACCGTACAATCACAACTACACAACAATGCATGAAACCGACGGAGATATTGAGAAAGCACAGCATATGGTGTACGACAAACCCAGTGATTATACTTCAGACACACGGGAACCATCTGGTGCTGTTGACTCTTCTAATGATTCAGCTGGGGTGTCTGGTCTTTCATCTGATAAACCAGGACTCTCCGACTTTATCAAAGCTGATGAAGAGAGAGCTGACGTGAACAAGGCTCCAAGTGCGCAAACAGAACAATATGAACCTTCTGCTTGTGATGAAAAGGTTCACAGCAAGCTAAAAGAGCAGAAACAAGTCGGTGATGAAGAAGAAGAAGTCCAAACGTCAAGGACAGTCACGCTTTCCAAATCATCAGTGGGCAGCAATAGCCCTCAAAGGGCTAGTGTTGTGAAAAATGCTTTTGTTAAGCTGATTATTAATGAAAAATGTGAAAAATATGCCTTTGACTATGCTAGCAAAGCTTTTGGAAAGGTTGGGGAGATTTCTGAAGAAGACTTGCAGTCAAAACAAACAAGAAGAATCAAAAGAAATCTCCACAATAGAAGAAGGTCCTTGCAAACGACAAGTACAAACATCTAAATTCATCTTCGTCTGTAAGAAACATGCAAGGAAATCAAGCACAGAAGGGATCAGTTCATCCTTCAGGGCCTGCAAGAGCAAATAAAGCTGATCGGAATGCTTTATATGTGAAGAGACAAACGTGCTTCAATTGCGGCATTCCTGGTCACATTACTCGAAACTGCACAAATAGTTCCCATTTTCTATATCATGTTCAAAATAAGAAGGTTACACCTAAGGATAACAATCATTCGAAACCGATGAAGGTATCATCACCTAAGGCAATGAAGAATGTGAATCCCAAGGTTAAACAATCTGATGGGGATTGGAATGTTACCAAAAACAAACACAAGGTTGTTTAGAAACAAAAATTGTTTCTAAAACGACTAAACCTGTAACAGGCAAAGTTGCTCAATTAAAGGCAACAACCGCTTTTGTTAAAATGAACCAGATTTGGAAACCCAAAATCTAAAGCAGCAGCAACATCACCAATCCTCGAACCAAAAGGGGACTTGTGTCTGAAAGAAGTGTCTTCTTTATGCTTGTTTCCTGAAGCTCAAGAATCTTTTTGAGCTTGGGAAACCCAGGACACGATGGCCTAGGTCCCACTGTCTTACTAATCATCATATTTTTCAGGAACAACCAAGGAGGAGCTATTCACAATCTCTGGAATGTTGATAGCAGTTGTTCTAGGGATATATCGTAAAACATCTCATGTTGTAAAAAGTTTAAATTTTTTACAAGTACGATGTTTCCTTTGGAGGAGATGAGGTAAGAAAAGATCAGCGAAAAGGTACAAATTTAAATTTCATGCTTTAATTTTGATATTGATTAGTCTTTAATCTATTGACGGAACGGTTAAGCAAAAACAACAAATATATTTTTATTTTCTTTCATTTAAAACATTGTGCATATGTTTTCTTTATTAGGTAAACTTTGTGCATAAAGTATGATGCACAAATTCAGGGGGAAGAGGGCGATATATGTATATATTCATTATTTAAGGGGGGGGGGAATCAGAAAAATACAAAAACATTTGAAAAACATGAAAATACAAAAACATTTGAAAAACTGAAAAATACAAAAAGTCTTTTTGAATCATATGGGAAATGACTTTGAATGCTCATGGAATACATTTGGCACGTGGACAGTGGATGCTCAAGGAATATGACCGGATTGAAGGAACTCCTGAAGAACTTTCGATTCATCGACGGCGATTTGTATCTTTTGCCGGAGATGAAAAGGGATGGAAGATTGTTGGAATGGGAAACGTCATATGTGAAGCACTTACATTGGAGACGTCAATTATGTACCAGAATTGTCTTACAATCTCATGAGCGTATCACAAGTCTATGACAAACGAATATCAGTGTTGTTCAACGACATGGAATGCCTATTTCTCAAGCCCGAATACTCCGTTCCTACCAAAATGATTATGCTCACAACTCCTCGTCAAAACAAATCTACATTCTCAATATGAAAAATGCAAAAGCAAATGATCATATGACGTGTCTAATCTCAAAAGCGTCAAAATCGGAATCACTGCTTTGGCACAGGCAGTTGGGGCATGTGAACTACAAAAATATGAATAAACTCTCTAAGTTAAATATAGTGAGAGGTTTACCTGTAAAAGAATTCCATTTTCAGAAAAAATGTATCGCATGCGCCCAAGGCAAGCAATACAAAAAGCCGCACAAATCCAAAGCAGTGAATACGATAACCGCACTATTGCAATTGTTGCATATGGATCTTTTTGGTCCTATTAGTGTTAAAAGTCTGGCTAAAAGATCATATTGCTTGGTGATTACAGATGACTTCTCCCGATTTTCATGGGTGTATTTTCTTGAAGCCAAAAGCGGTAGCGCCTCCACTCTCAAGACCTTCATTTCCATGATCGAAATTATGGTCAAACTGAAAGGCAAATGAGTTAGAAGTGATAATGGATCTGAATTCAAAAATCAAATGCTGTATCTCTTTCTGCGAAGAAAAGGGAATATGCCTTCAGTACAGTGCAGCCAGAACTCTTCAGCAAAATGGCATAGCAGAACGGAAGAATAGAATACTCATTGTAGCTGCTCGAACTATGCTCGTAGATTCCAAGATTCCTATCATCTTCTGGGCAGAAGCAGTCAACACAGCATGCTATGTTTTGAATCGAGTTCTCATCGTTAAACCTCATGGAAAAACCGCTTATGAACTTCTTTTCAAAAGAAAGCCTCTTATAGATTTCTTTAGACCATTTGGATGTTCTTGTATACTCCTCAACACTGAAGACAATCATATCAAGTTTGAAGCAGTTGGTGATGTGTGCTACTTCATGGGATACTTATCTACTCAGAAGGCGTATCGTGTTTACAACAAACAAACCAAGATGGTGCTTGAATCATACTATGTCGACTTTCAAGAAGGAAAGTCCACCAACACTAGAAATTCTCCAAATTGGTTTTACGATATAGATGTTGTTTTCAACACTTTCGACATTCCAGAACCACTCACTGAAACTGAACCTATAGAATCGAACCCCTATAGAACCCTTGTTTGATCCTTTAGACATTGGCTTCACCCCTTTCACAACTCGCTTCACCCAAGTTTCAGCCGATCCACTCCTTCCTGTTGAAGAAGCTAATGGTGACACTTCGGCTGAGAATGCATCTGCAAATGATACTTCTTCTTCAAAGTCAATGTGGATGAACCAACTAAAGAAGACGGGCCTCCAATTATCTATGTCGACAAACATTTCACCAATCTACCTCAACAAACTGAGACCCACACCAACGCAGATGGAGTATGAACTTGTGGACAAACATATACCATCAACAAAGGATTGGAGTACACCTACTACTCCTACCGAAGTTTGTTCATTTCTTGGTCTTGCTGGATACTTTCGATGATTCATCACGAAATTTTCAAAGATCATGGTTCCCCTTACCACTTTGACTCAGAAGAATAAACCTTTCGAGTGGGTACCCAAACAAGAGGAACCTTTCAAACACTGAAACAAAAACTATGTGATGCTCATGTTTTATCTTTACCCGACGGCAACGACAATTTCGTTGTGTATTGTGACGCATCAAACCTAGGCCTTGGTTGTATTCTCATGCAAAGAGACAAAGTTATAGCCTATGCGTCAAGACAATTGAAATTCCATGAGAAGAACTACACAACTCATGATCTTGAGTTAGAAGCCGTAGTTTTTGCTCTCAAAATTTGGAGACACTACCTTTATGGTACGAAATGTGTGGTTTTCACTGACCACAAAAGTCTCCAACACATATTCAATCAAAAGAGCTAAACATGAGACAACGACACTGGGTCGAACTTTTAACTAACTACGACTGCGAGATTCGCTACCATCCTGGTAAGGCGAATGTTGTGGCTGATGCGCTTAGTCGTAAGGAGTGTGTCACTCTTCATTGTGTTCGTGTTCAATCTGATATCCAGACACGTATCCTTCAAGCACAACATACATGTGTGACCCAAAGCTTGTTGAAAAATGAGCTGCCACAAAATCTCGAACTTCAACTCGAAACAGAAGACAGCGGATTACTCTACTACAAGAACCATTTGTGGATTCCTAGTCAAGACAATCTTTGCACCTTATTGATGGATGAAGCTCATAAGTCTTGTTATTCAATCCATCCTGGTGCAAACAAAATGTATAAGGATCTTCGTACCCAGTATTGGTAGCCGGGTATGAAGAAAGACATTGCCTTGTATGTGTCTAAATTCCTAACTTGTCTTACTGGAGCAACCAGAAATACCGGTATGGAAGTGGGAGAACATTGCGATGGATCTCATCATTAAACTACTGCGCACACCTAGAGGTCATGATGCCATTTGGGTAATCATCGATCGTCTAACAAAGTCAGCACACTTTTTGGCAATTCATGAGGATCTATCTTCTGAAAAACTCGCCAAGATCTACGTTGATGAGATTGTATCTCGTCATGGTGTTCCTTTGAACATCATATCCGATCGAGATGCTGATTCTCATCTCACTTTTGGAAGACCATGCAATCTGCCATGGAGCCAAACTCAATCTGAGTACTGCTTATCATCCTAAAACGGATGAAAAATCTGAAAGGACAATTCAAACACTGGAGGATATTCTTAGAGCATGTGTGATCGACTTTGGTGGTAGTTAGGATTCGCATCTCCCATTGGTCGAATTCCCCTACAACAATAGTTATCACGCCAGCATCAATATGGCACCTTTTGAAGCTCTGTACGGTCAAAAATTTCATTCACTTGTCTGCTGGAATGAGGTCGATGAAGCTCAGCTCACTAGACCTGAACTCATTCACGACACAACAGACAAAGTCAAGAAAATTCGTGATAACCTTCTGACAGCTAGAAGCAGTCAAAAGAGTTATGCGGATAAACGACGCAAGCCCTTGGAATTCCAAGTTGGTGATCACGTCCTTGTCAAGGTATCCCCTTGGAAAGCTGTGATTAGATTTGGAAAGAAAGGAAAACATGCACCACGATATATATTGGACCATTCAACATCGTTGAGAGAATCGGAAAGGTGGCCTACCGACTTGAGCTACCTCCTGAACTTGGGAATATTCACCCAACATTCCATGTGTCCAATTTGAAAAATTGTTTAGCCGATACAAACGTTCACATTCCCTCGACGAAATTCACGTTGATGATACTATGCACTTTGTCGAGAAACCTGTGGAGATATTGGACCGTGAAGTCAAGAAACTCAAGCGTAGACGTATATCGATAGTTAAAGTTTGCTGGGAATCCAAATGTGGCCCAGAATTTACTTGGGAATGAGATGAAAGTGAAATATCCACATTTCTTTTCACAAAGTTTCCTCTAATTAAATTTCGTTAACTGACACTCAAACGCAGTCAGTTTAGCGCGACGTACACTCTGAAATAAGGACATAAGCTACACATACCCTAAATAGCCTTTATATAACTTACATATAAGTTTTGAAGGGTTAGATATGACAAAAACACGCTTATACAAGTCCAGGGACTATTTTCGTCAAACTGCGAAAAGTCTGTTGGTCCGTGTTCAAGATACGAACCATGTGTATCGATCTGAATATTTTTGTATTCAATAAAATCATGTATGTTTTTTATTAGAATGAAAAAATGTCAATCGTTGCACAATTTCGATCATTTCATGTTCATTAAAGCGTTTTACACATTTTTGCGAAACGCATCACCGTACAACCGAACGGACCGACATCCACGACATTTTCGGGCATAATCCAAGTTACCATGTCTTAACACCTTTATATATCCTAATATTAGTTTAAAGGGGTTAAAAATGGCAAACAATTGAAAATACAAGTCCAAGGGCCAAAAAGGTCAAAAAAATAATAAAGATTTTTGCTTCTTCACCAAGTTTGCCACCTATCTCCAATTCTTGACACCTAGAACTCATTTTTCCACACTTAATGTGGTGTTGACACATTTTAGAACACTAATCCACACTTGAGGACACTTGTCATCACCTCCTTGATCCTAAAATACTATTAATACCCTATAATTCTTTCATTTTTTTCACACCACTTCAAAATACTTCAAAGCAAAGTGTGAAGTTCTTCTTTCTATCCTTCTTGGAGTTTTTTTCCAGCCTTTGGAAGCCTCTTATCTTGAGTTCCTAAAGTGTTCTTCAACAGGAGTAAGTACTCTTCCTAGTTCTTACATTATTTTAGCTATTTTGAGCTAAAAGTTGAACAGTTTGGCTTCCTGATTGACTTTTGGTTCTGACCATATTTGGTCATGTCAAAGTTGAATTGAAATTTGCAACGTGATTGTAATCACGAAGGTTATAATCCCTAGCTATTTCACCTTCTGATTACCACATTTACTAGTCGAAGTGACGAGTCAAATTTTCAGTCAAAAATGTGCATGATGTACAATATTCGGGTATCAAAACACGAAATTTTGATACCAATCTGTTTTATAAACTTAGTTAGACATATTTTGACATGTCTAACTCGTCACTTCTAGTTTAGTGCTTATTTAGGTCGTAAGTTGGATCCGACCAAACACATATTTGTGACCATAGTTGTATAGGGAATAACCTACTGGAGGTTATACCTTATGGTAACGCCATTTGGTTAGTGTTATGATAAGTTATATGTTCTTAAAAAATGATGACCAAAATGCCCTTTTGCGCATAAATCCATTTTAAACACATGTAACCAAATTTTTGACAAATAAACTGATGTTATAACATTTTCAAACATGTTTAGGCATTTAAGACTTATCATAGGACATGTTTAACTCTCCAATCACGTGTTTACGCTAATGACCTATTAAAGTAGCATAAACTACCTTAACGAGTCATAATGGGTCAAAAGCACTTAGGATACTTCCAAATCAAAATGTTAAGTATGTTAAACCATATCATATGAGTTCTTACACTCGTTTGGTTTATAAGACTTTATTCTATCTGATCTCTCGTTTGTAGTCCCGACATGCTAACATATTTATCTGACACATTAGGACACGTTTGAGCTTTGTTTATTCCGTTGATGAAGAATACTTTCACAATCCCAAGTGAGTACATAGTTCCCCCTCTTTTACGTTTTGCAAATGTTTTGGGGTGACTCATATGTGCTAAATCATTTTCAAGTTTTCAAAAAAAACAATGTCTATGGTTTATATATAAAACAAAACGATTTCAATAATGTGAACAAATTGTTGATACGTTATCCATAACATGAATGACATTCATTAGCTTTGGCCGAGCTGACTAGTAGTATGTTATGGTACTATAGGACTGACAATCCCATTATCGGATTGTTCACTAGATTTGGTGGAAGTTTGGGTAATGACAGAAACTGTTTCTAATTAACAAATCATTTGTTGATTTGTTAGTCTAGTTAAAGAGACCCTTTGTGGTCTACTAAAGACACCAATTGGGGTATAATCAACACAGGTTTGAATGTGTTCATTAAATAACGATCAAAAGTTTTCACAATTAAAAACACGGAGGATTTATTTATGACATGGACGATTGATTTATAACACGGACGAATGGTTTATAACATGGACAAATGGTTTATAACACGGACAAATGGTTTTGAACAATGTCACGCAATGATTTTCACTTAAAGATATAAACCATACGAAGTTTTCTTTTGAATCAATCTATTACAAGGTTTTTACAAAAGAAACGTTTTGGTTAAGATTCATGGCTATAAGGTTTTCACAACTCTAACCAACTTGTTTTAGTTGGTTAATTGTATTGCAATATCAAACACTTTTGATACCCAGTTTTCACTTAACGACTCTTGTAGTCGGACGAGGTGTTGCAATATGTATACAAAGCCACGAATTTGACACACTCACAAAACCTATGTACTCGCCGACATTTTTATGCTAACTCTCTTTTTCACATATGTTTCAGGAGTCAATGCTTGATAATATGATGTATGCTTCACGTAGGAACGGACACGGTACTTAGTGACTTAGAACATGTAAGACAATTCATTTATGTGTTGTTTCTGTTTATCCGAAGACAATGTAAACATTTAACTTAATAAAACAAAATTTTAAATTCCATGAGTTGTGAAACAAAAGTTCTGTGACATGACTCCCCGACGTTTCCACTGCGGTTCGTTATTTTATGCGGTCGGGGTGTTCCACTCAGTTTCGTAAGCTCAAAGTTTGGGAACTCATTGATCTACTAGATGGAAAGTATCGCATTGGCACCAAGTGGGTATTCCGTAACAAAATGGAGGATCGTGGTGTAGTCATCAAGAACAAGGCAATATTGGTCGTTCAAGGTTTTCGACAGGATGAAGGGATTGACTATGAAGAAGTTTTTGCTCCGGTAGCACGTTTGGAGGCTATTAGAATATTCTTGGCATATGCTTCATACAAAAACTTCAAGGTCTTTCAGATGGATGTGAAGAGTGCTTTTCTATATGGAAAGGTGAAGGAGGAAGTATGTGAGCCTCCTGGCTTTGAAGATCCACATTTCCCTAAACAATACTATAAGCTTGACAAAGCTCTTTATGGTCTTCATCAAGCTCCTCAAGCCTGGTATGAAACTTTGTCAACATATATTTTGGAATGTGGATAAACAAGAGGTAAAATTGATATGACTCTCTTCGCGAAAAGGATCGGAGATAATGTGATGCTGGTTCAGATTTATGTGGACGATATTATTTTTGGGTCAACCGTTGAGGCTCTATGCAATGATTTTGAAAAGGTGATGAAGGCAAAGTTCGAAATGAGCATGATGGGAGAGCTCACATTTATCTTGGGATTGGAGGTGAAGCAATAAGAAGATGGTATCCTCATTCATCAATCAAAGTACATCAGGGATATTCTCGCAAAGTACAACATGAACGACTGCTAAACCGCCAGCACACCATTTGCAGCTCAAACAGGACTCACTCCTGATCTTCAAGGAAAACCGGTGAACAAGTCCTTCTATTATTCGATGATAGGCTCGTTGATGTATCTGACTGCAAGTAGCCTGACATTATGTGAGTTGTCTGCATCTGTGCATGTTTTCAGACAAATCCCAAAGAATCTCATGAGACAGCATTCAAAAGAATATTTCGTTGTCTGAAAGGAACGTCCAAACTTGGGCTTTGGTATCCAAAAGATAGTAACTTTGATTTAATTGCTTATTCTGACAGTGATCATGCAGGTTGCAAGGTTTATAGAAAGTCAGTTTCAGGAGGTTGCCAATTCTTAGGAAATCGTTTTATATCGTGGCAAAGCAAGAAGCAGACGACAGTTTCCATGTCTACTGCTCAAGCCGAATATACGACGGCTTATAGTTGCTACTCACAAGTCCTTTGGATACAAAATCAGTTGCTGGATTACAGGATCAACATCATGAAGACTCTGATATCATTGACAACGGCATGTCTAGGAATTGTGAAGAATCCAATCCACCAATCCTGAATAAAGCACATCGAAATTCGCATTCATGTGATCCGAGATGCGTACGAGAAAGGAACATTCAAGTGGTGCATGTGGATATTACGCAACAGAAAGCCGATATTTTCACGAAAGCCTTTGACAAAACCCGTTTCAACCAGTTGGTAACCTGGTTGGAAATGATCAATTTCCTTGAGTGGAAGTAAATTGCGTCTCATAACTGACTTACATAAAAAATAAAAATAAAAACGCTTTTCAAAATAAATGAGTATCTTAAAACTATGCCCGCCAAAAAGATTTTATGCAAAATTAAAATTTTATTTTCAAGCAATGGACATTTGAATATAAAATTTTAGGGGAGAAGATAACCAAAAAGTACTTTGATCTCAGTTTAACACCTGTTGTTAAAGAAATGATAGAAAAATGCTAACACCTTGTCTTTTTGTTTGAAACAGAAAAGAAAATCAAGATGCTAATCAAGGAAAATCGAAGTACCAAGTAACGACGTGTCAGTAGATCCAGCAATACCATCAAGTAAACTGCGATTCGGCGACAAAAGTTATTGCTTACACAAGAATTCTAGATACCCATAGTGTTGTGCAACTTGTGGGTAACATGTTGCGGCATACGGCTTAATGTTCTTAAATGTTGCGTTGATAGATTGCCAAAGTCTGAGATTTTGGGTCTTTATATTGACTAATCATTCGGGGATATCATAATTGCTATTCTGCTGCATCCAGATATATGCTGACCTAGACACATTATGACATCTTTTCAAAAGAGCCAATGTGTCCAAAACCATACACTAAAGAACCTCTCATAGAGAGTCATTCAAGTGCATAAATCGTACCATCTGTGGTATTTGACTTAGCCCTCATTAGACATTGGTCTCTCTGCTGTACGAAAGTACTGACCTGATGATCAATTATCTATCATTGAAAAACAAACGGATGAAATCAATATACTCACCCGCTATGAGGAATCTTTGTGCATACCTTGATCGCAGGGGTAAGTCCACGACATTCTAACCGTCTAGCTTGAGTGGGGGCCATTGCAATTTTTGTCAATATTACTACAACATGATAAAATGCGCACCGAAAGCAAGTTGAAAGAAGGATGCATGGATTTAAGAGGACAAATATACTAACAATTTTTCTTATGCCTCGGTTATTCAAAATTTTAAAATTTTAAACTGATAAGTGTTGCCAGTATGATCTTTTGTAGGAACGTCACGGAGCTTTAAACAAAAGAAAACTGTGAAAAAGGAAGCTTCACGGTTCTAAAATGAATTTCGGTGTCCAAATTGCAAAATTTTGATTTTCTCAAACTTATTTTCCGTTTTTGCACTATTCTTAGATGAAAAGGGCATATTTTTCAAGAAAGTTTAAGATTTTCGAGCGTATTTGGTTTGGACTTCTTAACTTTGAAGAAACCTTCCAAATCAACAGAAGCGGCGTATTTATCTTTCCAGCGTATTTAATAAATACGCTCGAAGATATTTTAGTATATTATATATATATATTATATATATATATACTATATATATTTATTTATATAATATGAAATATTAACTGTTCATAGTCCACTTTTCTAAAACCCATCTCCAACATTCATCTTCTTCTTCTCTAAAAACAACAATCCAAAACCAACTCTAGAATTCCATAAAGCCGATTAACTTAGCATCTGATATCGATATGTTTTTCATGTTTACGAATCAATCGTTGGATGCCCATATCACAGAAAGCGTGTACAGGGCATAGACAGTCAATGGCACTGTTGAATCGGATTTCAAAGGTTTTGAAAGGGTCTATGAAGAAACTTCTGAATACAGCGGATTTAATTTGAATGTGGCGTATTTATGTTGAAGGAAGCGTACTAATCACTGATCAACGTGTAGCGGATTTAAGTCTTGAACGCGAGTTCGAGCAACCGGCGTAGTTGACTTATACATCTACGTTGATGCTGTCTTGAAACAAAACTTAAATACGCGACCTGTTATTAGCGATAAATAAGTCATAACCGGCGTAAATATTATTTTGTTCAGCATATATGTGTGTAATGCCCGGGGTATATAACCTAGACTACCAGCGCATTTACCAGCAAAAGTACCAGCTGGATTAATATTTATTTTTATGTTAATATTTAATTCCAACGTAAATAAAATATTTTTGTTAAATATTATTTACTTTTCAGTTTTGTTTTTTTATTTATATATATTTATGAAAATGTTTTTGAAAATACTTTTATATAGTTTTGTTTTTATATTTATATAAATACCCTGTATATATTGTAAATAACTAACAGTTGTGTTTCGAAACCCGGATCTCACTTGACTCGTTTCCATATCTCAGAATGGCTCAACAGATGATCTGGGATGGAACGAGAAAGCACAATCAGCCAATTACAGTACTTCCTCCAAAGCCCGACTTTGAAGATTTAATGGAGTGGTTATCTAGAAGCAAGATTAGTTACTCTGTTCAAGCAAATCCAAAGATCTACTGCATTCACATAGAAGAATTCTTGAGAACCACAAAAGTGAAAATGATAAATCAAGTCAAGCATATCACAGCAACGGTACGAAACAAAGAAATAAAGGTGACAGAAGAACGAATACGAAAAGTTCTCAGACTTGGAGACAAGTCAAGTGACCCAATGAAGCTGAGTAAAGAGGCAGTGCTAGAAGGATTCTATAGAATGAACTATGTCGGTGATTTTCGAGGAAAAACGAGATAAAGAAGACTGGCCTAACAAAAGATTGGAGATTCATCTTACACTCATTTTTCATGAGCATTTGTCACAGAAAAAGTGGATACGAAATGGTCTCAATCTGGAATGGGCAGCGCAATGCTAAATCTGTGTACAACCAGCATTCAACATCTCCGGCCTAATCTTCTACTGCATGGTCGACAATGTAAACAAAGGTGCATGGGCCATGTATCCAAGATTCGTACAACTCTCATCACCGATCAGCACAAGAACCTGCCTCATGATGGAAATCTGTACAAATTTCAGTTGCCTAAAGGTAGAAAACTTACTGAGCTAAGATAGAGCAGTGGGTCATGTTACATCACTGATGTACATAAAAGAAAGACTTCCGCTTGTTCTTGCTGCATACAACAAATACCAAGAGGGTGTAAGGCAAGCACGAGAAAGACAAGAAAAACAAGTTGCTGAAGAAGAAGTAGAAGTTGAAGAGGAAACACCCTAGTACGCGAACGGAAAGATAAAGGGAAGAAAGCAAGAGAAGGAGAACCCTTGAAGAAGAAAAGCAAGAAAGACTCCTCAAACCCAGAGCGGATTATGGGTGACAACATTCGTCTTGGGTTAACTCAAGAAGCAATCGAACAAATGCAAGCCATTCATGTAGTCAAAGAAGCCGAGAAAAGAGAAAGAAGGCTAAAAAGAGAGAAATGACTGAGTCAGAAACACCTATTGTGGTGACATTAGAGCAGGAACAATTGGATCAGTTTCTTGAAAGCCTAATCGTTGATCCTACAGAAGATACTCCAAGCAAATCCCCTGCACACAAGAAAAGAAAAGTCAGAGAGGGATCTTCCAAAGATGCTCCACCTAAATAACCTCAATCACTCAAGTACGCCACAACAAGTTCCATCAAGACCCTGTCCATTCCAAGAGCTTTACGATTGTCTATTAAAAAAAATTGGAAAGTTTCCTGCCAAGGAGTTTTGTCTTTTGAAGAATCAGGTTAATGACACAAACGTGCTCAGAGAGAAGCTAAAGGAACAAAGAAAGAAAAACAAGGAACTGCACAACTACGTGTCTAAGCAAACTGAGTTCATAAAGTTTCAAAAGAGGGAATGGAGAAATTGCACGAGATGGTGCAGGATCTGTACACTTCAGCAAATCGAGAACCAAAATACACAAGATAAGATATCTTTAATTTTGATAGCTTCGGAGAAAGGGAAGAGAAATGCAAGGCTGAGATAGCAGAAAAGAAAAAGAAACAACTCGATTCTGCTGTTGATGTAAGTATTGATGGAGATAGTGAAGAGGAAGAGGTTGACCGGATTGAAATGCCAGAATTCCTCGAGTGGGGTTTGGAGGATGCTGTGATATATGATACTGACAGAGGAGATGAGTTTGAGCCTAAACATCCTGAGTGGTTCAAGAAGGAAAGAGAAAAAATGCCAGATTTCTATCAGTTTATAACGGTTGAGAAAACAGAGGTCACCGGCCGAATCATCAGCTGGAAGTACTACAATCTAACTAGGTGGTTTGTTGTGAAGCAAAGAGGAAGTGTAATCCAGTACTTTCGAAATGGAAATGACATGCAAATTCCACCCACATGGGATATACAAGAGTTGAGCAAGCAGGATATGATAAATCCTACCAACAGTAGCATCGGCAGTGACTTTGAAAGATTAATTCTTAGAGAATGCGTGCGTGGATTCATGGTCTTCAAACTTCAACGTCCGGCGAGACGCGTATCAAAAAAAACCAAAGACCCAATTACAAGAAAAGGCAGAGTGACGTGGGTAATCAATCCAGCCAAAGTGGTCACTAGGGTGAAACTTTCTCAGAACAACCTGTGACTCTCACCAATTTTAAGAAATGGTTCTATGATGGTAAAACAGGTGAAGCAATCATCAGATCCAACTCAAACAAAGATATTCTCATTCTAGATCCAGTGAAGGTATTCATGTTCTACCTCTCTGATATGAATATTCTTTATGGGAACAAGATACCTAGAGGAAGGCATGCTTTTTCAGCAAGTTGTCGAGCGAGCAAGAGCACGAAAGAAATGATGGAGATTATGCTCAGAATCGATACACAAAAAGAAAACGCCGAATCTAGAAAGAAGAAAACTGTTGAGAAGTCTGCTGAGCCGCAATCCTCCTCTCCTCAACCCAAAGATCCATCCTCCGATTCAGATGTTCAAGTTATTCTACCACCTCCGACTTCATCCACATATGAAGTCACGATGGAGGACCCAAAATCAAGTGAAGCTATTATTAATCAAACTAAAGCACCACCTGAACCGACTGCAGATCAAGCTGCATCAAATCCGGAAACTAAAGCTCAAGAATGAAGATCGAACAAGTACGCAACGATCTAGGGGGATATTGTTGGAAGTTTTGAGATCGTTGGTACTTGGTTTTAGTAGGTTTTGGATAGTTTTGTAATAGTTTATTATATTCTAGAAAGTTCACGGGGTTAAAAGTGTAACTACAGGGAAACTTCCATGTAGCAGCGTAATTAAGTACCAAGTGTATTTATTAAATACGTTGGGTAGTCAGTGTGTATATATATGTGATCTATGGAAAACCCTAGTCCAAGGTTCTTGGACAAGTTTTAGTGATTTCTCTTGTGTTGTGATTATTGTTATTTTGCTAAATCTGAGCATCTAGGTGCTTTAGTGATTATATCTTTTGGGATTCCATATACAACACTTGTTGTTTGATCCATACAAGAATCTTCATCTTCATCTTTATCTTCATCTTTTGGTTTTTCTTAACTTTTACACATTCAAGCAACTAATCTATAGTTATTTGGGTGATAACAATCAAACCCTGTGATCCGAATCTGATTTGGACTCACAGATCTTGTTAAGATTTAAACATCAAGTTGTTTAAATCACCATTTTTAATCAGTTCCATACAAGATCAATAAGCTAACCAACTAACTTTAACATAATCATCAAGAATATATAAGCTAACTAGCACTAAACAACATAATCAACACAAAATACATCACATTAGTGACTTTTTATGTTGAGATTAGTGTTTTGATCTTTGATTTAAGTTAAGTTCAAGATGAGTAACATGTACTTTTATAATCTATATAATATAACAAGCTTAAAAAAGGTAGAAGATGATCTTACAACTTTGCAAAGGATTAATGGATTGTAGGGTGAAGATTATGAAGACTTGAAAGCTCCAAAGTAATCTCTTATAGTTCTCCAAGCATGTAACCACCTTAAACCATCTTATAATGACTTTAACTGGCTATATATGATGTGTTTAGTGAATGAAAAAGAAATAATTTCAGGGTGTTGAGGTTGCCGAGTTTAAGAGGGAGAAGCGAGATGGTTTTGATGTTGAGAAGTTATAAAAAATGGAAAGAAATGATGGTAAGAGAATGTTATAATTGTTGCAACAATATTGCTAAGTCAAAGATGCAATCTTCATAACCACAGTTCTAACATCATCACAAATCTAGCATATATGGGCATGGTGGTATGGTTATATTATTTTTTATTTTATAAAAAGACATGTGATATATATGTTAGATTATGAGATATTTTTGTAATTATTCTAGTTAGGGTAATTAGGGTGTTATGATAGTTTAGGGTTTTAAATAAAGTCTAACTAATTTATTAGTTTAGTGAGTATTGAGTTTGGATGGCAAAAATGCCACTAGTTCGCTCGTCGATTCAATATCGGGTGTTATATAAAAGGTGCTATATATCGGGAGCTATGGTTTTATTTTACCAATGATGTCATGGCATTTATTTAAGGCATTTACGACCCCAATATATGGCTAACTAGTTCGCTAGCTTTTTAGTTTAGGTAATTGGATGGTAGAAATATAACTTGTTTGCCTAACCTTATTTATGATGCATAACCTATATACAAGTCTTACAAGCATTAAAATGATGGATTTTAGTGTTGCGGACAAATTTTTTTTTACATTTTAGCCGGATCGGACTAATATAAATATGCTTATTTTCCAGAAAGTTAAAGTGTTCCAGTAATTGGTGTCCCTAATTAGGGATTTTTGTTTGTATTTCAACTATAAAATGATTTCACTGCCACTCGTTGCTCGTTCGGGCAGTTTCTAGAACTAGCCGGCATAAATAGTGTATTCAGGTGAATAGTGCTTTCAGCACTTTGCCATCATATTCGGACATAGTTTCTAGTTTTCTCGCGACGCGACAAATGTGAGATTATCATTTGCTAGCCTTTGTATGACCTAATCATGCACACATTAAGCCATAAACAAATGCAGATTTAACGTATAATTAATTGTTTAGTTGTACGGATTTACCAATAATTTACTGATTGTCACATTCTACCCCCGCTAAAAGAATTTCGTCCTGAAATTCAAGCTGTGTTACCAGTTGTAGGGGAGACTTTGAATAAGTGTGCGTACTTGGACTTTATTTGATTTCCACGTTCTCATGTATACTCTGGGCCGTGATGTGAGTTCCAATGAACCTTAACCATGTTGATACGACTTATTCTCGCCTTGTTAACCTTCCGGTCCATAACCTCAACAGGTTTTTCGGTAAAATGGAGTTTGTCATCGATGTGAATTTCATCCGCAAGGATGATTACTATTTCTAGAGTGGGACTTTTCTTGAGATTAGACACATGAATGTGTCATGTACGCTACTGAGCTCGTCCGACAATTTCAACTTATAAGCCACGGTTCCAATCTTTTCCAAGATTTTAAAAGCTCCAATTGCGTGGGTTCAACTTTCCACGTTTACCAAATCTTGCTACGCCCTTCCAAGGTGAGACTTTCAATAACACTTTGTCTCTGACTTCAAAAGATAGTGGTTTTCGTCGTTTGTCAACATAGCTCTTTTGTCGATAACGAGCCGCCTTGATACGGTCTCGTATTTGAAAGATTTTGTCCATAGTCTCTTGAACTAATTCTGAACCAATGAGTTGTTTATCTCTAGTCTCCGCCCAACATAGCGGTGACCGGCACTTTCGTCCATACAAGGCTATTGGATACTAGTGTGATAACTGTTATTATATAAGACTCCACTAAGGGCATGTGAGTATCCCAAACGTAACATGTCCTCCAAGGTTTGAATCGTTCTCCACTTGAGGATGAAAGGCCGTACTAAGATCTAGTCGAGATCCAAAGGCCTTTTGGAATGATTGCCAACCTTGACACAAATTGACCGTCTTGGTTCGATATGATATGATAGAAACAGGCACTCCATGTCGTGCCACAATTACCTTGAGGTATAACTCAGCGAGTTTTTCGGTTCTATCCTTCTCACAAATAGGTAAGAAATGTGCGGACTTCGTAAGTCGATCAACAATTACCCAAATCATGTCATGACCTTTCGAGGTCTGGGGTAATTTAGTAATAAGTCCATTGAGATTTGTTCCCATTTCCACACGGGAATTTCGGGATGTTGTAATAAGCCTGATGGTTTTTGATATTCCGCCTTAAGCTTGGCGTAGGTAAGACATTTTCCAACATAAGTAGCGATGTCGCCCTTAAGGTTAGGCCACCAATAGAATTCCTTTAAGTCTTGATACATCTTATCCAATCCGGGATGGATAGAGTACTTTGAATTATGAGCCTCCTCCAAAATAATCGCCCGTAGGTCGCCAAAGAATGGAACCCAAATTTGTCCCATAAAGTATAACGTTCCATCCTCCTTTGGCACCAATCGTTTCTCCATACCATGTAATGATTCGGCTTGAATGTTCTCCACTTCAAACGCCTCCTGTTGTGCTTCATGAATTCGAATTGTAAGATTTGTTTATATCGTCATTCCTAATGCTCACACCCTTAGAGTTTTCACTCGTTCTTTACAGCACAAGGCATCCGCCACAACATTCCCCTTGCCGGGTGATACTTCATCTCGTAATCGTAGTCATTTAACAATTCGACCCAACGTCATTGTCGCATATATAATTCTTTCTGATAAAACACATGCTGAAGACTTTTGTGATAAGTAAAGATAGTACATTGAGCACCTTATAAGTACTAACGCCAATTTTCAAAGTGAATACCACCGCACCTAGCTTGAGGTCATGGGTGATATAATTTCTCTCGTGCACTTCCATTGTCGAGACGCGTACGTGATGCTTTCTCTCGTTGCATCAACACACTACCCAGACCTTTATGTGATGCATCATAATAAACCACGAAGTGTCGGTACCGTCGGGTAAAGATAAAAAAAGCATGTCACAAAGTTTATCTTTTAGTAGTTGGAAAGCCGCCTCTTGTTTCTCGCCCCAGTCCCTTCTAATCCTTTTGTGTTAGGGACGTTAGCGGTTGAGAAACTTTTGAAAAGTTCTCTATAAATCGTCTATCATAACCCACTAATCCCAAAATTTGTCGCACTTCCATCGGGGTCTTAGACGCTTCCCAGTTCTTTTTCGCATCAATTTTGAAAGGATCGACATGAATTCCTTTCTCGTTCACCATGTGTCCGAGAAACTGTACTTCGCGAATCCAAAATTCGCATTTGAAAAACTTCGCATAAAGTTGTTCTTTTCAAAAGCTCCAAAATAGTCCGCAAGTGTTGCTCGTGTTCGTCATTCAATCGTGAATATATTAATATATCATCAATAAATACTATCACGAACTTGTCCGAATACGGCTTACACACGCGGTTCATAAGATTCATGAACACCGCTGATGCATTTGATAAGCCAAACGACATCGTATGAAACTCGTAGTGACTATATCGAGTTCTATAGGTCGTCTTGGATATGCTTTCTGTCACACCCCAACCGATGGCAAAAACATCAGAGTGAGACGAAATAGATTGTTCGAGATATCATAACACTATTTGTGACAATATTAAATTCAAAAATTCATTTCATTCCATAATTCAAATTGTCAATTACAACATATTTGAAACACAACAACTTCAACAAAAATTACAACATAAAAAGCCTAACATTCTAGGTGCGTTTCTATGTCGTCCCAACTAGATTCGTCATATTCAACATCTTTAACCTGCAACATGTTAAAAATATAGTTCAATACAAAAAGTATTGGCGAGTACACAAGTTTAAGTACATAACATAAGTATAAAAGAGTTTACTCAAATCCACATGGGAATTATATACAAGGTAAGCAAGCATGCAATACTAATTGTCAAACCCAAGTGTCCACAAGAATTAAGTGTCCCTTGTCACACAAAGTAACGAGACTAAAGTATGAATAAGAACAAGAATCAGCTTAAGTTTAACAATGCCCTGACGGGCGGTGTGCTACTTCTATAGAGCTATATATGTTAAGTTGGGGCTAGCTAAGTTAATGACAAGAAGCATGTATGAATCTAGCATCAACCTAAGTATAACAATAAGCATGTATAACGGATCGAGTGTATAAAGCATGTAGTGTGTGTATTTGTGTATTTTTTAAGTTAACAGTTACAACCCAAATTGTGTAAAAAGGTGAATGGGTCAAGTGTACTCATGGTTTTGCAAGCTTCCACTTGGTAATTTCGGTGAAGAGTTTGGAGAGTTGAAGGAACACCGAGTTATCCTACATATGGAAAATGTAGGTTGGTATGTATAACGTATACGTAAGTATATTTTAGGTAGCAAGTATGTATGTATGAATATTTGCACGTATAACAAGTACCGGTTTGTATGTAAACACGTATTTAACAATTGAATGCATGTAAGACAAGTATGTATCAAGTATGAATTTTTATTACGATCAAAGTCTAGAATTACAATTGGAATGATATAGAAGCGCAACGATACAATTTCGATAAATAGAAATACGATTAATTTAATCATGGAGTACAAACGAGAGTTACAGTCTCCCCTCCTTTAGGAAATTTCGTCCCGAAATTTATTCAAAAGGAACACTTTGGAAAAGATGTCATTCTGGTGAAACGTTTGGCCAAAAATCATATTTTGAAGCTTAAGGTGTTTTGAGACGGCAATCATAAGTGTGTATAGGAATAAGTAAAAACGTGCATGTGTGTGTGTAATCAAGTGAGCTTGACTAAGTCTGGACAATTGGAAGGAATATTTTAAAAGAGTGTGACCTAAGGGGAAGGTTTTAATATGCATAAGGATGTATTTTGATTAAAATGAGCGGTCCGCACTGTAAGTTGTAAGAAAAGTTTTGCCAGTTCTAAGGCGTATTAGTAAAATCACTTGTTGTAGAAAATTTTTTATTGGAGAAAACTAGGATGGTAAATATTTACGGTTTCTAAAAGGTTTTGGCGGTAATAGACCGACAGTGAATTTGCGCGTAGACAAGTTGGAAGATAGTTTAAAGAAAGGAACATTTTGAAAAGATTGAGCCGGTGGGGACGTTTATTGAACTTTTTAGGCTGATTCGCTATAAATAAAGTTTGGAGGAAATGTTAAAGGAAGATTTGGGAATATCGTGGTATGGTAGTGAATGAATGAGTTGGTAGGTGTATGCGAGGGGTGAAAAATGGTATGAATATCGGATAAAATGCGAACATGGAATGTTGAGAGATGCTAGTGATAGTTGTAGTGGTTAAAGCTAACGATTTTGAGAATGAAGCTTTGTCATGGATAATCGAGTACTAATCATTTCGAAGTGGGGTCACCAAAGTTTGTTATGAATCAAATGTATTTATGAAGGTCCGGGAAATCACCGAATTTCTCATGGCACGTTTTACGAAAGTTTGGTAACATAGTAGAGACACTTATATATAGGAAGTACAGTGGCGTATCCACCATGTTCATACCATGTTACGTCCGTTTCGCTATTCAGTGTCATGTTACGTTCCGTGTTACGATACACAGTAGAACCCACTATGTTTTTCATGCACCTTCTAATATAATCCTGTGATTATTTTGGTTTGTGTATGATCCGCATAGTTTGTACGAGTAGTGTACGGGACAGGTTACATCTAGTAAGCAAAGGGTATGTAAGATAGCGTATAAAAAATTAATATTAAGCTGATTGGTCGAACGTAGGCGAAACCACTCAGGTTATGCCTACTTATAGATTTCAAGCATGACTACCAAGTAGTGCGAATGTATAAATTTTGAGCATGATAGAAGACTAACACATATAACATTAGCATGTAGTATCCAGCGTATAAGTGGAATAAAACGGGATTTAGCATATAAGTTACCATGAAGTTGTAAAGTGTAATGGTGATACGTGTATTATTGTCATGTAATATTGACTATAAAATAGAAGCGTGTAAGGCGATATGCATGTGTATGGTTGCTTGAGTCAAAACATTGAGTTAGTTGAAATGAAATAAGTCGGTTTTATCACGAAGGAAGGACCAAAATTGTGAATGTTGGGTGAATATTGAGAAAAGTATAAATTTTTTATGTAAGATGTGGTTTGTAAAAAAATAATGTTACCTTGGTTTAAAAAAAAATAGGATTGGAGTATGTCGGAGATTGTTCGACCTAATGAGTATTTCATGCCCACGTGTTTAGATTTAGAATTGCTTATTAACATTCTTTAAAAAGGCTTTAAAACATTTAACTTGCTTCAATAAAGGTGTTTTATATCGAAATAAGGAAAGTTGTGTTTGAAAATTCCGTGGATAAATTGTGATTTTTGGAAGGAAATTTTTTTTTTTGCAAAACGTACTTGTATGTATGTGAGAGAAAGAGTCTGTCGGTTCTTCGTTGGGAAACAAAATGTCTTTAGAATGATATTATAAAGTGAGTGTGTTCTAGTGATTGGACGAATTATGAAAATCGTGGGCAAGAGGTTAATTAGACCGTCTACGTTTGATAGATAGCTTTTCATAAGATTTTGAAAATTTGGTAAAGAAACATTTAAATTATCATTAGGAGTTTCGTGCATGTGATTTATGTAAATAAGTTGTAGGGTGAGAAACCATTTGGATAAAATGGTAAGGTTCTAGGTTCATGCATAAGTGGGGAAATTCACTTAATGATAAAAAGTTTTAGGTATAAACACGTATGAGTTCACATATGAAAAGTTACATTTGAGCTTGTAAGTATTGTATAACACGTATGAGTTCACATAGGTGACATAAGCATAACAAGTATTCAATAGTATAAACACTTTTGATTGCGGAAGGAGTATAAATTTAGTTGGTTTGCGAGAATTACTATTGTTTTTTATTGCGAAAGATGTACGAATTATGCATCGGGTTTGAAATGAATGAGATAACAAGTATTAAAACACATAGAAATTGAGATAGCATAAAAGATAGGCTTAATAAAATATTGGAGTGCTTTGGGTTGAGAAGCCTCGACTATTCCAAAGTGAATCGAAGATCCTTTCAAATTAGAGGAACGTGCTTTGGCCTATAGGTAAAATGCTCTCGTCAAGAAGCGATTAACGACATTTTACCCTTCCAGTTAGTACACGTCTCTAATTGATCGAAAAATCGAAACTTTGGCAAGATTGAAAATCGTGGAATGGGACTAGTTGACAAGGTGCGGGTCTCACCCCTAACTTGACAACATCGTACCCTAAACGTGGTTGGTACTTACCTAACGAGGAGCGAATTCTGACTAGTTGGTAAGGGTCCACTAGATTATGAAATGGAAATTTTCCATCAAGGTATGGATATCACTCCTAACTTGATGACGTAATTTCTTGAAAAATCGAATACGCGAATTGAGAGTCGTTTACCAAAGTGTGGGTTTCACGCCTATTTTGGTGAATTCGTCTCGTTTGTAATACGAGTATCCTCAAGTCTTCATGTGTGTAAATTGTATAAATGTCATAGAAAAGACACATTGTATGTATTAAGACCAAAGAAATAGGAAGAAGCAAGGTAGAAAGAATTAACATTTTAGCATGAAACAAGAATGATTGAATGTTGGTCACTTAAACTATTGACTAGGTCGAACATGGAAATTCTACCTATTTCCCTATAGTTATGGCTCTGATACCAATACCAATCTGTCACACCCCAACCGATGGCGGAAATATCAGAGTGAGACGAAATAGATTGCTCGAGACATCATAACACTATTTGTGACAATATTAAATTCAAAAATTCATTTCATTCCATAATTCAAATTGTCAATTACAACATAACTCGAAACACAACAACTTCAACAAAAAATACAACATAAAAAGCCTAACATTCTAGGTGTGTTTCTATATCGTCCCTACTAGATTCGTCATATTCAACATCTTTAACCCTCAACATGTTAAAAGTATAGACCAATACAAAAAGTATTAGCGAGTACACAAGTTTAAGTACATAACATAAGTATAAAAGAGTTTACTCAAATCCACATGCGAATTATATACAAGGTAAGCTAGCATGCAATACTAATTGTCAAACCCAAGTGTCCACAAGAATTAAGTGTCCCTCATCACACAAAGTAACGAGACTAAAGTATGAATAAGAATAAGAACCAGATTAAGTCTAATAAATACCCCGACGGGCGTATGCTACTTCTATAGCGCTATATATGTTAAGTTAGGGCTAGCTAAGTTAATGACAAGAAGCATGTATGAATCTAGCATGAACCTAAGCATAACAATAAGCATGTATAACGGATCGAGTGTATAAAGCTTGTAGTGTGTGTATTTGTGTATTTTGTAAGTTAACATGTTACAACCCAAATTGTGTAAAAAGGGAAATGGGTCAAGTGTACTCATGGTTTTGTTCCGTGAAGTGTTTGGAGAGTTGGAGGAACACTGAGTTATCCTACATGAGGAAAACGTAGGTTGGTAAGTATTCGGATGATAACAGAGGATTAGGAATTTTCAATGTACCAGAGTATGCATACGAGAAAATAATCACCTAGACTTAATACTCGTTTTCGACATAATAATACCCATTCGGGTTGATGTGTTTTCATGGGTTAAGATACCCATTAGGATCGTAACAAGAGGTTAAGTACTTAGGTGATGTAACCTAGTACCATGACAGATAATCATTCGATTATCATCAAGGGTTCAGTTAATGTGTGTATATATATTATATAGTATACGTAATAAGTAGATCATAAATATCATGGAAGATCATAGAAGTCATACATGGAGGTAGGAGGATAACCTTCCTTTAACCTCTTTCGTAGTGTTCACCAATGCACAAGTTGTCACAAGGACAACAAGGATGGTCATGAATAAGTTAAAATGAAAATAAATGTTGTAAAACAATCAAAATCAGCAAGTGAGTTGGCGGATTGAAGGTATGATAGCCAAGGCTTCCGAGTAATCACACACTACCAACTCAAGTCTTGTTTCAAGAACAAGCTTGGAATATTATAACACTTGTGGGTTGAATCCCTATTAAAATGGAAAGTTTCTTACACTTGGGACCTCAAATATGGTGATGTTCCATGTTGGTTTTCGATTGAAAACCTATGGAAAGACTCCTAGAGGTGTTCCAAGTGTTAAGAAGGAAGAAAAGAGTAAAGAAGAGAGTAAAAGGTGAGTTAGCACTCATTTGAAAGTCTTGATCTTTCTAAATGGAGAGATTAGAGAGAGAGAGAGACTTATGTTTGAGGTGTGAAATGAGAGTGCGAGGAGCTGGGTATTTATAGTTGAGGTTAGGGGGCGAGTTAGATGGGTGTAATAAATGCAAGAAACACAAAATTGCCCAATCCATGAGCTAGAAACAACAAACATCGGATTAAGCCCTCTCGCGGGCCACAAGAGGCAAGACAAGGGACTTCGTGGGGCGCGAGCGGCCTTAGCCTGTAGATATGTTTGATTTTTGTCACTTTTAGTCCCTGAACTTAGTGTTTCCTTCATTTTGTACTATAATTTGATATTTTTGCATGTTTTTAAGTTTATAACATATGCGTAAGTATATTTTAGGTAGCAAGTATATATGTATGAATATTTGCACGTATAACAAGTACCGGTTTGTATGTAAACATGTATTACCAATTGAATGCATGTAAGACAAGTATGTATCAATTATGAATTTTTATTACGATCAAAGTCTCGAATTACAAGATTGGGAATTGATATACGAATGCGATACGAATAAAGTTTCGATAAATAGAAATACGATTACATCTTCTAATCATGGAAATACGAAAAAGCAAGGAGTTACAGTCTCCCCTCCTTTAGGAAATTTCGTCCCGAAATTTATTCAAAAGGAACACTTTGGAAAAGATGTCATCTGGTGAAAACGTTTGGCCAAAAATCATGATTTTGAAGCTTAAAGTTTATAAATGTGCAAATATGTATCGGAATTTCGAATTATAAAACTGGTAGGTTCGTGAAAGTTCTATGTTTTGACTAAGGTGTTTTGAGACGGCTATCGAATGTTGGTATAGGAGTAAGTAAAAACGTGCATGTGTGTGTGTAATCAAGTGAGCTTGACTGAGTCTGGACAACTCATTGGAAGGAATATTTTAAAAGAGTGTGACCTAAGGGGAAGGTTTTAGTATGGATAAGGATGTATTTTTATTAAAATGAGCGGTCCGCATCGCAAGTTGTAAGAAAAGTTTTGTCAGTTCTAAGGCGTATTAGTAAAATCACTTGTTGTAGAAAATTTTTATTGGAGAGAACTAGGATGGTAAATATTTATGATTTCTAAAAGGTTTTGGCGGTAATAGACCGACTAGTTGAAGTTTGCGCGTAGACAAGAGTGGAAGATAGTTTTAAAGAAAGGAACATTTTGAAAAAATTGAGCCGGTGGGGACGTCTATAAAAATGGATATGAACTTTTTAGGCTGATTCGCTATAAATAAAGTTTGGATGAAATGTTAAAGGAAGATTTGGGAATATCGTGGTATGGTAGTGAATGAATGAGTTGGTAGGTGTATGCGAGGGGTGAAATATCGGATAAAATGCAAACATGGAATGTTGAGAGATGCTAGTGATAGTTGTTGCGGTTAAAGCTAACGATTTTGAGGATGAAGCTTTGTCATGAATAATCGAGTAATAATCATTTCGAAGTGGGGTCACCAAAGTTTGTTATGAATCAAATGTATTTATGAAGGTCCAGGAAATCTTCGAATTTCTCATGGCACGTTTTACGAAAGTTTGGTAACATAGTAGAGACACTTATATATAGGAAGTACCAGCGGCGTATCCACCATGTTCACACCATGTTACGTCCGTTTCGCTATTCGGTGTCATGTTACGTTCCGTGTTACGATACACAGTAGAACCCACTATGTTTTTCATGCACTTTCCAATATAATCCTGTGATTATTTTGGTTTGTGTATGATCCGCATAGTTTGTACGAGTAGTGTACGGGACAGGTTACATCTAGTAAGCAAAGGGTATGTAAGATAGCGTATAAAAAATTAAGTATGTATGCATGATTGTGTCGAACGTAGGCGAAACCACTCAGGTTATGCCTACTTATAGATTTCAAGCATGACTACCAAGTAGTGCGAATGTATAAATTTGAGCATGATAGAAGACTAACACATATAACATTAGCTTGTAGTATCGAGTGTATAGGTGGAATAAAACGGGATTTAGCATATAAGTTACCATGAAGTTGCGAAGTGTAATGGTGATATGTGTATTATTGTCATGTAATATTGACTATATAAATAGAAGCGTGTAAGGCGATATGCATGTGTATGGTTGCTTGAGTCAAAACATTGAGTTAGCTGAAATAAAATAAGTCGGTTTTGTCGGGAAGGAATGACCAAAATTTTGAATGTCGGGTGAATATTGAGAAAAGTATAAATTTTTGATATAAGATGTGGTTTGTAAAAAAATAATGTTACCTTGGTTTCAAAAAAAATATGATTTGAGTATGTCGGAGATTGTCCGACCTAATGAGTATTTCATGCCCACGTGTTTAGATTTAGATTTGCTTATTACCATTTTTTAAAAAGGCTTTAAAACAGTGAACTTGCTTCATTAAAGGTGTTTTATATCGAAATAAGGAAAGTTGTGTTTGAAAATTCCGTGGATAAATTGTGATTTTTGGAAGGAAATTTTTTTTTTGCGAAACGTACTTTTATGTATGTGAGAGAAAGAGTCTGTCGGTTCTTCGTTGGGAAACAAAATGTCTTTAGAATGATATTATAAAGTGAGTGTGTTCTAGTGATTGGACGAATTATGAAAATCGTGGGCAAGAGGTTAATTAGACCGTCTACGTTTGATAGATAGCTTTTCATAAGATTTTGAAAATTTGGTAAAGAAACATTTAAATTATCATTAGGAGTTTCGTGCATGTGATTTATGTAAATAAGTTGTAGGGTGAGAAACCATTTGGATAAAATGGTAAGGTTCTAGGTTCATGCATAAGTGGGGAAATTCACTTAATGATAAAAAGTTTTAGGTTATAACAAAATGTCTTTAGAATGATAGCATAAAGTGAGTGTGTTCTAGTGATTGGACGAATTATGAAAATCATGGGCAAGAGGTTCATTAGACCATTTACGTTTGATAGATAGCTTTTCATTAGATTTTAAAAATTTGGGAAAGAAACATTTAAAGTATCATTAGGAGTTTGTGTATGTGATTTACGTAAATAACTTGTAGGGTGAGAAATCGTTTGGATGAAATAGTAAGGTTCGAGGTTCATGCATAAGTGGGGAAATTCACTTAATGATAAAAAGTTCAGGTATAAATCTAAATCGATTTGTTGTCATGAAAGTGGTCGACAATAGGGAAAAGGTGAGGCTTTATCATGATGTGATTATGAAAGTTACGTTTGAGCATGTAAGTATTGTATAACACATATGAGTTCACATAGGTGACATATGCATAACAAGTATTCAATAGTATAAACACTTTTGATTGCATAAGGAGTATAAATTTAGTTGGTTGGAAAGAATTACTATTGTTTTTTATTGCGAGTTGTGCATCGGGTTCGAAATGAACGAGATAACAAGTATTACAGCACATAGAAATTGAGATAGCATAAAAGATAGGCTTAGTAAAATATTGGAGTGCTTTGGTTGAGATACGTCGACTATTCCAAAGTGAATCGAAGATCTTTTCAAATTAGAGGAACGTGCTTTGGCCTATAGGTAAAATTCTCTCGTCGAGAAGCGATTAACGACATTTTACCCTTCATTTATACACATCTCTAATTGATCCAAAAATTGAAACTTTGGTGAGATTGAAATCGTGGAATGGGACTAGTTGACAAGGTGCGAGTCTCACCCCTAACTTGACAAAAGCGTATCCTAAACGTGGTTGGTACTTACCTACCGAGGAGCGAATTCCGACTAGTTGGTAAGGGTCCACTAATTATGAAATGGAAATTTTCCATCAAAGGTATGGATATCACTCCTAACTTGATGGCGTAATTTCTTGAAAAATCGAATACGTGAATTGAGAGTTGTTTACCAAAGTGTGGCTTTCACGCTTATTTTGGTGAAGTCGTCTCGTTTGTAATACGAGTGTCCTCAAATCTTCATGTGTGAATATTGTATAAATGTCTTAGGAAAGACACATTGTATGTACTAAGACCAAAGAAATAGGAAGAAGCAAGGTAGGAAGAATAAACATTTTAGGCATGAAACAAGAATGGTCGAATGTTGGTCACTTAAACTAAAGACTAGGTCGAACATGGCAATTCTACCTAAATCCCTATAGTTATGGCTCTAATACCAATCTGTCACACCCCAACCGATGGCGGAAACATCAGAGTGAGACGAAATAGATTGCTCGAGACATCATAACACTATTTGTGACAATATTAAATTCAAAAATTCATTTCATTCCGTAATTCAAATTGTCAATTACAACATAACTCGAAACACAACAACTTCAACAAAAATTACAACATAAAAAGCCTAACATTCTAGGTGCGTTTCTATGTCGTCCCTACTAGATTCGTCATATTCAACATCTTTAACCTTCAACATGTTAAAAGTATAGTTCAACACAAAAAGTATTGGCGAGTACACAAGTTTAAGTACATAGCATAAGTATAAAAAAGTTTACTCAAATCCACATGGGAATTGTATACAAGGCAAGCTAGCATGCAATACTAATTGTCAAACCAAAGTGTCCACAAGAATTAAGTGTCCCTCGTCACACAAAGTAACGAGACTAAAGTATGAATAAGAATAAGAATCAGCTTAAGTTTTACAATACCCCGAAGGGTGGTGTGCTACTTCTATAGTGCTATATACGTTATGTTGGGACTAGGTAAGTTAATGACAAGAAGCATGTTTGAATCTAGCATGAACCTAAGCATAACAATAAGCATGTAAAACGGATCGAGTGTATAATTCATGTAGTATGTGTATTTGTGTATTTTGTAAGTTAACATGTTACAACCCAAGTTGTGTAAAAAGGGAAATGGGTCATGTGTACTCATGGTTTTGCAAGCTTCCACTTGATAATTTCCGTGAAGAATTTGAAAAGTTGGAGGAACACCGAGTTATCCTACATGAGGAAAACGTAGGTTGGTAAGTATTCGGATGATAACGGAGGATTAGGAATTTTAAATGTATCAAAGTATGCATACGAGAAAATAATCACCTAGACTTAATACGTGTTTTCGACACTATAATACCCATTCGAGTTGATGTGTTTTCATGGGTTAAGATATCCATTAGAATCGTAACGAGAGGTTAAGTACTTAGGTGATGTAACCTAGTACCATGACGGACAATCATTCGATATCATCAAGGGTTCGGTTGATGTGTATATATATATTATATAGTATACATAATAAGTAGATCATAAATATCATGGAAGTTCATAGAAGTCATGCATGGAGGTAGGAGGATAACCTTCCTTTAACCTCTTTCGTAGTGTTCACCAATGCACAAGTTGTCACAAGGACAACAAGGATGGTCATGAATAAGTTAAAATGAAAATAAACGTTGTAAAATAATCAAAATCATCAAGTGAGGTGGTGGATTGAAGGTAGGATAGGCAAGGCTTCCAAGTAATCACACACTACCAACTCAAGTCTTGTTTCAAGAACAGCTTGGAAGGATACAACACTTATGGGTTGAATCCCTATTAAAACGGAAAGTTTCTTACACTTGGGACCTCAAATATGGTGATATTCCATATTGGTTTTCCATTGAAAACCTATGGAAAGACTCCTAGAGGTGTTCCAAGTGTTAAGGAGGAAGAAAAGAGTAAAGAAGAGAGTGAAAGGTGAGTTAGAACTCACTTGAAAGTCTTGAACTTTCTGAATTGAGAGAGAGATTTAGAGAGAGAGAGATTTATTTGAGGTGTGAAATGAGAGTGGGAGGAGGTGGGTATTTATAGTTGAGATTAGGGGGTGAGTTCGGTGGGTGTAATAAATGCAAGAAACACAAAATTATTTTATGTCACTTTGTTTGATTTTTGTCACTTTTAGTCCCTAAACTTAGTGTTTCCTTCATTTTATGCTATAATTTTATATTTTTGCATGTTTTTAAGTTTATAACATATGCGTAAGTATATTTTAGGTAGCAAGTGTGTATGTATAAGTATTTGCACGTATAACAAGTATCGGTTTGTATTAAACATGTATTTAACAATTGAATGCATGTAAGACAAGTATGTATCAAGTATGAATTTTTATTACGATCAAAGTCTCAGATTACAAGATTGGGAATTGATATACAAATGCGATATGAATTTTCCATAAATAGTAATAATTACATCTTTTAATCATGGAAAGTATGAAAAAGCGAGGAATTACACTTTCTTCTTGTATCCTCACTTGATGGTAACCCGATCTCAATTTGATCTTGTAGTAGAAACTTGAGACTTGTAGTTAATCGAACAAATCGTCAATTCTGGTATGGGGCATTGGTTCCTGATGGTGAGTTTATTCAACTCTCGATAATCTTTACACCTGGGAAAACTCCCATCCTTTTTTTGACAAATAACACCGAAGCTCCTCAAGGAGAGAAACTTGGTCTAATAAATCCCTTGTCTAACAACTCTTGAAGTTGTGTAGATAGCTCTTGCATCTCGGACGGAGCTAATCGGTGTGGAGACTTCGCCATTGGTGTAGCTCCCAGCACCAAATCATTGCGAAACTCAACTTATCGTTGTGGAGGTAATCCTAGCAAGTCTTACGGAAAGACTTAAAGAAACTCCTTCACGAAGGGGATGTCTTCTAATTTCGGCTCCTTGGTTTCCTTGCCAACTACGTGGGTGAGGAAGGCTATACAACCTTTTTGGAGACCCTTGTGCCTTCATACAATTGATAATCCGTAGAGGCGTCTCGCGCTTTTCACCATATACAACGAGCGTTTCTTCATCTGGTAGGGGGATGCGGATGGTTTTCTCATGACAAACCACTTCCGCTCGGTTGTCGACAACCAGTCCATATCAACAACTTACATCGAAACTACCCAAATGGATGATTAAACGGTCAATATTGAATTTTCATTCTCTGAGTTCCAGAGTGCATCCTTTGATGACTCCTCCTCACTCAACTAATTTAGAGGTGTAGCAGCAAAACATTACAAGGAAAGCACACCTCCTCGTAAATTGTTCGGTTTTCTGGCAAATGATGAATATGTTGCACCAGAAAATGATAAGTGGCGCCATGATGACAGTGAGTCAGATAATGAAGAACCAACTTTGAAGAAGATGATTGAAGATAAGTTTGGTCGTCAAAAGGGAAAAGGTGATAATGATGACAGTGATGATGATGGTAATGGTGATGCAAGTGATGTGGGTACTACAAGTGGTGATAAGGGTAGAAAGAAACAAAGCAAAAAGTCTATGGGAACATCGTCAGCACAACCTGAAATCACACAACCTACAACATCACATCAAGAAACTGTACTGGAACCAATTGTAGAAGCCCAGTCTACCTTTAAAATGAAGTAGACTGAACCTGTAATGACGGAACCCACTACAATCTCTGAACCACAACCTTCAGATACCACAGTAGCTGAAACACTTTCGGCTGAAGCTACTCCAGTTCAATCACAACCTACTACTTCTTCAATTCAACAATCCTAGTCCACAACTCATAACAAAAAGCAAAACGAACCAGTCGTTTATTTTCTAAATGGAACAGGATGAGAAAGTGGATTTTCTGTTATCTCAGTTGCAAGCTGCAGCAATCCAGATTAACAAGCACTTGGAGTTTATGTCTTCAAATCGGAACTGTGAGTCCCAAAACAGATTCGGATCACGGTGGTTGATTGTTTTCACCAAACAACTATGGATTAGTTGTTTGAATGTGCAAATACTAAGAAAAACCAAGCAAAGAAGATGAAGAATCTTGTTTGGATCAAAAACTAGTGTTGTATATAAAATCCCAATAACATATCAATAACAGCACCTAGATATTCGTATGAAAGCACAACAGCAAAAATCACAACACAAGAAGATCACCAAAATCTGTCCAAGAAACTTGGACAAGCCATTCATTCATGAACACATATATACAAACTGACTACCCAGCGTAATTAATAATTACGCTGGATAGTTAAATACGCCGCCAACATTTAAGTTTCATACAATTACACTTTTGACCCTTCAACATTGTCTAACTAATATAAACCAGCTCAAACTATGGATAATCAAGCACCAACGGTCTCAAAATGTTCTAACAATATCCCCCATAGACCGTTGCATGCTTGAGTTTCTTCAATCTTGTTTTGGAGCTTCTGGGTCTGCGGTGGGTCCTTCAACCTTGTCTTGTGCAGCTTGAACGATAGGTCGATCTGTGGATGCTTCGGTTGTTTCTTCAGAGCTTAGATTAATAATAGCTTCACTTGAGGGTTGTTGTAACTCCATAGTGGCTTCATATGTTGATGAAACCGGAGTTTGATGGTGAGATGCAGCTTGATATGCTGAGGAGGTTTTCTGTTGTGATGATGACTTATGCTTTCTCTTTCTTTTTCTTGCCTCCTCCTTTTCTGACTGCTTCTGAATCCTGAGAACAATTTCCATCATCTCTATCTTCCTGTCTCGAGCTCGTTCCACAGCCCTTTGGAATAGCATTCCTTCTTCTCTGTACTCATTTCCGGCTCCAACGTGGATTTTGTGACCAAAGAGAATGTTGAGATCGGAGAGGCAGAACATGAAAACATCCATCGGGTCTAGAATTCGAATATCTTCGTTAGATGCTAATCGGATCACTGCTTCTCCTGTCTTCCCATCGTAAAACCATTTCTTGAAGTGTGTAAGCATGACAGGCTGTTCTGGTGGAATTTTGACTTTCGTTTCGACCTTAGCAGGATCAATCACCCATGTAACCATTCCTTTTCCTGTGATGGGATCTTTTGTCGTCTTTGACACTCTTCTTCGTGGTTGTTGCGGCTTGAAAACTGTGAAGCCCCGATTGCATTCTCTTAAAATGAGTCTTTCAAAGTCAGCTCCGATGCTACTGTTGGTTGGGTTTATCAGGTCTATCCTCCCCAGTTCTCGAATGTCCCATCTTGGAAGGCTTTTCATGTCAGCTCCAGTCTTAAAATGTTGAATAACACCACCTCGTCTCTTTACAATGAACATCCCTTTGAGATTGCAGTACTTCTAGCTTAATATTCTATCAGTGACTTCAGATTTTTCAATGGTAACCACCTGATAGAAGTCTGGAAGCTTTTCCCTTTCTTTTCTGAACCATTCTGGATGCATTGGAGTTACTGCTTCACCGTCCTTAGTTTCATAAATAGTATCTTCTTCCAAGCCCCACTCAACAAATCTTGCTGGCATTTCATCTTTGTCAACCTCCTCCTCCTCACTTTCGTCATCCTCAGTGACGTTCACAGCCGATTCTAGGCGCCTTTTCTTCTTTTCTGCAGCCTCAGCCTTTTGTCTTTCCTCTTCAGTCTTAAACTTTTCATAATCAAAAATATCAACAGATGAGAACATCGGTGGTATGTTCACTTTGGTGCAAAGTTCTCTGATCATACGGTACATCTTTTCCATCCCATCTTGCTGAAATCTCACAAATCTCGTCTGTTCTTTGACGTATGCGTGAAGCTCTTTGTTTTTCTTTCTTTGCTCCCTCAGCTTCTCACGAAGAACGTTAGTGTTGCTTACTTGATGTTTCAGCAGACAGATTTCCTGAGCCGGACCTTTCCCAATGTCTTTTGCTAGCTTATCGTACAAATCCTGAAATGGACGAGGTCTGCGAGGAGCTTGTTACGGCATTTGTCTTGGTGATTCCTCTGTCGAAGGTCCTTCCCCAGTTTTCTTACGCTTCTGTGGGGGAGATGGACTTAGGGCTTCTGGATCAACAATCAACTGATCTACAAACTCGTCTAACTGCTCTTGCTCGGTGGTGACTGTCACCGGTGTTTCGGATTCTGTCATATGACGTGTCTTTCTTCTAGTTTCTCTCTTCTCTCTTTCTTCGGCCTCATGAATTGCACGGAGATTCTCTATATGCTCGCGATGTTCTCTAGTACCTCCTGCCCTAAAACTGCTTTCCATCAATCGCTCTTGAGGAGCACTGTCTTTCTGTTTCTTCGAGGAGTCCCCTTCCTTCATAATTTTCTTTCCTTTATTCTTTCTGACCAGTGCTCGGTTTCTTCTTCTTCATCCTCATCACCATCTCCTTGTCTCTTTTTCTTTACACGTTCTCTGTATTTCTCATAGGCTACTTTAACTACAGGATATCTTTCCTCCCTATACATCCACTGAGGCAGCCTACCCATTCCTCAGTTTTAGCTCGGTGATCTGACGCCCTGTTGGCAGCTGGAACTTGTATAGGTTGCCGTCATGAGGAAGATTTGGATGTTGGTATTGATGAGGAGCTGAACAAAACGAGGGTACATGGCCCATGTGGAGGAATTAGCATTATCAACCATGCAATAAAAAATGAGGCTATAGATATTGAATGACTGCTTTGTGCAGAGGCTAAGCATAGCAGCCGACCATTCAAAGTTCAAATCGTCATATCCTCCTTTCCTATGTGCCAAGCTCATAGCGAATACATGAAGAATGAATCTCCAGTCCTTGGTAAGCCCCTTTCTTTTGATCTCATTTTTCTCTCTGAAGTCTCCAATATACCTCATCCCTTTAAACCCATCTAGGATGTCATCCTTCTTCATTTTGAGCAAATCATTGTTCTTGTCTCCAAGACTAAGGACTTTGTGTATGTTTTCCTCTGTAACTACTATCTTCTTATATCTGACTGTAGCTCTGATTCTTTCAATTTCGTTGACGGTCGACACTTTGGCTGTCTTCAAAAACTCTTCGACGTGGATGCTGTAGATGATCGGATTGACTTGTACAGCGTAGCTGATCCTACTTGAATTTATCCACTCTGCTACATCTTCAAAATCAATTGGAGGTTGGACCAGCTTGCATGGCTAATTGTGCTTTCGAGTTTTATCCCAAATAATCTCCTTCACCATTTCTGAAATCAAAAACAAGCTAAGTTAGATTTTTGTTCGTAGAAATATTTTATAATAATATAAAGAAATATATAAAAGAAACTGACAAACCTGCTACTAAATACGTCGGGCAAAATAGTTAAGTTCGCCAGACATAAGACTAAGTTCGCCGGACACAAGACTAAGTTCGCCAGACAAAAGAAACTGTCACACCTACACTGAGTAAGAATTATTTACGTTGCACACGACTAGTGGAATTAAACTTTGACACGAGATTGAGTCCAGCACAGATAATTATCTACGCTATATTACCGGCGTAATTGTCAATTTATGCCGGTTTCTTGAACTCGCGTTCAAGACTTAAATCTGCTGGTTCAGGTTTGTGATAACTACGCTGATTTTAAATTATCTACGCTGCATTCATAGTAAATAGGCTAGCTTGAAAGATTTCTTGATAAGCCCCTTTTTTATTTTTATTTTTTTACCAAAAGTCAGTTCCACTCAAGGAAGTTCACCATTTCCAACCAGGTTACCAACTGGTATCGAGCTTTATCGAAGGCTTTCGTAAATATATCAGCTTTTGTTGCACTGAATCCACTGGCACCACTTGGATGTATCCTTTCTCGTACGCATCTCTAATCGCATGAATGCGAATTTCGATGTGTTTCATTCTAGAGTAGTGGATAGGATTCTTCACAATCCCCAGACACCCTTCATTGTCGATGAATATTGGAGTCTTCATGATGTTGATCCCATAATCCAACAACTGATTCTGTATCCAAAGTACTTGTGAACAGCAACTGTAAGCTGTCGTGTATTTAGCCTGAGCGGTAGATGTAGAGACTGTTGTCTGCTTTTTGCTCTACCACAAAATAAGACGATTTCCCAAGAATTTGCAACCTCCTGAGACAAATTTTCTGTCTACTTTGCAACCTGCATGATCACTGTTAGAGTAAGCAATTAGATCAAAGTTACTATCTTTAGGATACCACAAACCAAGCTTTGGAGTTCCTTTGAGACAGCGAAAGATTCTCTTGACAGCAGTATCATGCGATTCTTTGGGATTTGTCTGAAAACGGGCACAGAGACAGACAGCCCACATTATGTCAGGCCTACTGGCGGTCAGATACATTAACGAGCCAATCATTGAGAGATAGAGAGATTTGTTCACTCGTTTTCCTTGAAGATCTGAAGTGAGTTCCGTCTGAGCAGCAAAAGGAGTGCTGGCGGATTTGCAATCATTCATGCTATACTTTGAAAGAATATCTCTAACATACTTAGCCTGATGAATGAGGATACCATCTTTTCTTTGCTTCACTTCTAATCCTAAGAAAAAAGTGAGTTCTCCCATCATACTCATTTCAAACTTCGCTTTCATCACCTTCTCGAATTCTCTGCAAAGGGCTTCATCTGTCGACCCAAAAATGATATCGTCTACGTAGATTTGAACCAACATCACATCTTCTCCAATCCTTTTTGTGAAGAGAGTCAGGTTAATTTTGCCTCTTGAATATCCACATTCCAAAAGATATGTTGACAAAGTATCGTACCATGCTCTAGGTGCTTGGTGAAGACCATAGAGAGCATTGTCAAGCTTGTAGTATTTCATGGGAGAATAAGGATCTTCAAAACCTGGAGGTTGACAAACATAAACTTCTTCTTTCACTTTCCCATACAGAAAAGCACTCTTTACATCCATTTGAAACACCTTAAAGTTTTTGAATGAAGCATAGGCCAAGAAGATTCTGATGGCTTCTAACCGTGCAACGGGTGCAAAAACTTCCTCGTAGTCAATCCCCTCTTCCTGTCGAAACCCTTGAACCGCTAATATAGCCTTTTTCTTGATAACTACACTATGATCATCCATCTTATTACGAAACACCCACTTGGTACCAATTGGATACTTTCCGTCCGGTAGGTTAATGAGTTCCCACTTAAGTTTTCGAAATTGTGCCAATTCTTCCTGCATAGATTGTACCCAACTTGAATCTTGAATATTCTTCAATATCCTTTGGGACAGACTGCGAAAGAAAGGCTGCATACAGTCCTGTGTTGATGGTATGTGTTTGACCATGTGTTCGAACTCCATCTTCAACAGAACCAATGACATTTTCAATTGGATGGTTTCGATTGGTCTTGTACCCGCATTGGTGTGAGTTTCAAGTTGTTGAGGCAGATTAGAGAAGTGTTCATCGACGTAGATGATTGGAGTTTCGACTTCTTTGGGTGGTTCATCCACAGCCTGCTGTGAAGAAGAATCATCATGTGTAGATGCATTCTCAGCAGATGTGTCACCATTTACTTCGAACACCGGAAGAGTAGGAGAGGCAGAGACAGGGGTGAAACGGGTTGTAAATGGAGTAAAACCAATGTCTGAGGCATCAAACAAAGGTTCCAATGGAGTGGATTCTGCAGGTTCGGATTCAGTGAAGGGTTCATTGATGCTGAAGATGTTGAATATAATATCCACGTCATAAAACCAATTCGGAGCGCTTCCAGTGTTAGTGGAGTTTCCTTCTTGAAAATCAACGTAGTATGATTCAATCACCATCTTGGTCCTTTTGTTGTAGACTCGATATGCCTTGAGAAGATGAATAGCCCATGAAGTAGCACACGTCACCGACTGCATCAAACTTGATGAGATTGTCTTCAGTGTTGAGAAGTGTGCCCTCCGAACGGTCTGAAGAAATCTATCAGAGGCTTCCTTTTGAAAAGTAGTTCATAGGCTGTCTTTCCGTGAGGTTTAACGATAAGAACACGATTCAAAACATAGCATGCTATGTTGATCGCTTCAGCCCAGAAGATTATGGGAAGCTTAGAGTCGACAAGCATAGTTCTTGCAGCTTCGATGAGAGTTTTGTTTTTGCGTTCTGCTACTACGTTTTGTTGAGGGGTCCTGGCAGCACTGTACTGGAGGCGAATTCCCTTATCTTCACATAAGGAGACAAATGTATGATTTTTAAATTCAGTTCCATTGTCGCTTTTGATGGAGTTGACTTTCAGCTTAATCTGGTTTTCAATCATGGGAATGAAGCTCTTCAGAATGGATGTCGTTTCGCTTTTGGCTTCAAGAAAGAATACCCATGAAAACCGTGAGAAATCATCTGTAATTACCAAACAATAAGATCTTTTAGCTTTAATGCTAATTGGCCCAAAAAGATCCATGTGAAGTAATTGCAGAGGAGAAGATATCGTATTCACTGCTTTGGACTTATGCGGCTTTTTATGCTCCTTTCCTTGGGCACATGCAATGCACCTTTCTGAAAAGGGAAAATCTTTCATAGGTAAACCTCTTGCTAGATTTAATTTAGAAAGTTTATTTATGCTCTTAAATTCACATGCCCCAAACGCCTGTGCCACAGTAGTGATTCCGATTCAGATGCTTTTGACATAAGACATGTCATTGGTTTATTTGATTTAGCATTCTTCATATTTAGCACGTAGGTGTTATTTTGACGGGGAGCTCTAAGCATGATCATCTCTTTTGGGAAGGAGTAACCGGGTTTGAGGAATAAGCACTCCGTGTCATTGAACAGCACCGCGATTCCTTTGTCACAGACTTGTGAAACACTCATAAGATTGTAACACAATTATGGAACATAATTCACATTCTCCAAAGTGAGTGCTTCTGACACTACGTCACCCATTCCTACGATTTTTCCTCCCTTTTTATCTCTGGCAAAGGATACAAAGTCACCATCAATAACTCGAAAGTTGGTAAGCAGATCCTTTAGCCCGGTCATGTGCCTGGAGCAACCGCTGTCAACATGCCAGATATACTCCATGAGCGTCCGAAGCCATTTCTGAATTTTATTCTGTTATACAACAACAACAACAACAGGAAAATATGTACAATTAGCTAGTTTTTGGAACCCAGACTTGCTTTAGATTCGTTCTATCATGATTTTGAGCAAGAGTGTTGTCTTTTCTTTTCCAAAAACAGGTTGAATCAACTATGTATTTTACTGATTTCTTTAAACTGTCAAATTGATCAGTGAAACTTTTAACTAGATCTTGACTAGGTTTAGAAAATTTCTTGCTTTTACAATGTTTCGTCGTATGTCCTAAATGACCACAGCGAAAACATTGTTTTTGACTCGATCTTTTCCTCCTGGGTGCTGAGTGTGAAGATGATGTATGTGATGAGAGTTTGGAGCATCTTGAGGAGTTTGATGATGTAATGTGGCTTGAATCTTTAGCTTTCTTCAGTTTCTCTTTAGGATGATATTTATCTTCAATGTCGACTTCACTGTGCTCACTGTTTGATGAGGAGAATGATTCTTGACTTTCATCTGGCCTTTCTTCGTCGCTTTCTGAAGTTGTTGTGCTTGAGTCTTCAGTGAAATCTTTATCAGTCTCTGATGTACCTGCAACTGATGGAACAAATTATGTAATTTCCTCTGTAAGGAACTTTCCAAAACTGTTTTTCGTTAACTCTGGCACAAATACATGAGATTCAAGCATAACATTTTCATCATTAAGAGCAAAGTTTAGGTCATGACCCTCAACCTTGGCAAACCCTTGGTTGTGAGCCTTAAGTGTAGGCACATTGCCATTACAGTCATCCGTCCTAGATAAACTATTACAGTTATCTCGAATAGAAATTTTGTTCGTCTTATCACAATTCCAGGCGAACCAGTTAACAGTTGAATAACTGTCGCCTGAATAGCCTATTCAATTTTCATCCCTCCACAATCATCTTCCCCATCGCACACATCTTCCTTACTCTCGCACAGATCTGCATTACTTTCAGAAAGGTTAGTGTTGTTTTCGGATTTATAAAAATTACTTTGATCTAAAAGATCATTTTAAGAATTAAGTCGTTCTTAGGATGAGGAGATGGCATAGGATCATAATTTTTGCTGTGGGAGGAGGAAATAATTTTCTTTCGTTTCCGAATTTATCTTTATATCAATTCCATCCTTTATGAATGTCGGTCGTTGGCAGTTTACAATGTCAACCAGTGCTTTTTGGCTAATTTTCCATTTATCAATAATGATTTGTAACTTATTGTTTTCGTTTTGAGATTTTTCTAGCTTTTCGGTCAAATCATTTATGATAAAGACTTTTCTGAAAACAAATTCCTTTAGAGTTTACATTTTAGCTATGGGTGAATTCAACTTTCGCTGATATGCAGCCTCATTTTCTTTTAGCTCTTGATTTATTTTCAAAACTTATTCTTTTTCTTTAATTATATCACGGTTGAGTGATTTGTAGTGTGCCACGACGTTCAAACATGGTTTTGAGCACAACTTTGCTTTAATTCGTATGGAATGCTGTTTACCAAATCCTTATCTTCGGCTTCTGATTTCATGGCGGTAGAGGATGTTCCAACCGCTGCATTCTTGTTGGTACTGATGACTTCTTGAATAGCAGGCTTCGGCTCATTCAAATACAGCTTTCTGTTGTCTCTTCTCTGAGGCAGGAGAGATGATGCTTTTCAAACCAGTGTCATCTTTTGGAATCTTGGAGGTTAACGTCATTTGAGGCAGACGTGGCAGAGATAGTGGTAATGTTTGCCATGAGAGCCTTGTTTACTTCACCTTTTGCCTTAGCTATCTCCTCCGACCAATCATAATCTTCAACCACTAAAGCCTTATGATTATTTTTAGCAGCATTATTATTTCCTTCAATGGCAATCGGTCTCCTTGTCTGGTCGATTTAGGTATTCTCGTTTTTCAGCAACGGACACTCTCTTTTGAAGTGGCCCAAGTCTTTGCAGTTATAACATCTAAGCTTGGATTTGTCAAATCTAGCTTTTCCAAGAGCCAACCTCTTTCCTGTTTTATCTTGGAATTTCTTCAACTGTAGAGTGATCATTGCCATCTGCCACTTCAGATCCATCTCCTCCATGTCGTCTGGATCTACTTGATACATGTCTTCTGCTGTTAGGAATTCTCTCTTCAACTCTCCTGACATAAGCGCCTCATAGCTACTTAAGAAAGTATTAAAAAGAGCTACATGTTCTGTGGAAATTTTAAGTGCTTGAGTGTCGCTGGCCACGGTGGTCTTCTCAGATGATGACGAGGCCTTTACAGAGTTTGCGGAAGCATTTGAGTAGGATTCGATAGCACTTTGGGGATTTGATCCACATGAGGTGACAGGAGCAAGAAATGCCATATTCTTGGGAACCGAGGTTGCAGCAGCTTGCTGAGACATCTTCTAAGAATATCCAGTTTGATTCATCTCTCTTTTCACGATATCCATTTCAAAGGCTTTTAAAGTGTTAATCAATTCTGAGAGAGTAACTGGAGTTGTGCTGGTGAGGAAAGTTCTTTTAATCATCATGCATTGAAGACTCCATTCTTTTGGTAGAGAATCTAGCAGCTTCTTGATCGATGCATAATTTGCGACTGGGTTTCCCACCTTCTTCATCTTGGTCAACACCCCCAGAAATCTGCTTATGTGGTCGGACAAGCTTTCGCCACGAATACTTCCAAACATATCAGATTCTTTCTGCACCATGTCTCGTTTGTTCTCCCTGAGTTCCTCATTGCCTTCATAATGATCGATTAGAGCCAACCACAGTTCATGTGCCAAGGTATTCTTCAAACAGATTGTTATTATCCTTTGACAGAGCCATAGTGAGAGCAGTGTGAGCCCTTCTGTCACGTTGAATGAGTGTCCTATCTTCATCTGTGAATGTTGAAGGATCTTCATTGATAGTACAAATGTCGTCACGTATTATCATGGGAACATGCGGGCCGACAGTGACTGACATCCATTGAGTATAATCGGTATACTCAAAAAGGACTTGATCCTGTTTTTCCAGCTGCTGAAATCTTCCGAGCCTTTCAGTTTTGGTGGCCTTGTAGCGGTTCCAGTTTCTAGTTCGGCTTGAGCAATCGGATTTAAAGTTGATTAAGAGACATGATTGATGAACGATGATCAATTACGCTGAGATTTACTGGATCAGAGAACAATTACGCTCGCTTGAAGGTAATTACGCTGGACCAAAGATTTAAATACGCTGCACTTGAAACAATTTTGCTGATGGGATTGGCGGTTTTGTCTTGCAAAAAGCTAAATCCGCTGGATATTCAAAAACAAGCAAAGGTTTAGTTAATTTCGCTGAACACCATGATAAAATCGCTGAGGATTAGTATCACTGATTTCGAAGTCGCCTTCGAGAAAATTTCGCTGGACAATTACGCTGCCAATATGATAACTACGCTGATTTAAGACCAGCGTAGTTGTTAACTACGCTGAATTCAAATTAAATGCTTGGATTCAAAATAAATATGCCAACTTCAAATTTATCTACGCTAGCTTCATCATTAAATACGCCCAGAAGGGTTTTAGTACGAACAAAAACCCTCTAAACACCCAAAAACGACCCAAAATTCATGTTTCTTTGCAGCTAAATGACCAAAATGTTTACCAAACTACTGATTAACAACTCCCCAAAGATTAAACATACCAGATCAAACCATTTTAAGTCTAAAAATTTGAAAAACCTTGAAACTTTGAAACTTTTGAAAAACCTTCAATACTTGAAGAATCTTAACAAAAACTCAAACAATCAAGAGCACAAAGGCTCTGATACCAAATTGTGAGTCCCAAAACAGATTCGGATCATAGTGGTTGATTGTTTTCACCCAAACAACTAATGGATTAGTTGTTTGAATGTGCAAATACTAGAAAAACCAAGCAAAGAAGATGAAGAATCTTGTTTGGATTAAACAACTAGTGTTGTATATAAAATCCCAATAACATGTAATCAATAACAGCACCTGGATATTCGTATGAAAGCACAACAGCAAAAATCACAACACAAGAAGATCACCAAAATATGTCCAAGAAACTTGGACAAGCCAGTCATTCATGAACACATATATACAAACTGACTACCAGCGTAATTAATAATTACGCTGGATAGTTAAATACGCCGCCAACATTTAAGTTTCATACAATTACACTTTTGACCCTTCAACATTGTCTAACTAATATAAACCAGCTCAAACTATGGATAATCAAGAACCAACGGTCTCCAAATGTTCTAACAGGAACACAGTTATCAAACAACAGTTGCAGATAAATTCTTGAAAGAGACTGTTAGAAAACAGGAATCTGAGATTACACAGTTAAGAAAAGAAAATGAGCGGTTAAGGTTGCGGATGCTGAAAGGACAACTCAGCTATCAGGATCTACCAAAACATTAACTGCAAAACATACCGACTTGAGAGAATGGTATCATTCTCGTAATTCTACACTGGTTGAAGGCTTTAATGGTATCAAAGACGTATTTGAAATGAGGAGAAAGCGAGTGAACATTTTGTGGAATGAAAGATGTAAAGCATGGGAGATCAAATGTAAATGTGATCAGGATAGTAAAGACCCTGGTAATCCTGATGCTTCAGCCTCATCCTTGCAGCCAAATGTTTCTGCTTCAACTCAAGTGGTAGAGTCTAAGGTACGCAGATCGTGACCATCCAGTTACCTCCAATGGCACACAAGAGGAAATAGGGAAGTTTTGATGTTTCTTGGGAATGTAGAAGACCTGGATTCCCAATCAATGATGGATTGAACATTTTCAGTACTCATGGAAGCAGCAGGCAATTAGAAATAAACACTGAAGACTAAGCAACAGCCAAGGGGGAGTTTGTTGATACACTTTTGTGTCTGTCGCTTGTTCTTTTTACATCTATAATTGTATGGTCTTTGTTTATTGTGTTGATAGTTTGGTCGTGTCGGCCAAATCAAGATATCCTCCTATCTTGATTTAGTACGACGTTTAGTTTTGTCTGTGTTGTAAAACAGTTGCATGCATGCACACTGTTAAGTCATGTGTACGGCATGTCTGTTAGCACGTTCTCCAAAGAAAACTTCCAAGTGCGAGTGAAAGATGCTTCGTATGAGCAAGTTGCTGTCGTACGAGCCACTTGTCGTTCGTACGAGTACCCTCCAATCGTACTAGCGCCCCCTTTCAACAAGCTCTTTGCTTGTTCGCAGAGCCAGATTTTGATCCTACGAGCCATGGGATGTTCGTATGAGTATACATAGCAGAATGTTCTTTGTAACTTATAGTGTTTACTACGACCAGTAACATTCCTCGTACTGTTGCTAGGTGTTTGGCACTATATAAACAGACATGCACTTCTTAGTTAGTGGTGGATAAGAAGTAAGACATTGAGAGCACAAGAGAGAGAGTACAGAGAGTATATCCTGAGTCTGTTACTGTTGATATGTTTGTACTTGTTCTCTTCTATTAATCAAGATAGTGAATCTTTGGTTATCTTGTGTTTCTTACTTTTCTTTGGTTTGCATACTTACATGGATTCCGCACTCGTATGTGTGTTACATAAACAGGGAAGTAGGTTAATCTTGATCCTCCAAGTGGACCTACAAGTGGTATCAGAGCTTTGGCTCTCTCTTGTTTAAAAAACCAGCTTAGTGTTCTGTCTGAGCTAGTTGTGAGGGTTTCTGGAAGTGTCTTGAACTCATAACAAGAATCTTAAGTTTTTAAAAGATAACTAGCTTAAAACTTAGGTAAAACTTATTGTATCCAGAAAATTTTCATAAAAACCTTGTTAGAATACATGGAGACATGCTAGGATATGGTTTTTCTTAAAATTTTCTATCAAAGTTCAGCTGGACATATTTTCTGTCACACCCTGGTCGTAGCGGAAGCACAAACGTGTGAATATTAGGTAATCATTGCATCCAATCATGTAAACAACTGTAAATCAACAATGATGCCATGCTTATTTTAACTTGCAACCAATGTTTACAAGTTTCCAAAAGTGAAATCATGAGTTTCCAAATAGTTTCACATTGTCATCAAAAATGTGGTTTGAAATACATTACAACATAGTAAAAGATTGTTTTCATCGTAAAAGCATGTTGAGGTTTTGACTCCTATATACCCATATGAGGTTGGGATATAAGAGGCAAATCCTCCCAAAAGGTGGCATTCGTTGTCATGTCATTCCCATTCCCGAAATGTTCACCGGCTCAAGTCTTGCGTCCTGAAATACATGTAATTTTAAAAAGTCAATATAAAGTTGGTGAGTTCATGTAGTTATTGTTTTTCTCATAAACTGTCATGCTTGTAATCAGTACTGAAATCTGAGTATGTTATTAGCATTCATGGAGTTTAAGGATCTATCAGTGTGTAGCTAGCACCCTGACATATGTTCCATAAGTAAGTAACCAAACCGCGACAACTCTTGACATCATTTGGGATCACAAAAGCACTCCGAAGGGTATACCAACCAAGAGTGGAGCATGCCTCAAACTATATAGATCTACCTCTTTTGCACCTTGGTCACGACATGACTAATGGTTACGATTGTCATCATCCTACTTATGCACAAATGATTGTGTTATCAACTAAACCCGTAGCTAACATACTATTTGTTATGACATGTATTTCCCTCGATAGTTTTAAAACAAAACATTGAAATGAGTGAAAGGAGGGACATGAACTCACAGCTTTTGCGTTCCGTACGTCGTACTTATCAAAGTTCGGTGTCCGTACACGTGTGTAACCTACATGTGTATTAGCTTCATTAGACACCTAGGTCTTGTTGGACCTCGTACTAGTAGTTCATCTTGAATTCTCGTTGTGTATATATTTATCACATTAGAAAAACTTTTAATGTTATCATAGTGTTGGTAGTTCGTTTGTTCGATTAATATTTTATACATATATTTCTCAAATATATATATATATATATATATATATATTGTTATTCTTAGATCATGTGTGAACTGGCCTTGCCCTTCACATGTCCTCGTGCCTTGCACGCGTGTCATTGGGCCTTGCCCATGTCATTTATGCTTGGGCCTAGCCCATGTTTTCATGTCATTGGGCCTAGCCCATGTAATTTATGTCCTTGGGCCTAGCCCATGTTTTCATGTCATTGGGCCTAGCCCATCTAATTATGTCATTGGGCCTAGCCCATGTCTTTTGTGATTGGCTACCATGTAATTTATGCTTTTGGGCCTTGTCCATATATTTTATACAATTGGGCCTTGCCCATGTCTTTTATAAAATGGGCTTAGCCCAAATTCATTTTCAAGAGCCCAATATTTATAAGTCTTACACTTATAATTTATACTAAGTATAGATTTGTAAGTATACTTATTTTTATACTTTTATAAATTCACTTAGTAAATTCTTTATGTTTTAACTTTTCGGGTTTTATATCATAACATATATACATGTTAAGTGTCTAAATATATATTTTAGACTTGTCGTCGCCGTTTAATACATGCTTCTTCCTGTCGACAATCGCCTGTCGTCGTAATAACTCTTCGTGTCGGCGATTTATTCGTTGGTTGACGACGCGACGGTGTATTTGTGTACATTCGCCCACCGTCCCCATTACTTCGTTTGTACGATTATTGTTTCGACGTATTGTAAAAATGTATTTGTTTTTGTCACCAACACTTGGCAATATTTTCAAGTGTTTGTAGTATTTTGTGTATAGTTGGGTATTTTTATGGTGAATACCCTCAGCTTCTAAATACATACACATACAATACACATGTATTTACACATAATTCTTGGTGACAAATATGTATATATACTTTTATTTCCACAAGTAACCATATATATATATTTATAAGGGTTGCTTATTTTACTAGTAAATATATATATATTATATATATATATATAAATCGTTGAACACTTGAGTGTTTAGGGTTTAACCCTTGTCATTAGAACTCACTTAATGACGATTTAAGTTACTAATCACGTTTAGTCTCGCTAATCATCCCGTTAATTATACCTTAATCGCGATTAGATTTTTAGAAAATTTCGCCATAGTTTCCCCTCAACTTGGCATTTTCCACGTTTTTAAAACGTATTTAAACCCTGTTTAAGCTCATAATCAAGATCAACAATAATTTAATGCTTTCATATTATTTGTTTACAACTTATGTGCATCATCATCCATAGCGTTTTGGTAGTCAAAATCTTACTAAAAACATAATGAGATTTCAACATTTATTAGCATTTTTAAACCATCATTTTCGTTACATCATTATATCAAATCCTTCATTTTTAAACCCCCTTGTTTACTACTCTTTTGAAGATGATCACATCTTAAATCATGGGGTTTATTCTTTATAAAAGTTGTTCATATGTAGTAAATCACTTTTAGATTGTAGTAATCTTCATGGATGATGAAGTTGATGATCTTTTTAGATTTAAACATTACCATGTTTAAATCATCATTTTCCTATTTAATCCATACAAGATCATCTAACTTATACACTTACTTTAACATAAACAATACCATCATGCTAACTAGTTAACATATAATACATAATCAACACAAAATAACTATATTTAGTGTTATTATTAAGGTTAGAGTTAGGGTTTTTAGGTTATTTTTTTCTTCATTTTCAAGATGATCAACTTGTACTTCATTAAACTAGACATGATAATAAGCTAGATTATAAAGAGATTTGCCTTGCAATGGGTGCACAAGTTTAGTGATGTTCTAGAAGAAAATGAAGCTCCAAGAAATCCCTAATGATCCTCCACCTTTTTCTAGAATCTTGGATGGTCTTGAAGTGGCTTTAAAGTGGGTGGAATGAGGTGGTTATGGTGGTCTTATGGTGGTTTAATGGTGGTGTTGTAGCCATGTAACGAGAGGGAAATATGGAAGATGGTTGTAAATTTTCTTAAGGTGAAAATAATGAAGAATGATGTATAGGTTATGATATTTATTAGACATCTTCCAAGTGTCATTACCAAATCACCATCATGCCTAAAATCTAACATTTTCAACAAGAATCAAGTGGGTGTGGGACCCACTTGAAACTGTCATATGCAAAGGGGGGGGTAAAATGTAAAAAAAAAATTATATCACATGTTTATTTATTAGATATTTTAGTAATTAGGTTAAGTGTTGTGATTAGGGGGTTGATCTTGTATCCTTAGCATATAATTAGGGATTAGAGTGTTATTCAATGATAGTTAATCCACTTGATCATTTAATATAAGTTTCGGATGACGGAAATGTAGTTAGTTCTTTCACCGATACAATATTCGCTAATAAACGAACTTTATTATTTAGTACCGGAAGCTTGTGCTTTTGACCACCACAATTGCCATGGCATTTATTTAGTGCACTTCAATCTAAAAATATACATAACTAGTTCGCTAGACGAATATATGTTGAGTTAGGATGGCCAAAATGCCTTTCGTTCGATCGTTCGATCGATATCGGCACTTATATATCTTGTCGTCGAACTTTTCCATAAGTTGTGTTTCCGTGGCCTCAAGATAGTTGAATGGATTCCGAGTCCCAAATGAGGCTTAACTAGTTCACTAGATGCATGAATGAGGCTATCGGCCACTAAAATGTTCGTCGGTTCGACAAACGGTCGCTTTCAGGTCGAGTTGTGCGCCGTTTGTCGTATGACCGGAAATGATGTCTTTTATGCATTTCTTGCTATTCTCATATTGTTTTAGGATGTTCAATATTGTTTAGTTATTATTCTGACATCCGGAATCCACCGAATTAATATTGCAGACAAACTGACATTTGTCTCTATTTTGGTCGAAACGGACAATTTTGCAATTTAGGCGTTGTACCGGAAAGTTATGTATTTTTGTAATGGGTGATCTCATATCAATGTTTTAATTTATATATGGACTCAGTTATGGCATTAACATGCGTTATTCGTTGTTCTGATTCGTTTTAGCGGTTTTGCCAACACAAATAGTGCCACCGCCAATAGTGTGCCCAACACTTTTAGGGCATTGTTTGGTTTGCTCCGCGTCGTAATGGAAACCAGTACATGTTATGATCTGATTTACTTGCCCTAATACTTAGGATATGACGTACGACTCAGTTATGCAATTAAATTACAATAATATGCATGAGATTATAAAATAAAAATAGTGATTAGATTGTACGAAATTACGGTTATTTGCCATTTGTCACATATTCAGGTGAAACATTGTCGGAAAACGCACCGGAATATTCTTTTAGGGTTGACCAAATCTCTAGACTTGACTGTTTTGACTGAAAAGCTGATATTGGAATGTTTGTCTTTTTAACCGAAATTGTGTAGACAACTGACCACTTCCGTACAAACTTAGAAACAAGTCTCTGTTATAAAAGGAAATTTTCACCAACCAACCCTGCAAAAAGATTCCTCCCTGCGAAAAACCAAAGTTCAGCGAAAAACTTCCGTACGGATAACCCATCCGCACGAAGAACAAGACTATCCGTGCGAAAGACCAAGTTATTTGCATGAAGAACCTTGTTCGCATGAAGCATAGGTTGCTCGCACGAAAGACTACTGTTCGTACAAACAACCTGGTTCGTACAAAGAATTGTGACTCCTACAAATCATTGATTCATACGAATAACCAAGCTTCTTTGATCTATTTTTCATGTTCCAGTTTTTAAAAACATGGTGGCTTTTAAAATTGTGAACTTTAAAAGTAGACTGTTATTTTAAAAATTAATCTTTAAAATTTTTAAAGTTTACCTTCATAAACAAGAAAACAAAATGGGTACTAATCCTTGGGATTGGGGAAGCAGTTCAAGTTCAAACCAAGACTCATCACATGCTCGCAACCTCATGGGTTAAATCACTAATGCCTCAACACAGCTATGGTTACCGCTAATCAATGGGCGTGTGTGACAAATCAAAATCAGAACATTCAGACTCTTCTCATAAGCGAGAGTGAAACAGGAAGTAATAACCGTCCACCAAAATTGAACCATATGAACGATTATCCTTCATGGAAAAGTCGTTTCCATACATACGTTCTAGGTCAAAATACAGAATTATGGACATGTTTTACTACACCATACAAGGAATCTCTCGAAGAAGCAGGATCAAATCCAACCTCCTTAGCCAACTTAGATGAAAATGATAAAAAGGCCTATGATTTAGAAAAGAAGGCGTTTGCTATCCTTACACAAGCACTTCATAAGGATATTTACCATCAGTTTGTGTACTGTACCACCACCAAAAATTTATGGGATACTTTGGAAGCAAGAGGGGAAGGAAATGCTGCAACAAGAAAGATAAGACATGATTGCTAAAGAAAGAGTTTGAAGGTTTCATGTTCATGGAAAATGAAACACTGAGCGATATGACAACCCGTTTCTATCATCTGCTTAGTGAAATGTATTCATACAAAGTGTTAGCATCTCCACAAGAAATCATGATGCGTTTTGTTGACGCCTTACCGCCAAAATGGAGTCAATTTATTGACTTACTAAAGCATACAGGCGTTTGGATGTGATTAGTATTTATGAATTTGTTCAGAAGCTGGAAAACAAAAATGAAGAAGAAATCCGGAAAGCAAAAAGTGTTTCTGTTCCACAAAACCTTGAAATGTACTTAGGAGGTATTAACACAGGTGTTAGTACAACTCAGCAACCAAAACTTCAAACCGCGTTTGGAAAGCAAGAAAGATACGAAGTATGGTTTTGATAAAGATGTTGTTACTTGCTTCAACTGTGGAGAAAAAGGTCACTTAAAACGTGAATGTACTCGACCCAGCAAACAAGAAAATCACAACCCTTTCCGAATCAATCACGGCCATTCAACACATCAAGTTAACAATGAACGAAGTATAGTAGCTGTTAACAACCCAAACAACTCCAACTAGTCTAGGCCTTCAAACAACACAAACAGAGCAACTAGTAGTTCAAGCAGATGAAGGATGCGATGGATCAGTTCAGTTGGGAAATGAGGATTAAGGAGGAACTACGTGTTATGCCAAGATAATCAATCAGATCAAACATGTTCACAGTATTGACACTTCTGATGATGATGATGATATAGTTTTGGGTATAATGGGAGTTCTGACGAGGAAAGCTCGAGTGTAGGTGGTTAAGGATCTGATTCAGATATCAGGGAAAGGATTGATACTGAGGTCAATGAGTTGCTGAAAGAAGCAGAGAAGTTGAAAAGCCAAAAATCTGGATTGATGAAGAAAGCAGAAGTTGCATCAAAGGAAATAGAGAAACTCTTTGTCAACAATACTTCATTTTCTCATCATACCGCTTTCATGGCTAATGTTGCAGGTTCAACAAGTCAGGTAAAATCTGACTCTCCTAAGATATGCAGTGACTGTGCTGAGTTAAAAACTAAATTTGAAACAATAAACAGTCACAATCAAAGCCTAGTAGTTGAACTGTCAAAATGCAAAGAGGCAAATCTGGCTTTAACGAACGAAAAAGATTTAAATCTGAATGACTCTTAGAAAAGGATCGATTAAAAAAACAGTTTTGAACAAGCAAACAGGAATTAATAACTACATTAATATCCTTGAAGAAACAAAAAAGGAGTTAGCCATTGCCAAATGCGAACATGATGCAATTAAGCTAAAATTGGAGAGTTATTCTAACTCCCGATATGTGCTTGATCACATCATTGACATTCAAAAACTTAAGGGAGATGTCAAATGCATTGGATATAAATCGTGTCCACCTCTGTTGAAACACAATTATACCAAATTACCTGATGAGGAGGAAATGCCACGCTTTGAACCATCTGTACCTCTTAATCGAAGAGTTTGTAGCAGGATTAGGGTTTAAGCTAGACAAGTCATCAGAAGAATACAGAAAACAAGAAAACTCATCATCTGTTAGTGATCAAAATCCATCTAGAGTAGAGGAAGATGATTCATCAGATGATGAGTCAGAGAAAATCGATCAGGATCAATCTCTTGATGAAGAAAGGGGGTAGAAATTTCTACTACTCCTAATGTGAAATCTGTTGAAATCAAGGGAATGATCCAATGAAATATGTCAAGACAACTGAGTCTACATCTGAAAATCATAATGTGTTGTATACTTTGATTGGGGATGAAAAAATTTACTCAAACAAAGACTTTCCGATCAAAAACGTAAATCCAACTTCAATTGATCAAGTTTTTGAAAATTCAACAACCAAATTTTTGAAAAAGAAGAATCCAATCAAGTCACAACCATTATTCGTTTCAAAAGAAAAAAAACAAGAAAAGCGAGCTGAAAAACCTAAGGTATCACAACCATAGGTTGAAGCTAAAGGAGCTCGCTACAAGAAGAAATCGAAGAATGTTAAATTCGTTGGTTCAACGGGTACTGATAAAACTGAGACTTTTGAAACGCATGTCTAATATTGATTTTTTTAATCAAGTTAAGATTTTAAAACGTAACAGTCAAAACAATTACACTCAACACACAAATGGGTGTGAAGATGGACCACGTACCTCTAGACCCACAAGTTCAACATCAAGTCATCAAATGGGATCTCCTAAGTTTGTTGAAAGGAGAACATGTTTTAGTGTGGGGAGTTTGGCCACATAATCAAAAATTGTACCAACCCAGCAAAACCGAAGTTTGTTGAAAAAGCCCCTTCTAAAACAAATTGCCAACGTCGATCTGTGTCACCTAAACAAGACAAACGAATTGTTAAAGAACAAGAAGCAAAACAACGACGTAAACAAGTTAAATAATTGAAAAGGCATTAAAACCGGATATTTTAGAAAAGAAACCAAGTTCATCAAGATCGTTAAAACCAGAAATGGCTAAATCTGTATATAATAGTCATTCTGGTAAACATCAAAAATCTTGGAAACCTAAAACCGGTAATGTTCCAGGGGGAGGCACAAAGTTTCCAAATCATCAAGAAATAGAAATCACATTTCTTGATGATAAGAGTCGACCCAAGACCACTAAGGCTTGGGTCCCCATCTCAAACTATTTGGGTAATGTAATGTGCAGGGTGTTCCAGGAGGAACTGTGAATAGTCATTGGATTGTTAAAAATAGAGCATCAAGGCACATGACATGCGACTTAAGGCTCCTATATGATGTGAAAAGCATTAGGGGAGGTTATGTTGCCTTTGCTGGAGAAAAGGGCGGATACATCACTGGAGAAGGAATGGTTTCCAATGGTGTTGTTAGTTTTGACAAGACCAATTATGTTCGTCAAATTGATCACAATCTTCTGAGTGATTCTCAAATCTGCGACAAGAAGTTCACGGTTCATTTTGATGATGCCGGTTGTTATGTGCTGAAACCTGGTTTCAAGATTCCCAAAGAATGGATTCTCCTATCGGCTCCAAGAATTAATGACTTGTATATTCTTGACATGAGCCAAGCTATTACCATGTCTGCACAAGTTACATGATTTGTCTCAAAAGCCACTGAAAAGGAATCAATCTCTTGGCATAGACGATTGGGACACATTCACTTGAGGAAAATGAACTATTTGGTGAAAAATAATCTTGTGAGTGGTGTACCAGTGAAAAACTTTCATTTACAAGACATTTGTGTATCGTGCCAAAAGGGAAAGCAAGCTCGAAAGTCTCATCCTGTGAAGAAGATTAACACGGTGAATATGCCTCTTGAACGTCTTCATATGGACTTCTTTGGACCTATGAAACACAAGACTACCTTTGGTGATTCATATTGTTTAGTAGTTACTGATGACTATTCAAGATTTTCATGGGTGAATGTTTTAGCACACAAGAGTGAAGTTCCTGAAATCCTCAAGAATCTCAAGAAAATTTCTACAATTTAAAGATAAGGAGAATTAGAAGCAACAATGGCACTGAATTCAAAAACCATCATATGGATGAGTTCGTTCTTCTAAGGGCATTTTACATGAATACAGTTCTTGTTACACTCCATAACAAAATGGTGTCGTGAGAGGAAAAATAGAACTCTGATCGAAACTGCAATAACTATGTTAGTAGAATCTGAACTTCCTGTTCAGTTTTGGGGGAGGCTACGGCTGCTGCATGTTATTCGATGAATAGAGTTCTTACGGTGAAGAGGCATGGGAAAACATGTTTCAAATTGCTACATAAAAGGAAACCGGATGTGTCTTTCTTAGAACCTTTTGGAACTCCATGCACTATGATTGATCCACATGGTAATTTGGTCCTAAGGTTATCGAAGGTTTCTTTCTTGGATATGCTACTCCAAATTTAAGAGTGTGGAATTTGTCAACCAAAAAGATTGAGGAATGGGGTGAAGTTAAGGTTCAAAGATACACTGAATCAGTAAGAGCTCCGGGTGCTCCTTGGATGTTTGACTATGATGGACTGTTTGACTCCTTTAATCTACCAACTTTTGATGATGCATCTGCAGCTGCTCAAATGCTACTGGAAAGTGATACTGCAGTTGACTCGTCATTTGTATGACCAATTACTGTTAACCCTCAAGTGTCTACTTCGGTTAACAATCTAGTTCAAAATGAGGAATTCGAAGATGCTGCTGATTATAATGTTTCATCAGAAGATGATGAATTCCATGATGCTAATGAAGCTACCTCTGCTCTGGTTCCTGGAATTTCTAATGTCACGTCAAATGTGCAAAATCAAGGGATGACTGAAGGTCATGCATCTACATCCTCGTCAAATCCAGCAATTAAATTAGCTATTGATTTGAATATCAACAATTTGGGTATAAATTCTCGAGTTCTCGATGTTCCGGAAACTCGAATTCATAATACCCATCCTCAGCAGAATATAATAGGAGATGTCCAGAGTGGTGTGGAGACACGTAATCAGCTAAGGAACAACCAGAATGCTGGTTTGTATACGGCTATTAGGGAATCTGGGGAACAGAATGATTGGTCTTTTGCCTGCTATGTTTGCCAAGTAGAACCGAAATCATGGAAAGATGCAATGAAAGAAGACTCATGGGTTGAAGCAATACAAGAAGAACTTCAGCAGTTTCATAAGTTGGGCGTGTGGAAATTGGTTAACAGGCCTGAAACTACAAGAAGATTGGTACTAGATGGGTTTACAAGTGTAAGAAGGATGACCAAGGTGTTTTTGTGAGAAACAAAGCAAGATTGGTTGTCCAAGGCTTTAATCAGGTAGAAAGCATTGATTATAATGAGTTTATGCACCGATAGCACGTCTTGAGGCCATAAGAATCTTCTTGGCTTATGCGTCCTACAAGAAGTTTACAGTTTATCAAATGGATGTGAAGAGTGCATTTCTTCATGGTGTGGTTGAAGAATAAGTATATGTTGAGCAACCGCCTGGTTTTGAAGATCCAATCCATCCTGACAAGGTTTAGCTTCGCAATAAGGCGTTGTATGGTCTTCATCAAGCTCCACGCGCTTGGTATGAAACGTTGTCTTCCTATCTTCTCAAGAATGGTTTTCGGCGTGGATTGATGGACTGTACTCTCTTCATCGAGGAAGAGAATTAGGACTTATTGCTGGTACAAGTATATGTTGATGATATTATTATTGGGTCTACATATGAGAAAATGTGCAAAGAATTTGACCAGGTGATGCAAGAGAAACTAGAGAATGAGTGCCATGGGAGAAATGACTTTCTTTTTAGGTTTGTAGGTTCATCAATTTAAGGAAGGGATTTTCATTCATCAAACGAAGTACGTCACGGATATTCTCAAACGATTTCAGATGGAAGACTCAAAGCCTTTAGGAACTCCATTAGCTCAAAATCACGGGATTACTCCTGATGGAATGGGTGAACATGTGGAACCATCTCTTTATCATGCTATGATCGGATCTCTTATGTATCTTACTGTTTCAAGACCCGATATAATGTACCCAACATGTCTTCTAGCTCGCTACCAATCAAGTCCAAAAGTTTCTCATTTGATGGCTGTGAAAAGAATCTTTCGTTATTTGAAGGGTCGCCCGAACACTGGTCTCTGGTACCCTAAGGATGATAAGTTTAATTTGACAGCTTTCAGTGATTCAAATCATGGCGGCTGCAAGATCGATGCAAAATCAACATCAGCAGGATGTCAGTTCTTGGAAAATAGTCTAGTCACGTGGCAATGCAAAAAGCAGACTTGTGTAGCTACGTCAACCTGTGAGGCTGAGTATATTTCAGCTTCTAGTTGCTGATCTGAGGTTCTATGGATCCAACAGCAAATGCGCGATTACGGTTTTGAATTTCTCACTACTCCTATTTATGTTGACAATGAAGCTGCTTTACAGATCACTCGTAATCATGTACACCACTCAAAAACCAAACACATTGAGATTAAGTATCATTTCATACGAGATTGTTATGAAAAGAAACTTATCAATGTTGTTAAAATCCACACCGATCACTAACGTGCCGACCTATTTACGAAAGCTTTTGATATCACGATTTGATTATCTTCTTTTGGTCAATGGCATCAAGGTGAAACCCGAGTAAATCATACTTGGCTAATCATTTTCGTAAATATTTTCTTAAAATCTAAACGAAAAAAAGATTTTCCATTTTCTCTTAGTTTTATATTTTAGGGGGAGAAAATTTCAAGAAAAATTCAATAACATGAGAAAATACAAAAAACAAGAATATGTCTTTTATTTAGTTAAGTCTTTATTTATTTATTTACCTTCTGTATTTAAAGGGGAGAAAAATTTAGAAAAATACAAAAACAATAGAAAATACAAAAAATCAAACATGAGTTTCTTGGAAAGATAAGAGAACATGATGATACATCGGTGATCTGTCAGAAACGGTCAAAAGCATAAAATGAGAATTGATAAGTAGCTTTACTAATGATGTACCGGCAGGCTCACAATCAGATTAAATGTGCAAGTTGATATAAACATAACGGACTGAAAGCCATGTGGGAACCATTCATTGGCATATGGTCTTGGTACCGAAATTTGTCTGATAGTATGCCGAGGTTCTAAGATATGCGGTCTTTATGCTTGATTATCATCTGGGTATCATAGTTGAATCTTTTGCCGAAAAATAACGGTGACGCAAGTCTAGAACTTCCATGATACCATACATACATGTAAATACTGCATACGACCATCAATAAATGATAAAATATCACATCCACCCAAAAATAAGTGATAATATATCACAGCTTTATGCAGGAGCTAAGTTCGTCTCTTTGTCAGTACGATGGTACTAACCTGTTCACGGACTTACTCCTATGCCCTGCATGCATCTGAAAATCAAGTTCCTCATCAATAAGTGATTTAAATCACATAGGGCTTGTTTTCAATCAAAATAAGTGAGTATCTCACATCATATACGTCAAAACAAATGATAAGCAGTATACTCACTGGTAAGATTTTCTCTCATGCATGTCTTGATACGGGAATATGTCGTGAAGTGGTTGAACACCAGCTAGTAAGTATAGTTCATACATTAATCATATCTCCTAATCATGATTACATCTGATAAGCTGAGCTTATGTGGACAACTATACCGATAATCATAGTAGAATACTTATTTATTTAATTTGATGTTTTACACAAAATTCGTTTTTGGCAAGATTAAAAGCTGGTATGATTCTCTTACCTTGAAACTCTGAAAAAGATTGCCTAGTAAATATACAGTTTATTCTTATCCTTTAGTAATTATTTTATTTTAGTTTACTCTGTTGTTAAATTAAGTTATTTTTTATTTAGCCAAAGTTGAAGCTTAAATGTTTTCCACCAAGATACGCCCTAAAAATCATTTGCTTTGATATCATAACTTCATAAAGTACTTTCTTACAACAGGTAACTAATCTCAAAGAACAAAATCTGTTTAATGAGCACTTTTCCTAACATAACTTGTGAATCTGTGTGGATATGTGCAAAGATCAAAACAGGTCAACGAAAAACCTAAGGTCCACGAAGAACTAAAAGTCTAGTTTTGAAAAACTTAGATTCGTATGAATCAATGGTTACTCGTACGAGTGGTATTGCTTCGTACGAATGAGACCATGGTTCCTTTGTATAAAACAGTCTTCGTACAACTGGCAGTTCTTCGTACGACCTAAGTGTTCTTCGTGCGAGTACAAAATGTGGTATAAAGGGTGATGTAGTTCTTTGGAACAACTGTATTTTCACCTTGCTGACGTCATCCTTTCATCCCTCTTTAAGTTGTTTCTGATATCTTTAAGGTATGATTGACAATGTAGGCATACCTTGAAGATAAACAATTTGAACATTATCTGAATGTATGACATTGCCTGATATGAACAACAAACTTTAAGTGAAGAACCTTTTTAATGAAAAACAAGTTGTTCATGAATAATCTTCTCTTGAAGTTCTGTGTGCGAACAAGTTATTATCACTCGCATGAGTAACCTGTCGCTCATACGAGCCAGTTACTCGTATGAGTAAATCACTTGTTTAACAAAACTTGTTGTTCGTACAAATCAGTTGTTATTCGTATGAGTCAGTAGTTCTTCATCCAGGGAATGCATACATACAAAAAGTTGCAATAAATTTTTTTTGTATATTCCCTAATGAATTTATGTTCTTTTTCTGGTTATCTTTTGTGTACAAAATGGAACAAAAAGAACATAAAAGAAAACCCGTAACGAAGAGAACTAACAAGTCAGAAGTGGAAATCATGTCAGAGCCAAGACACAACATGGTGGCCTACTTAGATCCGGAAGATAAATTTGCTGAGTACAACGGTATAATGAAGTTTTTGCGCGACTCAAGGATACATTATGCTACATGCACAAGACTACAGTATACAAGACGTTGATCAAGGAATTTTGGGATTCAGCTAAAGTTGTTGAAGTGAATGGGCAGGAACTTATCCACAGAAAAGTAAATGACTTGGACGTCGATATCTATGTTGAAATCATTAACTCAGTATTACAACTTGGCGATGATCCTGAAGTCCCATTCTCAATTTCGCTGAATTGTGAACGTGGATGTTTGCTTCAAATGAAATGTGTTGGAGATTTTCTCATAGGACAACTAAACAAAGCATGGTTGCCTCTCCGATAAAAGTTATTTCTAAATGTTTTAATTTAGTGTTTGAGCAACAGACGAAGTGGTTATGACAAGGCTAATAAAGACTTAGTTGGAATGATGATGGCTTTGACATTGAACAAACCGTTCAGTGTTTCAAAGTATATTTTTCAAACATGAAGGAAAACCTAAGAAGAACCGGATATGGTGGAAACAAGTTTTAGATGTATCCCTGTTTTCTCCAAATGATCTTGAATGTGCAACATCCGAATCTTCAGAAAAACAACAGCGATGTTCTAAAAGTTGAGGTTATGATGGAACATTCGTTGAAAATATTTAGAGGTGTAGCAGCAAACGTTATAAGGAAAGCCACACCTCCTCGTAAGTTGTTTAGTATTCTGGCAAATGATGAATATGTTGCACCAGAATACGATAAGTGGCGCCATGATGACAATGAGTCAGATAATGAAGAACCAACTTTAAAAAAGATGATTGAAGATAACTTTGGTCGTCAAAAGGGAAAAGGTGATGATGATGACGGATATGATGGTAATGGTGATGCAAGTGATGTAGGTACTACAGGTAGTGATAAGGGTAGAAAGAAACAAAGCAAAAAGTCTGTGGGAACATCGTCAGCACAACCTGAAATCACACAACCTACAACCTCACATCAAGAAACTGTACTGGAACCAGTTGCAGATGTCCAGTTTACTTTTATAACAGAGGAGACTGAACCTGTAATGATGGAACCCACTACAATATCTGAACCACAACCTTCAGATACCACAGTAGCTGAAACACCTTTGGCTAAAGATACTCCAGTTCAATCACAACCTACTACTTCATCAGTCCAACAATCCCAGTCCACAACTCATCAACAAAATGCAAAACGAGGTAGTCATTTATTTTCTAAAATGGAACAGGATGAGAAAGTGGATTTTCTGTTCTCTCAGTTGCAAGCTGCGGCAATTCAGATTAACAAGCACACGGAGTTTATGTCTTCAAATCGGAACACAGTTATCAAACAACAGTTGGAGATAAATTCTTTGAAAGAAACTGTTAGAAAACAGGATTCTGAGATTGCACAGTTAAGAAAAGAAAATGAGCGATTGAAGGTTGCGGATGCTGAAAGGACAACTCCGCTACAACAGATGAGAGCAGCTGATAACGCTCGTGGAATTGAATTGAATAGCCTGAAAGAACGTAGTGCAGTTGTACAACGATCTGCCGAAACATAACTGCTAAACATAACGACTTGAGAGAATGGTATCATTTGTAATTCTACACTGGTTGAAGGCTTTAATGGTATTAAAGACGTATTTGAAATTAGCAGAAAGCGAGTGAACATTCCGTGGAATGAAAGATGCAAAGCACAGGAGATCAAACGTAAATGTGATCAGGATAGTAAAGACCCTGGTAATCCTGATGCTTCAGCCTCATCCTCGCAACCAAATGTTTCTGCTTTAACTCTAGTGGTAGAGTCTAATGTACAGCAGATCGTGATCAATTCAGTTACCTCAAGTGCCACTCAAGAGGAAATAGGAAAGGTTTGATGTTTCTAGGGAATGTAGAAGACCTAGATTCCTAATCAACGATGGATTGAAGATTTTCAGTACTCATGGAAGCAGCAGGCAATTAGAAATAAAGACTGAAGACCAAGCAACAGCCAAGGGGGAGTTTGTTGATATACTTTTGTGTCTGTCGCTTGTTCTTATTTACGTCTGTAATTGTACGGTCTTTGTTTATTATGTCTGTATAGTTTGGTCGTGTCGGCCAAATCAAGATATCATCCTATCTTGATTTAGTACGACGTTTCGTTTTGTCTGTGTTATAAAACAGTTGCATGCATGCATACTATTAAGTCTTGTGTACGGCATGTCTGTTAGCACGTTCTCCGAAGAAAACTTCCAAGTGCGAGTGAAAGATGCTTCGTATGAGCAAGTTGCTGCTCGTACGAGCCACTTGTCGTTCGTACGAGTGACCCTCCAATCGTACTAGCGCCCCCTTTCAACAAGCTCTTTGCTTGTTCGCACGAGCCAGCTTTTGATCGTACGAGCCATGGAATGTTCGTACGAGTATATATAGCAGAATGTTCTTCGTGACTTATAGTGTTTCGTATGACCAGTAACATTCTTCATACTATTGCTAGGTATTGGGACTATATAAACAGACATGGACTTCTCAGTTAGTGGTGGTTAAGCAGTAAGACATTGTGAGCACAAGAGAGAGAGCACAGAGAGTATATCCTGAGTCTGTATGAACATTGTTTGTATATGTTTGTACTTGTTCTCTTCTATTAATCAAGATAGTGAATCTTTGGTTATCTTGTGTTTCTTACTTTGCCTTGGTTTCCATACTTACGTAGATTCTGACTCGTTTGTGGGTTACATAAACAGGGAAGTTGGTTAATCTTGTCCTCCAAGTGGACCTACAATGAGACGTCTAGCTTACTCGACTCTAGGCCAAGTGTATTTTTAATATCTATGGAGGTAAAACTAAAATCAGCACAGGAAATAAACAACATGGATGCGAAATGTTGGTTGATAGGAAACGTACCAATGACCCTTAATGATTCCACATGAATAGGGTGAATTTCCCATTAGCTAACTTGATAGAGTTAGGTGTGTCTAACTTACATGACTCTAATTCGCGTATATGCTTAACACCTATAGATATTAGCTAAGCTCGGCGTTGGTATCAAAAGAATTGATACATGATGATCATAGAGTAGGACGCATCATGACAACATTGGGCTTTGTGGAGTATTCGTAGTTCTAACAATACACACACTTATTCACCGGCTTGATCCATTATTAAGACATTCATGATTGTAGTGGCCTCTGCGCCACACTTAAACATTCGTGTTCTTTCTTGCGTATTACTAACTCATTAGTTTCTACTTTGCGCCTGCCACACTGCTATTCTTGGTACTTTTGTAAGCGCCCTCATGATGAAGGTTTCACTTATCACATTCAGGATTTCGGCAAGTTATTAGCATACTTCTTGGTGCCAGCATCGTTGGTGGCAACAAATGCCTTCGTTTCTCTCGTCACGAGAGTTTCCCTTCGTTTGCTACTCGCTCTCGAACCTTTCTTATGGTGTGAGAACTTTCACTTCCCGTCGCTTGTAGATTCCACATGCGTTTCCTTTCTCTTAGCACCACTTTTTAACAATTTCTCCAACCTCATTGCGTCCTTGGTGAGATTACTACGAGAGTTATTGTTCGAGTAATCGAAGTAGGGTGGGAAAATATGACCATGTTTCGCATCTCAGGGGCTAAACCCCCAAATGTTTGCGCTCAATGCGTTGGAATTCGGTGTTACCTAGTAGGTAACAATCCTTGAGGGATGTGAAAGCGTCGTGTGTAACCAACAACATTGGTTCCAATCATAATCGAGTTCTAGGATTCCGTTTCCTTCCTTTGAATTTCAGTCAGCGAGCAATACTCTTCTCGCATAAGATCCTTAAGTTCTTCCCATGACAACCTCTTTGTTGTATCACTCCCTAAAGTTCGTACTTGGAGATTCCACCAAGCTAATGTTGCATTCAGCAGGAGACTCTTCGTTTACCTAATCGTTTATTTAGGAGTACACTTACTAGCACGGCTAGCCGACTTCAATGTCTTTACTTAGCAGACAGAACCTACCGCACCTCTCGTATCTACGAGGTCTCGCGGCTTACAGTCCGAGAAAGTCTTAGAATTAAAACCTTGTGTGATCGCACCTCTGGCTGTGGCATTGCCACTCGTTCCCGATACATCAGGATTTGAACCACTTAAACTACCGGTACCATCAGTATCGTCACTAGTATCGGCTCAATAACCTCATGTTGTGCAATTTTCGCAACCTCATGTTGTTCCATAAAAACTCAGTTCAACTTTAATAGTAGGGTGTTGATTAACTGACCCTAAATGGAAAAGAAATAATTCGTGGAGAAGAGGAGAAACCAAATAGTCGCCTCCAACCTTACAGCATGTATTCCATACATCATGGACCTCGATCGGAAAATCCTTCGCCGCACTAACCCGCGTGACGAATACGTGGATATCCCTTGAGCTCCATGAACTCCAACAAGATTGTTATAATTTCTATATATGTCTAATAGAATGCATTGAGGGAATTGTAGCATGGCTCATGTCATACCATCCCTTGGAATAAGACAAATGTCAACGATGGAGTTTAATGTAACCATTTCCATTAAATAAGATAAGGCGTCATAGACACCAAAGAACCAACCAATGTACCAGATTTCTAGAATGTTGAGGAAAATTCCTCCCTGGGTAGCTAACCAGTGTTGTTTATTTAGATGTCTAGTCTCAACCGACTCGTGATATAGATCGAATGTTAGGTGCGAACAAATACGTGAGGTATTCCTACATTGTAGGGTGTTAGTAACTAGCCCAGTTGGTGTGCTACTAGATACAGATTTGAACAACTTAAGAATTTCGAATGGATAGTGATCATTAGCTTGACCCGCAGAGCCCACCAAGATTCACATGCACTATAAGTTGTTATTACGTGGGCCCCAGTAATAATAAATTGTCTTGCATGGTCACTCTAACACTCTCTCGTTCAAAGCAGACGATCAGTCAGAGAGGACACTGTTGTCTACATACCTTCAACATAGTAGGGACCTTCGTAAAGGTCCACGTGCCAACATCCATTGTCGTTACTCGTGAAAGGGCACGACGTTGGATGGTTTAGAAATAGAGAGAATTCGCAACAATAACCACTGGAGGGGCACCTTTAAGATGAGTACTTCATCTTCCTTGTCTGAACAAGAGTGTCATCAATCATGATTAGTATGAGCCATTGGGACCTCGTCCCATTAGTAGAGTTGTTGTCCAAGGTTACCACCTTAGCCTCGCCGTCACTACCGTAGTTCAGACACCTTCACATTTGAGGGAAAAACAGCCATCTTCTACGGAAATCAAGCTTAGGGCCTCACTTAGGAACCACATCCGCCATAAGCTCCGCAATAAACGCGAGGTCGATATTTTCATCGTGCAAGTCAGGAATAATAATAGAATTTGAAGTCGAAGGTATTTCGTTCTTGGCAAAATAATCCGTACAACATATATATATGTATATATATCAAATATGATCACATTGGTTTGTGCGAATCAATCTAGTTTAGCATGTCTATTCCATATAGACTATGCCCCAAATAATATGCTTGCATTATTTATTTGAAAATTAGTTTTGTATAGTGGATCTTGCGCTTTCGTATATGCAATGAAAACTCTTTTTTTTGTAAACCCATTTTCATGAGAGATTTTTAGTGATTGTACACTAGACTCGAAAAGGAATCCTGGTTCACTACAATCGAAGCTCTAATACCAATATGTCAACAAAAGTTAGCAAGTTCATGCGTTTTGAGTTCATAACAAATGATCTTAAAAACATTTGAGAGTTCATATATAACAATGTGGTATGTAAAGTGTTAATGAACTTATGATCATTAATGTTTTGTAAGGACAATAATATGTGATATGAAGCACTCAACCCTAGACGATTTCAATCCGGTTCACCCAGCTGGGACAACAAAAGCACTACATGCTGCCACACAAGGACCCATGAGTGGGGCTCACCTACACCCGATAGATCTACCACTCTTGTTACGTGGTCTTATAAAAGATTAATGGCGCTTAAGAGAGACCCTTGTCTTACATGATCTAATATTTCATTCCATAACTAAACCATACCATCGAAAACATGTATTTCCCCCCAGAGTTATAAAACCAAAAAGATTTAAGAGAATGGGGGGACATGAACTCACAAGTTTGCTTCTGTATAAATGCTAGCAAATCGGGTATAAAAGCGCGTAATAACCTATAAGTGCTCTAACTCATTAGACACTTGGGTTTATGTTAACCACAGCTTTAATAACAATATGATAGCACTTTTAAATCTTTTAACAAGATTACTTACACCATCATATTTAACACACTTTAAAGTCTTTATCTTTTATTTAAACAACTTTGATTAACACACTTTTAAAACCATTATAATGTAAGTCATGATTTTAATCTTTATAAAAGTTATAACTTGTTAAAATTCACTTTTACATTGTAGTAAAGTTCATAGATTATGTGGATTATGATCTTGTTAAGATTTAAACATCAAGTTGTTTAAATCACCATTTTTAATCAGTTCCATACAAGATCAACAAGCTAAACAACTTACTTTAACATAATCATCAAGAATATATAAGCTAACTAGCACTAAACAACATAATCAACACAAATACATCACATTAGCAGACTTTTTATGTTGAGATTAGTGTTTTGATCTTTGATTTAAGTTGAGTTCAAGATGAGTAACATGTACTTTCATAATCTATATAATATAACAAGCTTTAAAAAAGTAGAAGATGATCTTACAACTTTCAAAGGATTAATGGATTGTAGGATGAAGATTATGAAGACTTGAAAGCTCCAAGTAATCTCTTATAGTTCTTCAAGCATGTAATCACCTTCAAACCATCTTATAATGACTTTTTGTAACGCTTCGCTTTTGTAACTTTCCGTTTTTAGTATATTTGCTTCGTGTTTCTATTTTTGGAAAGTCTAAACCTTGTAAGCGTATCGCAATTACACATCATTCTAAATCCAAGGCTTTGATTGTAATCAGATTGATCAATTATACGGAATTCACAACCGTTATGCATGCTTATACTTATGAACGTATGTTTATTCGTCACTCGATTAATCAATTCAAAATAACTCGTCAATACCTATTTTACGTTTGTGAATCTTAGAATTCAAATCGAGCAAGACGTTGGTGATTCAAACATAAAATACTTAAGCATTTGCACCTCGTAAAATCTTGTCACGTTTATATTGTAAGATTACTACTTAATCAAGTCTTTCTTTTGATTAGGTAATATCCCTTATTCTTGGTATTAAGCTTCCAACCACTCATGTATTCAATATATAAAAAGTATAATTAATAAAGAACTTGTTTTTATCAAATAAATTAACAAAAAAAGAAGCATAGCAGCTTGCGGCCGCAAGCTGCATGCTTGAATCTTGGTTTTGTTTCCACTTAATTACCCACATAATCCTCATAAATGCTAACCTAACTCAAACCATAATCTTCCCTCTATAAAACCCCACCTTTCCCCAACCTTTTCTCATTTTTTCAAGCCTCCAACACTTCACAAAACCTCCCTAAACCTCCAGAACTTTCTGCTGAGATATTTCAGTTTGCAAGTGAGTTTCAACTCATTTCCTTTGATGTTCAAACCTTGTTTCTTCTTCTAAAACACTTGGATAACCTCTAGGAAGGTTTTCAAAAGTTTGCTTGGGCAAACTAAGGTGAAACCTCACCATTTTGAGGTCCAAAAGTGTCTTGAACTTTCTGCTCACTTTCATCTTTTCAAAACTTCAAAACTTTAAGTTTTCTTCATGTTTTCTTCCTCAACAATGTTTGCTAAGCCTCTTGGGATGTTACCATACGTTTTCCATGGAAAACCAAGGTGGAACAATACCATTTTTATGGCCAAACTTTCTGTTTTGGAAGTTAAACTTATAAACTTTTTCTTAACTTGTTTTCTTTTAACAACTCTATGCTACTTGTGCCTCTAATCAAGTTTATGGTTAGTGAGCTAGCTAGAATTGCTTCATACAAAATCAAGAGGTATAAAATGCCTCTAAACTTGTTGTTTTACCAAGGGTGTTAACCCACAAGTGTTGGAACCATCCAAGCTTACAAGCTTGTGTTTTGGTGAAGGTGTGATTACATGGAGGCCTTGGCTATCCAGCTTTCAATCCACCACCTCACTTGATGATTTCTATCCACTAAGCTAGTTTCGCCTTCAATTGAGTAACAAGGCTATGACACGTCCCCAAACGTTGCCATGTTCGGGATCCACGCACCTAGCTTGCTTATTCGGTCGAAACGTTGTTTAGTGAAGTACTTTATTTTTCTTTCATTCATGACCATCCGGATTGTCCTTGTGGCAATTTGTGTATTGGTGAATCTTACGAAGGAGGTTAAGGACGGTTATCCTTCTACCTCCATGCATGACTTCTATGAAATCTATGATTTATATGATAAACTTGTTAATATTATATGTAACCTATATATGTAAATAATAAATATAACCGAACCTTTGATAATGACCGTATGGTTACTTGTCCTAACATTAGGTTATTTTATCTAAGACTTAACCATCGTTACGATTCTATTGGGCATGACCCATAAAGCCACAAACACCCTACGGGGCTTATAGTGTTAAAATCGAGCAGTAACGTCTAGATAAATACTTTCGACTATACATACTTTTGCATACTTTAAATTTCTAAATTAACGAACTCCACTATCATTCCAATACTCACACACCTACGTTTCCTTGTGTATGATAACTCAGTGTTCGTCCCCTAATCAACCCAAACACTTTCACGGATTTAACTTTGCAAAACCGTGAGTACACTCGACACCCTTTTTACACTTTACACTTTTTGGGTGCAATATGTTAATCCATCATAAACACACTAAATCACACTTATATTTTATGCAATCACACAACCAATCCATCATACATGCTATAGTTATGTGATAATCGATTTGTTTACTTGGAACATTCTTATGTGATTCTAATTGTCATTAACTTCGTACGAGTCTCCCCTTAACATGGATAGCGCTATAGGAGTAACGCATCGCCCGTATTCTTGTGGTCATGTTAAGTTTTAATCTACTATGCGGTGACACTTGAGGATTGACTTGTAGTTCACATGCCTTGTTTACATTAATCTCGTATACTAGCTTATCATGTGGATTATGTTGTACTTGACGTTTTTATGAATGAAATGAAATGAGTTGTTTAATTAAATATTTCACATTTAGTGTTATGATGTCTCGAGCAATCTCGTTCGCCTCACTCTGATGTTTCTACCATCGGTTGGGGTGTGACACTTTTAGTGGCTAAATATGATGTGTTTAGTGAATGAAAAAGAAAGAATTTGAGGGTGTTGGGGCTCCGAGTTTAAGAGGGAGAAGAGAGATGGTTTTAGTGTTGAGAAGTTGTAAAAATGGAAAGAAATGATGGTAAGAGAATGTTATAATTGTTGGAACAATATCTCCCAGTCAAAGATGCAATCTTTCATAACCATACTTCTAACATCATCTCAAATCTAGCATATTAGGGGGGAAGTATGGTCGAACATATGGGCATGGTGGTCTGGTTATATTATTTTTCTTTTATAAAAAGACATGTGATATATATGTTAGATAATGAGATATTTTTGTAATTATTCTAGTTTGGGTAATTATGGTGTTAATGATAGTTTAGGGTTTTAAATAAAGTCTAACTAATATATTAGTTTAGTGAGTATGATTTTGGATGGCAAAATGCCACTAGTTCGATCGTCGATTCAATATCGGGTGTTATATAAAAGGTGCTATATAATACCAGGAGCTATGGTTTTATTTTACCATCGATGTCTTGGCGTTTATTTAAGGCATTTACAACCCCAATATATGGCTAACTAGTTCGCTAGCTTTTTAGTTTAAGCAATTGGATGGTAGAAATATAACTTGTTCGCCTAAGCTTATTTATGATGTATAACCTTATATACAAGTCTTACAAGCATTAAAAAGCTGGATTATAGTGTTGCGGCCAATTTTTTTTTACAGTTTTGCGCGGATTGGACAAATTCTAAATATGCTTATTTTCCGGAAAGTTTCTAGTATTTGGTATCCCTAATTAGGGATTTTTGTTTGTATTTCAACTATAAAATGTTTTCACGCCACTCGTTGCTTGTTCGGGACAGTTTCTAGAACTTGCTGTGTGTTCAGGTGAATACTGCTTTCAGCACTTTGCCAACATATTCGGACATAGTTTCTAGGTTTCTCGCGACGCGAAGAATGTGACATTATCATTTGCATAATTTAAACATGTCCTATGATTGCTAGCCTTTGTATGACCTAATCATGCACACATTAAGCCATAAATGAATGCAGATTTAACGTATAATTAATTGTTTAGTTGTACGGATTTACCATTAATTTACTGGTTGTCACAACAACAAATTCAGCAAAAAGTAATACTCCAAGCCACCAATGCCCCATATTTGTCAACCCATTGCTTCCCCCCTAAACCTCCAGAAAAACCCTAAATATCTCTTGCCAAGCACCAGTACAGTACTTCCTGATCTTTCTTGTATTTTGTTTGGTTGTATTTTATCATCAAAGTTTGAAACTTTATTAACAGTTGTTCAAAGGGTCCCACAAAAGATGATGATTGAGATGGATAAGTAGCAAATTGAGGGCAACTGATGCACCTACAGAACAGAACTCTCATGGTGATGGGCGGTTCAGGTTCTTCATCATCAGAGTCAAAGTTGGTTAAAGTTAAGCTGAAATTTGGTCAAAAAATCTACTTTAAGGATGTGGGTGTTGAAGGGGTGCAGAAGAAGGGGGTGTGCAAGTGTAGCCACCAAGGTGTCAGGTGGAGGGGTGTAAGCTGGATCTGAGTGAGGCTAAGACATATTATTCAAGGCATAAAGTATGTGGTATTCATTCTAAAACTGCTAAGGTGGTTGATGGTCTTAAGCAGAGATTTTGCCAACAGTGTAGTAGGTCAACTTACTTATACTCTCTTCTCTCTCACATACACATATGTATTAATGTTTATTGTTTTGAGCTTTCATGTTTATGTAGATATTTTTTGTTGCACCCTTTGGTATAGAACTATATGCATATGTTAGTAGACACCATTACCATTACAGTGGTTATAGACTTTTAAATGCATTTCTTTCAGTAGGATGCGCTTGATTTACCCATTCTTCGTTTTTACTAAATGTACCCATGTCAAATCAGTCGTTGTGCGGATGTATTAAAGGGCGATGTTGGTATGCTACATCCTATTTGGGTCACCAGTATGAGCTTATTCTACAAAAATTAAAATCTTTGGGGTGGCATTCAGTAATAGGGAATTAGGCGGTTCGATTTAGCCTACCATTTTCTTTCTATATGCATATGCTAATACATACCAGCCACTTTGGGCCAACAAAATAAGCTCTATATGCAATCATAAGTTGTATCTCTCACATCTATTTTACATATCATTTTTTTTTCAAGTCAACTTTTTCGTAATTTCTTCGTCCATTTGGTTTAGCCTCCCACGGACCTTTATTTTGACTAAAGTTGCCCAATTCGACCCATATGTGCATGAGGCCAGCCTCATGGCCTGAAGTGTTTTCCAGATAGCCTCACATCTCACACCACTATTAGAACCAAGTGCCCATCAATGGATATTGGTGCATCTGTTGGTTTCTTACAGGATCAATCATTGTGGTTATAGATGAAAAAAAATTCTATATGCATATGCTAAGACATGCTATTTGCATAGGAGACAAGTAAGTACGTGTTTGCATCTCTCATGTCTATTTTACATATCAGGCTTTTTAAGAAGTAAACATGTCATAATTTCTTCGTCCTTTAGTTTAGCTTCCTACTTACCCTTATTTTAACTAATTTTGATCCAGATGTGCATGAGTCGCAACCACAAGGCCCTCCTCACACCAACTGCCCATCAGAATGGATATTGATCTCTGTTAATCGGTGTTGTTGTATCCTTGCAGGTTCCATCTATTACCCAAGTTTGATCAGGATAAAAGAATTGTAGCAGGGCACAATAAGCGGAAAAGGAAGCCAACATCCGGAACTCGACTATGTGCCCTTATGGATGTCTGACCTCCTCCATTTTTGGTTAGTAATCAGTAGCTTATTCATATTTCGTTTTATTACCGAAATGGGCCAGTTGGGTAACGTGTCTAAAGTCAAAATGAGTTAGGGTCAAAACAGGTAGTTTATAATATTAGTTAAATGGTTGGTTGGGATTGGTTAACCAACCAACAATTTTTGTTCATATGTTTCAAATTAAATTACACACATACATTACATTACACTAATTAATATACATCATGAATATTTTTTAATACTTTTATTATTTTAATATTATAAAAATAATTTTTTCTTTAGTTTTTAATACATATTTATATTTTTCTTAACTTTAATGATTTTTTTTATCAACAGTTGGGATAAAAATGGTGTCAACCGGTATCAAACCAGTATCGAAAATACCGATACGGTCCTGCTCGGTATTGGTGCATGTAGGAAAAAAGGCACTAACCTGGTATAGAAAACGCCAAAAGTCGGTACTAAATTGATATTGAAAATCATTTGGTTCGGGAAATTCGGTAATGCTACCCGGTACCATTTGCTTATCCCTGACCACGGGTACCGTACGAACAACAACGGCATCATATAACTCTTTTTTGTTGATTTCCACAACTTTTAATGAACTTTTTTTTAGTTTCAGGGGGTAAGGATGAGCTTGGTGCCAACCGATAACGAATCGGTACTAGTACCAAAAATACCGGTTACGATACCAGTATGTCATAATGAACCGACACGAGGAATGCCAAAAGTCGGTACCGAATTAGAACTTAAGATCTTTGGATTCGGGAAATTCAGTACCGCTACCCAGTACCATTTGCTCATCTCTGACCACGGGTTTCGTACGAACAACATCACTACCATACAATTTTTTTGGTTGATTTTCTTTCGGTTATCTTTTAATGTTTTTTTCTACATTATATTTTTATTCTTATCAGTGGTTCCGTGCATAACGTGCCCGTAGTGATTTCAAAACACATGTAAACACAGATTAAATAGCAAAAGAAGTTTGACACAACCTGACGACCATAATAAACCTAATTTAACAAAAAAATAATAATGTATTGGATGAGATTATAGTAACTACACTCTATATATATATATATATATATTATTTATATATTATTATTATTAATATTATAATTAATATTTAATAACGAATTATTATTAATTTTTGTGATGGTGATAATTGATTGGACCCATATATATGTATATAGTATATTAATAACGCATAAGAAATGAACAGTACATTTTTGTGATGGTGATAATTAATTGAACCCATTTGATGGTAATGACCTCATCACCAAATGAGTCACGTGTTGTGTTATCTCGAGGGAGGTGTAATGTCTTCAACTCGGCTAAAGAGTAGAGGAGATGTTGTGAATTAGATAAACATTAACAGATGATTTTAGAGGTAAAGTAGAAAACAATCAAATAATTAATAACGCACAGAAAATGAGCGGTACATTTTTGTGATGGTGATAATTGATTGGACCCATATATATTATATTATATTATATTATATTATATTATATTTATATTTATTTATTTATATTTATATTATATTAATAACGCATAAGAAATGAACAGTACATTTTTGTGATGATGATAATTAATTGAACACATTTGATGGTAATGACCTCATCACCAAAGGAGTCACGTGTTGTGTTATCTCGAGGGAATAGAGGAGATTTTGTGAATTAGATAACCATTAACAAATAATTTTAGAGGTGAAGTAGAAAACAATCAAACCCTTTAAGCATCGTCTCTTTAATATAACATTAGAGAAAGAGAGAGGAACTAAATAATATATTATTTATAATGGTGATATTTGATTGGACCGTTTGATGATGATAGCCTCATCACCAAATAAGTCACGTGTTGTGTCGTCTTAAGGAGGTGTAATATCTTCAACTCACCTAAATAATAGAGAAGGAGATGTTGTGACTCAGATGAGCATTATCTGATGATTTGAGGGGTAAAGTAGAAAACAATCAAACCGTTCAAGCATCTGTCCCTTCGATATAATATTAGAGAAAGAGAGAGGGTAGTAGAAAGAACGCAGAGAGAGAAAGAGAACCGATTCGATGGTGGTTTGTTGGCGGTCGTTTGAGGCGGAGCTGCAGAGGCGGTGGTTCTGCCTCCAGTGATGGCGGTGGTTTGCTGAAGAAGACGCCGTTGCATCCCCGGCGTAACAACCGTCGGCCGACGGTTGGGTTTTTTTGTCATAATTTCTCCGTGAAGGCGGCGATGGTGCAAGGGATGCTTCGGACGTTTTCAGTGGTGGGAACCGGTGGATTAGGATGGAGATCTGTTTCAACAACTGGCGGAAGCAATCACAAGGTTTGCTTTAAAACCCTAAACACTAAATTAACAATCAGATCGGCCGGTTTAATCAGGTTTGGTTATTTTTTATACCCCTGTGTTAAAGAACACAAAATTTAAGGTTATTGCATGCTTATTATCTTAAACATAATTCCTGATCTATTATCAAGCTTAATTTTCACTCTCACATTAAGTATGGGTTATGTTGATTAAGGGTTTTGATTAATAGAAAGTTAATTTACTATTGCGGTGATGGTGCAACTTGCCTCTTCTGTATACTCAATTGTCTCTATGGTTCAGGTTGTCATAAATTATGGTTCATGTTAGTAAAAACATGATGTATTATGTCCAAATTTCAATTAATAATCATTTGCTCAGAATTGCACTTGATAATATCATGACGGTTTGTTGTCTATGTCAGCTTTGTTGCCGCCGATCCATCTTCGGTAGTTGTCGGGGCTGTGATAACTGAATATAATCTGAGGTATAGTCAGGTTAGAAACTGGGATTCCGGCCACTTGCCATGGTAGAATTGGTGGATGGCAAGTGTGAGATGTATCTTAAGTTCCCCACTTGCAACCTCTTTTGCAGCCATGCCGGTCTTATCCCTTTTCTTTCATGGTAAAATAGGCTTGAGCCTCAATTGGTTGAAATAATGAGTATTAGGAAACTCTAAACAATTGCCTCAAATATCTCCTACATTTACTATCATTCGTTGCATTTATTGTATAGATTTCTAATTATACACATTGTATTCTTCTTTGTAATTCATCAAAAGTTGTTACTATCTCATGGTATCAACCTTGATCCTGTCTCCTTAACTATCTTCTGCCCTAACCTTTTTATGTCCTCTCTCCGCCTCCATCATGTCTTCTTCAACAGATCTCTCAAGCATTCCTCTCCATTCTCTCAGCCACTTGATCAATATAAAACTTAACTCCACAAATTATCTCCCGTGGGAGAAACAGATTACCCCTGTTCTGGCTTACCTTGACCTCCTCGGCCACATTCATGGTACGAAACCCTGCCCACCCAAAACTATCGCTTCCAACAATGAAACCTCTGCTAATCCAGCCTTCACTCCTGAAAGTCTTCCGACCAAAAGGTCCTTCTTCTCATAAACTCCACCCTCACCGAAGAAGCTATGTCCGAAACAATTGGACACACCACTTCCTTCTCGGTCTGGACAGCCCTTGCAAATGCCTACAGCCATTGCTCTATTGAGCGAAACCACAATTTAAAAGACTCTCTTTGTAACCTTCATAAAGGTACCGGTTCTATGGCAGAATACGGTCGGAAGTTCAAAGCCCTTTCCGACCAGCTTGCATCTATCGACCACCCCATCAGTAACAAGGATAAACGCCACTGGTTTCTTTGTGGTTTAGGTGCCTCCTTGGAATCCTTTTCCACATCTCAAAGAACAATCAAACCTGCTCTTGTTTTTTAAGACCTGCTTGCTAACGCATAAAATCAGGAACTGTTTGTTCAAAAGCTTCACGGTCCTTCCACCCAACCCGAGGCTGCCTTCTATTCTAACTCGACCAGACCAACATACAACAACCGATCATCCTCTAACCATGGCAAGGGCCGCTCACACCAATCAAAAGGGCGAGGTAATACCTACACCAAACGTCCTCCTCATTGTCAATTGTGTCGCAAAGACTATGCTACTACTTGTCCAACTCTAGCGTCTTATGCTCAAAAAGCCCTCAATCTAGATGCAAATCTAGCCCAAGCATTCACTGCTCAATGCAGCCTTGCATCCGAAATTCCCAACTGGACAACCGACTCAGGTGCCACAACCCATATGCTTACTAAAAATTATGGTTTAACCGATTCTAAACCTCATACAGGTAACATGAGTGTTACTTTTGGTAATGGTCAAGCATTACCAATCACTCATGTTGGTAACACAACTCTAAACAATTGTCTTTCCTTACAAAATGTTATTGTTGTTCCTAATCTCACCAAGAATCTACTCTTAATTAGTAGACTCACAAATGATTCTCCCGTAGATGTCTTATTTTCTAGCTATTACTTTCATATTCAGGACCGAAAAACGGGGGAAGTTCTTGCTATAGGCACCTATGAAAATGGTTTCTATGTGCTCACCCAAAGTCATAAGTCTTTTGTTGCCGCGCTTTCAGCCTCTCATCTTCGTGCTTCGTATAATAAATGGCACAGTCGTCTAGGACATGTTTCTTTTGATACCATCTCTAGTTTAAATAAACATGGTCATGTCTTTGTTACATCTTTATTACCAAAACCAGGTTTATATAATTCTTGTGAGTTATCAAAAGCAAAACATTTACCTTTTGTTGAAAATAACAAACGCCGCACATGTCTTAGACTTAATTCACTGTGATCTATGGGGACCCGCACCAATTGCATCCACAGATGGCTACTTATATCATGTAATCGTTGCATATGACTACTCTCGGTTCACATGGTTTTATCCTCTGAAGGCTAAATCCGATTTTTACAACATTCTCACCACCTTTTTAAACTTTGTCCAAGGTCAATTTTCTAAAAACATCAAAGTTTTTCAAAGTGATGGTGGAACCGAGTTCACAAATTATCAAGTTCAAACTTGTTTTCAAGAGCATGGCATACATCATCGCTTGTCGTGTCCCTATACACCGGAACAAAATGGACGAGCCTAACGCAAAGTCATATCACTGAAATTGGTCTAGCAATGATGTTCAATGCTCATGCTCCACCAAAGTTGTGGTTTGATGCTTTCGCTTCCGCCACTTACATTATAAATCGTCTTCCAACACAACTCCTTGAAAACAAATCCCCCTTTGAACTTCTCTTTAACCAACCTCCATCATACTCCAATCTTCTCATCTTGGATGTCTAGTGTATCCGTATCTTCGTGACTATACCAAAAATAAATTATTACCAAGAAGTGATCCTTGCATTTTTCTTGGTTATAGTCCACGATACAAAGGTTTTCATTGCCTAGATCCCTCAACGAATCGCATTTACACCACTCGACATGCTAAATTTGACAAAGATGTTTTCCCATTTCACACTCCTTCCACAAACACCGACACATCAAACCTACCCTTCACCAACTTTGAACACTCTTTACCCACCCAACACCTCAACCAATCAATACCTCTTCCACCTCATCCACCACTCCATGTCACCGCTGCCCCATTACCGACCCCATCATCACTCCATCTCCAGCAGCCCAAATACCACTCAGCCCAGTTTCGACTCCTCCCAGCAGCCAAAACACTACTCACAACAGCCCAAACACTGCTCACAGCAGTCCTACCACTGCTCATAGCAGCCCAACCACTGCTCACAGCAGCCCTTTCTCCGACTCTTCTACCTCATCCTCTAGCCCTCTCCCAAATCCTCTTCCATACTCAGTCGAACTTATTACCCCACCATCCGACAATCCACACTCAGCCCAATCCACCTCAAATCAGCCCAATAATTCAGCCCAACAGTCATCCACTTCTGTCCAATCTCAACCCATTCAAACCAACACTCATCCTATGACTACTCGGTCAAAAAATGTATTTTCAAAACCACTCATGGTGCCAATTTATCCCATTTCTAAAATCATTCTCTTCATCATTCTCATCTCTCATCACATGTCCCTAAAGGCATCAAAACAGCAATGAAAGATTCCAAATGGGTTTGATTGAACTCCAAGCCTTACATTCCAATCACACTTGGCGCCTCGTTCGTCGTCCCACCTCAACCAATATCATAGGCTCCAAATGGATCTATCGGATTAAGTACAAATCCGATGGCTCCATTGAACGCTACAAAGCTCGCCTTGTCGCTCAAGGTTTCAATCAAGTTCCGGGTCTAGATTTTTCTCACACCTTTAGCCCCGTTGTTAAATCTTCCACCATCCGAGTTGTTCTAAGCCTTGCCACCATCAACAAATGGAAACTAAGACAACTCGATGTCAACAATGCATTTTTAAATGGCAATCTTAAGGAAACCGTCTATATGGAACAACCACCAGGTTTCCAAGATTCAGATCATCCGAATCATGTGTGCAAACTAAATCGTGCCATTTATGGTCTAAAACAAGCTCCAGAGCTTGGTTTCACGATTAAGTTCTTTTCTCATAACACTTGGTTTCATATGTAGTCGAGCCGACCCGTCTCCTTTTATCTTCAAAAACAATGGCACTTTAATTTACATCCTTGTTTACGTAGACGACATAATCATCACTGGTAACAATGAAGGCTTCATTACCACTTTCACTGGTCGTCTTCACAAGGAGTTCAAAATTAAAGATCTCGGCAACCTCAGTTTCTTTCTTGGCTTGGAGGTCACCCATACCAAAACAGGTTTGTTCCTCAATCAATCAAAGTATGCATATGACATACTTCTCGAGCCGGCTTGCTCGACTCCAAACCCGTTGCCACTCCTCTCACACCAAAGGATTCTTTCCAATCCACTGGTGAACCTTTCCATGATCCCACTCTCTACCGTTCTCTTGTCGGTGCTCTTCAATACTTAACCATCACTCGACCGAACCTATCATATGCCGTAAGTCAAGCTAGTCAACACCTTCAACATCCTACCACTATTCATTTTCAACTTGTTAAACGCATCCTTCGATATGTCAAGGGGACTTTATCACACGGCTTAACCTTTGATAGACCACCTTACATTGTTTTACTAGGTTTTTCTGATGCAGATTGGGCTCGTTGCATCGACACTCGAAGATCTACCTATGGTTATTGCATTTACTTAGGAGGAAACTTGGTATCTTGGAGCGCAAAGAAGCAACCAACGGTAGCACGCTCAAGTTGTGAGTCGGAATGTAGGGCCATGGCTAACACCGCTTCGGAGCTTATTTGGATCACCCATCTTCTACGAGAACTGCATGCACTGCCACCAGGACCGCCTACTCTCTTATGTGACAACAAAAGTGCACTTTTTCTAAGTCAAAATCCTATCTCCCATAAGAGAGCAAAACATATTGATCTTGATTACCATTTCATTCGAGAATTAGTCGCTGCTGGCAGTCTCCACACGAGGTTCATTTCCACGGATCAAGTCGCCGATATCTTCACAAAGAGCTTACCCAAACCTCTCTTTGAAAAGTTTCGCACAATGCTTCGTCTGCAACCACCTCTGTCTCTCATTGACGGGGGTTATTAGGCAACTCTAAACAATTGCCTCAAATATCTCCTACATTTACTATCATTCATTGCATTTATTGTATAGATTTCTAATTATACCCATTGTATTCTTCTTTGTAATTCATCAAAAGTTGTTACTATCTCAATGAGATTAGACATTATATATTCATCTCTATGTGATTTTGCTGAACAAATGAAGGTGTGTGCTTTCTTTGAAACTCCCCACGTCACAAGAATTTTAGGTTGTCATCAACGGACCAAATCTGGGTTGAGTCATTGCATCCATTCTGCAGTTCCTGGTGTGTGTTTGCCATGGGTATACGTATATTCTTATAGTTGTGAAAAATGGTTTGAGAAGTCAACTCACATCGGCTATCATACCACATGACTTTTGAGGATTATGCACTTGATACCACGCATAATTCACATACAAATCTGGTTAAATAATGTTAATGATATGATGTTGCGATGAGGGATGCTATTAAAACCGTATCTTCGAAATATATATGGTGAAATTGAAGTTATATTAAAATTGAACAAATGTGTTCGGAGAGTGGGCAAGAGTTTGCAGGTGTGTTTGTGCAAATTTTGCATCTGTTAGATGATAAAGACAGTCATTCAAGAAGAAGCTATTCTTAATTGGGTTGATGAAAAAGGTGCAGAGATGAATCTAATAAAGTTTTTGTTAAACAATCAGAGAAGTTTATTTCATGGTTGAATGAAGCATCTAAAGAAGAAGATTGAGATTAGGTTATTCTTGTTTTATTTTAGCATTTTGGTTTACCGATTCATTATTCTCTTTATAATATTTCTTCTTATTGTCTATGCAGCAACTGGTTTCCTAACATGGGAAAAAGGGGAGGAACAACGGTTGCTCAGTCCAACCAGTGAGTTATTATTTTTGATATTTTGTTAAAACTTATGTCTTGCATACATTTTCGTTTGTTAGATCAGATGTTTTAAACATAGATTCATATTTTTGGTAGTCTTTTGCTTTTGTTAGTCAACGCCTAGAAAGTATGTCATACATGTTTCGGAAGTCGCAGTATTGTCCAGATAGTGGCGTATCACGACACCATGGTGCTTTTTGAGATGAGTCGTGACTATAAACTTTTTTTTTTGTCGAATTTAATTGGAGGTTCATGGGTCAGTTTGTGCGTAAAATGAACCAAAAACGAAATTTTCATGCACTGTTGTTACCTGTTGGTTAATGGTTACACACTACAACAAAGTATCCAAGTATATGTTAAAAAACAATTCACGGGCCTTTATACATCAGCAATATTTAACCAAAAAAACTTAACAGAGCCTAGACCGAGCCTTTAACTAAAACAAAGTCAAAGCTTTAAGTCCTTAACCGGTTTCAGTGTATGCAAGAGCGAGTTCTTCGATTTTTGGCTTACAAATTTAATTAGAACCAGGTGACAATGACTTAAAACATAATTGGGATTATTATGATACCAACAATAGAATCAGTGATCATAAAATGACATGTAAATCATTTACTTTTTTATATCTGTTAAAACGAATTGGGTTGGGTTGACTCAAAATACTTTCCGCCCGGTTGCTAATTTTATTTAAATAAAGTATCAATTATCGAATTTTCAACATATGCTACAATACAAAAAAGTTCACCTAGCTAGGCTGTATTATGTTCTCATGTGATGATTTCATTGTATGCAAGAGCGAGTTCTTCGGTTTTTGGCTTACAAATTTAATTAGAACCAGGTGACAATGACTTAAAACATAATTGGGATTATTATGATACCAACAATAGAATCAGAGATCATAAAATGACATGTAAATCATTTACTTTTTTATATCTGTTAAAACAAATTGGGTTGGGTCGACTCAAAATACTTTCCGCCAGGTTACTAATTTTATTTAAATAAAGTATCAATTATCGAATTTTCAACATATGCTACAATACAAAAAAGTTCATCTAGCTAGGCTGTATTATGTTCTCATGTGATGATTCCATTGTTAAGAAATTGATGGGAAAAAATAACTCTTTTCAGATTGAAGGCTGTATTATGTTCTCATGTGATGATTTCATTGTAAGAAATTGATGGGAAAAAATAACTCTTTTCAGGTCTTCAACCTCGTTGTTGCAAGTCTTCAACACCGACGGCACCCAGTTGGTTAATAATTGCGTTTAGGTTTCTGTTTTATTAAAAACGTCTTGTCCCGGCAGTGAAGCGCGGGGGAACCTGTAACGAATAACTTTAAACAAGGGAACAACTACAAATATCTGATGAGGTTTAGGAATGTATTTTGTACACATATTCCGCCTATTCCAAATGATGCTGATGGGGTTAGGAATGCATTTGTGCATACTTTTCCGCGCAAGCGCGGGTTAGGAATGCATTTTGTACACACGATTTTCCCCCTCATTACCAAATGATGCTGGATGAGGTTTAGGGAATGCATTTTGTACATACGATTTTCCCGCCGCAATGCGCGGGCGGGTATAAACCTAGTTATAGTAATTCTTGTTTGTTTGAATAAATCAATTAAAAAGATTGAAAACCGATTTGTTAGACAACTTTCAAATGTTTTCATCCTTTCAAATTTTGGGAAGCTTTTTAAGTCGATTTGAAAAAGTTTACAATAAGTTTATACTATTTTGAGGATGAGACAAGGGTCATACTTTACGGATTTCTGAACGAGTTGACCAAAACCATGAAGAAAGAAAACTTTTGACATCTGAGGTCAACCTTGTAATTGTTCAAATCGTCAATAGTTTTTACTTTTTACCAAGAATTCATATTCCGTATTATTTTTAATTCCAATAATTGGGCATTTCACTAAAAAGTCAAACATGGGTTTTGAAAGTTATATATCTTGCAGAAACTAAACTCGTGGTTTATCCGTCGAATTAAAGTTGCAGTCATTTGTCTTTAAAACTGTTTTGTTCATGATTCCATATTATTATTCCGTGGTCGAAGCATAGTTGACCTTAGAAGTCTAACTATGCAGTTTTGTGAAACGAATTGAGCCAAAATAAATTTAAAATACTGGTACTTTTTTTTACTTTTCACCTTTGTGGTCAACCTCATTATTCCTGTTTCAATTTTAATTTTATTAAGATATTCTTACTAATTTACACAAATTTCTTCTCGTTGCTACAAGTGTCCGTTGACCAAAAAAGTCAAACTGGTCTTATTTTTGGTTTCATGATAGAAAACAATGGCAATTATAGAGGGCTTGTGGTGGACTTTTCATCATGCTCAAGAGCAAGGATTCACAGGCCTAACACAAGAGCACCTGACGCAACCGACAGTTCCATGGCGGAGTAACTGGACGGGCCGCCACCTAACATCAATACAAGTCCTGGGGGCGAAGAATGTTATACCGAAGTTCAAGATGTCGATCGTGCTCTCTCTATCTTCTGTCAAATCACTCATCAGCTTCAGAAAACCAAACGTTGACCCATGAGCATTATGTCAAGTCAATCCCCATGCCGGTGGGACCATGGTTCAGTGCCAGGGTCAGTTATCGGGTTGGGGTTATGACACCGATGAAGCCCATTTGGGTTTGGGTCAAATCCCGGAGTCCGGCTACTCTGATGAGATTGGTCTCAGTCAACAGGGTGGAAGGCGATATGACTTGTCTGTTGACCATATTGTGTTGAATCTGGTATAGATCAGATGAACGAATACAAACGGGATTCACAAATTACTTCTATCAATTTTTTGTGAATTAATAAAACTACAAGACTCAAGAAATATATAAATACTAAAAACAATCTAATTCTACTAGGACTCTTATTCTTGCTCATACTTATCTCTAAACAATTAGACGCTAATCAAATCTAATACTAAGATAATTCAAATAATAATTAAATACATTTAATTATTATTTTATTTGTATAGTACTTCGACTTTAGATCTTCTTCAGACCGCCCCTTGAGATCGGCCGTAGCTCCCTAATTGATGTTGTAATTTTATCATATTAACTGGTCGCTTGTGTATCAGACAGACTAAACCTACTAGTTGCAAACTGTTTGCTGGCTGCCGTTGATGCTGTGTTGATTCAACTAAGAGAAGGAACTTGGGCTAGATGTAAACTTTTAGCTTAATTTCGTTTAAAATTTGATGACTGCTGCCATAATTTTGTTTATGCAAAGTTTCTTAAAAATTGATAAAAGTTGACCTGATGTCTACTGAAATGATACATATACTTAAACCTATGGTGATAATGTATGTGCCTGCTAGTTATTTTTACCTTATTTATTTATTTATTTTTGTAATATCTGCTTCTTAGAAAAAGACCCAAAAGAATGTATGAGAGTTGTTGCATTCGTAGGTGCATACTTTTATAATTACAATATACGTTGATATTTTCCTTATGTATACGTAAAAGTATTAATGTATTATTATGATTTGTCACCATCAAAGATGGGACATTGGTAGCATGAACATAGTGTTCTAGTTAATCAAATAGTAACAAAAGTTATACATGTAAAAAACTTAAAATGATTAGTTAGTTGAAATAGGGCTATTTTAGGGTAAATACATCGTAATCTGCGCGGCTTGCATGCATGATTTAAAGTTTTAACCTTTAAGCACACCATTTAATCCTAAGATGTCTCATTGGGGACAAATAGGCTAGAATAAGTTGCTTAGTGTGAGTGATTCCAAATTTATGCTTATACTCTTGTTACAAAGTAAACATAAAATGTTATTTTGAATTTTTCGTCATCCCTCCATGTTTGTTTTCCCAAATTTATGCTTATACTCTTGTTACAAAGTAAACATAAAATGTTATTTTGAATTCTTTGTCATACCTCCATGTTTGTCTTCCATTTTAAGCATGGTTGTAAAATTCCAACTAAGCACGATTAATGCTACAAAAAGCTCCGGTCTTAACGCCTCTACTACTGTTGTGCAGCCTTTCCTCGGGTTCGTAGAGTCGGGTTTCCCGTTTACCCACAACGGTTGCAATATCCATAGTTAGAGCGTAGTTGCAAAGCTTTCTTTCATGAGCTAGCGCGGAATAAGAGCTCTTAGTCCTTTCGGCGTAGAGAACGAATCCTCTATTGCAAGAAGAAGGGCAAGGGCTTACAATACACTCTGCTCCGGGACATACTGATATCACAATTATCTGTTATCGCAATTAATTCCGATCATTTCACACTTAATTGTTAGTCCCCACCCTACCAATTGACTGTCGATTTTTACAACCATGATTTTAACAAACATATTAATAAATTGTTGACGAAGTTATCTGTATTCAAAAATCACGTATTATGATACAATATAATTTACCCTCTAGAAATACAAATTGATATTAATGAATTTCCAACAATTATAATTATAAGCTAATATTCACAAAAAAATTCAATTAAATTTTGATACATAAAAGTATCTAAGTTAGCCTATATGGTGTAGAGGTGCTATTTGGTGCCCCTCAACCTCACTTTGAGCCACTCTCATTGGTCAACTCACATACATATTAGATGATAGTGTTTGCGCCCGTAATTAGAGGATAGTGTTTGTGCCCGTTATTGCATTTATGGAGGTGTCCTTGGCCCCCTCAGCTTGGTGTTTGGAGCATTAAAGAATAGGGACGTCAGACCACACCATTCAATCGTAGAATGAAACATACACACTTGTAGAAACACTGAACATGTTAACCCTTAAACTCTATTAAATTTGGCAACGTGACATTTTAAGCGAACAAAAATGATGGAACACAAATAACTTTTCTAATCATATAAGATGCTATGGTTGTATTTAGATCGTTTGCCATAACTGCGAATTCATGTAGTGATAATTGATGTGACGACTTTATATTAACAAAATAGTCTTGTTGTGGTTATTAATGAGGTAATGTATTACGTTAATAAATTAGCCTAAGTTACATACATGAAAAAATCATATACATAACTAGTGTGCTAGTAATCATTGTTTAATGTTAATTTTAAAAATATGTGTAATAAATCAAAAAAGTTTATGTATTTCTAGCATATAACAAAATTAGATCTAAGCACTTTTTATATAACAAATAGAGTAAATTACTTTAAGTCTTTGTGTTTTAATGGTTTTAACCATTTGAGTTTAAAGTCAAAAAGTTTAATTATCTGAGTATCTAAACATACATTTTGTAACCTTTTGGGTCCAAAATTTTAACTTCGTCTACCAAATTTGTTAACCATAAGGGTATTTTAGTCATTTACAAATACCCCCTCTACCTATCTCTTAATCTCACACACACACTTGCACATAAATCACTCTCCCTCACAACCAACCGACCACCACCCCTGCACCACCACTGCCACCCATGCACTGCCAACGCCACCTCCGCCATACCCTGCACCACTACCCTTGCCCCTGTTTCAATTCCATCAAAAATCATATTACACTAACAACAAATCTAAGGTGTCGGTTGTTGTGAAAGAGATGTAAGTTATTTAATTTCAAGATCTACCATTGACAAAACCTAATTGTTGTGTCGCATGGCTTTGAAGGAACTAATTGTGGATTTGTAAGTTGGGCTAAACCTCCACTGTGTGCACGAGCAACTGAAATTATACATGGATTACTAAGATCCATCAACAATCATGAAGGAATGGCAAGAAAAAGGGACATCAAAGTGAAAAAGTTAAGATTCTGTCAGGGCTTAGTTGGGTTTTGTTTGTAATGTATATGTTGTTGGCATGAAAGTGGTAACCATTATATCCGGTTGATCCTTTTTGTCAGAATTATTATAATGGTCAATGTGGAAGTAATTTGCACTAGATATTAAGCTTAATGATAATGACATACTTCTGTGTATACGGTTAATTGAAATGTTGTTTAGCTTATACGAAAATTATGCAAAGTAGGGTGGACATGTTATACGAAAATTGTCGGCAAACCAATTGCCAAAAGAGTGGCAGTTTGGCTTATGTGATAATTTTGCAATAAGTCATCGACTTTGCAAAGTAGGGTGGACATTATATACGAAACTGCTGACAAACCAATTGCCAAAAGAGTGGCAAACCAATTCCAAAAGAATCCCAACCCTGACTTTCACAAACCAAAAGCCAAATACTATGAAAACCATACCAAAACCCCTGGCCCTTATTAACCTATACCAAAACCATACCAAAACCCCTACCCCTTATTATCCAATACCAAAACTCATGTTCCTCATTGACCTATACCAAAACCTGCACAAACCAATACACTACAAACCTAACACAATAACCTATGCATTTAAGAAATTCACCACAAACCTGCACCTAACCAATACAATCAAACAAGCAAACCTAAGACAATAACCTATCAAATAACTTGTAAAACCTAATACGATAACCTACAAACCTAACCAAAACAAGCACATGGATAATAACACAAGTAGAAAGTTGTTCCAACATAACAAACCATCCAAAAGTATAGTATCCATAGTTAAGGTACCAAATTAGTTCCAACATAACAAATTACATAAAAACCACAACATGTTTTCAACTGCTCATTTTGTTGTTCATGATCATTCAAAGCTAAATCATTACCATCATTAGCATTTACATATTCACACCTAATTTATTACCATTATCATCCACATTAGCATTTACTCCATTCACACCTAACACACCTATACAAGATACCTATAACAACCTCATTACTAATACCAACTGCATCAGTTCCTAATTCAACATTATTGCCATTTTGGGCATCATTTGATGGGACACTTTCATACATCCACTGTAGTGCAAGTCTTATAACAGTAGAACATGCTCTAGGTTTACGTCTAGGACGATCATTCCCTATAGATGGACCACCTTCATCAATATCCTTAATTACTACATTTGAAGTTGCTTTAGCTGAAATAAAATATTTGTCCAGTTTTGTCACCCAATGTTCAACATACACCCCTATCTCCGTAATCCTACCAACATATTGACACATGTCTATCACATCCTAATCAGTCCCTAAAGCCCAATACCTTCACTCAAACCTTTTATCCAGAATCCTAAAATGGTAATACACAGCTTCATCTTCTGGATAGTGCGGCATCTTAAACATCGTATTAAACTCAATAACTGAGAATGAATTAACATCTATGTAATAAATGTGGTTGCTTTTACCTTTTGTACTTCAACACATGTTTAACCATGAACTTCCCAAAGTGGAACACGTGTATGCTGAACACTATAGGTTCCCCAACATACTCCTCATACGGATCAACATGTTGTGTAGAACCACGAATACACCACGTTGAGATGTCGTGCAGATTCATTATGTTTTTCTTCTTGTGGAGATCATGATCAGAGGATCGTATTTGGTTTCAGTGGTAAAGCGAGTGTAAACTATGGGGGTTCAATTTAATGATAGGGTTTTATGTTGGTTGTTCAATTAAATAATGATAGGGTTTTATGGACGGAAATACCCCGGATTGCACGTGGGGGGACTTAATATAGCATTTAACAGTCGTAAGGATTTTGGACTCAAATAGTTAAGAAAAATGGCTGTAGGAACTCAGTGCGTTAAACATTTTGATTTTGGACTCAACTAGTTAACACCTATAAAACACAAGGACTCAAAAAGTAGTTTTATCATTATAATATTAAGAGTAAATTACAAGTTTTCTCCTATATATATATACCAATTTTCAGGCGCTGTCATTTGGCGCAAAAGTTGACAAGTTCTGTACTTAATGTTTCAAAATCTTGCACGACGTGTCCTTTAAGCCCAACCCAGTTAATTTTTTGGTTAAATCTAATCATATAAGGGTATTTTAGTCTTTTTATCCCATTTATTTAATATCATTTTAAAAATAAAACAAATTAGCTAAAACAATACATAATTATATTATAGATAGATATATATATAATAGTTCTAGAAATACCACCATCACACCACCCTCCACCACCATCTCCAAATCAAGAACAACCGCCGACAACACCATCACCACCCTTCATCATCTACAACCACCATCATCATCACCCTCCATCACCATCTCCAAATTAACTCAACAACCTAAAAATCCCCAAAACCCTCTAAGAACATATACACACCTCCTTCAAACAGAGAAAGATAAAAGGCTTGTAATTCTCAGGCGAGGTCCACGTCAACCAGCCGGCAGCCACCGATTTTAACAGATCTCAAGCGAGGTCCATGGCAACGATCATCCGGGTTTGATTCCTGCACCCATCTTGATCATGATCGACGATTCATCTTAAAACCACCACCATCGTCATCGTTGCTGCTGATTTTACCATATCTTTTATCCATAGAACCGTATGTACTGCGAGAGAGAGAAAGAGGGGGGGGGGAGATGAAACTTAGAGAGAGATGTTTGTAGAGTTTTATTTTATTTGTAAATCTTTTATATATTTTTATAAAATAGTCCTTTACTATAATCTATTTTACACAATAGTCCATGAGAATATGAATAGACAAAAATGTCTTATGTGTAAGGCATATGACCATATTTAATAAAAAAATAACTAGGTTAAGCTATAGGATATGTCATGCAATATTTTAAAATATCAAGTATAGAAGTTGTCAACTTTTACGTCAAATCCTGAAAATGATATATAGAAAATGGCTATAAATTATTATCTAGTTTTGCATCGTACAAAATATACCAGGGTTCATACAATAACAAATCCAAACGTAACAGCTCCTCCTCTTCCCCTCCGATCCTTGAGTTCACCGCAACTCCGATCACGCTCCGCCGCCGCCTCCTCCACCTTCCGGTGAGCAGTCTATCCTTTCTCCGTGCACACACACTACATTTGTAAATCTTATTCTATATGTTTCATCGAATTAGAACAGATTCATCTGTTGATTTAGATTCTAGGGTTAGGGTTCCTGATTGCGTGAAATAGATCGAGACCATAAATTTTGCTTCTTGTTAGCTCATTTCAGCTTCGTTTCAGTAGATGTATGAGGTATATGTATATTCATGATTGTATCAACTGTTCCGTTCCACTTTAATTTTATGTTTAGGAGTTCTAGGTTTTTTATGCGATTTGAGGGTTTTTGGTGGAATTGAAAAGGAAAATGGCTAGATAGAAGTTATGAATTAGGTTAATTGTTGATTTCTGTTGAGTTAAAAGAATTATAAGTTGGATGATTGGGAGAGCAAATACTAGGGTTAGTTTTACAGTACTTTGTTGTGGTTAGCTAAAACCAGGCAAATTGTATTTAAATGGTCCCAACTGTTACTTATTGGCTGATATTATTTCACAAAGACAATTTGACTAATGACACTTCTAACTTTCACTTTGCTGTGAAGGACAACCTCACTTGCATATTTATCATAGAATTACACTTGATTTTCACTGGATTTCCAGTTTTCAACTCGATTCACTTACAGGAAAGGTACAATACCTGTTTTGTTCATAATCATTATTTTGAGCAAAATCGAGTAAATATTACGATGAATATGAGTGGGATTGCCCTTGGGAAGGAAAGTGAAAATTAGGCGTTTCATTGGTTAAAATTGGTAACGCCCCGCTTGTGGTATGCACATAATGGTAACGCCCCGCTTGTGTAGGCGCTCGGGAGTCAGAAGTAAAAGTGCACTAATTTTAACGTTATTTTACTAATTTCCTGAAAATAACGTTAAAAGAGGGGAATGGTTAATCATGTATTATGCGGTGGCATTTGATAGCCGAAAGACAAGGGGGTACACGCACTAATCAGCCTTTGTCTCGATTGCTGAGTGTTATGTACCTTATGTCCAAGACTTGATGCAAAACTACTATTGAGCCCGGGGTCTCACTGGAAGCAATCTCTCTATTCCTACGGGATAGAGGTAAGGCTATCTACATTTTACCCTCCTCAGACCCTACCTTAGCTTTGCTATTGGTGGGTTTACTGAGTATGATGATTGGTTAAAATTGGTGGTATGGATGTTAATAATGATTGGATTATTAAAATCCAATTTTCCTTAAAACTAATTGACAGGAGAAAAAAGTTGATGTTTCTATAGACTTAGAGACGGTGTCACTAATATGTGATATATGATCTGGTTGTTAACCTGACACAAACCACAAACTTGAAACTCCCTCTTTGAACCTGATGCATGTGGAACTTTGTGAACTGATTTTTTCAGTTACCAGAGATCGATGGATACTACAGATCGTAGATACTTGGAGGAAGAAGATTCCTCATTGACGAAAACTATGAAAGGTGCTGCCACTGGTTTGGCTGCAGGGACCATTTGGGGTACTGTAGTTGCTACCTGGTTGGATGTACCTCGTGTTGAGAGAAATGTTGCTCTGCCGGGGTTGGTTAGGACGTTAAAGATGATGGGTAATCATGGGCTGACTTTTGCTGCCATTGGTGGGGTCTACATTGGTGTAGAGCAATTGACACAGAATTACAGAATGAAGAGAGACTTTGTCAATGGAGCCGTTGGTGGGTTTGTTGCTGGTGCGGCCATTCTTGGTTTTAAAGGTTAGTATTCTGTTGTTTAACTAAATTTTGTGCAATTTAGAGATATCCAGGTCCTTTTGTTTGATGTTTTTCTAAATGATTCCGTATTGTTATTAGGGCTGTAGACGAACCGAACGTTCAGCGAACAGTTCGTGAACCGTTCGGCGGGAAGTTCGTTTATGTTTCTTAACGAACGAAAACGGACAAAAAAAATTGTTCGGTTGGCTTAGAGAACGAACACGAACAAAGGTCTCGTTTGTTCTATTGCGTTCGGTAATATGTTCGGTTACGTTCGTTCATTTACGCTCGTTCGTGTTCATTTGATTATATTAAAAAATAATAAATGGTAAACAATAAACCTTTTATCTAAACATATTGAAAACTTGAAACCTTATTTTTTTCTATGTTAGCTAAATTTTGGACATTAAAGACATTTTTTGGGATAATTATATCTAAGTTAGTTAAACTTTGAATAATTATGAAGTAATTCGGGATAATATGTCTAAGTTAGTTAAACTTGATTCATTGTTTGGTGGTTGCAGTAGACTTTTGTGTTTTGATTTATCATTTAATGGCTATATTTATAACTACTTATGTTCAATGTTTAAGGCTAACAATGTTTTCATTTTTTATTTCAAGTTAAATGTTTGTTTACGTTCATTTTTATTCGTTTGTGTTTGAGGTCAGTGTTCACGAACTGTTCGTGAACAAATGAATTTCCTTAACGAACTAACACGAACATAAACTTATGTTCGATTTGCGTTCGTGAACAGTTTGCGAACATGTAATTTCCTTAACGAACAAACACGAACATGGCCTTGTTCGTGTTTGTTCGGTTCGATTACAGTCCTAATTGTTATTATTATTTTTTTTGGGTAAATTACACTTTTCCTCCTTTATGTTTATACCAAATTGCAACAGAAACCCTTTACCTTTCGAAATTACTAGAATCATCCTTTACGTTTTAAGCACCTTTCACCTTATGTCCTTTGGTCTTATCCCAGTTAAAATTTTCAGTAAGTTTGGTCATGTGCCTTACACATGAGGGTAGGTTGGTAATTTTACTCATTTATTTAAAATATATTTAAACAAATAAAACAAACCAGATTTTTTAAATTAAACAACATATATAAAAACAAATCATCTTTTACGTTTTAAGCACCTTTCACCTTATGTCCTCTGGCCTTATCCTAGTTAAATTTTCAGTTAAGTTTGGTCATGTGCCTTACACATGAGGGTAGGTTGGTAATTTTGCTCATTTATTTTAAATATATTTAAACAAATAAAAAAACCAAATTTTTTTAAATTAAACAACACATATATATATATATATATATATATAGGTAGAGGTTCATGTAAGAAAATATAAAAGTGTTAGAAGGATAAGAAAGATTTTGGAGGTGACACGTGTCCCTTTTTATTTTGGTAGTTTAAGGGTATAAGTGTAATTTAATTAATAAAATCTAATTATGGAATGAATATATATAACTGATTTTTGGCAGTTATTATAGGGATTTTCGAATTTGAAGGCATACATCTTATAAAGAAATAACACCCTAACTCATAAAAACACCACAACATGTATATTGAAGGCATACATCTTATAAAGAACAGAAATATAACAGAAACAACACCCTAACTCATAAAAACACCACAACATGTATATTGAAGGCACACATCTTATAAAGAACACCCTAACATTGAATATAACAGAAATAACACCCTAATAGATCAAGGACCTTTGTACTCACATTAATTATAACAGGATTAACACCCTAACTCATAAAAACACCACAGCATGTATACTGAAGGCATACATCTTACGAAGAACAAAAATATAACAGAAATAACACCCTACAGAAATAACACCCTGCATGTGCATTAATGTTAGTTCTTAATTTAAAAATGTTAAATTTACCTTTATACCCTTAATCTAGAAAATTAATTAGTTTAATAGTCAACACTATTTACAAGATTGCCATCAATATCTCAACCATTAAATTAAATATCTAATGGTTTAGATTCTTTCTTATCCTTCTCACACTTTTATATTTTCTTACGATAACCTCACCCTACATATATATATATATATATATATATATATATATATATATAACATAAACCTCTATCTCTCTTTCTCAGCTCTCTCTCTCTCTCCAACCAACCCCCGCCATAGCAGCCACCACCACCAAACACATCAACATCATCTTTATTTTCACAATCTCCCCCGGTTTAGATTGCGATTCAAAACAATCTTTAAATACCAAACATATAAATTCCTTTTGAGTTTTGCAAATAGATGACCGCATCTCTAACTTTGATTTGCTTTGATATTAATTCACAGCCAAGGCCAACTATGCAAATAATCATAGTGAAGGCCTCGTAAAAGCAAAGAATTACAATACAATTTTTATTTGTTTGTAATGCACAAACCCAAAGAAAAACACTTCCCTCACAGGTTCCCTCTGATTTTTTTTCTCAAAACTTTTTATCTCCTAAACGTGACTGACAAAACAACAATAAATCGATATTTGTTGACTTTTGTTCCTCGCAAAACTGCAATGATGATAAATCGACCTCCAATTCAGACCATATTCTATAAACACTCTTGCTCCAACTTCTGACTTTGATTACTAGTAATCGACCTCTGATTCAGACCATATTCAGATCTGCCAGATCTGGTTCAGAGAGACTTTGAAGATGTTGAATCCAGAGGCGGTGAATCCAAGGATTCCTGCAATGGTTGATGGTGAAACCGGCGCCGATGGTGGTGGTTATGGTAGATCCGACGGTAGTGGTGGTCAAAGGCGGTGGTGGTTTTTGAGTTGAGTGAGAGAGAGTTTAAAGAGAGAGAGTAAGAGAGAGAGAGTGTGCTTGGTTTTTAGAGAGATGAAGGGTTTATAAGGGGGGATGAAACATGGGTAAAAAGACGTTATTGCCCTCACATGGGGTGCATGTGACTAGACTTAACAATTAAAATAAACCAGGTTAGTGCTAAAGGACTTATGTTGCAATTTGGTATAAAGGGCGAAAAGTGTAATTTCAAAAGTTAAAGGTCATCCATTGCGATTTGGTATAAAGGGCGAAAAGTGTAATTTACCCTTATTTATTTTTTGCTGCGTGTGGTTATGAGTTATGAAGAATCCATTGCTTACAGTAACTCTTTTGGTTCTCTTTCTAGCAATGATGAGAAATTGGTATATGTCTTCTAGTTAAGCTTCACTTTTGTCACACACAAGGCTGCAAATTAACTTCAAAAGGTTGAGTGATTGATCTTGTTCCATAACTATATGCATAGGATAAATAAAGTCATGCATTATGTGGTGGCGTTGATAGCCGAAAGATAAAAGGGTACATGCACTAATCGGCCTTTGTCCCGATTGTTGAGTGTTATGTGCGTTATGTCCAAGGCTTGATGCAAAATTACTATCGAGCCGGGGTCTAACCGGAAGCAGCCTCTCTATTGTTACGGGTAGTGGTAGGGTTGTCTACATCTTACCCTCCTCAGACCCTACCTTAGCTTTGCTATTAGTGGGATTTACTGACTATGATGAGGATGATAGGAAAGCCACATGTTTGTTAGCTCTCTTGAATTGTTCAAGCTTTGGTCTAGTTGCCTTGGGGTAGGTCCTGATTCAATAATTTTCCGGCAATGTAGCTTGTGTATTGTGAGTAGGTTTTGTTGGAGATTCAGCTACTTAGAGAAAAGATTTATCTCACGTTCACTGATGAAATATCGCGCATCAGGAGCTCATAATGCACTATGTGAAACCTCTAAAAACTACCCATTTATAATATTTTAGAATGTGGTTAGTAAGACTATACAGAGGTCTGATGAAATTGTTGAGTTCATGCATAGATTACTTTTACACATAAGAGTTGAAGACTTATTTTGGTTACACATGAAACTTCTTTGGTGGTACTAAAGCTTTTTTTTTGTATAATCATTAATTTTTTCGTTTCTAATAGCTAGTAAGTTATATGAAAAATGTTTTAGTATTTTTTTTTGTAACTAACGCCTCATGTACTTTATGCATGCACATCACGTATCACACATCAGCTTTTGGGATCAAAATGCATCGGAGTGTATCACAAATTAAACTTACATATTGTATCTGCCATAGAGAAAACTAAAATGGATATAGAAAAGACACCACAATTTTAAAACGTTAGAAAGAGCATTTGTGTGTCAGAGCAATTAGGGGTGTAAACAAGCTAAGCTGAGCCTCAGCTTGCTTAAGCTTGAGTTTCTTTAGCGGCTTGAGCTCAGGCTCAAGCTTGTCTTGATTGGAGATTTTAGCAAGCCGATTTCGATTAGCTTGCGATCGGCTTGGCTTGTCTACACCCCTAGCATTAGTAATCGGCGATTTGGGAAGGTAGATTCTAAATTATTTAATACATGTATATATGAATTAGGTTTTCTTACGGCTATATGGATTACTTTTCGTATTTAGATTTATTATATATATATATATATAATATATATATATATATATATTTGTTAACTCTTATGGTGGTTGAAAGCTTTTAGATTACGAGACTGGTACCAGAAACTGGTTTAAAAGTGGCGGGTTCTGTAAACCGCGATAAAGATTGGTCTAAAGCTGTGAAACATTGAATAATTCTAGTTTAATTGCAAAAATAAAAACGTGTGTTTGGTTTTTGCAGGAAAGAGCATTTCTACAGCACTCTCTGCCGGAGCTGCGCTTGCCACCACTTCAGCAGCAATTGATGTTGGTGGGCAGACCACAAGAGTTGATACAGGTAAGGAGTATTATCCTTATACCACCAAGAAAAGGGTTGATGCCGCCAATTGATGATGGTGCTGCTGCTGCTTTAAAGGAACTATTATGATAAATAATCAACATTTCATTCCAATGATTACTGTATGTTCTGTTTTGGAGATTTAAGCGTACTAGTGTTGATTTAATCGCGGTCCGCAAAGACATTTTTCTGAAATAAGTTCACAGCAGAATTTTATCTGTTTTGAGTTCATTGAGCATCATTTCGTATGCATGTGTGAATTACCACCAAAAGATGATTGAAATGATATTTTACTGATGAAGGATATTATGTAACCTACATTGAAGTTTAGAAATGCTATTGTGATCGGCGACAGAAAATAAAACAACCAACAGCGCTAATAGTATATACCATTTAGAGGATCACTAGAATTATCTATTAAAAAATCCAGTTAGGAATTTCGGGTGTGATAGGAAAAATGAAAATACATGGATTTAAATATATCGTAAGTTGCTTGAGTTATTGAAGGGATGTTAATCAAATGCACAGTATTAGATAGTCGACCCGATTTCATTAATAACTTCTTCTCAAGGAATTACAATACTGAAAAACTGAAAGAAATTACAATTCAAATAGCCCTCCAATACCTACATTCCCCCCATAAAGGGCTGGTTACCCTATTTGCTGACCTGACTTTAACACGTAATTTTAGGGTATAAGGTTAGATTGTGTCCAGGTATAGACACAATGACAACTCAAAGTGGGGTTAGTTCACACAACGTTTGGTGTGGCATGCTTTGGCCTAATATGTCCTTTGTACTCTCATCGTTAGTCCCCAGGTAGGCAAACTGGTCCACTATTTTTGGATTTATACGAATGCCAAGCCTAGACATGATGTTCTGACTATCGGTACTCGTACCCTTCCAGTTACTACATGCCCATCGTAGAACTCACTTTGATGCGATTGAAAAAAACATGAAAACATTGCAAAATATTTGAGAAGAAATCAGGAAAATTGTGAAATCGTGATGTGTGTGCTTGTGTAGGCATGATATGTTAACAACATATAAATATAATGAACATCACATATTAGCATGTAGTAGTTAAAGTGCTTGCATGTATTTGTGTGTTAGAAATAAACATGAAACATATAAACATCATGAGTTTTGCATATAACACATAAACAATTAAAATCTAATCAACTATAGTATAGGCTCTAAGGGTCTAATAACCTATCCTATATCCCTATAGTCACAAACTCTGATACGAATCTGTCACACCCCGACCCGCAGCGAAAATAAAAGTCGGGGCATAATTGGGTTATCACCAAAGCTCATGACATTTACTAAAAGGTTTCATATTTATTAAATTGGAATTAAAACTTCAAATATCCAAACAAGGAAACATACAAGCACAAATAAACATTGTTCTAAACAGAATACATTTTATTAATCTTCTAAGGCCATTCCTATGTGTTCCCTTCATCAGCCTGTCCACCTGTATCATGCGTAAAAATAAAGGTTTGTGTCAACAGAAGTTGGCGAGTGAATCTAAGTAAAACAATTTAAACAATTGGTATATCAGTTATTAAAATAAAAATCTGTGCATGAATCATAAGTGAGCATATGCATATGTATAAACAATCACAAACCACATAATATCCACAATGATCACATGACGTTCTCTTAGTACGGATTGACCACTTCGTACGAAGTGGAAGTGACACATAAACTCCTCTCATGCTAGCACTTGGGTTGTGTGTTCGTATCTAATCTATACAATATTTTACGCACGCTCTATCTAACCTATTCCTACAGTGACGGACATAAAGTTCACCAACATTTCTACGATTTTAAGATGGTATCGGTGTCTGATCAGTAGCTAGTGCCTACTTGATGAATTGAAATCTTCTAATTGCGACTTTCTTCATCATATCAGCAATCCGTTCTTCTTTTCTAAAGTCTTTTATAAACTCTTTACGTTCCAATTCCCTCCATTTCGTTGGCCACATATTTCTAGAGTTAATCCCATGAGCATAACAAACACTGATCACCCCCTGATACTGCATCGCTTGAGTTTTCTCTCTAACTTCGTAACATATCTTGTTGAAAAACAAATACTCTATATCTTTCTCTGAACAGTTAACTAGCCACATCGGGTCTAGTATGCGTATTAATCTCCATAAACACAATCACTGCCTCACATGTTTCTTCATGACATTGGCACCACTTGAAGAATTCATAGAAATCTTGTTCAATTACTTTAACGCATATTCTTCATGGCGCGTGGGCGTTTCATAACCAGCATCACATCTTCTCTTTTGTAATTGGATTAATCTTGGTTATCTTTTTCGGTATATGTTGTTTCTAGTAATTAAAACCATGAGCAGTTTCATACTTGATCAGTTTCCACAATCATTGATCATGCAGCTTCATCTCATAGTTAATCATCTTTGTTTGCACCAGTTCTTTAACATCGCAATATGGTAATGTCTTGATATCAGATAAGTATCACACGTATTGTACACCAAACTCCCTCTTGATCGCATAACATACAAATATTCAATCCAACACCAACTGATAATATCTCCCAGGGATTTATCTTGATCACTTGTAAAGAAAGCAAGTGGACGTCTGAACTTCCTTTATTTGGGCAATTCTTTAAACCAAGTCTTCTTAGCTTCAGCTATCTCTTCTTTCAACAATCTCTTAGGCACACAACCTTCTTTCACTGTCTCTTTAACTCTTCGCTTCAACAAATCATCTGTAGCTTCATTGAACATCTCCTAGAAGGTTGGAAAGTCATCTTTACCTTCATCGGTATATTTCTCAGTTTCGTCATTAGAAACATTATCCACGACAACCTTGTTGTAGTTATCTACTTCAGCAACATACTTATACACATAATCTTCAGGCCTTGATACACTGATGTGATTAAGTTCATCTTCAAAATCAAATTAGCAGGATTCTTCGTCTACACCCAACATTTTGGCAATTTCTTCCTTAGTGTAATTATGTACGAACTCTCCTTCTTCAACATCATGCTCTACATAAAAAATCGTTGGTTTAGGCACATCCGGAACAGCTAATAATGGTGCAATTGTGAGGATTCCGGATTGCTCAGCATCATTCACAGGGTCCCTCTCTCCCCTTGTCTATCAGTTTTCCTCCTTCATTCACATTATCTCTCAAATAAACATCAAAATCAAATGACTCATTCACTTTTGCATCCACCACTTTCACACTTGTTTCACCCTGGGTGTTGTTATCATCTTCACCCTTGTCATCATCGTATTTCTTATCATTATCATCTTTTTTACCCTCACCATCAACATCATCATCTTCATATTAATCAAATGCATCGACTTCAGCATCAATTTCTGCATCCTTCCTCTTTTTATCCAAGTACTGTTGGTGTCACACATAAATTTCAGTAACATCTATAGGTCCACCAATCATTACAAAGTTAACCGGTTCTGGTTCAGTTTCAACTTCAACTTCTTTTTCAGTTTCTGTCGGTATAACCACCTCAGCTTCCGTGTCAACAACTACTTCTGATTTAGGCTCTGTATCATTGAAGAAATCAACATCTAACCCTCCTTCATACTGAGTATCAGGAATATCACCAAACATGTCTAATGGGAAAGATTGACGTTTATTGCAGATTGTGGCGTCTTTTGTAGTACTTGAGGTGTTGGTTGTTTTGGTGTTGAAGCTGGTTGTGATGGTGGTGTAATTTGTTGTGGCGATGTCGGTGGTTGTTGCTGTGGTGGTTGTAGTAGTGGTGATGTGGGAAATGGTGGTGTAATTTGTGGTTGTTGTTGTGTTGGAGGTGGTTGTTGTGATGGTGATGGTGGTATAACAGATTCAACATTTTCAGCAGTAGATACTATCACCTCAGGCATCTTCCTAGCTTTCTTATACTTTGGTCGTAACTTTCTAGCCGCAGGAGACCCAGTCGGTTTCTTTTGAACTTCAGATGCTTTACTTTTTGCTCTCCTTGTCTTTCTAACTGGCATCTCAGTTTCCTCTTCATGCTCTGAAGGAACATATGTAATCATCATCACTAACTTCTTTGCGTTTACGTTGAAGTAATTGCTCTTCTTCATGTTTCTTAGTTGCTGCTATTGTACAATCAATGCTATCATCTGAGCTTTCTTCATTATCATTTTCAACCACCTCTTTCTCGACATTTGCTGCAATCTTTTCAACATTAAGTTCCACTCTATCATTATAGACGTTGCAGAATACACATCATCATGAGTAGTTTCAGCCACCTATTCATTAACATGCTCATTTACTGGTGTTTTTCTGGTTCATCAACTAATAATGTTCTTACTATTGTATATTGGCGAGCTTGTGTAGGTTTTTTCTTTGGAGTTTCCCTTTTCCTTTTCGTCTCTTCATCCTCAAAACAACTGCTTCTCCTTGAAATAAAACCATCTAACTTTTCTTCTTCGTTTCTTTCAGACCCACTCGTTTCCTTTCTCCATTTACCCTTAGGAGGTGCAATGTAATTCTTATAAAAAATGGCTCCAAACATTGGCTTTGAAACTGGCTCAGACTCTTGCTTTAAATAAAGATGCAATTTGACCAACGTCTCTCTATCCATATGCTCTAATAAAAGCTCATCATCCTCTTCCTTTGCCAAGTTAGGGAATAAATCATCTAACATCATTTGCACAAATCTTGGATATTGGAAAAATTTCTCTCTTGTAGTGATTGCCGCCATTTGTTCAAAAATTAGCTTCGTAAAGTTATACGGCAGATTCAGTGTTAAAGCAGCAACCATACACAAATGATAATCCAAAATATCATCGAAACCAACCTTCCTATGGCTAAAGGCATGTATGATAGAATGCACGAAAAACTTGTACGGCCTTATGAGATTTGCCTTCTTGAAATTGGGAGTATTCACGTGACCTTTGTAGCCCGTCCGATAAAAACAACCTTTAACCATCCTCTTCGGATAACTTGTTGGATCATCATCTTTATCTTTTAGATCCAAAACTCTTCGAATCAGCTCTTCAGTGATTTTAACTTCATAATCTTTATCATCGATCTTTACTGCTGAATGTATAGCTCTTGGTTTCTCAACAACTCTTGCATCACTCCAATATCGTTCTATATGAGACTTATAAACCTTATGTTTATCTGTTAAAGCCTTTGTCATAGGTAATCGTCCCATAAACTCGAGTACTTCACTGAACGAGCTATCTCTGGTATCTTGTCATCGAGAATACGACAAACATTGTGCGTTGGCTCAAACAGAGATTTATTTTCCTGCACATACACATAAAATCCAACACTTAGAAAAATTTGGATGAAAAATATTCTAACACTTCGTGCGGAGTGACTTAAGTGCGAAGTGGTAATTTACACTTCGTACGAAGTGAGCCAAATAATAACCATTCTGACCATTCCCACTTCATGCGGAGTGATGTTTGAAATTTACCATATTTCACTTCATGCGAAGTGACAATGTTACTTTGTATGAAGTGGCACTTCGTACCAACAATTTTTAGTACAATTTTTTAAACTTGATGATTTTAATAAATAGATGGTTCTAATGTATCATATTCACGCCGATAATCACAGATATATATATATATATATATATATTCAATTTTAGATTTAGCCGGCTAGATTTTCCTTGATCTATGTTTTTATGTACGGTCCACCGAAAATCATCCAACTAGAGGTCAAATCACGGTCTAATACCTTAACCATTGTAAGAGGTGTGCTAATCAACCTTAACAATGAAAAATTTGGTAGCAGTTCGACTTAGATTGCACAAAACTCCAAATTGCTCTAATGGTCTCTCAGTTCGAACGAAGCAGTTGTGTTTACTTTGTGCGAACTTAGGTCTATTTATAGACCAGGTGCACTTTGTACGAAGTGATTCACTTCATACGAAGTGACCTACTTCGTGCGAAGTATCACTCAGTTCGTGCGAAGTGTGATGCAATTTTTTCAAATTTCAAGTTTTTGAACATTTTAACAATTTTAATGGCCCACTAAGTTGACCAAGTCCAAGTTAATGACCTTGGTTAACTGATTTGTCTAGCAAGTCTAAGTTAATGACCTTGGTTGAACACTTCATGAACAAACTAACATTTTCAGGAAATGTTAAGTTTCAAATTAATGAACTTTTGATCGTTGAAAAGCATTTTCTCATTTTAGATAAGCTCCCAACACGTTATCTATGACACCCGGCTATTTTGAGTCTGTATCGTACTAGTGTCACACGTGTTATGAATAAATAAAGGCAATATTTTATTGAATTTTGTGTTATTTTATGGGATTTTATGTGTTGGTAAATCCAAACTTTGTTAAAATTATGTTGGCAATATTAAGATAAACGCTTATCGCGTAACGAACAAAATGCGAAACAAACATTGGTGACCGCCCGATTAATGTTAAAATCCTAAAAATATTCCGTTATGATTAAAATGCTATTTTTAATCATATTCGTGAGGAAAAATTAATTAAAACGCTTAAGAACTCTATTTTTTGAGTTTAAGCACGTACTTCACAATACCACGCATATACTGCAAAATACAGACAACGCAGCCAGTCTTGGAAAATAAAATATTGTTCAGCAATATTATGGTGAGTTTATTATTATAGAATGATAAAAATAATTTAAAACGCCTAAAACAGAATTAAAACGTGAGATAAATACCCGGTAGTCAGTTAAATACCTGTATTACTTAATATACATTATATATATGCATGTTTATATGAGAGATGCATGTGAGTGTGGATATAGGTGGTGGCCAAGGGTGCCACCATTTTGCCTCTTTTCTTGCACTTTGCCAAGTGTTGAGCCTACATGATTTTTAATCACTAGAATTACATGTAGTCTCCATAATATTAAATTTTCAAGACCAAATTCATAATTCTTCTTCTCCATCTCTCTCTAAAAACTGTACATATATACACACACATCCATTTTTGAATTTTAAACACTTTCTTGAGTGGAGTACATGACGTGTTTCATGTTTCCAACCTGAAAAAGTGTCTGTCTGATGAGACACTGATCGTACCTCCTTATAGGTTCAAGTAGACGATAAACTGAGATTTATCGAGGAACCTTTAGAAGTTCTGGATTGGAAGATTCAGAAGCTTAGGAGGCGTCAGATTAAGTTGGTCAAGGTTCGCTGGAATATTAAAACGTTGACCCGAGTTCACATGGGAATGATAGGACCAGATGTAACAGAAATATCCCCATCTCTTTCCATCTAGTGCGAAACCATGACTTGTAGTGTAAAAATTTGGGGACGAAATTCCCAAAACAGGGGGAGACTGTGACACCTGGCTATTTTGAGTCTGTACCGTACTAGTGTGACACGTGTTATGAATAAATAAAGCAATATTTTATTGAATTTGGTGTTATTTGATGGGATTTGATGTGTTGGTAAATCCAAACTTTGTTAAAAATTATGTTGGCAATAATAAGATAAACGCTTATCGCGTAACAACCAAAATGTGAAACAAACGTCGATGACTGCCCGATTAATGTTAAAATCCTAAAAATATTCCGTTATGATTAAAATGCTATTTTTATCATATTCATGATGAAAAATTAATTAAAACGCTTAAGAACTCTATTTTGCGAGTTTAAACGCGTACTTCACAATACTGCGCATATACTGAAAAATACAGACAACGCAGCCAGTCTTGAAAAATAAAATATTGTTCAGCAATGTTATGGTGAGTTTATTATTATAGAATGATAAAAATAATTTAAAACGCCTAAAACAGAACTAAAACGTGAGATAAATACCCGGTAGTCAGTTAAATACCTGTATTACTTAATATACATTATATATATATATATGCATGTATATATGAGAGATGCATGTGAGTGTGGATATAGGTGGTGACCAAGGGTGCCACCATTTTGCCTCTTTTCTTGCACTTTGCCAAGTGTTGAGCCTACATGATTTTTAATCATTAGAATTACATGCAGTCTCCATATATCAAATTTTCAAGACCAAGTTCATAATTCTTCTTCTCCATCTCTCTCTAAAAACTTTACATATATACACACACATCCATTTTTGAATTTCAAACACTTTCTTGAGTGGAGTACATGACGTGTTTCATGTTTCCAACCTAAAAAAGTGTCTGTCTGATTAGACACTGATCGTACCTCCTTATAGGTTCAAGTAGACAATAAACTGAGATTTATCGAGGAACCTTTAGAAGTTCTGGATTGGAAGATTCAGAAGCTTAGGAGGCGTCAGATTAAGTTGGTCAAGGTTCGCTGGAGTAACAAAACGTTGACCTGAGTTCACATGGGAACGATAGGACCAGATGTAACAGAAATATCCCCATCTCTTTCCATCTAGTGTGAAACCATGACTTGTAGTGTAAAAATTTGGGGACAAAATTCCCAAAACAGGGGGAGACTATGACACCTGGCTATTTTGACGTGTTATGAATAAATAATGTAATATTTTATTGAATTTGGTGTTATTTGATGGGATTTTATGTGTTGGTAAATCCAAACTTTGTTAAAAATTATATTGGCAATAATAAGATAAACGGTTATCGCGTAACAAACAAAATGCAAGACGACCGTCGATGACTGCCCGATTAATGTTAAAATCCTAAAAATATTCCGTTATGATTAAAATGCTATTTTTATCATATTCTTGATGAAAAATTAATTAAAACGCATAAGAACTCTATTTTGCGAGTTTAAATGCGTACTTCGCAATACCGCATGTATACAGTAAAATATAGACAACAAAGCCAGTCTAGGCAAATAAAATATTGTTCAGCAATATTATGGTGGGCTTATTTTTATAGAACAATAATTTAAAATGCCTAAAACGAAATTAAAACGCGAGATAAAATACCCAGTAGTCATTTAAATCTTGTATTACCTATATACATTATATATATGCATGTATATATGAGAGATGCATGTGAGTGTGGGTATAGGTGGTGGCCAAGGGTGCCACCATTTTGCCTCTTTTCTTGCACTTTGCCAAGTGTTGAGCCTACATGATTTATAATCATTATTATTGCATGCAATCTCCATAGTATCCAATTTTCAAGACCAAATTCATAATTCTTCTTCTCCTTCTTTCTCTAGAAACTGTACATACATACACACACATCCATTTTTGAATTTCAAACACTTTCTTGAAAAATCAAGGCCACTCCAAGGTGTTTCCAAGTTGTTTTGAAGATCCAAGAAGGTTTCCAAGGTGATTACCAAGAAGAACAAGCTCCGTATCATTAAACTTTATCGTAAACCCGCCAAATTCTTGAAGGTATATAACTTACTTCTTAAATCATGTTCTTGATTCTTGGTGATGATGATGATAGTAGAAGGTTTCTCTTAATCTTGGAATTATTCACAAACTTGAAAACTAATAATAAATGGGTTTTAATCAAAATAAAAATGGAAGCTTGTGTGTATGAGTACATGGCCAAAAATGTGTGTATATATGTGTTAGAGTTTCAGTTTTAAGTTTTGGTTGATTCTTGATTGACATGATTGTTGAAAAGTGAATGCGTGCATGATTGAAAAGGGATTTTTATAAAAGTCCATATGATTAAAGATGAACATGTAATAGTGGGTTTTTGGATGTATATGTGCACATGTGTTTGTGTCGTGTATATGTATATATGTATGTGTGCATGTGGGTTTTTGTTGGATGTTCATAAATGCAAGAATGTTACATGCATTTAAGTCAAGATGATTGGATGATGATATGATTAAGATGTCTTGAACTATATGAACATGGTTTAGATGTATGATTGGATGCATTTAAGTCTTGAATGGATATAAAATAATAACCATGCACTAGATTCTTGTACATAAGCATGCATGATGATTAAATGATCATGAGATGATGAATTTGTTATAATATGAAGTTATGTCATAAGTTTGGTAGCTTTGCATGTTTTATATGTAGCTTAAAAAGTAGTAAAATGGGTGAAATTGCATGATTTATTTGACTTACATGAAATATGCACTAACATGAGTTATAAGTACCATTTTATTCGGTAAATAACATGTGTTATGTTAAAATATCAAGTCGTGACGATTTGGGATGATTATAGTAAAATTCGGGACAAGACTATGTGTCAAAAATGGTAAAAATCGGCTTTTAATGTGATTTTTATAAACTATTTTAGATCATAGTATAAGTATTTTAACTTATATTAAGTATCCTTGGTGTTTGGCTAGTAATACGTGATTTCCGACACCCGAAAACGTTACCGAAACGCTAAAATACACATTATTCAACGTACACGAAAATGGATTGTTCAAGAGTGAACTTTGTGTAATATGATATGATATGTGATTATAAGTATGTGAAATGTGATATGTTAAGTGATGGCATGATAGTATGATTTAAAAGTTATGTTAAGTATGTAACATATTTGTCGAGCATGAAAATAATACATAGGTAAACTTGATGAGGTATTTCATGTATAAATGCTTTAAAAATGATAAAATATGTAAGTTGACAAAATACGTGTATTACGATATTCGATAAATGTTCATGTTTAGGTATATATATTACGAAGCGCAAATTGTAGATATATTGCTTATAAACGGGTGTGATAACGGATGTAACATAATGAGGGTCATATATATATATATATATACGAACGCATATATATAAACACGCCAACATAATAAAAAATAAAGATTTTTAAGAAAATCTCAAAATTATGTGATAATTCTAAGTATTGGAGAAATTTAGGTATTTTGTGGAAAATTGGTTATTAAATCGTTCCTACTTAAATTAGGATGTGTAGACCAAATTGTGGGATCGCGCTAATATAAAAACGCACCCAAAGGTGAGTGTCACTAAACCCTCTTTGTACTGTTTTATATACGTTTTGGGGGAAGAACACGCCTTAAAAGGATAATTATACGTTTTTTTTATAAAATATGCCTTTAAATAAATTATTAATATATTTTCATGGAAAATATATGGTTTTGATGAATATAAATATACGTTTTGGGGAGAAACGAGTTTTGATGAATATAAATATACGTTTCGGGGAGAAATGGGTTTTGATTGATAGTATATATGTTTCGGGATAAACTGGATATTTACGGTGTTTGGGATAAAACGACCGTGTAGATTCAAAAATACTTAAATATAAGTTGTGACTAATTTGCTCGATCTCAAGAGAGTAAGTATTGGAATTGGCTTACATTTCGGTGGGGACTTCGGGAAATTCGTACAACACAAATATTAAATCATCATTTAGTAGGATATATATATATATATATATATATATATATAATATATATATATTATATATATATTATTATATATATATATGGGGTAGCGTTCTAGAGTGAACATTAGGTTGAGAGTGAACTGTGTGAACTAATCTGAGCCATCGGATTATATCATCTAGAGATTTTTCAACAATGGCAAGATTGCAATTATAATGTTGTAACTTCCCTTTAAGTTAATTGACAGAAGGGTATTTTTGTCTTTTGTAAATTGCATTTATTAAACAATATAATCAAAATTCCTAAAATCTTGCTAGTTTCCATATATACAAGATACACAGTTTTTAGTATATACACATGTGTACAGTCTCAATAGTATTAGTTTATACAAGATACACAGATGTTAGTTTATACACATGTGTACAGTCTCGCTGACTATCAATTTATACAAGATACACAACTGTTAGTTTATACACATATTTACTTGAATAATACACGTGTATAAATCTGGTTTATACCGACCTGTCGGAACAAGATGTAATTATATACAAGTGTATAAGTCTTGTATATACTGGCCTGTATACACATATGTAAAAAAACATAGTTTAATTAGGTTTAATATTTAATTTAAAAAGAACATAAGAGTTTATTTAAAATTAAACATTAGCCCTTTATTCTTTTATAATTAAATAATAGAGGAATAATTAAAAATGAGAGAGAGAGAGAGAGAGAAGAGAGAGAAGAGAGTTAAGAGATGGAAAATTAAGAGATTTTAATTAAAAGTACTTGACTAATATAATCTTACCCTTTTTAATATAAAAAATGATCAAATGTCAAGATTAGTTCACCCAGTTCACTCTCAAGAAGTTGTTCACAAATGATCCTAATCATATACATATATATATATATATACATATATATATAATATATATATATATATATATATATAATCCATGAGGCAGGCATTATAAGTGGCCCATTGTGGGCACTTGCTCAAATTTTACCGTTTAATCATTAATACTATATGAGTGGAATCGTTGATAGATCTATCGGGTTGACAACTCCGTCATGACTGGTAGCTCCGTGTCAAATCATGCGACGAATTTATATTTTATATTGTCTAGCTTTGATAATACCTTATTGTTAATATATAGCTTGTATAGTCTTGCAAACTTATGAATCTGAACATTTGATGGTAGAAATTTAATATATAAACCTTGGGGCAATGTCTTAATATCGAAGGTTTTTGGAAAATGCTTGCGATGGTTGACCCTCGGATTTTTGTAAAGGAAATAAAATTGGCTTTCTTAAATTATATGGATGTTTCATTATAAAACACATTATAAGAAAGTATTCCTTGGATCAAACTATTTATAATTTGAATATGTGAACTCACCCCCTTTGTGTTGACACTTGATTTTAACGTGTTCTTTAGGTATGTGAGTTAGGCTTCTGGATTTTGGCGTATCTTATGGTAGTGATGCAATGTCATGTTTAATAATGTTTTGGACAACTTTTAAAACTGTTTGGGACCAAATGTATTAAGATCCCTAAGGATCAAGACAACTTAACTATGTTATGGTTGAAGTTTGCTATTAAACTATAAACTTTAAATTATGTTTTAGTTGAGTTGAATGCCCAAATTTAATGATGCATCGTTCACCAAGGTACTTATGGGCACCAACTTCCGTCACCACTATGTTTGGTGTGTGATAGAAGTTGGTATTAGAGCCAATGATTGTTAGCGAACTAGATGTTTTCGGGGAAAAACTCTAGACTTCAACCAATGAATTTTGAGAAATTTAATCCCAAAATTCGGAAGCCAATAATCTAAATAAACATGGATTTTGATCATGTATGAAAACTATGAAGAGTTTATGTGTATACGTATTAATCTGTTTATTTATGCCTTATGTGTTATTTTTCATTAACACACACTTATTTAGTACGGTTACATTGTGTCACAGATGTCGCACTTGCATGAGATTATCGAGATTCACGACTCAGAGAGCGGGCATGAATTCGAGATCTCACAACCTCAGTCCTGCCAGAGATACCACACACTACCCCACCGTTGTTGACATGGCCGGTTTTACCTTGTCATTCTATGTCGGCCCCACTACGTTTGCAAGTCAGGTTGACACTCGTTACTCTCATATGAGTAATGGTTGGATTGACGAAGATGATTTTATTCCTCCCTTGGCTTTTGAGATAGGACAATCATCTAGTACTATGCATGTTGTCGATGAGCTGGATAGAGGTATCCCTATGATTGGAGGATTTTTTGGGATAGCACCAGTGGTGGACGTCGCTTCTGTCACAGCTTAACCTTTAGAGCCCTTGGTAGTACCACCCACCGTTACTATTGAGCTTACACTTGAGATCCCTCCGCCAGTCACATCAGAGTCGTCATTCCGCAGCCCGAGTCACGAGTCTCTACTACACCCCTACTAGTCTACACTCGTCGTAGGAAGAGGACACGACCCGCTGGAGATATCGCATTGACTTCTAGAGCCGCTATTGAGTGTGCTTTGAAGAAGTAGAAAGGAGTTTGGGCCGACCGATGTTCTCATTCTGATCGTCAGATCGCCACTCTGCGCGGAGACCTGGAGACGACTAAGGGCAAGATGAAGGATCTTGTGGGTCAGATGGATTGGTACGATGAGATTCAAGACTTGGATGACAGTGCCATGGATCAGATGTACTAGAGGATCATGGATCTCGAGGAGCTAGTTAGGAAGCTTTTAGACTTCTTAGGTAATAAGTGATTGTTGTTTGTTTGTTTGTCCGTCTCTTTTGGTAACCCTATTCAGGCTTGCATGCCAAGTTAGATATTTTAGGAGGAAATTCATCAAGACTTGTTAATGGTGTTTGATTTTGTTCACACCAAATTTTGGTTAGTCTTTGTACTACAAACAAGCTACGTAATTTCTAGGATAAAATATCAATATAATGGGTTTTTGGTTAAATTATTCTCGTTATTATGTGGTGTGCGTGTCGATTAGCCCACTAGTATTTCATGACTGAGTTATTTAAGCATTATCTTATGTTTTTATTGTTACAATAATATAAACAACAATATGCCACCAAAAGCAAGACAGGGTCCCTCTACTAACGGTATCGGATTACCTACCACACCTTAGGAGTTGGCACAACTTATCGCTCAGCACGTTAATACGCCATGGAACAGCGTGAAGCTAACCAGACTACGGCGCGAGGACGTGGACGTGGTGATAATGTACACGGTTTCTGTGGAATGCCAATTGGAGCTCCTCAAGGTAGTGTAATGACCGGAAAAGTTTTAGTAGTTTCTTGTGTTATGATATAATCTAAGAGTAATCTTGATTTTTCATTAACCTTGTGAACAGTGCATGGATGTACGTATAAAACATTCAAGGGTTGAACACAAGATCATTTACAAGTGCTGAAGGACCCCTTTATCTCGTTAGATGGATTGAGAAGATGGAGTCGGTTATTGGCAATCAGCGGTTGCGCTGCTGATCAAAGGGTTAGGTATGCTTCATGTTCATTTCATGACGCAACTTTATCTTGGTGGAACGCTCAAGTTTAGATTTTGGGAGAAGACGTTGCCTATGGTCTTACCTGGAACGAACTAAAATATATGCTTCTTAAGGAATACTACCCACGTAGTGAGCTGTAGAAGATTGAGACAAACTTCTAGAATCAGACCATGGAAGGCTTGAATGTCAGAGCATATATGACTCGATTCAATGATCTGGCAGGTTGGTTCCTTAAATGGTCACTCCTGATTACATTAAGATTGAAAGGTACATTTGGGGATTAGCGACACAGATTCGCAATATGGTCACATCACCAAAACCCACTACTATCTGGAAGCTACTACACTTGCAAAATCATTGACCAATGATGCCCTACGTAAAAATAGCCTTAACAAGAAGGATGAGACCGGGAAGTCATTACTGAATGCCAATGTAGACAAGAAATTGAATCGAAAGGAGCGCTCTGAGCGTAGATTGAGGATTCACGGAAGCGAAAGTTTTAGAGTTCGAGGAAGGATTCTGATGTTACGCTGAGAAGAAACGCAGTTATGGTAAAGCGTATGTAGCTAACATAGTGGTTAGGAAAAGATGTGATTAGAGATGGCAAGAGTAGTTCAGCGAAGAGAGTTCACGGTGATGAGCAAGGAAAATGCACTAGATGCGGACGGTCGGACATGTGAACCGTGAGTGCTGACGGAGTCAAACTCGAGGATGCTTCCAATGTGGAGAGGAGGGACGTTTTAAGCGAAACTGTCCTTTGTTGAAGGATTAGGGTGCTAGAGGTAGAGCATTTGAGCTAAATGCTGGGAAAGCTCGTGATGATCCTACAGTTGTTACGAGTACGTTCTTAACTAATAACCATTCTGCATTCGTACTATTTGATACTGGAGCTGACTTGAGTTTTGTTTCGAAAAACTTTGAACCGTTTCTGTGTTCTCAAGCAAGTAAGTAGATAAAAAGTACTCGATAGAATTAGTAAATGGTAAAATTGATAGAAACCAGTGAAGTCATTTGTGGTTGTAGTATTCAGTTATGCATCATATTTTCGTATCGATTTGTTACCTGTAGAGCTGGGTAGTTTTGATGTAGTCATTGGAATGGATTGGCTATCCAAGAATAGAGCTGAGATTGATTGTTCGAAGAAACTAGTGCGAATACCCCGCCTAGCGGTGAAGCAATAGTGATTAACAAAGATCGAACAAGTCGAAATCAAGAGTCGTTAGCGTTATGAAGATACATAAGATGCTGAATAAGGGTTATCCTTCATTCTTGGTTAACATGGTTGATACAAAGATCAATGGAAGGAAGATCGATGAAATTCCTATAGTTTGTGAGTATCTAGAAGTTTTTCTTGAAGACTTACCTAGATTTCCCCTTGCGAGACAGATCGAGTTTAGAATTGATCTTGTTCCTGGTGCAGCGCCGATTGCAAAATTTCCTTATAGATTAGCGCCTTCGGAAATGAAAGAATTGTCGAATCAGCTTCAAGAGCTGCTAGACAAAGGTTTATTCGACCAAGCTTTTCGCCTTGGGGAGCACCGTGTTTGTTTTGTAAAGAAGAAGGATGGTTCCTTCAGGATGTGTATAGATTATCGAAGCTGAACAAACTAACTATCAAGAATTGGTACCCATTACTGAGGGTGAATGATCTATTTGATCAATTGCAAGGATCCAACTACTACTCGAAGATTGATTTGCGTTCAGGCTATCACCAATTGAAGATTGCTGATGAAGATGTTCCAAAGACCTCTTTTAGAACACGTTATGGCCATTATGACTTTTAAGTCATGCCTTTTGGCTTAACTAATGCGCCTGAAGTGTTCATGGATCTCATGAACAGGGTATGCAAACCCTATTTGGATAAATTCGTGATAGTATTCATTGATGATATACTTATCTATTCACGAACCAAGAAGATCATGAGCAACATTTGAGGATGATTTTAGAGCTGCTGAAGAACGAGAAGTTGTATGCTAGTTCTCTAATGTGAGTTTTGGATTAGAGAAGTTCATTTTCTCTAACAAGTCATAAATGAGAGAGGTATACATGTGGATCCATCGAAGATTGAAGCAATTAAGAATTAGGAAGCACAAGGACTCCCTCGAATGTGCGATAATTCTTAGGACTTGCTAGGTATTATCAGAGATTCGTAGAGAATTTCTCCACAATAGCGGAGCTATTGACGTTATTGACCCAGAAGGACAAGAAATTTGATTGGACAGAAAAGCAGGAGAAAGCTTTTCGGTTGTTGAAGGAAAGGTTGTGTAGTGCACCTATTCTTTCCCTACCTGAGGGAAATGACTATTTTATTGTATAGTGTGATGCATCATGTTTGGGCCTTGGTTGCGTGCTTATACAGAAGGACCAAGTGAAAGCCTATGCGTCTAGACAACTGAAAGTGCACGAGAAAATTTACACAACTCATGACTTGGAGTTAGGAGCTGTTGTGTTTGCTTTGAAGATTTGGAGACATTATCTGTATGGCACGAAGTGTATGATATACAAGACCATAAGAGCCTCCAGCATATCTTTGATCACAGGAACTCAACATGAGACAACGACATTGGGTAGAGTTACTTAATGATTATGAGTGTGATATTCACTATCACCCAGGTATAGCAAACGCTGTTGCTGATGCGCTCAGTAGGAAAGAGCGGGAAAAGCTATTTCGTTTTCGTGCTTTGGGTTTAACCATACAGGGAGTTTGACTGTTCAAATTCGTAATGCACAGCGAGAAGCTTTAAAAGATGAGAATTTGAGTAGAGAAGGTTTAAGAGGTTTGAAATGTGAACTGATACAAAAGCATATGAAGTGATGTACTGTTACACCCCGACCCGCAGCGGAATAAAAGTCGGGGCGTAATTGGGTTATCACCAAAGCTCATGATGTTTACTAAAATGTTTCATATTTATTAAATTCAAATTACAACTTAAATATCCAAATCAAAATTCATACAATTACAAGGAAATGAAACTATGTAAATAATCCAAAGCTTAAATTGGTTTATTCTTCTAGGCCTTCCTATGTGTTTCTTGACTCAGCTGGATCACCTGTATCATGTGTAAAACGGGGGATATTTTGGGTCAACAAAAGTTGGCGAGTGAACCTTGATAAAACATTGTTAAATTTATTTCTTGTTTTATTTAATATGGAAAATTTGTGCAATAATCACATGTGCGCAAACATATATAAGTAAACAAACACAAACCACTTTGGATGAGTATATGATATGAATGATGATGAATGTGAGATCAAGGCTCAATAAACGGAGCCGATCTTATGAGCACCTGATGCTCAACCCGTCTCCCACGGGGAACTGATGGCCTAATGAAATGCGTGCACTGAAAATGATAAATCCAATCTACATATAATCCAACACAATTACAATTGATACAATTTGATCACGGATATGATGTATGCACAAGTGTTTATATATATAATAAAAAATTATACGACACATGATACACCCCAAAATATGATTAAAACGGGGAATTGATAGAGATTCACTCACAATGGGTGCGTTCTTTGATGATGATGAAGGCGCACGAATTTATGATTCGATGACGAGGGAAGAACTAACCTAGATAATAACAAAAATGATTTGATAAATAAATAAATTTTGGTTAATTAGTGCTCTTTAATGGGATTTTTAGATTTATTTTTGTGAGTTTAAGGAAGTTTTCTAACCTTAATAATCTTATTTTTAAATGATTTTTTCTATTAAATAAATAACTTAAAAAGAAATAAATAAGAATAAAAAAATTGACTTTTGACCGTTGACCGTTGACCGTGTCTTGACCGGTCAGACTGTGTTTTTATATGCGCTGAGTGAGGTTCGAACTTGGGACCTATCGTATACGTGCACGCAGCTCTACCAACTAGCTACGTGTCTAACCCGAAATAAACTCAGATTTAATTATATTTATATACTAACTAGAATATTTCAGAAATTAGTTATTTTAAAAAGGTTTTAAAATCCGCAGAACCGGTGCGTATAACCCGCATCGAACCCGTGACCATTGCTTTGATTTGCACCCAGCCCAACCAAATGGGCTGGGTGTCTAACCCATTTAAATTAAGATTTATATTAAACTTAAGTACTATCTGAGGGGTGTTCTGTTAAACTTAAAAGAGAAAAAATGTTTTGTTATTGCGGGAACCGGATACGTACACGAATCGAACTCGGGACTTGAATGTTATAATTGCACACAGTCCACCGCTGGACTGTGGGTCTAACCCGTTTAGTTTTCTGCTTTTAATTATATTAATACACAAGTCAACTTCGTCTTCTTCATTTATAAGAACACAGAAACTGTGAAGCCGATTGTTTGTTTAATTGACCAACAACACTTATAGTTTGATTGAATTGGAATAGAAAAAGAAGGATAAGGATTATGATGTACCAACTCAGAGTGGTTTCTTCAATTTCCGGCAAGAGTCGGCTCTGATTTTGCAATTTCCGGCGGTATGAACTGTTTTAACAGTTTTGATTATTGATTTGAACGATTAAAGTATAAATTAAGAGATAGCAGAGAAGTTTAGACAGTTATACCGACTGATGAATAAATACGGTTTTCTGACGATCGATTCGGCGAAGTTCCGGCGAAATTTAAATTCTCCGGCGACGAGCTAAAGCTTCGAAAAAGTGCACGGTTCTGAGCGAAAGGATTTCCAGAAGATTGAGTGGGTATTTATAGTGAAGAACTGGATGAATTGTTTCCACTTTTGAGTCTTGATTCGCGATTGAAGATTTTCCGGCGGTTATGACCGAATTCGACGGTTAAACATCGGTTATAATTGATGCCGTAGTCGGTTATCGCGTTTCAGTCAAAAGGAAAGGCCACATTTGCGGAGTTTTGGTCTTACTCCGGCGATTCCGCGTTCTGAGCGCGCTGATGTCCGGTTTTGATTTTCTGGTTTTACCTTAAGTGTTATTTGTTTCCTTGTTCATCACAAGTGAAGTGTGTGGCGGAGCGGTGTGTTGTGTGTTTGGGTTTGTAGGTGACCCGGGTTTGAAACCCGGCGTCTCCAATTTATTTTTTATTCACTTTTTATTATTAATTATAAATTATGGTTTTCAAATTCTAATATATTTATTAATTATGTATTGTTTAAAATTTATTTAAGCAATAAATACGCAACGAAAAATTATAACTGAATATTTGATTAATAAACGAAGCGGGTTTTGAAAACCCGTTTTTCGACGAATGTTACAGTATCCCCTACTTTTAGAAATTTCGTCCTGAAATTTAAGTAGTAGTGGTAACAGGAAAAAGATGCGGGTATTTCTCACGCATTGAGTCTTCACGTTCCCAATTAAACTCAGGTCCTGTTTTGACTCCCAACGCACCCTGACAATTGGAATGCGACTTCGTCTTAAACGCTTCTCTCCGGAGTCCATGATTTCTACTGGTCTTTCAATGAAGTGCATAGATTCATCGATCTGAATGTCTTCTAGAGGAATATGGAGGTTTTCATCGGCGAGGCACTTCTTCAAGTTTGATACGTGGAATGTGGGATGAATTCTGTTGAGTTCTTCTGGTAGGTCAAGCTTGTATGCTACAGGACCTACTCTTTCGAGTATCTTGAAAGGTCCTACGTAGCGTGGTGCTAGCTTGCCCTTCTGGCCAAAACGAACCACTCCTTCCACGGTGATACTTTTAAAAGTACTTGATCCCCAATGTCAAACTCCAAGGGCTTTCGTCGTTTGTCTGCATAACTCTTTTGACGACTTTGAGCCGCTAGAAGATTGTTTCGAATTTGAATGACCTTGTCGGTTGTTTCTTGAATTAACTCTGGACCGGTGATTTGTGATTCCCCAATTTCGTGCCAACATACTGGAAATCGGCACTTACGACCATATAAAGCTTCGAAAGGAGCCATGCCGATACTTGAATGATAGCTATTGTTGTACGAAAATTCAACTAATGGTAGATGAGCGTCCCAATTCCCTTTGAAGTCTATGACACATGCTCGAAGCATGTCTTCAAGAGTTTGGATGGTGCGTTCAGATTGTCCATCAGTTTAAGGATGAAAAGCGGTACTGAGGTCTAATCGTGTACCCAAGGTCGGTTTGTACGGCTCGCCATGTTCGTGAAGTGAAACGACCATCACGGTCTGAAATGATGCTTAAAGGTACACCATGACGGCTTACGATCTCGCTGATGTAGATACGAGCTAACTTCTCGTTTTTGAAGTCCTCGCGAATCGGTATGAAAGTGAACTGATTTTGTAAGACGATCAATGATTACCCATATGGTATCATACCCACTGGAGGTGCGAGGTAACCCGGTAATGAAGTCCATGGTTATGTTTTCCCACTTTCCATACAGGTATTTCAGGTTGGACTAGGAGTCCTGAAGGTCTTTGATGTTCAGCTTTTACTTTGGAACAGGTAAGGCACTTGGAAACAAAAACACGATATCCTTTTTCATGCCCGGCCACCAGTAGGTGTATCATAGGTCTTGATACATCTTGTCGGCTCCTGGGTGTACAGAGTATCGTGTTTTGTGGCCTCATTCATGAGGAAATCACGAAGGTTATCCGATCGGGAATCCATATGTGATTTAAATAGTGTAGAATACCGTCGGATTTGGTTTCGATTTTGAGTTTAGCTCCACATGACAGCTCATCGCGTACGTCATTTTCTGTTACAGAAACATGTTGAGCTGCTCGGATTCAGATCTTTGATGTCGGTTATGATTTGCGAACAGAGAAGACGGATGGAGTTCGCATAACCTTTTCGACTGAGCGCATCGGCCACTACGTTTGCCTTGCCAGGATGATACCGAATTTCACAGTCGTAGTCGTTGAGAAGTTCGGACCCATCTTCGTTGCCTCATATTCAACTCCTTTTGGTTGAAGATATGTTGGAGACTTTTGTGGTCAGTGTATATTTCACACTTGGTACCATAGAGGTAATGTCTCCATATCTTGAGAGCGAACACAACGGCTCCAAGTTCCAGGTTGTGGGTGGTGTAATTCTTCTCATGAACTTTGAGTTGCCTAGAAGCATAGGCTATCACTTTTCCTCTTTGCATTAATACACAGCCTAGCCCTTGCCCTGATGCGTCGTAATATACTACAAAGTCATCGCAACCTTCAGGGAGTGTGAGGATAGGTGCGTCACAAAGTTTTTGCTTTAGAGTTTGGAAGGCTTCTTCTTGTTTAGGTCCCCATATGAAGGGTTTTCCTTTATGAGTCAAAGCCGTGAGTGGTACAGCAATACGGGAAAAATTGGCAATGAAGCAGCGATAGTAACCAGCCAAACCAAGAAATGACCTTACTACGGTAGGGGTACGTGGCGCTTGCCATTTGAACTGCCTTGATTTTTGAAGGATCGACATGTATTCCCTTGTCATTGACGACATGTCCAAGGAATTGTACTTCTCCTAACCAGAATTCGCATTTTGAGAACTTAGCGTAGAGCTTTTCAGTCCTTAAGAGTGTAAGGATGAGTCGAAGGTGTTGTTCATGATCGGATTTAGACTGGGAGTAGATAAGGATATCGTCGATGAAGACTATGACGAAACGGTCGAGGTAGGGTTTGCATACCCTATTCATTAGATCCATGAATACAGCGGGGGCGTTGGTTAAACCGAATGGCATGACCATGAACTCGTAATGACCATAACGAGTCCGGAAGGCGGTCTTTGGGATATCTTCTTCATGTACTCTGAGCTGATGATAACCAGAACGAAGGTCGATTTTTGAAAAGCAGGTGGCGCCTTGAAGTTGGTCTAGGAGGTCATCGATGCGAGGTAGTGGATAGCGATTTTTAACTGTTAACTTGTTGAGTTCTCTATAATCAATGCACATGCGAAACGTTCCATCTTTCTTCTTCACAAAGAGGACAGGTGCACCGAAGGCGATGAGCTAGGACGTATGAATCCTTTGTCAGTCAGCTCTTGCAGCTGACTGGCCAGCTCTTGCATTTCGGATGGGGCTAACCTATAAGGGGATTTTGCGATTGGTGTAGCGCCAGCTACAAGATCGATGCGGAATTCGACTTCTCTCACAGGAGGGAGTCCTGAAATGTCGTCGGGAAAGACTTGTGGGAATTCTTTCACAACTGGGATATCTTCGAGTTTCTTCTCCTTGTTTCCCTTTTTGACGATGTGAGTTAGGAATGCGACATAGTTCTTGCGGAGATATTTTCGGGCTTGAAGGCAGGACATTAATTTGAGTCCTTTCGAAGGGGTTTCTCCAAAAATACGTAGGGTCTGACCGTCTGCAAGAGGAATGCGAATGAACTTTTCGCGGCACACTACTTCAGCGTGATGCTGGCTGAGCCAGTCCATACCGATTATAACATCGAAACTTCCCAACTTCATAGGAATGAGTTCAACTGGAAAGTCGTGATCGTTTAGAGTGAGGGTACAATCGCGTATAACAGAATTTAATGAAACGGGTTTTCCGTCAGCAACTTCCACCGTTAGAGATTCCATGAGATTAACACGAGTTTGTTTGAGGATAGGTTCAAATTCTAAGGACACAAAACTCTTATCCGCGCCAGTATCGAATAACATGGATGCATAACTACCATTGATGAGAAACATACCGTTAACCACGTTGTTGTCAGCCCTAGCTTGGTTGGCATTGATGTTGAAAGCTCTTCCTCTAGTAGGTGGAGGAGCTTGGTTAGCTTGGTTTACTGGGTTCGCTTGGGCTTGAGCATGGATGATGTTCACTAAGCGTGGACAAGTGATTTTGAAGTGGTTTGGGTCTCCATAGTTGTAACAAGCTCACATGGGTTGCATTATGGGGTAGTTGGGTTGGTAGTAAGTTTGGGCTGCATGTGGTGCAGGTGGTAAAAATAGGGGTTGTTGAGCTTGACCCACTATCTGATTTTGGGTTTGGTTTGAGGTTGATTGCGGTTCATTCGTTGAAGGATACGGCAGGTTTGGATGGTGTGACCTGCACGGCCGCAACTTGTGCAATGTTGGCAAGGAGCTTCGGGAGGGTGATGGTATTGACAACGGTTGCATTTTGGGTGTGGGCCGGTGTATGGCTTTTTGAATGGTGCAGCTGAAGGAGCAATTTGGGTGATCGGTGCAGCAGTGATAGGAGGGTTGGTTTGAGTGACAGCAAAATTCTTGCCATTACGTTTCCTTTACCAGCAAACCTTGAGGATGAGACTGAGTGGTTTGTAGTTGAGGTCTCTATGGGTGCTTTCTTCTTTTCATCTTTGAATTTGCCGTTTCGAATGCGATTTTCAGTGAGTTCTGTAGCTAACTCCATCGCGGCTTTAAGTGTTGCAGGCGAAGTGCTTAAAACCGAGTCTTGAATTTTCGAGGGAAGACCTCGAATGTAATGTTCAACCAAGCGGTACACGGGGGTGAACAAATTTGGGATCATCTGATTTAGCTCGAGAAATCTTTTATTATAGGAAGTGTGATCTCCTTCCTTTTGTTTTAGTGAGTGGAATTCGTCTTCCAACTTTTTGATTTCGCTTCTTGGACAGAAGCGTCTTGCCATGAGTTCCCTTAACTCTTCCCATGTTAAGGCCATGGCATCTTCAACTCCTCGTTTACCCTTTTCTGTGTTCCACCAGGTAAGGGCTACCCAAACAGTCTTCTAGTTGCATAACGTACCTTGCGATCCTCGGGACAATCGCAATTGAGGAAAGTGTTTTCCATTTCTTCAAACCAGTGAAGGAGAGCGGTAACACCTTCGGTCCCTTCATATTTTGGGGGATCGCAAGATTTGAAGTGTTTGTAGGAGCACTTTTTGGAAGGAGGGTTGGTGACGCTCTGGTCTTCTTGATTGGGAGGATTGATGGGATTTGCGGTGAGAGCTTGTTGAACTTGAATCACGATGTCAGGAAGCACTGTGGCCATTTGTTTAGCAATTTGTGTGGCCAAGTGTTCATTTGATCTTCCTGACTTTCTACCTCCACGTAGTTGCCTAGCCGACATCTACAGGAACATACATAGGAAGATTGTGAGTTTAAGAATTTTCTAGGTGTCATGTGTCGTAAAAAGAATGAAAAACAACATAATTGGCAATAATTTAACTACATCCATAGGATGTCTTGGGTTTGCTCATGTTTGGGCCTCCAATGTCCCCATACCATCGCCTGTGTAGTCATGTGGGCCCCTATGACTATCGGGCTTGGTTGGATTCACACTGGTGTTGGCGGATTAACACTCGCACCACCCGAATGAAAATCAGAAAATATAATTGCGAGATGTATGGTAGGAGGGTGTCCAGGTGTAGACACAATGACAACTCAAAGTGGGGTTAGCTCACACGACGTTTGGTATAGCATGCTTTGGCCTAATAGGTCCTTCGTACTCTCATCGTTAGTCCCCAGGTAGGCAAACTGGTCCTTTATTTTGGATTTATACGAATGCCAAGCCTAGACAGGACGTTCCGACTACCGGTACTCGTACCCTTCCAGTTACTACATGCCCGTCATGAGAACTCACTTTGATGTGATTTGAAAATACAAAAATCATTGCAAAAATCATGGGAATTGTGAGGTGTGTGCTCTCATGGATATGATATGTTATGAGGATATGATTTATGATGAGCATTGTATAATAACATGTATTTGTGAGCATGCTTGCATAACATTGAGTGTAAAAATAAACATAAAGCATATAAACATCATGAATTTTGTATGTAACGCATAAACAATTTAAAATTTTAATCAACTATAGTATAGGCTCTAAGGGTCTAATAACCTATCCTATATCCCTATAGTCATGGCTCTGATACCAATCTGTCACACCCCGACCCGCAGCGGAATAAAAGTCGGGGCGTAATTGGGTTATCACCAAAGCTCATGATGTTTACTAAAATGTTTCATATTTATTAAATTCAAATTACAACTTAAATATCCAAATCAAAATTCATACAATTACAAGGAAATGAAACTATGTAAATAATCCAAAGCTTAAACTGGTTTATTCTTCTAGGCCTTCCTATGTGTTTCTTGCCTCAGCTGGATCACCTGTATCATGTGTAAAACGGGGGATATTTTGGGTCAACAAAAGTTGGCGAGTGAACCTTGATAAAACATTGTTATTGATTTCTTGTTTTATTTAATATGGAAAATTTGTGCAATAATCACATGTGAGCAAACATATATAAGTAAACAAACACAAACCACTTTGGATGAGTATATGATATGAATGATGATGAATGTGAGATCAAGGCTCAATCAAACGGAGCCGATCTTATGAGGCACCTGATGCTCAACCCGTCTCCCACGGGGAACTGATAGGCCTAATGAAATGTGTGCACTGAAAATGATAAATCCAATCTTCATATAATCCACACAACAATTGATACACATTTGATCACGGATATGATGTATGCACAAGTGTTTATATATATAATAAAAGAATTATACGACACATGATACACCCCAAAATATGATTAAAACGGGGAATTGATAGAGATTCACTCACAATGGGTGCGTTCTTTGATGATGATGAAGGCGTACGAATTTATGATTCGATTGACGAGGGAAGAACTAACCTAGATAATAACAAAAATGATTTGATAAATAAATAAATTTTGGTTAATTAGTGCTCTTTAATGGGATTTTTAGATTTATTTTTGTGAGTTTAAGGAAGTTTTCTAACCTTAATAATCTTATTTTTAAATGATTTTTCTATTAAATAAATAACTTAAAAAGAAATAAATAAGAATAAAAAAATTGACTTTTGACCGTTGACCGTTGACCGGGTCTTGACCGGTCAGACTGTGTTTTTATATGCGCTGAGTGAGGTTCGAACTCGGGAACTATCGTATACGTGCACGCAGCTCTACCAACTGAGCTACGTGTCTAACCCGAAATAAACTCAGATTTAATTATATTTAAATACTAACTAGAATATTTCAGAAATTAGTTATTTTAAAAAGGTTTTAAAATCTGCAGAACCGGTGCGTATAACCCGCATTGAACCCGTGACCATTGCTTTGATTTGCACCCAGCCCAACCAACTGGGCTGGGTGTCTAACCCATTTAAATTAAGATTTATATTAAAATTAAGTACTATCTGAGGGGTGTTCTGTTAAACTTAAAAGAAAAAAATGTTTTGTTATTGCGGGAACCGGATACGTAGACGAATCGAACTCGGGACTTGAATGTTATAATTGCACACAGTCCACCGCTGGACTGTGTGTCTAACCCGTTTAGTTTTCTGGTTTTAATTATATTAATACACAAGTCAACTTCGTCTTCTTCATTTATAAGAACACAGAAACTGTGAAGCCGATTGTTTGTTTAATTGACCAACAACACTTATAATTTGATTGAATTGGAATAGAAAAAGAAGGATAAGGATTATGATGTACCAACTCAGAGTGGTTTCTTCAATTTCCGGCAAGAGTCGGCTCTGATTTTGCGATTTCCGGCGGTATGAACCGTTTTAACAGTTTTGATTATTGATTTGAACGATTAAAGTATAAATTAAGAGATAGCAGAGAAGTTTAGACAGTTATACCAACTGATGAATGAATACGGTTTTTTGACGATCGATTCTGGCGAATTTCCGGCGAAATTGAAATTCTCCGGCGACGAGCTAAAGCTTCGAAAAGTGCACGGTTCTGAGCGAAAGGATTTCCAGAAGATTGAGTGGGTATTTATAGTGAAGAACTGGATGAATTGTGTCCACTTTTGAGTCTTGATTCGCGATTGAAGATTTTCCGGCGGTTATGACCGAAGCGGATAAACATCGGTTATAATTGATGCCGTAGTCGGTTATCGCGTTTTAGTCAAAAGGAAAGGCCACATTTGCGGAGTTTTGGTCTTACTCCGGCGATTCCGCGTTCTGAGCGCGCTGATGTCCGGTTTTGATTTTCTGGTTTTACCTTAAGTGTTATTTTTTTCCTTGTTCATCACAAGTGAAGTGTGTGGCGGAGCGGTGTGTTGTGTGTTTGGGTTTGTGGGTGACCCGGGTTTGAAACCCGGCGTCTCCAATTTATTTTTTATTCACTTTTTATTATTAATTATAAATTATGATTTTTAAATTCTAATATATTTATTAATTATGTATTGTGTAAAATTTATTTAAGCAATAAATACGCAACGAAAAATTAACTGAATATTTGATTAATAAACGAAGCGGGTTTTGAAAACCTGTTTTTCGACGAATGTTACATGTGCTTCATGAATCGGATTTGGGTTCCGCTTAGGGGTAACCAACGTGAACTGGTTATGAACGAAGCTCATAAATCCAAATATTCTATTCACCGAGGTTCTACCAAAATGTATAAGGACATCAAGGAGTTGTATTGGTGGCCGAATATAAAAAAAGATAATGCGGTGTATGTTAGTAAACATCTCTTGTGCTCGAAGGTTAAAGTTGAGTATCAAAAGCCGTCAGGGCTTCTACAACAACTAGAGATTCCTAAATGGAAATGGGAGCATCTTACGATGGATTTTATCACCAAATTACCCCGTACGTCACGCAGACATGACAATATTTGGGTAATTGTGGATTGAAAAAGTCTGCTCATTTCTAACCTATTAAGGAAATAGACAAGACGGAGAAGATATCGCAGTTGTACCTCAACGAGATTGTATCCTGACATGGAGTACTTGGTGTCAATTATCTCTGATAGAGATGGACGATTTGACTCCTGATTTTGGCGATCTCTTCAAGAGGCGTTGGGTTCTCGATTGGACGTGAGTACTATGTATCATCCTTAAACTGATGGTTAGAGCGAGAGAACTATTCAAACTTTGGAGGATATGTTGAGAGCGCGTGCGATAGATTTCGGTGGAAGTTGGGATACTCATCTACTATTAGCTGAGTTTTCTTACAACAATAGTTATCACGTGAGTATTAAAGCCGCTCTGTTTGAAGCCTTGTACGGAAGGAAGTGTCGATCACCCCTTTGTTGGGCTGAAATTGGCGAAAGGTAACTAACCGGACCCGAGCTTATCCAGGAAACCACTGATAAGTTTGCCCAGATTAAGGGAAGGTTGAAAGCTGCCACCAATAGACAAAAGAGTTATGTAGACAACCGAAGGAAACTGCTGTAGTTTCAGGTCAGTGATCATGTTATGTTGAAGGTGTCACTTTGAAAAGGTGTTACTAAGTTTTGAAAAGGGGGAAAGCTGAGCCCGCATTATATAGGTGCTTTCTAAGTCCTCTCTCGAGTTGGATCAGTCGCATATAGGCTTAAGCTACCACATGAATTTTAAGTGGAGTACATGACGTGTTTCATGTTTCCAACCTGAAAAAGTGTTTATCTGATGAGACACTGATCATACCTCCAGATGAGGTTCAAGTAGACAATAAATTGAGATTTATCAAGGAACCTTTAGAAGTTCTGAATTAGAAGATTCAGAAGCTTAGGAAGCGTCAGATTAAGTTGGTCACGGTTCGCTGGAATAACAAAACGTGGACCTGAGTTCACATGGGAATGATAGGACCAAATGTAACAGAAATATCCCCATCTCTTTCCATCTAGGGCGAAACCAAGACCCGTAGTGTAAAAATTTAGGGACGAAATTTCCAAAACAGAGGGAGACTGTGACACCTGGCTATTTTGAGTCAGTACCGTACTAGTGTGACACGTGTTATGAATAAATAAAGGTAATATTTTATTGAATTTGGTGTTATTTGATGGGATTTGATGTGTTGGTAAATCCAAACTTTGTTAAAAATTATGTTGGCAATAATAAGATAAACGCTTATCGCGTAACAAAAAAAATGCAAGACGACCGTTGATGACCGCCCGATTAATGTTAAAATCCCAAAAATATTCCGTTATGATTAAAATGCTATTTTATCCTATTCGTGAGGAAAAATTAATTAAAATGCTTAAGAACTCTATTTTGCGAGTCTAAACGCGTACTTTGCAATACCGCGCGTATACTGTAAAATATAGACAACGAAGCGAGTCTAGGAAAATAAAATATTGTTCAGCAATATTATGGTGGGTTTATTTTTATAGAAAAATAATTTAAAATGCCTAAAACAGAATTAAAACGCGAGATAAAATGCCCGGTAGTCAGTTAAATACTTGTATTACCTAATATACATTATACATATGCATGTATATATGTGAGATGCATGTGAGTGTGGGTATAGGTGGCGGCCAAGGGTGCCACCATTTTGCCTCTTTTCTTGCACTTTGCCAAGTGTTGAGACTACATGATTTATAATCATTAGATTTGTATGCAATCTCCATAATATCCAATTTTCTAGACCAAATCATAATTCTTCTTCTCCATCTCTCTCTAGAAACCGTAAATACATACACACATCCATTTTTGAATTTCAAACACTTTCTTGAAGAATCAAGGCCACTCCAAGGTGTTTCCATGTTGTTTTGAAGGTCCAAGAAGGTTTCCAAGGTGACTACCAAGAAGAATAAGCTCCATATCATAAAACTTTATCAAAACCCACCAAAATCATGAAGGTATAAAACTTACTTCTTAAATCATGTTCTTGATTCTTGGTGATGATGATGATAATGGAAGGTTTCTCTTAATCTTGGAATTATTCACAAACTTGAAAACTAATAAGACTTGGGTTTTAATCAAAATAAAAATGGAAGCTTGTGTGTATGAGTACATGGCCGAAAATGTGTGTATATATGTGTTAGAGTTTGAGTTTTTATTTTTGGTTTATTCTTGATTGACATGATTCTTGAAAAGTGAATGCATGCTTGATCAAAAAGGGATTTTATAAAAGTCCATATGATTAAAGATGAACATGTAAAAGTGGGTTTTTGTATGTATATGTGCACATGTGTGTGTGTCGTGTATATGTATATATGTATGCATGAATGCATGTGGGTTTTCGTTGGATGTTCATAAATGTAAGAATGTTACATGCATTTAAGTCAAGATGATTTGATTAAGATGTCTTGGACTATATGAACATGGTTTAGATGTATGATTGGATGTATTTAAGTATTGAATGAAAATAAAATAATAACCATGCATGAGATGCTTGTACATAAGTTTGCATGATGATTAAATGATCATGAGATGATGAATTTGTTATAGTATGATAAAAGTGAATGAAATCAGAATATAAACATACTAAAATGATGTTATATGATGTATTATGATGATATGAAGTTATGGCATAAGTTTGGTAGCTTTGCATGTTGTACATGTAGCTTAAAAAGTAGTAAAATGGGTGAAATTGCACAATTTATGTGACTTACATGAAATCCGCACTAACATGAGTATAAGTACCATTTTATTCAGAAATAACATGTGTTATGTTAAATATCAAGTCGTGACGATTTGGGATGATTATAGTGAAGTTCAGTACAAGACTATGTGTAAAAACCGGTAAAAATCGGCTTTTGAAGTGATTTTTATAAAACTGTTTTAGATAGGAATATAAACTGAAATTTTTGATATAAATATAAGTATCTTAACTTATATTAAGTATCCTTTGTGTTTGGCTAGTCATACGTGACTTCAGACGCCCTAAAACGTTACCGAAACGCTAAAATACGCATAATTTAATGTAAACGAAAATGGATTGTTCAAGAATGAACTTTGAGTAATATGATATGTGATTATAAGTATGTGAAATGTGATATGTGATATGTTAAGTGATGACATGATAGTAGGATTTAAGACTATGCATGTACACTTGTTCGGTTTGAAACGGTAATTCCGTTAAAAGTCACGTTAAGTATATAACTTATTTGTGGAGCATGAAAATAATATATAGGTTAACTTGATGAGTAATTTCATGTATAAATGATTTAAAATGATAAAATATATAAGTTGACAAAATACGTGTATTACGATATTCGATAAAATGTTCATGTTATGTATACATATATATATATATATTACGAAGCGCAAATCGTAGATATATTGCTTATAAACGGGTGTGGTAACGGATGTAACATAATGAGGGTCACCAATAAAATCGTTCAGTTGAAAAAATCAATTAAATAATATATATATATATATATATATATATATATATACGCCAACATAATAAAAATAAAGACTTTTTAAGAAAATCTCAAAGTTATGTGAAAATTCGAAGTATTGGAGAAATTTAGGTATTTTGTTGAATATTGGTTACTAAATCGTTCTTACTTAAATTAGGACGTGTAGACCAAATTGTGGGATCTCGCTAATATAAAAACACACCCAAAGGTGAGTGTCACTAACCCCTCTTTTTACTGTTTTATATAAGTTTTGGGGGAAGAACACACCTTAAAAGGTAATTATACGGTTTTGTATAAAATATGCGTTTAAATAAATTATTAATATATTTTCATGGAAAAGATATGGTTTTGATGAATATAAATATACTTTTCAGGGATAAACGAGTTTTGATTGATGTGTATATATGTTTCAGGGAGAAATGTGGATATTTCCGGTGTTTAGAATAAAACGACCGTGTAGATTTAAAAATGCTTAAATCTAAGTTGTGACGAATTTTCTCGATCTCAAGAGAGTAAGTATCAGAATTGGCTTACGTTTCGAAGGGGACTTCGGGAAATTCGTACAACACAAAAATTAATTTATCATTTTAGTAGGATATATATTGTTCATGACGCAGGCATTATAAGGGGCCCATTGTGGGCACTTGCGCAAATTTTGCCGTTTAATCATTATACTGTATGCATGGAATTGTTGATAGATCTAGCGGGTTGACCACGCCGTCGTGACCGGTAGCTCCGTGTTAAGTCAAGCGACGAATTTATATTTTGTATAGTCTAGCTTAGATTATACTCTTATTGTTAATATATAGCTAGTATAGTCTTGCAAACTTACGAATTTGAATATTTGATGCTAGAAATTTAATATATAAACCTTAGCAAAATGTCTTAATATCGAAGGTTTTTGGAAAATGCTTGCGATGACTGACCCTTGGATTTTTGTAAAGGAAATAAAATTGACTTTCTTAAATTATATGGATGTTTCATTATAAAACTCATAATAAGAAAGTTTTCCTTGGATGAAATTATTTATAATTTGAATATGTGAACTCACCCTCCTTTATGTTGACACTTGATTTTAACGTGCTCTTAAGGTACATGAGTTGGCTTCGGGATTTTGGCGTATCTTGTAGTAGTGATGCAATGTCATGTTTAATAATGTTTTGGATAACTTTTAAAATTGTTTGGGGCCAAATGTATTTAGATCTATAAGGATCAAGACAACTTAACTATGTTATGTTTGTGGTTTGCTATTAAACTATAAACTTTAAATTATGTTTTAGTTAAGTTGAACGTCCAAAACTAATGATGCATCGTTCACCAAGGTAGTTATGGGCACCAACTTCCATCACCACTACGCTTGTATTTCCGCTGCTATGTTTTGGGGTGCGACATTGACCTCTAGATTTTTCTCAGCAAACAACATTTTTGGACTTTGAAGATCCGCTTTCTATCATCGGTAGTCGAAACTAAGATACAAATAAAATCTTTTTGATTTTCTAAAGTTTATGCAAAAACATACTGAAAATCTTTTTGGGTTTTACTAAAATAAAATGCAATAGCTATGTACAAACATACTTACAGACATATTTTTGTGAGTTTGTGTTAGAGGATCATATCAGTCTTTGAGACAAAGCATCAGTACCGTTGACCTTGATTAAACTTTAAGTTCTAAACATATTTATAAAGATTGTCAGTATATTTCTCCACTTAAACCTCTACACATTTCTCAATTGTTCCAAGATATGTTAGGTAATTTTAAGAACTTGACTTAACCGTGTTTCCCTCCCTCAGAATAAACTCCCGTATCAAGATTCCTTAGATTTCATCTTATATGCAAATATATCTAACTGATATCTGTATCTGGGTTATGCGAGACCTTGAGAGCTCAGGTTAGTACCACCGTACAGACAAAGAGATGAAGGCTCGACTTAAAATTGATGTTCCAATTTGGAATCTTTTGACTACAATTGTTAGATCTTTCGATACTTTCAATATGTTGCAGTTTTCAGGTTTAAAAGCAAAAGTATTCTACAAGTTCTAGGTCATTGCTGACACAAAATTAGAAGAACTTGTATAATATCCTAGATATCAATTATCTATAAAAACCTAGTATCTCGTAATCCGGTAATCTCTCAAACGAAATATCGGTGTACTAAGACCATATATCTGAAAGATGTTAAACCACTAATTAAGAAGTTTTTCTTTATATTTATATCCAATATACTGAACGTGCAAAGCCTACTGACACATCATCAGTGAGTCCTGTTTAAACATTTTGACACTACATGTTTTTGTACATTTTTCAAATTTTTATATGTTTTTGTATTTTCCAAAACATTTCTTCCCCTAAAATCAAAAACATATTTTTTGATTTTTGTTTTTAAAGAAAGAAATTCTAAAACTGTATAACATGACTAAACCAATGAGGATCACGTCAACTCGTCGTCCCCCTCAAATTTAACATCTCTAGAATCCCCCTGATCTCAGATTTTCTGAGATGGTGTGGGGTTCACTGGACTATAAACCATGTTTGCGTGCTAATTGTATTGATGAGCAGTTGCAGGTGCAGCTGAGTTGTTTGGAAGAGACATGCCATAATCATAGTTTATCTTCTGAGCTTGTAGCTGAGCCTGAGTTATCGGACTGAAGACAACATTAGGATTCTTGTTCACCACGGGGTTGAAAACAAGGTTAAGATGACCTTGAGACATCAAGGCAGCATTAATATTAGTCATCGCTTCAGCAATCATGGAGTTCTTGTGGTTAAGCTCTCTTTGCTGATTGTCAACCTCACATGATTTGATGGTAGCAATAAGCTTGGTGAGTGTAACCTCATTCAGGTTTTTAATACGCTTAATCATTAAGACATCAGCATCCTAACTTTTCGGCAGCGAGTTCAAAAGTTGGAGATTCATCCCACTGTTAGTAATAGAGATGCCAGCATTTATCATCTGTGAGACTAATTTGACGAACATCCGGATTTGGTTTTCTACGGTCTCCCCATAAATGTGATTGAACGAATTGAATTGTTGGTCCGACATGTTTACCCTGCTAGCCTTCATGTCGGTGTTTCCTTCATACAGATTCTTTAGCACATCCCAGACTTCTTTCACATTTGTGCAATTTATAACAACAATCGAGATATCCGGACCAAGAGCCATAGTAAGATTTGCTATTGCCTTATCGTCTTCGCCACTGCCTTATCGTCCGTCCCCAGATAATCAGGATTCGGAATCTGAGTAAGAGGATCATCTTCAGTTGCGGAAATAATGGTTAAAACGCCAGACCCACTCAAAATAATCATCTCCATATAGCAGACTCAGAATTTTTGGTAGACTTGCCGATAATCTGATCCAATTCTTGATGCAACACCAGTCTGTGACTTAACTGCCACGAAGGTAGCATTGGCGAGATCCGCAACAGTCTAAACACCGTTCGGTTTCATCATTTTTAGTTTTACCGAATAGGAATTAAGTAATTTTTAAATAAAAGTGACAAGTCCAAAACATCCAATCCGAAATGGTCAACAGGAAAAGTCAACTCAAAATAGGGTCCAAAATGAGGAGTCATACCGGAACAGTGGTTCAAATTCGGAACAGTAACTCGCACTCGGAACAGTGATCTGAACTCGGAACAGTAACTCGAAACAGTGACTTATCCGAGATGCCTTGAAGATGACCCGAAATGCAAGCAATCTTCAACAGGAATGATCCAGAATGCAGGCCTTTGATCCAAAATGATTTGACAATTATCCGAGATGACTTAAAGATTATCCAAGATGATTTGAGTACTATCCGAAATGAGTTAAAACGTCAAGCAGAAGATCCGAAATAACTCGAATTTTCAATCTGATGATTCGAGATGATCCGAATCCAACCGAAACTTCAAAATTCTCTGAAATAATAGCAGATTAGAACAATAGCTATCCAAAACAATGTTATCAAATCTGAGCTTGGAAAATAGGTTCAAACAGGCTCTGATACCAAATGTAAGTCCCGAATAATCCATATCTCACAATATCACACGTAGTTGATTGGTGGCAGAATCACACAAACAAGCTACGAATCAAGATAGAAGAAATAAGATGAAATAGAAAGATCAACTTGCATACAAATGTGGAAATTTGTCTAATACAAGTATGAGAGAAACCACCAAAAAGCTCCTAACCCTAATACATCATTATCTATTTATAGCAAGTGGTTAGAGCATCATTAACCTAAACCCTAGGCCCAAATGCCTTCCTAAGCCCATCTATACAAGTTAGCCCCAAACTACTAATGTGACTAATGCATAAACCTAACAGGGCCTAACAGGTTACATTAAGTTGTTTGGTAACAGGTGTTTGGACTGGGATGAAGGTCTGTTTGGACTTTCCTTTTTGAGTACTAGCTCGTGGACTCTCAAGTGTTTTAGATTTATACTCATTTTTCTTGACATCAAAATTTTTGAGACAAACGCACTCTTGAGTTTTGTGATTTCTCTTCCCACATATAGTGCAATGAGGTGTAGCAACAATCATACTTGTCTTGTTTATGTCATATTCTTTTAAATGAAAACAGTCTTTAGTGACATGGTTTTTCTTTTTACAAAAGTCGCAAAACAAGTTTGTTATTTTTTCTTTCTTCTTCCCTTTTTCAACCTTTTTGTCAACAGATGTTATAACATCTGCTGGAAAGTCTTTTAAGGGAATGATTTTCACTTTAGGTGCTTTCACACCCTCAATGGTTGAGAAATCCATTGGCTTAAAATTTTTAAGAATGTCACGTTCAACTGATGATGTTGGTTTGAATTGATATTTTTTTAGTTTCCTCAAAGGTTGAGGATCCTTCATATCTTTCCAAAACAATTTTCTTTCTATTTGGTTCTATGACTTTAATTTCTTTACCAGCCATGTTGGTAGGAATGATTTCAACAAAACCAGAATCATTTACAGTAGTGTTTTGATAAATTTGTCATTTTTGCAAAAACCTATGCCAAATTTTACATTGCTTTTCATCTTTTTTTCCAACATCAACTCATAACCATTGCAGGACTCTACCCATTTTTCACATGTGATATGGGAAGATTCAAGCTCTTTTTTACAACTATGATATTTTTCTATCATTGTTTGGAGTTGATACTTGGTTATGCTTGCATGTTTGAGATTGCTTGCTTTCACTTCCTTTTTCAAACAATTTTGATTTTAACCCTTTAACAAGTTTTTCAAACTGAATTTCATCATCAAAGATCTTGTTCCTAAGGTTTTTATTCACCTTTTTAATGTTAGAAAAAGTAATAATACATTTGTCAAAACATAAGTCTTTAAGGACATGAGGTGACACCTTGGCATCAGCCATCATGGCACAATCACAATTTCCTTCACAAACACTAGACTCCCATGGGTCTAACAGAGGATTCACAACTTCTTCATCAACCTTTTCTTCTGAAACATCTGTTTCAATATTATCACGAACCTCATAAGAATTGGATACAAGTTCCTTAGACTCTACCCCTTCCAATATTGTCTCTATTACCATAAAACAAAAATCATCATGTTTCTTTTCAAAATTGGCAACTAGGGCAAAATTTTCATTTGTAAGTTCTTCAGGTAAGCTGCTCCAATCAACAAATCCTTGTGTGAAAAAGCTCTGTTGACTATTTTCCGCTGGAGCAGAGGTTTGTGCAGCTGGTTGCACTTGAACGTAAGGGACTGGGGTTTGAACATACTGAACTGGAATAGTGGTTGTAGGGTGTGCAAAGTGAGTAGTGCTTTGCATGTGTGGAGCAGGGGTATATTGGGTATAATGGACAATGTTTTAAGTGTTTCGAGGTCTAGGACTTGGATGTGTGACAATAGGACCACTTGTTTGGCTTCTACACTCTCTAGAAAAATGGCTTAACCTATTACACTTGTAACACTTAATTTAGATTTATCCAACCAGGCTTTCAACCCTCCATGCAACCTGGAAATTTTCTGCCAGTTCTTTTGTAAAATTTGCTAGTCCTAACACTTAGCAAAACAAGTTGGTGCAAAATGTCCATTTCTTCCAAATCAGTAGGGTCAAAATGTTGAAGATCATTTAACTCAAAAGATAAGTTGTCAGAAACTTGGTTTTCCCCATTTGCTGCAAAAGCATAATTGGTGAGTAAGGGTTAGGATTAAATCCTCCATAAGAAGTTTCCATGATCCTTACTTCCACCAGATGTTTCCATGAAGTTGAGTAAACTCACACCACTTTTAAAACCAACAGAGTATCTTATTACAAAAGCAATAGTGTCCCATTTATTTGGTAATGTTCTTAGAAAATGGCTAGTCAAGGTTGAATTAGGATAACTAACATTTACCAGTTTTAATTCACTTATTAGACAACTAAACCTTTAGAATTATTGAGTTAATGATTCTCCTTTAACGTGACAGAATGTTTCATACTGTTTGTTTAAAACTTCTCGTTGTTTTCGATAACTTCCTCTGTACCTCCAAACTGCTCTTTTAAAGCATCCCACAACTCTTTAGCACTGTTGCAATGCAATAGGCTAGCATAGATATCATTCGGCAAAGCCGTATCAAGGATACTAAATTCCTTGGCATCTAGCTTGATTTTCTAAAACTCTTGCTCAGAGTAGTTTTCCAGCTTCTTTGGTACTTGAACCTTGGGGTCTTCAGCACTCAGCACCATCGGAACATGTGGTCCGAAGATAACTGATTTCCAACAACCCGGGTTATGTTGAGCAAGTATGTTACCCATCCGACATTTCCAAATGTTATACTCCGATTTGACAAGTATCGGAGGTTTGTACAGAGTACTAGTGTTTTGTGGATCTTGTGCATTTTGAGACAATTTTTATTGTTTACAAACAAGTTTTTGTTTAAAATACTTTTGAACGTAAATAAACTTTTACTTTGTTTTCAATTCAACAAACAAATGATATCAGAAGTAGGAGCTAATCTGTTTATATCAAATTGATTGTTTTGATCGAATTTGATCGACCAAACTCTAATACCAATTGTAAGGATCAGAGTTTGATTGTTGTGAAAGTTAAGATGAAGTATGCAGCAGAATAATTAACTTTTTAATCACAACAGTGAAGATACTGCTTTCATCAACATACTTTTATAAATTCAATGATTCACGTATGCAAGAAGAATTACAACTCCCTCTCAGCCTGATTACTCTCTGTTTGTTCGTACAAAAATATCAAGATGGAAAGTGATAAATAGAATAGTACAAGCACTGTTCTATTTATAGTACAAACAAAACATCTGAAGAATCTAAGCTGGCCTCACCTAGACAACGACATCTAACAGCCTAACCAACTCCTAAAATCTAATTTGGCCTAAGCACTTTTACATTGAAAATACATGTAAACTATGTTGATAAATATCTATTGAGAATCCTCTGTAGAGCGTTATCCTCTGTTGGTCTTTAACATCTATTGATCCATAGTAGACCTTAGCTTCATCAGACTTTCTCTTCATCAGCAGAGGTTATCTTTGGCAAACCTTTGGCTTTAAGTAGAGTTTGTCTTCAATAGATCTTATGAACAGACTTTGGCCTAGGCAGACTTTAGAGTAGCAGATGTTGTGTCTTTGCCTTTGGGAGGAGCAAATCTTCAAAGCACTGTTTATTTGCAGTCAGAGGTTGTAGACTATTTTGGCTTTCCAGTCATCTGTTCTTTTGTGAGGTCCACTATATCCAATAGCATCACGGCCAAATATCATGTATCCAACATGCCTCTTTGCACGCTACCAGTCAAGTCCTAGAGTGTTACATTTGTTGATCGTCAAAAGGATCCTTCAATACTTAAAAGGTTGCCCAAACACCGGCTTGTGGTATCCACAAACAGACGACTTCAATCTCATAGGATACTCTGACTCTGACTTTGGGTGTTGCAAATTAAATACTAAATCTACAACTGATGGTTGCCAGTTCTTTGGAACACGATTAGTAACATGGCAATGCAAGAAGCAAACTACGGTCGCTCTCTCTACTTGCAAAGTAGAAACGTTTCAGCTTCTAGTTGTTATTCCCAAATCTTGCGGATACAACAGATGAGAGACTATGGATTGAAGTTTCTTAATATGCCTATATATATAGATAATGAGGCTGCCATTAACATAAGAAAAGTGTGATTCAACACTCTAAAAGTAAATGCATAGAAAAACGACATCATTTTATCCGTGACTACTACGAGAAAAAGTTTATTGGTATTGAAAAGCCACACTAATGAACAGAAAGCAGACTTTTACACAAATCCGTTTGATAGAGAAAAAATTTAAAATCTTTTTAAATTATACGGGATGAAAGATCTGACATCAAGGGGGACAAAGAGGTTGAAGCCGAGATGGATGACGAATTGAAGTATTCCTCATCAGTTTGTCTAGTTTTTAGTTTTCAAATTTTTTCTTTAAAAACAAAAATCCAAAAATATATGTTTTTGATTTTTAGGGGGAAATATGTTTTGAAAAATACAAAAAAAATATAAAAATTTGAAAATGTACAAAAACATGAAAAAGACAAAAAAAGTTTTCGTATAAAAGAGGAAATGATAGTACGTACATCAGTGGACTATCATAGTATGCTTAATAAATATAGTGTCAAAATGTTTAAACATGTCTCACTAATGATGTGCCAATAGACTTCGCACATTTAGTAAATTGTGGCTTAGCATAAAGAAAAATTTCTTAATTAGTGGCTTAACATCTCTCGAATATATGGTCTCCGGATTTTGAGATACTAGGTCTTTGTAGATAATTGATATCTAGGGTATTATACTAGTTCTTCTAATTTTGCATAAGCAATGGCCTAAAGTTGTTGAATTCTTTTGCTTTTAAACCTTAAAACTGCATTAAAATTGAACTATCTAAAGATTTGACAATTGTAGTCAAAAGATTCCAATCATAGAACACTACTTTTAAGTCGAGCCTTCATCTCTTTGTCTGTACCGTGGTACTAACCTGAGCTCTCAAGGTCTCGCATAACCCAGATACATATATCAGTTAGATATATTCACCTGTAACATGTAATCCAGGGAATCTTGATACGGGAGTATATTCTGAGGTAGGAAACACTGTTAAGTCAAGTTCTAAGACATCTAATTACCGTATCTTGAAACAATTGAGAAATGTGTAGAGGTTTAAGTGGACCAGTATACTAACAATCTAAGTGAATCTGTTTATACCTTAAAGTTTAATCAAGATCAACGATACTAGTGATAAGTCTCAAAAACTGATATGATCCTCTAACACAAACTCACAAAAAATGTCTGTAAAGATGTTTGTACATAGATATTTCATTTCAAAAAAACCCAAAAATATTTTAAGTGTGTTTTAGCATAAACTTTGAAAAAATCAAAAAGAGTTTATTTTCATCTTATCTTTCGACAGCCGATGATGGAAAAACTGATCTTGAAATTGTTTGAAAACATCAGTTTGTTCACAAAGTGTTCAACCAAGGTCATTAACTTGGACTTGGCAGACAAATCAGTTAACCAGGGTCATTAACTTGGACTTGGTCAACTGAGTGGGTCGTTAAAACTGGTAAAATGTTCAAGAAGTTGAAAAAATTGAAAGTAAGAGTTCACTTAGCACGAAGTAAGGAATTCACTTCGCACCAAGTCAGAATTCACTTCATATGAAGAGAGATCCTCAACCTATATATAGGTCACTTCACACGAAGTGACTCATAACTATTCCACATTCTACTCTGAACGAACTTAAAATTGCAAAGTGAACGACGAAGTGTTGCCCAAATCTTGATTATGGTGGTTGATTGGCACACCACTTACAATGCCTAAGGTAGAATGAATAGATTTGAACCTTAATTTGAATGAATTAGACTTCTTGAACCTCAACTCTTAGATCTACAATGTTTGGACCATAAAAACTTAAAATTGAACATATCCACATGTTAATCGGTGTTGTTAGTATCTTATACAATCATCAATTTCATTAAAAACATGCAATCATTATAGCCAGAGACCCTGTTGTTTTCTTGCTGATATCTATAGGTTTGCTTTTAACTCTTTTAATCTTTTTGGCGGCACATATGGCTCATCTTCATCAGCAGTCTTTTTCTTTCTATTGGAAGTCTGTCTTTTAGTAGAAACAAATTTTGGTGCAATTGGTGCTATTCTTATCATAACATCTTTGTCACTTGCAATCGGGAGTCTCATTAGGACTACACTCATCATCACCTTTCTTAATGTTGTGGTGGTGATGGTGGGGTTTGAATAGGCATAACCACTTCTGCTTCAACATTCACTATAACCATCTCTTTACCAGGAAATACTGGATCAGCCCCAGCAGTTGTTGACTTTAGATACTCTCTTCTAGCTTTCTTTATAGCCGGAGACCTTGTTGTTTTCTTATTGATATCTGTATGTTTGCTTTTAACTCTTTTAATATTTTTCAGCGGCACATATGGCTCATCTTCATCAACAGTCTTTTTCTTTCTCTTGGAGGTCTGTTTTGGTAGAAACACATTTTGGTGCTATCGGTGCTATTCTTATCGAAACATCTTCATCACTTATAATCAGAGTCTCATTAGGACTAGAATCATCGTCACCTTTCTCATGATATGAAGTAGCAGAAAACACTCCAGTTTCAACATTATCGAATTCGACATTTTCGTCAATCTCTATCTCTTCATCAAATACTAAAGTATCAGCTTTCTTTGACGCTGTTTTTCTCTTAGTAGCTAGCTTTTTTTTTCTTATCCTCCTTTTCATACCAACTGCTTCTCTTTAGAATATACTCAGACAAACGTTCATCTTCATCATTTTCATAATTGCTACCATCTTTCCTCCAACGACCCTTAGGCGGTGCAACATAATCTTTATCTTTTATTACCCCGAATAATTTCTTTCCAACCGGTTTTGTTGTTTGTTTTAGATACTGATTCAAACGGATTAAAGATAGACTCGATATGTTCCAAGATTAACTTGTATTTTTCATCTTTCACAAGATCTGGAAATTGATAGTCTAACATCATCTATACAAAACGTGGATATATATAGTGTTGTGTGTTCATAGTTTTATAAGTTTTGGAGTTCCCAGATGGGAAATGCTGGACAAATTTCTCCAGCTTGTAAAGATGTATACTCTTTTTATATGAATGAATCATTCGACTTATGACTGCTTCTACTCCATTCTTAATAACATTCTACCGAATTAGTTCTTTTCTACCCAAACTTTCATCTAATCCCACCGGTTCCTTGACTATCAAGTGGTATCATAGCTACGGTACCGATTCAATTGATCTAACAGTTGATTAAATCACCTATGCTCATCAATTATGGAGTTTTTATGGGTTTTAGTCGTAAATCATCTAAATAAAGGACAATCCATGGACAAAATTTAAAATTGAAACCATAGGATTGTTTAGAAACGAAATTCGACCATGTCTGTGAAAGAATCATCATGAAATTCGAATAAATAAACATCCTGGATCGAAAAATGTGATCATCATGGGACTACCTTCGCACAAAGATACTATGTTCGCACGAAGGTACCACCTTCGCACGAAGGTAGTTAGTTACCCTCGTATGAAGGTACCTAAAATTACCCTCGTACGAAGGTAAGTTACCCCGTATGATGGTAACAAAAATGGCTAAAAAAGCCATTTTTTGATCGTGGTGATCAGACGAGTGTCTAGAAAAATTTGGTGATTGAAATTTGTTTTCGAGATTTTAACGACAAATACGGGCTGTTCGGGGACACCGTTGAGGGTTTCAGAGAACAGATTTGATGATAAGATCACAAAGGGTTGAAAATAATCGGCTAGTCACAGATACTTGTGCCAAAAGATTACCATTTGGTATTGTGACTATGAATGGGCTTTAAAAGAAAATTCCGCATTAATGAAAAATGCACTTTTGTGGACCAAAATGACATATTTTCCGCATTGTGGAGTTTTTTTAGAGAAAAGAGTGGATTGTATTTGCCAAGTTTGAGGGGGAAATTCAGTGATAAGTTTTAGAGAGGTTAGAATTTTCAAAAATAAGGGGAAAAAATTTCATAGAATATATTGAAATTCTGGCATTTTTTAAATTCGCGACGTGCATTTGAGTGGTTCCAACTTCAGATTATCCGGGGATACATAAGATCTGGATTCGTTAGTTTGTGATCATAGGAAGTTCAGAGTTTTTGGATCATGATACATATTGATGTGTTAGTAGGATATAATCTAAAATGTTAGAATGGTTAATCTTGGAGTAGAGGAATTGGTTTTCGAACTAACCGTAGGGAAATGATGATGTTTGTTAATTAAGTTGCTGTCGGGACTAACAGAGAATACTAAACATTTGTTACTGTGACTAAAGATCAAGAATGTGAATCTGATCATGGAAGAATGTTTCTTTGATCTGATTATGTTACTAGATGATTTGTTATCCGATGAAGATTTGTTGATTGAAGAAATTACCGTTTTGCTGATAATTATTTAGGAGTTTGCATAAACGTGATTACGGAGAATGGTATTTCAGATTTTTGCGGGTATTCACAGACTTGAAGTTTATCAGTGTGATGTTCGAAGTTTTTGTCAATTGCCGATTGGGTTTTTGAAGATCAGAGGATCGAGCAGTGGAGTGCGCTAAAACCAAACACGAATGTGCTTAACGTAGAAACAGAGATGTTACTTTGATCTGATTGTGTTACTAGATGATTTGTTATGCGATGAAGATTTGTTGATTGAAGAAATTACCGTTTTGCTGATAATTATTTAGGAGTTTGCATAAACGTGATTACGGAGAATGGTATTTCAGATTTTTGCGGGTATTCCCAGACTTGAAGTTTATCAGTGTGATGTTCGAAGTTTTTGTCAATTGCCGGTTGAGTTTTTGAAAATCAGAGGATTGAGCAGTGGAGTGCGCTAAAACCAAACACGAATTTGGTTAACGTAGAAATAAAGATGTTACATCAATCAGTTTCTAAGTTGGTGATTAGTTGTGAAGATTAAAGTTAAACAAAATCAGAGGAGGTTGGGAACCGTGCAAACAAAGACCTGAAGATTCATTCCTGGGGGAATTTGTGCATAATGAAGATAATGCAAACCCGAATCATCAATCAAGGGGGGATCAATTGAAGATTTCAAGGATGTCTGATTGAAGTTGCAGAATATTCAAACACGGCTCTCATATTTCAAGATTAAGATCAAGATTAGAAAGTGATGTACACGGCGGAAATTGTTGGTGCATATTCCGTGTGTCCGCCAAAGTGCAAACAGGCTAGATAGAGCGCGTGTGAATCTTGTATAGATGAGATACGAACACATGATTTAAGTGCGGATGAGAAAGGTGTTTAAGTGTCACTTCGTACAAAGGTAACTACTTCATACGAAGTTAAAACTCTCAGTTCACGCGAGGGTAAGCGTCTATATATAGTGTCGTGTGTTCATAGTTTTATAAGAGTTGGAGTTCCCAGAGGGGAAATGTTGTCCAATTTCTCTAGCTTGTAAAGATGTGTACTCTTTTGGTATAAATGAATCATTCTACTTATGACTGCTTCTACTCCATTCTTAATAACATTCACCATCTAATCCCGCCGGTTCCTAGACTATCACACTGTCCATCCGTCACCACTGTCAAACCACCACAGCCGATACACCACCATCTAACCCTCACTACCATCAAAACCTCACCACCGTCAAACCCTCACTATCATCAAACACACCACCACCATCAAAAACCACAAAAGATTACAAAAAAAAGGAAATATGAAGATTCAACAACAAATTAAAGGGAGTAACTAACCTCTTGTGAAAATCCATAGCATTTAGTTTGATACGAGAGAGATAGTATATGGGAGAGAATCTATGTGTGTTTTTCTGGTTTTTGGTGTGTGTGTGTGTTTGAATTTGGTTTGATCGTCCCCCCTTTAGTGAAGATGAAAAGCTATATTGATCTATACGTCGTTCATTGCCCTATATGCGTTGTAGGTCCACCAAAGGCTGCGTGTTGGATAATTATGAGTGTCGTATAGGTCCAGGTATACACGACATACTGGGCAATGAGTGGCATATGATATCTTTTTTTTAAATTGTGTTGTAAATAAGGGTTTTATATTATAAAACAATCTAATCAACAGTTTTTATAAAAAAAGTGAGCCGTAAACTATATTTCAAAGATTATATAATGCAAATAACAATTTTTTAACACGTAATACTATAATTAAACAATTTTAAGAGTTACAGTGAATACCTAAAAATAGTTAATGTAGTCTCTTCAATATTACCCATTAGTGCCCTACCCTGTGTAATACTAGACATGTACACTATCTCCCATTCTATAGCTTCGCTACTTTGGTATATACTCCAAAGTCCATCAGTGCTAGCATCAGACAATCATCTACTAACTTAACCATGATGAAATGGCCATCTTCCACATAAGCAATCGATAAAACAGAATGGTTTGGGTAAATCTCCAGACCATGAACATGGGGAAGAAATTTTGACAACCACCATTGCTTAAATGATGAACAATCACACCAAATTTCTGAGCCACCAACAATCCCGCGTAGGGCAACAACATCCAGTATGGTTTTGGTGCAGGTTCCACATTCAACCAGTTTAGTGATTGATATACTGTATTGTAACATCCCAGATCAAAAGCATCAAAAATAGGCCACCACTGGTCTTTGTTAATGAACATCTCGTCGAGCAGCTATTGGCAGACCCACATCCACTCATTCTACTCCAACCCTAGACCCATAGCCGGATCAAATCTAGAGTTACCGTCTTGTTGGGCATCTTCCGTAAGTGTTATGTATCTCCAATACATAGATGGAAGCCAATTCTTTAAACAACAGATCTTGTGTTTGTACCAGTATTTGCCAAATACATAGTGGAAAATCTTTATCAAGGAAAATGTATGTTTGTGCGTATGTATGTATGTATGTATGTATGTATGTATGTATGTGCGTATGTATGTATGTATGTATATATGTATGCACATTTGTATGTATGTATGATTGTTTATGTATGTGTCTCCCACCAGTAGTGGAAAATTTCCATTTGGGATTGGAATTGTCCTTTTAGCTTTAATTGTCATTGAACGATTGCGTTGCGCAGCTGGCTTTTGAGTGTCCTCGTTCCTTTGTGATTGGGATTGAGTATCTTTACGTCTCCTAGTCTCCTCCTTCTTTTGTTGTGCTTTCGTAGTTGGGCGCCCACGGGTATCTTATTGTACCTTAGGCAATTGATGGTCAGTCATACTTGGATTCACTTCCGCCTTTATCTTCGACAACATACTTTTTAACACTAGCGGTGGTTGCACCTTTAGTTGTGGTGTGACTTTATCCATTTCCTCTTGAAGATTATTATCGTCTTGTTTAAGTTTTTATGTTGCTAAATCAAGTTTTGTCCATAATTTGTCTATCGCCGCAAGAGGAATTTTGCAATATGTATTTCAAAACTCATAGTTAAAAGGATGTGGGGTTGGGGATTCATATGAAGTATAATAATCGGCTGAAACCTGCTTTTTTACTTGTATTTTCCACCACTCCATCTGAAAAGCACATGGCTACCCACATCCCGTAGAAAGCTGGTGGCCATAAGTCCCCCTCTCCCCGCAACACATCTAGCTTTTTCTTATCCATAAACACAACATCTAACACTTTTGGGAAACATTACCATGTCGCTTATCAAAGAATGATATTTTGTGGTCTGCCATTTGCACGGACCAGCTATCTTGAAAACTGAGGTTTATTTGTTATGCGTTGTGACTCTACAGCTTTGTTAACAAGCCACACAAGTCTATGGAGCGAGCTATTTGGCCCCTTAAGGTATCTCTTAAACTTAGCATGCTGGCTTTCAACTTTGTTGGTTGTATGTTCACCAAAGTTAGGGCTTGTGTAAGTCCAGGCGGAAACAAACCTTTCTTTATACTCTTTCAACCAGACATCATACAAATACTCTAAAACTCCTAAAAAAAATAGAATATAGCGATTTGTCATGTTTGTTTGTGTTTCGTTCAAAAATGAACAAGATCAATTTATTGACCAAATTGAGAAAGTGAGGTGAGGTGCTCTTGAAAACGACGGAATATATGTTGAGGATCTTGAAGTAAGTGTCAGGATTCTTGGTTTGTGAAATAGGTTGTAGGGTAATTGAGCTTGGTAAAGTAGTTAAAATGGGATGAATTAAGTATAAACGCAATAAATAAATACGAACACATGTGGTATATTATGGGAAAAGCCCTTGATCTCTTTGAAATATGATCTTCGGCACAAAAATCCCCAGGCGGTGCTGGAAACTACCTAGCTTCAGTACATTATGAACTTGAACAAAATTACAATTGAGAGCTTGATCGATCATAATCTCAGTGTTCCAGAGCTTGTTGCGATTGTAGTGAGTGTGTATATTGTGTAAGATGTGTTTCCTAAAAAGATTCGATCAACTTTTATAGTAAAGAAACTAAAAAGTATCCTAACTATAACTCCCATTTTCCTGGATCCTAAGAAGACCGAGTAAGTGAACATTACAGCCCTTCCAGCCTTATTCGACACGTTTTCTCGAACGTCTTATACGACATATCCGGAACCCTTCACCTTGTGACCGTTGTGAGGGAATATTCCTATGCATAATTCCTAAAAGGGACAAGATATTCGTTAGTAATACCGAGTCTTATGATCCTTAGTCATGTCAGGATACTGTCGTATGCTAAAGACATCAGGATCCTGAGTATAAAAAATCTACCCCTATACAGTGTGTATGTACGCATGCATGGTTTAGGGTTTAGGGTAATATAATATGTACCTGATCAATCATTGTCAATCAGTAACCTATAGAGCTGCTCAAAGTTCTAATTGTATAGCGTTGTAGTAGGAGAGCTACATAGTCAATGTCATGAATGCTTGAATATTTTCTAGTCTTCATTTGTAAATTTTTCCTTGTAGTGTTTTAGAATATTCTATGAGATGTGCCACCTACATAGCAATTTGGATGCTTTTGGGAATACTTTATTGTAAGCATTCATCAAAGTTTGATCCCTACATGTTATTATCACACGCTGCCCATACACTCTAGCAACAATTCTTTGAGCCTCTGTAGGACCAATAAGAAGTTATCTTGTTTTTCTTTAGAGACAAACGCATGTGCGATACAAAACAACTTGTGCGTCGATGTTAGACCCACAAGTTGAACAAACAGAAGTTTATACTCAATCGTTTTGTAGGTAGCATCAATCATCAGCACATGTGGGAATGCACGCCACAATTTCGACGAGTACCAATGATATAAAAACCCTCATCGAGCGCATTTGTGGAGGGATTCACCTGGGTGAAGTAAACGTACCTTTCTTCATGCAACATGCTCTCCCGTTGGAGTTCGATCGCCGTACATTTTGAGTTTAATCTTTTTATCATGTTTTGCACGTCTCGCAGAATGCACACACTGTGTGGGTTTTGTTTTTCTAGGGATTAAATGTATGTTTGAAGGCTCCATGCATGTTTTGAAGATAAAGTCTTCCCACCAGTAATTCTTCATCTTGGGTCAGCCTCCCGCAAACGCATGACCCTCGAGAAATTCTGCAGGTTTATGGTTATGTTTCTTTGATTCACCACTAAGCTCCAAGTGCCACTACTTGTGTCCATTTTCCCTATAAGCTTAAAAGGATAACCAAGCTTTTTGCTACCAAAATGCCGAATTGTGGCTTTACTTTTGGGTTCGCCTCCACGGTCGCATTGCAACCATATCTTCACTGTCCTTGCTAACGAACCTTTGCCCTTTTTTTCGTTTGTGGGGGCATATTGACGTAACCTTTCGCAAGTTCTCTTTTGTAAACCAAAGTCTTCAACTCCAAGAGTGACCTAGATACTTGAAACAACGTTACATTAGAATTATAAAATCACCTAATACATGCTACTATAATCTATTTATATCACCTAATACAATGTCAAACCTAATAAACATTATATATGACGTATAACGCGTATACAAAATCAACTTTCTCTCTCTAATGTCTAATAAACTTTATATACATGACGATTAACACGTAAGTGACGTGAATGTCATACTTTTTCAGGTTTTTACTGGTCCTTAGCACTTTCGCCGCCGTTACCACCTTCGTCCTCGTCATGATCACATTCTTCGAAGTGCGTAGCACCTTCCTCAACTTCGTTATTAGCTTCCTCGAAGTCCTTAGCACCTTCCTCGTACTCTTTCTTGTGTTGTTTTTCCACATGCGAATGGTAAGTCCCGTATGCGAACTGCGGATAGCTTTGCACCATGTAAGATGGTTTTGCCCATCTACGAACTCCTGAAACAACTTAATGGTGAACTTTAATAACCAAAACAACATCACAACTTATTGAGATTATTTACCTAGTTCAAACAGGCAACACGGGCCGCACATTCTCGTCATCACGTCTAAGCACGGACACAACCTCCTCCTCACCTCGTTCAACGCTAGAAACCAACCGCTTCCGGAGACGTATTACCAGTTCGAATCTTCGCCAAAAAAATAACCAATGTCCCAAGGCGGCATCATGATACGAAAGGTTTGATAGACTGTTTAGCATGTGAATTTTCGTTTGAATTAAATGGTTCCCTTATGCTTGGATTTAACAACGTTCTCAACCTATACATCGCGTATAAGTCAAAGAGCGTCGTACATGGGCACCTTTTCAGACTTTTCAGTCTGAACTCCTTGCAATGTTAGTGAGTATACCTTAAATTCCTCGCACATCGTACCTATACATTGCTCATTGCTCTATATGCGGCGTATAGTGTTTAATTCAACTACCACAATTCTATATGTCGCTCATTACTCTATATGTGACGTATAGAAATACTTTTTCTGACGCATTTAATGCATTGAACCCCTATACATCGCTCATTGCTCTATACACAGCGCATAGGGGGATGTACACCTAATTTTGGGGGATGTACAAATACCCTCACCCAATTTATAATAGTTCTTGAGAGGAAAGAAAGCTAAAATTTTTAAATTTGACATTTTAATAATGAGACATAATTTCTCAAGGGACCAAGCTGGAGTCGTGTATGTCAAGATGGCCCTGTGTCATTTGAAGGCAAGCATGATGCTACTTCTGCAAAGTTTTCTTTCCCACATGTTTATTGTCTTTGTTATCGCTGTTGCTAAATTAATGTTTACACATGGATAGCAAACATGAAGCCGCTAATGCTTATGCTAATGTAAGTCACTTATACATTATTGAAAACAAACACAAAAGCATTTGCTTTGCCATTCTTGCAAATTTAATAAATAAAATATTTTACCCTTTCAACACCTTCCTATCAGAAATTGTGATCATAAAGGCTATATTTATGTCAAGTTTGCAGTAATTAGTTAAATGTCACCAGGTTTTGTTATCATTTAAGCAACCTTACTAAGTGAACGAATGCAGTTTAAATTTTATGATATTTAGAAAAATAGTAGTACTAAGTAATCGCCATTTAGAAAAATAACACAAAATCCGTGTGTACTTCACTCCTAGAGGTTATGTGTCCATAAAGTTTATGTGGATGTTACCTACTTGCATAATATCTACAATATTAAAACTATATGTTTATTAAATCATATTATTTAGAAACATTAAGGTATTATTATCTTCCCAGCGTAAATTTATCCATGTAAACTTCAAAATACCTATCGATCAGTTTTCAAATATAAAAATTTTGATATGCAAGTAACACATGGTTAGACATGTTGAATAAGAACTCATTTTATGTTGTAGTGGAAATCAATCATGTAATACTTGCATTAAACTAAAGGCAACTTTCACTGAAATTGATCAAATTAATAGATTCATTCATTTTCAATACATAAGTACTATGAAATACTATTAACATAGTAATACATATCTTTAATACATATCTTCATGTAGCTTATAGAAAGAATTTAGTTAATTTGTGCAGAAAAAAGTTACTTCTAAGTGTTATTCAATTCAATAAACATGTAATGGAAAACAAATAATTATTGTGTACCTGATAAGCCAGTAACCGCATCAGAGAATGAAGTAGACGTCATGTTCGTCAGATTTGTCGAGTTCCCCTTTAGGGGGTACAGTTCTCTGATGGGTTTAGGTGTTCTTGATGAACACAATTATGAGAGAGAGAGAGGGGGGTCGAGACTAATAGTGATGATGTTATTGTGTTTTTGTCTAACCCTAATCTCTTTTGTTATCTCTCTATATATACATCTAAGAGGAAACTCTTAATTAGTTAATAAGGGTAATATGGTCCATCAACAATTACAAACTAATATATAATAAGGTATAATTTAATATTTTGATCTATTATTATATAAATGATTATAATGGCCATATATAAATAATTACATCATTTAACTATTCTTACATTATCCCACTTGGCCGAGTAATCATTTATTATAAGCATTAGATAAGGCTGATCAGGAGTTAACACTCATGTTTGCTTTAAACCAAAACCGTAGCAGAGAAATACAACCGTTGAGTCAGTATTCAACTCAGGACCCCATTAGTCATACTATAATGTCAATTTAAAACCTGATCAAAATTTACAAAGTAAGCCCTTTAAACATTTGATTTGCATAATAATTATCTATATGTCATTATGCGTGCATAACATATCTTAGAGACATACAAAATCAAAATTGGTGAGGAAAATTAATAGTTAATCGTTCATAGTATGATATGCAGTTGTACATAGTCATTAATAAACCCGTCATTATTATAAGCGCTTACATAATAGTTATTGATGATAGACTTTTAGTTATAGGATCCTTAAACATATCATTAATGTATTCGATACAAAGATTTAGTTCCCTCAATTTATTCTTAAACAATATTGTATAGAAATTTAATGAAGCACCTATCGGACTGTCACTATTCAAGAAATAAACGTAGCTGACTTTATCACAGTATGTCTTCAATATATTATTTATATGGAGTTAATAAACTCATGAGTACACTGATAAGTTTTCAACAACATTTAGTAACCATTGATTTGTGATTAGCAACATATTATGTCACTATAACTTAGGTTGTTATTATCAGTTCATTATGACTCTTCCATGAAATAGAATTTGTATGCTGACATAAGAATATACCCTCAAATTACATTTTTATCATCTTTGAGTATTACAAAGTTACAATAATTAACAGGTTTAAGTCCTCACTTCTTCTTTAAGTTATAGTATCTCGTTCCCTTTAGAGATATTTTAATACTCCATAAGTTGCTTCACTTTAATCTAGACATATCTTGTATGTTGCAATTTGAGTAATATCTGAATGAGTATAGACTTGTACTTACATAAGGCTTCTAATTAACGAAGCACAAAGATATAATCTCATTGATCCTATTATCCTCTAAAGTAGAGCAATATTGTTTGAAACATGTATAAGGACCCATTTTAAGGTGAAACTTATGGAACGAAACTAGTGTCCCATTTCGGTCTATCTTAGTATGTTATCATATCTATCATATAAGAGATATCTCTGAGATCTATTATATCAAAGAATGTGTTAACAATGCTTTGACTTATGTAACATATATGTTAGATCCTAGAAGTGTGAGACTGAAGCATCAAATATACACAACAGTCTATGGTAGTTAACTGGGGTTAACTGGGTTAGTTTGTATTAGGTTTGGACCTTTATAGGTCATTTGGGCATGCCATAGGCCATGTGGGCCAGGCAAGCCCATAGGCAAGCCCATTAGGGTTATGCCTTACCGTAGGTATATAAGCTTAGCTTATTCATTGCTAGGGTTAAGATTTTGAGATTTCTCTAGAGAGAACCTTCATCTTGTACCAGATGATTTTTCTTGTTCAAGTAATAGAATCTTGTGCAAGGTGTTAAAGTGAATTCGTATTGTTCTTCATCATTTCGGTTTGCTTGAATCATCACCAAGTTTGGATTCCGCCCATCCTTGGTGATCGTGTGATATTAGTGTTAGATCAGGATTATCGGGACTTACTAGTGGTACCAGAGCCTGTTGAACCTGTTTTCCAGACTCAGATCTGATATTACACGATTATGTTCGGTTTCTACTGAAGAACATGAAGAACACGAAGAAGATTCAAGCATTTCGGATCAACATTCAAGGATTTCGGATTTTCTGGTTGCATTTTGGATTAATTTTGGATTAATCTGCTGCATTTGGGATAAAGATCTTGAATTTCTGATAGATTTTGGATAAATCTTCAAGGATTTCGGATAAATCTTCAAAGATTTCGGATTTTCTTCAAGGATTTCGGATTAAGCTTCAAGGATTTCGGATAATCATCAAAGATTTCGGATTCGTAACTGTTCTGAATTCGGATATACTTTCATTCCGGATCAGGCTCTTATTCCGGATCTGTTTCTCCATTTCGGATTTATCCGAGTTACTGTTGTTGTGTATCTGATAGCATTCCGGATTACTGTTCCAGATTCCCGCTGTTGCTATATATCAGATAGCATTCCAGACTGAAACAGTGCATCTCCGATTCCATCTCGGATACTGTTCTGAATCACCATCTCGGTTAGCATCTCGGATCACTGTTTGAGATTCCATCTCGGATTGTGAATCCGAGTTACTGTTCCGAATTTGGTATTGTTCCGAGTTGCAACTAAAAAGGTGGAAAGTTAACCAGCTGATGTAACCGGAGTTAAACGTTTTCATGCACATAAGTTGATCCACAGGCAATCTTAACAAACCGGTTGCACGGTTAGACTCGGGTGAAAAAAAAGGCACGAAAATTCCTAAAATCACCATCGGACATTATATATCATTGGAATCGTATCGTCGAGACGAGTCTAACGGTAAATTTTGGTAAAACAGTTTCTGGACATTTTTTATCGTGTTTACCAATCCGGTTTCGATTATCCGAAGATGTTTGCAGCCCAGGCTCAGCACTCGAACATAGCTCTCAGTACAGCACAAAATCAAAACCCGAGCCTGTGAGATGAAGTGAAGGAAAAGCTGAATGAGTTTATCGAAGACTACAATGTTGATCCGGTTGCTAACTATGTGATGCGTTTGCTTGAATGTGGGAGGCGTAAAGAGGAAGTAAGGAATGCGATGGATAGCTTATTGAGTGATGATAAAGACTCCTTTGTTTCTTGGCTGTGGGATCATTTACAATCAAACCAAGATCTCAAAGATATATATGCAAAATCAACTTAGCCTATTTCTGAAGAAGTATTTGAGCAGGAACCTCAAGCCCAACAAGCAACCATCAGTAGTCCAGCACCCCAAACTCGACCTCAAGCCCAAACTAACGCTGACAAATCAAGCTCTCCCATTAACACAGTCAATTATCTTTTGTGCACTAAACCTTGTAGGAATAGGGTTGCTCAACTCAGGGGTCTTAATTCCAAAATGACCGATGAATACAACCATGCAGTAGCTCAGTGTATTAGCCTTCGAGAAAGTAACAAGTTACTAAAAGAAAAGGTTGAAGCTCAAAAGAAAGACATAGCTCAACTCCACATGGACGTAAATCAACAGAAATGTTGGGTCCATGATTACTAAACCAAATTAGATTCAAAAACCATGGAATGCGACTTGGTAAGAGTTGAGCTGAGACTTCTTATTGGAAAATATCAACAAAACGAAGTTAATATAAAGAAGTTTGATACATCCTGCAAGCTTGTTCAAGACGTGTGCAATGTGCAGCTGGCATATAAAGGGAACAAAGGGAAGGATTTGGGATTTAATCAGGTTGCCCCACTGTATAATCACAAGTACACAACAATGCATGAAATCGACGAGGATATTGAGAAAGCACAACATATGTTGTACGGAAAACCCAGTGATTATACGCCAGACGCACGGGAACCATCTGGTGCTGTTGACTCTACAAATGATTCAGCTGATGAAGAGAGAGCTCATGTGAACATGGCTCCAAGTGCACAAACTGACCAATCTGAACCTTCTGCTTCTGATGAAAAGGTTCAGAGCAAGCTAAAAGAGCATAAACGAGCAAATCAGAGAAGAAGAAAGCAGAAGTCCAAACATCAAGGACAGTCACGCTCTCCAAAATCATCAGTGGGCAGCAATAGCCCTCAAAAGGCTGGTGTTGTGAAAAAATGCTTTTTTTAAGCCGGTCTTTAATGGCAAATGCGAAAAATATGCTTTTGACCGTGCTAGCAAAGCTTTTGGAAAGGTTGGGGAGATTTTTCAACAAGACTTGCAGTCTAAACAAAAGAAGAAGAATCCAAAGAAATCTACACAACAGAAGAAGGCCTTTGCAAACGACAAGTACAGACATACAAATTCATCTTCGTTTACAAGAAACGTGCAAGGATATCAAGCACAGAAGGGATCAGTTCATCCTTCAAGGCCTGCACGAGCAAATCAAGCTGATCAGAATGCTTTACACGTGAAGAGACAAACGTGTTTCAATTGCGGCATTCCTGGTCACATTGCTCGAAACTGTACACGTGGTCCCCATGTTCCGTGTCATGCTAAAAATCAGAAGGTTACACCAAAGAATAACAATCATTCCAAGCCGATGAAGGTATCATCACCTAAGGCAATGAAGAATGTGAGTTCCAAGGTTAAACCATCTAATGGGGATTGGAATGTTGCCAAAAACAAACGCAAGGCTGTTCAGAAACAAAAATCTGTTTCTAAAATGACTAAACCTGAAACAGCCAAAGTATCTCGATCAAAGGCAACTACCGCGTCTGTTAAAATGAAACAGATTTGGAAACCCAAACCCAAACCCAAATCAGCAGCAACATCACCAATCCTTGAAACAAAAGGGGACTTATGTCTTAAAGAAGTGTCTTATTTTGATGCTTCAGGGAAACCCATGACCATGATGGCCTGGGTCCCACTGTCTTACTAATCTCTTCATTTTTCAGGAACAACCAAGGAGGAGCTGTTGACAATCTCGGGAATGTTGGTAGCGGTTGTTCCAGGGACATGATGGATAACATCTCACTGTTGCAAAAAGGTTCAAATTTTTACGATTGTGATGTTTCCTTTGGAGGAGATGAGGTAAGAAAAGATCAGCGAAAAGGTACAAATTTGAATTTCGTGCTTTAATTTTGAAATTGATTAGTTTTTAATCTAATGAAGGAACAATTAAGCAAAAACAACAAAAATATTTTCCTTTTCCTTTTGTTTAAAACTTTGTGCATATGTTTTCTTTATTAGGTAAATTTGTGCATAAAGTATGATGCACAAATTTAGGGGGAAGAGGGCGACATATGTATATAGTATTGTTTGAGGGGGAGAAAATTAGAAAAATGAAAAAACAGAAAGAACAAAAATAAAAAGTCATGGGAAATGAAATAAATATTCGTGATAAAGGATGTGACTGATACATGTAAGGTGTCGTAGCTGAAAAGACTAGGATCTAATGTGATATGTTGATAGGCTTACGCTCAAAGTGATTATAAGATACTAAGTGATATAAACATAACGAACTATGTATCTTGTGGGTACCATACCATTGGCATTTGATTTCATGGTCTTAAATCTTGCGTTGATAGATAGCCAACGTCTGAGGTTTCGGGTCTTTATGCTGTTGAGTCATCCGGGGATATCTTGGCTGCCCTTCTGATGCATCCAGATTATATTCAGACCTAGGCACAGTCAGGATATCTTTAAAAGAGCGAAAATAGATAGGCCAAAACCTTAAAATAAGGAAATCTCATCATGAGAAAATTCCATGAATTCAAACATACCAAATAAGGTATTTGCCTAACCCTTGCCAGATACTATTGGTCACTCTGCTGTACGGAAGTACTGACCTGTTCACCAATAGTCTGACATTGTAAAAGATAAAGGAGGATCTCAGTGCTCACCTGCTATGATGAATTGTTGTGCTTACCTTGATCGCGGCGGTATGTCATGGTATGGGACACATGGGTATGTCCTTGTTGTTTGAGGGGGAGAAAATTAGACAAATGAAAAATAGAAAAAAACAAAAATAAAAAGTCATGGGAAATGAAATGAATATTCGTGATAAAGGGTGTGACTGACACATGTAAGGTGTCGTAGCTAAAAAGACTAGGATCTAATGTGATATGTCGATAGGCGTACGCTCAAAATAAGATACTAAGTGATATAAACATAACGAACTATGTATCTTGTGGGTAACATACCAGCGGTATATGATTTCATGGTCTTAAATCTTGCGTTGATAGATAGCCAACGTCTGAGGTTTCGGGTCTTTATGCTATTGAGTCATCCGGGGATATCTTGGCTGCCCTTCTGTTGCATCCAGATTATATACAGACCTAGGCACAGTCAGGATATCTTTAAAGGAGCCAAAATAGATAGGCCAAAACCTTAAAAGAAAGGAAATCTCATCATGAGAAAATTCTATGAATTCAAACATACCAAATAAGGTATTTGCCCAACCCTCGCCAGATACTATTGGTCACTATGCTGTACAAAAGTACTGACATGTTCACCAGTAGTCTGACATTGTAAAAGATAAAAGGATGATCTCAGTACACTCACCTGCTTGATGAATTGTTGTGCTTACCTTAATCGCGGGGGTATGTCATGGTATGGGACACATGGGTATGTCCTTGTTGTTTGAGGGGGAGAAAATTAGAACAATGAAAAACAGAAAAAAACAAAAATAAAAAGTCATGGGAAATGAAATGAATATTCGTGATAAATGGTATGACTTACTCATGTAAGGTGTCGTAGCTGAAAAGACTTGGATCTAATGTGATATGTTGATAGGCTTACGCTCAAAATAAGATACTAAGTGATATAAACATAACGAACTATGTATCTTGTGGGTAACATACCAGCGGCGTATGATTTCATGGTCTTAAATCTTGTGTTGATAGATAGCCAACGTCTGAGGTTTTGGGTCTTTATGCTGTTGAGTCATCCGGGGATATCTTGGTGCCCTTCTGTTGCATCCTGATTATTTGCAGACCTAGGCACAGTCAGGATATCTTTAAAAGAGCCAAAATAGATAGGCCAAAACCTTAAAAGAAAGGAAATCTCATCATGAGAAAATTCCATGAATTCAAACATACCAAATAACATATTATGTCACTATAACTTAGGTTGTTATTATCAGTTCATTATGACTCCTCCATGAGATAGAATTTGTATGCTGACATAAGAATATACCCCTAAATTACATTTTTATTATCTTTGAGTATTAAAAAGTTACAATAATTAACAGGTTTAAGTCACACTTCTTCTTTAAGTTATAGTCTCCCGTTCCTTTTAGAGATATTTTAATACTCCATAAGTTGCTTCACTTTAATCTAGACATATCTTGTGTGTTGCAATTTGAGTAATATCTGAACGAGTATAGGCTTGTACTTCCATAAGGCTTCTAATTAATGAAGCACAAGAATATAATCTCATTGATCCTATTATCCTCTAAAGTAGAGCAATATTGTTTGATACATGTATAAGGACCCATTTTAAGATGAAACTTATGGAACGAAACTAGTGTCCCATTTCGGTCTATCTTAGTATGTTATCATATCTATCATATAAGAGATATCTCTGAGATCTATTATATCAAAGAATGTGTTAACAATGCTTTGACTTATGTAACATATATGTTAGGTCCTAGAAGTGTGAGACTGAAGTATCAAATATACACAACAGTCTATGGTAGTTAACTGGGGTTAACTGGGTTAGTTTGTGTTAGGCTTGGACCTTTATAGGTCATTTGGGCATGCCATAGGCCATGTGGGCCAGGCAAGCCCATAGGCAAGCCCATTAGGGTTATGCCTTACCCTAGGTATATAAGCTTAGCTTATTCATTGCTAGGGTTAAGATTTTGGGATTTCTCTAGAGAGAACCTTCATCTTGTACCAGACGATTTTTCTTGTTCAAGTAATAGAATCGTGTGCAAGGTGTTAAAGTGAATTCGTATTGTTCTTCATCATTTCGGTTTGCTTGAATCATCACCAAGTTTGGATTCCGCCCATCCTTGGTGATCGTGTGATATCAGTGTTAGATCCGGATTATCGGAACTTACAAGTGGTACCAAGCCTGTTGAACCTGTTTTCACCCTCAGATCTGATATTACATGATTATTTTCGGTTTCTACTGAAGAACACGAAGAAACGAAGAAGATTCAAGCATTTCGGATCAACATTCAAGGATTTGGATTTCTGGTTGCATTTCGGATTAATTTTGGATTAATCTGCTGCATTTGGGATAAAAATCTTGAATTTCTGATAGATTTCGGATAAATCTTCAAGGATTTCGGATAAATCTTCAAAGATTTCAGATTTTCTTCAAGGATTTCGGATTAATCTTCAAGGATTTCGGATAATCATCAAGATTCCGGATTCGTGACTGTTCCGAATTCGGATAGACTTTCATTCCGGATTAGGCTCTTATTGCGGATCTGTTTCTCCATTTCGGATTTATCCAGGTTACTGTTGTTATGTATCTGATAGCATTCCGGATTACTGTTCGGATTCCCCTGTTGCTGTATATCAGATAGCATTCCGGATTACTGTTCCAGACTGAAACAGTGCATCTCAGATTCCATCTCGGACACTGTTCCGAATCACTATCTCGGATTAGCATCCGGATCACTGTTTGAGATTCCATCTCGGATTGTGAATCCGAGTTACTGTTCCGAATTTGGTATTGTTCCGAGTTGCACCAAAAAAGGTGGAAAGTTAACCAGCTGACGTAACCGGAGTTAAACGTTTTCATGCACATAATTTGATCCACACCAATCTTAACAAACCGGTTGCATGGTTAGACTCGGGTGAAAAAAGGCACGAAAATTCCTAAAATCACCATCGGACATTATATATCATTGGAATCGTATCGTCGAGACGAGTCTAACGGTATATTTTTGTAAAAACAGTTTTCGGATATTTTTTATCGTGTTTACAAGTCCGGTTTCGATTATCCGAAGATGGTTGCAGCCCAGGCTCAGCACTCGAACATATTTTCTCAGCACAAAATCAAAACCCGAGCCTGCGGATGAGTGAAGGAAAAGCTGAATGAGTTTATCGGAGACTACAGTGTTGATCCGGTTGCTAACTATTGATGCGTTTACTTGAATGTGGAGGCGTAAAGAGGAAGTAAGAAATGCGATGGATAGCTTCTTGAGTGATGATAAAAACTCCTTTGTTTCTTGGCTGTGGGATCATTTACAATCAAACCAAGATCTCAAAGATATATATGCAAAATCAACTGAGTCTATTTCTGAAGAAGTATTTGAGCAGGAACCTTAAGCCCAGCAAGCAGCTATCAGTAGTCCAGCACCCCAAACTCGACCTCAAGCCCAACTAACGCTGACAAATCAAGCTCGCCCATTGACACAATCAATTATCTTTTGTGCACTAAACCTTGCAGGAACAGGGTTGCTCAACTCAGGGCTCTTAATTCCAAAATGACCGATGAATACAACCATGCAGTGGCTCAGTGCATCAGCCTTTGAGAAAGTAACAAGTTACTAAAAGAAAGACATAGCTCAGCTCCACCTGGACGTAAATCAACAGAAATGTTGGGTCCATGATTACAAAACTAAATTAGATTCAAAAACCATGGAATGCGACTTGGTAAGAGTTGAGCTGAGATTTCTTATGGAAAATATCAACAAACGAAGTTAATATAAAGAAGTTTGATACATCCGCAAGCTTGTTCAAGACGTGTGCAATGTGCAGTTGGCATATAAGGGGAACAAAGGAAGGATTTGGGATTCAATAAGGTTGCCCACTGTATAATCACAAGTACACAACAATGCATGAAACGACGAGGATATTGAGAAAGCACAACATATGTGTGTACGGAAACCCTAGTGATTATACGCCAGACGCACGGGAACCATCTGGTGCTTTGACTCTACAAATGATTCAGCTGATGAAGAGAGAGCTCATGTGAACATGGCTCCAAGTGCACAAACTGACCAATCTGAACCTTCTGCTTCTGATGAAAAGGTTCAGAGCAAGCTAAAAGAGCATAAACGAGCAAATCGAGACGAAGAAAGCAGAAGTCCAAACATCAAGGACAGTCACGCTCTCCAAAATCATCAGTGGGCAGCAATAGCCCTCAAAAGGCTGGTGCTGTGAAAAAATGCTTTTGTTAAGCCGGTCTTTAATGGCAAATGCGAAAAATATGCTTTTGACCGTGCTAGCAAAGCTTTTGGAAAGGTTGGGGAGATTTTTCAACAAGACTTGTAGTCTAAACAAAAGAAGAAGAATCCAAAGAAATATCCACAACAGAAGAAGGCCCTTGCAAACGACAAGTACAGAGATCCAAATTCATCTTCGTATACAAGAAACGTGCAAGGTATCAAGCACAGAAGGATCAGTTCATCCTTCAAGGCCTACACGAGCAAATCAAGCTAATCAGAATGCTTTACATGTGAAGAGACAAACGTGTTTCAATTGCGGCATTCCTGGTCACATTGCTTGAAACTGTACACGTGGTCCCCATGTTCCGTGTCATGCTAAAAATCAGAAGGTTACACCAATGAATAACAATCATTCCAAGCCGATGAAGGTATCATCACCTAAGGCAATGAAGAATGTGAATTCCAAGGTTAAACCATCTAATGGGATTGGAATGTTGCCAAAAACAAACGCAAGGCTGTTCAGAAACAAAAATCTGTTTCTAAAATGATAAACTTGAAACAGCCAAGTACTCGATCAAAGGCAACTACCGCGTCTGTTAAAATGAAACAGATTTGGAAACCCAAACCACCAAAATCCAAAACAGCAGCAACATCACCAATCCTCAAAACAAAAGGGACTTGTGTCTTAAAGAAGTGTCTATTTTGATGCTTCAGGGAAACCCATGACCATGATGGCCTGGGTCCCACTGTCTTACTAATCTCTTTATTTTTCAGGAACAACCAAGGAGGAGCTGTTGACAATCTCGGGACTATTGGTAGCGGTTGTTCCAGGGACATGAAGGATAATATCTCACTGTTGCAAAAAGGTTCAAATTTTTACGATTGTGATGTTTCCTTTGGAGGAGATGAGGTAAGAAAAGATCAGCGAAAAGGTACAAATTTGAATTTCGTGCTTTAATTTTGAAATTGATTAGTTTTTAATCTAATGAGGGAATGGTTAAGCAAAAACAACAAAAATATTTTCCTTTCCTTTTGTTTAAAACTTTGTGCATATGTTTTCTTTATTAGGTAAATTTGTGCATAAAGTATGATGCACAAATTTAGGGGGGAAGAGGGCTGTATATGTATATATGTATTGTTTGAGGGGGAGAAAATTAGAAAAATGAAAAACAAAAAAAACAAAAAAAAAAGTCATGGGAAATGAAATAAATATTCGTGATAAAGGGTGTGACTGACACATGTAAGTGTCGTAGCTGAAAAGACTAGGATCTAATGTGATATGTTGATAGGCTTACGCTCAAAGTGATTATAAGATACTAAGTGATATAAACATAACAAACTATGTATCTTGTGGGTAACATACCATCAGCGTATGATTTCATGGTCTTAAATCTTGCGTTGATAGATAGCCAACGTTTGAGGTTTCGGGTCTTTATGCTGTTGAGTCATCCGGGGATATCTTGGCTGTCCTTCTATTGCATCCAGATTATATGCAGACCTAGGCACAGTCAGGATATCTTTAAAAGAGCCAAAATAGATAGGCCAAAACCTTAAAAGAAAGGAAATCTCATCATGAGAAAATTCCATGAATTCAAACATACCGAATAAGGTATTTTCCTAATCCTCGCCAGATACTTCTGGTCACTTTGCTGTAGAGAAGTACTGATCTGTTCACCAATAGTCTGACGTTGTAAAAGATAAAGGATGATCTCAGTATACTCACCTGCTACGATGAATTGTTGTGCTTACCTTGATCGCGGGGGTATGTCATGGTATGGGACACTTGGGTATGTCCTTGTTGTTTGAGGGGGAGAAAATTAGAATAATGAAAAACAGAAAAAAACAAAAATAAAAAGTCATGGGAAATGAAATGAATATTCATGATAAAGGGTGTGACTGACACATGTAAGGTGTCATAGCTGAAAAGACTAGAATCTAATATGATATGTCGATAGGCTTACGCTCAAAATAAGATACTAAGTGATATAAATAAAACGAACTATGTATCTTGTGGGTAACATACCAGCGGCGTATGATTTCATGGTCTTAAATCTTGCGTTGATAGATAGCCAACGTCTGAGGTTTCGGGTCTTTATGCTGTTGAGTCATCCGGGGATATCTTGGCTGCCCTTCTGTTGCATCCAGATTATATGCAGACCTAGACGCAGTCAGGATATCTTTAAAAGAGTCAAAATAGATAGGCAAAACCTTAAAAGAAAGGAAATCTCATCATGAGAAAATTCCATGAATTCAAACATACCAAATAAGGTATTTGCCTAACCCTCGCCGGATACTATTGGTCACTCTGCTGTACGGAAGTGTTGACCTGTTCACCAATAGTCTGACATTGTAAAAGATAAAGGATGATCTCAGTATACTCACCTGCTACGATGAATTGTTGTGCTTACCTTGATCGCGTGGGTATGTCATGGTATGGGACACATGGGTATTATAGTATAATACTACCTTAAGCATATCACGAAGTTGAAAAATGAAAGTTGAGCGTTAAAGTTTAAGTGGACAAACATATTGGCAATCGCATAGACCAGTCTGAATAAGTTCGCACCGAAAAGTATTCCTTGGTCCGTCTTAAAACGATTTTGATCCCATTGTAATTGTATAGTTGTAACTATTGAGTTAGTTTCTTTGTTTATTTGTGTTTCTGTTTATATTCTTATATTTAAAAAAAATTTAAAAAATCCAAAAATAGAGTGCTTTATTTGTTTTATTAAAAATTATTACTAACCGTTCTTGAAGATTTGCCTAATCATCAAAAGATGAAACAAATTTGAATTCTGATCTGAGTATAAGTACTTAGATGTATCAGGTTTTCATGTGGTACTCTCCCTGTTGCATAAGAATGTTTGCTTATAAATTTCAGAGAACTGTGCAGATCTTGATTTAGATCAAGAAACAGGGGTTGCTGAAATTGAGATGTTGTTAGTTGCCGACAAAGCATGAAGCATCGGCATAGCAAAGTGTACCTGAGTCAGAAGAACCATATTCAAGTCATCGTCTGAGAGTGATAGTACATTTGAAGAAGTACCTGAGAAGCTACTTGCTTGAAAGAGAACAGTTGAAGAAGAAAAGACTTGCTGAGATTCCTCCTCTCGCATTCTTTTTGACAAAGATGTTTCAAGCAAAGCTGATTGAGATCCTGATATGAAGCTAACCACAAGAGCAGAAGAAAGAGACCCGGTGCTGAGAGTTCGTTGAAGAATAAGGTCCTAAAAGTATGAGACAGACTTCCACAACACTTACAGCATAGCGATAACCTAGATTCTGTTGAAGACGTTGGTGAATTTGCACTATGAAGACAATTTGATGCATCAGTCTAGGGGGAGATTGTTAGGTCCTAAGTGTGAGACTGAAGCATCAAATATACACAACAGTCTATGGTAGTTAACTGGGGTTAACTGGCTTAGTTTGTATTAGGTTTGGACCTTTATAGGTCATTTGGGCATGCCATAGGCCATGTGGGCCAGGCAGGCCTATAGGCAAGCCCATTAGGGTTATGCCTTACCCTAGGTATATAAGCTTAGCTTATTCATTGCTAGGGTTAAGATTTTGGGATTTCTCTAGAGAGAACCTTCATCTTGTACCAAGCGATTTTGCTAGTTCAAGTAATATAATCGTGTGCAAGGTGTTAAAGTGAATTCGTATTGTTCTTCATCATTTTGGTTTTCTGAATCATCACCAAGTTTGGATTCCGCCCATCCTTGGTGATCGTGTGATATTAGTGTTAGATCCGGATTATCGGGACTTACAATATACTTGTCAAAAGAATATCATCTAATTAAGAACAAGTTTGTTTTAGTTGCTCCCACTCATCTTGAGGTAGGTACATTAATCCATTTGATTCTTGATGAAAATAATTGTGTTGGATTTCATCACATTTGATGTTTGCATTAACCCATACATGGATTTTATTGATTTGAAGATTAAGTATTCTTGACCTTAAGTTTAGAACTTTCAGGTTGTTTTGAGAACATGTAAATATGTAAGTTAGTTGTTAGGGAAAGTTGTTTAATGTTCATTAAACGTAGCTCTTAATTGTTAGAAGTTGTTAGAACTATGATGATCGTCAAAAAAACTATTGTAAAACAAGTAAGAAGATTCTTTAATAATTTATCTCCTCTTATGTATAACCTTTGACACTCGATCATGCTTATTAGTGTCTTAACATTTATATTAGGATTTAGTTTAGTTACAAACACCCTTAGGTGATTCAACCAAATACCTAACGTTATTCTAACACATATAATCAATTTTACTAATAATGGCTTTATACCACTCAGAAGATTGGTTGTTGCTAATGGTTTAATGAGAGAGAATGTAGGATCGATAAACTTTCTAAAATCCATTTCAACTCTTGTTAGAGAGGTTACATAATCATCAAAGTTAGTAGGTTTTTTAAACCAAGATGACCTCCTAAGTTGATTATAGAGTTTATTAGGAGTTTCAGTTTTATGGATTAGCTCTTAGTTGGGTTGCTATCACTTTCAGATATATTAGGTTCTAAGTATGTAAGAGTTGGTGTAGTATAGTGTACAAGAGGTGTAATCAGAGTTAAATTCAGAGTAAAATTTAATGACTCTCTTCCCTCCGCCTGTTGTATTCCTTTCAAGTCATGATAAAGACCTTTAGTGCTCCCACTAAACTTAGAAGTCTTTAGGAACTCAACATACTAAGGGTAAACATTATAGGACCAACAAACTCTAATAGAGAAATAATTTAATGATGTTACTCATTGTAGTTTCTCTTGTTGAGGATTATTTTTAGTTTGATAAGATTTAAGGAGACAAGATTTAAGCAATAATGGAACTCTTGTAAGGGTAGCATTAGGTTTAAGGAGACAAGATTTGATGAAAATGGTCGAGATGGAGCAGTGTCTTGTACAAGAGATGCACATTGAGGTAATATTTAGTTTTCACTCCCTACCTCTTGCAACTCTTGCAAGTTATGATTAAAAAACCACTTAATGCTCCGACTATTGTTTGATATCTCTAGAAATGCTACAAGAGAAGTTTCAATGCTTTACGTGACATAGGAGCCTGTCATACATATGTTAGACTTGATTTGATTTCCTTAATGTCCAGAGGTCATAAAAACACTTAGGTACATATTTAGGAAAAATCATATTAAGGTGTGTGTGTGTGTATATATATATGAAAGATCTCTTTAAGGTCGTGGACCATAGAAGACAAATTAGATACAAGTAGATAGTCTTTAAATGATAAATGAATTATGTCTGAATATTCCATTTGGAATAAGTACCACGAATGTTAGTGAAATATAACTTCCGATGGACCCTTACTTATTCCTTAAGCCAAGTAATGTTTAGGGCATCTAACACATGATTTAAAATCACTGAGAATGAGATTAGATGAAAAATCATCCTAATCAACCTTGTCATGATTTCTCATGAAATTTGGTTTCAATGGATGAAATTTATAAGTCTCATTTGTCTTTTGCTAAATCCTCATTTGCATGATAACAAAAGTTGTGAAAGTATGTAGTATCATCTAGTTTTATCTTATAAATGTTTCTATCTAGACATTGATCTAACAAATAATATACAAGATTAAAGTAAGTGTGACTTTATGTTGGCTATGTAAACCTCGCAACTATCAAAATATAGCTTTAGTATTAACACTAAGGTATCATAAAGCGTAATTAGAAGACAATTTATTATGGTTTTCATAGCCTTAACATTTAAATTTGTCACTACATCTCATGTTAGTTATTTTTTGATTTCTAATAAGGAAACATATAGAATTAGACTTAAGCTATCATGTGTAAAGTGGAATATTAAGATTAGTCAACTTAAATATCATCAATATGTGACTCCTAATTTAAGCAGTTGTTCTTTTGAATTATGAATAGTCTCGTTGACATAATTATAAAGTGAGATTCTCCCTTGAAGAACATTAGAGTTAGAATTAGTACTTATATTTGGTCTATGGACCTTAGAACTATCCTCTTTTAGGTTTAAGTAGTAGTGAGGTGAATAACATCTTATTTTCTAGCTTCAGGCATACCTTTTCATGTACGTATGTTGCTAATTAACACACTCATTTTCCTTTGGTACTTCTAAGTTTTATAGTTGATTTTAAGGCATCAAAATCGTATTAGTGGAAAAGTTAGTAAGTAATGCATTGGATAAGTGTACTTATTTCCATGTGTAAGCCCTTAATTTTATGGGTCATGGTATTGTACATTATGATCTATTCACGTATGTCATTTAACCTTAAAGTTTAGAGTTTGAAATGAAGGCATGCAACTTAGGAGTTATTATGATTATTCCATGGAAATTAGACTAGTTTTAGGAAAAACTCAGTATGGAATAAATCTAGTGATAACATTTATTTAAATAAGTTTTTGATTAGCATAAGACATTATGTTTGACTTATCCCACTAGCCATGCTCTACTTCTCTTCTGTAATACTTTTATCAGAAAAGAGCAGTGGGATTGTCGTATCTTAAGTGATAATCAAGAATCTAATTCAAGAGCAAATCTTATAGAAACTCTTTAGTGAAGCAAAACATCTTAAGTTTTGAAGATTAGAGTGGATGATTTTGGTGAGATACTATTTGATAGAAGAAAGTTATAGTGAGGAATATTATGGGGTATTAAAGTAAGGCAAACTAAAATGATCTTAAGCTTAACGAAGGATCATTAATGTGAGGATCATTACTTGAAAAAGTTGTCATATGTCGATTATTAACATCAAGCTAATAGACTAAATTGATTTAAAGTTCTACTTAAACGAAGACACCACCTTTGGGAAGAAGTGAAATCATTTAAGTATGTATGCAAAAGAATTGTGACAAATCACCTTCGGGCTAAAGTGAGACAATATCTTAATTAGGCACAGGTTAGATATGCATAACATGAATGAAGCACGTCACTTTTGGGTAGAAGTGAGACACTCTTGTATATAGGGCATAGATAACAAAGCTTTTAATTATACTTGAACATTAAAATAGATGTAGCACATCACCTTTGGGCATAAGTGAAACATCAAAAGCTCATTTACTTTAAGCTTTTAGTTTTGTAAAACTATTTAATTTTATTTGAACGTTTACAAAACTATTAGGATAATAGCAAACCACCAGTTAGCACGGACCGGAAATAATAGTTCATGAGAATATGAGTTTTGGGAAATGATGAGTTCTCTAGTTATTCGAGTTCTCTAGTTTTTGAGTTCTCTAATTTTCTTATGAGATCTCAAGTTCTTATGAGATTTCGAGTTGGTGTTGAGATCTCGTGTTTTATGAGATTTCGAATTGGTGATGAGATCTCGAATTTTTTTTAGATTTCGAATTCGTATGTGTTCTCGGTAATTATTGAACTCCAAAGTTCTCGGTAAAAATTTAACCGGTGAACCTGATCCCGTGAAACAATGAAGTTAATCCGATAAGGTTGGTTAAGGTAATTTTAAGGAATTTTAATTATAATTTTGAAATATCTCATGTATATCTATCCAAGCTAATTATTCATTTATTAAATAAAAATAATATATATATATAACACAACTTGAAGATAAAGTTACACAATTTAACAAATATAATCAAAATTTAATCCATTACAAAATTAAGTGATATTATAAGAAACACTCATAGCAATAGTTGTAAATAAAGCAACTTAATTTTCAACATAATAACTGATTTAATATTTGAAAGAATTATTCGATAACAACCCAGTACAATCGATTCCACCAATTCTAATTTAAATGCACACATTAAAATATGAATATGTGAACATGAATTATATGAACATATAAAACGATTGACTACAATTTAATATAATGAAGAGCAATACTAATAAGAATTCATTGAATTAATTATAGTCTCAAACTTACAATATTAATTAATCAGCGGTGGGAATTAGTACCGTAAAGTTTTGATTGATCTTGATTTTCAAATAAATTGGCAGATCTATGATCGCAAAACAAGAAAAAATCAATCTTTATGTTTTAATTCCTGTAATTCAATGAATTTCTTGAATTGATATAATCAACATATGCTCTAATACCATATGTTGTTCAATTCAATAAACATGTAATGGAAAACAAATAATTATTCTGTACCTGATAAACCAGTAATAGAATCAGAGAATAAAGTAGACGTCATGTCATCAGATTGGTCGAGTTCCCCTTTATGGTGTACAGTTCTCTAATGGGTTTAGGTGTTCTTGATGAACACAGTTATGAGAGAGAGGGGGGACGATACTAATAGTGATGATGTTATTGTGTTTTTGTCTAACCCTAATCTCTCTTGTTATCTCTGCTATATATATACACCAAAGAGGAAATTCTTAATTAGTTAATAGGGGTAATATGATCCAACAACAATTATCAACTAACATATAATAAAGTATATTTTAATATTTTTATTTATTATTATATAAATGATCATAATGGTAATATATAAATAAATACATTATTTATTTATTCTTACATTAAGGCACTCCTTTGATTAGTTGAACTTGTAAAGGACTTTGAGAAGGAGAAAAATACATGGTATTTCAACACCAAATAATAGGTCACTATTACTTCAAGCTATTCAATTCTAACAAAACTAATGAGTAGGTTATGTACAAATTTTCTAGTTGTTAAGGTGGTTTTAAATTCTTAGATACAAAACTTAACACATTGCAAAAATTAGCAACAAACTCTGTCATTTCTTGTTTGGTCACCATATTCCAGACGTTGTTGGTAGAGGAATTGATGGTTTGATTGATTTTAACCAAAAGCTTGAACATTGCTTAAAGTCCAGTCACCAAATTAGAAATGAAGTTAAAATGCACTGCTATTTACGGCAGTTGATCTAAATGTTGAGGTTAGTTTCTTAACATTTCGTATAAATGATGTGGATGAATGTTTAAAAGGTCGGTAGGCTCAGCATGTTTGCAAGATATTCCAAGGTACACCATCAACCTTTTTCATTAACTTTTATTAGGTTTAATATTTTAAAAACTCACATTTTTCGGAAGAAAGCCCCTCGGCCTAATTTTGGCGTAGTAAAGTCTCTAAAATGCACGTCTTTGTGAGCAAATATTTAAAAATGACTCATTACCTACTGACATCAACTATTTAGCACAAAAAAAGTTATATAATATTTGTCTAGTTTAAGGTGTAACGAGTCGTTATTTTTAATATCTTTTTTTCGTAAGTTCATGCATTCTTCACAAGTTTAGTGAGTTTAATGTTGCAAAATTGGGTTAAAGGAGGTTTCATGTTTTCTTACATGTTTGGGACTTTTATTATGTTTGTTTGTAATATGCCAAACCTATGTTGAGAGACTTTTTCGTAAAAACACGTTTATGTTAATCCTTTTGCTTAAAATAAAATACTTTATATTTATTTTAATATAAAATTGGTCTGTGCAGGAAATTGATGAGTTGTATGAAAAGGAGCAGAACATAGAGCAGGCCATCACTTACTATTATAGAGTAGCTGAACTTTTTTCAAGGTGAAGAATAGAAGAAGTTACAAATCTGCAAATCAATGCAAGCAGAAAATTGCACAATTTTCAGCCTAGCTGGAAACTGGTTTGCTTCCTTTTTGTAGGTAATTACATTTTTTATTCGCTTTATAAATTTCTAAAATAAGTGTATTCTGATATAGCAAAACAAGAAATATTTATGAAGAAATAGCAAGAGAGTCTATGAAACAACATGCTAAAATAAGGAGTTAGAGGGCATCTACTTAGTGCTGGCATATGCAAACTTTGCAAAGGTAATGTGGTTGCAATCACAAATGCTTTGGAGCGTTATCAGTTGGTTCGTTGAAGTTCAATAGAGTTGGAATCTGAATTCCATTTCTAACCTGTTTTGGCTCGCAAACTTTGTTGGAATTTGAATCCGAATACAAATGATAACATGTTTGGTTGGAGAATGAATGGAATTAAAGTTAATTCCCTAAAATTCCTTAATTAAAGTAATTCAACATTCCTTCCAAGTTGTTAAGAAATTAAACCAAAGGTTCTGGAATCTCCCCTTCCCCGTCATCACATTCTAACTTCTTTAACAAATTAACAAACCAAACATATGATTATTTTGTCAACCAAATGCATCACAAATTCCATTTCATTTGACAAATTAAATTCCAAATCCAGTTTCTTCATATTCCAATTCCTTTGACAGAATCCAGTTACATAAAAAAATCGGTTAACCAAACGCCCCCTTAATGTTTCGTGTGGCTTTAGGCGAATGAAAGTTTTCATTTACTTGTTGCAAGAACTGGATTCAACATTTTAAGGAACTCGTGAGAACAGATTGCTAGAGGTTTGTTATGAATGTAATGTTATATTATTTGTTTGTTTCAATTTGCAAAATGTCAAGTAAAAATGTTGACAAGAGCCGAATTAAAACAATGTTATACTTTCTCATTGTGATGATTAAATTTGGTATTCCTCTTATGGCAGGATTTAGCTGCTGCACTAGATGAGGAAGATGTTGTAAAGTATACTGATGCTGTCAAGGAGTTTGGCAGCATGACTAAGTTGGTAACTGATCCATCGTCCTTAATATATTCCTGTTTTCTGATTTTAAACTGAAATAGTGGTTGCCTTTCACCTTTTTTCATTTATAAAAATCATAGTACTTAATAATATTCTAGTTTTTTTTAGTAAATTGATTCAAGAGGTTTTACGCATTAAAAAAACATTGTGGGTAACTTTTGATCGTTCGACCCATTTGATCCATGTTGAAAGTTAATTTATTTTTATTTTACCTAGTTAAGATAAAATGCAACTAGAATCGGCTCATTCAGCACATTGGTCAAAGTTGCCCCCTTTAGAGTCGTCATAGTCACAATTATAGATAATTTATTTCTATTTTACATGATATGAAGTTCATTTCTTGCATGGGACCCATAGAATGTGTGATGTGTTTAGATAGGAGGACGTCATGGGTTCAATACCTGGGGATTGTAACACTTAGCCGTTAAAAAAAGTATATATGATTTCAAAAGCTGAGTAGAAGTGAATAGACTTATAACTAAAAGAGTTGTTTGCATGAGCGGTGTTTGACCGGTTTTTACCAAGCATGTGGATGGGAATATCAATCAGGTTGGGTAACATGTGATATTTTGTCAGATCAGGGTTGTCTGTGAACACTTTTTTGTCAACTTGTTAGTTTTGGCTATGGAAACAATATCTGGTCTCTATCTAAATCTTTGATTAAAATTGGATTTAGAGGTAGTAATGTAGCTCACAAAAGAAATGAACTCTGAAACATTCTATGTGCCCGTTTCCTTTTAGCTATTCTTTTATGTTTGACTCATCGAATGATTCGGGATTGAATGGTAATTTTTAACGACAATTAAACATCCACCTACGTGTTTGTCACAAAGCATGGTTACTCCCCTACAAACGACTCATCCCCCACCCCCCCCCTATTAGCTAAAACAAGATCCCATTTGACCCAAGAAAGCTTCCACCTAGACTCATCACCTCCCCAAATGAACTTGAACTGAATGGATTCTAAAGATTTCTTAACCTTCACCGGCTTAAGAATTACATGTAGTATAAACCAGTTCATCCAAGAACTGATGATATGAGAATAGATCTACTTCCAATTGAAAAGCATATTCGCCTTCCATTTAGATAGCATCCTTTGAAATCTCTGAGTGATCAACTTCCACCCTTGATATTTAGCCATATTATCACCTATCGGAATCCCCAAGTAAATGAATTGAAGATTCTCATGTCTACAACCCGATAAAAAAACATTTCCACTTCACTAAACTCCACTCCTACCTAGTTAAGCCTTGATTTGTGCAAGTTTATCTTTAACCCCGAAACCATATATACGCAGTTAAGAGTTCTCTCAATATTTCTAACGTACTCCATAGATTCCCCAACTAAGGTCACATCATCAGCAAAAAAAAATCATGAATATTTATCTTTGCCAATGACAAAAAGTTTCGATAAACCTGCCTCAACAATATCATCAATGGCTACATGCAAACCCTCCATAGTAGGAATAAAAGAAGACAACGAATCTCCTTGTCAAAGAACCATCTCAAGCTAGAATGCCTTTGTAGGTTTCCCATTGACGAGGACCGAGGCCTTAGCCGAACCCAAGCAAACTAGGATCCAAGTAATCCTTCTCCAACCAAATCCTAAAAACACCATAATATTCTCCATGTAACCCCAACAAGAGAGCCACACATTTCTATAAAACTTTTTTTGTCAAATTTAATATTCTGTGATAATGATTTCATTGATTAACCATGTATTTATACAAACATATTGATATCTCTAATTTTAGAGATAATATCTGGTTCCTATAGATAAATGTAAAGTATCATAAAATAATACATATTCCTAAAATATAGTCATCCAATTACACCCCCACTATGGAAGTGGGAGGCGGCCGAATGCTGAGACTGGAGCGAAAATCTTCAAAAAGAATTATGTGAAGGCCTTTTTAAAAATGTTTGCTATCTGATAATGGGAAGGAACATGGAGAACACGTATACGACCCAGTGAACTTATTCACAAACAAAATCAATGTCGAGTTCAATAAGTTTCGAGCGCTAGTGCTCGACTAGTTTCCAAACAAATAAATGGCCCTGACATTGAGTAGACAAGAGTTGCACGAGATTGAGGACGGTGAAGATCCAAGAGGATATTGCCTAGCCAACATATCTTTGCTACTACATTAGCCGCAACTCAATATTCAGATTTAGCAATAGAACGAGAAATTGTCGACTGATGCTTTGAAGACCAAGAAATGGGATTATCCCAAAATAAACACAACAACCGAAAGTCAATCTTTAAGTGTCGGGGCAACCTGTCCAATCAGCATCAGTGTAAGCTAGAAGAGATAGAACTATGGCAGGGCAAGATGTAAGCCATGATCAATAGTGGCACGAAGATTCCAAATGATACGTTTAAGAGCACTTCAATGTTCTACTCGTGGTGAATTCATATGCATGCAGATTTGCTGAACAGAGTAGGATATGTCTGGACGGGTGAAGGTTAAATACGGAATTGCGCCTTCTAAACGACGATAGGTTGTAGGGTCATCAAATAAATCATTCGTAGAACCGCTCAACTTAGACTGAGAGTCAACAGGAGTAACAACATGTTTGCAAGAATCCATACTTCCACGATGTATAATATCCTTTGCATAAGCTTGTTGAGATAAGAACATTGAATCCCTGTTCCTAGACACAAAATTACCCAAGAAATAAGTCAACGAGCTCTAAAATCCTTTGATAGCTAACTAGTTGGCCAAGGTGGACATGAGACGTTGACGCAAAGAATCAGTGGAAGGAATGAGAATGATGTCATCCACATAAATTAACAAAGAAGCGACATCAGTACTATGGTGATATATAAACAAAGAATTATCATATCTGCTTTGAATAAAACCTTACATTGTAACAAAATATGTGAAGCATTGGCAACAAGCATGTGGCACATGTTTAAGTCCATATAAGGCTTTTTAAGACGACAAATGTGTTCTAGAAAATCCCAGTGACGAAGCCTATGGGTTGATACATGTATATGGTTTCTGCTAAATTCCCATGGAGAAAAGGTTTGTGACATCAAGTTGATGAACTTGTCATGACTAAGACAGGGCCATAGTGAGAACAGTTTGAATTGTGGCCGATTTTAGTACCGGACTAAAAGTTTCACCACAATCAATGGCTTTTTCTGCCAACGCAAAGTAGACAAGCTTTATATCTTTCTAAACTCCCATCCGATTTAAATTTGTGCTTGACAAGACACATACTATGTATAATAGTCATGTGTGGTAAGGGAGGTACTAACTCTCAGATAACATTTTTAATAGGTGCACTAAACTCATTGTTCATGGCACTATACCATTCCATGTTGACAAGGCATCCCTCGGTTATTGCGTATGGGAATAATGGAGGAAGCATCAAGATTGAACGGTTGTTTTGGTTTAGAAAAATATCATCTATAGCACGGGTGCGCCTGGAATGGATTGGGCAGGAGGTTGAGTAAGGGGATGGGGTTGGGTCGGTCTGGGACGACGATAGTGGGTATGTGCAATTGGTGTTACAGGTAGGGTGGCAGTGGGTGTGAGTAAAGGGGCTGGTGTAAAAGGTGTCATGAGTTGGGTAGAGACAGTGTATGGGGTGGTGTTTTGGGAGGAACTTTGGTGTTGGCTAGTGTATGGGTTGGTGTGAGCGACTGAGGGTGGGCTGGTGGGTCATTGAGGGGTTGTTCGGTTTGTGGAAGGGTTGCCTGAATTAGGGGGATTATGGGCTAAATAGAAGGGCTGGTGGGTGGGGTTTGGGACTGGGCTGATGAGAGTGGAGTGGTACTGGTGGGCTGTGAGACGTGTTGCTAGAGTAAGGGATGTAGAGTAAAGTTAGTGAAGATGAAAAATCTTACGAGGTGGGTATAGATGGTGACCGAATATAATATGGGAAAATACTTTCCTCAAAGTGACATGCCTGTAAATAATAATTTTATTATTCTGAATGTCAAGGAATTTGTACCATGATGGTTGGGTGGGTAACCAAGAAAGACACATAATTGGGAACGTTAGTCAAGTTTGTGAATTGTGGTTGAGGGAGCAAGCAAATAGCACATGCAGCCAAAGACACGTAGGTCATTGATGTATTGCAAAATACATCTATTTTTTGTGTACAGTTTGTATAGTTTTTGAGTTAGTTCGCGTAGTTTTTAGGTAGAATTTGTATATTATTGATTAGTTTGTATTTTTTAGGTCTAAAGTGTTGAGAAAACTAAGTTGGAATAAAACTGAGCCCGGGACGAGTACCACACTAATGAAAGATTACCAATGTGCCAAGTCACTAGGATAAAAGAGCATCCGCTACTTCAGTTTGAGATAGGCACAAAAGAAAGGAAAAAGTTTGATGCGTTGGTAGGTACGGAGATGTTGGAATACCATACTATCGACTAGGATTGGTTGAACGTAGTAGGAGACAAACAAAGGATTGAGATGTTGTTGAGTGACAAGCTCCGGGCTGCAATGGATTGTTATTGACTCCAATATGAGGAGTTGACTCTAGAGTTTCAGTGGACCTTCAAACAAAAAGAAGGTACTTTTGCTGAACATAATGTGGTGTCATTTTCTTTAGTTCGTGTGGTGCACGACATAACCATACCACAGTTCATAGTGGTTAGTGAGTTTTATACATAGCCTGAGGTTCAGACTCCAGAGTTTTTAGCTAGTTTGAGTGTTAGGTCCTAGAACTGTGAGACTGAAGCATCAAATATATGTAACGGTCTATGGTAGTTAACTGGGTTTAACTAGGTTAGTTTGTGTTAGGTTTGGACCTTTATAGGTCATTTGGGCATGCCATAGGCCATGTGGGCTAGGCAAGCCCATTAGGGTTATGCCATACCCTAGGTATAAATAGAATGTTATGTCATTCCTAGGGTTAGACTTTTGGAGACTTTCAGGTTTTCTTTAGATAACCTCCATCTTTTACCAGACGGTTTTGCTTATTCAAGTAATAGAATCATGTGAAGTTGTTAAAGTGAATTCGTGTTGTTCTTCATCATTTCAGTTTTTCTTGAAGATCACCAAGTTTGGATTCCGCCCATCCCTGGTGATTGTGTGATATCAGTGTTAGATTCGGATTATCGGGACTTACAAGTGGTATCAGAGCCTGTTTGAACCTGTTTTCCAGGCTCAGATCTGATATTACAAGATTCTGTTCGGTTTTCTGCTGAAGAACACGAAGAACACGAAGAAGATTCAAGCATTTCGGATCAACATTCAAGGATTTCGGATTTTCGGATTGATTTCGGATTACTCTGCTGTATTTCGGATTAAAATCTTGAATTTTAGATTGATTTCGGATTATTCTGTTGAATCTCGGATCCAAATTTGTTGAAGATCATCCATTCCGGCTTGCTGTTCCGGATTGTCACCGTTGCAGAGTATCTGATAGCATTCCGGATTACTGTTCCAGATTGTCACTGTTGCAGAGTATCTGATAGCATTCCGGATTACTGTTCCGAATTGTCACTGTTGCTGAGTATCTGATAGCATTCTGGATTACTGTTCCAGATTGTCACTATTGCTGAGTATCTGATAGCATCCCGGATTACTGTTCCGGATTCTCATTCCGGACTGAAACAGTGCATCCTGGATTCCATCTCGGATACTGTTCCCAATTACCATTTCGGATTAGTATCTTGGATCACTGTTTCCGAATTCCATCTCGGATTGTTAATCCGAGTTACTGTTCCGAATTTGGTACTGTTCCGAGTTGTACCCAAAAAGGTGGAGAGTTAACCAGCTGACGTAACCGGAGTTAAATGTTTTCATACACAGAATTTGATCATTAGACAATTTTAACAAACCGGTTGCACGGCTAGACTCGTGTGATTTAAGGCACGAAAATTCCTAAAATCACCATCAAACATTATACATCATTGGAATCGTATCATCGAGACGAGTCTAACGGTACATTTTGGTAAAAGCAGTTTTCCGACAATTTTTATCGTGTTTACCGGTCCGGTTTCAATTATCTGACGATGTTTACATCCCAAGCTCAGCAATCGAACATAGCCCTCAGTCCAGTACAAAATAAAAACCTGAGTCTACGGGATGAAGTGAAGGAAAAGCTTTCTCGGAGACTACAATGTTGATCCGGTTGCTGACTATGTGATGCGTTTGCTTGAACGTGGGAGTCGAAAAGAGGAAGTAAGCGATGAGTTGAACAGCTTTTTGGGAGATGACAAAGATTCCTTTGTATCTTGGTTGTGGGATCAGTTACAATCAAACCAAGATCTCTGAGATCTATATGCTAAATCAACAGAGTCTCATCCTGAAAAGGTGTTCGAACAGAAACGTCAAGCACAGCAAGCAGCAATCAGCAGCCCAGCACCCCAAAGTCAACCTCAAGCCCAAACTAATGCTGACAAATCTAGCTCGTCCTTTGACATAGTCAACTATCTTTTGTGCACTGAACCTTGCAGGAATAGGGTTGCTCAACTCCGGACTCTTAATTCCAAAATGACCGATGAATACAACAATGCAATGGCTCAATGCATTAGCCTTCGAGAAAGCAACAAGTTACTCAAAGAAAAGGTTGAAGCACAAAAGAAAGATATTGCTCAGCTCCACCTAGACGTAAATCAACAGAAATGTTAGGTCCATGATTACAAACCAGATTAGAATCAAAAACCATGGAATGCGACTTGGTAAGAGTTAAGCTGTGACTTCTTACTGTAAAATATCAACAAAACGAAGTCAATATAAAGAAGTTTGATACATCCAGCAAGCTTGTTCAAGACGTGTGCAATGTGCAGCTGGCATATAAGGGGAACAAAGGGAAGGGGTTGGGATTCAATGAGGTTGCCCCACCGTATAATCACAACAATACAACAATGCCAGAAACCAATGAAGATATTGAGAAAGCACAACGTATGGCGTATGGCAAACCCAGTGATTATACGCCAGACGCACGGGAACCATCTAGTGCTGATAAGTCTTCAAATGAGTATGCTGATGAAGAGACAGCTGATGTGAACAAGGTTCCAAGTGTGCAAACTAAACAATCTGAACCTTCTACTACTGATGAAAAGGTTCAGAGCAAGCTAAAAGAGCAGAAACGAGCAAATCGGAGACGAAGAAAGCAGAAGTCCAAACGTCAAGGACAATCAAGTTCTCCAAAATCATCAGTGGGTAGCAATAGCCCTCAACAGGCTAGTGTTGTAAAAAATGTTTTTTTTTAAACTGGTCTTTAATGGAAAATGTGAAAAATATGCTTTTGACCATGCTAGAAAAGCTTTTGGAAAGGTTTGGGAGATTTCTGAACAAGACTTGCAGTCTAAACAAAAGAAGACATATATACATACATCGCCCTCTTTTTTTTGAATAACTTGAATATAATAACTTGCATACACCAGAGGATGTCAGATACAAGTTTAGTAATCAATTCTCTAACCCTTAACAAGTTCCCTAACCCCTCTATTTATAGACATGACAAAGCCCAAATATACAACCCTAGGCCCACTTGGCACTAGGAAGCCCAAAATGCCTAAAAGTAACCCAAAAGCCCAAAAAACAATATAAATAAATAAACCTTTAAGCTCCAAGCCCAACAATCTCCCCCTAGGTTTCTTCATTTATCTTTCGGCGCCGCATCCACTCCCAAACGTCCAGCAATAATTCCTGCAACTGCAGCTGTCCAATCCTTGGCACACGCCTCATATAGTTCAGCAATACGTATCTGATGAGAAGCTAAAACTTGTAAATCTTCATCATGGAAGCTGACCAAATCCACAACATCATTCACCCAGAAAGCCTTCTCTTTCGTTACTATCGCAACACTTCTGACCTTTGGATCGTATAACAAGAAGTTAAAATTCTTCAAAATCCCTCTTGGAAAGGTAGGAGCAACTGGAATCACCAACTCTTTATCCGTAGGAGGCCACATCACAGATTTAAATCGTTTGCCTGTGTGTGCATCACGAACTCCTTTGGCTGCTCTCAGATATGGTTCGGCGGTCTTCATAATCTTAAATCCCGTCCTAACCTCTCATTCAAGCCTTTTAAAGAACCTCCAACTCAGTCCACGTTCTGTCGTATCGTCGTCAGTGTACGAAGCTCTTAACAAATCTGTCAGTGCGACATTCGTCCAAGTCTCAAACTGTGACTCTTTCAAATAATATTCTCTTGTTCCATCTTGACGTACAATGATCCACATGTTCTTGATATGGTCATACATCCAACTCAAAACTTTAGACTTGTTACCCACCTTGTTGTAACAGCTCGACCCCAACTCCATGACATATCTATCAGATTGATTTGTAGGATCTTTCAGCTAAAAGTTTTCATCCAGAGGATTCACATTCACATTCTTCATCAATACCATCTGCTTCTTCTTCCTCGGATCTGTAGCGCGTTTCTGACTAGCTGTGAACTTCTTGCGTGAATCATTCAAGTAATCATCAATACCAGCTTGACGTTCGGCTGCTAATTGTTCAACCGCCAACCTCTGCTCTTCCGTTTCCTCAGCCATACGTTGCTGTGCCGCACGATGACGAGTTTCAACATTCATAGGATCGTTGGTCAGATCGTTGAACTCTATGCCAAACTTGTTCTCTAACTTGCCCCTCAAATAAAAAATAATAGTCACATCTCCCTGCAGCTGTACGATTGTTTGATCTCAAACATCCAAACGATTCTGCAGGGAGGCAATCTGCGCATCCTTTAACATGGCCTCCTGTTCCAGTACAACAACCCGTTTCTTTAACTCAACAACATCTACCTCAGTATCATCATCATCACTATCTAAACCCCCAAACTCAAAGGCCCGCTTTTCAGATCTGCGTATATAATCATCAGCAATATCATCAGAATAACCAGCACCACTACCACCCACTTCTGAACCTCCTGCACCCGATGAACTGCCTCCAAATTCCATCATTTGTAATGCTGCGACAGCAGGAATCGATACCAATGTAGACTGTGTAATGATAGGAACTGTAGGCTGTGTAGAAACAATAGACGTGTCAACCATCAAAGTACAAGCAACCGATTCTGTAACAAAAACCTCAGCAGCAGTGCTCTCGACAGCAGTAGATGTAATCAACTCAGAAGCAGCAACTGTAACAGAAACTGGAGCCTCAGATATACTCGCTGAAATGCTCGGCTCAGTTCTGCGTCTCTTGATCAACGGAACTTCATCTTCTTCGTCTTCGTCATCTTCAGCAGGCTGAACAGTAAATGTAACATTCGTCGAAAAACGGGTTTCCAAACCCGCTTCGTTTATTAATCAATAATCAGTCATAAGTTTCGTTGCGTATTTATTATTCAGATTAATTTTAAACAATACATAATTAATAAATACTTTATAATTTAAAAGCCATAATTTATAAATAATAATAAATACTGAATAAAAAAATAAAATGGAGACGCCGGGTTTTGAACCCGGGTCACCCACAAACACAAGCACACAACACACCACTCCGCCACACACTTCGTTTGTGTATAATACTAAAACAAATAACATTTATAATAAAACCGGAAGTCAAACCAGTAATCAGCGCGCCCAGAACTAGCCATCACCGGAAAAATCGGCAATCCGCGATTTTGGCCATATTCTTTTTGACTGAACCGCACAAATTGATTTCGACGTCGGTTATAACCGTTGCCGGCAATCAATTTCAGTAAAAAACCGATGGAAATCTTTAATCGCGAATCAAGACTCAATTCAAACCCAATTCAGCCTGTTTCCACTATAAATACCCACTTGAACACTCTGAAAATCCTTTCGCTCAGAACCACGTTCGTTTCCGAAGTTTCATTTCTTCAAAAGCTCGTCGCCGGAGTTTTCTGCATTCACCGGACTTTCACCGGAAAACCGAGGATTTACTTCTAATCGTTATAAATCATCTAAACCTTTTTGCTATCTCTTGCTTAGTATTCTAGTTGCACAACAAAATGATCAAAACTGTTAAACAATTCACTCAGCCGGAAATCACAAATCAGAGCCGACGACTCTTGCTGGAATTCTGAAGAAAACGCTCTGTTTTGGTACATCTTATTCCTTAATCTTCTTCTTCTATTCCAATTCAATCAATTATAAGCGTTGTTGGTCAATTAAACAAACAGTCGGTTTCACTGTTCGGTAATTCCATAAGTGAAGAAGATGAAGTTAAAACATGTGTATTAGTATAATTAAAATCGGGTATATAACTGGGTTAGACACAAAGTCCAGCGGTGGACTGTGTGCACAAACAGTACACACGTCCCGAGTTCGAATCGCACACGTTACCGACTTTCAGAAATAAAACCAACATTTTTAAAACCTAATCAGATCAAGTCACAGTATATACATAAAAGGAATATAATCCAGTAATTAAACAGATTAGACACACAGCCCAACTGGTTGGGCTGTGCGCACTCGAACCAAAGAACCCGAGTTCGACTCCGGGTCTCTACAACCGTTCGGCAATATAAATAATTTTTAATAAAAACCAAATAAGTTTAAAGCTAATTAGTATATATATATATATAATTAAAGCAAAGAATATTTCGGGTTAGACACGTAGCTCAGTTGGTAGAGCTGCGTGCACGTATACGAGAGGTCCTGAGTTCGAACCTCACTCAGCGCATAGAAAACACAGTCTGACCAGTCAAGACCCGGTCAACGGTCAACGGTCAAAAAAGTCAACTTTTTTTATTTCTTTTTATTTATTTATTTAATTGGAAAATTATTTAAAAATACTTAAAAATAAGATTATCAAGGTTAGAAAATTTCTTAAACCCACAAAAATAAATCTAAAAATCCCATTTAAGAGCACTAATTAAAAATATTAATCTCAAATAAAATTTATTTATTTATCGAATCATTTTGTTATTATCTAGGTTAGATCTTCCCTCGTCGATTGAATCATAAATTCGTGCGCATTCATCGTCATCAAAGAACGCACCCATTGTGAGTGAATCTATACCAATTCCCCGTTTTAATCATGTTTTGGGGTGTATCATGTGTCGTATAATCCTTTTATTTTATTTAAACACTTATGCATACATCATATCCGTGATCAAATGTGTATCAATTGTTGTGTGAATTATATGTAGATTGGATTTATCATTTTCAATGCACGCATTTCATTAGGCCCATCAGTTCCCCGTGGGAGACGGGTTGAGCATCAGGTGCCTCATTAGATCGGCTCCGTTTGATTGAGCCTTGATCTCACATACATCATCATTCATATCATATACTCATCCAAAGTGGTTTGTGTTTGTTTATCTATATATGTTTGCTCACATGTGATTATTGCACAAATTTTCCTTATTAAATAAAACAAGAAATTAGTAATAATGTTTTATCAAGGTTCACTCGCCAACTTTTGTTGACCCAAAATATCCCCCGTTTTACACATGACATAGGTGATCCAGCTGGGACAAGGAACACATAGGAAGGCCTAGAAGAATAAACAAGTTTAAGCTTTGGAATAATTATATAGTTTCATTTTTCTTGTAATTGTATGAATTTTGTTTTTGATATTTAAGTTGTATTTGAATTTAATAAATATGAAACATCTTAGTAAACATCATGAGCTTTGGTGATAACCCAATTATGCCCCGACTTTTATTCCGCTGCGAGTCGGGGTGTGACAGTAGATGCAACAACAGACGGAATGTCAAGCGGGGATCACCTTGTTTCTCTTGAATGTCCTTCAGTTGAGCAATCAGAGCAGCTAGATTCTCAGATGATAACTCTGGTAGAACATGAGTTAATGTAGCATTGAATGCATCCAGATCATCCAGAAAAGCTTGTCCATCATCATCATCATCATCTGTAACTAAATCCTCGACTTTTATCTCTTTTTCCTTCATCGGTATATCGTGTTCCTCGGCTACAATCGCATTTACCGGAGGAGGAGGAGGTGGAGGAGCATGCAGACCTACAACTTCAGCAAACTTTCCAAACTTCTTCAGAGGTAACCTATCTACAAATACCATCTTCGAAGTAGACCGGTTCTTCTTCATAGTTGCAAAAATGGTAGGCCCCATTGGCTTCATATTCAATAAATTCGAGTCCGTAGCATCCTTAGCTAAGTCGGGGTAACGAGCATCGAGAATCAGTTGGATAAACCGTGGATACAACAGAAACATCCGTTTCTTGGACTGCTCTAATATCTTCCTCATGTTTTCGAAAATATAGCCAGAGTATTTATATTTGCAGTCCATAACCAATGAAACAATCGTCGAAGTCTGCGCCTGATTAGGCTGATCCAATCCGCCTTTATTCTCCGACACACATTGCATAAACATGTGTATAAGTAATCTCCAATACGCCGGAAACATCTTCTTTTTTTTAAACAAAGAAACTAACTTAATGATTACAACATATGCCTTATATAGTTCATTTTGTGTTTCTGATGATATTGCTGATGAAAATATCTTATTTCAATGTAAAAAATAAATAGTACCGAAATGTTGTAACTTAAAAGAAAATTAAAAAAAATACAAAAAAATTATTTGAAAAACAGAAAAATACAAAAATAAAAAGTCATGGGAAATGAAATGAATATTCGTGATAAAAAGCGTGACTGATTAAAAGATACTAACTGATATAAACATAATGAACTATGTGTAACATTTGTCAAAAACGGGTTTCCAAAACCCGCTCCGTTTTTTAATCGAATATCAAGTTATGAATGTCACGTTGTGTATTTATGGTTATTTTGGTTTTTAATGATACATAATTATTAAAAAAACTAAACAATAAAAATTATATTTGATAAAAAGTGAAAACAAAATAAATAAAAAAGAAATGTTGCTGCCGGGACTCGAACCCGGGTCAACCGGTTTATAAATCCAAAGACTTAGCACACACCCACATCACCACTCCGCCACTTGTTATTATCTGTCATTTCTAGGAAACAAATAACTTTTATGCGCAAATATAGTTAAACCGGTTGCGCCAACTGAGTAACTGAAATCGGCAAATCAATCGACTAATCATTTGATTAATCGCACCTTCAGGTTTATAACCGATGCACCGACGATTTTAATCAATTTGGAATTGATTGAACATCAATTTTCATCATTATCGGTTTTTATAACCGAAAATAATCAAAGTTCAGATTTCTTCAATCAAAAACCTTCTCGCGACTTAGAGACATCAGGCAAACATTCCATTTCACTTTCGTCACACTTTCAGTCCATCAGAACGCTTAAATCAACTCGTCGGAAATTTCTGTAAGGTTCACCGGAAAACCGTATTTGCCCTCAAATCGGTAAGTTCTTCAACACCATCGTAGTCTAACAGTTGTTAAGCTGTTTCTAACTCAAACCATCCACTTGAGATCGAATTCAGGCACCGTTATCGGATAATTCCAGTTCGCCGGAAATTTCCTGGAAATCTTTATTTCCGTCTGTGAAACGGTAAGGACCTTCAATCACACTGTTAACGTTTGTTTATCACTTCAATTCCACGATTGGCTAATCAAAATGGTTAATTGTTTGGTTCAGTTGAAGTGCACAAAAACAGAGCCGACGCATTGCCGGAGACTCTGTGATAAATCATTCATACGGTATGTTTAACTTCCAACACCGTCTCTGCTATTTCGTTTTAATCTTATGAATGTTGGATAATCGTAAATGCAAGAAACGGAATAGTATTTCAGTCGACTGTAATTTGAATGAAGAAGACGAAGTTAGTTAAGTTATAAGTTTATTTAAAATCAGTAATATGAACAGGTTAGACACACAGTCCAGCGGTGGACTGTGTGCAAAACATACGCGCATGTCACGAGTTCGATCCCTGATACACGCACTCCCTATGTAATAAAATGCCTTTTTATTTAAAACTGAACCGAGTTAACTCCGTTAGTTGTTAAGTATAATAAAAATTGATATATTAACCAAGTTAAACACACAGTCCAGCGGTGGACTGTGTGTGATTTTAAAGCACAAGTCCCGGGTTCGAAACCTGTTACTAGCGCCGGGTGAACGAATTAAAATGTTTTTGAAATTAAAAGAATTTTGGTTAAATCGAATTAGTATATAAATATAATTAAAAACAAGATTATTTCGGGTTAGACACGTAGCTCAGTTGGTAGAGCTGCGTGCACGCGTACGGGAGGTCTCGGGTTCGAGTCTCACCCAGCGCATACTTGCCCCCCTGACCGAACCAGTCAACAGGTCAACAATTCAACGTCAACGGTCAACGCAAAATAAACAATTTTTTTTATATTTTTATTTATGTAATTTAATTTAAAAATCAATTAAAAATACTTAAAAATAACATTTTTAAAGATAGAAAATAGCCTTAAACTCACAAAAATATATCTAAAAATTTCATTAAAATCCTTAATAAAATCCACTCATTTACTATATTTTTCCGTTATTATTTAGGTTAGTAATTCTCGTTGTTCAATTCTCTCGACTCGTGCGCATCTCCTCATCTCCAATCCAACGCACCCAAGGTGAGTGAATCTTACAAATTCCCTGTTTTAATCACGTTTTGGGGTGTATCATGTGTCTTGCAATATATATTATTTAAATCATTGTGCATACATCATATCATGAACATGTGTATTCAGTTTGTTTCAACTGTTGTGTAGTTATTGTTAGATGCAATTTATTATTTTCAGTACATGAAATTTCATAGGCCGTCGCTCCCCATTACATTATGAGCGTTGAGCATGTTCCCCATTTCATTATGAGCGTGAACCTGGCGTGCCCACATACGATCGGCTCCGTTTGATTGAGCCTTGATCGCACAGACATTTCATTTTCAGTACATGCAATACGATCGGCTCCGTTTGATTGAGCCTTGATCGCACAGACATTTTCATTTTCAGTACATGCAATACGATCGGCTCCGTTTGATTGAGCCTTGATCGCACAGTTTCATTCATGTTATTTATCGTATGATGTTGGTATGTTAATGTATGCTATCATGTGTTATTGTATGTTATAGTTGTGATTGCTATTGCTACTGCTTGGTTATTTACATTTGCTCATTTATGATTATGCACAATTTTTCATTGACAAACTAATAAGTAAATCAATAATAAATGTTTATCTAACAAGGTTCACTCGCCAACTTATGTTGACCCAAAAACCCCCATTTTTTACACATGATACAGGTGAACCAGCTGCAGCCTAAAACACATAGGATTGGACTAGAAGAATAAAATGATTTAGAGTTTGTGATTGTTAAGTTTGGTTTATTTTCTTTGTATTGTATGGACATGTTTGGATATTCGAAAATGTAACTTTGACTTTAATAAATATGAAACATATTAGTAAATATCATGAGCTTTGGTGATAACCCAATTATGCCCCGGCTCTTATTCCGCTGCGGGTCGGGGTGTGACAGATTGGTATCAGAGCCATGACTATAGGGATATAGGATAGGTTATTAGACCCTTAGAGCCTATACTATAGTTGATTAGAAATTTTTAAGATTTTGTGTGTTACATGCCAAACTTCATGATGTTTATATGTTTTATGTTAAATGTTACATTCAATATTATGCAAGCATGTTCATAAGTATATATTATCATATAATGCCTATCATGAATCATATTCTCATAACACATCATATCCATGAAAGCACACACCACATCATGATTGTTTTTACAATGATTTTTGTGTTTTTTTTTTTAAAATCTCATCAAAGTGAGTTCTCATGACGGGCATGTAGTAACTGGAAGGGTAACAGTACCGGTAGTCAGAACGTCCTGTCTAGGCTGGCATTCGTATAAATCCAAAATAAAGGACCAGTTTGCCTACCTGGGGACTAACGATGAGAGTACGAAGTACCTATTAGGCCAAAGCATGCTATACCAAACTTCGTGTGAGCTAACCCCACTTTGAGTTGTCATTGTGTCTACACCTGGACACGTTCCGACCAAACATCTCATGAACATATTTTGTGGTTTGCATTCGGGTGATGCGAGTGTTAAATTGCCAATACTAATGTGAATCCTACCAAGCCAATAGCCATGGGGGCCCACATGACTATATAGGTGAAGGTATGGGGGACATTTGAGGCCCAACATGAGCAAACCCAAGACATCCTATGGATGTAGTTGCATTATTGATATTTATGTTATTTTCATTTTTCTAAAGATACATGACACCTAAAAAGACTCTATAAACTCACAATCTTCCTATGTACGTTCCTGTAGATGTCGGCTAGACAACAACGAGGGGGTAAAAGATCAGGAAGATCTCACGAACGCTTGGCCACACAAATCGCGAAACAAATGGCCACGGTGCTTCCTGACATTGTGGTTCAAGTACAACAAGCCCTCGCTACAAACCCTACTAACCCTCCCCAACAACATGACCAGAACATCGACAACCCTCCTACCAGCAAGTGCTCATACAAACATTTCAAGTCTTGTGATCCTCCTAAATTCGAAGGGACCGAGGGTGTCACTGCTCTCCTACATTGGTTTGAGGAAATGGAGAACACCTTCCTCAACTGCGATTGTCCTGAGGATCGCAAGGTTCGATACGCCACCAGGAGACTATTTGGGGTAGCTCTCACTTGGTGGAATACTGAAAAAGGGAAGAGGGAAATTGACGATGCAATGGCCTTAACTTGGGAGGAGTTAAGGGAAATCATGACTAGGCGTTTCTGTCCTAGGAGTGAGATTAAAAAGTTGGAGGACGAATTTCATTCTTTGAAGCAGAAGGAGGGAGATAATACCTCCTACAGCAAGAGGTTCTTAGAGTTGAACCAAATGGTCCCTAACTTGTTCACCCCGACTTATCGCTTGATCGAGCATTATATTCGAGGTCTTCCCTCGAAAATTCAAGATTCAGTTCTCAGCACTTCACCAGCAACACTTGAAGCTGCTATGGAACTAGCCACTGAACTGACCGAAAATCGCATTCGAAACGGTAAATTCAAAGAGGAGAAAAAGAAAGCCCCCATTGAGGCTCAAACTTCAAACTATTCTGGTTCCTCCTCGAAGTTTACTGGTAAAAGGAATCGAAGCATAAGAAACTTCGCCGTCACACAAACCAATTACCCTATTCCTGCTGCACCCATTACCCAAGTCGCCCCTTCACCTGTACCATACAAAAGACCATACTCTGGCCCGTTACCAAAATGCAACCGTTGTCAATACCACCATTCTCCTGATCATCCTTGCCAATATTGCACCGGCTGTGGTCGCGCAGGTCATACTGTTCAAACCTGTCGCATACCTCAGCGAACGAACCGCCCCAGCCTTCAACCCAAACCCACCAGCAAATAATGGGTCAAGCCCAACAACCCCTACTACTACCACCTACCCAACATTTAGCCCAAACATACTACCAACCAACTATCCCATGGTACACCCTATGCGGGCTTGCTACAATTGTGGAGATCCAAGCCATTTTAGAAACACTTGTCCACGTTTGGTGAACATCATTCATGCCCAAGCTCAAGCAAATCCGGTGAATCAAGCTAACCAAGCTCCACCACCTGCAAGAGGAAGAGCTTATAACATCAACGCCAATACTGTTGAAAATAATAATGGCCCAAACGAATCACCCAACTAATTTTTCCTCGCCAAGAAACAAGACTCAACTCCAATCGTCTAGTTTTAATGTTTTCTTTATGTTATCTCAATCTTTCCGTATCCCAGTTGTAAAATTTGGAAATTATGTATCCAAGAATTTTTAATGCGATTTGATATTACAATTTTGCTCTATACTCATTGATTTAACATTCATATCATCATACATCTCGACGTATCTCAATCTCATCATTTAAAGAAGTTGGGTTGTGTCACACATTTACATAGACTGACCCCTTCATCAGAACCAACGAGAGAGGTACTGTCATCATTTAGTCATGTATCATTTCAGAATTGAGACTCAAGCTTTGTTCGTTGTGTTGTTTATGTTTTAGAGTCACATAGAATTGATCATGATTTACTGATAAAGCCAACGAAAATTTGACAAGAATATGGTGGATACGCCGCTGGTACTTCCTATATATAAGTATTATTGGCAAAGGATCAAAAGCATTACCAGGAGGTTATGAAAAGTTCCGTGAAGGTTTAAATATCGTCATGGTTGAAGTTTTTGTTTATGATACATACCTTATCATTACAAATGTATCGTTTCCCTCAAAACTGTTATAAATAAAATCGTAAGCGGCATCAAAGATCAAAATCCGAGAAGCCCAGCATGTTTCAGTAACAGAAAGGAGACGTACGCAAGGAGCTGTCTTGTGGAGCTGAACTTAAAAATTGAAACTAAATCCGACGGTATTCTATATTGTCTAGATCGCATATAGATTCCTGACCACAATAACCTTCGTGATATTTTTTCTCATGAATGAGGCGCACAAAACACGATATTCTATACACCCAGGAGCCGACAAGATGTATCAAGACTTTTGATACACCTACTGGTGGCCTGGAATGAAAAAGGATATTGCTGATTTTGTTTCCAAGTGCATTTCATGTTCCAAAATAAAAGCTGAACACCAAAGACCCTCAGGACTTCTGGTCCAACCCGAAATACCTGTATGGAAGTGGGAAAATATAACCATGGACTTCATTACCAGGTTACCTCGCACTTCTGGTGGGTATGACACTATATGGGTAATAATTGACCGACTTACAAAATCAACTCACTTTATTCCTATCCGCGAAGATTTCAAGAACGAAAAGCTAGCTCGTATTTATATCAGTGAAATCGTAAGCCGTCATGGTGTACCAGTAAGCATTATTTCAGATCGCGATGGTCGTTTCACTTCACGAACATGGCAAGCAGTACAATCCGCTATGGGTACGCGATTAGATCTCAGTACCTGCCTATCATCCTTAAACTGATGAACAACCTGAACGCACCATTCAAACTCTTGAAGATATGCTTCGAGCATGTGTCATAGACTTCAAGGGAAATTGGGACGCTCATCTACCGTTAGTTGAATTTTCGTACAACAACAGCTATCATTCAAGCTTCGGCATGGCACCTTTTGAAGCCTTATATGGTCGTAAGTGCCGATCTCCTGTATGTTGGCACGAAATTGGGGAAGCTCAAATCACTGGTCCAGAATTGATCCAAGAAACCACAGACAAGATCCATCAAATCCGAAACAATCTAATAGCGGCCCAAAGTCGTCAAAAGAGTTTAACATTGGTGATCATGTACTTCTAAAAGTATCATCGTGGAAGGGAGTAGTTCGTTTTGGTCAAAAAGGCAAGCTAGCACCACGCTACGTAGGACCTTTCAAGATACTCGAAAGAGTAGGTCCTGTAGCATGCAAGCTTGATCTACCAGAAGAACTCAACAGGATTCATCCCACATTCCACGTATCAAACTTGAAGAAGTGCCTCGCTGATGAAAACCTCCACATTCCTCTGGAAGATATTCAGATTGATGAATCTATGCATTTTATTGAAAGACAGTAGAAATCATGGACTTGGGGGAGAAACGTCTACGACGAAGTCGCATTCCAATTGTTAGGGTACGCTGGGAGTCGAAACGGACACCTGAGTTTATTTGGGAACGTGAAGACTCAATGCGCGAAAAAGACCCGCATCTTTTTCCTACTACTACTTAAATTTCGGGACGAAATTCCTAAAAGTAGGGGATACTGTAACATTTGTCAAAAACGGGTTTCCAAAACCCGCTCCGTTTTGTAATCGAATATCAAGTTATAAATGTCACGTTGTGTATTTATGGTTATTTTGGTTTTTAATGATACATAATTAATAAACAAACTAAACTATAAAAATTATATTTGATAAAAAGTGAAAAAAAAATAAATAAAAAAGAAATGTTGCTGCCGGGACTCGAACCCGGGTCAATCGGTTTATAAATCCAAAGACTTAGCACACACCCACATCACCACTCCGCCACTTGTTATTATCTGTCATTTCTAGGAAACAAATAACTTTTATGCGCAAATATAGTTAAACCGGTTGCGCCAACTGAGTAACTGAAATCGGCAAATCAATCGACTAATCGTTTGATTAATGCACCTTCAGGTTTATAACCGATGCACCGACGATTTTAATCAATTCGGAATTGATTGAACATCAATTTTCATCATTATCGGTTTTTATAACCGAAAATAATCAAAGTTCAGATTTCTTCAATCAAAAACCTTCTCGCGACTTAGAGACATCAGGCAAACATTCCATTTCACTTTCATCACACTTTCAGTCCACAGAACGCTTAAATCAACTCGTTCGGAAATTTCTGTAAGGTTCGCCGGAAAACCGTATTTGCCCTCAAATCGGTAAGTTCTTCAACACCATCGTAGTCTAACAGTTGTTAAGCTGTTTCTAACTCAAACCATCCACTTGAGATCGAATTCAGGCACCGTTATCGGATAATTCCAGTTCGCCGGAAATTTCCTGGAAATCTTTATTTCCGTCTGTGAAACGGTAAGGACCTTCAATCACCCCGTTAACGTTTGTTTATCACTTCAATTCCACGATTGGCTAATCAAAATGGTTAATTGTTTGGTTCAGTTGAAGTGCACAAAAACAGAGCCGATGCATTGCCGGAGACTCTGTGATAAATCATTCATACGGTATGTTTAACTTCCAACACCGTCTCTGCTATTTCGTTTTAGTCTTATGAATGTTGGATAATCGTAAACGCAAGAAACGGATTAGTATTTCAGTGACTGTAATTTGAATGAAGAAGACGAAGTTAGTTAAGTTATAAGTTTATTTAAAATCAGTAATATGAACAGGTTAGACACACAGTCCAGCGTGGACTGTGTGCAAAACATACGCGCATGTCACGAGTTCGATCCCTGATACACGCACTCCCTATGCAATAAAATGTCTTTTTATTTAAAACTGAACCGGGTTAACTCCGTAGTTGTTAAGTATAATAAAAATTGATATATTAACCAAGTTAAACACACAGTCCAGCGGTGGACTGTGTGTGATTTTAAAGCACAAGTCCCGGGTTCGAAACATGTTACTAGCGCCGGGTGAAGAATTAAAATGTTTTTGAAATTAAAAGAATTTTGGTTAAATCGAATTAGTATATAAATATAATTAAACAAATTATTGGGTTAGACACGTAGCTCAGTTGGTAGAGCTGCGTGCACGCGTACGGGAGGTCTCGGGTTCGAGTCTCACCCAGCGCATACTTGCCCCCCTGACCGAACCAGTCAACAGGTCAACAAGTCAAGGTCAACGGTCAACGCAAAATAAACAATTTTTTTATATTTTTATTTATGTAATTTAATTTAAAAATCAATTAAAAATACTTAAAAATAACATTTTTAAAGATAGAAAATACCTTAAACTCACAAAAATATATCTAAAAATTTCATTAAAATCCTTAATAAAATCCACTCATTTACTATATTTTTCCGTTATTATTTAGGTTAGTAATTCTCGTTGTTCAATTCTCTCGACTCGTGCGCATCTCCTCATCTCCAATCCAACGCACCCAAGGTGAGTGAATCTTACAAATTCCCCGTTTTAATCACGTTTTGGGGTGTATCATGTGTCTTGCAATATATATTATTTAAATCATTGTGCATACATCATATCATGAACATGTGTATTCAGTTTGTTAACTGTTGTGTAGTTATTGTTAGATGCAATTTATTATTTTCAGTACATGAAATTTCATAGGCCGCCGCTCCCCATTACATTATGAGCGTTGAGGATGTTCCCCATTTCATTATGAGCGTGAACCCGGCGTGCCCACATACGATCGGCTCTGTTTGATTGAGCCTTGATCGCACAGACATTTTCATTTTCAGTACATGCAATACGATCGGCTCCGTTTGATTGAGCCTTGATCGCACAGACATTTTCATTTTCAGTACATGCAATACGATCGGCTCCGTTTGATTGAGCCTTGATCGCACAGTTTCATTCATGTTATTTATCGTATGATGTTGGTATGTTAATGTATGCTATCATGTGTTATTGTATGTTATAGTTGTGATTGCTATTGCTACTGCTTGGTTATTTACATTTGCTCATTTATGATTATGCACAAATTTTCATTGATAAACTAATAAGTAAATCAATAATAAATGTTTATCTAACAAGGTTCACTCGCCAACTTATGTTGACCCAAAACCCCCCATTTTTTACACCTGATACAGGTGAACCAGCTGCAGCCAGAAACACATAGGATTGGACTAGAAGAATAAAATGATTTAGAGTTTGGGATTGTTAAGTTTGGTTTATTTTCTTTGTATTGTATGGACATGTTTGGATATTCAGAAATGTAACTTTGACTTTAATAAATATGAAACATATTAGTAAATATCATGAGCTTTGGTGATAACCCAATTATGCCTCGGCTCTTATTCCGCTGCGGGTCGGGGTGTGACACTATGTATCTTGTGGGTAACATACCATCGGCGTATGATTTCATGGTCTTAAATATTGCGTTGATAGATAGCCAACATCTGAGGTTTCGGGTCTTTATGCTCTTGAGTCATCCGGGGATATCTTGGCTGCCCTTCTGTTGCATCCAGATTATATGTAGACCTAGGCACAGTCAGGATATCTTTCTAAAAGAGTCAATATGGAAAAGCTAAAACCTTAAAAGAAAGGAAATCTCATCATGAGAAAATTCCATAAATTCAAACATACCAAATAAGTTATTTGCCTAACCCTCGTGAGTCACTATTGGTCTCTCTGCTGTACGGAAGTACTGACCTGTTCACCTATAGTCTGACGTTGTAAAAGATAAAGGATGATCTCATTATACTCACCTCCTACGATGAATCGTTGTGCTTACCTTGATCGCGGGGGTATGTCATGGTATGGGACACATGGGTATTATAGTATAATACTACCTTAAGCATATCATGAAGTTGAAAAATGAAAGTTGAGCATTTAAGTTTAAGTGGACAAACATATTGGCAATCATTTAGACCAGTCTGAATAAGTTCGCACTGAAAAGTGTTCCTTGGTCCGCCTGAAAACGATTTTGATCCCATTGTAATTGTACAATTGTAATCATTAAGTTAGTTTCTTTGTTTATTTGTGTTTCTGTTTATATTCATATATTTTAAAATTAAAAATTTTAAAAAAAATTAGACAATTAAAAATCCAAAAATAGAGTGTTTTATCTGTTTTTTTTTTAATTATTAACCGTTCTTGAAGATTTGACTAATCATCAAAAGATGAACAAATTTTGATCCGAGTACAAGTACTTGGATGTACCAGATGTTCATGCAGTACTCTCCTTGTTGCATAAGAATGTTTTGCTTATAAATTTCTGAGAATGTGCAGATCTTGATTTAGATAAAGAAACAAGGGTTGCTGAACATTGAGATGCTGTTAGTTGTCCACAAAGCATGGAGTATCACAACAGCAAAGTGTACCTGAGTCAGAAGAACTAGATTCCAGTCATCGTCTGAAAGTGATAGTACATTTGAAGAAGTACCTGAGAACTTGCTTGCTTGAAAAGGATCGATTGAAGAAGAAAAGAGCTGCTGAGGTTCCTCCTCTCGCATTCTTTTTGACAAAGATGCTTCTAGCAAAGCTGATCGAGAACCTGATATGAAGCTAACCACAAGAGCTGAAGAAAGAGACCAAGTGCTGAGAGTTCGTTGAAGTATGAGGTCCTAAAAGTATGAGACTGACTTCCACAACACTTATGGCACATCGAAAACCATAGATTCTGTTGAAGACGTTGCTGAATTTGCACTATGAAGACAATTTGATGCATCAGTCTAGGGGGAGATTGTTAGGTCCTAGAACTATGAGACTGAAGCATCAAATATATGTAACGGTCTATGGTAGTTAGCTGGGTTTAACTAGGTTAGTTTGTGTTAGGTTTGGACCTTTATAGGTCATTTGGGCATGCCATAGGCCATGTGGGCCAGGCAAGCCCATTAGGGTTATGCCTTACCCTAGATAAAATAGAATGTATGTCATTCCTAGGGATAGACTTTTGGAGACTTTCAGGTTTTCTCTAGAGAACCTCCATCTTGTACCAAACGATTTTACTTATTCAAGTAATAGAATCGTGTGCAAGGTGTTAAAGGAATTCGTGTTGTTCTTCATCATTTCAGTTTTTCTTGAAGATCACCAAGTTTGGATTCCGCCCATCCCTGGTGATTGTGTGAAATCAGTGTTAGATCCGGATTATCGGGACTTACACTGAGAGGGGCTTATATGAAGCAAGAGGAGTGTAGTTTGGTAGATGCTGACTTAGCTAGGTTTTGGTCCACAATCTCTGATAGACCGTTCTCCAGCAATAATTTGGTTGGTAGAAAGTCCGGGGAGAATAAGGTCAACTAGGTTGATTTGTTTTGTCTTTTATGCATGGTTGAGGGTAGACATACGTACCTTGCGAGTGTTTTAGCCTGGTCGTTTGCTAGAATTAGGAGGGGCGGTATTCGGGCTGCTTTGGATATGGGCCCGTACTTTACGAGAATTGCTTAAAGTTTGAAAGTTTTTGAGAGGCATAAAACTAAGTTTTTGAGGAAGGAGCCGACTTCGATCTCTTTGGGATTAAGGAATTGCAGCGGGGGGATTCTAACGCTCACAAAGGCAATCACATGGGAGCTTATTAGACAGGGGGGCCCAAGTTTAGCCGCCAGCAGGTACTTCAGTAGTAGAGGCTATGCAAGCGGGGATACCCACCCGGTTACAGGGACCATTCATAGAGTGGAGTTACGGGTGCACCACAATACCCTCTACGACAGCCACCACCAAACTCGCTCATGTTAGAATCTTTATACAAGCTAATGGGCACCGGGTTTGGATAGTTGCATGATATGATGACCACGGGGTATAATGAGATTAGAGAGTTGATTTCTACTAGGCAGCAGGGGCAGGAAGAGGCATTGAAAAGCATGATGGGTCATTTGAGTATGAATATTCCAGATTTTTCTCCGGTTCCGGGTCAGGTGGACAGTATGGCGACTCGAGTTAGCAGGGTGGTCAGTATGGTGGTTATGGCTAGTATGGGAGTTCTAGTGGTTAGTTTGGAGGATAATATGGATAGTATGGAGGTTTCGGGAGTTAGCTAGAATATGAGATCCTAAGTCAGGAAAGTGAGAGTAAGGACGGTGAACAGCGAGGGGATGAAAGGAACAACAAGTGCTTTAAGGAGTATCTTTTGTTATTTTTGTTTTATGTTGGCTTTATTATCTTTTGGCATGTATGTGATATTGTTACATGATACTTTTAGTGGGGTTGGTTGGGTTGGTTATGGTTTTTTTTTTGTTTTCAAGACAATGTATATAACAAGTAGTTTGGTTTGTTTGGTTATGCTGATGGTAATTAGTGTTGATGTGAGAAATAACTGCTTTCGTTCGTGTGTGAGGATGAGGTATTGTTTGCTGAGCACGTTTGGATTGAGGGCATCTGTGGAATTGACTGATATTTTGACAGTCTCGCAAAACAACTAAGTCTTTTCCATTGTATATTTTTGTATATATATACATATATTTATTTCTTTCTACTTTATTTTTAACTTTTATTTTCGTTTTGTTTTATTTTTGAGTCGTGTTTCTATTCTAGCATTAGGGATAATGCAAAATTTAAGTGTGGGCATGAGACACTTGAGTTGTAGTGTAGTTAAGTCATTTGAGTCATAAATATTTGAAAAGTACAAAAAAATAAAAAAAATCAAAAAATTCAAATTAATTGGAAAATTTTGAAAATGTCTCTGATTTTGAACTTTGCAAATAAAATGGAAAATGATAGAAAAAGTGGTTTTATCTGATTTTTTAATAATAATGATATGAGATGATAAAAGTCGAAAATGTGTCTAGTTTGGGATCGGTTTCCTTTGAGCTTAAGTATACCTAATAATGTTAGGATGCCTTGTGGGTACTCATCTAGGAGAAGTAGGGAAACGAAAATCGTCAAAAATAGTATAAGAAATCCACCATTAGTAAAACTGTTTGAATTTGTTTATCAAAGAAAAAAATTGGAATATAATAAATGAGCCAAGATAATATGAGGCCTATGTAATCTTTATTGGGGATGGTGACTCTGATTTAGATTTCCTCAAGGTTAAGTTAAATAATATTACAAGAGTCAAAGCTCATGTTGTCGTTATTGGGGATGGTGACACTTGTCTTGACAACCTTGGGTTAGGATTAGGTGGAATTCCGACTTTTTAGTGTGAGACCCTAGGCTAACGTTGACTGACTGAACTTAAATTAAAAGAAACATGATAAGGGGCATAGAACTGGTGTTGGGTTTAAATGGATCGTAAACCTGCATTTGTGATTAACACGTGAGTATATTTTAGTTAATTAGTTTATATTTTTGAAACCGGATTTAGACTTGACTATGATTTCGTATGCATAATTCTTTTCCAGGGACAGAAAAATAGTGAAGGTCCACCTGAGGATGTTAAACCTATTCCTTGTTCATATAACATACACACAAGTGCGAAATCCAAGTGTGCATGCAACCAAAGCAAAGTAAAGAACACGGGGTAACCAAAGATTCACTATCTTGATTAATGATTGAGAACAAGTACAAACATATACACACAATGCTCGTATGACTCAAATGAACTTGCTGTGTTCTTGTGTCTTCGTCTTCACCAGAAATGCTAGCAGAGAGATCTCACCAAAAGATCAGCTCGCTAGCTCGTTCTTTCAACTTGGTGACTGGTCAGTCTGTAACCTTGACTGAGAAGTGCATGTCTGCTTATATAGTGTCTGTCTTGGCATTTGTACGAAACACGATTATAGACATACGGAACACACTATTTCACACGAGACACAACTCCAGAATTTTGGTACGGAAAAGTTGTTTCGTACGAAATACTTCAATCGTACGAAACCATTCATTGATTCATACGAATCATCTGATTCGCACAAAATCCTTATTCTTGGAGAACCTGTGTAGACATGACGTTTACAAGACTCAACGGTATGCACACATGCAACCGATTAACACAGACAAGCTAAGATGTCGTACTATATCAAGATAGAAGGATATCTCGATCTATTCGACACGACCAAACCTATACAGACACTTGAGCAAAGACAGTACAATTACAACTGTAATTAAGAACAAGCGACAGACACAAAACTAAACTCCCCCTTGGATGTTGCTTGGTCTTCGGTCTTCGGTCATTAGTCTTTATATGTTGGTCTTCACATTGAATGGTTTGGAGTATCAACAAACTCCCCCTGAAGATCTGCTATCCAATGATTAGAGCATCAGGATTTCGAACTTCTAAGAAACTTCAAATCTTTCTTGTTTCCTCTTTTGACTTGTCAGATTTCTTCGTTACTAGTCTTTGTTTATGTTCTTTTATATCAATCTGTACTCAATAGACAAATATAAATAGAACACAACTTTATCAGGGAATACACACGAAAAACTTATCATAATTTCTTCGTATGATTGTATTCCCTAAACGAGATACACACACTCGTATGAATTCTAGCAGCATATTTGAGAAAAACAAGTGACCAAGTCAAATCAAATGACTAGGTTCATTCGTATGAGATACACACACTCAAACGAATTTCAGATTTTGGATTTCTTTAATGAGTTACTTGTTGCAAGATATTACTTTATGAAGTTGCAATATCAAACAAATGGTTTTCTGGCTTATCTTGGTAGAAAACTTTCGAGTATCAACTTTGGCTAACTTTCAAAAAGTAACTGTATAAGAAACTAAGTAAACGAGACTTAAAATCAATATATACAGATAAACTATATATCTATTGAACAATCTTTTTCGAGTTTCAAGGTAAAGGAATCATACCAGCATTTTAATCTTTGTCAAAAACGATATTTGGTTTAAACTTCAAAATTAAACAGATAAGTATTCAACTATGATTATCGGTATTGTTGTCCAAGTAAGCTCAGATTATCAGATGTAATCATGATTAGGAGATATGATTAAGGTATGAATTATACTTACTAGCCGGTGTTCAACCACATCACGACACATTCCCGTATCAAGATATGCATGAGAGAAAATCTTACCGGTGAGTATACTGCTTTATCATCTGTTTTGACGTATATGAATGATGTGAGATACTCACTTATTTTGATTGAAAACAAGCCCTTTGTGATTTAGTCACTTATTGATGAGGAACTTGATTTTCATATGCATGCAGGGCACAGGAGTAAGTCCGTGAACAGGTTAGTACCATCGTACCGACAAAGAGACGAACTTAGCTCCCGCATAAAGCTGTGATATTTTATCACTTATTTTGGGGATGTGATATTTTATCACTTATTTGATGGTCGTATGCAGTATGTACACGTATGTATGTATCATGGAAGTTCTAGACTTGCGCCACCGTTATTTTTCAGCAAAAGATTCAACCATGATACCCAGATGATAAGCAAGCATAAAGACCGTATATCTCAGAACCTCGGCACTCTATCAAACGAAATTTCGGTACCAAGACCATATGCCAATGAATGGTTCCCACCTGGCGTTCTGTCTGTTAGGTTTATATCAACCTGCACATTTTAGTTTGATTGTGAGCCTACCGATACATCATAAGTAAAGCTACTTATCAATCTTCTTTTTATGCTTTTAACCATTTCTGACATATTTACCGGTGAATTTCATCATCTTCAACTTATCCAAGAAACTCATTTTTGATTTTTCTATTGTTTTTGTATTTTTCTGAATTTTCTTCCCCTTAAATAAAAGGTAAATAATAGACATATTTTTTTATTTTCTTAAACTTACTCCCCCTAAAATATAAAACTGAAAATCTTTTTGTAGTTTTAGATTTTAGAAAAGTATTTACAAAAAATAGTTAGCCATAGTTGTGTTACTCGGGCTTCACCTTGATGCCATTGACCAAAAGGAGATAATCAAAACGTGATTTATCAAAGGCTTTGGTAAAAAGGTCGGCACGTTGGTGATCAGTGTGGATTTTAACAACATCGATAAGTCTCTTTTCATAACAATCTCGTATGAAATGATACTTAATCTCAATGTGTTTTGTTTTTGAGTGTTGTACAGGATTCCTAGTGATCTGTAAAGAAGCTTCATTATCAACAAAAATAGGAGTAGTAAGAAATTCAAAACCATAGTCGCGCATTTGTTGTTGAATCCATAGAACCTGCAAGCAGCAACTAGAAGCTGAAATATACTCAGCCTCACATGTTGATGTAGCTACACAAGTCTGCTTTTTGCATTGCCACGTGACTAGGCGATTTCCTAAGAACTGACATCCTGTTGTTGTTGACTTTGCATCGATTTTACAGCCGCCATGATCAGAATCACTGAATGCTGTCAGATCAAAGTTATCATCCTTAGGGTACCATAGACCAGTGTCAGGGCAACCTTCAAATAACGAAAAATCCTTTTCACAGCGATCAAGTGAGAAACCTTCGGACTAGACTGATAGCGCGCTAGAAGGCATGTTGGGTACATTATGTCGGGTCTTGAAGCTATAAGAACATGAGAGATCCGATCATAGCACGATAGAGACAAGGTTCTACATGTTCACCCATTCCGTCTGGAGTAATCCCATGATTTTGAGCTAACGGAGTTCCCAAAGGCTTTGAGTCATCCATCTGAAATCGCTTGAGAATATCTCCGACGTACTTGGTTTGATGGATAAAAATCCCTTCCTTTGATTGCTGAACCTGCAAGCCTAAAAAGAAAGTCATTTATCCCATTGCACTCATCTCGAACTTCTCCTGCATAACCTGTTCGAATTCTCTGCACATTCGAGTGTTAGTAGACCCAAAAATAATATAATCAACATAAACCTGTACTAGCAGCAAGTCCTTGTCCCGTTCCTTGATAAAGAGAGTACAATCGATTAAGCCTCATCGAAAACCATTCTTCAACAGATAGGTAGACAACATTTCATACCAAGCCCTCGGAGCTTGATGAAGACCATATAACGCCTTGTTGAGAAGCCAAACCTTGTCAGGATGGAGTGGATCTTCAAAACCTGGCGGTTGCTTAACATATACTTCATCTTCTACCACACCATGAAGAAATGCACTCTTCATATCCATTTGATAAACGGTGAACTTTTTGAAGGACGCATAAGCCAAAAAGATTCTTATGGCCTCAAGTCGTGCAACCGGTGCATAAACTTCATTGTAATCAATCTCTTCGACCTGATTAAAACCTTGAACAACCAATCATGCTTTGTTTCTCAGAACAACACCTCGGTCATCCTTCTTGCACTTGTACACCCATCGTGTACCAATCTTCTTGTAGTTGTCAGGCCTGTCAACCAATTTCCAGATGCCTAACTTTTGAAACTGCTGAAGTTCTTCCTGCATGGCTTCAACCCAAGAGTCTTCTTTCATTGCCTCCTTCCAAGATTTTGGTTCTACTTGACACACATAGTAGGCAAAAGACCAATAATTATGTTTGTTGATACAGTTTTGTGTCTGTCGCTTGTTCTTAATTACAGTTGTAGTTGTACGGTCTTTGCTCAAGTGTCTGTATAGGTTTGGTCATGTCGAATAGATCGAGATATCCTTCTATCTTGATCTAGTATGACATCTTAGCTTGTCTGTGTTAATCAGATGCATGTGTGCATACTGACGAATCTTGGAAACGACATGTCTACACACGTTCTCCAGAAAAATGGATTCTGTGTGAGTCAGAGTTTTCGTATGAATCACATGATTCGTATGAAATATTTGAGTAACTAATGTGTTACTTGTTTCGTACAAAATAAGCATTTCGTACGAAACAATGTGTCTCGTACCAAATTCTGAGTAGTGTCTCGTGTGAAATAGTGTGTTCCATATGTCTAGAGTCGTGATTTGTATGAAACTAGACAGACACTATATAAGCAGACATGCACCTCTTAGTGAGGCAGAACTAGTTGACTCGCGTGTGAGAGTTAGACTGACCAGGCTGAAAGAACGAGCTAGCAAACTGATCTTTTGGTGAGATCTCTAAGTTAGCATTTCTGATGTAGACGAAGACACAAGAACACAACAAGTTTGTTTGAGTCATATGAGCATTGTGTGTATATGTTTGTACTTGTTCTTAATCATTAATCAAGATAGTGAATCTTTGGTTACCCCGTGTTCTTTACTTTGCTTTGGTTGCATGCACACTTGGATTCCGCACTTGTGTGTGTGTCATTTGAACAAGGAACTGGTTTAACACCATCCGCAGGTGGACCTACAAGTGGTATCAGAGCTTTGGCTCTTTCCTTGTTCAAAACCGGGCTTAGTTGTGTCTGTTTGAAGATTTCTGAAGTGCTCTTGAGCCTCCAGCAGAAAACTTAAGTTTTGGAAGATAACTAACTTAAAACTTGGTTAAAATATGTTGCATGCAGAAAATTTTATGGTAATTTTTTTCTGAAGAACACCCTTGAAAAAGATATCTGCAAAAATTTGAATTCGATTAGTTTGGTAGGGTTGACATTTTCTGACTTGGATCTAGACTTGGACTATGAACTGTTAAAAATATGTGTTTTAACTAAAAGTGGGTAAGACAACATGTATTTTCGAAAAGGTAGGTCTAAACAAGAAAGGAAATTTCTCACCAAACCATTTCTGAAAAGATTCCTCAGAAAAACGCTGAACAAAACATTTAGTGCAACTGAAAAAGATTAGTGCGACTCATCTGATCCGCACGAAACATCTGTTCCGCACGAATCAGCTGATTCACACGAATCATCTGATCAGTACCTAACAACTGTTTCGTGCGAAACAGTTGTCTCGCACGAAACTGTTTTTGATTTTTTTCGTGTTTTTCAAAGCTTTATGATTTTAAGAATTTGTCGTATTTTCAAATCTGAAAATTTTAAAAGGTAATTATAATTTTGAAACTTTAAACCTTTAAATTTTCATTAAACAAGAAAATATAAAGAGTTCTAACCCGTGGGATTGGAGTTGTTCAAGCTCAAATCAGGAGTCTTTGATGCCACAACATGCAGCAATGATCTCTGCAAATCAATTGGGCGTGTGTTGCGAATAAAAATCAAAGCATCCAAACTCTGCTAATGAGCGAAAGTGAAACTGGGAGTAACAACCGTCCGCCCAAGCTAAATCATATGAACGATTATCCTTCATGGAAAAGTCGATTTCATACGTATGTTCTCGGTCAAAACACGAAATTGTGGACGTGTTTCACTACCCCCATAATGAAGCACTTGAAGAAGCTGGATCAAATCCAACCTCATTGGCCAATCTAGTCAAAAGTGACAAGAAAGCTTACGATCTAGAGAAAAAGGCATTTGCTATCCTCACACAAGCTCTGCATAAAGACAATTATCATCAGTTTGTGTATTGTACTACAACGAAAAATTTGTGGGACACTTTTGAAGCAAGAGGTGAAGGTAACGCTGCTACCAGGAAGATTCGGTATGATCTGCTCAAGAAAGAGTTTGAAGGTTTCATGTTCATGGAGAACGAAACCTTGAATGATATGACCACTCAGTTTTATCATCTTCTCAGCGAAATGTACTCGTATAAAGTGTTAGCAGCACCACAAGAAATTGTGATGCGATTTGCTGATGCTTTACCTCCAAAATGGGTTAAATTTATTGATCTATTAAAACATACAGGTGTAAAATAAGTATTTATGAATTTATGCAGAAACTGGAGAACAAGAATGAAGAAGAACTCCGGAAGGCACAACGAGTCTCTGCTCCACAAAACCCTGAAATGTATTTTGGCGGTATAAATACAGATACAAGCTCAAGTCAGCAACCAAAGCTGCAGACGGCGTTTGTGTCAAACGTGAACCCTTTTCTACCCCAACCATTTCAAACAAGTCAGTCTACAGGTTCGAGCAATCAAACCTATGGACAGGCTTTTGATCTGAAAGCCTTCCTTCCACAGCCAAGGGACTTAGCGCATAAAGCTCCACAACATGCTCCTCAACAAGCTTTCTATGGAAGCAACAGTCAATCGACACATCCCAACACTGTCAAACTTGACACGTCAAATCTCTCCAAAATCAACGTAGAAGTTGCACAGGAAGATGCGGAACTTCTAAATACCATGGACAGTGCGTATTGTGGTTTAGTTGCAGGTCAAATAGGGAACATCAATTTGATGAACGAAGACTACGAGCAAATTGACTGAGATGAAATGGAGCTGATGGACATCAAGTGGGCATTTGCAAGAGCTATGAGAAGAGCAAAGGATTATATGAGAAGAACGGGTAGAACCAGTTTGGAAAGCAAGAAAGATACAAAATACGGCTTTGACAAAACCGCCGTTACTTGCTTCAACTGTGGAGAAAGAGGTCACTTTAAGCGGGAATGCACAAGACCCAGCAAGGAAGGAAATCACAACCCCTTTCGTAATCAGTCTCAACCATCGAACACAGCATAGTACAACAACGAATAAAGAATAGTAGCTGTTGGCAACTCTAACAACACCAATCAATCAGGACCTTCAAACACGTGCAGAGCTATGGTAGTTCAGTCTGATGAAGGATGCAATTGGTCAGTACAGTTGGGAACAGAGAACAACGGAAGAACTGCATGCTATGCAAGGATCATGGATTAAAACAAGCATGATCACAGCATCAACACTCAAAATAATGATGATACATCTGGGGATGCTGGTAGTTCTGATGAAGAATGTTCAAGTTCAGATGGTTATGAGTCTGATTCTGATGTGAAGAAAGGAAGTGAAGCTGAGGTTGAAGAGTTGCTGAGTGAAGCTGAGATGTTGAAGAATGGAAAGGTAAGTATGACGAGGAATGCAGAAGCTGCGCAAAAAGAGACAGAGGCACTCTCTACAGATGGTGCAACTTTTCCTCATCACACTGCCTTCATGGCAAATGTTGAAGGTACGTCAAAACAGGTAAATTCTGAACATCCTACTGTTTGCAATGACTGTGTTAAGTTGAAAATAAAATATGAAACTGTCAACAGTCATAATCATAATTTGGTTATTGAACTTTCAAAATGCAAAGAAGCGAATTTTTCGCTAACTAGAAATGAAAAAGAATTCAAATCTGTAATAGAAACTGTTAGGACATTTTGAGACCGTTGATACTTGAGTTTAATAGTTTGTAGCTTGATTGTAATAGTTAGTAAAACTAGAACGGCTAAAAGTGTAATTTTTGGTAATTGTACCTGTAGCGGCGTATTTAAAGTCCCAGCGTATTTAACAAATACGCTGGTTAGTCAGGGTGTATATATATGCTGATCAATGAAACCCTAGTCTAAGGTTCTTTGACAAGTTTTGGTGATTTCTCTTGTGTTGTGATTATTGTTCTTGTGCTAAATCCGAACATCCAGGTGCTTTTAGTGATTATATCTTTTGGATTCCATATACATCACTTGTTGTTTGATCCATACAAGAATCTTCATCTTTATCTTTTGATTTTTTTCTTAACTTTTACACATTCAAGCAACCAATCTTTAGTTGTTTGGGTGATGACGATCAACCACTGTGATCTGAATCTGATTTGGGACTCACAATTTGGTATCAGCGCCTTTGTGCTCTTGATTGTTTGAGTTTTTGTTAAGATTCTTCAAGTTTTGAAGGTTTCTCAAAAGTTTCAAAGTTTCAAGGTTTTTCAAATTTTTAGACTTAAAATGGCTTGATCTGGTGTGTTTAATCATTGGGTTGTTGTTAATCAGTGTTTTGGTAAACATTTGGGGCATTTTGGTACAAAGAAACATGGTTTTTGAGTTGTTTTTGGGTGATTAGAGGGTTTTTGTTTGTGCTTAAACCCTACTGGACGTATTTAAGTTTGAATGCAGAGTATTTAAGTTTGAAGGCAGCGTATTTAATTTGAAGGCAGAGTATTTACTTTGAAGGTAGGTATTTAAATTTGAAGACAGTGTATTTAATTTGTAGGCAGCGTATCTAATTTGAAGGCATAGTATTTACACCAGATTTAAAGCCAACGTAATTAGGAGAGTCAGCGTATTTATCCGAAGGCGACTTCGGGGTCAGTGGTATAAATCTTTTACGATATTATCACGGTGTTCGGCGGTTTTAGCCAAGTATGTGTGTGTCTGATCTGTCTGCGTAATTGTTTTTGTCGCCGGTCCAAGAGACTTGTCACTCAAACCAGCGAAAATGAATTCTTGAGCGCATTTGACTGATCGGACTTAGAACTGATTGACAAGCGTAATTAATAGCGTAATTAAGCCTCACAACACATATCAGCGTAATTAGAAGCGTATTTGTGCCTAGTTCCAGTTAACCTGAGCAATTATCTTGCTGTTAACAAATTGAACTTAAAACTGACTCAAAATGTTTCTAAATCAGTTAACCCGTATTGCACAAGTTGAACTTGAAACCAACACTCGAACCCAAGATCTGGTTCAGAAAGAATATGACATGTTTGGAAGTATTCGCGGAGAAAGTTTGTCAGATCACATCAACCGCTTTCTAAACATGCTGACAAAAATGAAGAAAGTTGGTAATCAAGTCACCAACTATGCCTCAATCAAGAAGCTTTTGGACTCTCTTCCAAAAGAGTGGAGCTTACAGTGTATGTTGTTCAAAAGAACTTTCTTGACCAGTACAACTCCAGTCACTCTTTCGGATTTGATCAACACTATAAAGGCCTTTGAAATGGACGTGCTTAAGAGAGAGATGAATCAAGCAAGATACTCTCAAAAATCCGTCCAATCCACTGTTGCTGCTGCTCCCAAGAACATGGCATTCCTTACTGTCACACCCTCAATTTCCACTTGCGGAGTTCTACCGCGAGGCGTGTGAACAAACCAGAATCTGAAACACTAGTACGTCGAACGACTCTACATGGTTTGATAATACGTTTTCCAAAATCGTTCATTTTAGATTTTATATCAATTACCAATATTTAGCAGAGCATTAGTTTTAAGTTTGAGCGGAAGCATAAGTAAGTAATGATGCGGCGCCAACACAAACGCCAAAACAAATGAAAAATCCCAAAACAATATTAATAAATGAGACTCGATAAAGATGTCTTGTTCAATGCATGTGCGTGCACCTAGAGCTCCTAGCGTCCTGAGAAACATGTAAAGAAACAAGTGTCAACATTAAAGATGAGTGAGTTCACAGGTTTTCATAAATTCGTTTGTTCGGTTATAGTTCGTTCTCTCCGTTATCCCCAACCTGGGATAACATATCAGTTCCATTATTCCAATCCCGGAATAATAAGTTGTTGCTTCCAATATTCCCATCCCGGAATACTAAGTTGTTATTTCCATTATCCCCAACCCGGGATAATAAGTTGATGTTTCCAATATTCCAAACCCGGAATATTAAGTTGTTCCGTAATTAAGTTCAATATTAATGTATATAGGTAGCTAGCCTAAAGTCATGTCACTAGGTGTTCGCGATCGAAGCTGACAGTTGTGCCTCCGTTTTGCCAGGCCTATCACATGACCATGGCGATGTTAGGCCAATCATACACCCGTTGACCATACCCGGTCGGCTAGCGCGACTAGCTCGGATGGGGCTCGTCAGACACAGTAGTACTACGTATAATTCCCCCGCTATTTAACCCAAATACTAACGATCCGAGGAGATTGTCGAGGACTTAAGTGATAAAGCTGCTTAGTGCCCATAACATTACATTAACATTAACTTAGTTACCGTATAGTTGTGTGACGTTAAATTCGTATAACGTAAAGAGTTTGAGTTTGAGAGTGTATACCTGTTTTCTCCCCTGTTGTTTAAAAACCGGATAAAGTTAGGGGCCGTGAACTCACCTTTATTTGCTCGGTTAGTGTAGCAAAGATGTTATAAGAGATGGGACCGCTAGTTGCGTCCTAACAAACCAATTAATTACACGTCAGTGTGAAATCACACCAATACAAATTCCACACGCAATTTACCCACAAAGTGATACACACAAACAACATATCTAACACTCAAACATGCATGCAAGTATTCTCATGTGATCATAGTAATCAAACAACTTATCATGAACGTATTCTAATTCCATGCAACACTTTAATGCATAAAATCACAAGTTATCAACTTTCTGCTTAACACTCAATTATTCAGCTGTTTTCTAGGATTTTTATAAAATAGTTCTAACATTCCAAAAATTCCAATATTTTTACAGTAGGTGACATCTATACCATAGAAATTTATATAGTTTTTCCAAGTCCTAAATCTTTACCAATTAACCATAAATATTAATTCACTAAGCTGCAGTCAGATTTACCGCTTTCTGACTGCAGTCCACGGAAGAATTTATTTAAAAATCACTGATCGTCCGATTAACAAAATTCCAGTTGGAGTTGCCCGGAAATTTCTATACCTAGTTGCTGTACAAAAATCATGACTCAACTCCCTACTGATTTTAAGATCCAACTTGATAAACAACCAACAAAATTCCAGTATTTTCACAGCTTTAGTTACTGAACTTGTTTAGCCCTTTAAAAATATCAAACGACTTCAGAAAATTATGAATCCAGCGCCATTAGATTCCTTATTCAATTCTCTACGTTCTAGACATCAGAAAATCCGTTTTTCGACAACTAACGACCAAGTTACAGCCAGATGAAATCGGCTGTAACTTTCACTCAGCATCCTGTTTCAGCATGTTATTATTATAAACTCGTGTAATCCCGTTCATGCGATTAATCTAGGCGATCAAGAACTGATTTTTAATCATAGACTAATACTAATAACCTATCCATGCAAACCCTAGTTCTTACTTCTAGTTATCACAACCAAAATACACTTGTAACTTGTGATTCCCGACAACAATTCTGCATATGAACAAGCACCAAAACAGCCGATTATTTACAGCACTTATAATCCGAAACTATACCATCATGAAATCTGAGAACAGCAAAAATCAACGCACATATATTTCCGAAACAACTAGCCATTCAAGCATACATATAATCCAAGACAACTAAACATTCAAGCATACATATCATCCGAGACAACTTAAACATTTAAGCATACATATCATCCGAAACATGATCTTGTAATCAAGGATAACTCTAACCTTGAATAACTAGGTAGACAAACCGGGACTTGGACAAGGGGTATCCTGCTGTTCCAAGAAAGTCGCGACCGAAAGGGTGTTGATAAAGTGGCTGTTTGATCGACCAGAGGTGAACAAGGACTGATCTCGCGATTTGAATGAGGGTGAAGATGGAGATTGTTGCTGCTGTTGCTACCGAGAGGATTAGACGAACAAGAACAACAGCTGATTGCGATCAAAATAAGCGAGAACAAGCTGCCGACGGTTGTCTTGTTTGTTAGGGTTTTCGGATTTTGAAAGAAACATGCATGATTTGTATTTATAGGCGCACATGATAAGGTTTACGGTTTGGGATAAGTATTGTGGCCGAGAATCTTGGGTTGTTTTGGTTTAGGTTTGGGTTTGATCTCGCGGTCAAGGAATAGGGTGGGTTCGGTTTGGGTTTGAACTCAATAAATCCGCGGTTTTGATCATGTGGCCGAGAGTGTTTTGGTTTAGGGTTTTGGTTTTGATATCGGTTTGGGTTGCACACGGGTTGGTTTGGTTTGGTTTGATCGGCCGAATAGTTTTAGGTTTGTTACGGGTTTGAGTTTGATCTTGGCCGAATTCTTGAGTTAAGGTTTAAAACTTGTTAACTCCTAGAGTCACAATGAATCACTTTGGTTCGTGTCGTGGTTCGGTTCAGTTCGTGTACGTATCTACTCTAATGATTCAATTACTAAAACAATCACACAACACACAACACGTATTCATTTAATTCGTGCACGCTTAATACTTAGCGTATATATTATTCGACAAGTGTCACGTGTAAGTTATCCGAAAAACCCGGGATATCACATTATCCCCATGTTGAAAGAATTTTCGTCCCGAAAATTGAGTAAACGCGGTTTAGCATGTAACATACATGTTTAGAGTGCCACGCACCAAGAGTTAGTTCGTTAATGATGGTACGCAACGTTACAAGAAATTCCCAAGTGTCATACACAAAGATTTCCAAGTGTCATGCACAAGAATTTAGTCAACAATAGTACACGAAAGTATGAGAAAATTTCCAGGTTGTCACATCATCCCCATTTGAAAGAATTTTCGTCCCGAAAATTTAGGTACTGGTATCGTTAGTTTGCTGCTCAGTTGCGAAGAGGTGTGGGTATTTGCTTTTCATTTGATCCTCTCTTTCCCACGTGAACTCCGGTCCACGCTTAGAGTCCCAACGAACTTTAACGATTGGAATCTTGCTGTGCCTTCGAGTCTTGATCTCACGATCCATGATCTCAATAGGCTTTTCCACGAAGTGTAGTTGTTCATCCACTTGGATCTCATCCAATGGAATAACTAAAGTTTCATCTGATAGACACTTCTTCAGATTTGACACGTGAAATACGTTGTGAACTCCACTGAGTTCGGCGGGAAGGTCTAATTGGTATGCTACGGGTCCGATTCGTTTCAAGATTACAAACGGGCCTACGTACCGTGGGTTAAGTTTGCCCCGTTTTCCAAAGCGGATTACACCCTTCCAGTGTGACACCTTTAGTAGGAAGCGATCGCCTACTTGAAATTCGAGCGGTTTGCGTCGTTGGTCAGCGTAGCTTTTCTGTCGATCTCGTGCCGCCGCCATGCGGTTTCTGATTTGTACAATCTTTTCAGTAGCTTCAAGTATTAACTCAGGGCCTGTGAGTTGACTGTCACCGACTTCTGCCCAGCAGACCGGTGATCTACATCTGCGACCGTATAATGCCTCAAACGGTGCTGCCGAAATACTCGTATGATAGCTGTTGTTATATGAGAATTCTACTAGAGGCAGGTGGATTTCCCAACTATTTCCGAAATCCACTACGCATGCTCTAAGCATGTCTTCCAAGGTTTGTATGGTCCTTTCACTTTGACCATCAGTCTGAGGGTGATAAGCTGTGCTCATATCAAGGCGTGTTCCCAACGCTTTCTGGAGTGACTGCCAGAAGTTTGACGTGAAGCGAGCATCTCTGTCTGAGATGATGGACGTTGGCACTCCGTGCCGAGAAACTACTTCCTTAATGTAGATGCGAGTCAACTTCTCCATCTTATCCGTTTCTTTAATAGCTAGGAAGTGTGCGGACTTAGTTAAACGATCCACGATCACCCAGATGGTATCGCAACCACCCAAGGTTCGTGGGAGTTTAGTGATGAAATCCATTGAGATCTGATCCCATTTCCACACTGGGATCTCAGGTTGTTGGAGTAGCCCCGATGGCTTTTGATACTCCACCTTGACTTTTGCACAAGTCAAACATCTACTCACGTAGGTGGCTATATCGGCTTTCATGTTGGGCCACCAATACGCAGCTTTAAGGTCTTGATACATCTTATCCGAACCCGGATGGACAGAGTATCGAGATTTGTGAGCTTCATCCATGACTAGCTCTCTAAGGTTTCCGTAGAGAGGTACCCATATGCGATTCATGAAATACCGGGCTCCATTGGGCTTTACTTCCCAATCGCGTTCCATTTTTCCCACTGATTCGGCTTTGATGTTTTCCTCCTTAACTGCTTCTAACTGGGCGTCGCGTATTTGATCGGGTAGCCCCGAATGAATAGTGAGTTGTAATGCTCGTACACGACGAGGTTTTAGGTGTTCCTTCCTACTGATGGCATCAGCTACCACGTTAGCTTTACCCGGGTGGTACCGAATGGCACACTCATAATCGTTTAAGAGTTCGACCCAGCGACGCTGTCGCATGTTCAACTCCTTCTGATCAAAGATGTGCTGGAGGCCTTTGTGGTCAGTAAAGATTGTGCACTTCATTCCATAGAGGTAGTGTCTCCAAATCTTAAGTGCAAACACTACTGCTCCCAATTCTAGGTCATGCGTCGTGTAGTTTTTCTCGTGAACCTTCAGTTGTCGTGACGCATACGCGATGACCTTATCGCGTTGCATGAGTACGCATCCCAATCCCTGAATGGAAGCATCACAATACACTACGAAGTCATCTGTCCCTTCCGGCAAGGACAGAATGGGTGCACTGCAAAGTTTCTGCTTCAGCAATTGAAATGCTGCTTCTTGCTTTTCACCCCAAGCATACTTGATGCCTTTCTGGGTGAGGGTAGTGAGCGGTTGTGCAATCTTTGAAAACCCCTCGATAAAGCGTCTGTAGTAACCAGCCAATCCTAAGAATTGGCGGATCTCCGTCGGTGTCTTAGGTGCTTCCCAGTTTTTGATGGCTTCAATCTTGGCAGGGTCTACGTGGATACCCTTTTCATTCACGACGTGCCCGAGAAACTGAACTTCCCGGATCCAGAAATCACACTTCGAGAGCTTGGCATATAGCTTTTCCTGTTGAAGTAATCCTAGCAGTAATCGTAGATGCTCAGCATGCTCTTCTTTACTTTTGGAGTAGATGAGTATGTCATCGATGAACACGATGACAAATTTGTCGAGGTATGGTTTACACACGCGGTTCATGAGGTCCATGAACACCGCAGGTGCGTTAGTGAGACCGAATGGCATGACCAAAACTCGTAATGGCCATACCGAGTGCGAAATGCTGTCTTAGCGATATCCTCCTCCCTGACGCGTAGCTGATGATAACCGGACCGTAAATCAATCTTAGAGTAGTAACTTGACCCTTGCAGTTGGTCGAATAGATCGTCGATGCGAGGTAACGGGTATCGGTTCTTGACTGTAACCTTGTTGAGTTCCCTATAGTCGATGCACATGCGGAAGTCCCGTCCTTTTCTTGACAAACAGGACTGGAGCTCCCCATGGCGAAACGCTTGGTCGGATAAATCCTTTTTCCAATAGCTCTTGAAGTTGGGTAGACAGCTCCTGCAGCTCGGCTGGAGCTAGGCGGTATGGAGCCTTGGCGATGGGAGTTGCATTGCTTGCCAATTCGATTTCGAACTCCAATTGTCGATGTGGTGGAAGACCAGGTAGTTCTTCTGGGAATACATCGGAAAAATCACGGACGACAGGGATGTCTTCTATATGTTTCTCGTCCTTAGGCTGTTCGGTAATTAGTGCGAGTAAAGCGAAGGAATTCTTTTTCCGAAGATACTTCTGAGCTTGCATAAATGAGATAATGTTGGTGACGGCGCTTGCCTTGTCGCCTTGTACCGTCAGGATTTCGTCGTTCGTGAGTGGAATACGGATATACTTTTCGAAACAGAGAACTTCAGCCCGGACGTCGGATAGCCAGTCCATTCCGACTACCACGTCAAAACTACCCAGGGTAGTTGTCATCAGATCAATGGTAAAAGTGTGGCCCGCGAGTTTGAGTTGACAGCCGGATACGATTTGGGTCACATCTACCGATTTACCATTGGCTAATTCTATCACATAAGGGGTCTCTAATGGTTTAAACGTGAGATTTAGGTTCTTCCTAAAAGACTCAGATATAAAACTCCTATCCGCACCCGTATCAAAAAGCACAGTAGCAAAATGTTCATTAAGGGGAAACTTACCGGTGACCACGTTCGTGTCGTTTCTGGCCTCTCCGCGGCCCAATGTAAATGCACGACCCTTGGCACCTCCTGTGCCACCGTTCCCATTATTGTTGTTGTTATTATTGTTGTGGTTGTTGTGGTTGTTTCCACCATTATTGTTGTTGTTGCGCAACTGTGGGCAGTCTCTTCTGAAATGAGCAGTGCTACCACACTGATAGCATCCCCGGTTTATACCCTGCTGCTGACCCTGAGGCTGATTCTGATTTTGTCGGGACACGATTTCCCCATGACAATCCTTTGCCGCATGTCCCATCTTGCCACATCTTTGGCAGCGATTTCCGGCACAAGGGCCGTTATGGTGAAGATTGCAGCGGTTGCACTGCGGCTTTCGACCTACATAGCCGCCTGCATTCTGGTTGTTGTTGTTGTAGTTGTTGTTGTTGTTGTTGTTGGAATGATTTTGATGACCCCGGTGGCTGTGGTAATGATTGAACCGTTTCTGGTTCCCTTGTTGCGGATGTGATGACGAAGACTGTCGAACAGTGGAGTCTTCAAATTTTCTTTTGTTATCTGGAGCGACTTCGGTGGTACCCCGTGCTGGCAGTTTCTTCTGTTCCACCGCTTTATCGGTGAGTTTGTGAGCCAATCGGATTGCTTGATGTTCTGTTACAGGGTTACTAGACATCACCATACCCTGAATTTCCGGAACCAGACCCCCGAGATAGAACTCGAGTCTTTTCTCCACCGTGTTGGCCAATTCAGGACACAGAAATACCAAGTCATGGTGTTTTGCAGTGTAAGCTTCAATTTCCGATCCCACCATCTTGTGGTTCCATAGAGCTTGCTCTAACTGTTGCACTCTGTCTCGTGGACAGTACTCCTCTTTAATCAGGGCCTTGAACTCAGTCCATGCCATGGCATTTGCAGCTAACAGTCCACGTGTTTGGACTTGGGCATTCCACCATGTCAGTGCCCCATCTTCCAGTGTTGAGGCTGCGTATTTGACCTTGTTGGCTTCTAAGCAGTTGCACATTTCAAAAACGGATTCCGACTTTTCGATCCAGCGGACCAGTCCAATGGGTCCTTCCGCCCCCGAGAACTTGCTTGGCTTTGCGTCAAGGAACATCTTATAGGGGTTAAAGCCCCCTCCTGCTGACAGAGAACAGGAAGTCAGCAAGGAATTGTACTAACCTCACTATTAGATTTTCACGCGAAAATTTAATAATGGTTACCTGCCGGCTGGTTCTGAACACCCGCTAAAGCTGCGTTCACATGCTCCTGAATCATGGCAGCTAGCTCTTCGGGCGTCAAGTTAAGGTTTCCACGTCTTCCAGTCGCCATTTAGATCTTCGAAACACAACACAAACACACCCTGATAAGTCTATATATCCAATATAGTTATCCTACTTCGTACTTTAATAATTATTAAGTTAGGTCAACTCAATATGTTAAATAGTCAAAGAAATACTTGATTAACTGGAATTTCAACGTCTTACAAAAGTGCAATCAAACATACGAATTCATTATAAAGTCTCAGGTTTAAATACAAGTGGGAAAATAATAAACTGAAGGAAAACATATAATATAAACGAGACGTGTCAGTCGTCTACATCTCCATCCCCCAAGTCACTGTCGTTGCCGTCATCCTGTGCGGCATTTCCAGCTTCCTCAGCTGGGTCCTCCTCCGGATCCTCTTCAGGATCCTCCTTTGGATCTTCCTCTGGATCCTCTTCTACTGGCACTGGAGGGGCCGGTGCTGGTTCAAGTGCTTGATTTTGCAGTTCCTGAATGTTCCAACTATTTTCCAGGACTCTGTCCTCGAGCCAGTCAGCTCTTATCTGCTCAGCACGCAGATCTCTGGCTATGGTGTTACGAGCTATCTTACTCGTACGATGCTCTTCCTCGAGCGAGTCGGTCTTTCCTGTAAGGTGTCGGATCATCCATCCTTGTGCCAAGATGGTTTCCTGCATTCTTTCTAACTGTTTTTGTTGTGTATGCACTAGGATTCTAAGCATGTCAATTCCTATTTCTACAGGATTAACCGGTTCAACCGGTACAGCAATAGTTGGGCGCAACGACGACTCCTCCCCCAGAGCGAGCCTCTTCCTCGCCGCTGAGCGTGTCTCTACGCCATAAGGTAGTATGGGTTCCACCATTGGTGCCTTTCCTGGTGCTCTTGGTGGCGTAAGTCTGTCGGACGATGATGACGATGAGGATGATGACATTGCCTGTTAGGTCGTGTAGTTAGTTATGAGTTGTTTTCATTCCTTATCATGAAGGCATAATCTACCAAACACAGTTGTGGTATATTACATAACAAGATATAATAATTCGGTGCCAAACTAAGTCTAGTGTCGTGATATCAGCTATAGTTTAGGTCTACTTCTAATGCAAACCTGGTTCTCTATAGCTAGTGGCTCTGATACCAATCTGTCACACCCTCAATTTCCACTTGCGGAGTTCTACCGCGAGGCGTGTGAACAAACCAGAATCTGAAACACTAGTACGTCGAACGACTCTACATGGTTTGATAATACGTTTTCCAAAATCGTTCATTTTAGATTTTATATCAATTACCAATATTTAGCAGAGCATTAGTTTTAAGTTTGAGCGGAAGCATAAAGTAAGTAATGATGCGGCGCCAACACAAACGCCAAAACAAATGAAAAATCCCAAAACAATATTAATAAATGAGACTCGATAAAGATGTCTTGTTCAATGCATGTGCGTGCACCTAGAGCTCCTAGCGTTCTGAGAAACATGTAAAGAAACAAGTGTCAACATTAAAGATGAGTGAGTTCACAGGTTTTCATAAATTCGTTTGTTCGGTTATAGTTCGTTCTCTCCGTTATCCCCAACCTGGGATAACATATCAGTTCCATTATTCCAATCCCGGAATAATAAGTTGTTGCTTCCAATATTCCCATCCCGGAATACTAAGTTGTTATTTCCATTATCCCCAACCCGGGATAATAAGTTGATGTTTCCAATATTCCAAACCCGGAATATTAAGTTGTTCCGTAATTAAGTTCAATATTAATGTATATAGGTAGCTAGCCTAAAGTCATGTCACTAAGTGTTCGCGATCGAAGCTGACAGTTGTGCCTCCGTTTTGCTAGGCCTATCACATGACCATGGCGATGTTAGGCCAATCATACACCCGTTGACCATACCCGGTCGGCTAGCGCGACTAGCTCGGATGGGGCTCGTCAGACCCAGTAGTACTACTTATAATTCCCCCGCTATTTAATCCAAATACTAACGATCCGAGGAGATTGTCGAGGACTTAAGTGATAAAGCTGCTTAGTGCCCATAACATTACATTAACATTAACTTAGTTACCGTATAGTTGTGTGACGTTAAATTCGTATAACGTAAAGAGTTTGAGTTTGAGAGTGTATACATGTTTCTCCCCCTGTTGTTTAAAAACCGGATAAAGTTAGGGGCCGTGAACTCACCTTTATTTGCTCGGTTAGTGTAGCAAAGATGTTATAAGAGATGGGACCGCTAGTTGCGTCCTAACAAACCAATTAATTACACGTCAGTGTGAAATCACACCAATACAAATTCCACACGCAATTTACCCACAAAGTGATACACACAAACAACATATCTAACACTCAAACATGCATGCAAGTATTCTCATGTGATCATAGTAATCAAACAACTTATCATGAACGTATTCTAATCCATGCAACACTTTAATGCATAAAATCACAAGTTATCAACTTTCTGCTTAACACTCAATTATTCAGCTGTTTTCTAGGATTTTTATAAAATAGTTCTAACATTCCAAAAATTCCAATATTTTTACAGTAGGTGACATCTATACCATAGAAATTTATATATAGTTTTTCCAAGTCCTAAATCTTTACCAATTAACCATAAATATTAATTCACTAAGCTGCAGTCAGATTTACCGCTTTCTGACTGCAGTCCACGGAAGAATTTATTTAAAAATCACTGATTGTCCGATTAACAAAATTCCAGTTGGAGTTGCCCGGAAATTTCTATACCTAGTTGCTGTACAAAAATCATGACTCAACTCCCTACTGATTTTAAGATCCAACTTGATAAACAACCAACAAAATTCCAGTATTTTCACAGCTTTAGTTACTGAACTTGTTTAGCTCTTTAAAAATATCAAACGACTTCAGAAAATTATGAATCCAGCGCCATTAGATTCCTTATTCAATTCTCTACGTTCTAGACATCAGAAAATCCGTTTTTCGACAACTAACGACCAAGTTACAGCCAGATGAAATCGGCTGTAACTTTCACTCAGCATCCTGTTTCAGCATGTTATTATTATAAACTCGTGTAATCCCGTTCATGCGATTAATCTAGGCGATCAAGAACTGATTTTTAATCATAGACTAATACTAATAACCTATCCATGCAAACCCTAGTTCTTACTTCTAGTTATCACAACCAAAATACACTTGTAACTTGTGATTCCCGACAACAATTCTGCATATGAACAAGCACCAAAACAGCCGATTATTTACAGCACTTATAATCCGAAACTATACCATCATGAAATCTGAGAACAGCAAAAATCAACGCACATATATTTCCGAAACAACTAGCCATTCAAGCATACATATAATCCAAGACAACTAAACATTCAAGCATACATATCATCCGAGACAACTTAAACATTTAAGCATACATATCATCCGAAACATGATCTTGTAATCAAGGATAACTCTAACCTTGAATAACTAGGTAGACAAACCGGGACTTGGACAAGGGTATCCTGCTGTTCTAGGAAAGTCGCGACCGAAAGGGTGTTGATAAAGTGGCTGTTTGATTGACCAGAGGTGAACAAGGACTGATCTCGCGATTTGAATGAGGGTGAAGATGGAGATTGTTGCTGCTGCTGCTACCGAGAGGATTAGACGAACAAGAACAACAGCTGATTGCGATCAAAATAAGCGAGAACAAGCTGCCGACGGCTGTCTTGTTTGTTAGGGTTTTCGGATTTTGAAAGAAACATGCATGATTTGTATTTATAGGCGCACATGATAAGGTTTACGGTTTGGGATAAGTATTGTGGCCGAGAATCTTGGGTTGCTTTGGTTTAGGTTTGGGTTTGATCTCGCGGTCAAGGAATAGGGTGGGTTCGGTTTGGGTTTGAACTCAATAAATCCGCGGTTTTGATCATGTGGCCGAGAGTGTTTTGGTTTAGGGTTTAGGTTTTGATATCGGTTTGGGTTGCACACGGGTTGGTTTGGTTTGGTTTGATCGGCCGAATAGTTTTAGGTTTGTTACGGGTTTGAGTTTGATCTTGGCCGAATTCTTGAGTTAAGGTTTAAAACTTGTTAACTCCTAGAGTCACAATGAATCACTTTGGTTCGTGTCGCGGTTCGGTTCAGTTCGTGTACGTATCTACTCTAATGATTCAATTACTAAAACAATCACACAACACACAACACGTATTCATTTAATTCGTGCACGCTTAATACTTAGCGTATATATTATTCGACAAGTGTCACGTGTAAGTTATCGGAAAAACCCGGGATATCACACTTACCCCCATAACCTCCGGTGGTTTAAGCTCTCAAAGTACTAGTGCATCTTACTTCAATGCTTCCGCAAGCTCTACAAAGTCTCCACGGTCTATCGAAAAGACTATTGTGGTCGGTGATGCTCAAGCTATGAAGGAGGAAGCTATAGCAGTGTCATGAAGGAAATAGATCAAGCTCTTGCAGCAGCAATGAACGTCGAGTCCTCCAAAGAGAAAGAAGAAAAAGACTTGGTAAATAGCATACCCTACGAATTCAAAGTGAAATTGTGCTCACAATCGTGTGTTAACGTCGTGGCTCACTATAAATCCCTCAATCGTGACATAATTAAAGAAAAAGATAGAGTTTTGCAATTTAACAAAGAACTAAAACAGAATGAAGCTGCATATCAGAGAAAGTTGAACTCAACTTTAGCTGAAATGCAAACTTTAAAGAATTTGTTTTCAGAAAAGATTTCATTATAAATGATTTAACTGAAAAACTTGAGAAATCTGAAGTTGAAAACACAAAATTGCAAATCACCATCGACAAATGGAATGTAAGCAAAAAGGCACTGGTTGATATTAAAAACTGCCAACGACTGACATATGTGAAAGATGGCATTGGGTACAAAGAGAAGCTCCGAAATGAAAGAATATTTCCCCCACCTCACAGCAAAAACTATGTACCCATGCTCATCCAGAAAACGATTTAGTTGACAAAAATGACTTAATTTCTCAAAGTTTCGATTGTGAAAATGACAAAAATACTAACGCCTCTGAAAGCAATGCAGATGCAATTCAGCGTGACGAGGGTGTGTGCGATGAGGAATGTGGTGGCACAAAAATAGGGATAGGGTATTCAGGCGACAGTTACACTAGTGTTAACTGGTTCGCCTGGAACAGCGATAAAACAAACAAGTCTTCTATTCGGGATGAATGTAATGATTCTCTATCTATTCAGGATGACTATATGAGGCCTAAGCCTAAATCTTTAACCCGTGACAATGAGAATGTAGTGGTTAAATGCTTTGATTTACAAACTGCTTTTTGTGATAAAAATGATGTGCATAAACCTCCTGTATTTGTTCCAGAGTTGAAACAAAACAGATTCGGAAAGTTCCTCACTGAGGAAATTCCGGAATTTGTTCCATCTAATACAGGTATGTCTGAGTCTAGCAAGGAATCAAACGAAGAAAGTAGCATTGAAGACTCAAGCACAACAAATTTGGAAAGTGGCAAAGGAAGCTCAAGTGTAGATCAAAGATCAGATACTTCTAGTGAAGATCAAGGATCAGATGCTTCAACAGACAATGAGGCCGATGAAAATTGCATAGAAGATGAGAGTCGTCTTGACAAGAGAATGAAGAAAATTTCGAGTTCAAGCTCCACTGCATCATGGAACAACATATCATGCAGTTCAAGACTCTCATCACATACATCATCTTCGAACGCATCAACCTCTAAAAGGAAAAAGACACGTTGCATTAAATGTTTTCATTGTGGTCATTTAGGACACGACACGAAACATTGCAAAAACAAGAAATGTTCTAAACCAGATCAATATTTTGCTAGAAACATCATAGAACAATTCGATAGTTTTAAGAAATCAGTCAAAACTTCGTTAAAACTAATTGTTTTTGGAGAAGGATAGATGAAATTATCAAAGAAGATCATGATAAATTAAAAATTAAGCAAGTTTGGGTTCTGAAAACTAACTAACTTGTATATATTTCTTGTTTGTTGTTGTATAATAGAATCAACTGCAAAAAAAAGAAAAAAAAACCCTTTTCATAATAAATACGTCTCTTAATACTGTGCCCAACAAAAAGATTTTCTGCAACATTAAAATTTCATATTCAAGCACTGGACTTTCGAAAATAATTTTAGGGTGGAAGATTTCCAGAAAATAAGCATATTTTTGCGATTTGATCTTTCAATTGACACCTGCTTAAGAAATGATAGAAAACTACTGACACTTTGTTCTTAAAATAGAAAAAGAATGGAAAATCAAGATTATAAACAAGGAAAATCAATCGAGGTGCCAAGCAACGATGTGTTAGTAGGTTCAGCAATACCATCAAGTAAACTGCGAGTAGGCGACAAAAGTTAATACTTACACAAGAATTCTGGATACCCACAATGTTGTACAACTTGCGGGTAACATGTTGCGGCATATGGCTTAATGGTCTTAAATCTTGCGTTGATAGATTGACAAAGTCTGAGATTTCGGGTCTTTATATTGACTAATCATTCGGGGATATCATAGTTGCTCTTCTGCTGCATCAAGATATATGCTTACCTAGATACAATTATGATATCTTTTCAAAAAAGAGCCAATGCAGCCAAAACCCCCCACACAAATGAAGATCTCTTGCGAGAATCATTCATGTGCTTAAATCGTACCATCTAGAGTATCTGTCATAGCCCTCGTTAGACTTTGGTCTCTTTGCTGTACAAAAGTACTGACCTGATCACCAATTTTCTATCATTGAAATTTGAAAAATGAATGAAGTCAATATACTCACCCGCTATGAGGAATGTTTGTGCATACCTTGATCGCGGGGATATGTCCTGATGTGGGACTCACGGGCGCAATATTCTAACTTTCTAGCTTAAGTGGGGGCCATTGCAATTTTTGTAAATATTACCACAACATGATAAAAAGCTCACCGAAAGCATGTTGAAAGAAGGATTCATGGATCTTAAGAGGACAAACATACTGACAGTTTTTCTTGTGCCTTGATTATTCAATTTTTTTTGAAATAACAAACTGACAAGTGTTGCCAGTATGATCTTTTGCAGGAATGTCATGGGGTTTTAAACACAAGAATGTTGCGAAAAAGGAGGTCCCTCAGTTCGAATTTCGGTGTCCAAATTGCAAAATTCTGATTTTCTTAAACATTTTTTAAATTTTTGCACAAATTTTAGTTCAAAAAAAGAGAGGGGTACGTTTTTCGAGAAAGTTTAAAATTTTCGAGCGTATTTGGTTTGGATTCTTAGAATTGAAGATTACTTCAAGTTTTTGAAAGAGGCGGCGTATTTAATTACGCGACCCATAGTCAGCATAAATAACCCAATATAATCGGCACAATTGAATAGGTATGTATATGTATCAGCGATCTAAAAGTTGCCGGCGTAAATAGTTAATGACTTATCTACGCTTTTAATAGTGTAATTTTTTTTTTTAATTTAATTTAATTTTCGGTATTTTTGTAAATATAAATCTAACTTAACAGTTACGTTTCGGAACCCACATCTCACTTAGCTGGTTTCCGTGTTTCAGAAATGTCGAAACAAATAGGATGGGATGGAACAAAGATGCACAATCAACCAAACACACTAGTTTCGCTAGAAGAAGATTTTGAGGTTGTGATGGATTGGCTATCAAGAAGCAAGATAAGCAATGTTGTTCAAGCGAATCCGATAATCTATCGATACACATAGAAGAGTTCTAGAGAACCACAAAAGTTAACACGATAAACGGAATGAAAACTGTCACAGCAATGGTTTGAAACAAGCAAGTGAATATGACAGAAGAAAGAGTTTGAAAAGTGCTAAGTCTCGGAGATAATTCCAAAGATCCAATGAGCTGAGTAAGGAAGATATTTTGGACGGCTACAAGGGTATGAAACTGATGGAGGTGAGGAAGTGGCTCCTCAACACCCCGAGTGGTTCAAAAAGGAGAAAGAAAAGTTGCCCGACTTCTACCAAGTGGTCACCGTTGAGAAAACTGAAGTTACTGACAAAATCATTGGGTGGAAGTACTATAACCTAAAAGGGATTTTCATAGTAAAGCAAAGGGGCGGTGAAATCCAATACCTCCGAACGGGCCATGACATGCAAAGTCTGCCACCTTTGGACGTTCGTGAATTGGGAAAACTTGAAATGATAAATCCTACGAATAACAGCATTGGAGCAGATTTCGAAAGACTCTTCCTACGAGAATGCGTGCGTGGATTCACAGTGTTTAAACCCAAGCGCCCGAGAAGACGAGTATCAAAAACCACCAAACACCCAATTACAGGAAAAGGCAGAGTGACGTGAGTAATCAATCCAGCAAAAGTGGTGACAAGGGTGAAACCTCCTACAGAATAACATGTGACTCTCACCAACTTTAAGAAATAGTTCTATGACAGTAAAACTGGTGAAGCAGTTATCAGATCCAACTCTAACAAAGATATCCGCATTCTGGATCCGATGGATGTATTCATGTTCTGTCTTTCTGATCCGAACATTCTTTATGGAATCAAGATACATGTTGGCGAAGGAAATGAATAACTGGAGGAAGGGATGCTGTTTCAGAGAGCTGTCGAGCGAGCAAGGACACGGAAGATATAAATGATGGAGATTATGCTCAAAATCGACACACAAAAAGAAAAAGATGAATCTACAAAGAAGAAAGTTGCTGAGCTGCAATCATCCACTCCACAACTCAATGATCCATCCTCTGATTCAGATGTTCAAGTTATTCCACCACTTCTGACTTCATCCACATATGAAGTCACTATGGAGGTCCAACCAACAACCAGTGAAGCTACACTTAACCAATCTGCACCACTAAGAATGATCAAGATGCTACCGCAAGCCCTGAAGCTCAGAACAAAGAATGAAGACTCTCAAGTATGCAACAATCTAGGGGGGATATTGTTAGGACATTTTGAGACCGTTGATACTTGAGTTTAATAGTTTGTAGCTTGATTGTAATAGTTAGTAAAACTAGAAGGGCTAAAAGTGTAATTTTTGGTAATTATACCTGTAGCGGCGTATTTAAAGTCCCAGCGTATTTAATAAATACGCTAGTTAGTCAGGGTGTATATATATGCTGATCAATGAAACCTAGTCTAAGGTTCTTTGACAAGTTTTGGTGATTTCTCTTGTGTTGTGATTATTGTTCTTGTGCTAAATCCGAATATCCAGGTGCTTTTAGTGATTATATTGTTTGGGATTCCATAAACAACACTTGTTGTTTGATCCATAAAAGAATCTTCATCTTTATCTTTTGATTTTTTTTCTTAACTTTTACACATTCAAGCAACTAATCTTTAGTTGTTTGGGTGATAACAATCAACCACTATGATCCGAATCTGATTAGGGACTCACAAAAACCCTTAAGAAAAGTGTTTCTGAATTGACAAAGAAAGAGTTAGCCATCGCCAAATGCGAATATGAGTCGATCAAACGCAAATTGGAAAGTTATTCTAACTCCCAATATGTGCTTGATCATATCAATGAAGTTCAAAAACTAAAAGGAGATGCTCAATGCATAGGGTATAAGTCGTGTCCACCCCCAATGAAACACAACTATACCAAAATGCCTGATGAAGAGGAGATGCCTCGTTTTGAACCATCTGTACCTTTGAATCCTGAGGAATTCGCAGCAGGGTTAGGGTTCAAACTAGGCAATTCCTCTCAAGAACCAAGCACGCCAGAAAGTTCATCATCTGATGAAGAAGAGGATGATACATCAGATGATGAATAAAGAAATGATGATCAGGATCGGCCTCTTGATGAAAGGAAAAGAGTAGAATTGTCTGCTACTCCTAGTACTCAATCTGTTGAGAATCAAAATACTGTTCCTAAGAAATATGTGAAGACAAGTGTGTCTACACAAGAAGTAGATAATGTGTTGTATACATTGATTGGAGATAAGAAAATCTATTCAAACAAAGATTTTCCAATTAAGAACGTAAATCCAATCTCCATAGATCAGGTGTTTGAAAAGTCAAAAACCAAACCTTTAGAGAAGAAAAAGCCCACCAAAACACAACCATTATCTGCTTCAAAAGAAAAAGAATGGAAGGGAGTTGAAAAGCCCACAACTTCTTAACCAAAGGTTGAAGCAAATGGCTCTCGTTACCAGAAAAAGGCTAAAACTATTAAATTTGTGAGTTCTAAAGGTACCGATAAAGTCAAAACTTTACAAGGAAAATCTAATGTTGATTTTGTAAAGAAAGTTAAGATTTTGAAAAGAAATAGTCAAAACAATTACACCCAACACACTAATTGGATGTAATGAACCCAGTACCTCAAGACCCATAAGTTCAACATCAAGTTGAGAAACACGATCTCCTAGTTTTGTTGAGAGGAGAACATGTTTCAAATGTGGAGAATTTGGCCACATTATAAGGATTGTCAAAATCCAGCCAAATCAAGATGTATAGAGAAAACCCCTCATGAACCAACTTGCAAACGTAAATATGTTTCTCCGACACAAGATAAACGAATTATTAAAGTTCAAAAAGAGAAACAAAAACGTAAACAAGTAAAAGCAATTGATAAAGCTTTAAAATCGGATTCTTCGAAAAAGGATCAAAGATCTTCAAAATCAATAAAACTAGACACTGTTAAAACTGTAAATAATAGTAAAACTGGTAATAAACAAGGATCTTGTAAACAGAAGACCGGGAATGGTTCAAAAGGAGTTTCTCAGTTTGTTAATCATCAAGAAATTGAGATTACATTTCTCGATGATAAGGGACGACCCAAGACCACTAAGGCTTGGGTCCCCATCTCAAACTAATCTTGTTTGTGGAATGTGCAGGGTGTTCCAGGAGGAACTGTAAACAGTCATTGGATTGTTGACAGTGGAGTATCAAGGCACATGACGGGCGACTTGGGGCTCCTATATGATGTGAAAAGCATAAGGGGTGGTTATGTTGGTTTTGCTGATGACAAAGGTGGATACATCACTGGAGAAGGAAGGGTCTCCAATGGTGTTTTGAGCTTCGACAAGATCAATTATGTGCGGCAAATTGATCACAATCAATTTTGATGATGCCGGATGTTATGTGCTGAAGCCTGGATTCAAGATCCCCAAGGAATGGATTCTCATGTCGGCTCCAAGAAATAATGATTTGTATATTGTTGATATGAGCCAAGCTATTACAACATCTGCACAAGTTAAATGTTTTGTCTCCAAAGCCACCGAGAAGGAATCAATCTCCTGGCACAAACGTATGGGACACATTCACCTAAGGAAAATGAACTATTTGGTGAAGAACAATCTAGTGAATGGTGTACCAGTGAAGAACTTTCATCTTCAAGACGTTTATGTATCATGCCAGAAAGGGAAGTAAGCGATAAAATTCCATCCCGTGAAGAAGATCAACATTGTGAATATGCCACTGGAACATGGACCTCTTTAGACCAATAAAACACAAGACTACCTTTGGTGATTCCTATTGTCTGGTAGTTACTGATGACTATTCCAGATTTTCATGGGTAAACATGCTGGCACACAAGAGTGAAGTTCCTACTATCCTCAAGAATCTCCTGACTCTGCTAGAAAATTTGTACAATCTGAAGGTAAGGAGAATCAGAAGCGACAATGGCATGGAATTTAAGAATCAAGTTATGGATGAGTACTGTTCCTCAAAGGGTATTCTGCATGAGTACAGTTCTTGATACACTCCAAAACAAAATGGTATCGCTGAGAGGAAGAATAGAACTCTTATTGAAACTGCAAGAACCATGTTAGTAGAATCAGAACTTCATGTTCAATTTGGGGAGAAGCTATTGCTACTGCGTGCTACACGATGAATAGAGTTCTGACGCTGAAGAGACATGGGAAGACATGCTTTGAGTTGTTACATAAAAGGAAAACGGATATTTCTTTCTTAGAACCTTTTGGAGCTCCATGCACTATGATCGACCCACATGGAAAGTTTGATCCCAAGGCTATCGAAGGTTTCTTTCTTGGATATGCTACTCCTAATTTCCAGGTGTGGAATTTGTCTTCGAAGAAGATTGAAGAGTGGGGTGAAGTCAAGGTTCAGAGATATACAGAAGCGGTTAGAGCTCCGAGTGCTCCTTGGATGTTTCACTACGATGGGCTGTTTGACTCCTTTAATCTGCCAACTTTTGATGATGCAACAGCTGCTCAGATGTTATTGGAAAGTGATACTGCAGAAGACTCGTCATTAGTTCGACCAATTATTGTTAACCCTCAAGTGTCGACTTCGGTTAACAATCTTGTTCAAAATGAGGAATTCGAAGACGCTGCGAATTATTATGTTTCATCAGAAGAAGATGAGTTTCATGATGTAATTGAAGCTGCCTCTGGTGCTGTTCCTGGATTTTCAAATGATTCGTCAAATATTCAACTTCAAGGAATGAATAAAAGTCAGGCATCTACAACATCATCAAATCAAGTTCTCGATTTAACTGTTGATCTGAATATCAACAATTTGGGTATAAATTCTCGAGTTCCTGATGTGCCAGAAACTCGTATTCATAATATCCATCCTCAGCAGAATATTATTGGAGATGTCCAGAGTTGTGTGCAGTCTCGTAATCAGCTTCGAAACAACCAGAATGCTGGATTGTATTCGGAAATCAGGGAATCTGGTGGTCTGAATGATTGGTCTTTTGGCTGCTATGTGTGCCAAGTAGAACTAAAATCTTGGAAAGAGGCAATGAAAGAAGACTCGTGGGTTGAAGCCATGCAGGAAGAACTTCAGCAGTTTCAGAAGTTGGGCGTCTGGAAACTGGTTGACAGGCCTGACGGCTACAAGAAGATTGGTACAGGATGGGTGTACAAATGCAAGAAGGATGACCGAGGTGTTGTTGTGAGAAACAAAGCGCGATTGGTTGTTCAAGGTTTTAATCAGGTCGAAGGGATCAATTACAATGAAGTTTATGCACCGGTTGCACGAATTGAGGCAATAAGAATCTTTTGGCTTATGCGTCCTTCAAGAAGTTCACCGTTTATCAGATGGATGTGAAGAGTGCATTTCTTCATGGTGTGGTAGAAGAGGAAGTATATGTTGAGCAACCGCTTGGCTTTGAAGATCCTCTCCATCCTGACAAGGTTTGGCTTCTCAACAAGGCGTTATATGGTCTTCATCAAGCTCCGAGGCTTGGTATGAAACGTTGTCTACCTATCTGTTGAAGAACGGTTTTCGATGAGGCCTGATCGACTGTACTCTCTTCATCAAGGAACAAGACGAGGATTTGCTACTAGTACAGGTTTATGTTGATGATATTATATTTTGGTCTACTAACACTCGAATGTCCAAAGAATTCGAACAGGTTATGCAGGAGAAGTTCGTGATGAGCGCTATGGGAGAATTGACTTTCTTTTTAGGTTTGCAGGTTCAGCAATCAAAGGAAGAGATTTTTATCCATCAAACCAAGTACGTCGGAGATAATCTCAAGCGATTTCAGATGGATGACTCAAACCCTTTGGGAACTCCATTAGCTCAAAATCATGGGATTACTCCAGACGGAATGGGTGAACATGTAGAACCATCTCTCTATCATGCTATGATCGGATCTCTCATGTATCTTACTGCTTCAAGACCCGACATAATGTACCCAACATGCCTTCTGGCGCGCTATCAGTCTAGTCCAAAGGTTTCGCATTTGGCTGTGAAAAGGATCTTTCGTTATTTGAAGGGACGCCCTGACATTGGTCTACGGTACCCTAGGGATGATAACTTTGATCTGATAGCATTCAGTTATTCTGATCATGGCGGATGCAAATCGATGCAAAATCAACAACAGCAGGATGTTAGTTCTTGGGAAAATCGCCGAGTCACATGGCAATGTAAAAAGCAGACTTGTGTAGCTACATCAACATGTGAGGCTGAGTATATTTCAGCTTCTAGTTGCTGCTCTCAAGTTCTATGGATTCAACAGCAAATGCGCGACTACGGTTTTGAATTTCTTACTACTATTTTTGTTGATAATGAAGCTGCTTTACAGATCACTCAGAATCCTGTACAACATTCAAAAAACAAACACATTGAGATTAAGTATCATTTCATACATGATTGTTATGAAACGAGACTTATCGATGTTGTTAAAATCCACACTGATCACCAACGTGCCGACCTTTTTACCAAAGCCTTTGATAAATCACGTTTTGAGGATCTACTTTTGGTAATGGCATCAAGGTGAAACCCGAGTGACTCAACCATGGCTAACTATTTTTGTATATACTTTTATAAAAATCCTAAACTACAAAACGATTTTCAGTTTTATATTTTAGGGGGAGTAAATTTCAAGAAAATACAAAAATATGTCTTTTATTTACCTTCTTTGTTTAAGTATCATTTCATACGAGATTGTTATGAAAAGAGACTTATCGTGTTGTTAAAATCCCACTAATCACCAACGTGCGACTTTTTACCAAAGCTTTGATAAATCACTTTTGATTATCTCCTTTTGGTCAATGGCATCAAGGTAAGCCCGAGTAACAAAACTATGGCTAACTATTTTTGTAAATACTTTTTTAAAATCTAAAACTACAAAGATTTTCAGTTTATATTTTAGGGGGAGTAAGTTTAAGAAAATAAAAAAATATGTCTGTTATTTACCTTTATTTAATGGGAAGAAATTCGAGAAAAATACAAAAACAATAGAAAAATCAAAATGAGTTTCTTGGATAAGTTGAAGATGATGAAATTCACCGGTAAATCTGTCAGATATGGTTAAAAGCATAGAAAGAAGATTGATAAGTAGCTTTACTATGATGTATCGGTAGGCTCACAATCAGACTAAAATGTGCAGGTTGATATAAACTTAATAGACAGAACGCCAGGTGGGAACCATTCATTGGCATATGGTCTTGGCACCGAAGTTTCGTTTGATAGAGTGTCGAGGTTCTGAGATATACGGTCTTTATGCTAGCTTATCATCTGGGTATCATGGTTGAATCTTTTGCCGAAAAATAACGGTGGCGCAAGTCTAGAACTTCCATGATACCATACATATGTGTACATACTGCATTCGACCTATCACATCCCCAAAATAAGTGATAAAATATCACAGCCTTATGCGAGAGCTGTCACACCCTCAATTTCCACTTGCGGAGTTTTACCGCGAGGCGTGTGAACAACACCAGAATCTGAAACACTAGTACGTCGAACGACTCTATATGATTTGATAATACGTTTTCCAAAAATCATTTGTTTAACCATTCATCGTAGATTTTATATTGTCTTAGTTAGTTACCAATATTTAGCAGAAGCATTAGTTTTTAAAGTTGAGCGGAAGCATAAAGTAAAGTAAAGGAACGGGCGCCAACATAAACCCAAAACTTAAAGAAAAACCCAAAACAATGTTTGTAAATGAGACTCGTTAAAAGATGTCTTGATCAATGCAAGTGAGTGCACCTAGAGCTCCTAGTGTCCTGAGAAACATATAAAGAAACAAGTGTCAACATTAAAGAAGAGTGAGTTCACAGGTTTTCATAAATTCGTTTGTTCGGTTATAAGTTTGTTTCCCCCGTTATCCCTAACCGGGATAACGATTTAGTTCCATTATTCCCAACCCGGAATAATACTGATAGTTCCATTATTCCCAACCCGGAATAATACTGATAGTTCCATTATTCCTTTCCTGGAATAATAACGTTGTTGGTTCCATTATCCCTAACCCGGGATAATACTGTTGATTCCATTATCCCAAACCCGGGATAATATTATTGATTCGTAATTAAGTTCAATGTTAATATATATAGGTAGCTAGCCTAAAGTTATGTCACGTAAGTGTTCGCGATCGAAGCTGACTGTTGTGCCTCCGTGTTGCCAGGCCTATCACTGACCATGGCGAAGTTAGGCCAAATTATTCACCCGTTGACCATACCCGGTCGGCTAGCGCGACTAGCTCGGATGGGGCTTGTCGGGCCCAGTAGTACTACTTATAATTTCCCCGCTATCTAAACCCAATACTAACGATCCGAGAGATTGTCGAGGACTTGTGTGATATAGCTGCTTAGTGACCATAACGTACATTAACATTAACTTAGTTACCGAATAGTTTAATGACGTTAATTTCGTATAACGTAAAGAGATTGAGTTGAAGAGTGTATACATGTTTCTCCCCCTGTTGTTTAAAACCGGATAAAGTTAGGGGCCTGAACTCACCTTTAGTTGCTCGGTTAGTGTAACACAGAAGTTGCAAATGATGGGACCGCTAATTGCGTCCTAACAAGTCAATTATTTCAAGTCAGTGTGTGAACACACCAATACAAATCCTACACATAATTTACGCACAAAGCGGTACACACAATCAAAATTCCTAACACTCAAACATGCATGCAAGTATCCTCATATGAACATATGATCAAAACAATTTATCATGAACACAATCCAATCCATGCAACACTTTGGTGCACACATTCGCAAGTTATCAAGTTTCAGCTTACATACTCATAATTCGGCTGTTTTCGAGGATTTTTATAAAATAGTTCCAATGTTCCAAAAATTCCAATTATTTTACAGGAGGTGACAACTATACTGTAGAATTTTATATGAATTTTTCAAGTCCTAATACTTTACCAATTATCCATACATATTAATATACTAGGCTGCAGTCAGATTCGTCGCTTTCTGACTGCAGTCCACGGAAGAATTTATTTAAAAATCACTGTTCGTCCAATTAACAAAATTCCAGTGGGAGTTGTCCGGAAATTTCTATATCTAGTTGCTGTAAAAATTTCATGATTCGACTCCCTACAGATTATTAAATCCAACTCGATAAACAACTAACAAAATTTCAGGATTTTTACAGCTTTAGTTACTGAACTTAATTGGCCACTTAAAAATATCAAACGACTTCAGAAAAATATGAATCCAGCGCCATTAGAATCGTTTTTCAAAACTCTACGTTTTAGACTTCAGAAAATCTGTTTTTCGACAAATAATGACCGAGTTACAGCCAGTTGAAGTTGGCTGTAACCACCATTCAGCAATCTGATTCAGCACTTTATCACAATCTAACTCGCTTAAACCGTCGATACATTGAACATATGCGATCAAGAACAGAATTTCCAATCATATACTATCATGTATATTATACCCATGCAACCCAAATCATAACCTATAGTTTTTTATCAATCCGAAAACAACACACTTGCAAACTATGATTTCCGAAAACAACACACATGCAAACTATGATAAATCAGCCGATTAACAACATAACACTAATTCAAACATATAAATCCGAATATGATCTTGCAAACAATGATAAATCCTAACCTTTAATAACAAGATTAATGAGCCGAGGACTTGGACAAGAGCCGATTCGGATTGAAGGTAGATCGCGACCGAGAAGATCCGTGACCGAGAAGAGATGTTGTTCGCGACCGAGAAGGGGTGTAGTAGGCTGTTTTGCGATCGAGGGAACAAGTGGAAGAGATGGGCTGCCGTCGGCTTCCTTAGATACTATGGTTTTGTATGTTTTTGTTTTGTGAAGAAAGACTCATGCATGTGTGTGTATATATAGCGCAAGGGATTGAAGGTAAAGGAAAAGAGATGGGTTGCGGTCGGGTGTGTGTGCTCGCGGCCGAAGGGTTTGGGTGGGGCGGTTTGGGTTTAAGACTTGATCCCCAAGTTTGGTTAACTCCTTGAGTCGCAAGAAAAGAGGCCGGCTCGTGTCGCGGTTCGGCTCGATTCGTTTATATATTTATTATATATATATTTCGTAACTAAAACAAATCACGTAATCGAACATCACATATTCACCAACTCACAAACGTTTAATACACATAGCACGTAATTCGTTTGACAAGTTCACGAAATTATCGTAATTATTTCGAGCGTGCAAATTTAAGTCTCCGAATCAATTTAACGTAGGAACGAATAACCGTGAAGTAGTGCGTTTAAGATGTCCGAAAAATCGGGATGTCACAGGAGCTAAGTTCATCTCTTTGTCGGTACGATGGTACTAACCTGTTCACGGACTTACTCCTGTGCCCTGCATGCATATGAAAATCAAGTTCCTCATCAATAAGTGATTAAATCACAAAGGACTTGTTTTCAATCAAAATAAGTGAGTATCTTACATCACTCATATACGTCAAAACCGAAGACCAAGCAACATCCAAGGGGGGAGTTTGTTGATACAGTTTGTGTCTGTCGCTTGTTCTTAATTACAGTTGTAATTGTACGGTCTTTGCTCAAGTGTCTGTATAGGTTTGGTCATGTCGAATAGATTGAGATATCCTTCTATCTTAATCTAGTATGAAATCTTAGCTTGTCTGTGTTAATCAGTTGCATGTGTGCGTACTGATGAATCTTGGAAATGACATGTCTACACACGTTCTCCAGAAAAATAGATTCTGTGCGAGTCAGAGTTTTCATATGAATCACATGATTCGTATGAAATATTTGAGTAACTAATGTGTTACTTGTTTTGTACGAAATAAGCATTTCGTACGAAACAGTGCCTCGTACCAAATTCTGAGTAGTGTCTCGTGTGAAATAGTGTGTTCCATATGTATAGAGTCGTGATTCGTATGAAACTAGACAGACACTATATAAGCAGACATGCACCTCTCAGTGAGGCAGAACTAGTTGACTCGCGTGTGAGAGTTAAACTGACCAGACTGAAAGAACGAGCTAGCAAACTGATCTTTTGGTGAGATCTCTAAGTTAGATTTTGGGTGTAGACGAAGACACAAGAACACAGCAAGTTTGTTTGAGTCATACGAGCATTGTGTGTATATGTTTGTACTTGTTCTCAATCATTAATCAAGATAGTGAATCTTTGGTTACCCCTTGTTCTTTACTTTGCTTTGGTTGCATGCACACTTGGATTCCGCACTTGTGTGTGTGTCATTTGCACAAGGAACTGGTTTAACACCATCCGCAGGTGGACCTACATTGTTCCCCTGATTCCTGATTTCCGAATACAATCCAGCATTCTGGTTGTTTCGAAGCTTATTACGAGTCTGCACACCACTTTGGACATCTCCAGTAATATTCTGTTGAGGATGGGTATTATGAATTCGAGTTTCTGGCACATCAGGAACCCGAGAGTTGATACCCAAATTGTTGATATTCAGATCAACAGTCAAATCGAGAGCTGGACTTGATGAGGATGTAGATGCATGACCTTCAGGCGTCCCCTGAGGTTGAATATTTGATCTACCATCTGAAAATCCAGGAACCGCACCAGAGGTAGCTTCATTTGCATCATGAAACTCATCATCTTCTGATGAAACATTATCATTCGCAGCGTCTTCGAATTCCTCATTTTGAACAAGATTGTTATCCGAAGTCGACACTTGAGGGTTAACAATAATTGGTCGAACTATTGATGAATCTAACGCAATATCACTTTCCAGAAGCATTTGAGCAGCAGCTGTTGCATCATCAAAGGTTAGCAGATTAAAGGAGTCAAATAGCCCATCGTAGTCAAACATCCAAGGAGCACCCGGAGCTCTTACAGCTTCTGTATATCTCTGAACCTTGACTTCACCCCATTCTTCAATCTTCTTCGAAGACAAATTCCACACTCGGAAATTAGGAGTAGCATATCAAAGAAAGAAACCTTCGATAGCCTTGGGACCAAACTTTCCATGTGGGTCGATCATAGTGCATGGAGCTCCAAAAGGTTCTAAGAAAGAAACATCCGGTTTCCTTTTATGTAACAACTCAAAGCATGTCTTCCCATGTCTCTTCACCGTCAGAACTCTATTCATAGTGTAGCATGCAGTAGCAACAGCTTCTCCCCAAAATTGAACAGGAAGTTCTGATTCTACGAACATGGTTCTTGCAGTTTCAATAAGAGTTCTATTCTTCCTCTCAGCGGCACCATTCTGTTGTGGTGTGTAGCAAGAACTGTACTCATGCAGAATACCCTTTGAGGAACAGTACTCATCCATAACTTGATTCTTGAATTCCGTGCCATTATCGCTTCTGATTCTCCTTACTTTCAGATTATACAAATTTTCTAACAGAGTCAGGAGATTCCTGAGGATATTAGGAACTTCACTCTTGTGTGCCAACATGTTTACCCATGAAAATCTGGAATAGTCATCAGTAACTACCAGACAATAAGAATCACCAAAGGTTGTCTTGTGTTTCATAGGTCCAAATAGGTCCATATGAAGACGTTCCAGTGGCATATTAGTGTTGATCTTCTTCACGGGATGGGACTTTCTAGCTTGCTTTCCCATTTGGCATGATACACAAACGTCTTGAAGATGAAAGTCCTTCACTGGTACACCATTCACTAGATTGTTCTTCTCCAAATAGTTCATTTTCCTTAGGTGAATGTGTCCCATACGTCTGTGCCAGGAGATTGATTCCTTCTCGGTGGCTTTGGAGACAAAACATGTGACTTGTGCAGATGTTGTAATAGCTTGGCACATATCAAGAATATACAATCGTTAATTCTTGGAGCCTACGGGAGAATCCATTCCTTGGGGATCTTGAATCCAGGCTTCAGCACATAACATCCGACATCATCAAAATGTACCGTGAACTTCTTGTCGCAGATTTGAGAAATCTAAGAAGATTGTGATCAATTTGTCGCACATAATTTATCTTGTTGAAGCTCACCACACCATTGGAGACCGTTCCTTCTCCAGTGATGTATCCACCTTTGTCACCAGCAAAAGTAACATAACCGCCCCTTATGCTTTTCACATCATATAGGAGCCGCAAGTCGCCCGTCATGTGCCTTGATGCTCCACTGTCAACAATCCAATGACTGTTTAGAGTTCCTCCTGGAACACCCTGCACATTGCACAAACAAGATAGTTTGAGATGGGGACCCAAGTCTTAGTGGTCTTGGGTCGTCCCTTATCATCGAAAAATGTAATCTCAGTTTCTTGATGATTAACAAACTGAGAACCTCCTTTTGAACCATTACCGGTCTTCTGTTTCCAAGATCCTTGTTTATTACCAGATTTACTATTATTTACAGTTTTAACAGTGTCTGGTTTTATTGACTTTGAAGATCTTTGATCCTTTTTCGAAGTATCCTATTTTAAAGCTTTCTCAACTGGTTTACTTGTTTACGTTTTTGTTTCTCTTTTTGATCCTTAATGATTCGTTTATCTTGAGTCGGAGAAACAGATTTACGTTTGCAAGTTGCTTCATGAGGGGTTTTCTCTATACATCTTGATTTGGCTGGATTTTGACAATCGTTTATAATGTGACCAAACTCTCCACATTTGAAACAAGTTCTCCTTTCAACAAAACTAGGAGATCGTGTTTCTTGGCTTGACGTTGAACTTGTGGGTTTTGAGGTACTAGGTTCATTTTCATTACATCCATCAGTGTGTTGGGTGTAATTGTTTTGACTATTTCTTTTTAAAATCTTAACTTTCTTTACAAAATCAACATTAGATTTTCTTGAAAAGTTTCGACTTTATCTGTACCTTTAGAACTCACAAATTTAACAGTTTTGGCCGTTTTCTGGTAGCGAGAGCCTTTTGCTTCAACCTTCGGTTGAGAAACTGTGCTTTTCAACTCGCTTCCAATGTTTTTCTGTTGAAGTGGATAATGGTTGTGATTTGGTGGTCTTTTTCTTCTCTAAAGGTGTGGTCCCGTGGTCGGCGGCGGTTCTAGACGGAGGTTTGGGATAGAGCAGTTCCGGCAGAACAAACATAAACATTAAGCACAAGAGAATCAGCGGAAGCTTTTCATTCATTCATTCATACGAAAGAGCTTACATCTGGTCTGGCTGGCAGAGTTCCTGGAGAGAATCTGCCAGTGTTTCCCCTCAGGGAACTTCCAAAACTTACAAACAATGAACACACAACGCCTATATATAGACATGACATTTCGTGCGAAACAAGCCTAAGTCACTCGTAGAATATTCGTACGAGTGACTGATTCATACGAAACACAGATGTCACTCGTAGGAAACAGTACTTGTTCGCACTTGGGTCGTGTGTTCGTATCTAATCTAATGCAATATTCAACACACACTCTATCTAGTCTATTCGCACAGTGACGGCCATAAAGTGCATCAACAATTTCCCCCTTGGACGTCACTGTCGAAGCTTGAACTTGAAATCTTGAGAGCTGTGTTTGAATATTCTGCAACTTCAATCGGGTATCTGTTAACATTGTAATTCCCCCTTGATTGAAGATCTGGGTTTGCATTATTTACGTTTAAGCACCATTCTCCCTGAAATAATTTTCTCCAGAAATTAATCTTCAGGCTGTTGGTTGCATGGTTCAGAAACTCCTCTGATTTGCTTGATCTTCAAATTTTCTCGAACAATCACCAACTTGTCATTAAACAATGTAGCTTTCTCTATTTCGACATTTAAGGATATCCGTGTTTGGTTTAACGCACCCCCTTGATGCTTGATCCTCTGATCTTCAAAACCAAACCAGCAATTGACAGAAACTTCGAAGAACCACATGGAAAAACTTCAAACCGATGAGTATCCGCAAAAATCTTTTCAATCAGCAAATCGTCAGAAACAAACTAACTGGTACCACATCGAATCTGAGAAACATTCTTTGGCAATGAGAATCACATTCTTCCTTTTTAGTCATAATAACAGATGTATAGCTATCTCCGCTGGAATGGGGCACTGAAACTACAAGACATCCATGTTTTCTAGCGGTTAGTCCGAAAAACAGTTCATTTGCAATGTAGAGTTAATGATAGCAATGACGTGTTCACATCCACGCCGTCGTGTGTGTTTCCACTTCCACATCGGAGATTACGTGGTTAACCCTTGAGCATCAATCTGAAACACGATCTGAAATCTAATTCTTCGATCACCCATTCTGAATGTGTAGTCTATTCGTTAATAGACATGAACGTTATTTCATCTCTAATGAACCTTCGATCCTCTGTGTTTCCCAAATAATTTGCGGTCTAAACCACCCAGATACTGTTGCAGTGTCCCGAATTTCAAAAATGTTGGAATTTTTATGAAAATTTTTATTCCTCCTCATTTTTGCAAATTCTGACGTCGAGCTCTTATGGGAATGCGGATTATGGTGGAACTGCAGATATGATATCACAAATTTTGCTGAAAATTTCCCAAATTTTGCAGTTTTGACCAAATGCTGACTAAACGTTAAGGCACAATAATAATCACTACACCATATGATCAACGTTTTGCGCAGGTATCAGTGACTATCCCAAAATCTTCATCCCATTGCGATCGTATCATCAAATTCAATACATTGAAGCTCTAGACGGTGTCCCCGAACAACCCGAATTTGATGTTAAAATCTCAAAAAAATTTGTAGTCACCAAATTTTTTTTGGACACTCGTCTCATCAATACGATCAAACAATGCCTTTTTTTGTGCGAAGCAGGTGTTTCGTACGAATTATGTTTCGTACGAATTATGTTTCGCATGAATCATGTTTCGTACGAAACTGATAACGTCTTTCGAACCAGAATCTTCATTTCTTTGAATTTTGACATGATTTTTTCACAGATCTGGTCGAAAATCAGTTTCTAACAATCCTATGGTATCAATTTAACATTATGTCAGTGGATTGTCCGTTTATTCGATGTTTTACGTCCAAAACCCCTCATACGTCCAATAATCATGAGCGTAGGTGATTCATCAACTGTTAAGCTGAATGAATCGGTACCGTAGCTCTGATACCAGTTGTGGTCCCGTGGTCGGCGGCAGTTCTTGACGGAGGTTTTGGGGATAGAGCACTTCCGGCAGAACAAACATAAACATTAAGCACAAGAGAATCAGCGGAAGCTTTTCATTCATTCATTCATACCGAAATAGCTTACATCTGGTCTGGCTGGCAGAGTTCCTGGAGAGAATCCGCCAGCGTTTCCCCTCAGGGAACTTCCAAAACTTACAAACAATGAACACACAACGCCTATATATAGACATGACATTTCGTGCGAAACAAGCCTGAGTCACTCGTACGAATATTTCGTACGAGTGAGTGATTAGTACGAAACACAGATGTCACTCTTACGAAACAGTACTTGTTCGCACTTGGGTCGTGTGTTCGTATCTAATCTAATACAATATTCAATACACACTCTATCTAGTTTATTCGCACAGTGACGCCATAAAGTACATCAACAATAGGTTTGATTGTTGACTTTTCAAAAACCTGATCTATAGAGATTGGATTTACGTTTTTAATTGGAAAATCTTTGTTTGAATAAATTTTCTTATCTCCAACCAAAGTATACAACACATTATCTACTTCTTGTGTAGACACACTTGTCTTCACAGATTTCTTAGGAACAATCTCTTGATTCTCAACAGATTGAGTACTAGGAATAGCAGAAGATTCTACTCTTTTCCTCTAATCAAGAGGCTGATCCGGATCATCATTTCTTGATTCATCATCTGATGTATCATCCTCTCTTCAACAGATGGAGTTTGAACAACATCAGACGTTGATTTTCTGGCTTGCATGGTTCTTGAGAGGATTTGTCTAATTTGAACCCTAACCCTGCTGCGAATTCCTCAGGATTCAAAGGTACAGAGGGTTCAAAACGAGGCATCTCCTCTTTATCTGTCATTTTGGTATAGTTGTGTTTCATTGGGGGTGGACACGACTTATGCCCTAGGCATTGAACATCTCCCTTTAGTTTTTGAACATCAATGATATGATCAAGCACATATTGGGAGTTAGAATAACTTTCCAGCGTTTGATCGAATCATATTCGCATTTTGCGATGGCTAACTCTTTTTGTGTTTCTTCTAGGAGATTAATGTAGTTATTAATTCCCGTCTGTTTATTTAAAACTGTTTTTGTCAATTCAGAAACGCTTTTCTTAAGGGTTTCTATTACAGATTTGAATTCTTTTTCATTTCTAGTTAGCGCCAAATTCGCCTCTTTGTATTTTGATAATTCAACAACTAAATTCTGATTATGACTGTTGACGGTTTCATATTTTATTTTCAACTCAACACAGTCATTGCAAACAGTAGGATGGTCAGAATTTACCTGTTTTGAAGAACCTTCAACATTTGCCATAAAGGCAATGTGATGAGGAAAAGCTGCACCATATATAAAGAGTGCTTCTGTCTCTTTTACCGTAGCTTCTGCATTCCTCATCATACCCACTTTTTCACTCTTCAACAACTCAGCTTCACTCAGCAAGTTTTCAACCTCAGCATCACTTCCTTTCTTCTCACTAGAATCAGATCCATAACCATCTGAACTTGAACATTCTTCATCAGAACTACCAGCATCCCGAGATGTATCATCATTATTTGGAGTGTTGATGCTGTGATCATGCTTGATTTGATCCACGATCTTCACATAGCATGCAGTTCTTCCGTTGTTCTCAGTTCCCAACTGTACTGACCAATCACATCCTTCATCAGATTGAACTACCAAAGCTCTATGCGTGTTTGAAGGTCCTGATTGATTGGTGTTGTTAGAGTTGCCAACAGCTACTATTCTTCTTTCATTGTTGTACTGTGTTGTGTTGGATGGTTGAGACTGATTACGAAAGGGATTGTGATTTCCTTCCTTGCTGGGTCTAGTGCATTCCCGCTTGAAGTGAACTCTTTCTCCACAGTTGAAGCAAGTAACAGCGGTTTTGTCAAAGCCGTATTTTGTATCCTTCTTGCTTTCCAAACTGGTTCTACCCGTTCTTCTCATATAATCCTTCGCTCTTCTCATAGCGCTTGCAAATGCCCACTTGATGTCCATCAGCTCCAATTCATCTCGGTCAATTTGTTCGTAGTCTTCGTTCGTTAAATTGATGTTCCTTGTTTGACCTGCAACTAAACCACAATAAGCACAGACCATGGTATTTAGAAGTTCTGCTTGTTCCTGTGCAACTTCTATGTTGATTTTGGAGAGATTTGACGTGTCAAGTTTGACAGTGTTGGGTTTGCTGATTGACAGTTGCTTCCATAGAAAGCTTGTTGAGAAGCTTCTATGGAGCTTTATGCGCTAAATCCTTGGCTGTGGAAGGAAGCTTTCGGATCAAAAGCTTGTCCATAGGCTTGATTACTCGAACCTGTAGACTGACTTGATTGGACAGGTTGGGGTAGGAAAGGGTTCACGTTTGACACAAACGCGGTCTGCAACTTCGGTTGCTGACTTGAGCTTGTACCTGCATTTATACCTCCAAAATACATTTCAGGGTTCTGTGGAACGGTGACTCATTGTGCCTTCTAGAGTTCTTCTTCATTCTTGTTCTCCAGTTTCTACACAAATTCATAAATACTAATTGTGTCCAAAACACCTGTATGTTTTACTAGATCAATAAATTGACCCCATTTTGGTGGTAAAGCATCAGCAAATCGCATCACAATTTCTTGTGGTACTGCTAACACTTTATACGAGTACATTTCGCTGAGAAAATGATAAAACCGAGTGGTCATATCATTCAAGGTTTCGTTCTCCATGAACATGAAACCTTCAAATTCTTTCTTGAGCAGATCATGCCGAATCTTCTTGGTAGCAGCATTACCTTCACTTCTTGCTTCCAAAGTGTCCCACAAATTTTTCATTGTAGTACAATACACAAACTGATGATAAATGTCTTTATGAAGAGCTTGTGTGAGGATAACAAACGCCTTATTCTCTAGATCATAAGCTTTCTTGTCACTTTCCTCTAGATTGGCCAATGAGGTTGGATTTGATCCAGCTTCTTAAGTGATTCCTTGTAGGGGGTAGTGAAAGACATCCATAATTATGTGTTCTGTCCAGAACGTATGTATGGAAACGACTTTTCCAAGAAGGATAATCGTTCATATGATTTAGCTTGGGTGGACGGTTGTTACTCCCTGTTTCACATTCGCTCATTAACAGAGTTTGGATGCTTTGGTTCTGATTCGCAACACACGCCCATTGATTTTGCAGAGATCATTGCTGTAGGTTGAGGCATCAAAGATTTTACCCATGATGTTGCGGAGCTTTGCGAAGACTCCTGATTTGAGCTTGAACAACTCCAATCCCACGGGTTAGAACTCATTATATTTTCTTGCTATATGAAAATTTAAAGGTTTTAAATTTCAAAATTATAATTACCCTTTTTTAAAAATCACAGATCTGAAAATATGACAAATTCTGAAAATCACAAAGCTTGAAAAACACGAAAACCAAACAACAACGAAAGTTATTCGTACGAACCAAGTTCGTGCGGATAAACAACTCTTTTGTACGAGCAACACGAGATTCGTACAAATGAGTATTTCGTGCGAAACAAGGATGTTTCGTGTGAGACAGTTGTTTCGTGCGGGTTAGATGAATCGTACAAATTTTTGTGCATGCCAATCTTTTGTACGAATCAATTCAGTCGCACCAACTGTTTTGTCAGCGTTTTTTCAGAGGAATCTTTTTAGAGATGGTTTGGTGAGAAATTTCCTTTCTTGTGTAGACCTGCTTTTTTCGAAAATACCTATTGTCTTACCCACTTTTAGTTAAAACATAGATTTTTAACAGTCAACAGTCCAAGTCCAGATCCAAGTCAGAAAATGTCAACCCTACCAAAACTAATCAGATTCAAATTTTTGCAGATTTCTTCCTCAAGCGTGTTCTTTAGAAAAATTTTACCATAAAAGTTTCTATAGGCAACAGATTTCAACCCAGTTTTAAGAACACTTCAGAAATCTTCAAACTAGCTCAGACACACTATGCCCGGTTTTTGAACAAGGAAAGAGCCAAAGCTCTGATACCACTTGAAGGTCCACCTGAGGATGTCAAACCAATTCCTTGTTCATATAACATACACACAAGTGCGGAATCCAAGTGTGCATGCAAAAAAAGCAAAGTACAGAACACGAGGTAACCAAAGATTCACTATCTTGATTAATGATTGAGACCAAGTACAAAATATACACACAATGCTCGTATGACTCAAACAAACTTGCTGTGTTCTTGTGTCTTCGTCTTCACCAAAAATGCTTGCAGAGAGATCTCACCAAAAGATCAGTTCGCTAGCTCGTTCTTTCAACTTGGTGATTGGTCAGTCAGTTAGTAACCTTGACTGAGAAATGCATTTCTGCTTATATAGTGTCTGTCTAGGCATTCGTACAAAACACGATTCTAGACATACGGAACACACGATTTCACATGAGACACAGCTCCAGAATTTTGGCACGGAACAACTGTTTCGTACGAAATACTTCACTCGTACGAAACCATTCATTGATTCGTATGAAACATGTGATTCGTACCAATCATCTTATTCGCACAGAATCCTTATTCTTGGAGAACGTGTGCAGACATGACGTTTACAAGACTCAACGGTATGCACACATGCAACCGATTAACAAAGACAAGCTAAGATGTCGTACTAGATCAAGATAGAAGGATATCTCGATCTATTCGACACGACCAAACCTATACAGACACTTGAGCAAAGACCGTACAATTACAACTGTAATTAAGAACAAGCGACAGACACAAAACTGTGTCAACAAATAGTAAGTGCGGGAATATTTCATGTATTGCATTTTCGCGTCAGTTCGCATAGTTTTTAGGTAGAATTAGTATGTTACTGATTAGTTTGCATTTTTTAGGTCTAAAGTGTTGAGAATTGTTGAAAAGGGTGAAAAATGAACTAGACTGGAAGAAAACCAAGCACGGGACCAATACGGTTGGACAAGGAATGGAAAAAGTGAAGATATCAAAGAGAAATGGCCCGGCGCATAGTTCGACTTATGCAATGAAGGCCCGTCGTGTGACGCGACAGAGTGGTTGAACAGTTTGACAAAAACAACACGCCGCGTTGCGCAATAGATGAGTGATATGCTCCTCGCGTGACACGAGGAGCTTTTTTTCATAGAAAGTTTTGTTAAGCTATTGGGTTTAAGCTGAATTTGGATTTATAAACATCGTTATATAATTAGAACTCATAACCCTACGAATTAAGGTTGGACTTAGGCGAAGTTCAGAGTTCTAAGAGCAGGAATTGAAGGTTTTCGAGCTTTGGTTGAAGATTTGAAGGTCCCACATCAAGTTGGTGTCACACCCTAGTCGTAGCGGAAGCGCAGGTGTGTGACTATTAGGTAATCATTGCATCCAATTTAGTAAACGGTATTAATAACAACGATGTCACACCATTACTAAGTTTCATTAAACATTTACATCCTTCAAAAGTGAAACCACATTGTTATCAGTATCAAATTTCCATTACAACCATAGTTTAAAACACATGTTCCAAAATAAGATATTGTTTTATCACAAAATCATGCGGAAGCTTTGACCTATATATACCCAAACGAGGTTGGGATATAAAAGCCAAACCCTCCAAAAGGTAGTACATCGTTGTCCTGACAATCCCATACCCGGATCCCATCACCAGCTCAAGTCCTGCGTCCTGAAACACATGTAATTTTAAAAAGTCAACATAAAGTTGGCGAGTTCATGTAGTTTAATGTTTTCGTATTAAAAGGTCATCCTTGAAAACCTGTCATTGAAATCCAAGTATGTTATTAGCATCAGTGAGTTAATTTAGGATCTATCAGTGTGTCACGAGCACCCTGACATACTAGTGCCATAAGTAAGTAACCAAACCGAGACTTCTTTGACATTTTGGGATCACAATGGGTATACCAACCAGGAGTGGAGTGGGTCTCAAACTCAATAGATCTACCTCTTTTGCATCTTGGTCACTAAGTGATTAATGTTTACTATTGTTATTTCCTACTTACGCACAGTGTTCTGTTATCTGCTAACTCATAGCTAACATACTGTTTTGACATGACATGTATTTCCCCTCGATAGTTTAACATAAAACTTAAAGTAAGTGAAAGGAGGGACATGAACTCACAGTTTTGGCGTCCCGTATAAGTCGTACTGTTTATCGTTCGGTGTCCGCAACGTATGTAACCTACATGCGTATTGGTTTCATTAGACACCTAGGTCTCAATGGACCTTGTACTCGTTGTTCATCTTAAATTCTTGTTATGTATTTATTTGTTATGATTGAACAACTTATAATGTGATCATAGTGTTGGTAGTTTGTTTGTTCGATTAATATCGTTATATATATTTCTTAAAAGTATATATATATTATTGTTTTCAAACTATGTGTGAACTGGGCCTTGCCCTTCACATGTCATTAGGCCTAGCCCATGTTTTCTTGTCACCGGGCCTAGCCCATGTAATTTTATGACTTTGGGCCTAGCCCATGTTTTCTTGTCATTGGGCCTAGCCCATGTCGTTTTATATTCTTGGGCCTAGCCCATGTCTTTTTATGTCCTTGGGCCTAGCCCATGTATTCTTATATAATTTTGGGCTTTTATTAGTTTTTGGGCCACCTCCATCATACTATGGAACTTGGGACTAATATATGATTTTCACAATTTAGGCCTAGCCCAAATATGTATGTATAAAAGCCCTTCGAACTTTTCATATACTTAACTTTCCGGATTTTTCATTTCGATAACATATATATAGAACATCTAAATATATATTTAGACTCGTCGTCGGCGTCGTCCGTTATGTGTTCATTTTCGTCGGGAATCACCCATTGTCATGACGACCTTTCGTGCCGGCAATTCACCGTTGGTCATCGACGCGACGGTGTAATCTTGAATGTTCGCCTATTGTTCGCATCGCTTTGATTGTCCGATTTATTGTTTTGACTCATTGTGAGAATGCATTTATTATGTTACCAACACTTAGTGTATTGATTAAGTGTTTGTATTTTGTATATGGTGGGGTATTTTTATTGTGAATCCCTAAGTTTCTAACACATACACATACAATACACACATGTTTTACATACAAATTATTGGTAACAATATGTATAAAATATTGTATTATTTTCCATATAAGAATGTATATTTGTAAAAAGTATTCATTTTTACTTATAAATGTATATTTATATCTTTGTTTAAACACTTGGTTATTTAGGGATAACCCTTGTCATTAGAGTCTACTTAATGACGATTTAAGTTACTAATCACGTTTAGTCCCACTAATCACCCCACTAATCATGTTTTAATCGAGATTAGATTTTTAGAAAATTTCGCCATAGTTTCCCCTAAACTATGGCGTTTCCATGTTTTAAAAACGTATTTAAAACCTGTTTAAACTCATAATCATCATCAACAATCATCTAATATTGATTTAACATAATCAAAATATCATCATCCATGACTTTTTGTGCTTTAAAATCCTAGTAAATCAAGTGGGTGTTTAATATTTATTAGCCTTTTCAAATCAACACCTTAGCATGTTGTTTAAACAAGTTCATGCACTTAATCCCTTGGTTATTACACATTTTTAAAGTGATTACAACTTAATATAAGTGTTTACTTCCCATAAAAATCATTCATATTCATAAAAATTATTTTTAAGTTGTAGTATTTTTCATGGATGATGTAGTTGATGATCTTGTTTAGATTTAAACCTTAACATGTGTAAATCTTCACTTTTATACTAAATCACACAAGATCATGAAACTTTATATCATATTTTTAACATAAACAACTTCAACATGCAATCAAACAATCATATAAGCATATAATCAACACAAAATAAATAATATTTAGTGTTATTATTATTTTGTGTTTTAGGGTTTTTAACTTATCTTTTCTTGATTTTCAAGATGATCAACTTGTACACTAATAATCTAACCATAAATATAAGCTAAATTATGGAGGAGTTTAGCTTACAATGAGTTCACAAATATCTTGAAGATTTAGAAGAAAAAGAAGCTCCTTAAGAATCCCTAATGAGCTCCATCCATGCAAGCTTCTTTAGTAGACTGATTAGGATTCAAATGGTGTATAAAGTAGTGATTTGTGGTGGCAAAATGGTTGTGCTATGGTGGTGATATGTAGCCGTGGGTTAGGGGAAGAACAAGGAGGAAAGTTGCAAATTTTTGTTGTGAAGAAAATGATAAGAATTAGTGTGAACTTGATATATATTTTCCATCATTTCCAAGTTCCATCAAATCTTCTAAACACCATACTTAGGATCACCATTTTTCAACAAAATCAAATGGGGTAGGACCCACTTTGTAGCCGTGTATATGAGGGGGAGGTGTGAAGTGTAAATTTCATTTTTACCACATGTTATATTTTGAGATATTTTGGTAATTAAATTAAGTATAGAGATTAGGGTTAATCTTCTAGCATCTTAAGCATAAGACTTGTGTTTAGGGTGTATTTACATGGCATTTAATCCATATGATCCTCCAAAACAAGTTTCGGATGACGGATATGTCGCTAGATCGCTCGTCGTCGACATATTCGCTAATAAACGGAACTATATATTTATTACCGGAAGCCTTTGCGTTTGACTACCACAACTAATATGGTGTCTAATTAGTGCATTTCTGATCCAAAAATATTCATGACTAGTTCGCCAAACGAATATATGATGAGTTAGGGTGCCCGATATGTCTTTCGTTTGACCGTTTGATCGATATCGGCACTTTTATGATCCGCCGTCGAACTTTTCTGAAAGTTGTGTTTTCGTGACCTCATGTTAGTTGAATGGATTCCGAGTCCCAAGTAATGCTTAATTAGTTCACTAGACGCCCGGATGAGGCTATCGGTTACTAAACTATTCGTCGTTTCGACGATCGGCCTGCTTTCCGGTTAAGTTGTGCACTGTTTGCCGAATGATCGGAAACAATGTGTTTTGTGCATTCTTGCTATTCTGACATTATTTTAGGGTGTTTAACATTGTTTTATTCTTATTTAACATCCGGAATCCTCCGAATTAGTCTTGCGGACAAATCGTCATTTGTCGCCTTTTGGTCGAAACGGACAATTTTACAATTTAGGCGTTATACCGGAAAGTTATGTATTTTTGTAATAGTTGTTTTCAAATATGTGTTTTCATTTGTATATGGACTAAGGTATGGCATTAACATGCCGTTATTTCGTTCTTGATTCGTTTCAGCGGGTTTTCCGACACAGTTAGTGTCACCGCAATTAGTGCGTCCAACACTTTCTACCAACACTTTTAGGGCATTGTTTTGGTCTATTTCTCGTCATAACGAAAATCAGTATTTGTTATGATCAGATTTACTTGCCCTAATAACGTACGAATCAGTTTTGAATTTAAATTACGATAATTATGCATGAGATTATAATATGAAATTAGTGATTACATTGTACGGAATTACCAGTTATTTGTCAGTTGTCACAGTTGACTCATGATTAATCATTCGGGTTTCTACGTTCTCTTATATTTTAGATTCAAACCATGTTTCCTATTGTTCTATGATAGCGCAATGTTTCTTGGCTAAATACTTTTGAACTACGCAGGTAGGATGATTGCATGATAAAGTTTGGATTTTTATTGGTTATGATTAATGTTTACGGATAGTTTTTAAAGTAAAGAACTTGGTGTTGATTTTGTATACATCTTGATTTGCTTTATTTCATGTTTATTATCTTCACACACATCTGGTTGAATGTCTTTCATAATAGGTTCGTATCAGATCTTAATCACTTGTATTTAGGATTTTTATGGTTAATTGGCCAATACACCATAGGAGGTAAAGTCGTGAATCAAGTAGGTCTAGATGTTTAACTAATCATAAAATCCGTGAGGTGAGAGTTTATTGTTTGTCTAGGTTGTTAGATCGCTAAATTTATGACCTTTGTGAAAAGACCACATAAGTTTACCTTTCAACTTTGCTAATCGAGTCAAATTAAGTTACCGTAGTTACCTTATTCTACATTATACGTGAGGGAAATTTTCAAATTAAGGTACTTTATTAACATAATTGGAAAGCCTTAAGGAATTCCATAATAACCAGTAGTATAATAGCTTGATAGGTCTCCATAGGTGTCTTCTCGAGAAGGATCGAGAGTCCTGTTCGGTTATCCTCTAAGCTTAGTATTTCAAGATATCGATTCCATAACATTGTCATACAAATAGAAAGCCAATTCAAGTCGTGTAGGATTCCAGCCGACGTAGTCGTTTCATCATCATCTGAGTTAAATCCAAAGTCCAATTCGAGTCTTAGTTCGTTTGCTTTAATTAGTATTTATTTAAATGCAATTTTATGAATTTAGAAACCCCTCTCAATATATAAAAACAATTAGCCGTGTTAGTCTATAGTTCTAGTGAGTCTAGCGTACAATCAAAACAGTCTCGGGGATTTGTTTTCCGTAATTAGTTTTACTAGAGTCGATCGGTTCACTTGCCGGTTAGTAGTTTTAAAGAGTCTAGACTATAACTTAGTGTCTAGATTAGATTAACTTTAGTTAATAATTAATAAACTACTTTTAGCACATCAGTCATCACATACGGGTGAACAATTATATAAAAGGGATGCGCGGGTGCGAAAATTGTGAGTTTGGCTAGGTAAAATGTTTATTAGGTACGCAACAATCTCGAAGAGCATGGTGCTAGAAGTTGTTTGGCAAAGAAGCCTGAGCCAGGAGGGTGCGGATCACATTATTGATAGAGCGAACTTTGTGTTCCGCTTCACCATTGTTGATGCAGTATGTCTATCGCCTACGTCTTTGGGTCATGTCTGAGTATGTAATAGGGCTTAAGTGTTAGATTTGAATATGTATGTATATGGTTTACTCGCACGAAGTGAAGTTTCACTTCGTACGAAGGTAACCTGGTTCACTTTGTACAAAGTGAAGTTCACTTCATACGAAGAGACTCACCTTGCACGAAGTGAAATGTCTATATATAGGTGTACTAAGTTCTTGAGTCGGTAAGCTATTTTGTTGACCAGTATTAATGAGATAAAGAGTTTAAACAGTAAATCTTGAACTTGTCACTAGTTTAACATGAATTCCGCTCATATTGAACTAGGCAAACAGATTAGGACCTAAGCTTTTCGGATGAGCAGATCCTCACAACCATTTTGTGAGGAGGTGTAGGGGCAAGAGAAACATAATAGCATACCGTTTTGGTGACAAAAACAACAAAAAATATTCTTCGCATATTCTTTTCCAATGTACATTGAAACTGTTAATTATGTGTTCAAATTGAGTTTGATTAAGGTGATAAAAGCGGCTAAAAGTCAAGTAGACTTGTGACTTAACACTAATAAGATATGTCCATAGAAAATTGGTATAGTCATCAAGAAATTCAATATAGTAATGATGCTCATCGGAGCTTAAAACTGGTGATGTCCAAAGATCACTATGAATAATGTCAAAAGGCATAAATGTATGTTTATTGAATAAAAAAATGGAGTTTCACACTTTCCCAAACACACAAGGTTGACAAATAGTCTTACATAGTTTTCCGTAAGAAATAAAAGATGATGACTTAAGAGACTTTAATAGGTCGTGGCCCAGGTGCCCAATTCATTGATGCCTGCGATCTTGAGTAATGGTTGCAAAAGCTGAAGGGGAATTGATGGTCCTTGGAAGTGGTGTGGTGAGAGGATTGAAGTCGCCCGTACTATTGCATCGTAGGATAGGTGCCTGTGGTCCTTTACAAGAAAGCCGAAAAGATCAAATTTAATAGAAATTAAATTATTGGTTGTAAGGGGACGTACAAACAAAAGGTTTTTAATTAGTTTGGATGCCTGTAGGACATTGTTTAGTTTGGGGGGTGGGGAGGGATTTGGTTGCCTTGTCCAACAACTGGAATGGTTGTACCATTACCGACGATAATATTTGTGGAATTGCAATTATGAAAAGAAGACAAAGAGAAGTTACTTGATTGGTTTGTTATGTGTGTAGTGGCACACGTATGATGGACATGGTGTATAAAGCTTGCTCAATATATGTTGGAGTGTACCCGGTTGCATATACTTGATTTGGTCGCGATCCAAGTATGCCATGAGCAGCGTTGGTGGAGTTAGGCCGTAGAGTAGACGGATATGAGCAAGACAGAGTTTCCATCATAGGCTGCCAAGTAGAGGGAGGACCGCTGTAGTACACGACCATAGAGGGGTAGGCCAATTATTCGAGTAGTACATGTTGGGCTGTTATGAGTTATTACCGTGCCCTCTATGACCACCATAGTCGTGCCCCCACCACGGCCCCGGCCGTGATCAGAGGAGGGGTTTTGCGTAGACTGGGTCTTAGTGTAGGCTGAGTGTGTGTTGGAGGAGGCCACGAGAGAAGTGGTAGAAGTTTGGGAAGCAAGTGATGCCTGATTTTTTTTTACGAGTTTCCTCCATGGTTACGCGAGAGCAGGCGACCGGCCTTCTTGGAAGTCTGATAGTGGGTCACGTTGCTGAAGGATGGTAGCAATACCTTTAAATTGTTCATTCAGTCCAGTTATTAATTGAAGGACCAACATATGATTTTCTGCTATGGAGCCAACACTAGCAAGTTGATCAGCCAGCAGTTTTGCCTCTTGACAATAAGCAGACAGGCCAGAATAATTGTCAAGACGGAGATTGGAGAATTGCTGAGCTAGGTACACAACCCTAGTATTTTTGTTGTCCTGGAAGAGGTTTTCAAGTGTGGTCCAGGCGTCTTAGCAGCAGGTTAGTAGAGTGTGCCACGGATCTATTGCAAAACTATGGCATCCATACGTTTCCAAGAATCATCAGAGGGGGGAGTCTTTCTTGGCATCACCTGAAGAGGAGGCAACATTAAGGTTTGGGCCAAGGTGGTCGATCAACCAACTGCTTCTCAGTTATCCCCTCTTCTTCTCGCACTAATGGATTCCAAACTACACCTTGGTGTTACAGTCTCCAATATTAAAAATCTTATCACCATAACTCTTGAGGGTGAGACCATGTAAGATTTAATATATAGTGATAATTTTTTCATTGATCAACAGTGTATTTATACAAATTACATTGAAATCTCTAAGTTTAGAGACAATATCTAGTTCCTATAGATAAGTACAACGTATCATAAATAAATACATATTCCTAAAAAACTAGAGATCCTATTAATTTTTAAATTTACTTTTTTTTTCTTGTACCAATCCACAATTTTCATCGTAAGCGCGCGCCATCCAGAATTTGACGCCCCTAAGTAAAAGCATATTGATCTACTTTATAACTGAATATATAACCTTAGTTATTCGATTAGCCAAGACATTTGCAATATTGAAAATTAATCAAATCGATGGGCATATAATCATTCATCATAGTGGTTTTAAGATTAGATTATCCGGTTTTCAGATATCAGAAAATTTCGGATAGTGAATATTAATATCCGAATCCGCATCTGAAATTTCAATATCCAAAATTTCGGATATCCGAAATTTCGGTACATAAAATACCAAAAAAAAATTATGCATAGATGAAAACTAAACCTAAATTCGATTTTCCAAATTTTCAACGTTAAAAACCAAAAAAAAAATTATAAATTCACACCCGAATCCGATTATTTACTATTTCTCTAATATTTTTACTATATTTCAAACTATATATATATTGCTCAAATACTCTATATATTTAAAAAAAAAATAGTTTTCGGATATGGATAATCCGATTATCCGAAATTCTTAGAAATCAATATCCGAACCCGAATCCGAAAATTCAGATTATCCGGTGTTAGGATATCCAAAATTTCGAAATATCGGATACGGATTTTCGGATTCGGTGTTGGATCCGGATTTTTTTGAACACCCCTATCCACCAAAACACCTGTAACTTTAGGAAACAAAGTAATTAAAGAGGAATTGCTCCATTAAGAATCATGGATGCAGAATAAAATCCCTTCACAAAATCCGTAATCTGGAACTGTAGGACATCCAAATTTTCTTTGACAAAGCCAAAAGTAAAACCATCTTTTAACCTATTACAAACCCTAATATTACTTGCTCTATGTTCTTGTGATCTACCTTTAAGTTATGTGTTATGGGGTTTTGTTGGGACTTGATTGAGAAAAAAGTGATGTTAGATGGCTGATATGTAAGCACACTTTTTTTTTTCACCCGTAAATAGAGTAATGGAAGGGGCTTGGTTGATGTTCAGTTAATCATTATTTTATATTATTATTTTGTATTTATATTTTAATTATGTAAAATTAATTATTTAAAACTATAAATTGGGAAAAAGCAAATCTAAGTTGAAAAAACAAGGTATAAATAACATGATATGTCAAATTATATGTTGGCATAGCCGCATTGCAATTTCTTGTTGTGTTTTTTCTTTGGTTATCACAAATTGGGTGTGAGCACATAATTTAGGCTTAGCTTAGTGTAGTCTTTAGGTTTTGACAAGTAGAGCAAATAATCAGTATAGTATAGTTGAAAGAGTTTTTTTTTTCTTTAAATTCACTTCGACGTGTGTATTGTACGTGTTTTTTATAAACATATACAAAACGGTGTGTTATTATATTCACATATATTAGGATCTTAATAAAGATAGATTTTCTTACGAAATATCTGATTTTAGAATTCAAATTTCCCAAGTTTTACTAAAATATAAATATTTATGGTTAAATTAAAGCAAATATCAATCATCTAATATTCAAATTTATGGGATAAGCCTAGAATCCTCTTTACACTATTGTTTTTAACGACCAACTAAATCATCGGATAAGCGTCTTGAGAAGCGCTCAATCGAGCAAATACATCATCTCTCCCATAACCGTCAGAGTTAGATGCATACCCGAGTCACTAAGCCACCGGTTCCGAAGAAACCCGTCGCCCGAAGGCCTACTGTGGTAAAACCTGGTTCGGCTCGGTTTCGAACTGGCGACCTCCAAAGAAGCCTGGTTCTAAACTTCATTGCCACCACCAAATTCCCTTCTAAGTGATCCTAATGAGAGTTAAACTTGAGATCTTAAAAAGAAAAACCAAATAACTAACCACTAGACCAACTTGTCATGACATAGTCTTACACTATTAAAAGGTAAAAGTGTGTGTATACATCTTCTATAAAGATCTAAAAGAGAACATATTGTATCAAGGTATAAAATCTAACAAGATACTCTTTGCAAGATTTGAATTATATTTATTCAAGATTTAATTTATTTTTATCCAAGATCTGAGTTATTTTGTATGATCTAGAACTTTTAGACATTTCACTTTTTTTTTTGCTCCCATGTTAATCAAAGCTGTCAAAGTTCTTTACGCAAGCGATAATCCCCCAATTGCTTATATTGATAAGATTTTTTTCGAATGGCTTTTCATAATAATAATAATAATAATATAATAATATAATAAATAATAATAATAATAATAATAATAATAATAATAATAATAATAATAGATTATTTCAGATGGAATGAGAGATTTGTTAACTTGGTACGCTTTGAAGGTGAAATTCTACAGCAAGCCATCAAAGAAGACATATTCACTCTCTTAAAACATGATGGTGATGCTCAATTGGTTTGGAACGCTTTGAAGGTGAAATTCCAGGGAAGCACCCAGATGATCAAAAGTAAGAAAGCGTTGTTGAAGAAAGAGTCGATATCTTTAATCTGCTGAAAGGTGAAACAACAAAGTAGTTAATTGAATGGTTTTGTCACCTAGTAATCATTTTCTAACAATCCTATAGGTTCAATTTTACTTTTTGTCTGTGGATTGTCCGTTTATTTGATTATTTACGTCTAAAACCCTCCTAAGTCCATAATTCATATGCATAGATGATTGAATCAACTGTTAGATCAATTGAATTAGTACCGTAGCTCTGATACCAATTGAGAGAGCAGGATCGGTTCGATACCGAACACAAGTTCTGTGTTTAAACGGTTTTACGTGCGGAATCTGTAAAACCGAGTTGTAATCGAGACACCGAATCATAAATAATCAACGTTTATTGTAACACCCCGACCGCGTAAAACAACAAACCGCGGTGGAAACGTCGGGGAGTTATGTCACAGAACTATTGTTTCATAACACATGGTATATAAAGTTTTGTATTATTGAATTTTATTGTTTATATTGTCTTGGGAGAATGAAAAAAACATAATAATTGTCTTGCAAATTTTAAAGTCACTAAGGCCCAAGTCCGCCCTATGTGAAGCATGCTCAAAATCAAACTTTAGCTCCTGAAACATATGTGAAAATAAAACGTCAGCATAAAAATGCATGTGATGAAGATTCATGGCTTTGAAAGTTAAAAGAAATATTCAACTATTACAAAAGTAGCCATGATCCTTTACAAAAATGTTTCTTTTATTAAATCATATGAAAATAAAATGATTTAAAAGAATGATGCTTGGTTAACTTAATAACCAAAATAACTCGTGCCTTGTATAAAATATCCAACCCTAGGAAGTACCAGCGGCGTATCCACTATGCTTTTATCATATTACACACGTCTCGTCAATTAAATCACTTACCATGAGCCAACAATTGATGTCTCGTTTAAACCAATGTCATGGATAAACCAATGCCATGTATAAACCAAATGCTATTTATAAACAAATGTGTATGTATAAACCAATGTCTTGTATGGCAAACAAAAGTCTTGTTTGGCAAACAAAAGTCTTGTTTAAACCATAAAATAAATGCCTTGTACAAAATAACCAAAATGTTTTGTCATGTCAAAATGTCTTGTATAAAAAGGTGTTTTGAATAAACAAAAGTCTTGTTTAAACAAAAACTTTTGTCTTATAAATCAATCAATTGCTTTTATTGTGTAGACACATATATATGGATTATTGGTGAATACATTCAAGCTTTGTTGAATGTCGGATAAACCCTTATAAAGACAAAGGTTTATCAAATATTCATCAGACTTTGTCATTCCCTAAAGTCACTTCCAAACAAACCTAGGAAGCGGGATCTGGATTGTCAATCGTATGGTACCATTACATACTACAGGTCGGTGTGCTCAATATTAATGAATGTATCATTGTATATTTAACACACCAATATGTCTTGAACAATGTAAGCATGTCATGAAAATGTTCTGAAATCATGTACTTGGCATACTAAGTCAATATACCAAGCAAAAATGTCTTTGAAATCAGGTACTAGGTATGCTAAGACAACATACGAAGTAAAAATATCTTTGAAATCGTGTACTAGGTATGCTAAGTCAACATACGAAGCAAAATGTCTTTGAAATCATGTACTAGGTATGCTAAGTCAACATACAAAGCAAAAATGTCTTTGAAATCATGTACTAGGTATGCTAATCAACATACGAAGTAAAATGTCTTTGAAATCATGTACTAGGTATGCTAAGTCAACATATGAAGCAAAATGTCTTTGAAATCATGTAATATATTACTAGATAAGCAAAACATGTATAATGTTATGAAAACAAGAAAGTAGTGATAGGCACATATCGATCACCCCAAAACATTTGAAAACTTAAAAGAATGGCTATGTACTCACTTGGGATTGCATAAATGTCTTGTTCAAATGATCAAACAAAGCTCAAGGATTGAAGAGTTCAAGTGTGTCCTAATGTATTGGAATACTATGTTAGTATGTCAAGACTTTAATCGGAGGATTGGATAGAATGAGGTCTTATAAACCAAATAAGTATTGGGACTCATATGATATGGTTTATAATACCTTACATTCTAATTTGGAATAGTTTCTAAGTGCTTTGACCCGTTATGACTTGTTAAAATGGTTTACGCCACTTTAAGGGTCGCAAGTATAACTATGGGTTTGGATGGTAAATATGTCCTATGATGAGTCTTATATGTCAAAACAAGTTTGATTATGTTATAATGTTAGTTTAGATGTCAAAACTATGGTCTTACATATTTAAAACCATTTTATACGCCAAAAGGGTGTTTTCGGCATTTTAAAAGTAGATAAAATCGACCCATCATATAACTAACCAATCTACATGACTATAAGGTATAACCTGAGAGGGTTATTCCCTAAATTACTATGGTCATAAAAATGTGCTTGGTCGAATCCTAAGATTGACCAAACGGGTCAGATTCGAAAGTCAAAGCGCTAGTAAAACCGCTAGACTTACGACTAAGGAATAAGCACTAAACTAGAAATGACGAGTTAGACATCATTGAACATGTCTAATAATATTATAAAACTGTTTTGGTGTCAAAACCTTAAGTTTACCCATAAACGTTTTCGTCGTAAAATGCATTTTTTAATACTTTTTTTTTTACTTTTAGCTCGTAAAACTTTGACTCGTCATCTCGCATACTAAACGTGGTAATCATAAGGTGCAATCGCAAGGGATTAATACCTTCGTGATTACGATCACGTTGCAAAGTTAAATTTGAACTTTGACTTGATCAAAATGGGCATAACCGAAAGTCAAACAGGAAGCCAAACTGTTTGACTTTTAGCTGAAAATATCTAAAATAATGAAAGAACTAGGAAGAATACTTACTTGTGTTGAAGAACACTTTCAAAACTCAAGATAGGAGGCTTCCAAAGGCTAGAAACAAGCTCTAAGAAGGATAGAAAGAAGAACTTCACACTTTGCTTTGAAGTGTTTTGAAGTGGTGTGAAAAAAATTGATGAATCAAAGGATATTTATAGTGTTTTGGGATCAAGGAGGTGATGACAAGTGTTACCAAGTGTGAATTAGTGTCCTAACATGTGTTAACACCAAATTAAGTGTGGCAAAATGAGTGCAAGGGGTCAAAAATTGGAGATAGGTGATAAACTTTTTTTTGACAATTTTGGCCCATGGACTTGTATTGTCGTGTTTTGTCATTTTTAACCCCTCTTAACCTTATATTTAGGTTATATAAAGGCGTTAAGGCATGTGTAACTTGGATTTTGTTCGAAAATGTCGTGGATGTCGGTTCGTTAGATTGTACAGTTACACGTTTTCGTGAATAAAGTATAAAACTTTATGGAACAAGGAAATGATTGAATTTGTGTAATGATTGACATTTTTGCATTCTTATCAATAAAATGCAAGATTTTATTGAATAAAAATATCCAGGATTGTATAATGATTGTTAAATATACATTCTCGCAAATAAAACACAAGATTTTATTAAATAAGAAAATGTTTAAGAATTGTTCAATGACTAAAAATGTACAAATGTCACATTTATTATGTTCTAACGACAACCAGACAGAGTTTCAATGTCTACGCTTCAAAATCGCCTATCCTAGATCGACTCTGTATGAGATGTTCTTGATATGATCTGACTTGTGCCAAGTTGTTGTCTTGATATTTATAAGGTGTTGATGTCTCTTCGTACGAACCAAATACTTCACCTCGTACGAATGAAATACTTCACCTCGTACGATCATAAACTCCATGCAAACTAACTCTTCTTACAAACTCGATGTTGGTTATTAATACCTTGTGATGTCATCATGTAATCATGATGACATCATTCTTGATGATGCTCAGTTTCTAGTCGTATCATGTCATACCGAAACCTAACCTATACTAAACAATCCTATCAGAACCTAATGTATAGTTAGATTTCTATCTATGACCACACAAATAGTGCATTAACTTATTAGTAACATGGCAATGCAAGAAGCAAACCATGGTCGCTCTCTACTTGTGAAGTAGAAATTCAGCTTCCAGTTGTTGTTCCCAAATCTTGTGGATACAACAACAGATGAGAGACTATGGATTTCAGTTTCTTGATACTCCTACATATGTAGATAACGAGGCTGCCATAAATATAACGAAAAATCCGGTTCAACACTCTAAAATTAAACACATAGAATTTCGACACCACTTTATCCGTGATTGCTACAAGAAAAAGTTGGTTCGAATAGAAAAGATCCACACTGATGAATAGAAGGCATATTTTTACACTAAACCGTTTGATCGAGCTAAATTCAAATATCTTTTGAAACTTAACGGGGTGAAAAATCTGACATCAGGGGGGATATAGAGGTTGAATTCGAGATGGATGACGAGTTGATGTGATCCTCATCGGTTTGACAAGTTTTTAATTTTCAAGTTTCTTCATTTTAAAAACAAAAATCCAAAAATATGTTTTTGATTTTAGGGGGAGAAATATGTTGTGAAAAATACAAAAACATATAAGAGTTTTAAAATGTACAAAAACATGAAAAAGACAAAAAGAGTTTTGTGTAAAAAGAGGAAATGATAATACATCAGTGGACTATCATAGTATGCTAAAGAAATGTGTTGTCAAAATGTTTAAACAGGTCTCACTGATGATTTACCAGTAGCCTTCGACATTCAGTAAATTGTTTCTGAGATATAAACATAAAGAAAAATTTTTAATTAGTGGGTTAACATCTCTCGGATATATGGTCTTAGTACACCAAAATTTTGTTTGAGAGATTGCCGGATTCGGAGATACTAGGTCTTTATAGATTATTGATATCTGGGGTATTATACAAGTTCTTTTGATTTTGCGTCAGCCATGGCCTAGGACTTGTAGATTACTTTTGCTTTTAAAAACCCTAAAACTGTAGCAAATTGAAAGCATCGAAAGATCTAACAATTGAAATTCAAAAGATTCCAAATTATGGAACACCACTTTTAAGTCGAGCCTACATCACCCTGTCTTTACGGTGGTGCTAACCTGAGCTCTCAAGGTCTCGCACAACCCAGATACAAATATCAGTTTATATATTCACCTGTAAGATGAAATCCAGGGAATCTTGATATGGGAGTATATTCTAAGGTATGAAAAACTGTTAAGTCAAGCTATAAGACATCTAATTAGCGTATCCCAGAACAATTGAGAAATGTGTAGAGGTTTAAGTGGAACAGTTTACTTACAATCTAAGTGAATCTGTTTAGAACTTAAAGTTTTCAAGATCAACGGTACTACTGATATATCTCAAAACTGATATGATCCTCTAACACAAACTTATAAAAATAGTCTATAAATATGTATGTACATAGTTATTGCATTTTATTTCAGAAAAAACCCAAAAAGATTTTCAGTGTGTTTTAGCATAAATTTGGAAAAATCAAAAAGATTTTATGTTCATCTTTAGTTTCGACAGGCGATGATGGAGAACTGATCTTCAAAATCCAAAGATGTTTGAATGCTGAGAGAATCCATAGAACAATGGGTTGGGAGGTTATCTAAAATGAGAAAATCTTTTTAAAAGATCAAAAGTTCATTAATTTGAAACTTAAAATTGTCTAAAAACATCAGTTTGTTCATAAAGTGTTCAACCAAGGTCATCAACTTGGACTTGGTAGACAAATCAGTTAATCAGGGTCATTAACTTGGACATGGTCAACTGAGTGGGTCGTTAAAACTGGTAAAATGTTCGAAAGATTGAAAATTTGAAAAAGTGCAATTCATTTTGCACGAAGTGTGAGGTTTCACTCCGTACGAAGTTAAGAGTCACTTCGTATGAAGAGAAATCATATGGCTATATATAGCATACTTCGCATGAAATGATTCATTATCATAGTTACATTTCCCTCCATGCGAACTAAGTGTTGTGTGAAATTGTTAAACGAACGACAAAGTGCTATCAAAATTTCAATGTAGTGGTTGATTTCGTACCACTAACATTGGTTAAGGTAGAAACTTTAACCAATTTGGACTTAAATCTAATGTTTCAGCTATTTGGACATAAAAACTTAGATCTAAGACAATCTATTGAACAGAATGTAAAATAAGTCATAGATCTAGGTAAATCGGTGATGTTAGCTTGTAATAGAACCATCAATTTCATGAATATCAACAAAATTCGATGTTGTGTGAACTGCTTTGAACGAAGTTGGATTCACTTCGTACGAAATAAAAATATTAATGTTGAAATCTTACTTCGCATGAAGTGGATCTAGTTTTGGTTAAAATTATTTGCTATTGACTTCGTACGAAGAGAAATGTCCACTTCGCACAAGTACCTTCGCAAAAAAATGTTTTGGTATTTTTGGTGATTTTTCGTCTAAGTGCTTGCCGTTTGTGTTTTTACAGGAAAATAAATCAAACTTCGAACCCAAACACAACATCTAATGTGTATTGGATGATACGATTCCGAAAAATGGAACCTTTCAGGGATTTTTGGAGTTTATGGACGGTTGCCGACAAAGAAAGAGCTTACTGATCAATACAAGGCATATCATTCACATGTTCAGCGTTTTTGAGATCATACGCAGTTCATAGCAGAATTGAAGACGATCAGATCATTTGTGAGATTAGGCAATGAAGACAAAGAGGTACTTATTACTAAAGAATTGATACATAGAGTTCTGGATTTCAAGGATAAAGATGACGATCCAACAATGTGTTCTAAACGTATGGTGAAAGGTTGTTTTTATCACATGGGTTATAAAGGGATGGTGAATGCTCCTAACTTCAATAAAGCTTTTCTAGCGAGGCCGTATAAGTTCTTTGTTCATTCAGTTATTCACGCTCTTAGTCATAGAAAAGGAGGATTTGATGCACTTTTAGACTATCGGATGTGCATGATAGCTGCTCTTACGCTAAACCGGCCCTACAACTTCACACTAGCAAATGAAGGGTAATATTACCAAAGAAAAATTCTTGCAGTACCCAAGATTTGTTCAGATGATGCTAGATAATCAATTTCTAAACCTTGAAAAGAACAAATCAAATGAGTTGAAGTTAGAACACATGTCGGATCTTTCTCTAATCCGTCTTAACCAATATTTGAAGCAAACAACTGAACCTATTGGTAAGAAGTTATTTGGCGCATTTAAAGATAAGAATTATAAAGCTCCATCGAAAGATGAATGGAGGAATGATGAAAGTAATTCTGAAAACTCTAAGGAAGATTATTTAGAAGAATACGTTCCAAAGCGGGGTTTCTAGTACAAAAAAGAGGAGAAGAAAAAGAAGAAAACAACTCCTAAGAAGCAGATTACTCAACAAAAACGAGTAACAAAGAAAGCTACTAATCTATTGATTGATGAAGATACAGAATAGGAGGAAGTACATGTTGAAGCTGATAAAATGTCGAAACGAAGTGTTTTCTACTTCTTCTAACCAAGATAAAGAAGCTTAAGCTAGTTCTGAAGAAAGTATTAACTATGAAGCCAGAGTAGCAGCTGAAAAAGCATAACAGAGAAAGAAAAAGGCAATGGGAGATGAAGATGAATCTTATGTGCCGTCAGAACTAGGAGAAGTAATTCAACAGATGTTCATAAAAGGACAACAGGGTCTCCAACTACAAAGAAAGCAAGACGTAAATACTTGAAAACATAAACTATTGAGGCTAGTTCAGCGAGTCAATATATGGCGACGCCTAAGATCGAAATATTGATTGAAAACATCATTTAGGATCAAGTACCACCTACTTCACCACAACGTCCACCATCTCCACAATTTTAACAACCTCTATCACTGCCACAATATACAACACCACCACATCCACCATCACCACCTAAGGAAACAACACCAAAGCAACCTCTTTTACAACAGCAATCAACACCATGTTCAACTACTAGATGTCAATCAAATCCTACATGTCCTACAGCCTTTGATGATGATTTGCAATTTGCAGGGTTTGAAGGAGATTAATTCAATGATCAAAAGGTTCAAGATTTGAAAAATAGAGTGAAACATCTTGAAGCTGAGAATGCGCAGTTAGTCTCAATGCTTACCAACGTTACTGCGAGAATGAAAGACTTCATAGAGTGGTGCAAGATCTCGAAGTTGAAAAATCTATGAATGCAAAGAAGTTCGATGTTCTGTACAAAGTGCTAGAGAAGAGATTTAGTATAAGATTTGATGGTGAATATGATCAAATTGAGATTGAAGAGGCAAAGGCTAGGGCTGCTGAAAGAGCTTGATGCTTCAGCTGTAGGCAAAAGCAAAGGAAAAATTGATGAAGTCCCGATTATTACGCCTGTTGAGCAAGTGATAGAACCAGAGCCTTTGGTGAATTACGTTCTGATCAAATCAGTGGTTGATGTTCCCTATGAATCTCATAAGAAAGACAAGCCAATCAGAGATTTAGTGGTGGTTGGTACTGAAAAAAACAGGAAGATGATGATGGTGACAATGATCAAAATGATGATGATGATGTTGGTGGTGACAATAAAAAGGACGATGATGATAAAGGTGACAATAATGATGATAATCAGGGAGGAACAGTCTGATAGTTCAAGCTAAGATAAATGATTCATTCGATTACGATGCATTTTTGAATGATGAAGTTAATCAAGAAGATGATGTGCAAAGACAGGGGGAGAACAAGGATTCTGTTAACAAAGCAGAGCGTTCAGGAATCATCACAGTTGTTAATTCTATAACGGTTGTTCCTATTATGCCACCAAAGTGTTTTTATCTAGAGTGAAGTTGAAGAAGGGAGTTCGTCCACAACTATACAAAAGAAGAGATAACTCAAATGCTTGGGGTTGATGAGAGTTCTTTTGATTTCAATTTTGAAGAAGAGGTGAATAACATAAGTGCTTCAAAACTAGAAGATTATGTTTATAAATATATGGCGGATGCTAATAGCTATGATCGGGTTGTCAAGGAGGATGATTCTGATGAAGAAACTGTGAAATATACTGGTGAAGGAACAGATGACTTCCCAACCTTTCTAGGAAATGTATGCTGAGGCTAAGGATGATTTGTTAAAAGAAGAGTTGAAGAGACATTGAATGAAGAAAATTTTCCAAGACGGTTAACTAAAGAAGAGATTCTTGTAGCAAAGAAAACTAGGTTTAAAGAGTTGCCGAAAGAACGTAAATTCCAACGACCACTAGCTTTCTTTCCAAGAGATCAAGACAAATCTTTAGGAGATATCTTGAGCTAGGGTTGGATACCAGAGTTGAAGGTGTATGCCGTGAAATGGGTGTTTGGGGTACAGTATTTCAGACTTTTATGTGATATTTAGAAGTTACCATGGTGGGATGTTGAAGAATTGTGTTAGATGAAGTCCATGAACTACCAAATGAAGTTCAATGATCAAAGATTGTGGAAGTTGATAAAGTTTTGACGCTGCACACGGATTTCTAGACTGGAAATTGCATATTCCAAGAAAATTATCATGATAGATCCAATCATGAAAGAAAAGGTTGTTACTTTGATTATAAAACAATCGCGCATTATGAAGAACATGCCGTTGTTAAAGATTGAGCATGATTTTCATGAATTCTTCAAGTGGTGGCTGTACGATATAAAAACTAGGGAAGTAGTGATTGTGCTGAAAGATGTAAGAATCTTGAGAACGATTAGGATACTAGACCCGATGTTGCTAGTTAATTGCTCGGAAAAAGATGTTGAATGTTTATTCTACAATAAGATATGTTATGAAGTGAAAGAAAAGGTTCAAGCAAAGCAATACCAAGGTGTGATCAATGTTTGCTATGCACATGGTATTAGCTTGGGAAAGATGTAGAAATCCAGTGGGAAAGAACTAAAAGGAAATAATTTAGGAAGCAAATGCGCAAAGAAGAAAAGATTGATGAAAAGATCAAGAAAACTTCAATCAGAAGATTTCAGTTTGTAAAATGGACTCCAGTGACAGATCAAACACCAATACCGAGCAATGAACTTCGAAAGCCAAGAAAGAACTTTTTCAGAAGATAAACTTTAATGTTATAAAGCTTTTAAAGATTGAAGACTGACCAAGACTCCGACAATATCCAAGGGGGAGTTTGTGGATGTAGAATGTCTGTTGCCTACAGCTTTGGGTCATGTCGTATATGTAATAGGGGAAAAAGTTAGATTTATTTTGTGTGTATGTTCACTTCATACAAAGTGACCACTTTGTATGAAGTAAGACTAGTTCACTTCGTATGATGAGAACTCACTCCGTACGAAGTAAAGACTCACCTTCGCACGAAGTGCCAAGTCTATAAATAGGTGTGCTTAGGTCTTGAGTCTGTAGCTGTTTTTTTTTACTGTCACGGCGAAGCCCTGTCGAATAATCTCAGGTTGTAAACGTTGATCAGATTAATGAAATATTGATATTAAACAATAAATCTTGAACTTGTCAATAGTTTAAAATGAATTCCGCACATATTGAACTAGGTTAAACAAATGAGGACCCGAACTTATTGGATGAGCAGATCCTAACAATTCCCTAAGATATATATTTATGTTCATTTTAGTTTTATGAAAACTCTATTTATTTTTACCATCATCTTTTCATCAAAGCCTTGTATAAACATGTTTAGGGGCACTAATCCATTTTTAACTTTGAAAACCCTTGATTAAGCATAATTACACATACTTATATTTTTAGAAAAAATTGCCATAGTTTCCCTTAAAATATCATGTTTTCCACATTTATAACATCTTTAATCAATCTTCAAAACTCAACAATACATATTTAAACATCAAAACAATATTCTTTCAAAACCTCAACTTTACATGCATTTTACAACAGCAAATCTTATGATTATGTGAAAACCAAACTATTTTTACTTACTTTTTAAGATAAAAAACCATGAACATGATACATATGAAAACTATAAACTTTGTAATACTTTAAAATCATGTAGAAGCTCTTTAACAATTCATGATACTTTGTTGTTGTAGATTAGTAGATTCTACACAGGTAGTTTGTTACATCTATGTTTAATCCTACATTTTAACAAGTTCATCATCTTCACATCTTCATCAACATCAAGATCAACACAAAAATAAATTAGTATTGTTTAGGTTATAATGTTTTCTTTAGGATTTTCTTAGGTTGATGGGTACGATGGTGGAAGCACCATCCCATGCTGACCCCATCCCTGATAACATACCTACAGGGGGCCATGTGTAGTTAGTAGCATGGTTGTAAAACAAGGTCTCCAAGGCCGAGTACTCCCCGAGTAAGCGCTACAAGGTAGCCTGCGGAGGAGACTTTCTTCAACTCCACCTAATTACTCGGAATCAATCAAACATGGTCAACCTTGGTCAGAATCGGATCTAGTAGGTCAACTAAGGTCGAGTTTGACTTAAAAAACAATAAAACATAATATCTATGTTCATCATATTAATGGATGAATATAATTTTCACGTATTTTGTTATGAATATTAGTAAATTTATGTTACATGACATATATATAATTTCCGAAAACTGATTTCTTTATAATTAACATGTCCGAGTACTCCCTGAGTACTATTCGCCTAGGCCAAGTACTCTCAACTCCCTGATTGATCGACTAGGGGGAGTCTAGCGACTTTTGCAATGATGGCTAGCATGACCCTCGATATTCCTCTACACTAGTTCCACCAACACCAGTTGTTTTGCGACTAGGCATAGAGCTCACGACCTGCCCATTCCACCCCACTTCTATTAGGCAGGACCCTTACAGCCACCACCATCTACCATAAGCCCATCAGACCCCTACCATTCCTCTCATCACGCCCCACGATCATCCAAGGATCATAATTGTCTGCAAAGCTCCAGGTTCATGTCCTTTTTAGGAGAGTCTAGGAGCTTGATAGTCAGCTCGCAGCTTCCGAGCTACCTCAATGCTACCCACCCTACTAGATGAGCGAGTTCGCACCCTCGAGCTCTTGTCTACGGCTGCTGCTTCAAGGATTTTTGGATTCGAGGAGGAGGTTGCACACCTCCGTAGCCGATTGTTTGCACCCCTCATCTCCGCCAGCACCTTCGGATGTGATTATGAATAATTTTTTGGAAGAAAATACCAACTTTTGAAGATAATGACAGTTTAAAGATCAGAAGATAACTTGAAGTACAAGAATATTTGATGTAAAAGAAGAATTTTACCCTTTTGTGTATTATTAAAACTTGTACGGTCATGGTTATGTACCCTCGCGCCCCCTTTTTGTTCCTTCACAAAAATGATGTAAGAAGTTGTCGATGATATATAAAACTTTGTATTTTCTTTATGACGCGCTATCATTATGTTGTTATGTTTTGTCTTGATATTGTGGACGTTAAGTTGTCATGATGTGATGACATGATTATATTGGTGGTTTATTTTATACACATGCTCATGGACATGTGACTACGCTATTTGAACCATTATGAGATTCTCCGATCAGTACATTCATATTATTTATTTTTGGTTTCCTAGTTGAAAATATTTATTGTCACACCTCGACTAGCAGCGGAATTAAAAATGGGATGCAACAGACAACTCTAGTGCAAGCACATTGTTTACAAAGATACTATAGTGCTATTCAACTGTATTTGAGATTAATACTACATGTATGCTACAACGGCATGTTCCCACGAACCACAGTAATCTTCTAAATAGCATGCTTCTATACATCTATTAATCTATAAAGAACATCTTGAACAACAAACATAGTTAACACACAAGTCTCAGGTTACCTGAAAAGAATGTTAAAGTTTTGAAAAGTCAACTACAAATAGTTGGTGAGTTTCACAAGTTTTGTGTGTATCGCACAATGTAAATGTAAGTTAAGTTTTCACATTTGATGTAATTATACTAAGCCCACAAGTGAAACCTTGACTGCTCATAAGTGTCGTCTCCCACATACGACACTTCAACACTTTCCCAGCTAAGTAGCTATGTCTAACACCACACAGCGTGCTCACACTAAGTGTGTGGACATGTGCAATTGTAGTAGAACCCATGGCATCCGTGCAAGGTCAATTGGGTTTGCCAGACCAAAAGTACTATTCACATATCCACCGGCCTATACTTGATCACTTGTGTTTGTGGGGATTTTCCATGTGTTAGCATAACTCAAATAATTCACATCAAGTCATGAATTCATGTGCAAGTTTGTACGTATGTAACATGCAATTCACCCCATCTAAAACAATAAAACAAACTGGAACTGAGGTAATGACACTCACTTGATAGCCAATTTACTCCAGAATAGTCCGGAATTACTCTGACCTTCCATTTATCACCAATTATATCGTAGGTCAGTTCACAAGTCCCTAAAGGTTCGTTAAACGTTTATTTTGCCGATTTTGTTATTAATAATATATTTTAAATTCTGACTTTTATAACCAATTATGTATATTTAATAAAATTTCAAAAACTTTAATAGAAACTTGTAATAATGTGTATAGCTTAGGAAAAATATTTTCAAAATTTATTAAACTAATTTATTAATTTTAATAAATTCATTTTAAAACTGCATTTAACCGATAAATTGGTGATTACATCGATCCGACTTCCAAAAAAGCCCAAATTTTTATAGAAGTCTTTCAATATGTCCAGGAACTCGGAACTCCTTGTAAAGTCTTTATATTTTTTTAATTTTTTGAACTGCGTTTTTGGTTATCAAAGCTTCGAGAAAACAAGATTTTTAAAACCATATGTAATCTTGATCAGTGAACCCCGAATTTTAACCGAATGTTTGCCATGTATGATCACCCTGCCAAATTTCAAGTTCAAACAATATCCACCTTGAGAGTTATGCTAAAATGAAGTTTGTAACCCCTAAATTCGCATTTCTGATCGTATACCTAGCGATTCTAGATGTTTCAAGAATTCCCGAGCTTTCAAACCCTGAGTTGCTTCTTGTACAGTACCTATACATCATATACAACACAAATATGCATTCAATTCCGTCAATCAAGCCTTATAACCTTTGTTTTTCGATAAGGGTTTGATTTGTCCGTAAAGTGTCAAATATTTACGTTTATGAATCATAATCCAATGTTTAGCATCACCAATATCATGTTAATCTTGTTACATCTATATTGAGTTTGAATAGCCCTTTTCTCAAAAAAAAAAAAAAACATCAAGGGTTTGTAGATTAAATGCTTTTCTTTTGTTAAGAAACATGGTTTATACATGAAAAACTTGAAAAAAGATGATCAAAAAAATAAAACTACCTTAAGTTTTTTATGTTTTCTTGCAAGGAATTAGTGGATCAGTAGTTATGAAGGTGTAGAAGGTGTGAGAAAGTGTATAAGTTTGTGAAAAAGAAAAACAAGTGGCAAGGGGGGCTTATAATTACGATCGGAAACAGGGGGCCATGTGGCACTTTTGACTGGTCAATGGCGGTTTGGGGCTTATATGGATGAGCATTAGGTTTATTTTAACATTTAGATTCATTATGGGTCTTAAATGCGCTCCCGATTCGCTAAACAGACTTTTTTCGCACGGTTTTGGTAGTTTCTGAAAACCGAACTCACCTACAATGAAAACCTGAATGCTTTAACGTTTTAGCTTAAAATACTTATATTAATGTTATATAATTGTTTTTAGGATTGACTGACTGTACAATGCATGTTTGGTTATTTTCGTGTGCGTTAAAATCAAAGGCGTTTCGTTAACCGAAAACTGCCTCGTTTAACATGCCAAGGCTCCAAATCTTATGTTATGGTCAAAGTATTAGGTCTAAGTATTCCATATCCTAGAGTCATTCATGACACTTTCGTTGGTATCTAACTCGGTATTGTATGGTTTATGCACTACTAAACGGAACTCTTTCATTTAACCTTTTGCAGCACACAGAGGCATCAATGTCACAGTGTTGGCTATTATTATTCGTATGTTTATTATAATGTACCCTCGGATTCATCTGAGGCATGATCAATATTGTTTCATTATTGATGCTAATTCATGCTTCGACAATCGAGATCTAATTCATCATAATTACGCAGGCATCACTACAAACATCATAATTCAAATTTGTCCGCTAACGCATCTCTGTTACACACTATAGTTCATGTATTAGCCAATTCATGTTTCCAGAGTTGTCTAAATATTCACGACTATGTACTGTTACATAACTATTGGTCCGTTAGTACGTTCTAGAATTCATGAATTAACATATTTCTATCGTCAAAATCATCACAAGTCTAATTGTTTTCACATCATTTTATGTTATAAAGGACTAGAAAGGAGTAGAGTTTACCGGGATTTTCACAGTTGTCATAGTCTCCCTCGGTTAAAAGAATTTCATCCTCGAAATTTAGTTTAGTAATAAGCTATAATCCTCAGTACTCATGTTTGTGTCAGTCATCAAGCTGACAAGTATGGTACAAATTTATGTTTGGTATCGTCACACCATAGTGATTATGTTCCTGCTACATAGTAGCTTTTTGATATTACCATTCAGCGTACAATTAGTCATCACTTTCACTTTAAGTATTGAGAGTTTTGTTTTATTCGTGACATGATAGGAGTCATTTACGTTGATTAGCTCGCGGCTAGTCGTAAGTACCTGTTTGTTATGACTCCACTAACTTCCAATACTATGAAACTGATATCCCTAGGCCGCTTTGTTTGAAATTATTGTCTAACGGTTTAGAATGACCCGATATAGAAGGGAAATGGATAACCTCATATGGTTAGTCGCGAATGTAACAATGCTGAGCACAATGCTTAATATATCTGTATAGTGATGACGAAATTGTTTTTAAAATATCTAGAGATAGTCTTCCCCCATTGTCATTTGTTCAGGTATTCATGGTTAACGATGACCACCATGAGAGTCATCACTCAGTGGCTGAAAATACAAACGAAAAAAGCATTAAATTTCCCAGGTTTGCCATAATGACCACTAGGTGTGAACGAGTAATAATGAATCTACAAACCACACAAATCGTGTGCTAGGTGTTGATACATATGTCTACTGCCTGCGTCAATGAGTCGTGTCAGTGTCAGTAATCGGCTAAAATGTTAGATTTTACGTTTGTAATGTTCAACTTCGTAAGAAGAAGGGTTTGTCAAGTTCGTACGAAGATAGCCTAGTTTACTTCGTACGAAGGTAAGCTAGCTAAGTTAGTAGAATGTAGTGACTTCAAGTTCGCACGGAGTGAAACGTCTATATATAGGTGTGTGTGTTCATTGAGTCTATAACAGTTTTGAGAACGATACGATGGAGCCCTGTCGAATTGTTTCCAAATTGTAAACATTTGAAAGATTAATGAAAAGGTGATTGAAAAGTAATCTTGTTTTATTTGTGACCTAATCTAAAATGGATTTCACACGTTATGGACTAGGTTAATCATATTAGACCTGAGCTTATCGGAGTGAAAGCAGATCCTCACAAGTGCTATCAGAGCTTGGGGGACTGATCTGATGACAAACAACAAGATTCAACACTCTCACACTTCTGTTCCACTCATTTTCATTCTTTTTATCATTTTTTCACGAAAGTAACTGTCGAAATGGGCTGAAATTTTCAAGGAATTCTTAAAATCTCTTTCTAACAAATTCTTGAAAGAATTAGACCTAAAATCAATCAGAATCATGATAAAATTAACGAAAAACATGAAATCTTGAAACTCATCTTCGCACGAAGTTACTTTGTTCGTACGAACTACTACCTTCGTACGAACTTAAACTTTTCAAATTCAATATTTATCTTCGTACGAAGATAAGTTTTAAGAAATTTGGTTTTTATCTTCGCATGAAGATACATCTCAATAAATCTGGTTTTACCTTCGTACGAACTTAACCAGTTTGTGTTTTTCTCATTCTAGTTTGTACAAGATCTAATTCGCACAAGGTTATCTTCGTACTAAGCATTCTTTGAGAAAATTACCTAGAGTGTTGGTAAGCAATCGAGGAAGGATATACTTCTCCCACAGGTTAGAACAGTCTTGAGAAAACTATCATACAATTCACTCGCCAAGAAAAGACGGGAAAAGAAGATGAGGAATATTCTGCAACAAGAAATTAAAGAGGATATTTACACACTCTTACTACATCAGGGGGATGCACAGTCGATATGGAATGCATCAAAAGTGAAATTTAAAGCTAGTACGCAAATGATCGAGAGTAAACAAGCCTTGCTCATAAAGGAATTCGATATTTTCACTACATTAAAAGGCGAAGCGATAAAGCAGCTCATTGAACGACATTGTCATATGGTGGTAGAAATGAAGATTTAGGAATTCGGAAGGAAAACAAAGAATTAGTTGATAAATTGGCTGACGCATTACCGGAGGGGGAATGGTTGACTTTTCTCATAATCTTAAAGAATGGTGCAGATTACAACAGTAGCTTGAGTCTTGAAAAGTTCATCGAAAAACTTGAGGGACATGAGCTTGAACTCCAGAAAATGGCTAAAACAAGAAATGCTTCTGCTCAACAAGATGTGAACTTAACTTCAAAGGAAGCACAATTGGTCACAATCAGAGTACAAAAATTCAGGCTGCGTTTAGTGAAGACAACTCATCGAGTGCATCTTCAAATCATTCAAACAGTGGTAGTGGGTTTCCCAGTTTTCCAAGTTTCGATCCAAACACCCTAACACATTCACCTCATCTTCCCAGAGTTCGAATAGTTACAACTGTCAAAATAACTAGAACAATAAAAAAAACTCCAGTCAATGAATCCTGCAGTGCAACATAGTAGTGAACCTTGAAAATGCTTAAGACTTTACTGAGACAACAGCTAAACACCATATGGCTTTACTCGCCTCAGTCTTGGAATCATACGAAAGCTTAGTTGCGGGAAAGATCGGTAATCTAAATATGATAAAGGAGGATTACGATCAGATTGATCTAGAGGAGTTGGAGCTCATTGATATTAAGTGGTGTATGACTAGCATTGTTCGCCGAGCTCAAAGATTTATGGAAATAACCGGGAGAAACAGTCTGGGTGGTCCAGATACAAAACTGGGATTTGACAAGTCAAAGGTCACATGTTTCAAGTGCCGAGAGAAAGGTCATTTTAAACGAGAGTGTCCAAATCGAGAAGTACATGAAAACCAGTATCCATTCGGTGACGATTATTATAAGAAGTCAATATATCACCGAAGTTCTCAACAACCTCAGAGTACAACAAAACTCATTACTATTGACGATGGTTCGGCGAAATCAAAAGATAAAGCCCTGGTGGCTACTCAAGAAGACGAAGGCTTCAACTGGAATAACTACATTCCGAAGAACAAAAGTCTGGTACTTCTAGCAGAAATCATTTAGGAACCTAAACCAGCCATCAAAGATGTGATCGAAGAAATTACAAGTGAAGGTTGTGCTGAAGTCACCTTTGATGAAACACCACAAGAACACTCTGATGAATATTATGTTCAGTGTGCCGAAGAAGATATTTTTCATGGTGCGTTTAAATCAGTCATACCACCTGACGTTTATAAATCCTTTGTAGGTTTCTTTGGAGATTCGAGTTGTTATCAAAGCACAAAAATTAATGAAGAAAAAAAGAGCCTGTGGAAGAAGTTATTGATGTAAATAAAGAAATGAATGCTGAAAACCTCAAAGAGATTGTAGACAAAGCTATGATGGCACAATTGAAATAGGTAGTTTCTGAGAAAGTCCGGGAGGTTGTGATTGAGTCAGTCCAAGAGGAGATTAAGAGTGAGAAGAATGAAACCGAAAAACATTGCATGAAGTTCTTAGAGCCATGCAAAGAGTGTTCTGAGAAAGACGAGGATAAATACACTGATAACCTATCTAGTGATCTAAAAGACACTAAAGAAGCTTATGATAAACTGAGCAGAACTATCCAGACAAATGATGTTGTTTTTAACTTAATATGGCAATTGATTTCAACAAGTACGAAAATAATGTGCGGAAACAGAAATCAAACTTTCAAGAAACACAACTACTAAATTTTCAAGTTTATATCACTTGAAACAAAATGGTTTACAAGGTGATTGTGAGGTTATTGACTATTACAAATGAATACTTTTATAATTCTGTGGTGAAAGGGTAATGGGGATTTGTCGTATATATTAAATGCTTGGCTTAACGCATTATCCTTCGGAGTTTTACTCTCTATTTGTTTGTTCATGCACTTGCCTTGCATAAAGTAGCTTTTTGGCATATTCATTGAATCTATCAAGGTGAACTTGCTACTTTACAAATATGGTAGAGCCTTATCTTTTAGACAAGTTGGCTCATCAGAAATTCTAATAACCAACCCCATCAGAAAATCTACTGAACAGATCATCAGAAGTTCTGATGATCAGAGTCTACTAGATTCTGATGATATTCATGAGAAATATCATTAGATCCATCAAATTAGTCCTTTCTGATTATCTTTATTCACTTGTGATCTGTTTCTGATGATGTTGAAGATGTATTTTCTTTTCTTCTTCTGTCCCGATTGTCTTGTGTCTTCTTTCTGTTTGACCTTCATGACTTTATCTTCATCATATTATCAGATTGATCACATTTTTCTTCAATACTTACAAAAAGTTTCCTAACAATTCCCCTAAGTATTGTAAGAAAAATAACAACTCATAAGAAAAGAAATTTTTAAACAACTGAAATCCAAATTGCAAATGCAAGTTTGTTCAAAACATAAAGAAATAACGAAGATAGATTGTTTGGTTTCAAGCACTTCTCAAATTAGATTTGTAGAGATCTTCCTTTCTTAGTTGTTTCTTGAAATCAACGGATTTGCGACAGGCTTTGTGTTGGTGCATAGTGTCTATTGCCTATTTCTAGGATTAATCTGTAATGTTTATAAAGTTTACACGTTAATGCTTAAATGAGAAAATGTAAATTTTAATGTATTAATATACTGTGATTCGCACGAAACATTAGTGTGTTTCGTACGAGTGAGTCACTCTTACAAAATATTATTTCGTACGAAACACATATGTTTGTTATTGCACGCACTTCAGTACAAGTCAAGTCGACCTATAAATAGGGAAGTGTTGTGTTAGAGCTAGCAACAGATTTGTCATTTCATATGGCGAAGCTCTGTCAGTTTGTTTACTTGCGTCTGTAACTTGAACGTCTTTAATAGATCAGAAGCATTAAACAGTAAGTACTATCTCGTTTTTCATATGTACCTCTCTGGTAATGAATTCCGCCTCTGCTAGTTGAGCGAGATCAGGTCTGCTAGTTGATCTGATACACTATTTTCGGATGAGGATTTTCCTATCAAGAATGTGAGAAGAGGTTGTGTTGATAAAATGTTCAAGCTGATGGAGGTAAGTCACGATGATTTTGATAAACATGATTCATCTTTCTATTCTAAATCAAAAACTAACAACCGACCTTACTATCGAAAAAATAGAGATTATCCGGAAAACAAACGAGTAGGGTTGGGTTTTCAGAAGCAACATAAAACCAACAGGTCCAAAACATTGGATTTTACAAAGAAAATTAATTTTGTATTCGGGACAACAACCGAGAAGGAAAAGGAAATCATTGGTACTCAATCAAATGATGATTTTCTTAAAGAAAAAGAGAAACAAAAACAGAAACAGGTTTTGAATACCTCTGTTTATAAGGACAGCAGGACATGCTTTAAATGCAAGAAAGTTGTACATATCGCATGATATTGTTCACAAGAAAGTTCAAAACCAGTTTCTTCTCCGAAAAAGTTCACCAAGGATGAAAAGCAAAAATCACCCATGGTTATGCCAAAACAAATTCTTAAAAGAAAGACGGAATCTCATCAAAATGTTAAACCAATTATTCAACCTCAATCTAAGTTTGAAATTGGTGAAACATCACAAAAAATCAACAAAAAGATTCAAAATTTTATGTCAAAAGGGCTAAACCACAAACACAGAAATGGGTTGTTAAAATTGTTAACACCAAGTCATCCAAGGTTGAACTCAAACCTTCTGTTCCAAACAACATTGAGCTTAAAAAGATTGAAAAGAACAAAGTGGGTCCAAAGTTCGACATTCCAAACCCACCCAATACCAAACAGGCTTGGGTCTCTTTGTTTAAATAAATTTTGTTGATCATGTGTGTAGGGGCTCCAACGTTCGATATTGTCAAAATGGCTCATGGATAGTGAGCGTCTCGCCATATGACAGGAATGCTTGCGCTGCTCAATGATGTTAGAGCTATTCGAGGAGGATATGTTGGATTTGCTGGAACGCAGGGAGGTAGGATTGTAGGAGAAGGGATTCTCTCGAACGGAGTTGTATCGTTTGATAAAGTGAACTATATCGTTGAACTTGAGAACAATCTGCTTAGTATCTCGCAAATTTGTGACAAGAAGTTCACGACACATTTCAATAATAAAGAATGTCTAATTCTAAAACCCGGTTTCAAGATTCCAGAAGAATGGATTCTGATGCGAGCTCTGCGAGAAAATGATTTATATGTCCTTGATAAGAGCATCGCTTCTACCACGTCAAAGAAAGTTCAATACTTTGTTTCCAAAGCTACCGAAAAAGAGTCAATTTTATGGCACAGAAATATGGGGCACATTCATCTTCGAAAGATGAATTTTCTTGTGCATAACAACTAAGTAGAGGGTGTAAATTTGAAATGTTTCATCTATCAGATGATTGTCTTAGCTGCAAAAAGGGGAAGCAGCATAAGAAATCACACCCGAGAAAGCTGTTGAATTCGATAAAGCTACCACTAGAAAGACTACACATGGATCTCTTTGGACCAGTCAATGTTAAAAGTATTTCTGGAGATCTATAATGTCTTGTCGTTACAGATGATTATTCTCGATTTTCATGGGTGTTCTTTCTGGAAAGCAAGGATGAAACGTTTGAAACTCTTATGATCCTTTTCAGAAAGCTTGAGAATTTATATCATTTGCCCATTAAGAGAATTCGCAGTGATAATGGAACGGAGTTCAAGAACAAGAAGATACAAGAGTTCTGCAATGAAAAGGGGATTCTTCATGAATTCAGCGCCCCCTATACTCCACAACAAAACGGAGTAGCTGAACAAAAGAATCGCACGTTGATAGAAACTGCTAGAATGATGTTAGCTGATTCGAAATTACCGATCAGTTTCTGGAGTGAAGCAGTAGCATCAGCATGCTATACCCTAAATCGTGTGTTGACGGTTAAGCCTCACAAAAAGACATGTTTCGAGTTACTGGATCAATGAAAGCCTAACTTAGCATTTTTGGAACCTTTTGGATCACCATGTACGGTCTTGGACACGGCTGGTAAATTTGGAGCCAAATCTTTGGAGGGTTTCTTTGTTGGCTATGCTACTAATCAAAAACATGTTTTCTTGCCGAGTCTGAACCAGGTAGTTCTAGCGCAGCACGTAGAGTGTCAAAGATATACAACGCCTACGCAAAAGCCTGGGGATCCGTGGCTGTTTAACTACGATGGATTGTGGGATTCGTTTGATCTTCCAGATGTGCCAACTAAAGAAGAACTTTTTATGTTATTTCAACAACATCAGTTATCTAATCAAGAACAAGTTCCTCGACCGTTGGTGATTTCTACATCTTTACCAGTTAACACGTCTGATGTTGATCAAAGCTCTTCTGTTCTAAATCTGGTTCCTGCTAAAAATGTCAATGCTGTTGAATCTTCTGCCCAGCCAAATGAAGATGAGGACTCTGATCGAGAACCAACTTTTAACGATGGAGGATCCAGTTCTGATGAAGGATCTGAACAGATTGAAGACTTTCTGAACTAACAGGCTAATCAGTCTAATGCCAGGAATAAAGCTTCTTCATCTGTACCCGTTGTCGATGAAATTCTCACAAATTTACAATCACAAGTAGATGCTCCAACTGAAGTGATGCCTAGGAAACTTTCATATCATCCGTCAGATAACATTATAGGCAGCTTACAATCGGGAGTGCAAACTCGCAATCAGATTAATAAAGATCTAAGCTGTTTCTATACTAGTATTGCTCCACTTCAAGTTCGATTTTCTCACAGTTGTTTTGTTTCTTAGGTTGAACCTGGAAACTGGAAAGACGCGTTGAAAGAGAAAGTTGGGTGGATGCAATGCAAGAAGAGTTATTCCAATTCCAGAAACTTGGAGTCTGGATGCTTGTTGACCTGCCAGATCATCACAAAAGGATTAATACAAGATGGGTCTTCAAGTGTAAAAGAGATGATAGAGGAGTTGTCATGCGTAACAAAGTTCGACTTGTGGTTCAAGGTTTTCATCAGCAAGAAGGGATAGACTATACTGAAGCCTACGCCCCAGTTGCACGTCTTGAAGCAATTCTCATATTCTTGGCCTTTGCCTCGTGGAAAGGGTTCAAGGTGTACCAATTGGATGTTAAATCTGCTTTTCTTTATGGTAAAGTGAAAGAGGAGGTGTACGTCGGCCAACCACCAGGGTTCGTTGATCCAGTGCACAAAGATAAAGTCTACCTCTTGAATAAAGCCTTATATGGTCTTCATCAAGCCCCGAGAGCTTAGTATGAAACATTATCGAATCATCTTTTGGATAATGGCTTTATCAGGGGAACAGTAGACTCAACTCTCTTCACGAAAGAAGTAGATGGGCATCTAATTATCATAGAGTTATATGTGGATGATATTATCTTTGGATCAAAAAATGACAAGCTGTGTAAAGACTGTGAAGAAGTCATGAAGCGCAAATTTGAAATGAGTGCAATGGGGGAGATGAAGTTCTTTCTAGGACGTTAGGTTGATCAGTTGCCTGATGGTATCTTCATTCATCAGACGAAATATGTTCATGACATATTGGAGAAATGAAATATGACAGGAGCTAAACCAGCATCGACCCCATTAGCTCCAAATCACGGCATTTGTCCAGATCTTACCGGAGAAAAAGTTGATGAAACTTTATATCGCTCCATGATCGGATCCTTGATGTATCTCACTGCTTCTCGACCAGATATCATATATCAAACGTGCCTGTGCTCTCGGTATCAGTCTAATCCAAAAGAGTCACATCTGCTTATCGTTAAACGCATAATGAGAGATCTGAAGGGTTTTCCAAGCACCGGCTTGTGGTACCCTAGACATGATGATTTTAATATTGCAGGATACTCGGATATTGATTTCAGATGCTGCAAACTGAATACAAAATCTACAACGGCCGACTGCCAGTTCTTCGGAACCAGTTTGGTAACGTGGCAATGCAAGAAACAAACCGCGGTCGCTCTCTCTACCTGTGAGGCTGAATACGTTTCGGCTTCCAGTTGTTGTGCTCAGATTCTCTGGATACAGCAACAATGAGAGATTTCGGTTTGCAATTTCTTGATACGCCTATATATGTAGATAATCAGGCTGCGATCGATATCACCAAAAACTCATGTCAACACTCACGTACTAAACATATCGAGATTCGACACCACTTTATTCGTGATTGCTACGAGAAAAAGTTGGTACGAATTGAGAAAATCCACAATGATGACCAAAAAGTAGATTTTTATACCAAAGCTTTTGATAAAACAAAGTTTAAAAATTTGTTAAAGCTAAATGGTTTAAAAAAGATGATCTCAGGGGATGTCTTTGAGGTTGAGTTTGAGGATGATGACGACTTGATGTGAATTTGTCATCGGTTAAACGTTTTTCTGTACATTCTTTTTTATAATTTCTTAAAAAATTCAAAAATATGTTTTTGATTTTAGGGGGAGTATATTTGAGGAAAATACAAAAACATTTAAAAAATCAAAAAGAGTTTTGTGTAAAAAGGAGTGATCATAGTAAATAAAAAATGATAGTCACAGTATGCTAAAGAATTGTATTGTTTTAAAGTGTTTAAGCAAGTCTTACTATGGATATGCCAATAGACTTCACTCGTTCAGTAGATTGTTATCGAGTTATAAACCTAAAACACAAAAAACTGATTAACTTGTGGGTTAACATCTCTCGGATATATGGACTTAGTACTCCGAAATTTCCTTTGAGAGAATGCCAGATTCTATGATACTAGGTCTTTATATTTGATTGATATCTGGGGTATTATTTGAGTTCTTCTGATTTTGCGGAAGCAATGTTCTAGAGCTAATATAATACTTTTGCATTATTTCCCCGAAAGCTGCATGAAAAATGATTATGTCTTAAGCAATTATGACATTTGCAGTACAAAAGATTCCTTAATGGAACACCACTTAAAGACGAGCCTTCATCTCTTTGTCTGTACGGTAGTACTAACCTGAGTTCTCAAGGTCTCGCATTCACCCTATATACAGATATCAATTCGATATATTCACCTATAAAATGACATTCTGGGAATCTCGATACGGGAGTATATTCTGAGATAGGAAACACAGTTATTTCATGTTTCTAATAATACCTTAACATATCTTGAAACAGTTGAGAAACGAGAAGGGGTTTAAATGGATAAATATATTGGCAATCTAGGTAAATTTGTTTAAAAGCTTAAAAGGCGTTTCTAGACTAATGGTACTGATGACTTATATGAATGCTTGAAATGATCCTCTAAAAACGCAAAATTCACAAAAAATGTTATTATTCGTTGAAAAATTTCGTAAAACCCAAAAAGATTTTTAGTTTTCTTAGCTTGATAGTTTTAATTTTTTGTTTACCGATGATAAAAACACTGATGGTTGGAATCATAGCAACATCTTGCTGAGGAAAGCTTGGAATCATGGGATGGGAGCTAATTTTTAGCAACAAAGTTTACTCAAATGTCAAGAAAGTTCATTAATATGAAACTTTACATGTTAAAATAAATCTGTTTGGTCAAATATGGTCAACCAATGTCATTAACTTGGACTTGGAAGGCAAATTGGATAACCAGGGTCATAACTTAGACTTGGTTAGTCAAGTGGATTTTTGAAACAGGTAAAATTTATGATAAAATGAATGAAAAATGAAAAAATAATAATAATAATAAAAATTGGAATTGAAAAAGTTTAAAGATTCTAGATTTGATTCGTACAAAATCAAAATTCGTGCGGGTAAGTTGTTTTTTGTACGAGACAAGGGTAACATTTGGTACGATTCACAAGTTTTCGTACGTATCAGGGTAAGTATAAATATCAATTTTCTTGCACAAAAATGAGATTTCTGGTCTTTGGGCACTGTTGTGCGACTCAGAGAGATTTTGTGCAATTCATCTCTAAAACTTCATTTCTTGGTTTTGTGCTTGCTATTCACATTGTTGAGGTTGATTTGCACACCTTATACAATGGGCAAGGTAATTTCGTCACGATCTCACTGTTATAATATCAAAATTTCGTATGATTCGAACTAAAACTTAGATCTAGGGAAATTGGACCGGTAAAACTTAAAATTGACTACAAAATCGTTCATATTGGCCCTAATAACCTGAAAATCAACTATTAATTTCTAAAACAACAAGTTTTAGGTTCGGATTACACTTGGACAATTTTGGGACGACGACGATTTGGTACGAGTGAACTATTTCGCACGAAATGAGATTTCAAAGAAAATTGTTTAAATGAAGAATATTTGTGCGAAACAAGTGAACCGTATGAATATTCTGAACTTTCAATTTTTGATCAGATGAAAATTTCGTACGAAACAAAATTTTGGTACGAAATAGAGAGAAAAATGTTCAAAACTAGTTGGATCAAATGGATATTTCATGCGAAACAAAGAATTTTTTACGAAACAATAGATTGAAACTTTGAAAGTTTAAGTCTTTTGATATATGGATTTTGTACGAATCAAGAGATAGAAACTTTGAAAGTTTAACAATTTTTTTTTAAGTGTGTATTTCGTATGAAATAAAGAGTTTTTGTATGAATCAGTGAAGAATTTTTGAAAGTTTGAAAATTTTTCTAACGGTTGATTGTTATTTTCTTGAACACGCAAAGAGATCTGGTTTTTTCTCCAGTGCATAACATATGTTGTATCACATATGCTAAAATCCCAGAGATAGCTGCATACCGAAGTATCTTGGATTTTCTTACCAGAATTAGAGTGACGAAAGCGATTACAGATAGACATACTGTATATTTGTCACATGTGGAGTATTTCTGGAATGCTGTGGAATATAGTCTTGACGACAATGCCATTATATCAGCAGTGAAGATTAACGATGTGGATATTCAAGTTAAGATTACTGAAGATTTGATTCGGAAAGTGTTAGAGTTTAAAGATAACAAGGATGATCCAACGGGCTTTACTGAATATATGGTGAAAGGATGTTTTTACAGGGTGGGATATATAGGTTTTGTGAATGCTGCTCCTTTCAAGAAGAGTAATCTAAGTGCGCCGTTTCGATATCTGGCACATGTCATTATTCATTGTTTGGGTCACAGGAAGGGTGGTTTTGATGACTTAGTAGATTATCATATATGCATGATTACTGTGCTAGTGCTGAATCTTCCTTATAACTTTTCGAAAGTTATATTTACTCAGATGAGACAAAATATTCAGAAAGAAAGATTTTTGCAGTATCTAAGGTTTATACAGATGATGTTAGACTATTTACATCTGGACTTGAAGAAATATCCAGATGATGTGCTTAAACTTGAGCATATGGATGCTCAGTCTCTACGAAAGATGAACTTACACTTGAAGTCTGCTCCCGCTGCTAAACCGATGTTCGGTGCTATTCTGAATAAAGATTACATCTCACCCGCACCTGGAAAATGGAGGAAAGACGATAGTGGTGACGATGAGGAGGAAGTGAAGTCATTATCTTTGTTTATGGCAAAGCGAAGTCCATGGTTTGTGAAAGACGGAGATAAAGGAGGTAAGACTACATACAAAGGAAGAAAGAGAAAAGCTGCATCTACTGCTGAAAGTTCAGGGTTGAGGGATGAACCTGAAATTGAAGAAACATTTGAAAAAATGGCAGAAGATATAGAACGTCAGGCTTTCGGAGCTGACAAGACAGCAGCTGAAGAAGTACTATCTTCTAGTACAGATTCAGAGTATAGACATGTAGGAGAAAAGAAAAGAGCGTAGAAATTGGCAAAGAAACGTCAAGATGAGCTGAAGCGTAAAGCCGAAGAACGAAAAAGAAAGGCAACAGGTGAAGACGATACTACTTACGTTCCGTCTGAATCTGAGCTTGAATCTGGTTATAGAACTCCGGTCAAGAAAAGACAAAGAAGGATGAAAAGATTTGCAGCTCGCATATCTCCAATTGTTAATCCAACAGAAGCTGGTGCTGAGCAAACTACTGAAGCAAATATGGAGGAACAAACACAGAGTATTCCATCTCCACTACATTATATGCATCCCGAGCCAGATCAGCCACATATTGTGTCACACCCTCAATTTCCACTTGCGGAGTTTTACCGCGAGGCGTGTGGACAAACCAGAATCTGAAACACTAGTACGTCGAACGACTCTATATGATTTGATAATACGTTTTCCAAAATCACTTGTTGTAGATTTTATATTACCAATATTTAGCAGAAGCATCAGTTTTTAAGGTTTGAGAGGAAGCATAAATAAGTAGTGAAGCGGGCGCCAACACAAACGCCAAAACAAATGAAAAATCCCAAAACAATATTAATAAATAAGACTCGATAAAAGATGTCCTGTTCAATGCATGTGCGTGCACCTAGAGCTCCTAGCGTCCTGAGAAACATGTAAAGAAACAAGTGTCAACATTAAAGATGAGCGAGTTCACAGGTTTTCATAAATTCGTTTGTTCGGTTATAGTTTGTTTACTCCGTTATCCCTAACCCGGAATAACGTATTAGTTCCATTATTCCAATCCCGGAATAATAAGTTGTTGCTTCCAATATTCCAAACCCGGAATATTAAGTTGTTGCTTCCAATATTCCAAACCCGGAATATTAAGTTGTTGCTTCCAATATTCCAAACCCGGAATATTAAGTTGTTGTTTCCATTATCCCCAATCCGGGATAATAAGTTGATGTTTCCAATATTCCAAACCTGGAATATTAAGTTGATGTTTCCAATATTCCAAACCCGGAATATTAAGTTGATTCGTAATAAAGTTCAATGTTAATATATATAGGTAGCTAGCCTAAAGTCATGTCACGTAAGTGTTCGCGATCGAAGCTGACTGTTGTGCCTCCGTTTTGCCAGGCCTATCACATGACCATGGCGATGTTAGGCCAATTATTCATCCGTTGACCATACCCGGTCGGCTAGCGCGACTAGCTCGGATGGGGCTCGTCAGACCCAGTAGTACTACTTATAATTCCCCCGCTATTAAACCCAAATACTAACGATCCGAGAGATTGTCGAGGACTTAAGTGATAAAGCTGCTTAGTGACCATAACATTACATTAACATTAACTTAATTATCGAGTAGTTATGTGACGTTAAATTCGTATAACGTAAAGAGATTGAGTTTGAGAGTGTATACATGTTTCTCCCCCTGTTGTTTAAAAACCGTATAAAGTTAGGGGCCGTGAACTCACCTTTATTTGCTCGGTTAGTGTAGCAAAGATGTTATAAGAGATGGGACCGCTAGTTGCGTCCTAACAAACCAATTAATTCCACGTCAGTGTGTGAACACACCAATACAAATTCCACACGTAATTTACGCACAAGGTGATACACACAAACAACATATCTAACACTCAAACATGCATGCAAGTATTCTCATGTGAACCTAGTGATCAAACAACTTATCATAAACATAAACTTATTCATGCCACAATTTGGTGCACAAAATCACAAGTTCTCAAATTTCAGCTTAGCACTCATAATTCAGCTGTTTTCTAGGATTTTTATAAAATAGTTCTAACATTCCAAAAATTCCAATATTTTTACAGTAGGTGACATTTATACCATAGAAATTTATATAAATTTTCCAAGTCCTAAATCTTTTCCAATTAACCATAACTATTAATATACTAGGCTGCAGTCAGATTTACCGCTTTCTGACTGCAGTCCACGGAAGAATTTATTTAAAAATCACCGATCGTCCAATTAACAAAATTCCAGTTGGAGTTGCCCGGAAATTTTCATACCTAGTTCCTGTACAAAATTCATGATTCAACTCTCTACTGATTTTAAAATCCAACTTGATAAACAACCAACAAAATTTCAGAATTTTTCACAGCTTTAGTTACTGAACTTATTTGGCCCTTTAAAAATATCAAACGACTTCAGAAAATTATAAATCCAGCACCATTAGATTCCTTATTCAAATCTCTACGTTCTAGACATCATAAAATCCGTTTTTCGACAACTAACGACCGAGTTACAGCCAGATGAAGTCGGCTGTAACTATTATTCAGCAGACTGTTTTCAGCATATCTTTATCATAAACTCGTATAATCCGTTTATGCGATTAACCTAGGCGATCAAGAACGATTTCTAATCATAGATTAATACTAATAACATATCCATGCAAACCCTACTCAATAATTCTACTCTTTATAAACAAATCACAGTCGCAAGCTATTAATTCCGAAAACGATCATGCATATCCACAACAATCAATTCAGCCGATTTCTTACAAACACTTATAATCCGAACAAACTAATCACATCATTCAAGCACATAAATCTGAACATGATCTTGTAATCAAGAGATAAACCTAACCTTGAATAACTAGGTAAACAAGCCGAGATCTGGACAAAAGCGACCCGGCTGTTCCAACAAGATCACGACCGCAAGAGGTGAACAGCTCTGCTGTTGCGACCGAGGCTGACAGGAACTGGAAAGAGAGGCTGCTCGTGATCACAGGGAGTGCAAGGAGGCTGTTTTGTGATCGAATAGAGGTGGACAATGGTTGATCTTGCGACTGAATGGAGGTGGACAATCGGCTGCTCGCGATCTGATGATGGCGATGACTGTTGCTGCTGCGACCGAGAGGGAAGAAAAGAACATGGCCAATCAGATTGATGTGATGAAGGAAAGGGGCTGTTTGCGATCACAAGGCTGCCGACGGCAGTTTTTGTTTAGGGTTTTTGTGTATATGAATGAAGGGACATGCATGAGTTTGTATTTATAGGCGCAAGAGGGGATAAGGGTTACGGTTTGGACTAGTTCTCGCGGCCAAGGGCTTGGGTGGGTTCGGTTTGGGTTTGCACTCAATAAGTTCGCGGTTTTGGACTTGATCTCGGCCGAGAGTGTTTTGGTTTAGGGTTTAGGTTTGCTCTCGGTTTGGGTTTGATCTTGGCCGAAGACTTGAGTTAAAGTTTAACACTTTGTTAACTCCTAGAGTCACAATGAATCAAAGTTGATTCGTGTCGCGGTTCGGTTCAGTTCGTGTACATATCTACCACACTTACTCTATAACTAAAACAATCACACAACACACATCACGTATTCATTTAACTCGTACACTAATACTTAGCATATACTTTATTCGACAAGTGTCACGTGTAAGTTATCCGAAAAACCCGGGATATCACATTATCCCCATGTTGAAAGAATTTTCATCCCGAAAATTGAGTAAACGCGGTTTAGCATGTAGCGTACATGTTTAGAGTGCCACGCACAAAGAGTTAGTTCGTTTATGAAAGTACGCGAAGTTACAAGAAGTTCCCAAGTGCCATACACAAAGATTTCCAATGCCATGCACAAGAATTTAGTTAACAATAGTACACGAAAGTATAAAAAGTTTCCAGGTTGTCACATCATCCCCATGTTGAAAGAATTTTCGTCCCGAAAATTTAGTTACTGGTATCGTTAGTTTGCTGCTCAGTTGCGAAGAGGTGTGGGTATTTGCTTTTCATTTGATCCTCTCTTTCCCACGTGAACCCCGGTCCACGCTTAGAGTCCCAACGAATCTTAACGATTGGAATTTTGCTGTGCCTTCGAGTCTTGATCTCACGATCCATGATCTCGATAGGCTGTTTCACAAAGTGCAGTTGTTCATCCACTTGGATCTCATCCAATGGAATAACTAGAGTTTCATCTGATAGACACTTCTTCAGATTTGACACGTGAAATACGTTGTGAACTCCACTGAGTTCGGCAGGAAGGTCTAATTGATAAGCTACTGGTCCGATACGTTTCGAGATTACAAACGGGCCTACGTACCGTGGGTTTAGTTTGCCCCATCTTCCAAAGCGGATTACACCCTTCCAGGGTGACACCTTTAGTAGGACGCGGTCGCCTACCTGAAATTCGAGCGGTTTGCGTCGTTGATCAGCGTAGCTTTTCTGTCGATCTCATGCCGCCGCCATGCGGTTTCTGATTTGTACGATCTTTTCAGTGGCCTCAAGTATTAATTCAGGGCCTGTGAGTTGACTGTCACCGACTTCTGCCCAGCAGACCGGTGATCTACATTTACGACCGTATAATGCCTCAAACGGTGCTGCCGAAATACTCGTATGATAGCTGTTGTTATATGAGAATTCTACTAGAGGCAGGTGAATTTCCCAACTATTTCCGAAGTCCACTACGCACGCCCTAAGCATGTCTTCCAAGGTCTGTATGGTCCTTTCGCTTTGACCATCAGTCTGGGGTGATAGGCTGTGCTCATATCTAAGCGTGTTCTCAACGCTTTCTGGAGTGACTGCCAGAAGTTTGACATGAAGCGAGCATCTCTGTCTGAGATGATGGACGTTGGCACTCCGTGCCGAGAAACTACTTCCTTAATGTAGATACGAGTCAACTTCTCCATCTTATCTGTTTCTTTAATAGCTAGGAAGTGTGCGGACTTAGTTAAACGATCCACGATCACCCAGATGGTATCGCAACCACCCAAGGTTCGCGGGAGTTTAGTGATGAAATCCATTGAGATCTGATCCCATTTCCACACTGGGATCTCAGGTTGTTGGAGTAGCCCCAATGGCTTTTGATACTCCACCTTGACTTTTGCACAAGTCAAACATTTACTCACGTAGGTGGCTATATCGGCTTTCATGTTGGGCCACCAATACGCAGCTTTAAGGTCTTGATACATCTTATCCGAACCCGGATGGACAGAGTATCGGGATTTGTGAGCTTCATCCATGACTAGCTCTCTGAGATTTCCGTAGAGAGGTACCCATATGCGATTCATAAAATACCGGGCTCCATTGGGCTTTACTTCCCAATCGCGCTCCATTTTTCCCACTGATTCGGCTTTGATGTTTTCCTCCTTAACTGCTTCTAACTGGGCGTCACGTATTTGTTCGGGTAGCCCCGAATGAATAGTGAGTTGTAATGCTCGTATACGACGAGGTTTCAAGTGTTCCTTCCTACTGAGGGCATCAGCTACCACGTTAGCTTTACCCGGGTGGTACCGAATGGCACACTCATAATCGTTCAAAAGTTCGACCCAGCGACGTTGTCGCATGTTTAACTCCTTCTGATCAAAGATGTGTTGGAGGCTCTTGTGGTCCGTAAAGATTGTGCATTTCGTTCCGTAGAGGTAGTGTCTCCAATTCTTAAGTGCAAACACTACTGCTCCTAATTCCAGGTCATGCGTCGTATAGTTTTTCTCGTGAACCTTCAGTTGCCGCGACGCATACGCGATGACCTTATCGCGTTGCATGAGTACGAATCCCAATCCCTGAATGGAAGCATCACAATATACTACAAAGTCATCTGTCCCTTCCGGCAAGGACAGAATGGGTGCACTGCAAAGTTTCTGTTTCAGCAATTGAAATGCTGCTTCTTGCTTGTCACCCCAAGCATACTTGATGCCTTTCTGGGTGAGGGTAGTAAGCGGTTGTGCGATCTTTGAAAACCCCTCGATGAAACGTCTGTAGTAACCAGCCAATCCCAAAAATTGGCGGATCTCCGTCGGTATCTTAGGTGCTTCCCAGTTTTTGATGGCTTCAATCTTGGCAGGGTCTACGTGGATACCCCTTCATTCACGATATGCCCGAGAAACTGAACTTCCCGAATCCAGAAATCACATTTCAAAAGCTTGGCATATAGTTTTTCCTGTTGAAGTAGCCCTAGCAGTAATCGTAGATGTTCCGCATGTTCTTCTTCACTTTTGGAGTAGATGAGTATGTCATCGATGAACACAATGACAAACTTGTCGACGTATGGTTTACACACGCGGTTCATGAGGTCCATGAACACCGCAAGTGCGTTGGTGAGACCGAAGGGCATGACCAAGAACTCGTAATGGCCATACCGAATGCGAAATGCCGTCTTGGCGATATCCTCCTCTCTGACGCGTAGCTGGTGGTAACCGGACCGTAAATCAATCTTAGAATAGTAACTTGACCCTTGAAGTTGGTCGAATAGGTCGTCGATGCGAGGTAACGGGTATCGGTTCTTGATGGTAACCTTGTTGAGTTCCCTGTAGTCGATGCACATGCGGAAAGTCCCGTCCTTCTTCTTGACAAAAAGGACTGGAACTCCCCATGGCGAAACGCTTGGTCGGATTAATCCTTTTTCTAATAGCTCCTGAAGTTGGGTAGACAGCTCCTGCAGCTCGGCTGGAGCTAGGTGGTATGGAGCCTTGGCGATAGGAGTCGCATTGTTCGCCAATTCGATTTCAAACTCCAATTGTCGATGGGGTGGAAGACCAGGTAGTTCTTCTGGGAATACATCGGAAAAATCACGGATGACAGGGATGTCTTCTATACATTTCTCGTCCTTAGGTTGTTCGGTAATCAGTGCGAGTAAAGCGAAGGAGTTCTTTCTCCGAAGATACTTCTGCGCTTGCATGTAAGAGATGATGTTGGTGACGGCGCTTGCCTTGTCGCCTTGTACCATCAGGATTTCGTCGTTAGAGAGCGGAATACGGATAGATTTTTCGAAGCAGAGAACTTCAGCCCGGACGTCAGATAGCCAGTCCATTCCGACTACCACGTCAAAACTACCCAGTGTAGTTGTCATCAGATCAATGGTAAAAGTGTGGCCCGCGAGTTTGAGTTGACAGCCGGATACGATTTGGGTCACATCTACAGATTTACCATCGGCTAATTTTATAACATAAGGGGTTTCTAATGGTTTAAGCGTGAGTTTTAGGTTCTTCCTAAAAGACTCAGATATAAAGCTCCTATCCGCACCCGTATCAAAAAGCACAGAAGCAAAATGTTCATTAAGGGGAAACTTACCGGTGACCACGTTCGTGTCGTTTCTGGCCTCTCCGCGACCCAATGTAAATGCACGACCTTTTGCACCTCCGGTGCCACCGTTCCCATTATTGTTGTTGTTATTATTGTTGTTGTGGTTATTGTGGTTGTGGTTGTTTCCACCATTATTGTTGTTGACTGTGGGCAGTCCCTTCTGAAGTGTGCAGTACTACCACACTGATAGCATCCCCGGTTTATACCCTGCTGCTGACCCTGGGGCTGATTTTGATTTTGTCGGGACATGATTTCCCCGCGATAATCCTTTGCCGCATGTCCCACCTTGCCACATCGTTGGCAGCGGTTTCCGGCACAAGGGCCGTTATGGTGGAGATTACAGCGGTTGCACTACGGCTTTCGACCCGCATAGCCGCTTGCATTCGGGTTGTTGTTGTTGTTGTTGTTGTGGTTGTTGGCGGGCTGATCTTGATGACCCCGGTGGCTGTTGTAGTGATTGAACCGTTTCTGGTTCCCTTGCTGCGGATGAGATGACGAAGACTGTCGAATAGTTGAGTCTTCAAACTTTCTTTTGTTATCCGGGGCAACTTCAGTTGTACCCCGTGCTGGCAGCTTCTTCTGTTCCACCGCCTTATCGGTGAGTTTGTGGGCCAATCGGATTGCTTGATGTTCAGTTACAGGGTTACTAGCCATTACCATACCCTGAATTTCCGGAACCAAACCCCCGAGATAGAACTCGAGTCTCTTCTCCACCGTGTTGGCCAATTCGGGACACAGAAATGCTAGGTCATGGTGTTTCGCAGTGTAAGCTTCAATTTCCGATCCCACCATCTTGTGGTTCCATAAAGCTTGTTCTAACTGTTGCACTCTGTCTCGTGGACAGTACTCCTCTTTGATTAGGGCCTTGAACTCAGCCCATGCCATTGCATTCGCAGCTATAAGTCCACGTGTTTGGACTTGGGCATTCCACCATGTCAGTGCCCCATCTTCCAGTGTTCAGGCTGCGTATTTGACCTTGTTGGCCTCTAGGCAGTTGCACATTTCAAAAACGGATTCTGATTTTTCGATCCAGCGGACCAGTCCAATGGGTCTTTCCGCCCCGAGAATTTGCTTGGCTTTGCGTCAAGGAACATCTTGTAGGGGTTAAAACCCCCTCCTGTTGCTGGTGGGTTTTGAACATCTGCTAGAGCAGCATTCACATGTTCTTGGATCATTGCGGCTAATTCTTAAGGCGTCATGTTGAGATTTTCGCGACGTCCAGTTGCCATTTTAGATCTAAGTAGAAAATAAATAGACTGAAGGAAAATAAACAAAATAAACGAGACGTGTCAGTCGTCTACGTCTCCATCCCCCAAGTCACTGTTGTTACCGTCATCCTGCGCGGCGTTTCCAGCTTCTACAGTTGGGTCCTCCTCCGGATCCTCTTCAGGATCCTCCTCTGGATCCTCCTCTGGATCCTCTTCTGGATCCTCCTCTACCGGCACTGGAGGGGCCGGTGCTGGTGCAAATGCTTGATTTTACAGTTCCTAAATGTTCCAACTATTTTCCAGGACTCTGTCCTCCAGCCAGTCGGCTCTTATTTGCTCAGCACGCAGATCTCTGGCTATGGTGTTACGAGCAATCTTACTCGTACGATGCTCTTCCTCGAGCGAGTCGGTCTTTCCTGTAAGGTGTCGGATCATCCATCCTTGTGCTAGGATGGTTTCCTGCATTCTTTCTAACTGTGCTTGTTGTTTATGTAATATGATTCTAAGTAGGTCAATTCCTACTTCTACAGGGTTAACCGGCTCAATCGGCACAGCAATGGTTGGGCGTAACGACGACTCCTCCCCCAGAGCGAGCCTTTTCCTCGCAGCTGAGCGTGTTTCCACGCCATAAGATGGTAAGGGTTCCACCATAGGTGCCTTTCCTGGCGCCCTTGGTTGCGTAAGTTTGTCGGATGATGATGAGGATGAGGATGATGACATTGCCTTTAGGTTGTGTAGTTAGTTACGAGTTGCATTCATTTCAATTATGCAGTCATATTTCACATAACATAGTTGTGGTACATAACATAAGAAGATATAACAGTTCGGTGCCAAACTAAGTCTAGTGTCGTGAATTCAGCTATAATTTAGGTCTACTTCTAATGCAAACCTGGTTCTCTATAGCTAGTGGCTCTGATACCAATCTGTCACACCCTTAATTTCCACTTGCGGAGTTTTACCGCGAGGCGTGTGGACAAACCAGAATTTGAAACACTAGTACGTCGAACGACTCTATATGATTTGATAATACGTTTTCCAAAATCACTTGTTATAGATTTTATATTACCAATATTTAGCAGAAGCATTAGTTTTTAAGGTTTGAGCGGAAGCATAAATAAGTAGTGAAGCGGGCGCCAACACAAACGCCAAAACAAATGAAAAATCCTAAAACAATATTAATAAATAAGACTCGATAAAAGATGTCCTGTTCAATGCATGTGCGTGCACCTAGAGCTCCTAGCGTCCTGAGAAACATGTAAAGAAACAAGTGTCAACATTAAAGATGAGTGAGTTCACAGGTTTCATAAATTCGTTTGTTCGGTTATAGTTTGTTTACTCCGTTATCCCTAACCCGGAATAACGTATTAGTTCCATTATTCCAATCACGGAATAATAAGTTGTTGCTTCCAATATTCCAAACCCGGAATATTAAGTTGTTGCTTCCATTATCCCCAATCCGGGATAATAAGTTGATGTTTCCAATATTCCAAACCCGGAATATTAAGTTGATGTTTCCAATATTCCAAACCCGGAATATTAAGTTGATCGTAATTAAGTTCAATGTTAATATATATAGGTAGCTAGCCTAAAGTCATGTCACGTAAGTGTTCGCGATCGAAGCTGACTGTTGTGCCTCCGTTTTGCCAGGCCTATCACATGACCATGGCGATGTTAGGCCAATTATTCATCCGTTGACCATACCCGGTCGGCTAGCGCGACTAGCTCGGATGGGGCTCGTCAGACCCAGTAGTACTACTTATAATTCCCCCGCTATTAAACCCAAATACTAACAATCCGAGAGATTGTCGAGGACTTAAGTGATAAAGCTGCTTAGTGACCATAACATTACATTAACATTAACTTAATTATCGAGTAGTTATGTGACGTTAAATTCGTATAACGTAAAGAGATTGAGTTTGAGAGTGTATACATGTTTCTCCCCCTGTTGTTTAAAAACCGTATAAAGTTAGGGGCCGTGAACTCACCTTTATTTGCTCGGTTAGTGTAGCAAAGATGTTATAAGAGATGGGACCGCTAGTTGCGTCCTAACAAACCAATTAATTCCACGTCAGTGTGTGAACACACCAATACAAATTCCACACGTAATTTACGCACAAGGTGATACACACAAACAACATATCTAACACTCAAACATGCATGCAAGTATTCTCATGTGAACCTAGTGATCAAACAACTTATCATAAACATAAACTTATTCATGCCACAATTTGGTGCACAAAATCACAAGTTCTCAAATTTCAGCTTAGCACTCATAATTCAGCTGTTTTCTAGGATTTTTATAAAATAGTTCTAACATTCCAAAAATTCCAATATTTTTACAGTAGGTGACATTTATACCATAGAAATTTATATAAATTTTCCAAGTCCTAAATCTTTTCCAATTAACCATAACTATTAATATACTAGGCTGCAGTCAGATTTACCGCTTTCTGACTGCAGTCCACGGAAGAATTTATTTAAAAATCACCGATCGTCCAATTAACAAAATTCCAGTTGGAGTTGCCCGGAAATTTTCATACCTAGTTCCTGTACAAAATTCATGATTCAACTCTCTACTGATTTTAAAATCCAACTTGATAAACAACCAACAAAATTTCAGAATTTTTCACAGCTTTAGTTACTGAACTTATTTGGCCCTTTAAAAATATCAAACGACTTCAGAAAATTATAAATCCAGCACCATTAGATTCCTTATTCAAATCTCTACGTTCTAGACATCATAAAATCCGTTTTTCGACAACTAACGACCGAGTTACAGCCAGATGAAGTCGGCTGTAACTATTATTCAGCAGACTGTTTTCAGCATATCTTTATCATAAACTCGTATAATCCGTTTATGCGATTAACCTAGGCGATCAAGAACGATTTCTAATCATAGATTAATACTAATAACATATCCATGCAAACCCTACTCAATAATTCTACTCTTTATAAACAAATCACAGTCGCAAGCTATTAATTCCGAAAACGATCATGCATATCCACAACAATCAATTCAGCCGATTTCTTACAAACACTTATAATCCGAACAAACTAATCACATCATTCAAGCACATAAATCTGAACATGATCTTGTAATCAAGAGATAAACCTAACCTTGAATAACTAGGTAAACAAGCCGAGATCTGGACAAAAGCGACCCGGCTGTTCCAACAAGATCACGACCGCAAGAGGTGAACAGCTCTGCTGTTGCGACCGAGGCTGACAGGAACTGGAAAGAGAGGCTGCTCGTGATCACAGGGAGTGCAAGGAGGCTGTTTTGTGATCGAATAGAGGTGGACAATGGTTGATCTTGCGACTGAATGGAGGTGGACAATCGGCTGCTCGCGATCTGATGATGGCGATGACTGTTGCTGCTGCGACCGAGAGGGAAGAAAAGAACATGGCCAATCAGATTGATGTGATGAAGGAAAGGGGCTGTTTGCGATCACAAGGCTGCCGACGGCAGTTTTTGTTTAGGGTTTTTGTGTATATGAATGAAGGGACATGCATGAGTTTGTATTTATAGGCGCAAGAGGGGATAAGGGTTACGGTTTGGACTAGTTCTCGCGGCCAAGGGCTTGGGTGGGTTCGGTTTGGGTTTGCACTCAATAAGTTCGCGGTTTTGGACTTGATCTCGGCCGAGAGTGTTTTGGTTTAGGGTTTAGGTTTGCTCTCGGTTTGGGTTTGATCTTGGCCGAAGACTTGAGTTAAAGTTTAACACTTTGTTAACTCCTAGAGTCACAATGAATCAAAGTTGATTCGTGTCGCGGTTCGGTTCAGTTCGTGTACATATCTACCACACTTACTCTATAACTAAAACAATCACACAACACACATCACGTATTCATTTAACTCGTACACTAATACTTAGCATATACTTTATTCGACAAGTGTCACGTGTAAGTTATCCGAAAAACCCGGGATATCACATTATCCCCATGTTGAAAGAATTTTCATCCCGAAAATTGAGTAAACGCGGTTTAGCATGTAGCGTACATGTTTAGAGTGCCACGCACAAAGAGTTAGTTCGTTTATGAAAGTACGCGAAGTTACAAGAAGTTCCCAAGTGCCATACACAAAGATTTCCAATGCCATGCACAAGAATTTAGTTAACAATAGTACACGAAAGTATAAAAAGTTTCCAGGTTGTCACATCATCCCCATGTTGAAAGAATTTTCGTCCCGAAAATTTAGTTACTGGTATCGTTAGTTTGCTGCTCAGTTGCGAAGAGGTGTGGGTATTTGCTTTTCATTTGATCCTCTCTTTCCCACGTGAACCCCGGTCCACGCTTAGAGTCCCAACGAATCTTAACGATTGGAATTTTGCTGTGCCTTCGAGTCTTGATCTCACGATCCATGATCTCGATAGGCTGTTTCACAAAGTGCAGTTGTTCATCCACTTGGATCTCATCCAATGGAATAACTAGAGTTTCATCTGATAGACACTTCTTCAGATTTGACACGTGAAATACGTTGTGAACTCCACTGAGTTCGGCAGGAAGGTCTAATTGATAAGCTACTGGTCCGATACGTTTCGAGATTACAAACGGGCCTACGTACCGTGGGTTTAGTTTGCCCCATCTTCCAAAGCGGATTACACCCTTCCAGGGTGACACCTTTAGTAGGACGCGGTCGCCTACCTGAAATTCGAGCGGTTTGCGTCGTTGATCAGCGTAGCTTTTCTGTCGATCTCATGCCGCCGCCATGCGGTTTCTGATTTGTACGATCTTTTCAGTGGCCTCAAGTATTAATTCAGGGCCTGTGAGTTGACTGTCACCGACTTCTGCCCAGCAGACCGGTGATCTACATTTACGACCGTATAATGCCTCAAACGGTGCTGCCGAAATACTCGTATGATAGCTGTTGTTATATGAGAATTCTACTAGAGGCAGGTGAATTTCCCAACTATTTCCGAAGTCCACTACGCACGCCCTAAGCATGTCTTCCAAGGTCTGTATGGTCCTTTCGCTTTGACCATCAGTCTGGGGGTGATAGGCTGTGCTCATATCTAAGCGTGTTCTCAACGCTTTCTGGAGTGACTGCCAGAAGTTTGACATGAAGCGAGCATCTCTGTCTGAGATGATGGACGTTGGCACTCCGTGCCGAGAAACTACTTCCTTAATGTAGATACGAGTCAACTTCTCCATCTTATCTGTTTCTTTAATAGCTAGGAAGTGTGCGGACTTAGTTAAACGATCCACGATCACCCAGATGGTATCGCAACCACCCAAGGTTCGCGGGAGTTTAGTGATGAAATCCATTGAGATCTGATCCCATTTCCACACTGGGATCTCAGGTTGTTGGAGTAGCCCCAATGGCTTTTGATACTCCACCTTGACTTTTGCACAAGTCAAACATTTACTCACGTAGGTGGCTATATCGGCTTTCATGTTGGGCCACCAATACGCAGCTTTAAGGTCTTGATACATCTTATCCGAACCCGGATGGACAGAGTATCGGGATTTGTGAGCTTCATCCATGACTAGCTCTCTGAGATTTCCGTAGAGAGGTACCCATATGCGATTCATAAAATACCGGGCTCCATTGGGCTTTACTTCCCAATCGCGCTCCATTTTTCCCACTGATTCGGCTTTGATGTTTTCCTCCTTAACTGCTTCTAACTGGGCGTCACGTATTTGTTCGGGTAGCCCCGAATGAATAGTGAGTTGTAATGCTCGTATACGACGAGGTTTCAAGTGTTCCTTCCTACTGAGGGCATCAGCTACCACGTTAGCTTTACCCGGGTGGTACCGAATGGCACACTCATAATCGTTCAAAAGTTCGACCCAGCGACGTTGTCGCATGTTTAACTCCTTCTGATCAAAGATGTGTTGGAGGCTCTTGTGGTCCGTAAAGATTGTGCATTTCGTTCCGTAGAGGTAGTGTCTCCAATTCTTAAGTGCAAACACTACTGCTCCTAATTCCAGGTCATGCGTCGTATAGTTTTTCTCGTGAACCTTCAGTTGCCGCGACGCATACGCGATGACCTTATCGCGTTGCATGAGTACGAATCCCAATCCCTGAATGGAAGCATCACAATATACTACAAAGTCATCTGTCCCTTCCGGCAAGGACAGAATGGGTGCACTGCAAAGTTTCTGTTTCAGCAATTGAAATGCTGCTTCTTGCTTGTCACCCCAAGCATACTTGATGCCTTTCTGGGTGAGGGTAGTAAGCGGTTGTGCGATCTTTGAAAACCCCTCGATGAAACGTCTGTAGTAACCAGCCAATCCCAAAAATTGGCGGATCTCCGTCGGTATCTTAGGTGCTTCCCAGTTTTTGATGGCTTCAATCTTGGCAGGGTCTACGTGGATACCCCCTTCATTCACGATATGCCCGAGAAACTGAACTTCCCGAATCCAGAAATCACATTTCAAAAGCTTGGCATATAGTTTTTCCTGTTGAAGTAGCCCTAGCAGTAATCGTAGATGTTCCGCATGTTCTTCTTCACTTTTGGAGTAGATGAGTATGTCATCGATGAACACAATGACAAACTTGTCGACGTATGGTTTACACACGCGGTTCATGAGGTCCATGAACACCGCAAGTGCGTTGGTGAGACCGAAGGGCATGACCAAGAACTCGTAATGGCCATACCGAATGCGAAATGCCGTCTTGGCGATATCCTCCTCTCTGACGCGTAGCTGGTGGTAACCGGACCGTAAATCAATCTTAGAATAGTAACTTGACCCTTGAAGTTGGTCGAATAGGTCGTCGATGCGAGGTAACGGGTATCGGTTCTTGATGGTAACCTTGTTGAGTTCCCTGTAGTCGATGCACATGCGGAAAGTCCCGTCCTTCTTCTTGACAAAAAGGACTGGAACTCCCCATGGCGAAACGCTTGGTCGGATTAATCCTTTTTCTAATAGCTCCTGAAGTTGGGTAGACAGCTCCTGCAGCTCGGCTGGAGCTAGGTGGTATGGAGCCTTGGCGATAGGAGTCGCATTGTTCGCCAATTCGATTTCAAACTCCAATTGTCGATGGGGTGGAAGACCAGGTAGTTCTTCTGGGAATACATCGGAAAAATCACGGATGACAGGGATGTCTTCTATACATTTCTCGTCCTTAGGTTGTTCGGTAATCAGTGCGAGTAAAGCGAAGGAGTTCTTTCTCCGAAGATACTTCTGCGCTTGCATGTAAGAGATGATGTTGGTGACGGCGCTTGCCTTGTCGCCTTGTACCATCAGGATTTCGTCGTTAGAGAGCGGAATACGGATAGATTTTTCGAAGCAGAGAACTTCAGCCCGGACGTCAGATAGCCAGTCCATTCCGACTACCACGTCAAAACTACCCAGTGTAGTTGTCATCAGATCAATGGTAAAAGTGTGGCCCGCGAGTTTGAGTTGACAGCCGGATACGATTTGGGTCACATCTACAGATTTACCATCGGCTAATTTTATAACATAAGGGGTTTCTAATGGTTTAAGCGTGAGTTTTAGGTTCTTCCTAAAAGACTCAGATATAAAGCTCCTATCCGCACCCGTATCAAAAAGCACAGAAGCAAAATGTTCATTAAGGGGAAACTTACCGGTGACCACGTTCGTGTCGTTTCTGGCCTCTCCGCGACCCAATGTAAATGCACGACCTTTTGCACCTCCGGTGCCACCGTTCCCATTATTGTTGTTGTTATTATTGTTGTTGTGGTTATTGTGGTTGTGGTTGTTTCCACCATTATTGTTGTTGACTGTGGGCAGTCCCTTCTGAAGTGTGCAGTACTACCACACTGATAGCATCCCCGGTTTATACCCTGCTGCTGACCCTGGGGCTGATTTTGATTTTGTCGGGACATGATTTCCCCGCGATAATCCTTTGCCGCATGTCCCACCTTGCCACATCGTTGGCAGCGGTTTCCGGCACAAGGGCCGTTATGGTGGAGATTACAGCGGTTGCACTACGGCTTTCGACCCGCATAGCCGCTTGCATTCGGGTTGTTGTTGTTGTTGTTGTTGTGGTTGTTGGCGGGCTGATCTTGATGACCCCGGTGGCTGTTGTAGTGATTGAACCGTTTCTGGTTCCCTTGCTGCGGATGAGATGACGAAGACTGTCGAATAGTTGAGTCTTCAAACTTTCTTTTGTTATCCGGGGCAACTTCAGTTGTACCCCGTGCTGGCAGCTTCTTCTGTTCCACCGCCTTATCGGTGAGTTTGTGGGCCAATCGGATTGCTTGATGTTCAGTTACAGGGTTACTAGCCATTACCATACCCTGAATTTCCGGAACCAAACCCCCGAGATAGAACTCGAGTCTCTTCTCCACCGTGTTGGCCAATTCGGGACACAGAAATGCTAGGTCATGGTGTTTCGCAGTGTAAGCTTCAATTTCCGATCCCACCATCTTGTGGTTCCATAAAGCTTGTTCTAACTGTTGCACTCTGTCTCGTGGACAGTACTCCTCTTTGATTAGGGCCTTGAACTCAGCCCATGCCATTGCATTCGCAGCTATAAGTCCACGTGTTTGGACTTGGGCATTCCACCATGTCAGTGCCCCATCTTCCAGTGTTCAGGCTGCGTATTTGACCTTGTTGGCCTCTAGGCAGTTGCACATTTCAAAAACGGATTCTGATTTTTCGATCCAGCGGACCAGTCCAATGGGTCTTTCCGCCCCGAGAATTTGCTTGGCTTTGCGTCAAGGAACATCTTGTAGGGGTTAAAACCCCCTCCTGTTGCTGGTGGGTTTTGAACATCTGCTAGAGCAGCATTCACATGTTCTTGGATCATTGCGGCTAATTCTTAAGGCGTCATGTTGAGATTTTCGCGACGTCCAGTTGCCATTTTAGATCTAAGTAGAAAATAAATAGACTGAAGGAAAATAAACAAAATAAACGAGACGTGTCAGTCGTCTACGTCTCCATCCCCAAGTCACTGTTGTTACCGTCATCCTGCGCGGCGTTTCCAGCTTCTACAGTTGGGTCCTCCTCCGGATCCTCTTCAGGATCCTCCTCTGGATCCTCCTCTGGATCCTCTTCTGGATCCTCCTCTACCGGCACTGGAGGGCCGGTGCTGGTGCAAATGCTTGATTTTACAGTTCCTAAATGTTCCAACTATTTTCCAGGACTCTGTCCTCCAGCCAGTCGGCTCTTATTTGCTCAGCACGCAGATCTCTGGCTATGGTGTTACGAGCAATCTTACTCGTACGATGCTCTTCCTCGAGCGAGTCGGTCTTTCCTGTAAGGTGTCGGATCATCCATCCTTGTGCTAGGATGGTTTCCTGCATTCTTTCTAACTGTGCTTGTTGTTTATGTAATATGATTCTAAGTAGGTCAATTCCTACTTCTACAGGGTTAACCGGCTCAATCGGCACAGCAATGGTTGGGCGTAACGACGACTCCTCCCCCAGAGCGAGCCTTTTCCTCGCAGCTGAGCGTGTTTCCACGCCATAAGATGGTAAGGGTTCCACCATAGGTGCCTTTCCTGGCGCCCTTGGTTGCGTAAGTTTGTCGGATGATGATGAGGATGAGGATGATGACATTGCCTTTAGGTTGTGTAGTTAGTTACGAGTTGCATTCATTTCAATTATGCAGTCATATTTCACATAACATAGTTGTGGTACATAACATAAGAAGATATAACAGTTCGGTGCCAAACTAAGTCTAGTGTCGTGAATTCAGCTATAATTTAGGTCTACTTCTAATGCAAACCTGGTTCTCTATAGCTAGTGGCTCTGATACCAATCTGTCACACCCTTAATTTCCACTTGCGGAGTTTTACCGCGAGGCGTGTGGACAAACCAGAATTTGAAACACTAGTACGTCGAACGACTCTATATGATTTGATAATACGTTTTCCAAAATCACTTGTTATAGATTTTATATTACCAATATTTAGCAGAAGCATTAGTTTTTAAGGTTTGAGCGGAAGCATAAATAAGTAGTGAAGCGGGCGCCAACACAAACGCCAAAACAAATGAAAAATCCTAAAACAATATTAATAAATAAGACTCGATAAAAGATGTCCTGTTCAATGCATGTGCGTGCACCTAGAGCTCCTAGCGTCCTGAGAAACATGTAAAGAAACAAGTGTCAACATTAAAGATGAGTGAGTTCACAGGTTTCATAAATTCGTTTGTTCGGTTATAGTTTGTTTACTCCGTTATCCCTAACCCGGAATAACGTATTAGTTCCATTATTCCAATCACGGAATAATAAGTTGTTGCTTCCAATATTCCAAACCCGGAATATTAAGTTGTTGCTTCCATTATCCCCAATCCGGGATAATAAGTTGATGTTTCCAATATTCCAAACCCGGAATATTAAGTTGATGTTTCCAATATTCCAAACCCGGAATATTAAGTTGATTCGTAATTAAGTTCAATGTTAATATATATAGGTAGCTAGCCTAAAGTCATGTCACGTAAGTGTTCGCGATCGAAGCTGACTGTTGTGCCTCCGTTTTGCCAGGCCTATCACATGACCATGGCGATGTTAGGCCAATTATTCATCCGTTGACCATACCCGGTCGGCTAGCGCGACTAGCTCGGATGGGGCTCGTCAGACCCAGTAGTACTACTTATAATTCCCCCGCTATTAAACCCAAATACTAACAATCCGAGAGATTGTCGAGGACTTAAGTGATAAAGCTGCTTAGTGACCATAACATTACATTAACATTAACTTAATTATCGAGTAGTTATGTGACGTTAAATTCGTATAACGTAAAGAGATTGAGTTTGAGAGTGTATACATGTTTCTCCCCCTGTTGTTTAAAAACCGTATAAAGTTAGGGGCCGTGAACTCACCTTTATTTGCTCGGTTAGTGTAGCAAAGATGTTATAAGAGATGGGACCGCTAGTTGCGTCCTAACAAACCAATTAATTCCACGTCAGTGTGTGAACACACCAATACAAATTCCACACGTAATTTACGCACAAGGTGATACACACAAACAACATATCTAACACTCAAACATGCATGCAAGTATTCTCATGTGAACCTAGTGATCAAACAACTTATCATAAACATAAACTTATTCATGCCACAATTTGGTGCACAAAATCACAAGTTCTCAAATTTCAGCTTAGCACTCATAATTCAGCTGTTTTCTAGGATTTTTATAAAATAATTCTAACATTCCAAAAATTCCAATATTTTTACAGTAGGTGACATTTATACCATAGAAATTTATATAAATTTTCCAAGTCCTAAATCTTTTCCAATTAACCATAACTATTAATATACTAGGCTGCAGTCAGATTTACCGCTTTCTGACTGCAGTCCACGGAAGAATTTATTTAAAAATCACCGATCGTCCAATTAACAAAATTCTAGTTGGAGTTGCCCGGAAATTTTCATACCTAGTTGCTGTACAAAATTCATGATTTAACTCTCTACTGATTTTAAAATCCAACTTGATAAACAACCAACAAAATTTCAGAATTTTTCACAGCTTTAGTTACTGAACTTATTTGGTCCTTTAAAAATATCAAACGACTTCAGAAAATTATAAATCCAGCGCCATTAGATTCCTTATTCAAATCTCTACGTTCTAGACATCAGAAAATCCGTTTTTCGACAACTAACGACCGAGTTACAGCCAGATGAAGTCGGCTGTAACTATTATTCAGCAGACTGTTTTCAGCATATCTTTATCATAAACTCGTATAATCTATTTATGCGATTAACCTAGGCGATCAAGAACGATTTCTAATCATAGATTAATACTAATAACATATCCATGCAAACCCTACTCAATAATTCTACTCTTTATAAACAAATCACAGTCGCAAGCTATTAATTCCGAAAACGATCATGCATATCCACAACAATCAATTCAGCCGATTTCTTACAAACACATATAATCCGAACAAACTAATCACATCATTCAAGCACATAACTCTGAACATGATCTTGTAATCAAGAGATAAACCTAACCTTGAATAACTAGGTAAACAAGCCGAGATCTGGACAAAAGCGACCCGGCTGTTCCAACAAGATCACGACCGCAAGAGGTGAACAGCTCTGCTGTTGCGACCGAGGCTGACAGGAACTGGAAAGAGAGGCTGCTCGTGATCACAGGGAGTGCAAGGAGGCTGTTTTGTGATCGAATAGAGGTGGACAATGGTTGATCTTGCGACTGAATGGAGGTGGACAATCGGCTGCTCGCGATCTGATGATGGCGATGACTGTTGCTGCTGCGACCGAGAGGGAAGAAAAGAACATGGCCGATCAGATTGATGTGATGAAGGAAAGGGGCTGTTTGCGATCACAAGGCTGCCGACGGCAGTTTTTGTTTAGGGTTTTTGTGTATATGAATGAAGGGACATGCATGAGTTTGTATTTATAGGCGCAAGAGGGGATAAGGGTTACGGTTTGGACTAGTTCTCGCGGCCAAGGGCTTGGGTGGGTTCGGTTTGGGTTTGCACTCAATAAGTTCACGGTTTTGGACTTGATCTCGGCCGAGAGTGTTTTGGTTTAGGGTTTAGGTTTGCTCTCGGTTTGGGTTTGATCTTGGCCGAAGACTTGAGTTAAAGTTTAACACTTTGTTAACTCCTAGAGTCACAATGAATCAAAGTTGATTCGTGTCGCGATTCGGTTCAGTTCGTGTACATATCTACCACACTTATTCTATAATAAAACAATCACACAACACACATCACGTATTCATTTAACTCGTACACTAATACTTAGCATATACTTTATTCGACAAGTGTCACGTGTAAGTTATCCGAAAAACCCGGGATATCACATATTGAACCAGAAATATCTTCGCAACAACCACCAGTTCCTGGACAAGAACCTGAATAGCAACAACCAACACCGCAACAATTTGTGCCAGAACCTGTTCAACAACCTATACTTGAACCAGAGCCTGTCGAGCAACCAGCACCACAACAGTCGGCTCAACAACAGTCTCGTCCTACATCACAGCCGTTTAATACACAAACATTTTTTGACGAGATTAATTTAGATGATCTACCTGGAGGAGATGAGTTTCGGTTTGATGATCCTAGAATTGATGATTTGCAGAAACAAGTGACGATGAATGTTGTGCGCATCGCTGAATCACAAGAGCAGATAAACTTGTTAACGGCAGAGAAGTTTGAGATGGTTGAAAGAATTGGAGGTTTAATCGTTGATAAACAACAACTCGAAGCGATGATGGCAAGTATTATTTCTAAAAATGAAAGATTACGTTTGCGAATGACTGAATACGAGGAAGAAAGGCTGAGAAATAATCGAAGGATGGATGTATTTGAGAAGATTCTTGAGAAGAAGTTTGATTTGAGTATATCTGCAGCGATTGATGAAATTGAATGTGAAGAAGCAAGAGAAAGAGTTGTAGAGCGAGAACGGTTGGCAAAACAACAATCTGATGCCTTAGGGAAAGATAAGGGTAAGATTGGAGGATTCTGTTACTGAAGAAGCTGTGCCAGAAGCTGAATCTGGGCCAGTACAGTGTTGGGATATCGTAGTGTATGAGGAACCAAAGAATTTTTTCTGATAGGAAAGCCTGTTGATGTTGATATAGCTTTTCTGGATATTTACCAATGACATCAAGAGTGGTTGATGAAAAAGATGGGAAAAGATAGTAAAGAATCGGTTGAAGAAAAAGAAAAGGAGGAAGAGATAGAAGATACTGAAGAAGTTGACGTTGATGATAAAGATTCTAGTGATTCGGATGATGGTAATGATGATGATAATGTGGGTGGATCGGGTGTTCGTGTAATAGATTCAAATATTAATGAATTAGTTAATCTTTTCGAGTATTTTGATGATTATGAGAACCAAATTGCTGAAGAGGAAGGGATAAACAATGATGAATCGATAGATGCTCAGCAGGCATGAATATTCACAGAGAATGTTACATCTTTTGTTCCTGTCATGCAACCATTTGTTCTATATCTTGAGCATGATGTTGAAGAGGGAGAGTTTGTGCATAGTTACTCGAAAGAAGAGATAGCTGAAATGCTTGGAATTAGTGGAGAAAAGTTCGATTTTGATTTTGAAGACGAACTGAATGAGATAGATGCTTTCGAACCAAGTGCTTATGTTTTTGAAGAAATAGAAGACGCAAACATATATGATAACGTTGTCATTGAAAGTGACTCTGATGAAGATGCTAATGATGCCGTTCAGGGTACAGAGGATTTACCAACGCTTATCGATTTATTTACAACAGATAGCTCTGAGATGTTACAAAAGAAAGTATCAGAAGCTGTTAAAGAAGGAACGATTCCTGAAAAGATATCTACAGTTGAGATTATCGAACAAAAGAAGAAATGGTTTATGGAGAGTCTAGCTTAGCGAAAGTTTAAGAGACCCCTGGCATTTTTTACTAGAGATGCTGATATTTCTTGGGAGATATTTTGAGTTGGGGTTGGATTGAAGAGCTGAATGTTTATGCTATTAAGAGGGAATTCGGGATTCAATACTTCCGATATCTGAGTGACATCAAAACTCTGCCGTATTGGGACATTAAAGAACTTGTGCAAACAAAGATGATAAACCTAAAGATGAAGTTCCATGATCAAAAGTTGTGGAGATTGATCAAATTTGAAGCTAAACATGGTTTTGTTCACTGGAAACCGCATTATCCGCGTCGTATTATTAAAGAGGATCTAGTGACAAAGGATAAAGATATAACATTGATTGTGAAGAAACCACGAGTGTTGAAAAACATGCCGATGATCAAAATGGAGCAAGATTTCTATACGATCTTCAAGTAGTGGCATTACGATTCTAATACAGGTGAGGCTGTTATTTGTGTACACCCAGATGAAGATTCGTGGAAGATAACTGAGGAATTAACCGAAGCCGTCATAGCACACAAAAGAATATTTGGGTTGTGGCGAGGCATTCGAGTACTAAACCCCATGTGGCTAGTAAATTGTTCGAAGAAAGACATTGAATGTTTATTTTATAGAAAGATTAGTTTTGAAGAAAAGGATCAGGAGCAAGCACTTCAATTTCAAAAGGTCGTAAATGTGTGCTTTGCAAATGATATTCATTCGGGATCGAATTGGAAGACAACATGGTGAAAGATTGAGAAGAAGGAATCGAAGAAAACTGAAGAAAAAGAAGCTCGGATCGCTGAACGATCAAGAGTAGCATCATTAAGGAGTTTTCAGTTTTTGAAACGACATCCTCTGACCGATCAAACGCCTATTGCTTTCGAGGAACGTCGAAAGCCGTTAAAGAGATTTTTTGGGCGTTAAAGTCAAATCAAAGTGAAGTTTTGAAGATCATCCAGACTATGGCAACATCCAAAGGGGAGTTCGTTGGTGGATAATGTCTATTGCCTACGTCTAGGATTAATCTGTAATGTTTATAAAGTTTACACGTTAATGCTTAAATGAGAAAATGTAAATTTTATGTATTAATACACTGTGATTCGCACGAAACATTAGTGTGTTTCGTACGAGTGAGTCACTCGTACGAAATACTATTTCGTACGAAACACAGATGTTTGTTTTTGCACGCACTTCATTACGAGTCATGTCGACCTATAAATAGGGAAGTGTTGTGTTAGAGCTAGCAACAGATTTGTCATTTCATACGGCGAAGATCTGTCAGTTTGTTTACTTGCGTCTGTAACTTGAACGTCTTTAATAGATCAGAAGCATTAAACAGTAAGTACTATCTTGTTTGTCATATCTACCTCTCTAGCAATGAATTCCGCCTTTGCTCGTTGAGCGAGATCAGGTCGATTGCTCATTTCGGGAGCTCGATCCCCGTCCACACTTTGAACATATCTTTTGTTAGTGCACTTTATGTTCTTCACTGTACGAATAGGCTGGATAGAACGTGTATTGAATATTGTATAGCTTAGATACAAACACACGACCCAAGTGCGAACTTGAGAGGAGCTTATGTGTCACTCCGTACGAAGTGAAGCCACTTCGTGTAAAGTCAGATGCTCACTTCGTACGAGGTGAGTCAGGTTCTATAAATAGTGGTGTATGTTCATTGTTTGTAAGTTTTGGGGTTCCCAGAGGGGAAACGCTAGCGAAATTTCTCTAGGATTTCGCCAACTTGATAAGATGTATACTCTTTCGGTATGAATGAAACATTAGACTTCCGCTACTTCTACTCCTTTCATAATAACATTCTACTAGATTAGTACCATATTCTATCCAAACTTCCGTCTAGAACCACCAGATCCTATACTCTCATCTTTGTACCAACCCCTTGTAGTGATCCATTCATTCATGATGTCTTCAATTTCTTTCCTCCGACTTTCCTAGTTTTGTCCCTTAGCCTTGAGTTGCTCCTACTTCTTGTTCGTGCAATCTTTAATATAGTTGAGAGTCTGGTTTGAATTCCTTCATATTTCATCAACTCTGAAAAGTGCCTTCTAGTCATTGAGATCCCTGAAACAACAGACATTTCAGGTATTTCAAAGATGACACCTGTTCTGGCTTCTGCTTCAAGTCCGGCTAGTATGGATGTGTTTGGAGGAGGTAGATACACCTTCTTTCTTACCACATAGTCAAAGTTGATACATAGGTCAAAATCTGACAATGCTGCCCTTTTGAACAATTTTACTCCAACTTCTAACAGACTATGGAGGGCTCTTCTTATGAACTTTGTATTTCCCTTTTGTTTATCATAAGTCCTTTTAAGCTTGATTATGTCCAAGGGGTGAAACTCGTCTGCTAAATCACCATCAAGAACCGTCACTTCACTGCCACCCATTTTAAGTAAGGTATACTTGTTCTGCTCATGAACACCTATCTTACCATCTAGTATGGTCAGGGTATCTTCTCAAAGTACTCTTACCACTGGATTTTTTAGCTCTTTGTTGTAGCTGGCTTCTCCTCTTACGAGTCTCTCTTCTCTCCACTTCCTACTTTTGGGGCTGGGAGGTTTATCTAGCTTGTCTTCTTCAGTCCAGCTATTCTTTCTCTTTTCCTTCAGAATCCTTTCTAATCACAACTTTTGACCTTTTTGAACAAGTGGCAGAGTCAAGCCATTTCCTTTTCTCTGATTGGTTCAGGTGTTCAGTTGTGAGACCTCTTTGGGAATGGGAGTTCTCAGCTCCTGGATGACAATGTTTGCTAGTCTAGAAACATTGAATTGTAACCTATTCACAAGTGATTGTACATCACTTATGAGTTGAGCATTCTTCTTTTATTCTTCATGCACCTTTTTAAGTTCTTCTACATTTTGTTCTTCTTGCACAACCCATTCTTTTACCAGTTTTTCAAGAGCATCTATTTAGGCTGTTGTTGCTGGCTCTTAAACTGTTAATCTCTTCCAAAATTTTACCAGAATTAGTGGAATCTGTTGCTGCATATTTGTGACAACAGCTTAATAGTTTAATAGTTTAGTCTTTGGATATTTTGTATTAGGCTTAGCATTTGTGTTTAGCTTGTTTAGAGTTGTAATGGGCTTGGAGAATTCCTAGCCCAGGATAAAGCCTAGTATGTAGACATGTAGTATATATACATGTTGTGCATTAGGGTTTTATGTTGTTGTTGTTGAAAATTAGAGGAGTGTGAGAAATCTACAGAGAGTGGCTGAAAGATTTCTAGAGAGTCTTGAATTAATTGTAAACATTCTTGTTGGATAAACTATAGAAGACTGTTTGAAAGGATTTGTTCGTGTTCGTGTTCTTGTTTCTGTGAAATCTGATCTAGGGGATTCCGCACTCTAGATTAGATAGACGATTTTGTGAAGATCCATACGGACTAGGGGACCTACAATTGGTATCAGAGCATTCGGCTCTGGATTATTGCTCGGTTCAGAATCGTAACAGCAGAAAATTGGGTTTTTGGACGTTTTGGAGGCTGTTCTTGAAGTTTGTGACGACTGAATTAGGGTTTCTGTTACTGTTCCGGATTAACAGCAGGCATTTCGGATTGAAGAGTTGTATTCCGGATAAAAAAGCAGAGCATTTCAGATTGAAGACTTGAATTTCGGATCAGAAACCTGCATTTTGGATCATTAGACTTGCAATTCGGATAAGAGAAGCCCATTTTAGATTCCATTTCGGATCAGAAGTGTATTCCGGATTCCATCTCCGATCAGAATAGTCTATTCCAGATTCCATCTCGGATCAGAGTAGTTTATTCCGGATTCCATTTCGGACTAGAACAGTGCATTCCGGATTTCATCTCGGATCACTATTCCGAATCACTATTTCGGATTAGTACATCGGATTACTCTTCCGGGTTTCCATCTCGGATTGTCAATTCGGATTACGGTTCCGGATTTGACACTGTTTCGAGTTGTATACAAAAAGGTGGAAAGTTAACCAGCTGACGTAACCAGAGTTAAACGTTTTCGGACATAGAATTTGATCCACAAACAATCTTCACAAACCGGTTGCACGGTTTGACTTATGTGATTTTTAGGGCAAAAAAAGGCACAGAAAATCCTAAAATCACTATCGGACATTATATATCATTGGATTCGTATCGTCGAGATGAGTCTAACGGTACAATTTAGTAATCACACTTTTCGGACAAATTTTTGAACGTTTTTAACGGTACGGTTACGGTAAAACACGAAGAAGGACCAGAAGAGAGGTTAGATTTGGATTTTGACACAGGTATACCAAAATCCATTTAAACTGATACTCTGCGTGGTGAAGATGATCAGAATGAACAATAGCAGTGAGTGTCTTAATGACTGCCCAAAGTTGATGAATGCTGAACTATATGTAGACTGGAAAGAGAAGTTTGAGGCATTTGTTCAATGTGAAGATTCTAAGATGTGGAGTTATATGTTTGATGGGTATATTGTTCCCACACGTAGAGTTAACGGGAGAATTATGGTACTGTCATATGAGAAGATGGAAGACCCTGAGAAACGTATGTATGAGGCTAAGAAGAAAGCTTTAGCAGCGATAAAGATGTCCTTGCCTACTGATATGAAAAACATTTGTAATAGGTATGGAGCATCTAGAGAGCTGTGGGAAGCTTTAGGAAAACGTTATCAGAGTTCTTCAAGACATAATACATGTGAACAAGCATGTTTAGCCGAGACTGGTGCTATGAAGACTGAAGAAGTAGCTGCTAAGAAAGAAGAAAAGTAGGAAGCTGAGAAGGAGAGAATGGAAGTCAAGGATACAAAAGCTACAGTGTGCATGGATGATACAGAAGAGCTTACAGCAAAGGTACATGTAAAATTTCAATCTGTAAGTCATACTTGTCAAAATTGCACTGAACTACAAGGTAAAGTTGACAAACTATTGGAGCAAAACAAAGTTCTGTTAGCCAAATTAGAAAAATAGAAAGAGTCAAATGTTCTTTTGACAAAAGGGAGTTAAATTGTGATAAAACGGGAGTGGGGTTTAGTAAAGCTTCATCTTCTGAGTATCAGGAGTACTCCTTTTTACCAAATGAAAATGAGCTAACGGATTTTGTTCCTACTACACCAGATGTAGTGGTTCCGATAACAGTTGACATACCTAATAGTCCAGGTTCTTTGAAAGAATCAGTTAGGTCTAACAGTACACCTCATAAAGTGGATGAGGATACTAAAGACCAAACAGTCAAAACATTTAAAAAGAGATCTAACCGAAAGAACGTTTTTAAGAAAAGATCTTGTTTTGAATGTCACAACAAAGGGCATGTGGCTAGTTGTTGTCCTTTTAAAAAGGGTAAGAAAGCAGAGGCTGAGGTTGAGGTTAAGGATGGAAATCAAGTTGGTTCAAATAAAAATGTTAAATCCAGTTTTTAAACAAATGAACCGAGATTTCAACCTAAACCTTCAACATCAAGAAGATTTTTTGGTTCAAGAAACTCTTCTCTTAATCAAATCATGATAATGGCCAATCAAATTCTTTTTAAACTAAAAATTTTGGATATCGAAATCGATACCAAACTTCTGGTAATCGAAACTTTCAAAGAAGAAACGAATATAGGGGTTTTAGTAACTAAAATGTTCAAAACAATCCAAAAAATTTTCAAATATCAGATTATGATAATGGGAGAAGAAGGTTTTGAGATAATAATTTTCAAAGGTTGGAAAATCCGAGAGTTTATTGGAATTCTCGCAATCAAAGATCTCGTGAAAATTATAAATCGTGTCCAACAACTTGGAAGACATCCAAGCCACCAGTACGGTGTGATGGATATTGGATGGATGTTCCAGTGGTTGATGAGTCTGGACGACCCAAGACCTTTAAGGCTTGGGTCCCCCAGTCTAACAAAGTTGTTGAGTGTGCGCAGGATGACAAGAAGGACTGTTGATGTGTTCAACAGTGGGTATTCCTGTAAATCATCTGAAGTGAATAGTAGGTTACACATGGTAACGAATTATTTACTTCTGTGTTAGATACTGGTTTACTAAAAGTGAAACAACTTTTGTCAGGTTGAAGTGGGAGTCTGTTTATATTTAAATTTCCGTTTTTAAAACCTTACTCCATGAAAACAAAAATTAAAATCAAGTTGAAATGTTTAAAGAGTTTTAGTTAGCGCGTGAGTTTAGGGGGAGTAAGTTGAAATGTTTAAAGTTTTCCACAAAAATTCTGTAAATAAATTTACAGCTTTTCATAAATCAAAAACATAAAAAAATAGAAAATCAAAAATGAGTTTTCACTGTGTGAAAAAGAAGAAATGATAGTACATCAGCAAGTTAGACTGTCGCACTAAAATTAAAATTAATGTTGTTTAAGTGTGATAGCAGCTTCATCATATGATGTACCAGTAGGCAAAAGGCATGAAATAATCAACTTACCTTGGTGATTCAAAATTAATTGACTGTGTATGAGTGGGTAACATATCAGTGGCGTATGGTTTTATAACCTTAAATCTTGCATTCATAGATTGCCAAAATCTGAGGTTTTAGGTCTTTATATCGTTATTTCATCCGGGGTATCAAGGTTGTCCTTCTGCTGCATCCAGATATATGCTGACCTAGGCACAACCAGGATATCTTAAAAGAGCTAAAATGCCAAATCCTAAAAATTGAAGAAGCTCTCCTAGAGAGTCATTCAAATGTGCAAATTGCATTATTCGTACCAAAATTTGGTATTTGTCCTAACCCTCATTGGATATTGGTCTCTCTGCTGTATGGAAGTACTGACCTGATCACCAATTATCTAACGTTGTAAATTCAAAAGGATGAATTTTTGTATACTCACCTACTACGATGAATTTTTGTGCATACCTTAATCGTGGAGGTATGTCCTGAAGTGGGACACACTAGTATATCAGTATAAATTAACTAACCATATCACGAGGTAATGGTACTTGAAATGTTCATGTATTTTGTTTAAGTGGATAAAGAATACTGGTAATCGTCTTGAACTGTTTTTCATGAATATTGCATATAGAATAATCATATAGTGTGAAAACAGTTTGATGGTGCTGATATGATCTTCTTGCTGGTGATACTCACAAAAATAGAGTGTTTATTTTCTTGTTAGTTATTTGTTTTTCAGAAAATATAAAAATACAAAAAGATTTGTTTTTAAAGTCTCCCGTTTGATCTGATAAGTTGTTTGTTTTGCATGATAAGATAAAATATTGGTTTATCTTTAATGTAGAAAAGGACTAATGGTTTTTCGAGTTACTTTCCTGTGTTTCTAAACAGATTGATGTGGTTATCAAGATGAAGTGCATAATTCAAGTAAAGGACATTTTAAGAATGGAGTGAAGAATGTGTGAAGATGCATAGTAGGATCCTTCTACTACATTGCAAAGAGAGATATAGAGGAATTTGGTGATATGAGCTTAACCAGAGAATGCTAGTTCGCTAATCTACAACGAATGAAAGTTTTGGAGATTGGAAGCATTAGCAAAGGGGGAGTCTGTTAATGTTAGAATATGTGTGTAGTTGAAGCTATCCAAAGACCAAAAGATCACAAGATGTTTGAAGACAAAGTTACACTATGAAGCTATTGTCAAGGGGGAGTCTGTTGGTGCATATTTGTGACAACAACTTAATAGTTTAATAGTTTAGTCTTTGGATATTTTGTATTGGGCTTAGCATTTGTGTTTAGCTTGCTTAGAGTTGTAATGGGCTTGGAGAATTGCCTAGCCCAGGATAAAGCCTAGTATGTAGACATGTAGTATATATACATGTTGTGCATTAGGGTTTTATGTTGTTGTTTTTGAAAATTAGAGGAGTGTGAGAAATCTACAGAGAGTGGCTGAAAGATTTCTAGAGAGTCTTGAATTGATTGTAAACATTCTTGTTGGATAATCAATGGAAGACTGTTTGAAAGGGTTTGTTCGAGTTCGTGTTCTTGTTTCTGTGAAATCTGATCTATGGGATTCCGCACTCTAGATTAGATAGACGATTCTGTGAAGATCCATACGGACTAGGGGACCTACAGAATCTCTTGTTTCCACAGCTTCCTTCATCTTTTCTTTGACATCTTTTATTCCTACAAACATCTTTTTGAAATCTACTGCAAGTCTGCTGCTTTCTTGTGCTTTTTTTGATTGCCGCATGTTTTCAGAGTTTCAATGTTCTTTTCTGTTTGGTTTCTGATGACTTCCACTGAATCTAACAGAACCTTCATATCTGATTTTTGACTCCTTATTTCCTCTAGTAGCATATCTAGCTTTGCTTCAACAGGAGACTTTGTTGTATCTGCACAGACTTTGATGACATTGTCTATGATGCTGTTAAACTGTTCTTTTGAGATGAGTGGTGGTTCATTGGGTAAGGGTGGAACAACAGATGTTCCTTCTTTCAAACCAGGAGAAGACACACTTGTTGCTGTTGTTAAAGGGTTTGGTTGGTCAAAGGACCAATCTTGTGCACCTTGACCAGATCTGTGAATCCTATTCACATCTAGAATTTCCCCACATCCTTGAACCATTCCAGATAATGATCCTCTGTGAGCTTTTGAGAAAAGCTTGTTTTTCTCACCCAGGTTTCCTTGATCAGCAAGCTTGTCTCCACCTGTTGCTATCTCAGTCTCCTACTCATTAATTAATTTGGAGACAGGATGTGTGGAACTTGTGTCATCTTCATTTACTATTTTTTTTCCTAAACAACATTATATAGTCTCCTCTAATAGATTCTTCTGAGTTAGAATCTGTTGAGTTTTTTACAGTAAATAAAGGATGAGCACCTGATTCTGTCATATGTGAATATACAACATGATGTTCTTCTATTTCCAGGTTCTGCTGCACTTGAACATCAACCTCTATAGGTTCTGGTGAAATTCTAATGTTCTTGTGACAACCTGGAAATTTCTCATACTTTCGCGTACCATTGTTAACTAAATCCTTGTGCATGGCACTTGGGAATCTTTGTGCATGGCACTTGGGAACTTCTTGTAACTTCGCATACCATCGTTAACGAACTAACTCTTTGTGCGTGGCACTCTAAACATGTACGCTGCATTCTAAACCACGTTTACTCAATTTTCGGGACGAAAATTCTTTCAACATGGGGATAATGTGACATCCCGGTTTTTCGGACAACTTAAACGCAATACTTGTCGAATAAATTATGTGCTACGTATTAAACGTTTATAAGTTCGTGTGTTATTATGTGATATCCGAGTTCGTGTTTTATGTTAGTTATAATGTATAGAGGTAATAAATAAACAAATGAATCGAGCCAAACCGCGACACGAGCCGGTCTCTTTTCTTGCGACTCAAGGAACCAAGACTAGGAGTGAACCAAGTTTAAACCCAAACCATGTCGCGAGCAAACAACCCAAACCGACCCACCCAAGCCCTCGGCCGCGAGACACCAAACCGTAACCTCCTTATCTCTTTGCACTATATATACAAACACACATGCATGTTGCTTCACAAAAACAAAAACACAAGAAACCCTAGTGAGAAAGAAGCCGACGGCAGCCCTTGTTCATCTCTTCGACCGCAAACAGCCTTCCGCTTTTTCCATTGATCGCGAGCAGCCTCTTCCTTCTTCATATCGATCGAGAGCAGCCCACTTGTTCACTTCCTCGATCACAAACAGCCTACTCCTTCTTCCCGGTCGCGAACAACACTTCCTTCTCGGTTACGGATCTTCTCGGTCGCAATTATCTTTGATCATCGGTTCCTCATCTCACTCACGGTTCGTTTACCTTATCATTAAAGATTAGAATTTATCATTTGTTACAAGATCATATTCGGATATATGTGTTTGAATGAAGTGATTGTGTTGTTTTCGGATTATATGTTTGAATGCAAGGTTATGTTAGCCGAGTTGTTAATAATGTTTGCAAGTGATGTTTGTTCGAAATCTGAAAATCATAGGCTGTGTTTGTTTATAAAAACTAGAGATGTTGATTAGGGTTTGCATGGATATGATATATGTATTGATCTTTGATGGGAAAAATCAATTCTTGATCGTCTAGGTTCGTTGTATCGACGGTTATTGCGAATTAATTGGGATAAAATGCTGAAACAGTTTGCTGAATGATAGTTACAGCCGACTTCAACTGGCTGTAACTCCGTAGTTAGTTGTCGAAAAACGGATTTTCTGAAGTCTTAAACGTAGAGATTTGAATAACGAATCTAATGGCGCTGGATTCATATTTTTCTGAAGTCGTTTGATATTTTTAAGTGGCCAAATAAGTTCAGTAACTAAAGCTGTGAAAATCCTGAAATTTTGTTAGTTGTTTATCGAGTTGGATTTTATAATCAGTAGGGATTCGAATCATGAAATTTGTACAGCAACTAGGTATGGAAATTTCCGGGCAACTCCCACTGGAATTTTGTTAATTGGACGATCAGTGATTTTTAAATAAATTCTTCCGTGGACTGCAGTCAGAAAGCGACGAATCTGACTGCAGCCTAGTATATTAATATTCATGGTTAATTGGTAAAGAATTAGGACTTGAAAAATTTATATAAATTTCTACAATATAGTTGTCACCTGCTGTAAAATAATTGGAATTTTTGGAACGTTGAAACTATTTTATTAAAATCCTAGAAAACAGCTGAATTATGAGTATGTAAGCTGAAATTTGATAACTTGTGATTGTGTGCACCAAAGTGTTGCATGGATTGGATTATGTTCATGATAAATTGTTTTGATTACTATGTTCACATGAGGATACTTTCATGCATGTTTGAGTGTTAGGTATTTTGTTGTGTGTATCACTTTGTGCGTAAATTACGTGTAGAATTTGTATTCGTGTGTTCACACACTGACTTGAAATCAATTGGTTTGTTTGGACGCAATTAGCGGTCCCGTCCCTTACAACTTCTTTGCTACACTAACCGAGCAACTAAAGGTGAGTTCACGGCCCCTAATTTTATCCGGTTTTAAACAACAGGGGGAGAAACATGTATACATCTTCAACTCAATCTCTTTACGTTATATGAAATTAACGTCACATAACTATTCGGTAACTAAGTTAATGTTAATGTAACGTTATGGTCACTAAGCAGCTATATCACTTAAGTCCTCGTCAATCTCTCGGATAGTTAGTATTGGGTTTTAATAGCGGGGGAATTATAAGTAGTACTATTGGGCCCGACAAGCCCATCCGAGCTAGTCGCGCTAGCCGACCGGGTATGGTCAACGGGTGAATAATTTGGCCTAACTTCGCCATGGTCAGTGATAGGCCTGGCAACACGGAGGCACAACAGTCAGCTTCGATCGCGAACACTTACGTGACATAACTTTAGGCTAGCTACCTATATATGTTAACATTGAACTTATTTACGAATCAACATTATTATTCCGGGTTAGGAATAATGGAACAAACAACAATATTATTCCGGGTTTGGAATAATGGAACCATCAGCAATATTATCCCAGGTTAGGGATAATGGAACCAACAACATTATTATTCCGGGTTGGGAATAATGGAACTAGTCGTTATCCCGGGTTAGGGATAACGGGGGAAACAAACTCATAACCGAACAAACGAATTTATGAAAACCTGTGAACTCACTCATCTTTAATGTTGACACTTGTTTCTTTACATGTTTCTCAGGACTCTAGGAGCTCTAGGTGCACTCACTTGCATTGATCAAGACATCTTTTATCGAGTCTCATTTACAAACATTGTTTTGGGTTTTTCTTTGGTTTTGGCGTTTATGTTGGCGCCCGTTCCTTTACTTTACTTTATGCTTCCGCTCAACTTTAAAAACTAATGCTTCCGCTAAACATTGGTAACTAATTAAGACAATATAAAATCTACGACAAAAGATTTTAGAAAACGTATTATCAAATCATATAGAGTCGTTCGACGTACTAGTGTTTCAGATTCTGGTTTGTTCACACGCCTCGCGGTAAAACTTCGCAAGTCGAAATTGAGGGTGTGACAGATTGGTATCAGAGCCACTAGCTATAGAGAACCAGGTTTGCATTAAAAGTAGACCTAAACTATAGCTGATTACACGACACTAGACGTAGTTTGGCACCGAACTGATTATATCTTATTATGTGATATACTACAACTGTGTATGTAGATTATGATTTCATAGTAAGAAATGAAAACAACTCGTAACTAACAACACAACCTAACAGGCAATGTCATCATCATCATCATCATCATCATCATCCGACAAACTTACGCCACCAAGAGCGCCAGGAAAGGCACCTATGGTGGAACCCTTACCATCTTATGGCGTGGAGACACGCTCAGCTGCAAGGAAAAGGCTCGCTCTGGGGGAGGAGTCGTCATCACGCCCAATCATCGCTGTACCGGTCAAACCGGTTAACTCTGTAGAAGTAGGAAATGACCTACTTAGAAACATGATACAGAAACAACAAGAACAATTAGAAAGAATGCAGGAAACCATCCTAGCACAGGGATGGATGATCCGACAACTGACAGGTAAAACCGACTCGCTCGAGGAAGAGCAACATACGAGTAAGATAGCTCGTAACACCTTAGCCAGAGATCTGCGTGCTGAGCAGATAAGAGCCGACTGGCTCGAAGACAGAGTCCTGGAAAATAGTTGGAGCATTCAGGAGCTAGAGCAAAATCAAGCACCTACACCAGCACCGGCCCCTCCAGTGCCGGTAGAGGAGGATCAAGAAGAGGATCCGGAAGAGGATCCGGAAGAGGATCCAGAAGAGGACCCAGAGAAGGATCTAGAGGAGGATCCGGAGGAGGACCCAGCTGCAGAAGCCGGGAATGCCGCGCAGGATGACGGCAACGACAGTGATTTGGGGGATGGAGACGTAGACGACTGACACGTCTCACTTATTTTATTTACTTTCCTTCAGTCTATTTATTTTCCCACTTGTGTTTAAACTTGAAACTTTATAGTGAATTCATATGTTTGGTTGGCACTTTGTAAGACGTTGAAATTTCATTTAATCAAGTATTTCTTTTGACTATTTAATATATCTGAGTTGACATAACTTGATAATTATTTAAGTACGAAGTAGGATAACTATATTGGATATATAGACTTATCGGGGTGTGTTTATGTTGTTTTTCGAAGATCTAAATGGCAACTGGACGACGTGGAAAGCTTAACATGACGCCCGAAGAACTAGCTGCCATGATTCAAGAGCACGTGAACGCAGCTCTAGGGGTGTTCAGAACCAACCGGCAGGTAACCATTATTAAATTTTCATGTGAAAATCTAATAGTTGGGCTAGTAGAATTCCTTGCTAACTACCTATCCTCTGTCAGCAGGAGGGGGCTTTAACCCCTACAAGATGTTCCTCGACGCGAAACTAAGCAAATTCTCGGGGGCAGAAGGACCCATAGGACTGGTCCGCTGGATCAAAAAATCTGAATCAGTATTTGAAATGTGCAACTGTCTAGAGGCCAACAAGGTCAAGTACGCAGCCTCAACACTGAAGATGGGGCACTAACTTGGTGGAATGCACAAGTCCAAACGCGTGGACTTATTGCTGCAAATGCAATGGCCTGGGCCGAGTTTAAGGCCCTAATCAAAGAAGAGTACTGTCCGCGAGACAGAGTGCAACAGTTGGAGCAAACTTTATGGAACCACAAGATGGTGGGATCTGAAATCGAAGCATACAAGCAAAACATCACGACTTGGTATTTCTATGTCCCTATCTGGCCAACACTGTGGAGAAACGACTTGAGTTTTACCTTGGGGGTCTGGTTCCGGAGATTCAGGGTATGGTAATGGCTAGTAACCCTGCAACTGAACATCAAGCAATCAGGTTGGCGCACAAACTCACCGATAAGGCGGTGGAACAAAAGAAGTTGCCAGCTCGGGGTACGACTGAAGTTGCCCCTGATAATAAAAAAAGTTTGAAGACTCGTCCGTTCGACAGTCTTCGTCATCCCAGCCACAACAGGGGAACCAGAAACGGTTCAATCATTACAACAGCCACCGGGGTCACCAAAATCAGCCGCCAACAACAACAACAACAACCAGAACGCAAGCGGCTATGTAGGTCGAAAGCCGCAGTGCAATCCTGTAATCTTCATCATCACGGCCCTTGTGCCGGGAATCGCTGCCAACGATGTGGCAAGGTGAGACATGCGACAAAGGATTGTCGTGGGGAAATCATGTCCCGACAGAACCAAAATCAACACCAAGGCCCACAACAGGGTGTTAACCGGGGATGCTATCAGTGTGGTAGCACTGCCCACTTCAAAAGAGATTGCCCACAGCTCCGTAACAACAACAACAACAAACAATGGTGGGAACAACCCAACCACAATAACCACAACAACAACAATAACAACAACAACAATGGAAATGGCGGCACAGGAGGTGCCAAAGGTCGCGCATTTACATTAGGCCGCGGAGAGGCCAGAAACGACTCGAACGTGGTCACCGGTAAGTTTCCCCTTAATGAACATTTTGCTACTGTGCTTTTTGATACGGGTGCGGATAGGAGCTTTATATCTGAGTCTTTTAGGAAGAACCTAAATCTCACGCCTAAACCCTTAGAGACCCCTTATATCATAGAACTAGCCGATGGTAATTCTGTAGATGTGACCCATATAGTATCCGGCTGTCAACTCAAACTCGCGGGTCACACTTTTACCATTGATCTGATGACAACTACCCTGGGTAGTTTTGACGTGGTAGTCGGAATGGACTGGCTATCCGACGTCGAGCTGAAGTCCTCTGCTTCGAAAAATCTATCCGTATTCCGCTCTCTAACGACGAAATCTTGACGGTACAAGGCGATAAGGCAAGCGCCGTCACCCACATCATCTCTTACATGCAAGCGCAGAAGTATCTTCGAGGAAGAACTCCTTCGCTTTACTCGCACTGGTTACCGAACAGCCTAAGGACGAGAAACGTATAGAAGACATACCTGTCGTCCGTGATTTTTCCGATGTATTCCCAGAGGAATTACCTGGTCTTCCACCCCATCGACAATTGGAGTTTGAAATCGAATTGGCGAACCATGCAACTCCTATCGCCAAGGCTCCATACCGCCTAGCTCCAGCCGAGCTGCAGGAGCTGTCTACCCAACTTCAGGAGCTGTTAGAAAAGGGATTTATCCGACCAAGCGCTTCGCCATGGGGAGCTCCAGTCCTTTTTGTCAAGAAGAAGGACGGGACCTTCCGCATGTGCATCTACTACAGGGAACTCAACAAGGTTACTGTCAAGAACCGATACCCGTTACCTCGCATCGACGATCTCTTCGACCAACTGCAAGGGTCAAGCTACTACTCCAAGATTGATCTACGGTCCGGTTACCATCAGCTACGCGTCAGGGAGGAGGATATCGCTAAGACGGCATTTCGTACTCGGTATGGCCATTATGAGTTCTTGGTCATGCCCTTCGGTCTCACCAACGCACCCACGTCTTCATGGACCTCATGAACCGTGTGTGTAAACCATACCTCGACAAGTTTGTCATTGTGTTCATCGATGACATACTCATCTACTCCAAAAGTGAAGAAGAACATGCTGACATCTTCGATTACTAGCTAGGATTACTTCAACAGGAGAAGCTATATGCCAAGCTTTCGAAGTGTGATTTCTGGATTCGGGAAGTTCAGTTTCTTGGACATATCGTAAATGAAAAGGTATCCATGTAGACCCTGCCAAGATTGAAGCCATCAAAAACTGGGAAGCACCCAGGACACCGATGGAGATCCGCCAATTTTTGGGTTTGGCTGGTTACTACAGACGCTTCATCGAGGGATTTTCAAAGATCGCACAACCGCTCACTACCCTTACCCAGAAAGGCATCAAGTATGCTTGGGGTGACAAGCAGGAAGCTGCATTTCAATTGCTGAAACAGAAACTTTGCAGTGCACCCATTCTGTCCTTGCCGGAAGGGACAGATGACTTTGTAGTATATTGTGATGCTTCCATTCAGGGGTTGGGATGCGTACTCATGCAACGCGATAAGGTCATCGCGTATGCGTCGCGACAATTGAAGGTTCACGAGAAAAACTACACGACGCATGACCTGGAATTGGGAGCAGTAGTGTTTGCACTTAAGATTTGGAGACACTACCTCTATGGAACGAAGTGCACAATCTTCACAGACCACAAGAGCCTCCAACACATCTTTGATCAGAAGGACTTGAACATGCGACAGCGTCGCTGGGTCGAACTCCTGAACGATTATGAGTGTGCCATTCGGTATCACCCGGGTAAAGCTAACGTAGTAGCTGATGCCCTCAGTAGGAAGGAACATTTGAAACCTCGTCGAGTACGAGCACTACAGCTCACTATTCATTCGGGGTTACCCGAACAGATACGCGACACGCAGTTAGAAGCAGTTAAGGATGAGAACATCAAGGCCGAATCGGTGGGAAAAATGGAACGCGATTGGGAAGTAAAACCCAATGGGGCCCGGTATTTCATGAATCGCATATGGGTACCTCTCTACGGAAACCTCAGAGAGCTAGTCATGGATGAAGCTCACAAATCCCGATACTCTGTCCATCCGGGTTCTGATGAGATGTATCAAGACCTTAAAGCTGCGTATTGGTGGCCCAACATGAAAGCCGATATAGCCACCTACGTGAGTAAATGTTTGACTTGTGCAAAAGTCAAGGTAGAGTATCAAAAGCCATCGGGGCTACTCCAACAACCTGAGATCCCAGTGTGGAAATGGGATCAGATCTCAATGGACTTCATCACTAAACTCCCGCGAACTTTGGGTGGTTGCGATACTATCTGGGTAATTGTGGATCGTTTAACTAAGTCCGCACACTTCCTAGCTATTAAAGAGACAGATAAGATGGAGAAGTTGACTCGCATCTACATTAAGGAAGTAGTTTCTCGGCACGGAGTGCCAACGTCCATCATCTCAGACAGAGATGCTCGCTTCACGTCCAACTTTTGGCAGTCACTTCAGAAAGCGTTGGGAACACGCTTAGATATGAGCACAGCCTATCACCCTTAGACTGATGGTCAAAGCGAAAGGACCATACAGACCTTGGAAGACATGCTTAGGGCATGCGTAGTAGACTTCGGAAATAGTTGGGAAATTCACCTGCCTTTAGTGGAATTCTCATATAACAACAGTTATCATACGAGTATTTCAGCAGCACTGTTTGAGGCATTATACGGTCGTAAATGTAGGTCACCGGTCTGTTGGGCAGAAGTCAGTGACAGTCAACTCACAGGCCCTGAGTTAATACTTGAGGCTAGTGAAAAGATTGTACAAATCAGAAACCGCATGGCGGCGGCACGAGATCGACAGAAAAGCTACGCTGATCAACGACGCAAACCGCTCGAATTTCAAGTAGGCGACCGTCCTAGTGAAGGTGTCACCCTGGAAGGGTGTAATCCGCTTCGGAAAACGAGGCAAACTAAACCTACGGTACGTAGGTCCGTTTGTGATCTTGAAACGTATTGGACCCGTAGCTTATCAATTAGACCTTCCTGCTGAACTCAGTGGAGTTCACAACGTATTTCACGTGTCAAATCTGAAGAAGTGTCTATCAGATGAAACTCTAGTCATTCCATTGGATGAGATTCAAGTGGATGAACAACTACACTTTGTGGAACAGCCTATCGAGATCATGGATCGTGAGATCAAGACTCGAAGGCACAGCAAGATTCCGATCGTTAAGGTTCGTTGGGACTCTAAGCGTGGACCGGAGTTCACGTGGGAAAGAGAGGACCAAATGAAAAGCAAATACCCACACCTCTTCGCAACTGAGCAGCAAACTAACGATACCAGTAACTAAATTTTCGGGACGAAAATTCTTTCAACATGGGGATGATGTGACAACCTGGAAATTTCTCATACTTTCGCGTACCATTGTTAACTAAATCCTTGTGCATGGCACTTGGGAATCTTTGTGCATGGCACTTGGGAACTTCTTGTAACTTCGCATACCATCGTTAACGAACTAACTCTTTGTGCGTGGCACTCTAAACATGTACACTGCATTCTAAACCACGTTTACTCAATTTTCGGGACGAAAATTCTTTCAACATGGGGATAATGTGACATCCCGGTTTTTCGGACAACCTAAACGCAATACTTGTCGAATAAATTATGTGCTACGTATTAAACGTTTATAAGTTGGTGTGTTATTATGTGATATCCGAGTTCGTGTTTTATGTTAGTTATAGTGTATAGACGTAATAAATAAACAAATGAATCGAGCCAAACCGCGACACGAGCCGGTCTCTTTTCTTGCGACTCAAGGAACCAAGACTAGGAGTGAACCAAGTTTAAACCCAAACCATGTCGCGAGCAAACAACCCAAACCGACCCACCCAAGCCCTCGGCCGCAAGACACCAAACCGTAACCTCCTTATCTCTTTGCACTATATATACAAACACACATGCATGTTGCTTCACAAAAACAAAAACACAAGAAACCCTAGTGAGAAAGAAGCCGACGGCAGCCCTTGTTCATCTCTTCGACCGCAAACAGCCTTCCGCTTGTTCCATTGATCCGAGCAGCCTCTTCCTTCTTCATATCGATCGAGAGCAGCCCACTTGTTCACTTCCTCGATCACAAACAGCCTACTCCTTCTTCCCGGTCGCGAACAACACTTCCTTCTCGGTTACGGATCTTCTAGGTCGCAATTATCTTTGATCATCGGTTCCTCATCTCACTCACAGTTCGTTTACCTTATCATTAAAGATCAGAATTTATCATTTGTTACAAGATCATATTCGGATATATGTGTGTGAATGAAGTGATTGTGTTGTTTTCGGATTATATGTTTGAATGCAAGGTTATGTTAGCCGAGTTGTTAATAATGTTTGCAAGTGATGTTTTTTCGAAATCTGAAAGTCATAGGCTGTGTTTGTTTATAAAAACTAGAGATGTTGATAGGGTTTGCATGAATATGAATATGTATTGATCTATGATGGGAAAAATCAGTTCTTGATCGCCTAGGTTCGTTGTATCGACGGTTATTGCGAATTAATTGTGATAAAATGCTGAAACAGTTTGCTGAATGATAGTTACAGCCGACTTCAACTGGCTGTAACTCCGTAGTTAGTTGTCGAAAAACGGATTTTCTGAAGTCTAAAACGTAGAGATTTGAATAACGAATCTAATGGCGCTGGATTCATATTTTTCTGAAGTCGTTTGATATTTTTAACTGGCCAAATAAGTTCAGTAACTAAAGCTGTGAAAATCCTGAAATTTTGTTAGTTGTTTATCGAGTTAAATTTTATAATCAGTAGGGAGTCAATCATGAAATTTGTACAGAAACTAGGTATGGAAATTTCCGGGCAACTCCCACTGGAATTTTGCTAATTGAACGATCAGTGATTTTTAAATAAATTCTTCCGTGGACTGCAGTCAGAAAGCGACGAATCTGACTGCAGCCTAGTATATTAATATTTATGGTTAATTGGTAAAGAATTAGGACTTGAAAAATTTATATAAATTTCTACAATATAGTTGTCACTTGCTGTAAAATAATTGGAATTTTTGGAACGTTGGAACTATTTTATAAAAATCCTAGAAAACAGCTGAATTATGAGTATGTAAGCTGAAATTTGATAACTTGTGATTGTGTGCACCAAAGTGTTGCATGGATTGGATTATGTTCATGATAAATTGTTTTGATTACTATGTTCACATGAGGATACTTGCATGCATGTTTGAGTGTTAGGTATTTTGTTGTGTGTATCACTTTGTGAGTAAATTACATGTAGAATTTGTATTGGTGTGTTCACACACTGACTTGAAATCAATTGGTTTGTTAGGACGCAATTAGCGGTCCCATCCCTTACAACTTCTTTGCTACACTAACCGAGCAACTAAAGGTGAGTTCACGGCCCCTAATTTTATCCGGTTTTAAACAACAGGGGGAGAAACATGTATACACTCTTCAACTCAATCTCTTTACGTTATACGAAATTAACGTCACATAACTATTCGGTAACTAAGTTAATGTTAATGTAACGTTATGGTCACTAAGCAGCTATATCACTTAAGTCCTCGTCAATCTCTCGGATCGTTAGTATTGGGTTTTAATAGCGGGGGAATTATAAGTAGTACTACTGGGCCCGACAAGCCCCATCCGAGCTAGTCGCGCTAGCCGACCGGGTATGGTCAACGGGTGAATAATTTGGCCTAACTTCGCCATGGTCAGTGATAGGCCTGGCAACACGGAGGCACAACAGTCAGCTTCGATCGCGAACACTTACGTGACATAACTTTAGGCTAGCTACCTATATATGTTAACATTGAACTTATTTACGAATCAACATTATTATTCCGGGTTAGGAATAATGGAACAAACAACAATATTATTCCGGGTTTGGAATAATGGAACCATCAGCAATATTATCCCAGGTTAGGGATAATGGAACCAACAACATTAGTATTTCGGGTTGGGAATAATGGAACTAGTCGTTATCCCGGGTTAGGGATAACGGGGGAAACAAACTCATAACCGAACAAACGAATTTATGAAAACCTGTGAACTCACTCATCTTTAATGTTGACACTTGTTTCTTTACATGTTTCTCAGGACGCTAGGAGCTCTAGGTGCACTCACTTGCATTGATCAAGACATCTTTTATCGAGTCTCATTTACAAACATTGTTTTGGGTTTTTCTTTGGTTTTGGCGTTTATGTTGGCGCCCGTTCCTTTACTTTACTTTATGCTTCCGCTCAACTTTAAAAACTAATGCTTCCGCTAAACATTGGTAACTAATTAAGACAATATAAAATCTACGACAAATGATTTTAGAAAACGTATTATCAAATCATATAGAGTCGTTCGACGTACTAGTGTTTCAGATTCTGGTTTGTTCACACGCCTCGCGGTAAAACTCCGCAAGTGGAAATTGAGGGTGTGACAGTTCTGGTGTTGAACCTTCTCTGCTTCATCAACTTGTGGTGCAACGGATCCTTGATCATCATTTTCTAGTGAAAGAGTTGCTATCGTATACTTCAATGTGTTCCACTCTTCTGTTTAGAATTTCTTCATGTAATAACCGGTATGGTGAATTTTCTACTATCAGGTTCATCATGCTTTCTAGTAAGATGGTCACATCTCTGTTCGATTTCCTACCTTGTGTTGCACACTAGGGTTTCATGACATGTGATTTCCAAATGTTTTCTGATACAGGAAGTTCAACATTCCTCTCTTCAAACGTTTTAGCAATGATGATTGACCAGAATCTAGGGTAGGGTAGATGAGATCCAATTCTACCAGATTTGGTCAACACATATCTCTTCATCAGATTGAAGATCTCTGTTCGATAATCAATGTTTTACCCGATGGTGAGTCAATACATGATTGCTAGAACAGTTTGGTTTATCTGATCAGTGCCTCCTATCTATGAAGTTAGGCACTTAGTTAGGGTTTCCATCATAAGTTGCTAGAAGGTAGGTAGCTCGTTCCTCTTGAATTCCCCAATCTTTGAAATCCTCTTCTTGTATCCCATCAGATCAGTAAGTTATTCCACTAGGTCCCCCTTCTTGGGTGCTTCAATGTAGTTCTCATTGATTGGGAGTTCTAGACACTCCCTGATTTTCGTGGAGTGATGGTGACAGAGATGCTTCCCCAGTGATGAGATGTGACTTAGTCTACACCAGTTTCCTCAAGTGTATTAACAAGCTGTTGCAGAATGCTTTCCGGTACCTCTTTGGTTTTGTCATAGCTTGAGCAATTGGGCACTTTAGTAGGAATTCGATTAAAATTTGACACTTTTCATCGTATTCCTCGTGTTTGGGGTTCATCAACAGGTTTTTTCTTTCATCAGTAGGAATTCACATCCATGATGAATAGGACTAAGTGCTCAATGGCTGGGATGTTGAGGTTGACGAGGTTTGGTGCAGCCATGATGAATTCTAAGATGAATTTTGCTTTTAAAAAACAGAGAGGGTTTTTAGGGATTTTTGGGTTTGAGGTTGCAAGTGAAGTTCTTGTCGTTTTGAGTTGGGTATTAATAGGATTTCTAGGACAAAGATCATGGGTGGTTAGTATTTAAGATGGTTAATGACAAGTTAACGATATTTTAACTCTATCCGAACCGTCTTTGAAAACCTTTGATATATCCTCAATTTTTGATGTATCTCCGATTTCTTTTGATATATCTTTTGAAATTTTGAAGATATGAGTTTTGATTGGTGAATACTAACGTCCATATTGTACCTTTTTTCTTGTAGTTGGACCCTTGTACGAGGAAAGGTCAAGTAATATCCTTTTCTAGAGTCTGACATTCTTCCCCCTTTTTTTTGAAAACAAAATTCAATCCGATGACATAATAAAAAATTATGTCATTTTTATAATGTAGAAAGACTTTAGTTCTATTCATAATTTTCATCAGAAAGTCATCAGAAATGAAGCTTCCCCTTAGATGGAGTGTTTTTTAGAGATGAGAGGGAATGAGTAGGACATTAGAAAATATACTTACAACTTGTGATCTTATAGTGCTCCTTGCTTTTCTTTAAAATATTTTGATTTGTTTTAGAATAGATGGTTTGGACTCTGTCCCCTTTTTATTACATTGTTAGGAAGGTTCATCTCGTCTCAAATAAGGACCCATAAAAATTTGTATTGATTTCATCAGATCTGAAGTCTATCTTATAGTTTCCATGTATTTCTAAATTTCAGTCAAGATAAGTTCATCAGAAATTCAAAGATTTTGTCAGATTTTCATCAGAATTGACACATTTTTACCAGATTTTTCTATGATGGTCCTTTGTTCATAGAGGACCTAGCATCATTTGTTCCTGTTGATTTACCCATTCACACTTTCCCATTTTGTTTCCCTTATTTAATAATAAATATATAGATAAATAGAATATTTAGACACCTTTAAAAAGAAAGAAAAACTTACGAAAAAGAAAAAGAAAAATAAACTAATCTACATTAAAGATAAGTTCAGCAAAAACCCACAGAAAGGTCACAAGTCCGGAATGGTTAGAAGTTTGCATGAGGTAGCATTGTGAATGTTTTCTTGAAGCATATGCAAGTGGACTGTTTAGCAATATGGTAAGAATGATGCCACAACCTTCCCATGCTGGTCTGTCAAGATTCCTCCAGATCCTCATGTTGTGAGTTTGGTGGAGTGGAAGTGGGAAAAGTGAGATATCAAGGTGACCCATTGTTGGGGTTTGGAAGGTTAAAAGGCTTCTAGGGTTTCCGATGAAAAAGAAGAAGATGACAATGATAGATGAGATGAAGTTGATCTCCAAGTGGTAGTTATATATATGTGAAAGTGATATTTTCGCCATAAATGACATTTACCAACTTAGAATTTAAGCCACATTATCCTTTATTGCTTAAGATCTTTTGTCAGTGGCAAAAAGAATATTGTGAGAGGGAAAAAACATTTCTCTACATTCATTATCTAGACGGCTATTTTTTGAAATATTAGCATGATTATCTATCCAGGTGTCTATCCTTTCTCTCTAACCATGGATGACTAAGCAAAGAAGCTTATGAGAGAGTGTGGTTGTGCATTGAATTTTTGTTTAGAAATATTACTTTGTGAAGTAATCAACCCTAAGGCTAAGAGATTTTATTGGATTTTAGATTTTTCGTAGAAAAAGAAAAAGAATAAAAACGGACGAAAAAGATTTTGTATGACGAAAATATGTACTCAGATTTGTTGTTGGTATGCATGTATGGAGCAAGTTAGAAAGAGAGATCATAAATAATGAACCACATCAGATTTTCTGATGATTTTGACAAATCTAACAAATCACTAGAATTTCTGATGGATTTATGTAGTATTGATGGAGCATCAGAATTTCTGACAAAGTTCTGATCATCTTTAGATGATTCACAATTTTCTTCTCTTTGTGACAGGGTGTTTTCTGTGTTTCTTCATTTCTCATATTGATCATCCCTAGTTTACTGACTAGAAAATTATGTCTCTTTTTATCAAGAGGTTTTAAAAAATGTCAGCAATTTGATTTTCTGTTGGAACAAAATACATTTCAATATTACCTTTTTCCACATGATCTTTGATGAAGTGATATCTAACGTCAATGTGTTTAGTTCTTGAGTGATGCAGTGGATTTTCTATTATGGCAATTGCACTCTTTGAATCACATAAGATGGGAATCTTTGTCAGATTTACTCCATAGTCTCTCAGCTGAGTTTGCATCCATAGCACTTGTGAGCAACAACTTGCTGCTGGCACATATTCTGATTCAGCTGTGGATGTGGATACACAGTTCTGCTTCTTGCTTGCCCAACTGACCAATTTATCTACCAACCTTTGACAGGCACCAGATGTGCTTTTTCTATCAATCTTGCATCTTGCATGATCTACATCTGTGTATGCTATTAGTTCTAAATGTATATCTTTAGGATACCACAAACAAAGGTCTAATGTGCCTTTTAGATATTGTAAAACCCTTTTTATAGCTTTTAAGTGAGACTCTTTAGGATTACACTGATATCTTGCCAGAAAACATGTTGAAAACATTATGTCTGGTCTACTTGCTGTTAAGTACAACAGTGATCCTATCACTCCCCTATAGGTTTTTATATCAACACTTTTTCAATCTAGATCAGAATCTAGTTTATTTCCTATGGCCATAGGAGTTTTTGAGGTAGGGCAATTTTCAAGTGAATATTTTCTCAAAATTGTTTTGACATAGTTTGATTGACTCAAGAATATGCCATTATTTCGTTGTTTAACTTGTAAACCTAAGAAAAATGTTAATTCACCCATCATACTCATCTCAAAATGGCTGATCATTAACTTTTCATAGTTTTTGCAAAATTTTGCATTGGTTGATCCAAAAATAATGTCATCAACATAATTTTGAACCAACAAAGTGTGACCCTTATGAGTTTTGAGAAATAGAGTTGTGTGTCAATTATACCTTTTGTGAAGCCAGAGTTGATTAAGAAGTTTGAAAGAGTTTCATACCATGCTCTAGGAGTTTGCTTCAATCCATACAAGGCTTTGTTTAATTTGTAAACATGTTTTGGAAATTTAGGATCAACAAAGCCTTCTGGTTGACGTACATAAACTTCTTCCTCAATTTTACCATTTAGAAATCCTGATTTCACATCCATCTTATAAAATTTGAAATCTTTTGATGCAGCATAAGCAAGGAATATTCTTACTGCTTCTAACTTAGCCACTTGTGCAAAAGTTTCATCATAATCTATGCCTTCTTATTTACAATAACCTTTTGAAGAAACACCGGACCGAGATCTATCGGTATGGTTTCTGGATGTGAAGGTTAATCTCCTGTTTGATCGTCGATGTGAAGATCTTCGTCCAAAATCACTACAAAATTGAAAACCACCGTTAGTCTCGCCACCGGGAGAGGAGGGGTCCCCTCTGTGACCACACTCCGCATGAGAATAAGTACAATGACTCGTAGAAGATGAAGTGTAAGTAGTGAGGAGTGAATGAATAGCTTGTACCTCAAGTCTTCTATTTATAGTAAGAGATTCAGGTGTCTGGATGAAACGGAAATATAACAGAATCTTTTTCACCGTTAGTGGTTACATCTTCATCCATGCACATGGATTAGGAAATGATCCACTTTTGGGGAAGAGCCACGTGGACAGTGATATGCTTTGGATCTTCATGTAGATTAAGCTGACATCTGAGTGCAAGATAGACGTCCTTGATGTTGCCACGTCAGATTCGGTTATATTCGAATGGGGCTTGCATGATTGCCATTTAATGCTTCTAAAAGATCTAAGGCTGTGGAGCCTTGATCTAATGCCACCTGTATAGTTACTTATAACATAAAAGATTCCTTTAGCTTAGTTGTTTGTTACCTACGCGTGAAGATGTTTGTGCACCAGACTTGAGAGTTTTGATAACTCTCTTACTTCAAGCTAAACTATACCTTTGTGTGGTTCCGCGCAAGGATGTTAAATGAAGTTTAGATGTTTTTGCTCTTTGTCCTTGCGCGAGGTTTAATAAGAACTGCGCTTTCAGGTCAGACTTACCTTTGCGCAAGGTGCACAAGGTTTATCAAGCAACCTGCTGTTTTCAGGTCTGACTTACCGTTGCGCAAGGTTTATCAAGCAACCTGTTGTTTTCAGGTCGGATTTACCATTGCGCAAGCGACCTGCTGTCATTCTGATGGTATGGTATCCTGCGCCGGCGCAGGGTTTTTGGGACCATACCCCTCCAAGTCCCCCAGTCCAGTGTTGCTCCTATGCGTAACTAGCAAGTAGGTGGAGCACTGGACTATGATAAAATCACATATGCGCGTCGTTTACAAAGGGTGTAAGTCGTTACAGACCACTATGATGGGGAAATGAAAGAAAACCTCTGGGTGAAGGAAACCCACTTCTCAGCATAAGGTTTTTGAAATTTGAATTTTCACAAAGCTAGCAGGCTGGTAGGCAAGTTGTTGAGAGAAATCGGGATGAAAGTGACATTGACGGTTGTGTAGCTGGCTGTCAATAGTGTCAGCTACTTTTTCATTAATGAATCGCAAAAAAGTAACAGCCACACGTGCATGGCACCCGTCAAACTCCCACTTTCCCTCCACGTGTCATCTGTGGTTTCATCTGTGGGTGCTTGGGGGCGTCACGTTTCCCCATTGCATTAAATGTGATGAATATAAATACCCGATTCGGCTATTGGAAATTTACCCACTTCCCTATCTTAATATCCAAAATTCTCATCTCCAAAACCCCCTAAATCACTGCTTTGCGTATCAATAAAAAACGATGACCGAAGATAGACCTGAAGGTGCCGCCAGTGAAAGACGACGAGCTTGCTGCCAGTATTAAAATGGTCGGAGAGTAGCTTTCAGAAACTTGTCGCAAGCTTTTGCTTTCCGGAGAAATGGGATGCCCGGTACCCCGCCGAAGGAGACACTGCTGCAAATGCCCCACCAGGCTATATAATCTTGTTTTTTTGATCATTTTGCCGACGGGAACTTTAGTCGCCGGTAACAAAATTTTTCTTGGACGTCCTTGATCATTATAAATTCCACATTTCCGAACTGAATCCCATGGGATGGTTTGGATAAAGCACTTTGAGTTTGTATGTCGGACGATAGATATTCATCCAACCGTAAACTAGTTCTGAGTTTTTTTACCAACTTCACTACTCTTCAGGGTTTTATTCATTCCAACACCGCATTTAAGCAAAGAAAATCCTGCGTACACCGCCCAAATCCTATCATTATTGGAAGCAGAAATTTTTCTATATCAAAGCGGGAGTCATCCGCCTGAAGATGCACTTCTGCGGCGCAGTTGATATTCCTGTGGAGACCATCTCTAAACCCGACCATGAATCGTGGTATCAGGACATTAAAGAGATCCCGACCGTTCAACTACAGGAGAGGGCTTTGATTGCCACAGGAATGAGTTTGCTGTGGAATTCCAATCGCCACGAGAAACCAGTGTACATGGAAGGAGACAAGAGTAAGTCCAATTATTGTGTTAATTCTTCTTGCAAATAATTGCTTAACCATGTGCTTTTTGTAGGGGTTGTGCTGTATATTGCAGCGTATCAAAGAGAGAATGGGCGGATGAAAAATGTTCCGCTAAAGCCGGAAGAACCGACGTGGTATTCTCAGATACTTGGGAATTTCGAGTTCCCTCGAGATGAAGATCTAACAGCTCCTTCATCGGGTAGTGGTAAGTGCTATCTGTTTGTTATCTACACATACTTCAGTTTGCTTAGTGTATGATGTGCAATGATGTAGTTGTGTTGTTGAACCTTGGCATCGGCCCATATTCTATGAAGAAAAGGCGCAGGGCCTAGTGTTCATGCACCCAAAAAACATGTTCTACTTAAGTCGGATCCTCCAAAAGGTACGTGCTCTGTGCCTGACACTTGGGTTGACTATGTAGTGGTGTCTGATTCCTTAGAAGGCCTTGCGCCTATAGGCTTGAGGAAACCCAAACCTAAGCCTCAGGATGTTGCGTAGATAATAACCACGAACCCCGACGACCCAATTGAGTTGGACTCAAGTCCGGAACCATTGAAGAGGAGGACTGAAAAAAGAACTCTTCCGAAAGATGATACCGTTGCGCAACCGCCCAAGAAAATCATGCGAAAGAAAACTTTAGGGAAGCGTGGTAATCTTGATGCTCTTGCAGCAAAATTTTCTCCAGGTAAAACTTTAACCTTTCGTTTGATATTTTATTCTTCTGTTTAACCATTTCGGCGCCTTTGTTACACAAGGAAAGATGAATCCCAATCTTTACACCATCCATTCCTACCGTGCCCGCAAAGACTACACCAATGCCATCACCCACTTATGAAATTGCGCTGGCATAGGGTGCAAGGGGTGGTGATTCGATTGCAAAGGATGCGGAAGCAAGCGTAGGTATTGAGGAGGCAGTTGTGCCGGAAGGAAAATCTGTGGTTGAAGAGGAAACCAAGGAACCACCTGTTGATGATGTACCTGAGTATACCGCTCCCCCAGAAACTCATTCAGTCGAACAAGTGCCAGAGGGCGATGTTGAAGGACTTGGGGAGCTCCCATCTGTCGAAGGGTCCCCAATTCATCCAGATGAAACCCCAGGTGACTATTATTATCGATCCTATTCGGAAAAACGTGTTGCTAATATTCATACACCGGTCGGGAAGTTGAAACAAGGCGAAAAGTTTAGCCACTGGCAAGCGTGCCGTGAGTGGTTTAAGGGTGCTTTTCCGCCAGCGGAGGTGAAAGCGCGGGTGAACAAAGCTGTGAACTAACTTATCGCGCTTATTTACAATTAGCAGCCAGTTCCGCCTCCAATACCCACAAGATAATCCGTGAGTGGCGTAGTAGGCATAAAGATCAAGAAAAACTCGAGGTTGTGAAAAAAAAGATGGCGCTTGAGCAGGCGCAAATGGCCGCGCAAAGACAAGAATTTGAAGTTGAAAAGGCTAAATTCCCTGATGTGCAGAAGACGGAGGAGTGGTCGGTGATGGGGTGGAAAAAGAAATCAGAAACTGCCACTGCCACGCTTGCTAAGGACTGCAAGTTGTGGAAAGAAGCCTGTGAGAGAGACAACAACAAGAAGACATCTCTGTGGAATGAGGTTGTGAGCCTGTGCACTGAAATAGAGCGCTTGACAAAGGAGAAAAAGGAAGCCACAGCTGCTGCAGAAGTGGCTAGATCTCATCGGGAGCGTGGTGAACAGAAGGAGGTAGAAAATTCTACCACTCTAATTTTACAAAATCAAGAGATAGCCAAACTTACATCGTTGTTGCATAATCAGGAGGAGACTAAGGCGGCTCTTGAGGTTACGAAGAAAGATCTCCAAGCGGCCCATATTGAAAAAGCGAGTTGCACCGCCGACACCTAGAGGATCGAGAAAAGATGCGACTCTATGAGGTGGAGATGGGCGCGGACAAAAAGCGTGCCGAGCTTGTGGAGCAGAAGCTTAAAGATTCAGAGGCGGCGCGTGTTATGGCTGAAAGCATGGTTGAGCCGCTAACGAACAATACGCTCTGGATGCAACAACATGGGGTCATGAATGTAAGTCCTGAAATTTTATTATTTTGTTCGACCATTAAGCATGGTTCTTATTCCATTTACTTTGCTTGTACATATTGCAAATTCCATTCTTAATTCGGTGGAGTTAGACAGCGTCATGCCAAGCTGATGGTCACGGCACGCCATGATGGCTATGCGTAGGGTTATGCAGAATGTGGCCATCACGTAATGCGTGCTTTAGATGTAACTTGGGATACTAGCCGCTCTGCGACCCCTGGGGTCAATACTAGTGCTGCCTTTACTAAGGCGAAGCATGAGTATGATCATCTTCAACTACCGGGGATGGATCTAGTGAGTGAGGCGCTGCAACATGATGATTTTATTGAGCGCTTGAAAGACATCTTCCATGACGAATCCACAAAAGTTGAAGAGGCAGAAGAATAGAATGTGAGTTCCTGCCGCATGTTATGTTTAGGATAAGAGAAGGGGATAAACTATCATTTGTTGTAATCCCACATATGTAACCCGTACAACACATATTTGTTTTGGTGATTATGTAACTATGTTGTACTTTTTGACCCGATATAGGCGTGTACTAAATATGAACCCGTTGCATGTGTTTTGAGTTACAATATCTGTGTGAAAATAACTGCTTTGTGTGGGTAAAGCAAATAAAGTTGGTAATAAGCTCATGTATGAGCTAGTCACAACCCCGTCTGCACGCAATGGTTTGCGGCTGACCCTGAGGTAGGTTTTGTTCATGAGACTTGTATTATATCGAAATGTTTTTTCATATACCCAAAGTGGTTTCACGCATTTGAAATAAAAATAAATAAGTAAGCATTGCAATGTAAGTAACGACTTTTTTGTATTAAAGATAAGGCGCATGGCCATGTAGTACAAAGTCGATAAGATTATATAGACCATGAATATTTCTAAGTGGCAATCTTTTGCACCAAAACTGATAAGGCGCAAGGCCGGTGTGTGTAAAGATGCTAAGATTACATATAGCATCGTCTAATTGCTGCGCGTTCCAAGTCCTGGGAACACTTGTTCCATCCAAACGTTTGAGGGTGTAAGCCCTTTTACCTAAGACTTCATGGATCACATATGGGCCTTCCCATTTAGGCGCGAGCTTCCTTGGACGCTCAACTTCAATGCTTCATTATCTCTTAAAACAAAATCTCCAGGAAGAAAAGTACATATGCAGACTCGCGCATTATAATATTTTTCAAGCTTTGATTTGTATTTGGCCTCATTCATGGCGGCATTTTCACGTCTCAGTTCCATAAACAAGGCTAAACAGTGTTTCCCCTCTGCTAGTTTTTGGCATAGTCCGATGAGCCCAAAGGATACTTGCTAACTCATCAACCCAACCTCTCCGTGCGGTTCCGAATCTTGCCTTGATTCCTTCAACCATATTTTTGTTGATACTCTCAACATGGCCATTGCCTTGAGGATGCGCAACCGAAGTAAACATATGCTCGATATGCATCTCGGTCATCGATCGTTGTAAATTTTCGGAGGCAAAATTGGGGCCATTATCACTGACAATGCGCATAGGTAGACCAAAATGGCAGATAATGTGTTCCCAAATAAATTTACGAATTACCGTTGCAGTGGTTGACGCGAGTGGCTTGGCCTCTACCCACTTGGTGAAATAATCAATGGCTCTGATTATAAACTTTATAGCACAAGGGGCATCGGGAAAAGGTCCCACCATGTCAATTGCCCATTGCTGAAAAGGCCACGCTGTTGTCGCTGGGATTAACGGATTTTTGGGGTGCAATGTTTTGGGAGTGTGTCGTTGACATGATGCGCACTTCCTCAATGTCTCGACCGCGTCTAAATGCATGCCTGGCCAATAATACCCAGCATTCATGATTTTTTCTACTACCATGCAGGGGCCAGCATGAATTCCACATAACCGTTCGTGAATCTCGTGAATCAAGTACTACGCATCTTGAGGGTCAACACAGCAAAGGAGTGGTCCAAGATAGGACTTCCGAAAAAGTATTCCATCTGCCATTTCGTAATTTAGCGCTTTGTTTTGGACTTTCCTCGCCTCCGCTTTGTTCTCTGGGAGCACGCCGGATTGTAAGAACATGATGATTGGAGACATCCAAGAGGGATTGCCCATTTCTACCACATTGACGTGACGTGACGTAACGGCACAGAAGGGTTTTTCAGCACTTCGATGCGCACTTCTTTCGCGAGGTGCTTGAAACTGGTTGCCGCCAAGTTGCTAAGCGCATCCACATGTTTGTTTTCACTACGATTGATGTGGATCACTTTAAAAGTGTAATATTTGCTAATCAAAGGTTGTGCTTGTTCAAGATACAGGCCATTGTCTCGCATTTCGCATCATAAAAGCCATTGATTTGCCCGGCTACCAAAAGGGAATCGACGTGTGCCTCCAGATTCTTAGCACCCATTTTGATTGCTAAACGAAGGCCCGCGTGAAACGCTTCATATTTAGCTTCATTGTTGGTGCTCTTGAAATTCAACCTGATGGCGTAAGTAAATTCATGATTATCGGGGCTGATTAAATGAAGACCAGCCCTATGCCGTCATCATTGGACGTGTTATCGGTGTGTAGGGTCCATACGCTGTCGTCCATGATAGGTAATGGATTTTGAACATCCTCACACTCTTGCGCCTTGTTGCTTGGAACCTCGGTGATAAAGTTGGCTAATATTTTGCCCTTGATGGCTGGTCGCGGTTTATAAACAATATTGTGCCCGCCCAATTCGGTTGCCCACTTTGCTAACCGACCGAAGACGCCAGGTTTAGATAAGACTTGACCCAAATGGTAGTTTGTAAGAACTGTGATCACATGGCCAGAGAAATAGCTGTGCAACCAACGTGATGCATGGACCAATGCTAACACAAGTTTTTCCATCATCGAGTATGTGTTTCTGGTTCGGTTAACATTTTGCTGACGTAATAAATCGGAGTTTGAACCCCTGCGCGCTCCACTAGCAAGACTGCATCAACTGCGATGTCAAAAGCGGAAAGATACAAAATCAATGGTTCATCTTTTTGTGGAGCGGTGAGAGTAGGTAAGTGAATCAAACATTCTTTCATTTGCTGAAAAGCTCTCTCTTCATTTGTAGCCCAATGGAAGTTGTTCTGTTTTTACATAATTTCGTAAGGTACAAATGAAAGGAAAGGATTTTATCACGTGATTCGCAGGAATCGGTTCAGCACAGCTAGTCGACCGGCCAATCGTTGCATTTCTTTAATGGTTGACGGTGAAGGCATACGCTGGATTGCTTCGACTTTCTCTGGGTTGACCTTAAAGCCATCTCGTATAACAATAAAACCCAAGAATTTCCCTTCTTCCATCCCGAATAAACATTTTTCGGGATTCAATTTCAGGTTAACCTTGCGCATGGATGCGAAAGTTTTCCGAATATTTGTCAACATCATTTGTTCATCTGGACTCATGATGACAAGGTCATCAATGTATACTTCAACAGTCACGCCTATGTCATCACCAAAGACGTGATCCATTAAGTGTTGATAAGTAGCTCCCGCATTGCGCAACCTAAAGGCATTTTTGTATAACAAAAGATCATTTTGTCCGTGCGGAACGCCGTTTTATCCTCGTCTTCTTTTTTCATTTGGATCTAATGATAACCCTTGTAGCAATCCAGGAAACATTTACAACGAAAAGAAGCTAGAGAGTGCCCTTTCTTATCGATCTCTAGTAAAGAGTAATGGTCTTTCGGGCACGCAATGTTCAAATCTTTGAAATCAACACACATGCACCATGCACCGTTATGTTTTTTGGACTATAACTAGATTACTACCCAAGTTTGATAGAGCACCTCTCTCAGAATACCAGCTTGGAGAAGCTCAGAAACTTGTTCATTCATTGTGCGAGTTTTCTCTATACCAAAACTGCGCTTTTTCTGCACAACTAGTTCCACAGATGGAAACGTCTATAGTGCATGCTCCGCCATGTCCTTGGGTACCCCTATCATGTCCGCTGGTGACCAAGAAAAAATATCCATATTGCGAAATAGAAGTTGTTTAAGTTGCGCCCTGACTGCGGGGGTCATGGCGAGACCTAATAACACCGTTTGCTCTGGGTACTTGTTGTTATTCACCCATTTTTCTGGTTCACCAACTGGAGATGGCTACACAACTTTCACCGGTGGTTCCTCCTCTATGGTCATAACTTCTTTCCTTTAATACATAATCGCCACACCAGTTTTAGTTGGAAAACCATATACGGCATGAGGAGTCGAAGTAATCATATTGAAATTCCTTTGTGCGCGACGGTCGAGTAATACGTCATGACGAGATGTTGACCATAAAATTGACAATAACCATGCACGAATGTCTCCCATCTGAAAGAGTGACCGAGAAAGAGATCTGCCCGAGAGGAAAAACGGCTTCATTACAAAAACCAGTTAATGGGAAATCAACTGGTTCTAAGCACGCCTTATCCTCTGGGTCTAGCTGCTTAAAACACTGCTCATAAATGATATCCATAGAACTCCTGGATCAATAAACATATAATCGGTGCGATAATGGCCAAAAATGCAAGTTATCACTGCCGGTTTTTCTTCTTGAGGACCCACCCGGAACTATGGGAAAAATACTTGTTGCTCGCACCAATGTGTCGTAAAACCTTTTTGATGACAATGCTTCCGCGCTGGGCCACCTTTCACCATATTAACAAAAGCTTGCTTCATCTTCTTATTACTCGTGCCTTCGTCACTGCGAGTAATCTGACGAACCTCTTTGAGCACGTTTTGAAGCAGATTTTTGACATTTTTAATATTTTGTTTTTGTTCCCTATTCTACTTAGAAGGTTTTTACGTTGAATATTCACATTTTTAGCAGATTGTAGAACAGTTTCTTAAAATATTTCTTTTAGTTTAAAAAATATTTTGTTTTTATCATGGGTATCATTATCACAATCTTTAATTTTGAAATTGTCATAATTTGCGACATTGTCATTTATTGGATTTTCAACTAAAGAAATATTTTTTTTATTGATCAGTTTTGGAACTATATGATCTAGCAATAACGAAGAAGTGACAAAACCTTTCAATTTCTTTTCTAAATTTTCAATTTTATTTTTAGCAATCTCAACATATTTTTTAAGTTGAGTTATTTTTTCAAGATTTGAATTTATTTCTTTTTGTTTTTCAAAAATATTGACATTTAAACTCGTTTTTCATTTTCTAAAATTTATATTTGATTTTGAAATTCGTTTTCATGTTTTTTTTTAAATTTTTTTGTCACAATTTGGACAAACTAATTCAGAACTTGAAGACTCATTTGTAGATATGATTGACTCTTTGACTCTCTCTATCCTCTTCTTCCATTTTGTTATCCGTTCATGTTGTTTTGCGCTTTTAAGAAACTCATATATACTAACTTCAGACAATCAGAATATTTCTTCAATATGAACACAAAATCATCCCACTCTGATGGTAACAAATCTGCAAACTTTACGATCATCTAAGTACCTGAAATCTGGATACCAAACTCTTTCATGTTATATATTAAATCTTGATACTCTTCCGTCATCCTTATAATTGATGCATTTTGTGGAGTAGTGAAATTTTCAAACTAATTTTTAACATGTGCCTTTCATTTGAATAACTCCTCATTAAAATTTTTTTTTTCTTTTAAACCCGAGTAGTCAAACTCGAAAATTTTGTAGATTAAAATCAAACTTGAATTTTGTTTCAGAACTCAAAACCATTTTTCAAATTTTAAACAGATTTCACATGCCACTTTTGTATTTATCTAGTTTTTTTTAGTTTTTAAATTGGGTCACCTCAAATTTGTTTTGCAAATTCTTATTTTAATCTTAGTATTTCCAAGAAAAACACTGTTGTCACTTCTTCTATCTCATATTCCTAGGCCCTATAATATGTCTGATTATATCAATATTATGTTTCCTAGAATTATTCCCAAAAACCTTAAAAAATTATTAGCACTGCAACCCAAAAACAAAAACAAATCTGTTGACACCAATAGTTACTTATATATATATATTATCAAAAGTTAAAACTATAAATGCTTAACTTGACATATCATCCATCATATTAAGTCTGTTTTATTTTTTTCTCTCGTTGATTACTTCAATATTAGATCAACAAGAAAATCTCCATCTGAGGCTTAGATGCTGTACGGGAAGGTTTTCGACACAGGGTCTGTGATTTTATGGAGCATATGTTTAAAAAAATTTGATATATGTGTTAAATCTTTTTAAATAGTAAACCCTTACAATTACAAGTAAGATTCATTTACAAATAATTTTTTTATGGTTTATAAATTAGCCCACTAGTTTTATTTGAGTCCATTACTAATCGAAAACAAAGTCTAAGATGATATAAACCATGAAAAGTTGATCCACCAATTTGCTATGAAGAATGCAAGGAGGCTGTACGAATTATTGTTTAGCTATTAGCTTATTAGTTATTACGTTATGTAACTCATTCGAATACTATAATTTTCTCATTTTTCGTAATTGTATTATTTAAAGTACTACATTTTGTTATTTTCGTAATTATATTGTTTATCGTTAAGGCATAAGGACACATTTTTCAAGCTCGAACAACGTATATGAATTCTCTCAGAGACGCCACTGAAAATCTTTATCTTCTTTTAACAATATCCACAACTCATAACCTCTTGTAGTTCGAACAAAAACAATGAATTCGTTTCACTCTAGTTTTGTGTTTCAACAAGCGACCATCATCAACAAATTATTAGTCATTTCAGAACCGATCAGATCTCATCTTCTTCTTTGTTTATGTTCAAATCAGTAAACCTGCAACAACCTAATAACACTATCTCAAATACAACTATCAACTATTCTAACCGATTCACTTCTCAATTTCTTTAAGCAATGAGCAACAAAACACATCAGATTCAGATCTAGAATTCACAAATAACAACAACTTCGAATTAAATTTTATACCTTTTTTTTATGAAAATATCATTTTTTTTCTTTTAACACAAACTGAAATCGATGTATTACGTCTGCAAATTTTAAAATCTCAACCGAAAATCATCAAACCAGTTCAAAACTTATGAAACTTCAAACGAAATTCATCGAAACAGATGGAAATCAATCAGAATGTTCAAAAATTTGATCCGAAACTAATCGAAATTCTTTAGAACATGTACGAACACATCAAAAATTGACTGGATTCGATCCGATTTCACCAAAAATCAACCAAAAACAGTCCGTAATTCATCGAAAACACATCAAAACAGTTTGACATACACATACGATTTACCAATCAATTGAAATTTTCCGAAAATCAACCGAAAAATCTTGAAATTTTCACCGAAATGATCCGAAACTCGTCCGATTCGATCCACGATTACACGCCGAGCAACCGTAGCTCAATACCACTTGAAGGTACGGAACGGTTCACCGAAGAATACAAACTCTGCTCTAAATCCGGTTTAACGTGCGGAATCCTTAAACCGAACCGTAATCATATACACGATACATAAATATAATCGTTTCACGTATCAATCGACAACCACTGGACAGAGTTTCGACGTCTACGTTACAAAATCTCCTAATCTAGATCGAATGTTCTTGATGAGTGTTGTTGATGATGAAGCTTGTGCGGAGTGTTACTTGTGCGATCTGTGCCAAGTTGATATTTATAGGACATGCATGCAATTCGTACAAAGTGCACAGCATCCATGCGAAGTGAAGTTCATGCAGATCGTATGAAGTGGATCTTACTTTCTGATTTCTCAATTTGCATGATCATATGATGATGTCATACATGTGTAATGATGAGGTAATACTTGTGATGTAATCACATTAATGTGATGACATCATTCCTAATCATGCCCGCTTTCTTCGTATCACGTCGTATCGAATCCTAACGTATTCTAACGCTATCTAGCAAAACCTCTATCCAGCATTTTACAGACTTAAGACACTTGATATTTCACGTACAAATAAATTTCTATCTATTGCCACACAAATAGTGCACTAACAAGATTCCTTTGTTTGTAAGTAACTTCTCAAGTTTTGAATTTTTAAATTCTGTTATATTGTCAGATCTAATCCTTCTAACATATATTTTTAAAAGATTTTCAACTTTTCTGATTAAATTTATGATCAGATCTGGTGTTTCACTTTTGTTTCTCAAAAATTCAACTCAAGATTGTATTTCAGACCCTCTACATAAGCTACTTTTTTAATAGTCAAAATCCATATTTAATACAACCATAACCTAACGTTCTCTCCTTTACTCCATTTTCAAAATTTACTAATTACCCAGCTTAGATACAAAATTGCTGAGCAAGTTACTGTCCCGATCATGTGCTTGGAGCTTCCTGAATCGCAGTGCCAGATCTACTACATATGATGGTCCTGAAATGGTAAAGTTAGAGAATTTTTGGTATCCAACTTGCTTGGGTACTTTTGCTAATGAGAGTCTATTTGAAATATCTACTTTGGATGAGTAATTTTCACTAGAATTTTGTTAAATGTTGAGCCATTAATTGATGGTTTGATTTTTTTTTTGGAGATGTTGTTGAATTAGCTTAAGTATTTCAACACACATACAATCTTCTTCGGCATAAATTTTTGGCTCAGTTGACTGTGATGGAGATAAAAGATTTTTGAAATCTTGCATTAATTATTTTTGAATTTTCTAAAAATGTTTGCTTTATTCATGCTTCTTTCCTTTTGTGTTACATTTTGATGGTAGAAAAAGGTTGTCAGAGCTCATTGATTTACATGATTCAGCATCAGATTCTGATGTTATTTTATCAGAATCCTGATCAACAACTTTGACAAAGGTGGTGGGATTTTTTATTCTAGTATTTACATATCCAAGTCCTTCACCTCTATTCTTTGGTGTTTTTCAATAAAGTTTATAAAATTTTTTGCTTGCTAAAAACCTTTTACATTAATTCTTTATCATGAATTCTTTTATGCAAATCTTTTCTTTCATTTTCATAGAATTTAATTTTAGCTTGCTTGTTTAGATCTTCCTCAATGAGTAACTGGTTTTCAAGTATTACTTTATTCAACAAATTGTTTTCTGTAATTACAAAATCTGTTCTCCAAATTTTGTTTTTCTTGTAAGTTCACAAAATCTGTCATAAGCTTGTATAATTGTTGTTCAAGGTCTAAGTTGTTTGAGCTTACATTGCGTTTTGAGATTTCAAATTCTGCATCAGAAAGTTTTGCCATGATACAGAAATTGGCCATTTCTTCTTCTTCATTAGAAGAGTCATCAGTTAGCCAAGTATCAGTCCCTACAATTAGACTGACTTGTTGCTGCTTTTTGGCTTCCTCAAACTTTTTCTCATAGTAAGCAACATCTTTCAGTTTCTTGTTTTGCATTCTGATGCATAATATACTTTTTGCTTACATTTGTAACACACAACCTCTACTTTTGCTTTGTCTTTTGATTTCTCTTCCATCCTCCACTTATCACTTTTCTGGTATTTATGACTTCCACCTCTTATCTTCTGCTCAAATGTCTTGGTGAGCAATGCAATTGGTTCAGTAAATGCAGAAAAATGTGATGAGGTATCAGAATTTTCCATATTTTGGCAATAAGAGGTTTATGGATCAGAATTAATTATTCTTTGAGAGTTTGAAATGAGATCAATGGGTCCCCCTCCCTTTGGTTTGAGTTTTCATATATTTCTTCTTCCACTAGAAACAAGAATGCTGTAAAGGTCATGTAGATTCATGTTTCCCAACTCTAGAGTGGAGGCCAAAGTCATTGCCAAACTTATCCATTCTCTTGGTAGAGTATCTAGGAAATGTAAGTTTCTTTCATCCTTTAATTCCTCAATACCAATTTTTTAGATCATTTAAAAGTTTTGCAAATCTGTAATAGGTTTTACAAAGATTTTCATTTGGAAGACTTTTAAATCTCATAAGTGGAGAAACACTTTGTACTTCGGTTTATCTTCATTCTCTCTCTTCTTTCACAAAGATTTTCCAACTGATTTCATATCTCTTTAGAAGAAGCACATACATCTACTTGAGAGAATATGTCGTTAGGAAGTGCCATAATCAAAAGTGATTTGGCCCTTTCATCAGCTTCCACCTTTTCCTTACCCTCTTTGCTAAAAAAATATTCACCTTTTAGAGCCCAAGTGGCAGGTAATTCTGATGTTTGCTAGTTGTTGGAACACCTAGTATTTCAAACATTGGTATATGTGGGTCGCTCTCAATAGATTGAAACAAAGCTTGATCATGTCCATTTAGGAAATTGATCATCCTGATTTTCTGTTGGGGTACTCCTCTCTAACCAAGGTCGGAGGATTTGACATAGACCCAATATTGAAAGCATTGTTCCATATTTGAAAGTTTGCAATATTTAGATAAAATGGAAGTTTAAAGAAAATGAGTGATTGATTGTTTGAAAAAGTTTATTCAATCTGCTCTTATACCAATTGTTGATCCCAAAAAAATAATGCTCTTTTTAACTTAATATGGCAAGTGATTTCAACAAGTATGAAAATAATGTGCGGTAATAGAAATCAAACTTTCAAGAAACACAACTACTGAATTTTCATGTTTATATCACTTTGAAATAAAATGGTTTACAAGGTGATTGTGAGGTTACTGACTATTACAAATGAATACTTTGATAATTCTGTGGTGAAAGGGTAATGGAGTTTTGTTTTATGTATTAAATGCTTGGCTTAACCTCATTATACTTCGGAATTTTACTCTCTATTTATAGAGAATCTTTAGCTTGAATAAATATTTGTTTATTCATGCACTTACCTAACATAAAGTAGCTTTTTGGCATATTCATTGGAAAGTATCAAGGTCAACTTGCTACTTTGCAAATATGGTAGAGTCTTATCTTTTAGACAAGTTGGCTCATCAGAAATTCTAATAACCAACCCTATCAGAAAATCTGCTGAACGGGTCATCAAAAATAGAGTTTACCAATTCTGATGATATTCATCAGAAATATCATTAGATCCATCAAATTGGTCCTTTCTGATTGTCTTCATTCAATTGTGATCTGTTTCTGATGAATGTTGAAGATGTATTTTCTTTTCTTCTTTTAACCTAATTGTCTTTTGTCTTCTTTCTGTTTGACCTTCATGACTTTATCTTCACCATATGATTAGATTGATCACATTTTTATTCAATACTTATAAAAAGTTTCCTAACACTATTAACCAATACCGAGATGCTAGTAGGGAAGATAACGCTACACTTTCAATGCTCAAAGCGACGGTCATGGATAAACAAATGGCAATAAATATTCACATTGACAGGATCGCTAAATTAAAAAGTGAGCTAGAAACTATTAGGATTGAATCGAAACGACTTAATAAGTTGCTGATAAGTTATTCAACAACATCTTATGTGAATGATCACATTCTTCCTAAACCAATAGACCAAATGCCTATTCCGAGCGAAAAGAGACGGAAGCCGAGAAAGAATTTATTTAGACGCTAAAGTTTAATGTTGTAAAGTTTTGAAGACTGAAGTCCGATCAAGACTGCAGCAACATCCAAGGGTCGTTAATATATGAGAATCTGTTGGATAACAACTCGGGTTTGGGTTATGTTCTAGAAGCTTGGATCAAAACCTTGTTTCTTTTCATTCTTTCTCCTCCTTCACAAACTTTTTTCCAACTAATCCCATATCTCTTTAGCAGATGCACATGCATCTACTTGAGATAATATGTCATTTGGAAGTGCCATAATCAAAAGCGATTTGGCCCTTTCATCGTCTTCCACCTTTTCCTTATCCTTTTTGCTCCAATTTCTTTCTTTTTTTGGAAGCCCCAGAGGCAGGTATTTCTGGTGTTTGCTCAGTTGTTGGAACAACTAGTATTTCAATAGTGGGTATATGTGGACCACTCTAATTAGATTGAAACAGAGCTTGATCATGTCCATTTAGGAAATTGATCATCCGATTCTCCATTGGGGGTACTCCTCGCTGACCAAAGTCGGAGGCTTTGACATAGACCCAATATTGAAATCGTTGTTCCATGTTTGAAAGTTTGCCATATTTAGTTAAATAGTAGTTAAGAAAAATGAGCAATTGATCATTTGAAATAGTTTATTCAATCTGCTCTGATACCAATTGTTGATCCCAAATAACAATGCTCCTTAACTAAATGTGGCAAGTGATTTCAACAAGTATAAAAATTACGGAAATGGAAATCAAACTTTCAAGAAACACAACTACAAAATTTTCAAGTTTATAACGCTTTGAGAAACAATGTTTACAAGGTAATTGTGTGGTTATTGGCTAGTACAAACGAACACTTTAAGAATTTTGTAATGAAGGGTAATGGAGTTTTTGTTGTTTGTAATGAATGCTTGGCTTAACTTATTATCCTTTGGTGGTGACTTCTCTATTTATAGAAGTCTTTGACATGAATAAATATTTGTTTATTCATGCACTTGCTCTGCATAAAGTAGATTTTTGACATATTCATTGAATCCGTCAAGGTCAACTTGCTACTTTACAAATGTGGTAGAGCCTTATCTCTTAGACAAGTTGGTTCATAAGAAATTCTAATAACCAACCTATTAGAAAATCTGTTGAACAGATCATCAAATTTTTTGATGATCAGAGATTACTACATTCTAATGATAATCATCAGACTTATTAGATTGGCCTTTTCTGATCGTCTTCATTCAATTGTGATTAACTTCTGATAAATGTTGAAGATGTATCTTCCTTTCTTCTTTTGTCATGTTTATCTTTTATCTTCCTTCTGATTGATCTTCTTGACTTTATCTTCAGCACATGATCAGATTGATCATATTTTTCTTCAATACTTACAAAAGTTTCCTAACAGTACGTATCAACACAATTCAATGTTGTACCATTCGCTCCATCAGTGACATAGGTAATCCATACCGATTTACCACATAACAAAGTTGTCAGCGAGGGAGTAATAATTTTTCATCCGATGTATTCATCAAAACTGAATTTATGTACAGGCGAAAGATTACCTTCTTTGAACATTGTCTTGTACCATCCTCTTGCTTCAATCCAGTCATTAATGATTTCTTCTATCTTTTTCCTTAGCACCTCCTTGTCATGTCCTTTTGCTTTGAGTGGCTTCTATTTCTTGTTCATGAAATCGTTTATGTATTTGAGAGTCTGATTCGAGTACTTACATATTTCAACAACTTTGAAGAGAGCCTTCTTTTCTTCAAGGTCCCCAAAAATAACATTATAACTCTAGTTTTCAAAGATAACACATGTTCTAGCTTCTTTTGCAGTTCAGCTGGAATGGTTGTATTAGGAGGGGCGAACACTTTTCTGCTGTTCACATGGTCAAAATTGATGCAGAGATCAAAATCTATTAATGTTATCCTCTTGAACAGTTTTACTCCAGCTTTTGAGAGGCTGTGAAGGGCTCTTCTTATAAACCTTGTATTTCCCTTTTCTTGATCATAAGTCTTTTTCAGCATGGTTAGGTCTATTGGGTGGAGCCTATCTACTAAATCACCATCTGTGATTACCTCTTCATTACCGCTCTTTCTGAGCAAAGTGTACTTGTTCTGCGCATGGATTCCTATCACTACATCTAGTGTGACTAGCGGGTCCACTTTGAATACTCTCACTATCGGATTGGTTTGAACCCTGTGAATGATACTTTAACCTATCTGAAGTATTTCTAGACTCATATCCCTGCTCATGGGGCTTAGTGGTCTCTCTTTTTTATCTTGCTCAGACCAGTAGAACTCTTTGAGATAATATTCTGGAAACATCTTGTCTTCTCTTGCAATTTCTTGTACTAAGATGACTTTTCCTTCTGAGTCCTTCATTTCCACAATCTTTGGTCTCTTTGAGGAAGTTGCAGAATCTAGCCATTTCCTTTCCTTGATAAGTTCAGGGATTCACTAAAAGCTTTTTCACCTGATGAGTTTCTTCTTGGTGGTACCTGCTAATTTTCTTTATCCTTTGAAGAACCACTACTCAAATTAGATATGACAAGAGGAGAGGTTTCAAACCTTTCAAGAATCTCATACTTTGATACAGGTGGTGGGGGCCTATTGGTGTAGGCCCGGATTCACTGAATGGAGTGATTGGTTTAGGCTGTGCTGTTCGGATGATCTTTGGTACTTCCAAGTGTGAAGCTTCTTTGGGAATGGGGGTTCTTAACTCATGAATTTTGACATTTGCCAATCTAGCAACATTGTAATGCATTCTTTTCATCAATGATTGTACATCACTCATGAGTTAAGCATTTTTCATTTTTGCTTCATGCACTTTCTCAAAATTTGTTTTGATTTATTCTTTCTATGCTGCCCATTCTTCTACTAGCTTTTCAAGAGCATCTGCAAGACTGTTGTTGCTTGCTCTTAAGCTTCCAATCTCTTTTAGAATCCTACCAGAATTTGGTGTTTCACATGCTTCAACAGCTTCCTTCATCTGTGTCTTGATGCTTTCCATTTCTTTAAACATCTTCTTGAATTCTACTATGAATTTGTTGCTTTCTGATGAACTTTCTGGTGGCTGCTGCTGCTTCTTAGAGTTCAGTATTCTTTTCTGTTTGAGTTCTGATTGCTTCTACTAAATCTGATAAGACTTTTATATCAGATTTTTGGCTTCTTAGTTCTTCTAGCAACATATCTAGTTTAGCTTCCACTGGTGACTTTGTTTCCTTAGTTGAAGTGTCTACTACAACTTTTATGACATTGTTCAGCACTTTGTCAAGCTGTTCTTTTGAGATGAGTGGTGTTTCAGTGGGTGAGGGTGGAACAACAAATATTCCTACTACCAAACCAGCAAAAGACACACTTACTGCTGTTACTAAAGGGTTAGATTGATCATAAGAACAATCAGAAACACCTTCACCAGATTTGTGAAACTCATTCACATCTGGAATTTCCTCACTTCCTTGAATCATTCTAGTGAATGATCCTCCATGAGTCTTGAGAAAATCCTATTTTCCTCTGCCAGGTTTCCTTGATCCGTAGACTGATCTCCAGCTATTTCTATCTCAATCTCCTACTCACCAATTGATTTGGAGTCAAGATGTATCGGACTAGTAATCTCTTCATTGATTGCATCAGTCTCTCTATGAACAATTCTATAAGCCACCTGAACAGATTCTTCAGAATTAGAATCTTTTTGAGTTTCTTGCAATAAGTAAAGAGGGATTGATTTGAGAACCTGATTCTGCTACATGATGCACAGCCATTTCTTGATTCAGTTGCACTTGCTCATCTATTTCCACTGCATCTGGTTAAATTCTGATGTTATGTTGTTGTTCCTCCTCTTCTTCATCAGTTTCTAGTGCCACAGACCTTTGATCATCATCATCATCTAGTGAAGGACTGCTGTGAAATACTTCTACAAGATCTTCCTCTCTGTTCAAAATATCTTCACGTATCTTTATGTATGGTGAATCTTCTACTATCAGACATAGCATACTTTCTGGCATAATTGGTATATCTTTATTAGAAGTCCAGTCTTGTGTTGCACACCAGGGTTTCATGATCGGTGACTTCTAGATATTTTCAGATACAGGTAATTCTACATTCATTTCTTCAAAGGTGTCAGCAATTATTATGATTGACCAGGATCTTGGATGAGGTAGATGGGATGTAATTCTTCCAAACTTAGTAAAAACTAATCTCTTCATCAGATTGAAGATCTCTGTTCCATAATCAATATTGAACCCAGTAATGAGTCCATACATGATTGTGAGAATGGATTGATTTATGTCACAGAACTATTGTTTCATCAGATTGAACACCCCCACTGCGTAAAACAACGAACCGTGGTAGAAACGTCAGGGATTCATGTCACAGAACTATTGTTTCACAACTCATGGAATTTAAAATTTTGTTTTATTAAGTTAAATGTTTACATTGTCTTGGAAAAAACAAAAATAACACATAAACAAATTGTCTTTCATGTTTTAAGTCACTAAGGCCCGCATCCGTTCCTACGTGAAGCATGCGTCATATTATCAAGCATTGACTCCTGAAACATATGTGAAAGGAGAGTCAGCATAAAAATGCCGTCGAGTACATAGGTTTTGTGAGTGTGTCAAATTTGTGGCCTTGTATACATATTGCAACACCTCGTCCGACTACAATGAGTCGTTAAGTGAAATCCTCGTATCAAAAAAGTTTGTTATTACATACAATTAACCTACTAAAACAAGTTGTTACAGTTGTGAAATCCTGATAGCCATGAATCTTGACCAAAATGTTTCTTTTGTAAAAACCTTGTAATAGATTGATTCAAAATAAAACTTCGAATGGTTTATATCTTTAAGTGAAAATCATTGCGTGACATTGTTCAAAACCATTTGTTCGTGTTATAAACCATTTTTCCATGTTATAAACCATTCGTCCGTGTTATAAATCAATCGTCCGTGTCATAAACCAATTGTCCATGTCATAAATGAATCGTCCGTATTTTTAATTTTGAAAATTTTGATCGTTCTTTAAATAACACATTCAAACCTGTGTTGACTATACCACCAAAGGTATCTTTAATAGACCACCAAAGGGTCTCTTTAACTAGACTAACAAATCAACAAATGATTTGTTAATTAGAAACAGTTTCTGTCATTACCCAAACTTCCACAAAATCCAGTGAACAGTCCGATAATGGGATTGTCAGTCCTATGGAACCATAACATACTACTAGTCGGCTCGGCCAAAGCTAATGAATGTGATTCGTGTTATGGATAACGCATCAACAAGTTGTTCACATTATTGAAATCATATTGTTTTATATATAAATCATAGACATTGTTTTTTTGAAAACTTAAAAATGATTTAGCACATATGATCGACGGAACAAACAAAGCTCAAATATTTTCAAAACATAAAAGTGGGAAACTATGTACTCACTTGGGATTGCAAAAGTATTCTTGATCGACGGAACAAACAAAGCTCAAACGTGTCCTAATGTGTCCAACAAATATGTTAGCGTGTCGGGAACACAAACGGGGGATCGGATAGAATGAAGTCTTATAAACCAAACGAGTGTTAGAACTCATGTGATATGGTTTAACAAACTTAACATTCTAATTTGGAAAGTATCCTAGGTGCTTTTGACCCATTATGACTCGTAGTTTACCTACTTTAACGGGTCATTAGCGTAAACGCGTGATCGGATGGCTAAACATGTCCTATGATAAGTCTTAAATGCCTAAACATGTATGAAAATCTATAACATCAGTTTATATGTAAAAAATTGGTTACATGAGTTTAAAATGGATTTATTGCAAAAGAGCATTTTGGTCATTTTTTAAGAACATAGAAGTAACTTATCATAACAGTAACCAAACGACGTGGCCACAAGGTATAACCTTCATAGGTTATTACCTATACAACTATGGTCACAAATATCTGTTTGGTCGGATCCTAAGATCGACCAAACGAGTCGGATTTGAAAGTTGGCATTTTGATACCCAAAAATAGTTTCCTCGCAAAATGCATATAATGCGCATTTTTTACCGAAACTTTGACTCGTACTTTAACTAGTAACATGGCAATCAGAAGGTGAAATCGTTAGGGACTATAACCTTCGTGATTACGATCATGTTGTAAAGTTCAATTGAACTTTGACTTGACCAAATATAGTCAGAACCAAAAGTCAATCAGGAAGCCAAACTGTTCCACTTTTAGCTCAAAATAGCTAAAATAATGAAAGAACTAGGAAGAGTACTTACTCGTGTTGAAGAACACTTTCGGAACTCAAGATAGGAGGCTTCTAAAGGCTGAAACAAGCTCCAAGAAGGATAGAAAGAAGAACTTTACACTTTACTTTGAAGTATTTTGAAGTGGTGTGAAAAAAAATGGAAGAATCATGGGGTATTTATAGTATTTTAGGATCAAGGAGGTGATGACAAGTGTCCTCAAGTGTGGATTAGTGTCCTAACATGTTTCAATACCAAAAATAAGTGTGGCAAAATGAGTGCTAGGTGTAAAAAATTGAAGAAAGGTGGCAAACTTGGTGAAGAAGCGAAAATCTTTATTATTTTTTGACATTTTTAGCCCATGGACTTGTATTTTCACTTGTTTGCCATTTTTAACCCTTATAACCTAATATTAGGTTATATAAAGGTGTTAAGACATGCATAACTTGGAATATGCCGAAAATGTCATGCTTTGTTGATCGTTGTACGTTACGTTCGCTAAAATGCAAACGCTTTGACGAACATAATGATCGAAATTGTGCAACGATTGATATTTTTGCATTCTCATCAATAAAATACAAGATTTTATTGAATACAAAAATATTTAGATTTGATACACATGGTTCGTATCTTGAATACGAACCAACAGACTTTTGCAGTTTAACGAAAATAGTCCCTGGACTTGTATAAGCGTGTTTTTATCATATCTAACCCTTCAAAACATATATCTAAGTTATGTAAAAGGGTTTTAGGGTATGTGTAGCTTATGTCCTTGTTTCGAGTGTATGTCGTGTTAAACTGATTGCATTTAAGTGTCAGTTAACGAATTACTTCCACAAAAATTTGTTGAGGGTTCGAAATCGTGCAAGAAATTGAAATTGTGCAAATGTCTTAGATAATTATACAAATTCCGGAAATAAAACACAGGGTTTCATTCAATACAAAAATGATTGAGAAGGCACAAATATCACAGTCTCCCCTACTTTTGGAAATTTCATCCCAAAATTTAAGTAGAGGAAACCTTGTGAAAACATATGTGAATATTTCGCTTTCATCTGATCCTCTAGTTCCCAAGTAAATTCTAGGCCATGTTTGGATTCCCATTAAACTTTAACTATCGACATACGTCTACGTAAGTTTCTTGATATCACGGTCCAATATCTCCATAGGTTTCTCGAAAAGTGCATAGTGCATCAACGTGAATTTCATCGAGGGGAATGTGGAGGTTTGTACCGGCTAAACACTTTTTCAAATTGAACACGTGGAATGTTGGGTGAATATTCCTAAGTTTAGGAGGTGGCTCAGTCAGTAGGCCACCGTTCTGATTCTCTCAACGATCTTGAATGGTCCAATATATCGTGGTGCACGTATTCCTTTATTTCCAAATCTAATCACACCTTTCCAAGGGGATACCTTTACAAGGACGTGATCACCAACTTGGAATTCCAAGGGCTTGCATCGTTTATCCGCATAACTCTTTTGACGGCTTCTAGCTGTCAGAAGGTTATCACGAACTTTCTTGACTTTGTCTGTTATGTCATGAATGAGTTCAGGTCCAGTGAGCTGAGCTTCACTGACCTCATTCCAGCAAACAGATGAACGACATTTTCGACCGTATAGAGCTTCGAAAGGCGCCATATTGATGCTGGCTGTGATAACTATTGTTGTAGGAGAATTCGACCAATGGTAGATACGAACCCAAACTACCACCAAAGTTGATCACACATGCTCTAAGCATATCCTCCAGTGTTTCAATTGTCCATCCGTTTGAGGATGATAAGCAGTGCTCAGATTGAGTTTGGTTCCCATGGCAGATTGCATGGTCTTCCAAAAGTGAGATGAGAATCGAGCATCTCGATCGGATATGATGTTCAAAGGAACACCATGACGAGATACAATCTCATCAACGTAGATCTTGGCGAGTTTGTTAGCAGATAGATCCTCACGAATTGCCAAAAAGTGTGCTAGCTTTGTTAGATGATCAATGATTACCCAAATGGAATCATGACCTTTAGGTGTGCGCGGCAGTTTAGTGATGAGATCCATCGCAATGTTCTCCCACTTCCATACCGGTATTTCTGGTTGCTCCAGTAAACCAGATGGGCGTTGATGTTCTGCCTTAACTTTAAGACAAGTTAGGCATTTAGACACGTACAAGCAATGTCCTTCTTCATACCCGACCACCAATACTGGGTACAGAGATCCTTATACATATTGTCTACACTAGGATGGATTGAATAATGAAACTTATGAGCTTCGTCCATCAATAAGGTGCGAAGATTGTCTTGACTAGGAATCCACAAACGGTTCTTGTAGTATAGTAATTCGTTGTCTTTTGTTTCGAGTTGAAGTTCGAGATTTGTGGCAGCTCATTTTCCAACAAGCTTTAGGTCACACATGTATGTTGTGCTTGAAGGATACATGTCTGGATATCAGATTGAACTCGAACACAATGAAGTTTGACACTTTCCTTACGACTAAGCGCATCAGCCACAACATTCGCCTTACCAGGATGCTAGCGAATCTCGCAGTCGTAGTCGTTCAGAAGTTCGACCCAATGTCGTTGTCTCATGTTTAGCTCATTTTGATTGAATAAGTGTTGGAGACTTTTGTGGTCAGTGAAAACCACATTTCGTAACATAAAGGTAGTGTCTCCAAATTTTGAGAGCAAAAACTACGGCTCCTAACTCAAGATCATGAGTTGTGTAATTCTTCTCGGGGATTTTCAATTGTCTTGACGCATAGGCTATGACTTTATCTCTTTGCATGAGAACACAACCAAGGCATAGGTTTGACGAGTTACAATAGACAACGAAATTGTCGTTGCCGTCGGGTAAAGATAAATAGGAGCATCACAGAATTTTTGTTTCGGTGTTTGAAAGGCTTCCTCTTGGTTGGGTCCCCGTCTCGAAAGTTTATTATTCTGAGTCAAAGTGATGAGGGGAACCACGATCTTTGAAAAGTTCACGATGAATCGTCATAGTATCCAGCAAGACCAAGAAATGAACAAACTTTGGTAGGAGTAGTAGGTGTACTCCAATCCCTAATCGCCCTGATTTTGGGGGGAGCTACATGTATACCTTATTACTTAACAATGTGTCCCAAAAATTGAACTTCTTTTAGCCAAAATTCACACTTGGAGAATTCAGCATAAAGTTGTTATTTCTTCAGGAGTTCCATCGTTAGACGGCGATCTTTGTATCAGAGCTTTTGGCTCTCGTTTTGCTCGGTTCAGAATCGTTACTGCAGAAAAAGTTGGGTTTTTGACGGCTGGTTCGAAGTTTGAAGGTTGTTCTAGGGTTTCCGCTGCTGCTGTTGTTTCGGATAAACACCAGGGATTTCGGATAGAAGACTTGCATCTCAGATCATAAGAGAAGCATCTCGGATCAGAGAATTAGTACATCCGGATCATAAAACTTGAATTTCGGATCATAACAGTTGCATCTCGGATCATTGGTGTCCATCTCGGATTGCATCTCGGATCATAGGTGTTCATCTCGGATTGCATCTCGGATCATAGGTGTTCATCTAGGATCATAACAGTGCATCTCAGATTCTTGGTATTGATTTTGGATCATCTCGGATCATCTCGAGTACCATCTCAGATCACTGTTTCGAATCACCATCTCGGATTGGTATCTCGGATCACTGTTCTAAATTTCCATCTCGGATTTACAATCCGAGTTACTATTCCGGATTGGGTACTGTTCCGAGTTGAACTCGAAAAGGTGGAAACTTAACCAGCTGACGTCACCAGAGATAAACGTTTTCGTACATAGAATTTGATCCATAGACAAACTTGACAAACTGATTGCACGGTTAGACTCATGTGATTTTTAGGGCAAAAAAGGGCATGAAAATTCCTAAAATCACTCTCGGACATTATACATCATTAGATTCGTATCAACGAGATGAGTCTAACGGTACAATTTGGTAATCACACTTTTCGGACAAATTTTTAACGTTTTAGCGAGTCGGTTCAGTAAAAATGTCGAATATGTCTAACTTGAATGAATTGTTGAGAATGGAGCACGAGGCAGGCATGACTAACAAATCTCCAAAGATGTTGAAGGTAGAGAATGACATGGAAGGACAGGTTTTAGTCGTTCATTGAATATCAGGTACACGGATGTGGATCTGTATTCAAGATGGGTACGTTAACCCAACTCATGACTTTGAAGGCAGACACTGTGTCACTGCCTATGTGAACATGTCAGAGGCTGATAAGAGAATGCATGAGTTTGAGAAGAAGGCCTTAGCTGCTATAAAGATGTCGTTACCTGATGACATCAAACATACATTCAAGCGATATACCATTCGAAGGAGATGTGGGATACTCTAGAGAAGAGGTATGAGGGCAATCCTGATGTGAAGAAAAAGAAAGTTGAGTTTCTAAGGAAGCAATTTGCCGTCTTTAAAGGCATGAGAAGTGAGTCCCTTGAAGATATCATCACGAGATACTATAATCTAATGTAGAAATGGACACTTATGATATAGAGGGATACACGGACGCGGAGATAAACGAAAAGTTGCTAGATGCTTTACCTGCCAAATGGGATATTTATACTCTTATGATAAAGGGTGAAGCTGACTATGAAGATAAAGACTTGGAAAGGTTGTTGGGAAACTAAGAGCTTATGAGCTCAACATGAAGAAGAAGAAGAAGGAAACTGGATATAATCAGGTTCAAGATCCGGGAATTTATAAAGGGCTTACATCTTCATCTTCCAACAATGTTCCAAGTGATTCTATAACTGCGTTTCTCTCATGTGAAAATGAGCAGGTAGTGACAAATGTGATGGTAAAGTATGTTTTGCAGCTGCTTTTGGAGGATCGTCAGGGGCAAAGAGACAACAAGCTGGCAAAATAACAACAATACAAGGTCTATGCCTCTGAATGTCAAGACTGCTGAAGATCTTCTGGCCTTGCTTGCTTCATTCTTTGCTTCGTATGAGAACTACATACAGGGAAGAATATCTGAATCTGCTACTTTTGATGAAGGTTATGATCAGATTGACCCTGATGACTTAGAGTAGATGGATTTACAATGGAAGATGGCTATGATCTCTAGAAGAGTGAAGAGGTTCATGAATAGGAAGGGAAGAAAGTTTGTTGGAAAGAATGTAGGTTTTGAAAAATCTAAACTGAGGTGTTATAATTGTCAAAATTACGGACATGTCGCTAGAGAATGTCAACGACCTAAGACTGAATCTCGTTCAAACTCATCTTTTCAAGATTTTTCTGGTCATGGTTCAAGCAACAGGAATGCATCAACTAACACTGGATCAAAGGCCTTGATCTCTACTACTAGAGAAAGTTCTTATGATTGGAGTGTTCATCTGGAAGGTGATGACAATGCCACACAAGTATTCATGGCTGAGATAGCCCCATTTAATGATGAAGAAGTGAAGGCTGATGCTGAGGTAGAATGAGAGACGGTAGCTGAAAAGTTGATGGTGATCAGACGACTGAAAATGTGAAATCTGATGTAGAACAAAATGCTGCAGATAAGAAGATGGCTGCTGATTTTGCTGCTTTAATGGCCGTATCTAAGGAAATCAATAGGACAGGTACATTCTAACTATGGTAGTTCTGTTTGCTTAAAATGTCATGAACTACAAAGTGAAGTTGACGGGTTAACAAACCACAACCAAAGTCTGGTAAATGAGCTCTCGAGCGTAAAAGAATCAAACTTTTTTGTAAAAAGAAACGAGTCATTAAATTTGAAGAAAATTAAGGGTTATGAAGAAGAAATCAATATTTTAACCTGTAAACTAAACGAAAAAGTTCAAGTTATTGACTTAGCTCATGATACGATGAGTTAGAAAACAAAAGAGATTTCTGAAGAATGCAAAGAGTTGTTAGAAGCATAACTGAAAATTTGTGAACTTGAAAAGAAACTGTATCAATTCAGAGATTCATCTTTTGCAATGAAACACATGATGAATGGCTTGAAGAAAAGTAATGACAAGACAATGTGGGCTTCAAAGGTTTCAATGAAGTTCCACCACCTCTTCGTCATGACTATTCTTTCTTGCTAGACGAAGAAGAGCTAATAGACTTTGGGTCAACTACACCTAGTAGTTCCACATTAGGGAATGTTGATGTGTCTGAGAATGCCAAGAAGGATAATCACAGAGAAGCAGTTTTGAAAACAAAGAATACACACCCTAAGAATATAAAGCAAATTTTTGTTAAAAAGGTTGATTTGTTAAAGGGAGGGATATGAAAGAAGATACCACTATTATTACAAGAGAGTTAAATGTGCAGTTTGCTAAAAATAAAAACAAAGAAAAATCAGAAATTGAGCAAACTAAACAAGATCCTTCAAAGGCATCATCATCATTATCTTCGTCACCTGATGAATCTAATCTAGAGACTTCAATTAAGAAGTCTTCAGCTAGAAGATCGTGCTTCAAATGTAACAACAAGGGACATGTAGCTAGCTGTTGTCCTAACAAAAAGAATGAAGCATAAGTGACTGAGAGAAAGAGAGAAAAATCACCAGAGAAAATTGGTGATGGTGAGCAGAGGATTCTAACTCTCCAAAGATATTTTCTACAAAGCGACATAATGTTGTTGTTGGTGTAGATAAGGCTGAAAAAGTAACTCACCAAGTTCCTCGTTTTCAAAGAAATCAACAAAGATTTCAGCCCGAATCTACATCAGGCAGATATGAAAGACCTCAAAGTAGTTCACCTAGAATGAATAACTTTAATGGTCAATCAAGTAATTTCAGAAGCAAAAGTCAATATCAAACTCGATATCGAAATGTTGGTAGTCGAAATTTATATAACAATGGCTTTAGAAATTATCACAATCGAAATTCATGGAATCAAAACAAATTTTCCAAAGGTCACCGAGTCCAAACATGTTTAGGAACCCTCAGGACCAGAGACCTAGTGGAAATCAAAAACCATTTCATCAACAGGTCTGAGATCCAAGACTCCTATTAGGAGTGATGGATATTTGATGAATGTTCCGGTGGTTGATGAATCTGGAAGACCCAAGACCATTAAGGCTTGGGTCCCCCAATCTAACTAATTTTTGTTGGGTTGTGCAGGAGCTGCTAAGGAGGATTATCAACTTGTGGTATGTTGATAGTGGTGCTCCAGGCACATGACGTGGGATGCGAGGTTGTTGACTGAGTTTGAAAATATAGACGGAGGTTATGTGAATTTTGCAGGTGCTAAAGGAGGGCACATTACAGGACGAGGAAAAGTGACCAACGAGAAGATCACATTGGACAAAGTGAACTATGTCGAGCAGCTGAAGCACAATCCGATGAGCGTGTCTCAAGTCTGCGACAAGGGTCACTCGGTCCACTTTACTAAGTGTGAAGCTTTGGTGTTGAAACCTGGTTTAGTGATATCGGATGATTGGATAGTAATGAGAGCGCCAAAGAGAAACGACACTTATGTCATGGACATGGGTGCTAAGGACTCTTCCACCGTGGTGGCTTGTTTACTGTCAAAAGCATCTGAGGCTGAGTCAATGCTGTGGCACAGACGCATGGCCCACATCCACTACCGAAAAATGAATTATATTATTAAAAACGGTTTAGTGGAAGGGGTGCTAGTGCAGAGGTTTCACGTGGAAGATAAATGTCTTCCATGTCAAAAGGGAAAACAACATAAGAAACCTCACAAGTCCAAAACAGTAAATTCCATAGATGCCCCTTATGAATTACTTCATATGGATCTATTCGGTCCGGTGAACGTAAGGAGCATACGTGGAAAGTACAATTGTTTAGTTGTCGCAGGTGATTATTCACGGTATTCATGGGTTTTCTTTTTAGGTACAAAAGATGAGACAGCAGAGATGTTGATAGATCTTTTTACAAAATTGGAAAATGTCCATGATGCACATATCAAGGGATAAGGAGTGATAATGGCACGGAGTTCAAGAATCAGATTCTGGATCTCAACAGAATGGAGTCACTGAAAGGAAAAACAGGACGTTGATTGAAGCCGCTAGGACTATGCTTTCTTATTCAAAGCTTCCAGTTCTTTTCTAGAGAGAAGCTGTGAACACAGCTTGTTATGTCCTAAACAAAGTTTTGACGGTTAAACGATTTAACAAAACATGTCACGAACTATTGTTTAACCGGAAACCAAACTTAAAAGGATTTGAACCATTTGGATTACCCTATACCATTCTGCGAAATAAAGATAAGCAAAAATTCGGTGAGGTAGCTGACGAGGGTTACTTTCTAGGTTATATACCGGAACACCGAATAAAAGGGTTTTTAATCTAAAAACTGGTAAAATTGAGGTTGTGTTTAACATGGAAATCACTAGTTATTCACCTCAACAATCAACGAGTGGTCCTGCTATATTATATGATTATGAGAGCATTTTTAAATCAATTAATATTGTTGATTTTTCCAATGCAGATGAGTCTCAAGTGATTCAAACTGTGATCAGTGAAGATGACGAGGGTGACTTCATGCCTAGATCAAGTATATCAATGACAGATGCTCCCGAAACTTCCTTCAGTGTAGCTCCACATGATTCAAGTGATGGTGAGTCTGAACCTATTCAAGGGGATGACTTTATTAATCCGTTTGCTAATAAGAACATTCAGGGGAGATTGGATCTAATCTGGGAGATAATTTAGTTGTTGACACCATTGCTACTACACGTGCAAACAGAGATCATTCAGTTGAGAAGATCATAGGTGATGCTGCTGCAAGTGTTCAGATAAGAAGAGGTGTGATCGAAGGTTCCTATTTATTTACTTCGATTAGAAGACTTGGATGATACAAGAGTGTTTGTATAGCTGCTTTATTGCCCAAGAGGAGCTGAAAAATGTTCACATGGCTCTAAAAGATAATTGTTGGGTTGAAGCTATGTAAGAGGAACTAGCTCAGTTTAAGAAGTTGAAGGTTTGGGAGCTAGTTGACTTGCCTGTAGGAGAGAAGGAAATAGGCACCAAGTGGGTGATTAATTGCAAGAAAGACGACCGAGGGATTGTGATAAGGAATAAGGCTCGGTTAGTAATGAAAGGGTTCAATCAGTAAGAAGGGATTGATTACAATGAAGTGTTTGCAGCAGTAGTAAGGTTTGAGGCAATTAGGTTGTTCCTAGCTTTTGCTTCATTCAAGGGCTTCAAAGTTTACTAACTTGACGTGAAGAATGCATTTCTTTACGGAGAGTCCAAGAAGTGGTGTATGTCTGACAACCAGATGGGTTTATTGATCTAGATTATCCAGACCGAGTCTATCGACTTGATAAGCATTGTATGGATTGCATCAGGATCCTAGGACGTGGTATGAGACAGTGTCAGCACATTTGTTAAAGAATGGTTTTAAAAAGGTCAGATTGACAGTACTCTTTTCATTAAAAGAAAGAAGGAAGACTTTCTGCTGGTACGGGTATACGTAGATGACATCATTTTTGGGTCATCTGATGAGAACATGTGTCATGAATTCGAGGAAATAATGAAGAGCAAGTTCGAAATGAGTATGATGGGTGAATTGTCCTACTTTTTGGGTTTACAAGTTGAACAAAAGAAGGATGGGATGTTTATACATCAGACGAAGTATGTGTATGACATTTTGTCTCGTTTCAAAATGGAGGATTGCGGTAATTTCAACACACCTATCTGTGAGAATCACAATCTTGGTCCAGATCATGAGAGTGTGGAGGATGTTGATCCAACTCAATACAGGGTAATGATTGGTTCTCTAATGTACTTGACTACTTCAAGACCAGACATTATGTTCGTAGTGTGTCTTTGTGGCAGTTATCAAGCGAATCCAAAAGAGTCCCATATGAAAGCGGTGAAGCGGATTCTTCGTTACTTGAAGGGGAAACGTAAACTTGGGTTATGTTATTTGGCTGCTAGTGATTTGAAGTTTGTTGCTTTCATTGATTCGAACTTTGGAGGATGAAAATCAACCCGAAAGTATACCACAGGTGGTTGTCAGTTCTTAGGAGGGAGGATCGTATCCTCCCAATGCAAGAAGCAGTCTTACGTGTCTACCTGTATGTGTGAAGCTGAATATATTGCTGCGGGTAGCTGTTGTCTCAGGTACTCTGGTTACAACAGCAGATGCGCGATTACGGTTTGAATTTCACTCATACACCTATTATGATAGATAATAATGCCACTATTTCAATCACCAACAATCCGTAAAACACAGTCGCACAAAACATATTGACATTCATCATCATTTTATAGGCATTATGCTGAAAAGAAATTGATTTTACTACATTGAGTCGACACAATAGATAACTTGGAGATCTTTACATAAAAGAGAGGGCTCGTTTTGAACATTTAGTCGAACTCAACGGTATGAGGAATCCTGAATAACCAGTTTTCCATAGAATTTTGTAAATAATTTACTGTTTTTCAAAAATCAAAACATAAAAATATAGAAAATCAAAAATGAGTTTTCACTGTCAAAACATTTTCAAAGAAGAAACGAATATAGGGGTTTTAGTAACTCAAATGTTCAAAACAATCCAAAATTTTTTCCATAAGACTCTGGTCATCAACATTTTCAAAGAAGAAACAAATATAGGGGTTTTAGTAACTCAAATGTTCAAAACAATCCAAAATTTTTCAAGGTTCAGATTATGATAATGGGAGAAAAAGGTTTCGAGATAATAATTTCAAAGGTTCGAAAAATCCAAGAGTTTATTGGAACTCTCATGATCAAAGATCTCGTGGGAATTATAAATCTTGTTCAACAACTTGGAAGACATCCAAGACACCAGTAGGGTGTGATGGATATTGGACAAAATTAAGTTATATTGACATTCATGGTCAACCCAAAACCAGTAGGGTTTGGGTTCTCAAGTCTAACTAAGTTGTTGAGTGAGTGCAGGATGGTCAAGAAGGACTGTTGATGTGTTCAACAGTGGTTATTCCTGTAAAGCATATGAGGTGAATAGTAGGTTACACATGGTAACGAATTATTTACTTCTGTGATAGATAATGTTTACTAAAAGTGAAAAACTTTTTGTCAGGTTAAGGTGGGAGTCTGTTTGTGTTAAATTTCTGTTTTTAAAACATTACTACATAAAAACAAAAATTTAGGGGGAGAAATTTCCCTAATCCAAAAAGAGTTAAGTTATTGCATGAGTTTTAGGGGGAGTAAGTTGAAAAGTTTAACAAAGTTTAAAATCCAAAAACAAGAAAAAATCAAATCAAAAATGAGTTTTCACTGTGTGGAAAAAAGAAATGATGGTACATCAACAAGTTAGACTGTCACACTGAAATTAACATTAAACTAGCTTAAGTGTGATAGCAGCTTCATCATATGATGTACCAGTAGGAAAAAGGCATGAGATAATCAACTTACCTTGGTATATAAACATAACGAACTGTGTATGAGTGGGTAACATATCAGCGGCGTATGGTTTTATAATCTTAAATCTTGTGTTGATAGATTGCCAAAATATGAGGTTTTAGGTCTTTATATCGTTATTTCATCTAGGGTATCAAGGTTGTCCTTCTGCTACATCCAGATATATGTTGACCTAGGCACAACCAGGATATCATAAAAAAGCTAAAATGCCAAATCCCAGAAATTGAATAAGCTCTCCTAGAGAGTCATTCAAATGTGCAAAATGCATAATCGTACCAAAATTTGGTATTAGCCCTAACCCGCGTTGGATATTGGTCTCTTTGTTGTACGGAAGTACTGACCTGATCACCAAGTATCTAACGTTCTAAACAAAAAGGATGAATTTCGGTATACTCATCTGCTACGAGTAATTTTGGTGCATACCTTGATTGTGGGGGTATGTCCTGAAGTGGGACACACTAGCATATCATATAAAATTCCTTAACATATCACTGGGTAATGATACTTGAAATGTTCATGTATTTTGTTTAAGTAGATAAACAATACTGGTAATCGTCTTGAACTGCTTTTCATGAAAATTACATATAGAATTTTCTAATAGTGTGAAAACAGTTTGATGTTGCTGATATGATCTTCTTCCCGACGCTTCTCACAAAAACAGAGTGTTTATTATTACATTTTTTATTTTCTTTCAGAAAATACAAAAATCAAAAAGATTTACTCTTTCTTGTACATTTTAGCGTACAAAATATGGTTGTTCATGAGGAGTTGTTACCGATAGGGGGAGACGGTGTTAGGAGATGAGTTCAAAATTTTAAAATCTTGTAGGTTCAGTGTGCTTAAAATTTTGAGTATGTGGTTTCAGTTGGAAATTGCTTAATCTGTGATACAGTTTTACTATCTCTTGAATAATAATAATTTGTTAACTTGTGTTGAAAAATTCTTATGGTTTCTCGAGATGTTTGTTTTATAGTATACAGATTATAGCAGTGTGCTGTTGAGAAGTTTGGTGAAGAGAGTTTGATTGGATGCATGGTAGCACTTGCTTTCTATAGTGCAGACAACGTTGAAGCGTTTGAAGATTGCTATGGAAGTGCTAACCTGGAGTTTACTCGAACGCTAAAGATTTAGAAGATTTGGTGATTGGAGGCATTAGCTTAGGGGGAGTCTGTTGCTGACAGAAGCTATTAAAGATGAAGCTATCCAAAGACCAAAGACGTTGAAGATTGCAAGATGACTGAAGACAAAGTTGTTTTACGAAGTTATTGTCAAGGGGGAATTTGTTGGTTCATATTTGTGACAACAGATTAGATTTTGGTCTTTGGATATCTTGTAATTAGTAAAACGATAAACAGTTAGCGGGTTTAGTTTTGTAATAGTTAGTTATAGTGATTGGGCTAAACTAGACCCATATTATAGAGAGCGGTAGGCGAATTGGGCCTAGACCAATTTGCAGCCCATGTGGTGAAACCCTAGCCCAGTTGCAAACTTGTCTCTATATAAAGAGAGTTTTGCATTAGGGTTAAGGTTGCTCAGTTAATAACTTCAGCAAGAGTTGAGAGAGAATTTGTGTGAGTCTTGAATTGATTGTAAACATTCGTGTTGGATAATCAATAGAAAATGGATTGAAAGTGATTGTTCGTGTTCTTGACATTGTTCGGTTTTCTGTGATAATCTGATCTAGGGGATTCCGTACTCTAGATTGGATAAACGATTTTATGTAGGTCCATATGGATTAGGGACCTACACGAAAGAGGTATACGAACAACTTTCGAAACAGATCACTTCAGCATGGTGTTTGATTAACCAATCCATTCCTATGATAATGTCAAAACTCCTGAGTTGCATTGGTGTTAGGTTAATGGGAAAAAGGTGGTTATCCAGGTTCAATTAGCAACTACGAATAACATAGTCGAGCACAAGGGGTTCACCACTTGCTATTTCCACCGTTAATAGTTTTCCTAGTTTAGTTCTAGGCATCGAAAGCAAAGGTTCAAAGGCTAGTGATACAAAGCTTCTATCGACACCCGAATCGAAAAGAATAGAAGCAGGATGAGTGTTAACACGGAATGTACCGTTAATGACTTCGTTATCAGCACGAGCCTCGTTGGCATTAATGTTGAATGCGCGTCCACAGGCTAGATTTGCATTCGTGTTCACCAATTTTGGGCAGTTGTTTCTAAAGTGACCCATCTCGGCACAGTTGTAGCAAGAACTAGGTGGGAACGGGGGTCTAGCAGGGTTGGCTTGGGGTTGAACAGGGTTCTGAAAACTTGTTTTGGGGCCAACGACAAACATTGGCTATGTGACCGAAACTTCCACACAAGGTGCATTGGCGACACTGTAGGTGAGCTTGATGGTGACCATTGCGCCGGTTGCACAACAGTGCAGTACCAGCATAGGGTTTCCTCGCAGGAGGTTGTGCTGGCTAGTTTTGAGTGTTCTGGTTGGGTTGTGCAACAACTACAAAGTTCTATGAAGCCTTACGCTTCCTCGACTTCCTGGAAGACTCAGCTTTGTTCTCCTTTGTTTTCTCTTGAGTGGTCTTAGCTGCCTGTTTCTTGTCGCCCTTGAGAAACAGTTTTCGCTTCTTGACCAAAGACTCAGTCAGGGTAGCAGCTAATTCGATAGCCTGTCGAACAGTGGTAGGGTTGCTACCAGTAACAATGTCCTGAACGGGGTCAGGCAGGCTATCGATGTACCTCTGATTGCTTTATCCAACGGGGTGACCATGGCTGGACACAACAAGCACAATTCTTCGTAACGGTCAGTGTAGGCATGATACTCTCCATTATCTTGTTTAGATTGTGGAATTCATCTTCCAGTGCCCGTTGTTCATGACGTGGGCAAAATTTCCTCATCATTAGAGCTCGAAGCTCTTCCAACGTTTGTGCCATTGCCACACCGGCATCCTATCTCTGATCACACCATTCCACCATGTAAGTGTTCTTTTCTGGAATACACTCGATGCAAACTCGACTTTTCGCTCATTCGGGCATTGAACATGACGAAATGTGCTTTCGAGACTCTCAAACCACTGCAGAGTCCAGTAACTCCTTCTGACCCAGTAAACTTAAGTGGTTTAGCCGATTTAAATTGTTTGTAGTTGCACGGTGCGGGGGCATTGTTGTTGTTATTGTTGTTATTGTTTGCTTGGTTTATCTGGGTCTCTAGGTTTGGGAGTACAAGAGCAATTTGCTGAGTGATCATAGCTGCCATTTGGCAACTTGAGTTGTAATGACATCGAGGAGGCATTCTTAGAAGAAAACATAAGGGAAAATATGTGAGATTGACATTGGATAATCAAGAGAGATGTCAGAAATATCGACGGAATATAAGGATGGTGGTCATTCGTTCGCTACTTAAAAACAAACAAACGACACATGGTGACTAATCAAAGTAAATGGGTCTTTATAATGTATCGCAAAGACATGCTTTAGCCTATAAGTGGACACTCACCCCAAGAGTTCCCAGGTAAGAGTTACTGGTCCAATAATGCGGATTTGTACGAACACTCTAGCCTTAGACCGAAAACTCAGGGTACAGGCATCCACCCATCTCGATTGCATGTGTTCACATTAATAAAATCCAAACCTTGATGGGATTTTGAAAACTTACAAGGCTTTAAGCCAAAACAAATTATCTAAGGATAGATGATTGATTTTCAAAACGAATTTGTAACTTGTGTATTTGTTTTGGTAGTCACCTAAGGATAGGTGATGGTTTGTTTTAATAATCTAAACGCAAGATAACTCGTGTTAGGGTCCTAGGAAGGTTATAGTCTAGATCAAAGCATTACTTATAACCTATTTCCCTATAACCATAAGCTCTGATACCAATCTTTCTATAACACTCCGACCGCGCAAAACAATGAACCGTGGCTGGAAACGTCGGGAGTCATGTCACAGAACTATTGTTTCACAACTTATGGAATTTAAAATTTTGTTTTATTAAGTTAAATGTTAACATTGTCTTGGGATAAACAGAAACAACACATAAATAAATTGTCTTTCATGTCTTAAGTCACTTTGGCCCGCGGCCATTCCTACGTGAAGCATGCATCATATTATCAATGCATTGACTCCTAAAACATATGTGAAAAGAGAGTCAATATAAAAATGGCCGGCGAGGACATAGGTTTTGTCAGTGTGTCAAATTCGTGGCTTTATATACATATTGCAACACCTCGTCCGACTACAAGAGTCGTTAAGTGAAAACCTTGTATCAAAAGTGCTTGATATTGCAATACAATTAACCAACTAAAACAAGTTGGTTAGAGTTGTGAAAATCTTAGAGCCATGAATCTTGCCCAAAATATTTCTATTGTAAAGCCTTGTAATAGATTGATTCAAAAGAAAACTTCGTATGGTTTATATCTTTAAGCGAAAATCATTGCGTGACATTGTTCAAAACCATTTGTCCGTGCTATAAACCATTCATCCATGTTATAAATCAATCGTCCGTGTCATAAACCAATTATCCATGTCATAAACAAATCGTCTGTGTTTTTAATTGTAAAAACTTTTGATCGTATTTAATGAACACATTCAAACCTGTGTTGACTATACCACCAAAGGGTATCTTTAATAGACCACCAAAGGGTCTCTTTAACTAGACTAACAAATCAACAGATGATTTGTTAATTAGAAACATTTCTGTCATTACCCAAACTTCCACCAAATCTAGTGAACAATCCAATAATGGGATTGTCAGTCCTATGGTACCATAACATACTACTAGTCGGCTGGCCGAAGCTAATGAATGTCATTCGTGTTATGGATAACGCATCAACAAGTTGTTCACATTCTTCAAATCGTATTGTTTTATATATAAACCATAGACATTGTTTTTTTTGAAAACTTGAAAATGATTTAGCACATAAAAGAGGGGAACTATGTACTCACTTGGGATTGCGAAAGTATTCTTGATCAACGGAATAAACAAAGCTCAAACGTGTCCTAATGTGTCAGATAAATTTGTTAGCGTGTCGGGACTACAAACAGGAGATCGGATAGAATGAAATCTTATAAAGCAAACGAGTGATGGAACTCATGTGATATGGTTTAACAAACTTAACATTCTGATTTGGAGAGGATCCTAAGTGCTTTTGACCCATTATGACTCGTTAAGGTAGTTTAAGCTAAGTTAACAGGTCATTAGCGTAAACACGTGATCGGATGGTTAAACATGTCCTATGATAAGTCTTAAATGCCCAAACATGTATGAAAATGCCATAACATCAGTTTATATGTCAAAAATTTGGTTACATGTGTTTAAAATGGATTTATGCGCAAAAGGGCATTTTAGTCATTTTTTTAGAACATAGAAGTAACTTATCATAACATTACCTATACGACTATGGTCACAAATATATGTTTGGTCGGATCCTAAAATCGACCAAATGGGTCGGATTCGAAAGTCAAAGCGGTGGTCAAGACCGCTCGACTTACGACCTTAACTAAGCACTAAACTAGAAATGACGAGTTAGACATGTTAAAAATGTCTAACTAAGTTTTAAAATTGATTTGGTATCAAAACTTGGTGTTTTGATACGCAAAAATAATTTCGTCGTAAAATGCACATCATGCGCATTTTTGACCGAAACTTTGACTTGTCACTTCGACTAGTAAATGTGGTAATCAGAAGGTGAAATCGTTAGGGATTATAACCTTCGTGATTATGATCATGTTGCAAAGTTCAATTGAACTTTGACTTGACCAAATATGGTCAGAACCAAAAGTCAATCAGGAAGCCAAACTGTTCGACATTTAGCTCAAAATAGCTAAAATAATGAAAGAACTAGGAAGAGTACTTACTCGTATTGAAGAACACTTTCAGAACTCAAGATAGGAGGCTTCCAAAGGCTGGAAACAAGCTCCAAGAAGGATATAATGAAGAACTTCACACTTTGCTTTCGTGGTGAAGAAGCAAAAATCTTTATTATTTTTTTGACATTTTTGGCCCTTGGACTTGTATTTTCACTTGTTTGCCATTTTTAACCCCTTTAACCTAAATTTAGGTTATATAAAGGTGTTAAGACATGCGTAACTTGGTTATGCCCGAAAATTTCGAGGATGTCGGTTCGTTTGGTTGTACGGTTACGTATTTCGCAAAAATGCGTAAAATGCTTTAACGAACACGAAAATGATCGAAATTGTGCAACAATTGACATTTTTGCATTCTCGTCAATAAAATACAAGATTTTATTGAATATAAGATTTTATTGAATACAAAAATATTTGGATTGATACACATGGTTCGTATCTTGAATACGGACCAACAGACTTTCGTAGTTTGACAAAAATAGTCCCTAGACTTGTATAAGCGTGTTTTTGTCATATCTAACCCTTCATGGGGTAGTTAGTATTTAAGTGGGTTTATGACAAGTTAATGGCACTTATCTTTATCTAAACCGTTTTTGAAGTTTTGATATATCTCCAATATTTTTCAATAAAATATGATGATTGGTGAATACTAACGACCATGTCGTATTTTTCACCTCTTGTGGGATCCCTTTCAGAGGAAAGGTCTAGTACTATTCCTTCTAGAACCTGACATCCTTTCCCCTGTCTGGAAAGGCAAAATTCTTTTTGATGACGTAATTAGAAAATTTGTCTAATATTCTGACTATTAGAACTTTTGTATATTTTTTCATCAGATAGTCATCAGAAATACTTCTTCCCCTAGATAGAGTGCCCCCTCCCCTTTTTTTAGATGAGAGGGAATGAGTAGATCATCATAAATGGTACTTGCATATGGTTATCTTGTTTAACACTTATCCTTTCTTGTAAGAATGTGTTAAAAACAATTTTTGAAAGAAAAAGAAATGAAGATAATCATGAGAGATGTTCTATGTATTTCACACAAGGTTTTGATTTGAACAAATCTCATGATAATTCCTTCGTATGAAAATTTTGTTCCATTGTCTCTGATTTTACCACATTTTTCTTCTTTTAAGAAATAAGTGATCAAATTTAATCAGGTTTCACCAAATATGAATAGAAAGTATTTTAGATCTAATGAATATTTGATCAGATTTTATCAAAACAGTCTTTTATTTTATCATATTTTTGTTTTTCGTTTTAATTGATTTTCTATCTGATAAACTCAATTTCCAGTTCTTTTGCTATTAACCCTTTTATCCTTTCTATGTTTTGTTTCCCTTGCTCCCCTCATTTTTTTTACAGAAAATACACACACACACACACTAATATATATATATATATAAAAGGTAGGGTTCATGCGAGAACCACCTTTATTGCGAGAACCTCGAGAACCAATATAAACACAAAAAAAAACCTAAAACAATCTAAAAAACACACAATTTTTTAAATATTTTTTGACATCGCTATATTTGGTTACCAAATAAAAATATTTTTTTTGTGTAACAATTATTGATGCACATGTGTATATGTATCATTTCTTGGACTAATTCCGCAATACATTAACAGTAGTAGACAAATGAATATGTGCATCATTATGTATAACCATGATATAACGTGTTTTGGTACAAAAATTTGTGATTTTGAATGATGAAGTAGACCCATATACATGTTTTTTGGTTAGTTATATCTAGTGGTTGATAGTTTGGTTATATTTTTCACTTTATGATGTAATATGTTGTTTCGATGATATAAAGGGAGTTGATATACATGTAATAAAGTAAATATTGGTAATGGTATTGTATTATGAATGGTAGGAGGTAATGGTATTGTATTATGGATGGTAGGAGATAATGGTAGTGTATTTGGATGGTATGATAGATGAAAGGGAAAATGTATTCAAAGTATTGTACCAAAACACGTTATATCATGTTCATACATATAGATGCACGTGTGCATTTCTAATATTGTTAAAGTAAAAAGTAGTGTATTGTGGATGGTAGTGTAAATAAAAGTGCAGTTGTCTAATATTGGTAATGTATTGTAGAATTGTAAACAAATGGTACATATGCACATGTGCATGCATAATTGTTACTTGAAATTTTTTTTGTTTCTTTTTAGTGATGAAAAATAGCGATTTTTTCAAAAAAATTAAAAACAATTGTGTGTTTTTTTTATTTTTTTAGGTATTTTTGGTTGTGTTCACATTGGTTCTCGCGATTCTCGCAATAAAGGGTGGTTCATAACGGATCCTTCTCTATATATATGTATATGTATATATGTATATATATGTGTGTGTGTATATATATACATATATATACAGACTCAAACAGTAAACAACAAATGAACCCAAAACAAAGAAAGGAATCTAATCTACGTTAAATATGGGTTCAGCAAAAGGCCATAGATGAGTCAAGTCCCGTATTATTGGCAGTTAGCACAAGATGTGCATTGTGAAAGTTTTATTAAAAGATCATCTCAACTCTATGATACCAAACTGGAACTCCTCTGTAGGTCCCCTAATCCGTATGGATCTTCACGTAATCGTCTATCCAATCTAGAGTGCGGAATCCTCTAGATCAGATTATCAAGAAATATGAAAAGTATAAAGAACACAAACAAACACTTTCAGTGCGTCTTCTATTGATTATCCAACACGAATATTTATAGTCAATTCAAAACTCACAAGAAATCTCTCAGCCACTATCTATAGATTCTCACACCTCTCTCTGTTCTTGTTCCAACCTTTTCTTCACCAAAACCCTAATGCACAACATGTATATATACTACATGTCTGCATACTGGACATTGGACTCGGCTAGGCCATTCTCCAAGCCCATACAACTCTAAACAAGCTAAACACAAATGCTAAGCCCAATACAAAATATCCAAAGACTAAACTACTAAACTATTAAGTGGTTGTCACAAAATATGCACCAACAGACTCCCCCTTGACAATAGCTTCATAGTGTAATTTTGTCTTCAAACATCTTTTGATCTTTTCGTCTTTGGATAACTTCAGCTACACGTAGATTCTGACATTTACATACTCCCCCTTTGCTGATGCTTCCAATCTCCAAAACTTTCATTCGTTGTAGATTAGTGAACTAGCATTCTCTGGTTAAGCGCATATCTTCAAATTCCTCTATATCTCCCTTTGCAATGTAGTAGAAGGATCCTACCATGCATCTACACACATTCTGCACTCCACTCTTAAAATGTACTTTACTTGAATTTTGTACTTCATTTTGATAACTGCATCAATATGTTTAGAAACACAAGCACGTAACTCGAAAAACATTAGTTCTTTTCCACATTAAAGATAAACCAATATTTTATCTTATCATGCAACAATAACAATTTATTATTCAAAATGGAGACTTTAAAAGCAAATCTTTTTGTATTTTTATATTTTCTAAAAACAAATAAATAACAAGAAAATAAACACTATTTTTGTGAAATCACCGGTAAGAAGATCATATCAGCAATATCAAACTGTTTTCACACCATAGATAATTCTATATATAATTTTCATGAAAAAGTTCAGACGATTACTAGTATTGATTATCCACTTACCTAGTGAACATTTCAAGTACCATTACCTAGTGATAGGTTAAGGTAATTTTTTACTGATATACTAGTGTGTCCCACTTCAGGACATACCCCCACAATCAAGGTATGCACCAAGATTACTCGTAGTAGGTGAGTATACCGAAATTCATCCTTTTTGATTTACAACGTAAGATACTTGGTGATCAGGTAAGTACTTCTGTACAACAAAGAGACCAATATCCAACGAGGGTTAGGGCAAATACCAAATTTTGGTACGATTTATGCATTTTGCACATTTGCATGACTCTCTAGCAGAGCTTCTTCAATTTTTGGGATTTGGATTTTAGCTCTTTTAAGATATCCTGGTTGTGCCTAGGTCAGCATATATCTGGATGCGGCAGAAGGAAAACCCTGATACCCAAGATGTAATAGCGATATAAAGACCTAAAACCTCAGATTTTGGCAATCTATCATTGTAAGATTTAAGGTTATAAAGCCATACGTCACTGATATATTACCAACTCATACATAGTTCGTTATGTTTATATCACCATGGTAGGTTGATTATTTCATGATTTTTGCCTACTGGTACATCATATGATGAAGCTGCTATCACACTTAAGCAATTTTAATTTTAATTTCAGTGTGACAGTCTAACTTGCTGATGTACTATCATTTCTTCTTTTCCACACAGTGAAAACTCATTTTTATTTGATTTTTTCATGTTTTTGGATTTTAAACTTTGTTAAACTTTTAAACTTACTCCCCCTAAACTCACGCAATAACTTAACTCTTTTTGTCTTAGGGAAATTTCTCCCCCTAAAATTTTGTTTTTATGGAGTAATGTTTTAAAAACAGAAATTTAAACACAAACAGACTCCCACTTTAACCTGACAAAAAGTTTTCACTTTTAGTAAACATTATCTATCACAGAAGTAAATAATTCGTTACCATGTGTAACCTAGTATTCACCTCAGATGCTTTCCAGGAATAACCACTGTTGAACACATCAATAGTCCTTCTTGGCCATCCTACACTCACTCAACAACTTAGTTAGACTTGAGAACCCAAACCCTACCGGTTTTGGGTTGACCATGAATGTCAATATAACTTAATTTTGTCCAATATCCATCACACCCTACTGGTGTCTTGGATGCCTTCCAAGTTGTTGAACAAGATTTATAATTCCCACGAGATCTTTGATCACGAGAGTTCCAATAAACTCTCGGATTTTTCGACCTTTGAAAATTATTATCTCGAAACCTTCTTCTCCCATTATCATAATCTGAACCTTTAAAAATTTTTGGATTGTTTTGAACATTTGAGTTACTAAAACCCTATATTCGTTTCTTCTTTGAAAATGTCGATGACCAGAAGTCTGGTATCGATTTTGATATCCAAAATATTTACTTTGAAAACAATTTGATTGCCTATTATAATAACTTGATTTAGGAGAAAAGTTTCTTGGACTATCAAATCTTCCCGATGTTGAAGTTTTAGATTTAAATCTAGGTTTTTTTGTCTGACAACTTAGTTTAACATTCTTATTCGAACCAACCTGATTCACATCCTTAACCTCAACCTCAGCCTCCACTCTCTTACCCTTTTTTATAAGGACAACTACTAGCCACATGTCCTTTGTTGTGACATTTAAAATAATATCTTTTCTTAAAAACTTTCTTTCTGTTAGATCCCTTTTTAAATGTTTTGACTGTTTTGTCTTTAGTATCCTCATCCACTTTATGAGGTGTAACTGTTAGACCTAACATATTCTTTCAAAGAAACTGGACTATTAGGTATGTCAACTGTTATCGGATCCACTACAGCTGGTGTAGTAGGCACTAAATCTGTTAGCTCGTTTTCATTAGGTAAAAGGAGTAATTTTGATCCTCTGAAGATGAACCTTTACTAAACCCCACTCCTGTTTTATCACTACTCATTTTCAAACCTTTCTGAATTTGAGTCCTGACTAACGAAGATTTTCCAAATTTTTCTAACTTCCCATGAAGTTCAAAGATTTTGCCTTGTGCACCAGCCAATTCTGTGCTCCTTTCTGAAAGCTTGTTAGTCTTATCCTTCATAGTTTCACGAGCTAAATCAATGATCTGTAACAATTCATTGACTTTGCTAGTCAAACTGTGGATTTCTTATTCATTTGATTTGAGTTTATTTAAACAATTTGACTCACTTTTACTCAAAAGAACATTTGACTCTTTCTGTTTTTCTAATTCATCTAACAGAATTTTGTTTTGCTCCGATAGTTTGTCAACTTTACCTTGTAGTTCAGTGCAATTATGACAAGTATGACTTATAGATTGTAATTGTATCTATACTTCTGCTGTAAGCTCAGCTGTATCATCCATGCACACTGTAGCTCTTTCATCCTTGACTTCCATTTTCTCCTTGTCAGCTTCCTTCTTCTCTTCTTTCTTAGCAGCTGCTTCTTCAATCTTCACAGCTGCAGTCTCAGCTACACATTCTTGATCACATGTACTTTGTCTTAAAGAACTCCGATAATGTTTTCCTAAAGCTTCCCACAGCTCTCTAGACGATCCATATCTATTATAAATGTGTTTCATATCAATTGGCAAAGACATCTTTATCACTGCTAAAGCTTTCCTCTCAGCATCATAAATACGTTTCTCAGAGTCTTCCTGTAACACCCTGTAAAATCGTGTCCAATAGTATAGTGACGTATTATATTTTAAATATAGTCTATTAAAAACCAATAAGGACTAAAGGCGTCAACATGCTCAAACTGAGCCTCTGAGTAAGGTCCGATGTCAACATGCATAAATACCAGCTTTTGAGTGACTGATATGTCAACATGCTTCAATCATTAGCCTCTTAGTGACTGATATGTCAACATGCCCAGCCTCTGAGTGACATCGGAATCAACATGCTTATAATAAGCCTCTGAGTGATCCTTTGTGAAGTCCTAACTCTCATACGTGTCAAATGTTGGACGAGAGGGTTCAATTTTGTAAATATGTGAAAGTTGAATGATGGAGGGACTAAAAGTGTCAACATGTTAATTTATACCTCTGAGTGACCTTTTAACGAATCGAGAGCTTGACAATGTCTGGGCATAATCCCGGGTATGCCAAGTATTGGCTACGGAGGGCTAAAAATGCAAAAAGGTGTTTAAAAAGGTTTTTAGAAGCTTTATAAAGTTAAGGGGTTAAAAGTGTCAAAACTTGAAACTGGCCATATGGCGGTCACGGGACGCGAGAGACCTGGCAGGGGTCTCCCGCGGGGCGCGAGAAGCCCTCTGCTGCAGAAAGTTTTGCTTGGTCTCCAAACAAAACTCCAAAAAACCATTTGATCGAAACTATGGACTTGTAATCAGCTATGCCATGTTTTGGGACACTTGTAAGCTCCCTCTTACACCCCTAAACACCTGGCATCACCTCCTTTGAGCTCTCCAACTATAAATAGGTGATCAAGTTCACCATTTAAACTTGCACCTTTCTTATTCATACTCTTCTCCCTCCTCTGGAAGTTCCTAGCTAAAATGAGCATCCAACATAGTTCTTTTGCACCTTAGGAATCACTAGTAAGTGTTTCTTCATTGTGCATTTTCGTTTATAGGCTTTTATAGCCAAAAGTCAAGTGTTTTCGGAAAACACTTTGACTTTCGGTTAAGACCATTATGTCCAGCCATTGTTCGAAATGAACATGGCTAAGTGATCGTAATAAAGTAGGTGTTAGTCCCTATAAAGGGAACCTCCGGAAGATCATGTTTTCTAGACCAATTGATGGGTCAAAGTTAAGTTATTAAAAAGTCAAACATGCCATTTTTCAGAAAAAATCATAAATTGATCTTATATATGTTATGAAACCTGTTTTGACAGTTAAACAAGTTGGTAATAATTATTAGAACATGTTTGTACATGTTCAACTAGTCAATTTCAGTTCTAGGGTCGGTTGGCAACCGAAAGTTGCAAAGTTTGACTTCTTCTTTGACTTTTGATTCTGACCCGATTTAGATTAATTATCTACTGATCTAAAGTTGCAATGATCATAATATAATATATCATAACCCTCTGAGGTTATATTACATGATCATAATCAGAATCTAAGTTTATGCGCAAGTTCCATAATTATGCCATCTTTAACCAAAATGTCCTTTTGCATAATACAAGGTTTTAAATGGTAATGAACTTGAAAATGAGTTTCCTACTGATGTAATATTATAAGTAGGATTATTTGGGATGTTAAACCAAGTTATAAACTGAGTTTTCAAACAGGTCCTTAAACTATGTCGATAAATGACGATTTTAGCCCTTCTGGCTTATAAAATGGTTTTAATCAAATCTTATCAAGGTAAATCATTTACCTACTAATATGTTATATTAAATAACATATTTAAAACATTTTAATCTAACCTTAACATCAGTTTTCGTAAACATCGTTTAAAGACGTCATTTTACGACATAAGCGTCGTTTCGGCGCATAGTATGGTTTTAAACCATATTAATTGACCAAGACTTGTTACCTACTGATTTTGAAACTTATTTTAAACATATTTACAGTAGGTACATGTTATAAACTCAGAATCCCAAATAGTTTATAAACTATGTGTACAATGACCAAAATACCCCTTCGGTGCATAGTTTGGTCATAAAAGATAAAATACATATATAATTGATATCCTATAATTTTATATCATAAATAAATTATTTTTCCAGAATACTCAAGATTATAAACTTAAATTATATTCAAGTCCCTTTATATGATATGAAATTACCAAAATGCCCTTATGAGGCATAATTTTGTGTTAAAACCTTACAAGTTGATATTCTACTGATATCTTAACTTATTTGAAAACATAATGGCATATAGAACTTGTCCATGACTTATCCGGTTACCCATTATCGCTTATAAGCATACGGTTGATTATACGTAACTAGTATACGAAATTTAACAGAAACGGGTTTAACTTTATCATTTTAATCTCAAGATCCAGAATGTTAACTGTTTACCCATATTATGCAAGTCTATGTACTTGTAGGGTTTAAATTACATTCTATCCAATCATCGTTTAATCAAGCGTTATACGTCTTGATCATGTACACTACTCGGTCTAAGTCTATGACTTAAATAAAGACCGATAGTATTTAATTGGTTAACTTATGCCATAATCCAGACTAGAGCCTTGCCGGTAAATGCTATATGCACGTTAGTACTTTTGTATACGGCTGAGTTATTGAAATTAAAAGAAGACTAGCTCAGTTAAATACCCTCGACATATATTCCCTATACGGGCTTGGGATACAGTAAACTATTACCGCTTGGTCAGAAATGGGATCATCTGAATGCCGGATTGTGGCTAGTAAATCCGCATATTTTGTTTTAATCAGTTTTGTTTGATAACTTAAACACAAGGGGTTAAGTTACCGTGTCCTGGATATCCTCGGCTCATTAGATTAGTTAATGGCCACGACCTTAGCGCGGGGTGTAGGCATACACCTGACAAACACTCAAATGCAAATTACCCAAGACGTTGGGGATAACTCCTCTGTGAGTTCTAAGTGGTGTGTATTTAATCATATCTCGGTCTCTGTACTGGGCCCTGTATGTATAGACAAACATATGAATCTGTTAACAAGGTTACAAAGTAACTTTCCCAAGTTATAAAAGATTTTGTGCCCTGTGCACTTAAAATCATTTTAAATTTTTTTCAAAATGAGTTAGTTGGGTGTATTTACTAGCGAAAGCTGACGTATCGTCCAAAGACTAAATTGCAGGTACAATACGAAATAGGCCGGAAGCTACTCTGTAGTGATTAAGATGATCTTGCAAAATCCTTAGATCTACCCTAAAGTCTGTTTTATATTCTTTATTTGTACATTTTATGATCCACCTGTGGATCTTCTATTACGAGCCTGTATATTATTTTATTTTGAACATTTGGTTTGTAATAGTAGTTTTACTCCAAGACTTCCGTTGTGCCGTGTTTAATTGACTATGATGTTATCAACTGACGTCACAATACTCCCCACCCGGGCCCACCGGTGCATGGATTTGGGTTGGAAAAATCCGGGTGTGACAAGTTGGTATCAGAGCCAACGTTTGAGAGAATTAAACACTAGCCTTTTGTGTTTAATCCCAAACTTACACAAGCACGTTCCTTAGATTTCCGAGTCTAGGCATTGACCTAAGATTACTCATTTCATTATTAAGTTATTAGTATTGTTTTTGAATTGAATTTTTAACAGGAAAATGCCGCCACGTGTATGAGGACAAAGTGGGAGAGGAAATGGTCCAATGAGGGGAGGACCATTAGGGCGCTTTCCCCCTCAACCTCACAACTTAGATGCTTACCAAGAATCAGGAGATTCATCTCCTTGGCAACCAGCGAGACACTCTGTCTCTCATAGACACTCGCCCCCACATTCCCAAAATTCTTACCACTCTCACCACTCCTATTATTCACACCATTCTCACCATTCCCATTCACACTCTTGCCATGAAGAATTTAACCTAACCATTACTTTAACACGCCTCCAGCTGATCAAAATCAGTTGGATCAACCAAACCCTATGGACGAGGACTCTGACCCTAGAGATGCCACCATCGGGATCGAATACGCATCCCATAGAAATTTCAAGCGATTCGAACTCTTATGTCGGATCGCCCTACGAAGGCCTAATGAGTGGGACCAATATTGGAACCAATTTACCTTCACCCACACTCCTTCTCATCACTCTCAACCACCCCCAATACAAGATGTCCACATAGAACCGGTGGACCAACCTCAACCACCACCTGAACCACCAAGAAGGAAGCGTGGAGCACGTATGCAGTACGTGTCAGACAAAGGTTGGGATTGCTGCCACCTTTGCCCAACTCCTACCCCAAATTCAAGAGGACCCACAAATGGGTGGACCCTCTAATGTTTCACCTATAGTGGAACAACACCAACACCCACTGTTCAACCACCACCATCGGGTTATGCTAACCCAATCCCCACATATCTAGACACGTCTGGGTATGATTCTTTTAACTCGTCTACACTAGTTGACTATCAAGCTTGGTCGCAAGACCCCTACATGCATGCGGTTATTCACAATTCACTTTACCCGTCTCCTTTCCCACCTACCTATCCACCGACTGGATATCCAACTTATGGGTACCAATATCCGGTTATGCTACTACCTCAACCACAACCTCCGCCACCACTTGAGGCCTTGGAACGGATGAAAGAAATGCAGCAGCAAGTGGAGAAACGGAGAAGAAGACAAACAAGTTCTTCAAGAAACTCTCCAAGTTGGTCAAGGGAAAGAAGGACGAGTAAAGTCTTTTCTAATAATATGTAGTCCCTACGAGGACATTTTTGTTTCTTTAGTCAAGAAACTCTCCAAGTTGGTCAAGGGAAAGAAGGACGAGTAAAGTCTTTTCTAATAATATGTAGTCCCTACGAGGACATTTTATTCATCCTCTTAAAAGCGTGCGTCTCGATTTTACTCGAAATTTATGCTCTGTGATATAATTCCAAAAAGATCTTAATGGTTTTGATTAGCCAAGTGGAACAGACCACACATTTGGCCAAATTTAAATGATAGTTAAGTACGAAGGGGTCTTCTATCAGCATAGTTAAGGGAAGTTATCCTTCTATCCTTAGGTGGTGGACTTAAAGTTCAAGCCTCCAAGTCGCTAAGGTCAGTGCGGCCGAGACTATTAATCAACAATTAAGGTACTCTTATGTTAACATTTAAAAATGTTCATGCTCTTGGTAGTGTGACTTGAGGAATCCTACAAGCGTTCAAGGTAAGGGACTATGTCCTGACCTTATATAGCCCATGTGATCAAATTTGATCCCGGCTAATATCATCAGTGCGATGAAAAACATCCATTAGTGATGTATTGCCCTTGGGGCTATGATAAAACATCCATTAGTGATGTACTTTCCCTTGGGGCTATGATAAAACATCCATTAGTGATGTATGCCCTTGGCTATGATAACATCCATTAGTGATGTATCCCTTGGGGCTATGATTAAACATCCATTAGTGATGTATTGCCCTTGGGGCTATGATAAAACATCCATTAGTGATGTATTGCCCTTGGGGCTATGATAAAACATCCATTAGTGATGTATTGCCCTTGGGGCTATGATTAAAACATCCATTAGTGGATGTATTGACCTTGGGGCTATGATTAAAACACCCATTAGTGATGTATTGCCCTTGGGGCTATGATTAAACATCCATTAGTGATGTATTGCCTTATGAACAAAATATTAGTGATAGTGCCTATGTGCCATATTTTATGTCCATTAGTGACAGGCCTATGTGCCATATTTTATGTCCATTATTGACAACCTATGTGCCATATTTTATGACCATTAATGACAGGCCTATGTGCTAAGTTTTATGTCCTTCGAGACAAGCCTATGAGCTAAATAAAAATTGTCAAATTATGACAATGATAGTTGTGACAATGTGATCCACTGTACAATAATATATGGACTATGTCCAAATTGTATTTTGCCTTTGATGGTCCTATTAAGACCTTGGCATAATATAGTTACGTTAAGTCTAAGAGTTGTGATGTTATTCACACTAGAATAGGAAATCGATTATTATATCCAATGTTTTAAACCCAATATGGTTGACATACCATGGCTAAGTGAAACTTTATTGGTGTATAGAACCAAAGCTCAAGGATGGCTAACTCAAATGAAGCACAAAGTAGCCACCAAAATGTGGAATCTAACAAAGCTAAAATAGAGATGTCGATAATGATAATTTTGAAGCTCGCATTGATGCAGCAGTTGAAAAGGCCATGGGAAAGGCCATAGAAAGGCTTAGAGAGTCGAGTGCCACTCGCTCTAGACCATTATCTATTCCTCCATCCTTAGCTCATAAGGAGAGCTCCGTTCACTCTTCAAATGCGAAGAGTGAACCAAAGAAAATAGATTTTGCTGAAAGGTCCCATTCTGTTAAAGACAGATGTACCTATAAGTACTTTGTCTCCTGTAAGCCCCAAGACTTTAACGGGGAGAAGGGAGCTGTGGAAGCCCTAAAGTGGCTAGACGAGATGGAAACAATTGTAGATATCAGCAACTGTGCTGATAAGGATGTGGTCAAGTGTGTATCACAGTCCTTCAAGGGTGATGCCCTAATCTGATGGAAAGCCATGATTCAATCTACAGGTAAAGTACACCTACATAATTTGGGGTGGTCCAAATTTGTGGACCGTGTTAAGGAAACATACTGCCCACCTCATGAGGTGGAGAAATTAGAAACCGACTTCTTGTCCCTTTCCATGAAAAACCTAGATTGTCGAAATATGTTTCCGATTTCAATTCACTATCTAGGTTAGTTTCCTATTTGATTACCCCGGAGCCCAAACGCATTGTGTTTTATTAATGGGTTAGCTCCCGAAATAAAGGTAATGGTAAAGGCTGCTCAGCCTACTACCTATAGGTCTGCTGTTGACCTATCTCTCTCCCTCACCCTTGATCTAGTGAGGCAAAAGTCAGTTAAGTCTAAAACTGACAGGAAAAGGAAGAGGGAAGATGACCACTCCCATAGGTTTAATAAGAAGAATAAAGGGAGATTTGGGTTCAAAGGGAACCAAGGCAAAACGGCTGTGATGCAAACATGCAAAACTTGCAATTGCAGACACTGGGGACAGTGTAATTTTGGTTCATAGGCCAAACCCTGTGGCATCTGTAAGAGAAAAGGACATAAGACCCTAGAATGTAAAGATCTTAAGGATGTTGTCTGCTACGTCTACAATGAAAAGGGACATGTTAAGACTAACTGCCCTAAAATTCTTAAGAATAATAATGCAAAGACTGGAGGGACCAAGAAGGGGAATGCTCGAGCCTTTCAATTAACTGCAAGAGAGGCTGTTAATGAGGACAATGTCATAACAGGTACATTCCTCATTAACAATATTTATGCTAGAGTTCTTTTTGATTCGGGTGCAGATAGATCTTTTGTTGACCATAAGTTTAGTAAACTATTAAACCTACCCATAAGAACTCTAGATAAAACTTATGTGATAGAACTTGCTGATAGAAGTTTAGAAACAACATCTTCCATTCTTGATGGATGCTCTATGTCCATTAAGAATCATTCCATCCCTATCTCTCTTCTGCCGATGAAATTGGCGTGGTTTGATGTTGTCTTAGGTATGTATTGGTTATCTCATAACCAAGCCCGCATTACCTGCGATAAAAAGCTCATGGAAATTAAGACCCCATCTGGTGAAATAATCACCATCCCTGGAGACTCACACTACGGATTGCCAAACAAGGTGTCATTATTTAAGGCATCCAAGTGTTTAAGGAAAGGCTGTGTCATTTACATGGCACAAGTGACTATAATGAGCCTGAGCTGAACATGGAGGACCTACCAGTTATTTCTGAATATTTCGATCTCTTTCCCGAAGAACTACCCGGCTCACCTCCAGACAGACAAGTGGAGTTTAGAATTGATATCCTGCCAGAATCAGCACCGGTAGCTAGAGCTCCATATAGGCTGGCACCAACGGAAATGAAGGAATTGAGGACACAGCTAGACGAACTTTTGGAAAAAGGCTTTATACAGCCTAGTTCCTTACCTTGGGGAGCTCCTATCCTTTTCGTTAAAAAGAAAGACGGTTCAATGCAGATGTGCATTGACTACCGAGAACTAAACAAGTTAACAATCAAGAATAGATATCCTCTGCCCAGGATCGATGATTTATTCGACCAACTTCAAGGGGCTAGTTACTTCTCCAAGATCGATTTGAGATCAGGATATCATCAGCTGAAGGTTAGAAGTGAAGATGTTCCTAAAACCGCCTTCAGGACCCGATACGGTCACTTTGAATTTTTGGTGATGCCTTTTGGGCTCAGAAATGCACCAGCAGCATTCATGGATCTCATGAATAGTGTCTGCAAACCATATATGGATAAGTTTGTCATTGTCTTCATAGACGACATACTTATTTATTCTCGTAATCAAGCTGATCACGAGAAACATCTTAGGTGCATCTTAGAACTCCTAAGGCAAGAAAAGCTTTATGCCAAATTCTCTAAGTGTGAGTTTTGGCTTAGAGAGGTCCAATTTCTTGGCCATATGGTCAGTGAGCATGGTATCCAGGTGAATCCCGCCAAAATTAAGGCCATAATGAACTGGGAAGTGCCCAAAACCACATTGGAGATTCGTAGCTTCCTAGGATTGGTTGGATATTATAGGAGGTTCATTAGGAACTTTTCAAGAATAGCCACTCCTTTAACTACCTTGACCCGTAAGAATGTTAAGTATAATTGGGGTCCAAAGCAACAAGAATCTTTTGAGGTTCTTAAACACAAGTTGAGCAACGCTCCTGTGTTATCCCTACCAAAGGGTGTTGAAGATTTTGTAGTCTACTGTGATGCATCGCACATTGGCATGGGTTGTGTGCTAATGCAAAAAGGCAAAGTGATTGCCTATGCATCACGACAGTTAAAGGTGCACGAAGGAAATTACACCACCCACGATTTGGAATTGGGTGTCGTCGTATTTGCACTAAAACTGTGGAGACATTACTTGTATGGCGCAAAGTGTATTATATACATTGACCATAAAAGTCTACAACATCTGTTCAATCAGAAGGAATTGAACATGCGACAACGTCGATAGATGGAAACACGTAATTAATATGATTACGAGATTCGCTACCATCCAGGGAAGGCAAATGTAGTTGTTGATGCCTTAAGTCACAAAGAATGGGTTAAACCAATAAGGATTAATGCCAAGAGTATTGAGCTCAGAAATAGCTTAAGTGAGAAGTTATTAGATGCGCAAAAGCAAGCCTTATTAGAAGCTAAAGCTCCTAAGGAAGGATTGGGCGGAACTGTTGATCAGTTAGCGCCTGGAAAGGATGGAATCCTTAGATTTAATGATAGAATTTGGGATCCAATCCTTGGAGGACTTAGAGATCCAATCCTCCAAGAAGCACAACACAAGATACTCAGTTCAACCAGGTGGTGACACAATGTATCAAGACTTAAAGAAGAATTATTGGTGGATGGGTTTGAAGAAATCTATAGCCACATCTGTAGCTAAGTGTCTCACGTGTTCGCAAGTTAAGGTCGAACATCAGACAGCTGCTGGAAATTCCCACATGGAAATGTGAAATGGTAACTATGGATTTGATTACCAAGTTACCTAAGACCAAAAGTGGAAATGACACTATTTGGGTCATAGTGGATAGACTGACTAAGTCAGCTCATTTCTTGCCAATCAAAGAAACGTACAATTCAGATAAATTGGCTAAGTTGTATGTGGACAAGATTGTGTCCCTACACGGTGTGCCGGTATCTATTGTATCTGATAGAGATACTAGATATACATCTCACTTTTGGAAAAGTTTCCAACAATCTTTAGGTACACGATTAAACTTTAGTACGACTTACCATCCAAAGACTGATGGTCAAAGTGAGCATACTATCCAGACACTGGAAGACATGCTTAGGGCATGTGTGATTGATTTAGGTGGAAGTTGGGATGACCACTTACCCCTAATAGAATTCTCCTACAATAACAGCTATCATACTAGCATCAAGGCTGCTCCTTTTGAGGCCTTATATAGGAGAAAGTGCTGAACGCCCGTGTGTTGGGCAGAAGTTGGGGAAGCCCAACTATCAAGACATGAGATTGTCCTGGAAACCACGGAAAAGATTGTGCAAATCCGTGATCGTCTCAAAGCTGCCAGAGATAGGCAGAGGAGCTATACTGACAAGAGGCGTAAACCTCTTAAGTTCCAAGTAGGGGACAAGGTCATGCTGAAAGTATCACCCTTGAAAGGTGTGATCCGTTTTGGAATGAAGCGCAAGTTGAGCCCAAGATATATTGGACCATTCGAAATAGTCGAATGTGTCGGCACTGTAGCTTATAAGCTCAGATTGCTAGAGGAACTTAGTGGAATCCATGATGTATTCCACATATCTAACCTTATGAAATGTGTAGCCGACGAGTCGCTAGCAATGTCGCACAAGGATGTGCAAATTGATGAAAACCTGAGGTTCATTGAAAAACCAATTTCGATCGAGGATCGACAGGTTAAGAATCTCCGAAGAAAAATGATACCTATAGTAAAGGATAAGTGGGACGCCTTTAGAGGTCCCGAGTATACATGGGAGGTCGCGTCCACTATGCTACAAATGTACCCCCATCTTTTTGAATAAATCTCGAGATCGAGATTTATTTTAAGGGGGTGAGGATGTAACACCCTGTAAAATCATGTCCAATAGCATAGTGACACGTGTTGTATTTTAAATATAGTCTATTAAAAAACAATAAGGACTAAAGGCGTCAACATGCTCAAACTGAGCCTCTAAGTGACGGTCTGATGTCAACATGCATAAAGAACAGCCTCTGAGTGACTGATATGTCAACATGCTTCAATCATTAGCCTTTGAGTGACTGATATGTCAACATGCCCAGCCTCTGAGTGACATCGGAATCAACATGCTTATACTAAGCCTCTGAGTGATCCTTTGTGAAGTCCTAACTCTCATGCATGCCAAATGTTGGACGAGAGGGTTCAATTTTGTAAATAGGTGAAAGTTGAATGATGGAGAGCTCGACATGTTAATTTATACCTCTGAGTGACCTTTTAATGAACCGAGAGCTCGACAATGTCCGGGCATAAACCCGGGTATGCCAAGTATTGGCTACGGAGGGCTAAAAGTGCCAAAAAGGTGTTTAAAAAGGTTTTTAGAAGCTTTATAAAGTTAAGGGGATAAAAGTGTTCAAAACTTGAAACTGGCCGTATGGCGGTCGCGGGCCGCGAGAGACCTGGCCTGGGTCTCTCGCGGGGCGTGAGAAGCCCTCTACTGTAGAAAGTTTTGCTTGGTCTCCATACAAAACTCCAAAAAACCATTTGATCGAAACTACGGACTTGTAATTAGCTATGCCATATTTTGGGACACTTGTAAGCTCCCTCTTACACCCCTAAACACCTGGCATCACCTCCTTTGAGCTCTCCAACTATAAATAGGTGATCAAGTTCACCATTTGAACTTGCATCTTTCTTATTCATACTCTTCTCCCTCTTCTGGAAGTTCCTAGCTAAAATGAGCATCCAACATAGTTCTTTTACACCTTAGGAATCACCGGTAACTATTCCTTCATTGTGCATTTTCGTTTATAGGCTTTTATATACAAAAGTCAAGTGTTTTCGGAAAATGATTTGACTTTCGGTTAAGACCATTATGGTTCAGCCATTGTTCCAAATTAACATGGCTAAGTGATCGTAATAAGGTAGGTGTTAGTCCCTATAAAGGGCAGCTCCAGAAGATCACGTTTGCTAGACCAATTGACGGGTCAAAAGTTAAGTTATTAAAAGTCAAACATGCCATTTTTCAGAAAAATCATAAATTGATCTTATATATGTTATGAAACCTGTTTTGACGCTCCAAAAAGTTGTTAATAATTATTAGAACATGTATGAACATGTTCGGTTCGTCAATTTCAGTTCTAGGGTTGGTTCGCAACCGAAAGTTGCAAAGTTTGACTTCTGCTTTGACTTTCGATTCTGACCCGATTTAGATTAGTTATCTACTGATCTAAAGTTGCATTATGATCATCATATAATGTAGCATAACCCTCTGAGATTATATTACATGATAATAATCAGAATCTAAGTTTATGCGCAAGTTCCATAATTATGCTATCTTTGACCAAAATGTCCTTTTTGCATAAAACAAGGTTTTAAATGGTAATGAAGTTGAAAATGAGTTTCCTACTGATGTAATATTATAAGTAGGATTATTTGGGATGTCAAACCAAGTTATAAATTGAGTTTCAAACAGGTCCTTAAATTATGTCGATAAATGACGATTTTAGCCCTTGTGGCTTATAAAATGGTTTTAATCAAATATTTTCAAGGTAAATCATTTATCTACTGATATGTATATTAAATAACATATTTTAAACATTTTAATCTGACCTTAACATCAATTTTCGTAAACATTGCTTAAAGACGTCATTTTACGACATAAGCGTCGTTTCGGCGCATAGTATGGTTTTAAACCATATTAATTGACTAAGACTTGTTACCTGTTCATAAACTTATTTTAAACATATTTACATTAGGTACATGTTATAAACTCGAATCCCAAATAATTTACAAACTATGTGTACAATGACTAAAATGCCCCTTCGGTGCATAGTTTGGTCATAAAAGATAAAATACACATATAAGTGATATCCTATTGATATTATATCATAAATAAACTAATTTTCCAGAATACTCAAGATTATAAACTTAAATTATATTCAAGTCCCTTTATATGATATGAAATTACCAAAATGCCCTTATGAGGCATAATTTCGTATTAAAACCTTAACGGGAATACAAGTTGATATCCTACTGATATCTTAACTTATTTAAAACATAATGGAATATAGAACTTGTGCATGACTTATCCGGTTACCCATTATCGCTTATAAGCATACGGTTGATTTACGTAACTAGTTTACCGAATTTAACAGAAACGGGTTTAACCTTATCATTTTAATCTCAAGATCCAGAATGTTAACTGTTTACCCATATTATGCAAGTCTATGTACTTGTCGGGTTTAAACTACATTCTATCCAATCATCGTTTAATCAAGCATTATACGTCTTGATCATGTACACTACTCGGTCTAAGTCTATGACTTAAATAAAGACCGATAGTATTTAATTGGTTAGTTTATGTCATAATCCGACTAGAGCCTTGCCGGTAAATGCTATCTGCACATTAGTACTTTTGTATACGGCTGAGTTATTGAAATTAAAAGAAGACTAGCTCAGGTAAATACTCTCGACTTATTTTCCCTATACGGGCTTGGGATACGGTAAACTATTACCGCTTGGTCAGAAATGGGATCAATAGAATGCCGGATTGTGGCTAGTAAATCCGCATACTCTGTTTTCATCAGTTTTGTTTGATAAATTAAACATCGGGGGTTAAATACCGTGTCCTGGATATCCTCGGCTCATTAGATTAGTTAATGGCCACGACCTTAGCCGGGGTGTAGGCATACACCTGATAGACGCTCAAATGCAAATTACCCAAGACGTTGGGGATAACTCCTCTCTGAGTTCTAAGTGGTGTGCATTTAATCATGTCTCGGTCTCTGGACTGGGCCCTGTATGTATGGACAAACATATGAATCTGTTAACAAGGTTACAAAGTAACTTTCCCAAGTTATAAAAGATTTTGCGCCCTGTGCACTTAAAATCATTTTAAAATGTTTTCAAAATGAGTCAGTTGGGTGTAATTACCAGCGAAAGCTGACGTATCGTCCAAAGACTAAATTGCAGGTACAATACGAAATAGGCCGTAAGTTGCTCGGTAGTGATTAAGAGGATCTTGCAAAAATCCTTAGATCTACCCTAAAGTCTGTTTTATATTCTTTCTTTGTACATTTTATGATCCGCCTGTGGATCTTCTATTACGTGCCTGTATATTATTTTATTTCGAACATTTGGTTTGTAATAGTAATTTTACTCCAAGACTTCCGCTGTGCCGTGTTTAATTGACTATGATGTTATCAACTGACGTTACAATACTCCCCACCCGGGCCCACCGGTGCATGGATTTGGGATGGAAAAATCCGGGGTATGACACTTCCATCTTCTCATATGAAAGTACCAGAATTCTCCCATTAACTTGACGTGTGGGAGAAATGTACCCATCGATCATACAGTTCCACATCTTAGAATCTTCACTTTGACTGAATGCCTCAAACTTCTTCTTCCAATCTACATATTTTTCAACATTTATCAGTTTTGGGCTGTTATTAACACCCTCACTCAGATTGTTCATTCTAACCATGTTTAACACACAAAGTATCAGTTTAAATGGATTTTGGTATTCCTATGCCAAAATCCAAATCTAACCTCTCTTCTGGTCCTTCTTCGTGTTTTACCATAACCATACTGTTAAAAACGTTAAAATTTTTTCTGAAAAGTGTGTTTACCAAATTGAACCGTTAGACTCATCTCGAACGAATCCAATGATATATAATGTATGAGACCAATTTTAGGAATTTTGGTGCCTTTTTTTGTTTTTTTTCCTAAAAATCACACGAGTCAAACCGTGCAGTCGGTTTGTCAAAATTGTTTATGGATCAACTCGGAATAGTACCGAATTCGGAATGGTAACTCGGATTAACAATCTGAAATGGAAATTTGGAACAGTGGTTCGAGATGTCAATCCGAGATGATGATTCGAGATAGTATCCGAGATGCTAATCCGAGATGCTATCCAAGATGATGATCCGAGATCAACACCAATGATCATAGATGCACTGTTCTGATCCGAAATGCAAGTATTCTGATCCAAGATGCTTCACTTATGATCTGAGATGCAATTCTGATGATCCGAAATGCAACCTTCAGATCCAAAATGCAAGATTTCTATCCGAGATACCTTGTTGATGATGAGAAATACCAAATTTTTATTCGAGATGCCTTGTTGTTTATTCGAGATCAACAACAAAACCCTAGAACAGCTTTCAAACTTTGAACCAACCGTCAAAAACTTCAACTTATCTGCTGTAGCGATTCCGAACCAAGCAAAAACAAGAGCCTAAAGCTCTGATACCAATTGTAGGTCCCCTAATCCGTATGGATCTTCACAGAATCTTCTATCCAATCTACAGTGCGGAATCCTTAAGATCAGATTATCACAGAAATATGAACAATATCAAGAACACAAACAAACACTTTTAATCCGTCTTCTATAGATTATCCAACACGCAATCAATTCAAGACTCACAAAAAATCTCTCAGCCACTCTCTGTAGATTTCTCACACCTCTCTCAATTCTTGTTCCAAAATTTTCTTCACCAAAACCCTAACGCACAACATGTATATATACTACATGTCTGCATACTGGACTTTGGACTGGGCTAGGCCATTCTCCAAGCCCATACAACTCTAAACAAGCTAAACACAAATGCTATGCCCAATACAAAATGTCCAAAGATGAAACTATTAAAATATTAAGTTGTTGTCACAAAATATGCACCAACATCCTCCGAAGTCTAGCTGACGTGTGATTCCCTCATCAAGAAACAAGGGTAGATCAACAATGGTCTGCTAGTTTACAAGTTGGTTAAAAACTTTCTCATTAAAGAATGGGAGAAGTTGTATGGAACTTCTTGCACTATTGCATGCACGAGTTCCATTAACTTTTATGAAACTTATGAAATTTCACAATCTTTCTTGAGAAGCATAACCCGAGCTGGGTGATTAAAAACTACCATGGTTTGATGAAGCCAGACTTGGTGATCGCTCTTGCATGGCCTTCCACATGGTATCCCATCTAGGTCAAGGTGTTGTTCAGCTCCTGGTGAGTGAAGGTCAAGTCATTGTTATCATCATTGAGATTTAATACCTCTCTGATGATGTGTTCGTTCAGGACGATGGCCCTTCCCGTTACCAAACTACCAATGGTAGTCAGTCTTCCTTCATGGAAGATGAGCTGAGCATTGAGCCAAAACCCTTGTAAAATATCTTGATGAACCCAGATATGAGCGGTCAAGGCATAGGCAAGGGGGCTGTTGAGCAACATGGCAAGGATAACATTGCATCAATCCTATTCTAGGCCTGCAACGTTCATCTGAACTTGTAGGTTGTGTGTTTGGTGGTAGGGGAATGGAAAGTGTGAGATCTCAAGTTGTGCCATTGTTAGCGTTAGGAGGATGAAGAGGTTTTAGGGTTTCTAAGCAAAGAAGAAGATGAAAGTGACTGACGATATGAAGAAAATCTCCAAGTGGTAGTTATTTATAAGTGAAAGTGATGCTTTGCCATAAATGGCACCTACCAACTTAGATATTCCATCCCCGTTTTTCTTTATGGTTAAGATCCTTTGTCTGGGGTATAAAAGAATATTGTGAGATAAAATTTCTTTTCATTTATGATCTAGGTGACTATGACCTGAGAAATTACCATCATGATCTGTCTAGGTGTCACTTCTTTTCTCTCTAAGTATCGATTAGTAAGCAGTGAATGTTAAGAGAGAGTGAGAGTGTGTATTGGATTTTTGCTCTAAAATTAACTATGTGACGCAAACAACCCTAAGTTGAAGAGATTTTAAAATTTTGTTAAAAAAATTGAAACTAGAAGAAAAAAATAATCCGAAAAAAATGTGCAAAACTGAGTTCATGGTGTAAGCATATGGAATGTCCATGTAAATGAGAAAGACAGTAAAATTTTGAAAGAAACAAAGAAATATCAGATGTTCTATTGACTTTGTCAAAATCAGATTAATCACCAAACTTTCTGATAAATTTATGCAGTTTCTGATGAGATATCAGAATTTTTGATAGAATTCTGATTAACTTTTGATGAATCAAAATTTTCTTCATTTTGTGATAAAATATTTTCTGATTGGAGGGGTATGGTCCTAAAAACCTTGCGATTGCGCAAGATACCATACTCTCATAAGGATAATAGGTCACTTGAGTAACTTGCACGCTATGCGCAATGGTACGCCAACCATGAAGATAACAGGTCACTTGAGTAACCTTGCGCGCTATGCACAACGGTACACCAACCCTGAAGACAGCAGATTGCTTAACAAACCTTGCACAACGACAAGTTAAACCTGAAAGCGGAGGTCCTAGATCCTTCGCTTATTAAGCAAGCTTCTAGCTGCAATTTCCTAAAACCTTGCACCGACTCCCCAACCCTTTCGAGAGTTGTGCAAGGCCAAGACTAAGGCAAGAACAACTCGTACTTGGTCTTGAAAATAAAAGAACTTGATCCCTACAAGTTCACGCTGGCCAAGAAGCACTAATATGGCTACACGGCAAGGAGAAGAGCAAAGTGGCATCGATGAAGTACAAAGGTACAAAGTGCAGAGCTGTGACACAATAGCCGCCCGGCAGGTTGTGCCAGACCATGTTGCATGATGACTAGTCGTGTAGAGGACAAAAAGTACGCAAGGACGTACACGTGGCACCAACCAACTCATGCTAGCGACTGTCATATGATCTCCACTAACGGCTGATGACATACTAGATAACAAGGACAACTGTCAGGACACGTGGCCCCGTCCACCTTGCGCCAAGCGCTCTTCCTGCCAGGAACCACTAACGGTCCTGGTAGAAGAGACAAAATAGATATTCCTGGTTGTCGCTCCTAGGCCCATCAGCCCATCTCCTACACACATCTCTCCAGTTATAAAAAAAGGATCACACCTCCAGGTAACAACACGCTGGTTCTAGATCACTCATTAATTGCTCGCATTATCCTTTGCAAACCCATATACTTATTCTCACGCTGGAGTGTGGTCACGGAGAAAACCCTCCCCTTTTCTCCTGTGGTGAGACTAACGATGTTTTCAGTTTTGTAGTGAGCGTGTACCAAGATCACATCGAAGGGCGAATGAGAGATAACCTTTATATGCAGAGACCTTGGGCCAGAATCTAGATATCTCTAGATATAGTTTGGTCCAGTGTTTCCTCATTGGCGTCATCCGATTTTCTCTATTCTTACACCTTTGTCTCTTGTTTGTTTTTCCAAATTCCATTTTCAATGGCTGACGGGCAGTCAAGTGTACCACGTGGTCCTAGGGCCGAGGGCAAGAACCAAGTTCATGTTCCTCAGGCCGACGGACAAGTGGAAGAGGGATTTTCCATAGATGTTGGTGTTCATCACGATTCATGTCGTGGTGAACATCCCAGTGACTCCGAGAATCCAAGCTGAAACTCCTTTTGTACCAATCACATCAATAGTACCTCCTGGGGAAACCCCGATGTCATGGTACGTCAAGTCGCAAACTGCTTTAAACGCTGTTTATGCACAATTTTTGTGCTTAGACCCACGCATCTGCTGCACTGGTACAACCGCCTACAGCTCACGTGCATGCCTCGCCTGTACCGCGAGTGTTAAGTTACAACTCGCTAGCTAGGGAGAATGTGCCGTCACCTTCTCCTACTAGAGGAACAGAAGCGCACTCTCAGTCTAGACCAAGATATGAGTCAAACACTCAAAGGCGAGCATCAGTTTATTCGTGGCTAGGCCCACGCCCATTAGAGGGGCAGGACACCCAGCGTGAAGATATTGATAGAACATATGAAAAAGGTGACAGTGCCAGCGTGTTTCACCTATTGCCAAAAGGTTACGCTGCATACAAGCCTACGTCACGAGCCGTATACAATCCGGAGGCTGAACATAATTACAACTTGATCTATAGGCCAGCCGAAGCAGCAGAACATTCTAAGTTCGTGAAGGAGATTGCGCTAGCCCCACTTGAACGCGCAAAGTTACCTTCCAATGTAGGAAAGTTCAACGGGTTGACAGACCCTGAAGATCACATGCGCTTGTTGTAACATCCGTCAAAAACGGATTTACCAAACACGCTCCGTTTATCAACCGAACAGTCAGTCAAATTTTTCGTTGCGAATTAAATGCCCAAAATAATTTTAAACGATCCGTAATCAATTATTATGCGGGGATATATATTTAGTTTTTGAAAAACTGATAAAAATAACAAAATAAAAATGTTTTACTTCTGCCGGGTTTCGAACTCGGGTCAATAGCCGGCTCAACAATGACTTATCACTTAACCGAACAACCGCTCCGCCACTTTGATTTTCTGATGAATAAAGGAATCAATTAATTCATATATTAAAGTTCGGTAATCAAATTCAGTAATTTGCGCCCAAATTAGCAGTCGTCGGAAATCCCGACGACTTCGCCGTTTAATTACGTTTTCGCTCAAATTAACCGTAGAATTAACTCTCACAACGGTTATAACCGACGTCTGTACCCGCGACATCAGCTGTAACCGCCGGAGAACGGATGCCTTCGAATTAAGACCGAATTCAGACCCCATTCATCCCGATACTACCCTATAAATTCACCCCCAACTCGCCAGAAACATTTCACACTCAAATCGCACCCTTTCTCGGCGAAAACTCACTCGCCGGAAATATCTTATACTTCGCCGGAAAACCGAGTTTTAATCCCTGAGCTTTATTGAATCCCCTAAACCTTTACGAAGTCACCCACACCCTTTGTAAGCTTTCGGAGGACTCTCTGCTGCAAGATACTTGTCGCCGGAAAAAGATTGCTGTCGCCGGAGTTCTGCCGGAAAACAGAGGAGAACCAGTCGGTACTTTTCACGCCTAATTCCTTCCCTTTTTACTTTTATCTCGACTGTAATTGATCATAAAACACTAAAGAAACTTGAATCAACATTTTGAACCAGTCAGTCGCCACTTCCGGTTAAACCAGTGAAGAAGACGACGTTTCAGTAATGGTTATGTATAATTAAAATCAAGATAATTACCGGGTTAGACACACAGTCCAGCGGTGGACTGTGTGCACTTTTAACGCTAAGGTCACGAGTTCGAGTATTGTTCCTCACACGCTGCCTTAATAAAAATCCCTTTTTTCGCAAAACTGAACCGGAGTGTTTTGGGTATATGTTAAGTATAATGATAACCGAGTTTATAACCAAGTGAGACACACAGTCCAGCGGTGGACTGTGTGTACGCTAACCCACAGGTCCCGGGTTCGAGACCTGTGGAGCGCACCGGTTCGCTAGATTAATTCGTTTTTAAAATAAAGGAATTCTGTTTAAAATCTAATTAATATATATATATAATTAAAATCGGATATATAACGGGTTAGACACGTAGCTCAGTTGGTAGAGCTGCGTGCACGCGTACGGGAGGTCTCGGGTTCGAGCCTCACCCAGCGCACAATAATATGCCTTCGAACTGGTCAACGTTAGTCAAAGTCAACGGTCAAAAGTCAACTGTAGCAAAAATAAAATATTTTTTTTATTATTTTTATTTAATTATTTTAATTAAAAATCAATTAAAAATACTTAAAAATAACATTTTTAAGGTTAGAAAATAGCCTCAAACTCACAAAAATACACCCAACAATCCTACTAAAATAGATTAATAAAACTCGTTTACTTACCAAACCGTAATGCGATTTATCTAGGTTTAATCTCACTCGTGGTTAAAACCACTTCGCGTGCATTCAACGTCATCAACCGAACGCACCCAAGGTGAGTGAATTCTTACAAACTCCCCTTTTTATTTATGTTTTGGGGTGTATCATGTGTCGTTTAAACTAATTCTCTTATGCAAATTTGTGCTATACCATTATATGAACTAAACTAGAATGTAACTATTATTGGTTGTGATGTATTCATATTGTCAAAGTTGTATACAAATTATTTAGGCCCATCAGTTCCTCGTGGGAGACGAGAACAACGCGTGCCTTAAAACTCATACATTAGGCCCATCAGTTCGTAAGAACAACGCGTGCCTCAAAACTCATTCATTAGGCCCATCAGTTCCTCATGGGAGACGAGAACAACGCGTGCCTCAAAACTCATACATTAGGCCCATCAGTTCGTAAGAACAACGCGTGCCTCAAAACTCATTCATTAGGCCCATCAGTTCCTCGTGGGAGACGAGTCGAACAACGCGTGCCTCAAAACAATTATTTGGTGTTTGTGTGTTCAATATTCGATATTATGTGTTGTGTGAATAAATTTACATCTACATTTACTCATATATGGTATGCACCTTATTTATAATCAATTGGATAAACTTGTTCAAATGTTTTCCATAGGATTCACTCGCCAACATTATGTTGATCCAAAAACCTTTTTACACATGATACAGGTGAACAGGTTGAAGCAAGGAAAACATAGGATATGCCTTAGAAGAGAACCAAGAAGCTTAGACTGATAGTTAGAACATGTTGTATCATTTATTGTAAATTTCCATTAAATTGTATTAATGTATATGAAACATATAATAAATGTCATAAGCTTTGATGATAACCCAATTATGCCCCGATCACCTTTTCCGCTGCGGGTCGGGGTGTGACACTTGTTAACCGGCGGAGGGCTTATTGGAGGATGGACGCTGCCTATGTGATGTCATCTGTTTGTCCAAACCCTTACAGGCGCCGCACGGCTATGGTTTGACAACTTACCAATGGGTAAGCTCACTTCTTGGAATGATCTCAAGGATAAGTTCCTGACCCACTTTAGCCAGCAGCGGTGATACGTCAGAGATTCTTCAGATGTTACGAATATTTGGCGGAGGGATGATGAAAGTTTGGAAGATTTTATCACGCGCTACAACAAAGAGGTTTTGGAGATCGGCGATGTACACGAAGACCTGATTCGCGCACAGTTCAAATATGTTGTTCGGTGTGATGAGATGATAAAGGTCTTGTCCTGAACCGTAGTCCTCCCAAAAAGTTGGCGGCGACCATGGTTTACGTGCAGACAGAGCAAAATCTGAATTCCAACCGAACTCCTATGCCTCAGTATCGCCCATAAGATTTGAGCAGGAGTTTTGGGAAGAAAAACAAGAAAAATTGGAAAGAGTCCAGTCAAAACCCTTCTTACTCGCCAGTGGATGTGCGCACAACGATCAACAAGATGGCTACTTAAAGATCAATAAAACAAGATAATCGCGACAGGTAGTGGACGCCATTAACGAAGACCCCGGCGGAAGTACTCAGCACGGAGGATCATCAGTTCAAGCAACCACTACCAATGAGAAATAAAAAAGGTCAAGATCCTAACCTTTTTTGGGATTATCACAAAGACACCGAGCATACCACCGACAACTGCATCAGCCAGCGCACAGAAATAGAGAAGGCATTGAAGAGTGGGAAGCTCACCCACCTGCTTTAGAACGTGCGCACGGAAGTGCGTCAAATTACTCGCGGCGAAGAAGGCCTGAGTAATAAGAAATGAAGCAAGCTTTTGTTCATATGATACAAGGTGGTCCAACGCGCAAGCATTGCCATGAGAAGAGTGGTACGCCACATTGGCGCGAACAACAAGTTAGTTTTCCCATAGTTCCTGGCAGCCCCCAGAGGAGCGACCAGTCGTGATAACTAGCCTTTTTGGCCATTATCGCACCGATTACATGTTCATTGACCTGGGAATTTTTGTGGACATCATCTACGAGCAATGTTTCAAACAACTAGACCTGGAGTACAAAGCGGCTTAGAGTCGGTTGATTTTCCATTAACTGGTTTCTGTAACGAAGTTGTTTTCCCCTGGGGCAGATCTCCTTCCCGATCACTCTTTGAGACGGACGACATTCGCGCACGGTCCTTGTTAACTTTATGGTGATGCCATCAACATCTCACATGATGTTTACTCGGCCGTCGGCATAAAGGAATTTCAACATGATTACATCAACTCCTCATGCCGCATGCAGTTTTTCAACAGATACCGGTGTGGCAATCATGTATTCCAAGAAAGAAGTCATGTCCATAGAGGAAGAACACCAGTGAAAGTAGCGAAGTCATCCCTAGACGGTCAACCAGAAAAATGGGTACTCAACGACAAGTACCTAGAACAAACGATGTTGCTAGGTCCCGTTATGACCCCCATAGTCAAGGCGCGACTTAAACAACTCTTTTTTCGCAATATGGATATTTTTGCATGGTCACCAATAGACATGACAGGGGTACACAGGGAGATCGCAGAGCATGCACTGCAGACGTTTCCATCAGTCAAGCAGTTCGTACAGAAAAAGCGCAGTTTTGGAGCAGAGAAAACTTGCGCAATGAATGAACAAGTTTCAGAGCTCCTCAAAGCTGGCATTTTCAGAGAAGTGCGCTATCAAACATGGGTGGCCAATCCGGTTATGGTCCAGAAGCACAATGGGGTTAGCGCATGTGCGTCGATTTCAAAGACTTGAACAAGGCATGTCCAAAAGGCTGCTATTCTTTGCCAAAAATCGATAAAAAGGTGGACTCCCTCGCTTCTTTCCGGCGGAAATGCTTCCTTGATTGCTATAAAGGCTACCACCAAATCCAAATGAAGAAAGAAGATGAAGATAAAAGAGGTTTCCGCACTGACAAGGGGATTTTTTGCTACACAAAGATGCCTTTTGGGTTGCCCAATGCGGGAGCCACCTATGAGTGCTGGATCATGTCTTTTGAGATGACATAGGTGTGACTGTGGAAGTGTACATCGATTTCCTGGTCATCATGAGTCCAGACGAGGAAATGATGTTGACAAACATTCAAAAAACTTTCGCATCCCTGCGCAAGGTCAATCTGAAGTTGAATCCTGGGAAATGTTCGTTCGGGATGGAGGAAGGGAAATTATTGGGGTTTATTGTCACGCGCGATGGTTTTAAGGTCAACCCTGAGAAAGTCGAGCAATTCACGTATGCCTTCACCTTCAACCATCAAGGAAATGCAAGGGTTAGCTGGGCGACTGGCTGTGCTAAACCGATTCTTAACAAATCACGCGACGAAATACATCCATTCATCAGTACTTTGAGAAATTGTATGAAGTAGAACAAGTTCTAGTGGACTACTGATGAGGAGAAAGCTTTTCAAAAGATGAAGGAATGTTTGATTCAACTGCCTACTCTCACCGCCCCACAAAAGAACGAACCATTGATTCTATACCTCTCCGCATAGGATATCGCTGTTGTCACAATCTTGTTGGTCGAACGCGCAGAGTCGAAACTCCGATTTACTATGTCAGCAAGATGCTAACCGACCCGGAGATAAGATATCCGATGATGGAAAAACTTGCTTTAGCATTGGTTCATGCATCCCGTCGGTTGCGTAGGCATTTTTTGGCCACGTGATCACAGTTCTTACGAACTATCACCTAGGCCAAGTTTTATCCAAACCGAACATATCAGATCAATTAGCGAAATGGGCGATCGAATTAGGAGGACAAAATATTGTGTACAAACCACGTCCAGCTATCAAAAGGCTAGATATTAGCCGACTTCATCACGAAAGTCCCGAGCAACAAGGTGCAAGAATGTGAGGCTGTCCAAAATCCAACGGCTGTCACGGATGACTGCGCATGGACCCTCCACACTGATGGTGCATCCAACGAGGATGGCGTAGGGCCTGGTCTACATTTAATAAGCCTTGATAACCAGGAGTTTACCTACACCATTAGGTTGGACTTTATGAGCACCAACAATGAAGCCGAATATGAAGCGTTTCTGGCAGGTCTTCAATTAGCCATCAAAATGGGCGCTCAGAATTTGGAAAAGGATGACGACTCTCTTTTGGTTACAGGGCAAACCAATGGTCTTTATGATGCAAAAGGCGAGACGATGGCCCTGTACCTCGAATAGGCACAGTCTTTGATCAACAAATTCCATAATTTCAAAGTGACCCATATCAATCGAAGTGAAAACAAGCATGCAGATGCGCTTAGTAAACTGGCGGCAACAAGCTTCAAACACCTCGCGCGAGAAGAGCGCATCGAGGTGCTAAAACACCCTCTGTTCCACTATGTCAATTAAATATCATAGAAATGGGAAATCCTTCTTGGATGTCTCCCATCATCATGTTCTTGCAATCTAGGATACTCCCAGAATACAAGGCGGAGGCAAGGAAAGTCCAAACTAAGGCGCTAAATTATGAAATGGCAGATAGAATACTTTACCGGAAGTCATACCTTGGACCACTCCTTCGCTGTGTAGATCCATAAGAAGCGCAATACTTGATCCGCGAAATACATGAGGGGTTATGCGGAATTCATGTCGGCCCACGCATGGTAGTCGCAAAGATCATGAATGTTGGATACAGTTGGCCTGGCATGCACTTAGATGCAGTCGAAACGCTGAGGAAATGCGCATCATGTCAGCGACATGCGCCCAAGACATTGCACCCCAAAAATCCTTTGATCCCGGTGACAACAACGTGACCTTTTTAGTAATGGGCAATTGATATGGTGGGACCTTTTCCTAATGCCCCAGGTGCCATAGAGTTTATAATCGTAGCTGTCGATTACTTTACCAAGTGGGTAGAGGCCAAGCCACTCGCATCAACCACGAAAATGGTAGTTCGCAAATTTATTTGGGAACACATTATTTGTCGTTTCGGTCTGCCTTTGCGCATTGTCAGTAACAATGGCCCAATTTTGCTTCTAAAGATCTACAATGATGGATGACTGAGATGCATATCGAGCACGTGTTCACTTCGGTCGCGAATCCCCGAGGGAATGGCCAAGTTGAAAGCATCCACAAAAGTATAGTCGAAGGAGACAAGATTAGGGACAACATATAGAGGTTGGGTGGATGAGTTGCCAAGTATCCTTTGGGCTCATCAGACCATTCTGAGAACCAGCACCCACATCAATCGAAGTGAAAACAAGCATGCAGATGCGCTCAGTAAACTGGCGGCAACAAGCTTCAAACACCTCGCGTGAGAAGTGCGCATCGAGGTGCTAAAAAACCCTTCTGTTCCGCTACGTCAAGTGAATGTCATAGAAATGGGAAATCCTTCTTGGATGTCTCCCATCATCATGTTCTTGCAATCTAGGATACTCCTAGAAAACAAGGCGGAGGCAAGGAAAGTCGAAAACAAGGCGCTGACTTATGAAATGGCATACAAAATACTTTACCATAAGTGATACCTTGGACCACTCCTTCGTTGCGTAGATACACAAGATGCGCAATACTTGATCCGCGAAATACATGAGGGATTGTGCAGAATTCATGCCGGCCCACGCATGGTAGTCGCAAAGATCATAAATGTTGGATACATTGGCCCAGCATGCACTTAGATGCAGTTGAAACGCTGAGGAAATGCGCATCATGTCACGACATGCGCCAAAGACGTTGCACCCCAAAAATCCTTTGATCCCAGTGACAACAGCATGGCCTTTTCAGTATTGTGCAATCGATATGGTGGACCTTTTCCTGATGCCCCAGGTTCCGTAAAGTTTGTAATCGTAGCTATCGATTACTTTACCAAGTGGTTCCGTAAAGTTAATCGTAGCTATCGATTACTCAAGCCACTCGCATCAACCACGACAATAATGGCCCCCAATTTTGCTTTTGAAGAACTACAACGATGGATGACTAAGATGCATATCGAGCACGTGTTCACTTCGGTCGCGCATCCCCAAGGGGATGACCAAGTTGAAAGCATCAACAAAGTATAGTTGAAGGGATCAAGACAAGATTAGGGATGGCACAGAGAGGTTGGGTGGATGAGTTGCCAAGTATCCTTTGGGCTCATCGGACCATGCCGAAAACCAGCACCGGCGAGACACCATTTAGCCTGGTTTATGGGACTGAAGTAGTAATCCCAGCTGAGGTCGGTCTCCCATCATCGCGCATGATCGTTATACAAAGCCAAAATAACATGGAGTTGCGCAGGCTTGATCTAGACCTCCTGGAGGAAAGGCGCGGAAACGCCCCACTCAACAAAGCAAAATACAAGTCAAAGCTTGAAAAATACTACAATGCGCGAGTCCGCATATGCACTTTCCTTCCTAGAGATTTCGACTTAAGAGATAATGAAGCGTCTAATGCTGAGCGTCTAGGAAAGCTTGTGCCTAAGTGGGAAGGCCCTTACGTAATCCATGAAGTCTTAGGAAAGGGGGCTTACACCCCTAAGCGTTTGGACGGCACAAACATTCCTAGGACCGGGAATGCACAACAATTATGGTGATGTTATATGTAATCCGAGCATCTTTATACGCATCGGCCTTACGCTTTATCAGTGTTGGCGCAAAAGAGTATTAAACTTATGATCTAATCTTATCGATTTTGTACACTGCTTTTGCACCCTATAGTTAATACAAAGAACAAAATCGATACATGGCATTCGTTATTTAGACATTTTGTTACAAATGCCGAAACCACTTTGGGTATACACGAAAAAATTATGGTATAACATGACTCATAAACAGAATTAACCTCAATTTCAGTAGTCAACCATTGTACGCGCATGGGATGTGACGTTCATACATGAGCTCATTACTAATTTTATTCGTTCTACCTATACAAAGTACTTATTTTCACGCAAATATTGTAACTTCAAATATGAACATCAGATTATCATTTCAACTTACCTGCAGCTGGTCAAAAAATACAACATGACATTGTCATTAAAAAAGCACATGTTACACAGTTTCATGACATTACATTCAAGATCCTCTCCTAACAATCATCCTAAACATCACTCGCGGAAGGCACTCGCTCCCTATTCCTCTGATTCTTCAACTTCAGCCGCATCATCATGAAAAATATCCTTTAAATGATCAACAAAGTCGTCATGTTGATGCGCTTCACTTACTAAATCCATCACTGGTAGTTGCAGACGGTCATACTCTTGCTTCGCCTTGGAAAAGGCAGCATCTGTATTGACCCCATGGGTAGCGGCACGGCTGGTATCCCAAGAAACATCCAAAGAACGAGTTACGTGGTGAGCGCATTGTGCATAGCCCTACACATATCCGTCATGGCGTGTTGTGACCATCAGCTTGGCCACAACACTGTCCAGCTCTATCGACTTTAGGATTGAATCAATCTACACAGCGCATGGAAAGAATACGAGAATCAAGATAAATGTGATCAAAATAATAACAGCGTACTTACATTCACGACTCCGTGCTGCTACATCCAGAGCATGTTGTTCGTGAAAGGCTCAATCACACTCTCTACGGTGGCGCATGCTGCCTTTGAGTCTTCTAGTTTTTGGTTAGCTGTTTTGGCACGTTTCTAACCCGCGCTCACCTTCACCTCAGAGAGCCGCAATTTTTCTTGATCCTCCAAGTGCCGACGTTGTAGTATTGCCCTCTCAACCCTAATAGCTTGGAGATCTTTCTTTGAACCTTCGAGAGTTGCCCTTGTTTTAGCCTGATAACGCAATAAGGATGTAAGTTTGGCAATCTCTTGATTTCCTAAAAAAAGAAGGGCAGAAGTTTCTGCCTCTTTTTGGTCGCTACGTTGTCGATGAGACCTCGCCTCTTTGGTGGCAGCTGCAGCTCCTCCTTTTCCTTAGCAATATTCTTTCATTATATCCCTGTTTCATTCCTTAGCAATATTCTTTCATTATTATCCCTTTCACAAGCCTCCTTCCACAGCTTGCGCTCCTCAGCAAGCATGGTAGTGGTGCTCTCGCCTTTTTCTTCCACCCCAGCATAGACCACTCCTCGGTCCTTTGCGCTTCAACAAAGTTAGCCTTCTCAGCCTCCACCTCTTGTTTTTGCACAGCCATTTGGGCCTGCTCGAGCACCATCTCTCTCTTCGAAGACTCAAATCTTTCTTGATCTCGGTGCATGCTGCACCATTCTCTAATGATCTTGTGAGTGTTGGAGGCAGAGCTGGCGTCTAATTGTAGGCATGCACGGTATGTTTGTTCATAACTTTGCTCCCCATGTGCCCTCACCTCCGCTGGGGGAAGGCACCCTTGAATCACTCCCGGCATACCTGCCAGTGGCTAAACTTCTCACCTTGCTTCAACTTCCAAACAGGGGTATGGATCTCAGCAGCTCGGTTCTTTGAATATATCGGTAATAGTAGTCACCCAGGGTTTCGTCTAGACAAATTGGGGACCCTTCGTCAGAAGGGTGCTCTCCAAATCCCATGGCATCACCCTTAGGTACCTGTTCCGCTGACTGAGCCCCCGGAAGAGAAGTATCTTGAGGCGCATCCTCAACAACCTTTTCCTTGCCCTCTTCAACCACAACTTACTCTTCAGGCACCACGGCCTCAACATCCACGCGTACCTCATCTACTCCGGCACTTGACTCACCACCTAACACTTGGCGCTTGCGCAGCCTCATAAATGGGTGGTGGCATGGAGGTGGTCTCGACAGGCACGGTCTGAGCAGACAGTACACAAAATGGCGTTTCATCCTTTCCTGTATAATGAAGGCGCCAAGAAGGTTAAACAGGAAGGATGAAAAATTAAGCGCAAGATAAAGTTTTTACCTGGGGAAAATTTGGCTTCAAGCGCATCAAGATTCCCACGCTTGCCAATGGTTTTCCTCCGGTAACCTTCTTCGGAGGTTGCGCAACTGTATCACCCTTAGGAAGGGCCCTCTTCTAAGTTTTCCTCTTGAGCGATTCCGGGCTTGACCCCAGATCTATCGGCTCATCCGGGTTCGCATTCGGTATCTCTGTGGCATCTTGAGGCTCAGCCTTGGGTTTCTTCAAACCTACAGGCGCAAGACCCTCCATTGAATCAAACACCACCACATAGTCAACCCAAGTGTTAGGCACAGAGCATGTACCTTTGGGTGGGTCTGCCCTGGGTTGAGCCAGCTTCCTGGTTACCCCAACACTAGGCCCCGCGCGCCTCTTTTTTTAATATGGGCTAACACCCAAATTCCTCGGCGCACCTGCATCATGGCGCATCATACTAAGTATTCCGAAAGGTGCAAGTAAAAAAATAATAAACGCTTACCACTTCTGGGCGGAGGGGCTGCTAAATCCGCACTTCGAGGCAACTCGAAGATCCCAAGAATCTTGGAATACCACATTGGTTCCTCCGGATTAAGCGGAATATTATGCATCCACCTATTCTCCCTCTGAAAAGCTGCTATATACAGCGCAACCCCTGCAAGAATGCACATGGTATAGTCAAACTCACAAGAAAAAATAACACAATAATGAAACTTACTCTTGTCATCTTCCATGTACACCGGTTTTTCACAGCGATCAGACTTCCATAATAAACTCATGCCGGCAACAACCAACGCCCTCTACGGAAACTGAACAGCTGGAATCTCCTTCATGTCTTGATACCACGACTCTTGGTCTGGAATCGACATAGTCTGCATCGGAATGTGTTCTACCCACGGAAGTGCATCTGTAGAGGGATGACCCCAGCTTTGATGAAGAAAAACTTCTACTTCCAATCATGGTATGACTTGGGAGGACTGTGCAGAATCTTCTTCGTCTGTATATGGTGCTGGAAGGAGTAGAAACCAAAAGAGCAGTGAAGCTGGTAAAACACCTGAAACTAGTTGACAATTGGGTGAATACCCATAGAGCGACACAAGAATTCAAAATGATTAATCCTGACCATTCGCATCGGATTCAGCTAGGAAATATGAAAGTGGTAGTGGTCCAGGATATCCAAGAAAAACTTCGTCGCCGGTAGCCGGAAATTGCCGTCGGCAAAGTAATCGAAGAACAGTAGCTGAAAACTACTTGTCGACCATTTCAGCACGGGTAGTGAATTAGTGGTTTCCCCGCCGGTGGTACTCTCAGGCTTTTCTTCGGTCGTCATCTTTAGTCGTCGGAAGAAGCACGGGTCATCCAACTCACCTAGTGGCGAATCCACAAGTGACATGTGGAGGGCAAGTAGGAGACTGACGAATGCCACGCGCACATGGCTGGTACTTTCTCTGCAATTCGTTAATGAAAAAGCAGCTGCACTGTTGACAGCCTGCTAAAGCCATCGGAGGTCACGTCCGCTCCACTTTTTTCTCAATGACTCGCCTAAAAACCTGTCAATTTTACGAAAATTCAAATTTTAAAGACTGTATCCTGAGCAATGGTTTCCTCCATTCAAGGGTTTTCTTTAATCCTTTCCTCACAAAGGCCTTAATAATTTATAGCCATTGAAATAAGCATGCATACGTGATTTTTTATATAGTCTAGCGCTCCACCTACTTGCTAAGCTTCGCATAGGAGCATCACTAGACTGGGGGACTTGGAGGGATATGGTCCCAAAAACCTTGCGATTGCGCAAGATACCATACCCTCATAATGATAATAGGTCACTTGAGTAACCTTGCGCACTATGCGCAACGGTACTCCAACCCTAAAGACAGCAGGTTGCTTAATAAACCTTGCGCACATTGCACAACGGCAAGTTAAACCCGAAAGCATAGGTCCTAGATCCTTCGCTTATTAAGCAAGCTTCTAGCTGCGATTTCCTAAAACCTTACGCCAACTCCCCAACCCTTTCGGGAGTTACGCAAGGCCAAGACTAAGGCGAGAACAACTTGTACTTGGTATTGAAAACAAAAGAACTTGATCCCTACAAGTTCACGCTGGCCAAGAAGCAATAATATGGCCATGCAGTAAGGAAAAGCGAAAAGTGGCATTGATCAAGTATAAAGGTACAAAGGGCAGAGCTGTCCCAATAGCCACTCGGTAGGTTGTGCCAGACCACGTTAATGATGAGCAATCGTGCAGAGGACAAAAAGTACGCAAGGACATACACGTGGCACCAACCAACTCATGCCAGTGACTGTCACACAATCTCCACTAACGGATGATGACAGACCAGACAACAAGGACAACAGGCAGGACACGTGGCCCCATCCACCATGCGCCAAGCGCTCTCCTACCAGGGACCACTAACGGTCATGGTAGAAGAGACAAAATTGATATTCCTGGTTGTCACTCCTAGGCCCATCAGCCCATCTCCTGCACACATCTCTCCAGCTATAAAAAAGGATCACACCTCCAGGTAACAACACGCTGGTTCTAGCTCACTCACTAATTACTCGCATTATCCTTTACAAACCCATATACTTATTCTCACGCCGGAATGTGGTCACGGAGAAAACCCTCCCCTTTTCTCCCGTGGCGAGTCTAACGGTGTTTTCAGTTTTGTAGTGAGCGTGTACCGAGATCACATCGTAGGGCGAACGAGAGATAACCTTTATATATAGAGACCTTGGGCCAGAATCTAGATATTTCCGGATATAGTTTTGTCCAATGTTTCTTCACTGATGTTTCTTCATATCTCATGTTGACCATGCCTAATTTACTAACCAAAAAGTTACGTTTCTTTTCATCGAAGAGGTTTTGTGAAAATGTCAGCAATTTGTCTTTCTGTTGGGTACAAAATACATTTCAATGTTACCTTTCTCCACATGATCTTTTATGAAGTGATATATGACATCAATGTGTTTTGGTTCTTGAGTGATGCACTAGATTTGATGTTATAGCAATTGCGATCTTTGAATCACATAGTATGGGAATATTTGTCAGCTATACTCCATAATCTCTCAGCTTAGTTTCTATCCGTAACACTTGACAACAACAGCTTGCTGCTGCCACATATTCTGATTCAGTTGTTGAAGTGGATACATAGTTTTGCTTTTTGCTTGTCCAACAGACTAATTTGTCTCCCAACATTTGATAGGCACCAGATGTGCTTTTTCTATCAAGTTTGCATCCTACATGATCTGCATCTATGTGTGCTATTAATTCTGAACTTGTATCTTTAGGATACCACAAACCAAAATCTAATGTTCCTTTTATATATTTAAAAACTCTTTCTATAGCTTTTAAGTGAGATTCTTTAGGGTTGCACTGGTATCTTGCAAGAAACAGGTTGAAAACATTATATCTGGTCTACTGGCTGTTAAGTATAACAATGATTCTATCATTCCTCTGTAAGTTTTAATATCAACACTTTTCCATCTAGATCAGAATCAAGTTTTTTTCAAGTGGCCATGGGAGTTTTTGAGGTAAAACAATTTTCAAGTGAGTATTTTCTTAAAATTGTTCTGACATATTTTGATTGACTCAAGAATACGCTATCACTTTGTTGTTTCACTTGCAAGCCTAAGAAAAAGCTTAATTCATACATCATCCTCATCTCAAAATGACTGGTTATTAATTTTTCAAACTTTATGCAAAACTTGGGATTGGTTGATCCAAATATAATGTCGTCAACATAAATTTAGACCAACAATGTGTCCCCTTTGCGAGTCTTGAGAAAGAGAGTTGTATCAGTTGTACCTTTTGTGAGGCCTGGATTGATTAAGAAGTTGGAAAGAGTTTCATACCATTCTCTTGGAGCTTGCTTCAACCCATACAAGGCTTTATTTAACTTGTAAACATGTTTGGAAATTTAGGTTCAACAAAGCATTCTGGTTGTTTCACATATACTTCTTCCTCAATCTTACCTTTTAAGAATGTTGATTTTACATCTATCTGATAAACTTGAAGTTTTTTGATACAACATAAGCAAGGAAGATTCTTACTATTCCAATCTGGCAACTGGGGCAAAGGTCTCATCATAATCTATGCCTTCTTGTTGACAATAACTTTTTTACAACAAGTCTTGCCTTGTTCCTTGTTATGATGCCTTGTTCATTAGATTTTTTTCTGAATACCCATTTTGATCAAATGACAGATTCGTTAGTTGGTCTAGGTATCAGATTCCATACTTGAGTCTTTTCAAATTGATCAAGCTCTTCTTGCATTGCTTGGACTCAATCTGAGTCATTGAATGCTTCTTTGACAGTCTTTGGTTCTATCATGCTTAGAAAACCAGCATATACACATTCATGTGATATGGCTGATCTTGTCTTAACACCTTCTTCTGGATTCCCAGCTATGTTTGATTCGGAGTGTCCTTTGATCTATCTACTATTATTGTGTGAACTTGTGTGTCAAGATGGTTTTAAAGCTTCCCCCTGATCTGTTGCCTCTGTTGTGCTGAGAGGCTTAGAATTCTGGTGTTCTATTAGGTTTTCTGATGAATTTCCAGAAATCTGATCATCTTGTACAGTTTCTGATTACTGCTACAAATTTCCTATAGGGTTAGTACATGACTGATTTTTGGTTGATGCATTATTTATGTAAACACATTTAAGAAGTTCTTCGGTTAATTGATTAAGAAGATGCTCAGAATTTCCTTGTTGATTTGGTGTGTTTAATTCTTGTTCAATATCACCATAAATTTCAGTTTCTGATGAATCATCAAAAGATACATACAAGCTTTTTCTTATTGTCCTTGAATTTAGAATAAAAACTTTGTATGCTTTTGAAGACAATGAGTAACCAAGAAAGATTTCTTTTTTAGCTTTTCTATCAAATTTTTCCATACTATCAAAATCATTAAACACCAACCATCTACAACCAAAGGTATGCAAAAAATTGTGTTAGGAACCCTTCCATTGATGATGTTATAAGGTGTTTTCTGATGTCTTTTGTTTATGATAGATCTGTTTTGTGTGAAACAAACATTGGCAATTACTTCTACTCAAAAGTGAGCAGTTTGGCATAAGCAAGCATGGTTCTTCCTGCTTCAACTAATGTTCTATTTCTTCTTACCACAACTCATCTTGTTGTGGAGTTCTTGGAGCAGAAAAGTCATGAGAAATTCCTTTGCTTATCAGGAAAGTCTCAAGTTTTGAATTTTTAAATTTTGTTCCATTGTCAGATCTGATTCTTCTAACAGGCAATTTTAACAAATTTTCTATTATTCTGACAAAATTTATCGTCAGATCTGTTGTTTCACGTTTCTTGCTTAGAAACTCAACTCAAGTATACCTAGAGTAGTCATCTACACTAAGATATATTTCTTTCTAGAAAAACTTGTCGTACTTACAAGTCTACAAAGGTCCATATGCAAAATTTCTAAATTTTGAGCGATTGAAGATTCAGAAATTGTTTTATGTGATCCTCTCTTTGATGTTCCTAACTCACATGCTTCACATATTTCATCCTTTTTGAAAGAGATAAAAGGTAGACTTTTTACCATATTATTACTTAAGTGGGCTAATCTTTTGTGCCACACCAGCTATGTCCTTTGTTTTCTCTTGAAAATAAACATATTTGAGGATGCTCAATTTATTCTTTAAAATCAAAGTAATAGATGGATTTCCTTATTCTTTTCCCACTTAAATAAATTTTTTATCATCTAAGCAAATTAGTAAACATTTTTCTGGTAATAGTGTTACCTGAAATCCTCTTTAACAGAACTGTCCACAAATTAGTAGATTGTATTTTAGACCTTCTACATAAGCTCCTTTCTCAAGGGTTAGAGATCCATGCTTGATGCTACCATAACCTAATGTTCTTCCCTTTCCCCCATTTCCTAAATTTACTAATATACCTAGTTTCTATTTAAAGTTACAAAGTAAGCTTCTATCCCAGTCATGTGCTTGGAGCTTCCTGAATCGCAGTACCAGACCTGCCGCACATGATGGTATTGAAATGATAAAGTTAGAGATTTTTTGGTACCCAAAGTTTTTTGGGTACTCCTTCTAATGAAAGTTTGCTTAAAGTATCCTCCTAGATGAGTTATTTTCATCAAAAACTTTTGTAAGTACTAAGCCATTAACAAACTGTTTGTTCTTTGAGAGATGTTGCTGAATTAGCTTCAGCATTTCAACATACATACAATCTATTTTGTCAGAATTTTTTTGACAAGTTTGATTGAGATGGAAGATTAGCAGATTTTTGAAATTTTGGATGAATTCTCTTTGAATTTTCTAAAATGTTTATCTTGTCTCATGCCTTTTTCCTTTGGAGTTGAATTGGGTTGATAAGAATTGTGGTCAGAGCTTATTGATTTGCATGACTCAGCATCAGATTTTGATGTTATTTTATTAGAATTCTGATCAGATGCTTTTACAAAGGTGGTGGGACTTCTGATGTTTGTCTTTACATATTCCAATCATTGGCCTCTGTTCTTTGGTGTTGTTTCAATAAAGTTTATAAATTCTTTGGCTTGTTGAAAACCATTCACATTGATTTCACAGTCATGGTTTTTTTGGGTAAATCTTTCCTCTCCTTTTCATAAAATTTAATTTTTGCTTCTTTTGTTGTGTTCTCCTCAATCAGTAATTGGTTTTCAATTATAAATTTATTTAACATTCTTTGCAAATCATCAGATTTCTTATTTTCTAAACTTTGTTTTTCTTGTAAGATCTCAAAATGTATCATAAGCTTATTCAATTGATGTTCTAAGTCAAGATTGTTTGTGCTTACCTTGTGTTCTGAAGTTTCAGATTCTTCATCAGAAATTTTTGCCTTTAGACAAAAACTAGCCATTTCTTCTTCTACTTCATTAGAAGAATCATCAATTAGCCAAGTGTCTATTCCTGCAATTAGACTGGCTTGCTATTGGTTTTTGGTTTCTTCAAGCTTTTTCTCATAATAAGCAACATCTTTTAGTCTCTTGTTCTTGCATTCTGATCCATAATGTCCTTTTTGCTTAAATTTGTAGCACACAACTTCAACTTTTGCGTTATCTTTTGATCTTCCTTCCATCCTCCCTTTATCACTTTTCTAGTACTTGTTACTTCGTCCTCTTAATCATTTCTCAAATGTCTTTGTGAGCAAAGAAATTGCCTACACAAATGCAGAAAAGTATGATGAAGTATCAGAAGTTTCCAAACTTTGACATTGTGAGGTTTATGGATCAGAATTAATTGTTTTTGTGAGTTTGAAATAAGAGCAATGGGTCATAATCTCTAGGAACAAAAATACTATATAGATCATGTAAGCTCATGTTTCCCAGCTCTAGGGTGGATGCTAAAGTCATTGTTAGATTTCTCCGTTCCTGTGGTAGAGGATCTAGAAATTTCACAATCATTGGATTTCTCAATACAAAACTTTTTAAGATCATTTGATAGTGTAGAAAATCTATTATATGTTTCTGAAAGAGTTTTATTTGGAAGACTTTTAAATCTCTTATAAGAAGGGACACAATTTGTACGTTTGTATCTTTTCATTCTTTCTCCTCCTTTATAAACACTTTTCAACTGATCCCATATCTCTCTAGCAGAAGCACATGCATCTACTTGAGATAATATGTCATTTGGAAGTGCCATAATCAAAAGTGATTTGGCCCTTTCATCGTCTTCCACCTTTTCCTTACCTTTTTGCTCCAATTTCTTTCTTTTTTTGGAGCCCCAGAGGAAGGTATTTCTGGTGTTTGCTCAGTTGTTGGAACAACTAGTATTTCAATAGTGGGTATATGTGGACCACTCTAATTAGATTGAAACAGAGCTTGATCATGTCCATTTAGGAAATTGATCATCCTGATTCTCCAATAGGGGTACTCCTCTCCGACCAAATTCAGAGGCTTTGACATAGACCCAATATTGAAAGCATTGTTCCAGCTTTGAAAGTTTGCCATATTTAGTTAAAAAGTCATAAGAAAAATGAGCAATTGATCATTTGAAAATAGTTTATTCAATCAGCTCTGATACCAATTGTTGAACCCAAATAACAATGCTCCTTAACTAAATTTGGCAATGATTTCAACAAGTATGAAAATAATGTGCGGAAATGGAAATCAAACTTTCAAGGAACACAGCTACAGAATTTCAAGTTTATATCACTTTGAGAAATAATGTTTACAAGGTGATTGTGTGGTTATTGTTAGTACTAACAAATACTTTGAGAATTCTCTAATGAAGGGCAATGGAGTTTTTGTTGTATGTAATGAATGCTTAGCTTAACTCATTATCCTTCAGTGGTGACTTCTCTATTTATAGAAGTCTTTTTCATGAATAAACATTTGTTTATTCATGAACTTGCTCTGCATAAAGTAGCTTTTTGGCATATTTATTGAATCCATCAAGGTCAACTTGCTACTTACAAATGTGGAAGAGCCTTATCTCTTAGGCAAGTTGGTTCATCAGAAATTCTGATAACCAGCCTATCGAAAAATCTGCTGAACAAATCATTAGATTTTCTGATGACTAGAGATTACCAGATTCTAATGTCAGATTGGCCTTTTCTGATCATTTTCATTCTACTGTGATCAATTTCTGATAAATGTTGAAGAGTATTTTCCTTTCTTCTTTTGTCTTGTTTATCTTGTATCTTCCTTCTGATTGATCTTCTTGACTTCATCTTCAGCACATGATCAGATTGATCATATTTTCTTCAATAATTACAAAAGTTTCCTAACAGTACATATCACACAATTCAATGTTGTACCATTCGCTCCATTAGTGACATAGGTAATCCATACCGATGTACCACACAACAAAGTTGTCTTGGAAGATAGTAATAATTCTTCTTCAGATGTATTCATCAAAACTGAATTTATGTATATGCGAAAGCTTACCTATAATTATCAAAGGATGGCTTATCATGATTTGATACTCTTAAATCTCATGAACTATTCCACTAGAACCGAAAATTTGGCACTATTTGGATAGTTTTATAAGGGTAGAGAAAGTAATAATATTATGATAGTTCTCAGTTTTCGTATAGCTGCCACCTAGATTGCCATTGCGATTAGTAGTTTTGCCGAAACCCCGATTATGAGCGACCGAAACCTCGTAGAATTTTGAATTTGTAACGTAGGCTTGCAAAGTTAAAGACACATAGTGTGCATAAAAGTATTCTAGCATGTATAAACATATAGTATGACAAGAAACATGTTTACCGGATTGACTGTTTGTATATGTTTGTGTGTTGAATAATCATTCATGTTACAACCCAAAAGTGACTTTAAGCAGAAAAAGGGTTCAAGTATACTCATGGTTTGCGTAGGTAATTTCCACAAAAGCGTGAGTTGATTTCGGAAGGATGGAATTCACCAAGTTATCCTAAAAGGATAAACAAAGGTGTGTGAATTTATGGAAGTTTGATGACAGGAATGCATTCGAGGCTTAACATATGAAAATACATAGGATATATCTTGTTTAGATACTCATTTAGACACTATTTTTGTTATTGTTCTTCATGAGTGTTACTTTCATTGGAAGCCCAAAATGAGGAATCTAAAACTAAGATGAGTCTCCCTTTACCACAACATTTAACCATGAGTTGGTTAATATCATGGCTTGGTTTTTTATATTATATACATATATATTAGTGTGTATGTGGTCATGTAAAAGTCATGTATGTCATGCATGGGTAGGATGAATCCTTTCACCCTATAGTTCACCAATGCACCAATCATCACATAGATGATTCAGATGGTCATGAATAAAAGTACAAGAATGTAAATAACTTATCTTATTAACCAAGCAACCGAGTGATTTTAACTAGACTAGTGCATTCCAAATATGGTTAAGGTTTGGGGACTTGGTGTAGTTTGTTCACTTTGGGTTGATACATATGCCTACTGCCTGCGTCTACGAGTCGTGTCAAAGTCTGTAATAGGTTTTACATGTTAGAACATTTGATTTCAATGTAATATTTACTTCATACGAAGTAGTTACTCCGTACACAGGCAGTTACTTTGTACAGAGGTAACCTAATGTTAGTTTGTACGAAGGTGTATCCCTAGTCCGCACGGAGTTCCAGGTAGTATAAATAGATGTGTGGTCTTGGGTTTGTATGTATGTTTTGCGAATCAGACGGCTAAGCTCTATCCAAGTGTTTCCAGATTGTAAACGTTTATGAAATCAATGAAACAATGATTTAAAAGTAATCTTGTTATATTGTCACCTAACTAAAACGGATTCCGAAGGTTATAGACTAGGTTACAGATCTAGACCTAAGCTATCTAAGGGATAACCGATCCTCACAAGTGGTATCAGAGCTTGGAGGCTTAAATCTGAAGATAATTAACAAGATTCAACAATCAAAGACTTCTCTTCTACTTATTTTTCTCATTTTTCACGAAATTACCGGTCAAAATGGACTGAATTTTTCAAGGAATACCTAAAATATGTTTTTAACAAACCCTTGAAAAAATTGGAGCTAAATTCAATTGAAATCATGACCAAAACTCTGAAAATAAAGAAAATTTGAAATTGTATCTTCATACGAATGAACACGTTCGTACAAACTAAGTACCTTCGTACAAATGTAAATTTTCAAAATAAAATCCATACCTTCGTACGAATATAAAATTCCAAATTGTGTGTTTTTCTTACCCTCATACGAACGTAATTCACAGTTTTTTTGTGTCAAGTTCGTACCTAAGTATCATCACACGATGATACCTTCGCACTAAAGCTTCGCTGAAATGGAGAACAAATTCTATAATGCATTTGCAACATCTCTTGCATCAATGGTCCAAAATTTGAACTTGGATAATGAGATGGGCACGATGAGGAAACTGTAACGCCTCGCTTTTTCATACTTTCCTTAACTAGAAAGTATAATCGGATTTCTATTTTTTGGAACTTGTGTTCGTATCGTTTTCGTATTTCTTTTCCCAATCTTGTAACCCGAGACTTGTATCATAATAAAATTTATAGTTGATACATACTGTTCTTACATACATTCAATCATACTGATACTTGTTATACGTGCAAAGGTTCATGCACTCACACTCGACACTTATACACCTTATATGCTTAAATCATGCAAAAATAGCAACTTAAACTAAGTTCAATGACTAAAAGTGATAAAAATAAAGAAACTTCTTGAATAAACCACCTCGCGGCCCACGACCGAACACTTCAACCTTCTCGAGCCCCGCCAGACCCTCTAGCAGCCCGCGACCGAGACCTCTTCACCCTCTTGCAGCCCGCGAGAGGGGCATAATCCGGAGAAGTTGGTTTCTGTGACATCCCGGCTTTTCAGGTATCTTAAACGCGCTACTTCACGGTTATTCATTCCTACGCTAATTTAATTCTGATAATTAAATTACACGCTCGCAATAACTGCGCTAACTTTGTGAATTCATTGGGTGAATTACGTGCTATGTGTTATTAGACGTTTATAGAATTATTATATCACGTTTTGATTTCGCGATTATTAGTTATAAAAATAAATAATAAGTAAATAGCCGAACAAAACCGAGCCGCGAAACGTGTCGACCTCACCTCCTTGTGGCCCAAGTAACTAACCTAAACTTGAGGCCCAAGCTAATGACCCAAACCGCCCCCCCCCCCCCCTTGCGGTCGCACACGCCCCCCACCCCCTTGCTCCTTTTCTTTTTCCCTTGTGCCATATATATACAAGTATGCATGAGTAGGTTTTAAAAAAAACCAACAAGGAACCCTAGCTCCAAGAAAGCCGACGGCAGCCCCCCCCCCTCTCGATCGCACAAGCCTCCAACCCCGGATTGATTCCAATCTTGTCCCAGTTCGCTAATCTTCATCGTTTCAAGGTTAGGGTTTTAATTGTTTTACAAATCACATTAGGGTTTGTAATCTTGATCATGATTATATGTATTGTTAGGATCATTGATATAAAAAGTGTTATGATTTGTGATTAGTTCGGTTACTTGTGCGAGTTTTTGCGATTGTGATCTTAGGATGAATACAAAAATCATAGGCTGCGTTTTAGCGATAAAATCATGTTATAGGATTAGGGTTTGCATGAATATTGATGTACATGATGATATGTGACAAATAAACCTGTTCTTGATCATTATTATTTAGCGTCTTGATCGTTTAAGCGTGTTCTATTGCGATAAAAGTCGAAAACAGGTTGCTGAATAGCATTTACAGCCAACTTCAATTGGCTGTAACCTGATCATTATTTATCGAAAAGTGGATTTTCTGAAGCCTAAAACGTGTATTTTTGAAAAACTTCTAATGGCGCCAGATTCATATTTTTTTGAGTTCGTTTGCTATTTTCAAGTGGTCATTTAAGTGCAGCAGCTGAAGCTGCGTAAATTCTGAAAATTTGCTAGTTGTTTATCGAGTCGGATCTCATAATTCCGTAGAGGGTTGGGTCATGAAATTTGTACAGTTACCGGAGACGGGAATTTCTGGAAAAACTTCCACTGGAATTTTGTTAATTGGATGAACATTGATTTTTAAATAATTTTTCCCGTGGACTGCAGTCAGAAAGCGACGAATCTGACTGCAGCCTAGTATATAAATGTTTATAAATAATTGGTAAAGTTTTAGGACTTGAAAAGTTTACATAAAATTATACAGTTTATTTGACATCTCCTATAAAGAAATTGGAATTTTTAGAACGTTGGAACTATTTTATAAAAATTCTCGAAAACAGCCTAGTTATGGGCGTACAAGCTGAAACATGATAACTTGCGTATGTGTGTACCAAAGTGTTATATGAGTTAATTTGCGTCTATGACAGTTGGTTTGATCACTATTTTGGTATGATAATACTTTGCATGCATGATTGTGTTTTCGAATTTGTTATTATGTGTGCCGCATTGTGTGTTAGTTATGCGTAGGGTTTGTATCAGTGTGTTCACACGCTAACTTTAAATCGATTGACATGTTAGGACGCAATTAGCGGTCCCATCATTTGCTACTTTGTGTTACACTAACCGAGCAATTAAATGTGAGTTCACGGCCCCTATTTTATCCGGTTTTAAACAACAGTGGGAGAAACATGTGTACATTCTATAACTCTATCTTTTTACGTTATGGAAATTAACGTCGTTAAACTACTCGGTAACTAAGTTAATGTTAATGTACGTTATGGTCATTAAGCAGCTAATATCACGGAAGTCCTCGACAAACTCTCGGATCATTAATATTAGGTTAGATAGCGGGGAAATTATAAGTAGTACTACTGGGCCCGACAAGCCCCACCCGAGCTAGTCGCGCTAGCTGACCGGGTATGGTCAAAGGGTGATTAATTTGGCCTAACTTTCGCCATGGGCAGTGATAGGCCTGGCAACATGGAGGCACAACAGTCAGCTTCGATCACGAACACTTATGTGACGTAACTTTAGGCTCGCTACCTACATGTTAACATTGAACTTAATTACGAACCAACATCATTATTATTCCGGGTTAGGAATAATGGAACCATCATTATTATTCCGGGTTAGGAATAATGGAACTAAATCGTTATCCCGGGTTAGGGATAATGGGGGAAACAAACTTTTAACCGAACTTATGAACTTATAAAAACCTGTGAACTCACTCTTCTTTAATGTTGACACTTGTTCCTTTACATGTTTCTCAGGACGCTAGGAGCGCTAGGTGCACTCACTTGCATTGATCAAAACATTTTTTTTATCGAGTCTCATTTACGAATATTGTTTGGGATTTTTGGTTTTGGCGTTTATGTTGGCGCCCGTTACTTTACTTTACTTTAATGCTTCCGCTCAACTTTGAAACCAATGCTTCCGCTAAACTTTGAAACTAAACTAAGACAACTTGAAAATAACTATGAATGGTTAAACAAATGTTTTGGAAAACGTTTAACTAAATCATATAGAGTCGTTCGATATTACTAGTGTCTCAGATTCTGGTTTGTTCACACGCCTCGCGGTAAAACTCCGCAAGTGGAAATTGACGGTGTGACAGATTGGTATCAGAGCCTCTAGCTATAGAGAACCAGGTTTGCATTAAAAGTAGACCTAAACTATAGCTGTTACACGACACTAGACTTAGTTGGCACCGAACTGTGATATCTTGTTATGTGTTATACTACAACTGTTTTATGTAAGATATAAATGTATATTGTGATGCACGCAACTCGTAACTAACTACACAACCCAATAGGCAATGTCATCATCATCATCCGAGAAACCTCTACAACCAAGGGCGCCGGGGAAGGCACCCATGGTCGAACCCTCACCACCTCATGGCGTGGAGACACGCTCAGCTGCTAGGAAAAGACTCGCTCTAGGAGAGGAGTCGTCCTCCCGTCCGACCACCGTTATGCCGGTCGAACCGGTCAACTCGTTAGAAGTAGGGGACGACCTACTTAGGGATATATTAAGAAAACAACAGGAACAACTAGAGAGAATGCAGGAGACGATCGAAGCACAAGGATGGATGATACGTCAACTAACTGGTAAAACTGGAAGGCTAGAGGAAGAGCAACATGAGAATAGGAAAGCTCGAAACATTTTAGCTAAGGATCTTCGTGCAGATCAGCTGAGGGCTGACTGGCTCGATGACAAAGTTCTTGAGTCCAGTTGGAGATTCAAGAACTGGAGCAGAATCAAGCACCTGTTCCAGTACCCGCCCCAGCACCGGTCCCTCCAGCGCCAGTAGAGGAAGAAGAGGAGGACCCAGAGGAAGAGCCCAGAGGAGGATCCGGAGGAAGACCCGGAGGAGGATCGGAGGAAGAGGAGCCGGAACAGGAACCGCTGTTGAAGCTGAAAACGCCGCAGAGGATGACGACAACGATAGCGACTTGGGAGACGGAGACGTAGAAGACTGACTCGTCTCGCCAATCCCCGCTTTGTTTTCTTTAGTTTGTTCATTTTCCACTTATGTTTGAACTTGAAACTTTATAATTAAACTGAGATGTTTGGTTGGTAATTTGTGAGACATTGCAATTTATTTAATCGAATGTTCCTTTTTATTGTTTAATTTGTTGGGTTGACATAACTTGTGTGATGATTGAAGTTTGGATTATGATAACTATATTGGATCTATATACTTATCGGTGTGTGTTGTGTTGTCTTGCGAAGATCTGAAATGGCAACTGGACGTCGCGGAAACCTCAACATGACACCCGAAGAATTAGCCGCAATGATCCAAGAACACGTGAATGCTGCTCTGGCAGGTGTTCAAAACCCACCAGCAGGTAACCATTATTAAATTTTCATGGGAAAATCTAATAGTTGGGCTAGTAGACTTTCTCGCTGACTACCTATCCTCTGTCTTCTGGAGGGGGTCTTAACCCCTACAAGATGTTCCTCGATGCGAAACCGAGCAAATTCACGGGTGCAGAAGGACCCATAGGACTGGTCCTTTGGATTGAAAAGTCTGAATCGGTGTTCGAGATGTGCAATTGCCTTGAGGCCAATAAGGTCAAGTATGCTGCCTCAACGCTGGAAGATGGGGCATTAACCTGGTGGAACGCACAAGTCCAAACGCGTGGACTTATTGCTGCGAACGCAATGTCCTGGGCCGAGTTTAAGGCCCTAATCAAAGAGGAGTACTGTCCGCGGGACAGAGTTCAGTAGTTGGAGCAAACGTTATGGAACCACAAGATGGTGGATCTGAAATTGAAGCGTACACAGCGAAACATCATGATCTGGTGTTCCTATGTCCCGACCTGGCTAACACCATTGAAAAACGACTTGAGTTTTATCTTGGGGGTCTGGTCCCTGAGATCCAGGGCATGGTAATGTCTAGCAACCCTGCGACGGAACATCAAGCTATCAGGTTGGCGCACAAACTCACCGATAAGGCGGTGGAACAAAGGAAGTTCCATCTCGGGGTGCAACTGAAGTTGTCCCTGATAATAAAAGAAAATTTGAAGACTCACCTGCTCGACAGTCTTCGTCAGCCCAACCACAACAAGGAAACCAGAAACGGTTCAACAATTTCAACCACAATCGGGGTCACAATAATCAGTCCGCCAACAACACCCAGAACATAAGCGGCTATGTGGGTCGAAAGCCGCAATGTAATCGTTGTAACCTCCATCATCAAGGCCCTTGTGCCGGAAATCGCTGCAAACGATGTGGCACAAACGGGACATGCGGCAAAGGATTGTCGCGGGGAAATCGTGTCTCGACAAAATCAAAATCAGCACCAGGTTCAACAGCAAGGTATTAACCGGGGTGCTATCAGTGCGGTAGCACTACCCATTTCAAGCGAGACTGCCCGCAACTTCGCAACAACAACAACAATGGTGGAAACAACAACCAAAACAACAAACAACAATAACAACAATGAAAATGGTGGCACAGGAGGTGCCAAAGGTCGTGCGTCCACGCTAGGCCGCAGAGAGGCCAGAAACGACTCGAACGTGGTCACCGGTAAGTTTCCCCTTAACGATCATTTTGCTACTGTACTTTTTGATACGGGTGCGGATAGGAGTTTTATATCTGAGTCTTTTAGGAAGAACCTAAATCTCACGCCTAAACCCCTAGAGACCCCTTACGTCATAGAACTAGCCGGTGGTAAATCTGTAGATGTGACCCATTTAGTAACCGACTGTCAACTTAAACTCGCGGGCCACACCTTTACCATTGATCTGATGACAACTACCCTGGGTAGTTTTGACGTGGTAGCCGGAATGGACTGGCTATCCGACGTCCGAGCTGAAGTTCTCTGTTTCGAGAAAGCTATCCGTATTCCGCTCTCTAACAACGAAGTCTTGATGGTGCAAGGCGAGAAGGCAGACGCCGTCACAAACATCATCTCTTACATGCAAGCTCAGAAGTATCTTCGGAAGAAGAACTCCTTCGCTTTACTCGCACTGGTCACCGAGCAGCCTAAGGACGAGAAGCGGATTTAAGATATCCCCGTCGTCCGTGACTTTTCGGTGTATTTCCAGAGGAGTTACCTGGTCTTCCACCACATCGACAAGTGGAGTTTGAAATCGAATTGGTGAACCATGCAACTCCTATCGCCAAGGCCCCGTACCGCCTAGCTCCAGCAGAGCTGCAAGAGCTGTCTACCGAACTTCAGGAATTGTTGGAAAAAGGATTTATCCGACCCAGTACTTCACCATGGGGAGCTCCGGTCCTTTTTGTCAAGAAGAAGGACGGGACCTTCCGCATGTGCATCGACTACTGGGAACTCAATAAGGTTACCGTCAAGAACCGATACCCATTACCTCGCATCGACGATCTCTTCGACCAGCTTCAAGGGTCAAGCTACTACTCCAAGATTGATCTACGGTCCGGTTATCACCAGTTACGCGTCAGGGAGGAGGATATCTCTAAAATGGCATTTCGTACTCGGTATGGCCATTATGAGTTTTTGGTCATGCCCTTCGGTCTCACCAACACACCCGCGGTGTTCATGGACCTCATGAACCGCGTGTGTAAGCCGTATCTCGACAAGTTTGTCATCGTGTTCATCGATGATATACTCATCTACTCAAAGGGTGAAGAAGAACATGCTGAACATCTACGATTATTGCTGGAATTACTTCAACAGGAGAAACTATATGCCAAGCTTTCGAAGTGTGATTTCTGGATTCGGGAAGTTCAGTTCCTCGAGCATATCGTGAATGAAAAGGGTATCCACATTGATCCCGCCAAGATCGATGCTATCAAGAACTGGGAAGCACCCAGGACACCGACAGAGATCCGCTAATTTTTGGGTTTGGCTGGTTACTACAGACGTTTCATCGAGGGATTTTCAAAGATCGTGCAACCGCTTACCACTCTCACCCAGAAAGGCACTAAGTATGCTTGGGGTGACAAGCAGGAAGCAGCATTTCAATTGCTGAAGCAGAAACTTTGCAGTGCACCCATTTTGTCCTTGCCGGAAGGGACAGATGATTTTGTGGTATATTATGACGCTTCCATTCAGGGATTGGGATGCGTACTCATGCAACGTGATAAGGTCATCGCGTATGTGTCCCGACAGTTGAAGGTCACGAGAAAAACTACACAACACATGACCTGGAATTGGGAGCAGTTGTGTTTGCACTTAAGATTTGGAGACACTATCTATATGGAACAAAGTGCACAATCTACACGGATCACAAGAGCGTACAGCATATCTTTGACCAGAAGGAGTTGAACATGCGACAGCGTCGCTGGGTCGAACTCCTGAACGATTATGAATGTGCCATTCGGTATCACCCGGGTAAAGCTAACGTGGAAGCTGATGCCCTCAGTAGGAAGGAGCACTTGAAACGTCGTCGGGTACGAACACTACAGTTCACCATTCATTCGAGGTTACCAGAACAGATACGCGATGCGCAGCTAGAAGCAGTTAAGGAAGAAAACATTAAGGTCGAATCTGTGGGAAAGATGGAACGCGATTGGGAAGTAAAACCCAATGGTGCCCGGTATTTCATGAATCGTATATGGGTACCTCTCTGCGGAGACCTCAGAAAGCTAGTTATGGACGAAGCTCACAAATCCCGATACTCTGTCCATCCCGGTTCGGACAAGATTATCAAGACCTTAAAGCCGCGTACTGGTGGCCCAACAAGAAAGTGGATATAGCCACCTACGTGAGCAAGTGTTTGACTTGTGCGAAAGTCAAGGTGGAATACCAGAAGCCATCAGGGCTACTTCAACAACCTGAGATCCCAGTGTGGAAATGGGATCAGATCTTGATGGGCTTTATCACTAAACTCCCGCGAACTCCGGGTGGTTGCGATACCATCTGGGTAATCGTGGATCGTTTAACTAAGTCCGCACACTTCCTAGCGATCAAAGAAACAGATAAGATGGATAAGTTGACTCGCATCTACATTAAGGAAGTAGTTTCTCGACACGGAGTGCCAACGTCCATCATCTAAGACGGAGATGTTCGTTTCACGTCCAACTTTTGGCAGTCACTTCAGAAAGCGTTGGGTACACGCTTAGATATGAGCACAGCTTATCACCCTTCAGACGGATGGTCAAATTGAAAGGACCATTCAGACCTTGGAAGACATGCTTAGGGCATGTGTGGTAGACTTCGGAACAGTTGGGAAATCCATCTGCCTTTAGTGGAATTCTCGTATAACAACAGTTACCATACTGAGTATTCAAGCTGGCACCGTTTGAAGCATTATACGGTCGCAAATGTAGATCACCGGTCTGTTGGGCAGAAGTCGGTGACAGTCAACTCACAGGTCCTGAGTTGATACTTGAGGCTACTGAAAAGATTGTGCAAATCAGAAACCGCATGGCAGCGGCACGAGATCGACATAAAAGCTACGCTGATCAAAGACGCAAACCGCTCGAATTTCAAGTAGGCGACCGCGTCCTACTGAAGGTGTCACCCTGGAAGGGTGTAATCCGTTTTGGGAAATGAGGAAACTAAACCCACGGACGTAGGCCCATTTGTGATCTTGAAGCGTATCGGACCCGTGGCTTATCAATTAGACCTTCCTACCGAACTCAGTGGAGTTCACAACGTGTTTCACGTGTCAAATCTGAAGAAGTGTCTATCAGATGAGACCCTAGTCATTCCATTGGATGAGATTCAAGTGGATGAACAACTGCACTTTGTGGAACAACCTATCGAGATCATGGATCGTGAGATCAAGACTCGAAGGCACAGCAAGATACCGATCGTCAGGTTGTTGGGATTCTAAGCGTGGACCGGAGTTCACGTGGGAAAGAGAGGACCAAATGAAAAGCAAATACCCACACCTTTTTGCAGCTGAGCAGCAATCTAACGTTACCACCAACTAAATTTCGGGACGAAATTCTTTCAACATGGGGATGATGTGACAGCCTGGAATTTCTTGTACCATTGCTAACAAACTGAATCTTTGTGCGTTGCATTCTAAACCCGTTTACTCAATTTTCGGGACGAAAATTCTTTCAACATGGGGATAATGTGACATCCGGCTTTTCAGGTATCTTAAACGCGCTACTTCACGGTTATTCATTCCTACGCTAATTTAATTTGGAGAATTAAATTACACCTCGCAATAACTACGCTAACTTTGTGAATTCATTGGGTGAATTACGTGCTATGTGTTATTAGACGTTTATAGAATTATTATATCACGTTTTGATTTCGCGATTATTAGTTATAAAAATAAAAATAAATAATAAGTAAATAGCCGAACCGAACCGAGCCGCGAAACGTGTCGACCTCACCTCCTTGTGGCCCAATTAACTAACCTAAACTTGAGGCCCAAGCTAATAACCCAAACCCCCCCCCCCTTGCGGTCGCCCCGCCCCCCCCCCCCCCCCCCCCCCCCCCCCCCCCCCACCCCCTTTCCTTTTCTTTTTCCCTTGTGCCATATATATACAAGTATGCATGAGTAGGTTTTAAAAAAAAACAACAAGGACCCTAGCTCCAAGAAAGCGACGGCAGCCCCCCCCTCTCTCGATCGCACAAGCCTCCAACCCCGGATTGATTCCAATCTTGTCCCGGTTCGCTAATCTTCATCGTTTCAAGGTTAGGGTTTTAATTGTTTTACAAATCACATTAGGGTTTGTAATCTTGATCATGATTATATGTATTGTTAGGATCATTGAAATAAAAAGTGTTATGATTTGTGATTAGTTCGGTTAATTGTGCGAGTTTTTGCGATTGTGATCTTAGGATGAATACAAAAATCATAGGCTGCGTTTTAGCGATAAAAATCATATTATAGGATTAGGGTTTGCATGAATATTGATGTACATGATGATATGTGACAAATAAACATGTTATTGATCATTATTATTTAGCGTCTTGATCGTTTAAGCGTGTTCTATTGCGATAAAAGTCGAAAACAGGTTGCTGAATAGCATTTACAGCCAACTTCAATTGGCTGTAACCTGATCATTATTTATCGAAAAGTGGATTTTCTAAAGCCTAAAACGTGTATTTTTGAAAAACGCTTCTAATGGCGCATATTTTTCTGAGGTCGTTTGCTATTTTTAAGTGGTCATTTAAGTGCAGCAGCTGAAGCTGCGTAAATTCTGAAAATTTGCTAGTTGTTTATGAGTCGGATCTCATAATCTGTAGAGGTTTGAGTCACGACATTTGTACAGTAACTGGAGACGGGAATTTCCGGAAAATTCCCACTGGAATTTTGTTAATTGATGAACGATGATTTTTAAATAATTTTTCCCGTGGACTGCAGTCAGAAAGCGACGAATCTGACTGCAGCCTAGTATATTGGTAAAGTTTTAGGACTTGAAAAGTTTACATAAAATTATAAAATTTAGTTGACATCTCCTGTAAAGAAATTGGAATTTTTAGAACGTTGGAACTATTTTATAAAAATCCTCGAAAACAGCCTAGTTATGAGCGTACAAGCTGAAACATGATAACTTGCGTATGTGTGTACCAAAGTTTTGTATGAGTTGATTTGCGTTTATGACAAGTTGGTTTGATCACTATTTTGGTATGATGATACTTTGCATTTATGATTGTGTTTTCGAATTTGTTATTATGTGTGCCCATTGAGTGTTAGTTATGCGTAGGGTTTGTATCAGTGTGTTCACACACTAACTTTAAATCGATTGACATGTTAGGACGCAATTAGCGGTCCCATCATTTGCTACTTCTGTGTTACACTAACCGATCAATTAAAGGTGAGTTCACGGCCCCTATTTTATCTGGTTTTAAACAACAGGGGGAGAAACATGTGTACATTCTATAACTCTATGTTTTTACGTTATGCAAAATTAACGTCGTTAAACTACTCGGTAACTAAGTTAATGTTAATGTACGTTATGGTCACTAAGCAGCTAATATCACGGAAGTCCTCGACAAACTCTCGGATCATTAGTATTGGGTTAGATAGCGGGGAAATTATAAGTAGTACTACTGGGCCCGACAAGCCCCACCCGAGCTAGTCGCGCTAGCCGACCGGGTATGGTCAACGGGTGATTAATTTGGCCTAACTTTCGCCATGGTCAGTGATAGGCCTGGCAACACGGAGGCACAACAGTCAGCTTCGATCGCGAACACTTATGTGACGTAACTTTAGGCTCGCTACCTACATGTTAACATTGAACTTAATTACGAACCAACATCATTATTATTCCGGGTTAGGAATATGGAACCAACATTATTATTCCGGGTTAGGAATAATGGAACTAAATTGTTATCCTGGGTTAGGGATAACGGGGGAAACAAACTTTTAACCGAACTTATGAACTTATAAAAACCTGTGAACTCACTCTTCTTTAATGTTGACACTTGTTCCTTTACATGTTTCTCAGGACGCTAGGAGCGCTAGGTGCACTCACTTGCATTGATCAAGACATTTTTTTTATCGAGTCTCATTTACGAATATTGTTTGGGATTTTTGGTTTTGGTGTTTATGTTGGCGCCCGTTACTTTACTTTACTTTAATGCTTCCGCTTAACTTTGAAACTAATGCTTCCGCTAAACTTTGAAACTAAACTAAGACAATTTGAAAATAACTATGAATGGTTAAACAAATGTTTTTGGAAAACGTTTAAATAAATCATATAGAGTCGTTCGATATTACTAGTGTCTCAGATTCTAGTTTGTTCACAGGCCTCGCGGTAAAACTCCGCAAGTGGAAATTGAGGGTGTGACAGTTTCAAGCTCATGGATTGGTTAATTTTGTGTTTTCTGCATTTATCACTTCACCTAACAACCTCCCAAAACTCACCTATAAATACCCCACTCCTCCTCCTCTCAAATCATACCTCAAATCATCTTTCTCTTCTCTCTAAAAGCTCTAAGAGCTTTCTTTCTTTAAAAGATCAAGGTTTTAAAAGAGAGTTCTAACTCATCTCTCTCCTTTTGATCTTTCTTCTTTCTTACCACTTGAAACACCTTTTGGAATGTCTCCATAAGTCTTCCATGCAAGACCAACTTGGAACATCACCATGTCTAAAGTCCCAAGTGTAAGAGTCTTTTGTTTTAATAGGGTTTTACCCACAAGTTTTGTATCATTCCAAGCTTGTTCTCGAAACAAGACTTGAGTGGTAGAGTGTGATCACTTGGAAGCCTTGGCTATCCTACTTTCGATCCACCACCTCACTTGATGATTTTGTTTACTTTTGTCTTTTACTTTTATGTTACTCATGACCATCCTTGTCGTCTTGTGATAACTTGTGCATTGGTAAACTATACGAAAGAGGTTTTAAAAGAAAGGTTATCCTCCTACCTCCATGCATGACTTCTATGAAATTCCATGATACCTATGATCTATTCATTTCGTATACTATATAATATATATATATATATATATATATGTACACTAATCGAACTCCTGATGGGAATCGAATGATTATCCGTCATGATACTAGGTTACATCACCTAAGTACTTAATCTCTCGTTACGATTCTAATGGGTATCCTAACCCATGAAAACATATCGACCCGAATGGGCATTATAGTGTCAAGAACGAGTATTAAGTCTAGATGATTATTTTCTCGTATACATACTTTAGCATATTTAAAGTTCCTAAATCCTCCGTTATCATTCGAATACTTACCAACCTCTGTTTTCCTCTTGTAGGATAACTCGGTGTTCCCCCAAACTCTCTCTCCAACCCTTCATGAAGTAACGAGTGGAAGCTAGCAAAACTGTGAGTACACTAGGCCCACTTTTCATTTACAACACTTTTGGGTGTAACATGTTTACTTCTACCAAAACACAACACTTAAACTTTATGAAATGCACAAACAATCCTATACACGTGAATACTTGATACGATTACTTGATGCTTATGCCTTGGACATTCTTTATGTGATACTTTAGTCATTAACTTGGTTTAAGCCTTCGTTTGACATGTATAAGCGCTTTAGGAAGTAACGCATCCCCCTCCATCAGTGTAATCTTGAGGCCATGTTAAAACATCGTGATTGTGTTAAGGGTTTGACTAGTAGTATTGCATGCCTTTTATATGCTCTTGTAGAATCATAGTTGCCATGAGGATTTGTTTGAACTCTAATCGTATACGTATGCTATGCTTAAACTTGTGTACTCGCCTTTGCTTTTGCATTGAATTGTACTTTAAAACATGTTACAGGTTGATGAAGAGGATGCTATGAAATCAAATAGCAAGGACTTAGATACACACATTTAGACGTTTAGGTTAATGTTGTTGTATCAATTTTGTTGTATTTTGTTTGTTTAATTGTTGTATTTTTTTCAATGTTGTATTTTGACAATTATTCATGGAATGAAATTCGACTTTGAATTAAATATTTTCATTAATAACGTTGTGAGCAATGAGCAATATTGTTATCGCTCTCACTCTGATGTTTTCGCCATTGGTTGGGGTGTGACAGATTGGTATCAGAGTCATAACTATAGGGAATTACGTAGAATTGCCATGTTCGTCCTAGTCTATAGTCCTAAGTACCCGTTTTGACCATTCTTGTTTATGCTTAAAACTTTATGCTTCCTACTTTGCTTCTCATCTTTTCTTTTGGTCTTAATACATATACATGATGTCTTTCCTAATACATTTGTACACAATACGCACTTTGAAGACTTGAAGACACTCGTAACACAAACGAGACGATTCACTAAAATAGGCGTGAAACCCACAATTTGGTGAACGACTCTAATTCTGCTATTCTTATTATTTTTGCACGAAATTTCGTCATCAAGTTAGGAGTGAAATCCACATCTTGATGGAAAAAAATTCCAATTCAAACTCTAGTGGACCCTTACCAACGAATTGGAATTTGCTCTTCGTTTGGTAAGTACCAACCACACTTAGGGTACGAGATCGTCAAGTTAGAGGTGAAACCCGCACCTTGTCGATCAAGACCCATTCCTTGATTTTCGATCTTGCCAAATTTTCGATTTTTCCAATTCATTAGAGACGTGTAGTAACTGGAAGGGTAAAATGTCGTTAGTCACTTCTCGATGAGAGCATTTACCTATAGGCCAAAACACGTTTCTCTAATATGAAAAGAACTTCGATTCACTTTGGAATTGTCGACGTTTCTCTACCCGAAACATTCCCACTTTTTATGAGCCTATTCTTTTTATGTGATTCAATTTCTATGTGTTTTAATACTTTATTACCTCGTTCAATTCGAACCATTACACTATTGCACGTTTATCGCAATCCAAAACAATGTTAATCCTCGTGAACAAACTAAATTTATACTCTTTTATTCGCATTCATACGTGATCAAACATGCTATACTGGTTAAACTCATGCAACTTATGTGAACCTTATGCATACTTATATATGCAAAACTTGTTATTTTACATTATGATCAAGTCTCATCCCTTGCTTTATTTCGAATCTCTAGATGTCTTCTCCTAACTCTTCTAAGAAGTCAAAGAGGTCCAACAAGGGATCAAGCAACAACGGTGACCCTATGTCGAAAGAATACCTCGTTGGCATAGTGGCTGAGCACTCATCGGCTGACCAAATGGCCCGTGTTATCCCTGATATTGTTAGCCAACTCCAAACCATCCATACCGAAGGCACCCCTAAGTCCTCTGCCTATTTCAAAACCAATGCACCCAAAACGTCTTACCAGTTCAAGCGCTTCATGGCTTGCAAACCTGTTGAGTTCACCAGCATGGACGGTGTAACAGCCATGATCAACTGGTTCGACGCAGTGGAGTTTACCTTTCTTCAGGGCGGATGCCCTGATGACCTTCGAACCCTCAACGCTACCGGGGTCTTTCACAAGAGAGCCCTCGAGTGGTGGACTACCAAGCACAACAAGCGTGGCAAAGGATCAATTATGTCCTCCCCACGAGACCTAGAACCTCGAAAACGAATTCTGGAATCTTACCCAACAGGAGAGCGATGCTGAAGGTTTGATCGCGCGCTTCAAACAATTGAGTATCATCTGTCCTGGACAGGTGGATACTGTTCCCAAGGCGATTGCCAAGCTAATTCCTTCGCTCTCGCCTTTGATCATGAACCATGTAGCCGTCGCCAACCCCAAGACCCTCGACGAAGCTTTTAGCATAACCATTCAGCTTAACCACAACTGCATCCTTCAGGGGGCCTATGCAAAGGCCTCTACGAAGCATGCGCACCAAGCCATCGCCGACACCACCACTACCAAAACTCCTCCCTCCCAAGCCAAGAAAAACCAGAACCAAAACAAGAAGCGGAAGGCTTCTGTCCAAAACAAAGCGGTTGTTACTCCGCGTACCTCTACACCACTAAACGCCATCGCCACTACCCAAAGCACCGACCAGCTCAAACGTGGTTACACTGGTTCTCACCCTAGTGTACTACCTATTTCTACCATCATCCTGTTGGTACTCATGCCGAAAGTGCGCCCAATGTCAGAGGTTAGGGCACTTGTCTAACCATTGCCGAAGCTTTCCTCCACCCGAAAATTAGCAACCCTTAGCCATTACACCTAACCCTAACCCTCAAGCCTAAGCCACTCCCGTTCGGGCGTGTTACAACTGTGGCGATCCTAACCATTTCGCCTATGTTTGCCCCAAGCATGCCAACTACCAGCAGTAGCGTCAGCAGCAACAACAACCTGAACCTTCTAAAGGTCAGCTTTCGTGCTCACCTCCGTTCAAGCCCAAAGCTCCAACGATGTTTTTTACTGGTACGTTCCTTGTGAACCATTGTATGCTTCTTATTTGTTTGATACTGGCGCAGATAGAAGTTTCATATCTGTTGAATTTGAAACCTTGCTTAAGTGTGAAATATCTAAGCTGCCCGATCCTTTCGCTGTCGAAGTCGCTAACGGTAAGACCGTTCCTGTTAACTCTGTCCTCTCTCATTGTTCCTTGGATCTTAACGGTCATGAGTTTTCGATTGATCTCATACCAATGAAAACGGGTAGTTTTGACGTCATAGTAGGCATGGACTGGCTCCGGGAGTTCGTGCTGAAGTTGTTTGTTCGGAGAAATTCCTTCGCCTTCCTCTTCCTAGTGGTGATTCCTTACACGTCTATGGTGAGACCTTCCAAAGGTCTCATGCTGATGTCATGTATTCAGGCGAACAAATACTTACGCAAGGAGTATTTTGCCTCTTTTGGCCCACGATGTGGAAAAGAAAGACAAAGGTCCAAGCCTAAGTGATGTTCCCGTCGTTTGTGAGTTCCCTGGTGTCTTTCCAGACAACCTCCTGGTCTTCCGCGCCTCGTGCTGTCGACTTTCGTATTGACCTCATTCCTGGCGCAACTCCTGTTGCAAAGGCTCCGTATCGATTAGCACCTTCGGAGATGCAAGAGCTATCAATCTAGCTTCAAGCACTTTATGATAAAGGCTTTATACGCCCTAGCACTTCTCCTTGGGGCGCTCCCATACTTTTCGTCAAGTAGAAAGATGGATCATTCCGCATGTGTATTGACTATCGCGAGCTCAACAAACTCACAGTCAAGAACCGCTATCCACTTCCTCGCATTGACGATCTATTCGATCAATTACAAGGCCGACGTGCTTTTCAAAGATTGATCTCCGCTCTGGTTAGCATTAACTTCGAGTTCTAGAAGAAGATATACCCAAAACCGCATTCCGCACACATTACGGACACTACGAGTTCGTGGTCATGCCTTTTGGTTTGACTAACGCGCCTGCCGTTTTCATGGATTTAATGAACCGCGTGTGTAAGCCGTTTCGTGATCGTTTTGTTATTGTCTTCATCGACGATATTCTCATCTACTACAAGACGAAAGAAGAACATGGGTGACATTTGCGCCTCATTCTTACACTTTTAGCACACCGAATGTCTTTATGCCAAGTTCTCCAAGTGTGAATTTTAGCTAAAAGAGGTTCAATTTTGGGTCACACCATCAATGAACTCGGTATTCATGTTGACCCCGCAAAGATAGAAGCTGTTAAGAATTGGGTTGCACCTAAATTTACCCTCTAAGATTCGTTCGTTTCTTGGCCTAGCTGGGTATTATCGTCGTTTCATTTCGAACTTCTCGAAGATTTCCGTTCCTTTGACTTCCTTGACACAAAAAGATAAACCTTTTGTTTGGGGTCCCAAACAAGAGGAGTCTTTCCAAACACTCAAGGACATGCTTGTAATGCTCCTATCCTGACTCTTCCCGATGGAAATGAGACTCCAGCGTGTATTGTGATGCTTCTAACCAAGTCTTGGTTGCGTTCTCATGCAACGAGACAAGGTTATCGCTTACGCGTCGAGACAACTCAAGATACATGAGAAAAACTACACTACGCACGACCTTGAACTTGGTGCGGTCATTTTTGCCTTAAAGATTTGGCGACACTACCTTTATGGTACAAAGTGTATGATCTTCACCAATCATAAGAGCCTACAACATATGTTTGACCAAAAGGACCTCAACATGCGGCAACGTCGTTGGGTGGAATTGTTAAACGACTACGACTGTGACATTCGCTACCATCCTTGCAAGGCGAATGTTATGGCCGATGCACTTAGTCGTAAGACTCATGTGAAGAGTGTTTGTTGTCACAAAACCATGGGGAATTTCCACCATCTGATTCGAGATGCGCAATATTCAACCATAAACGAGGGCAACCTCGAAAAGTGAGTTGAATACCGGCGAGAGACGCCACTTGAGTAGAAGAACAATGGTATCCTTTACTATCATGGCCGTATGTGGATTCTAGATCGTGGTACTCTTCGGACCACTTTGATGGATGAAGCTCATAAATCCCGATATTCCGTGCACCAGGCGCTGACAAGATGTACCATGATCTTTGTACGTCTTATTGGTGGCCTGGAATGAAATGTGATATCGCTCTTTACGTGTCGAAGTGTCTGACATGTTCTAAAGTCAAGGCAAAACATCAAGTCCCTCTGGCCTACTCAAACAACCTGAAATCCCTGTCTGGAAATGGGAGAGTATTGCCATGGATTTCATTACGAAATTGCCTCGTACTCCTCGGGTTATGACAGTGTTTGGGTTATCAAAGATCGTCTGACCAAATCCGCTCACTCCTTGCCATTCGTGAAGATTACAAAGTCGAGAAATTTGCTCGTATCTACACGAATGAGATCATCAGTCGTCATGGTACGCCCATTGACATCATTTCCGATCATGACGCTTGTTTCACTTCCCACCTTTGGCAAACTTTTCAATCCGCCCTTGGCACTCGTTTGAACCTTACTACCATTTTCATCCTCAATCTGACGGTCAAACCGAACGTACTATCCAAACTCTAGAGGATATGCTTCGATCATGCGTAATCGATTTTGGCGGCAACTAGGATTCGCACTTACCCTTGGTAGAATTCTTGTACAACAACAGCTATCACGTGAGTATTCAAATGGCTCCATTTGAAGCATTGTATGGTCGTAAGTGTCGTTCGCCTATTTGTTGGCATGAGATCGGAGACGTACAACTCACCGGTCCCGAACTGATACAAGAGACGATGGACAAAATTCTACAAATACGTGATAATCTCCTAAAAGCTCTAAGCTAACAAAAGAGTTATGCTGATAAAAGACGCAAGCCCTTGGAATTTAGCATAGGTGATCTTATGCTCCTCAAGGTGTCCCCTTGGAAGGGCGTTGTTCATTTTGGTAAGAAAGGCAAACTCGCTCCTCGCTATGTGGGTCCTTTCAAGATTCTCGAAAGGATTGGCTAGGTAGCGTATAGACTGGATCTACCTCAAGCGCTCACCAATGTTCATCCTGTATTTCATGTTTCAAACTTGAAGAAATGTCTAGCCAAAGAAGGACTTCAAGTCCCACTCGAAGATCTTCAAATCAACGAGACCTTGCACTTCGTGGAGAAACCTGTCGAAGTCATGGACCGAGGAATCAAGCAATTGAGGCGCATTCAAATTCCCATAGTCAATGTTCGATGGGAAGGTAAACGTTGCGCCGAATTTACTTGGGAACTCGAGACTAATATGAAGACTAAATATCCGCACCTGTTCGTTACACCTTCCTCTGAATAAATTTCAGGATGAAATTTCCTAAAGGAGAGGAGACTGTAACGCCTCGCTTTTTCATACTTTCCTTAATTAGAAAGTATAGTCGTATATTTTTTGGAACTTGTATTCGTATCGTTTTCGTATTTCTTTTCCCAATCTTGTAACACGAGACTTGAATCATAATAAAATTGATAACTTGATACATACTTGTCTTACATGCATTCAATCATACTGATACTTGTTATACGTGCAAAGGTTCATGCACTCACACTCGACACTTATACACGTTATATGCTTAAATCATCCAAAAATGGCAACTTAAACTAAGTTCAAGGACTAAAAGTGATAAAAATAAAGAAACTTCTGGAATAAACAACCTCATGGCCCGCGACCGAAAACTTCAACCTTCTCGTGCCCCGCCAGACCCTTTAGCGGCCCGCGACCGAGACCTCTTCACCCTCTCGCGGCCCGCGAGGGGCATAATCCGGCGAAGTTGGTTTGAAGTCATGGATTGGTCAAATTGTGTTTTCTGCATTTATTACTTCACCTAACAACCTCCCAAACTCACCTATAAATACCTCACTCCTCCTCCTCCCAAATCACACCTCAAATCATCTCTTCTCTTCTCTCTAAAAGCTCTCTTTCTCTAAAAGATCAAGGTTTTAAAAGTGATTCTAACTCATCTTTTCTTTTGATCTTTCTTCTTTCTTACCACTTGAAACACCTTTTGGAATGTCTCCATAAGTCTTCCATGGAAGACCAACTTGGAACATCACCATGTCTATGGTCCCAAGTGTAAGAGTCTTTTGTTTTAATAGGGTTTTACCCACAAGACTTGTATCCTTCCAAGTTTGTTCTCGAAACAAGACTTGATTTATTAGAGTGTGATCAATTGGAAGCCTTGGCTATCCTACTTTCGAATCCACCACCTCACTTGATGATTTTGTTTACTTTTGTCTTTTACTTTTATGTTACTCATGACCATCCTTGTCGTCCTTCACTTGTGCATTGGTTAACTATACGAGAGAGGTTTTAAAAGGAAGGTTATCCTCCTACCTCCATCCATTACTTCTATGAAATTCCATGATATCTATGATCTATTCATTTTGTATACTATAATATATATATATATATATTATATATATATATAATATATATATATATATATATGTACACTAACCGAACTCCTGATGGGAATCGAATGATTATCCGTCATGATACTAGGTTACATCACCTAAGTACTTAATCTCTCGTTACGATTCTATTGGGTATCCTCACCCATGAAAACATATCGACCTGAATGGGCATTATAGTGTCAAGAACGAGTATTAAGTCTAGATGATTATTTTCTCGTATACATACTTTATCATATTTAAAGTTCCTAAATCCTCCATTATCATTAGAATACTTACCAACCTCTGTTTTCTCTTGTAGGATAGCTCGGTGTTCCCCCAAACTCTCTCTCAACCGTTCGCGAAGTAACGAGTGGAAGGTAGCAAAATTGTGAGTACACTCGACCCACTATTCGTTTACAACACTTTGGGTGTAACATGTTTACTTCTAGCAAACCACAACACTTAAAGTTTACGAAATGCACAAACAATCCTATACACATGAATACTTGATACGATTACTTGATGCTTATGTCTTAGACATTCTTTATGTGATACTTTAGTCATTAACTTGGTTTAAGCCTTCGTTTGACATGTATAAGCGCTTTAGGAAGTAACACATCCCCCTCCATCATGTAATCTTGAGGCCATGTTAAAACACCGTGATTGCGTTAAGGGTTTGACTAGTAGTATTGCATGCCTTGTATATGCTCTTGTAGAATCATAGTTGCCATGAGGATTTGTTTAAACTTTATTCGTATACGTATTCTAAGTTTAAACTTGTGTACTCTCATTTACCTTTGCATTGAATTGTACTTTAAAACATGTTACAAGTTGATGAAGAGGATGCTATGAAATCAAATAGCAAGGACTTAGATACACACATTTAGACGTTTAGGTTAATGTTGTTATATCAATTTTGTTGTATTTTGTTTGTTTAATTGTTGTAGTTGTTTCAATGTTGTATTTTGACAATTATTCTTGAAATGAAATTCGACTTTGAATTAAATATTGTCATTAATAGCGTTGTTAGCAATGAGCAATCTCGTTATCGTCTCACTCTGATGTTTCCGCCATCGGTTGGGTGTGACAGAAACCGCCAAGCTCATGAGCATCGATGATTTTAAGGGCTGGCATGAACATTTCGAGAACTGGGTGCATGCAAATTATACAGATTGTTGGTATTCCATTATAGAAGATTATACACCTCTAGTTGCAGAAGATGGTGAAAAGAAAAATCTAATGCAATTCACTCAAGGTGAAAAAGAAAATTTGTGAGAGAGAAAAAAATGCTTAACCTTCTTCAATAGGTTATTAAAGAGGAAATTTTCATGTTACTCCAGCACAAGGGTACTGCACAATCAATTTGGAATGCATTGATAGTGAATTTCAAAGGAAGTTTGACTATGATAAAAAGCAAGAAGGCATTGCTCAAAAAGGAATTTGACATATCCATAGCATTAAAGGGAGAAACATTGAAACAAATTGTTGAAAGGTACTGTCATTTAGGGGCAGAGATAAAGCGCCTAAAGATTGAAAAAGAGAATGAGGAATGGGTCGATAACCCTAGCTGATGCTTTACCCCAGAATGAATGGTCAACATATCCAATGATCCTAAAGAATAACAATGAATATTCTAGTTTGACATTAGGAAAATTCATTGAAAAACTTGAAGGACAAGAGCTTGAACTTTGCAAAATGGCAAAGCAAATGTCCAACAAGATGTTGACTTATATTTCAAAGGTGCAGCAAACTTTCAAAGCCAAAGATCCTAACTGCGTTCAGTGTAGACAATTCTTCTGGATCTTATCAAACAATTCAAGTACTGGTGATGGATTCTCATCATATCAGAATTTTGAACCAAATACCCCAACACCAAGCCCTCAATCTTCTCAGAGTTCCAATAACTTTTCAAGCCAAGAATATCCAAGACCGCATGTGCTGTAATGCAACATCGCAATAAACCTGTAAAATTCAAAAGATTTCACTAAAGACACTGCCAAACAACACATGGTCTTTCTAACATCGATTTTAGAGTCGTATAAAAGTTTAGTCGCAGGGCGAATTGGTAATCTTAACATAAGGAAGATTATGACCAAATATATCCTGAAGAAATGGAATTAATAGACATACGCTGGTGTATGGCAAGTGTGGTCAAACGTGCACAACGGTTCATTGAAATCACAAGCAGAAACAACATCGGAAACCCTGATTCAAAATTAGGCTTTGACAAATCGAAGTTGACATGTTTCAAGTGCAAGGAAAAAGGGCATTTTAAAGATAGTGCACAAATAGGGTGGTGAATCACGGGACTAATCTGTTTGGGGAAGATTATTATAAAAGAGCAATTTGTCACAAGCCTTCCCAAAATCCTCCGAGCAGTTCAAGACCTATACCCATTGAACATGAAAATCAAAGGATAAAGCCTTGGTCGTGACTCAAGGGGACGAAGGATTTAATTGGAATAATTACATTCTTAAGACCGAGAGTCTTTCTCTTCTAGCAGGGATTATCAAGGAACCTAAACAGATGGTCGAGGAAGAGATAGTGGAAGAAGTTTGTGATGAATCGAGTGCTGAGATTGCATTTGATGATATTCCAGAAGATTGTGAAAACTACTATGATTCCTAAGCATCACATGAAGCTTAATGTTATGCATTTAAATCTATAATGCATCCTGATTTGTTTTCTTCTTTGGTAGGTTTCTTCAACAGCAATGAAGCAAGGTTTAATGGCTCACGTGTGAAGTAGAAAAGAAACAAGTTATTGAAGAGATTATAGATGTAGCAAAGGAAATGATTGCCAAGAATTTAGCAGAGATGGCAGATAAAGCTATGATGGCCAAGCTTAAAAGGTAGTTGAAACCTCTGAAGCTAAACAAAAAATGAATCTATGGTAAAAGAAGTTAATAGTGAGAAAACTGAAATGATTATTCAATGCACAAAATGCATCGAACCATGCAAATCTTGTACTAAAAAGACAAAAAATCAGAGAACTGAAAAAACACACTAATAACATCACAAGTGACTTAAAAGAAACAAAAGAAGCATATGATAAACTGAGTAGAACTATGAACCAATATCGAGATGCTAGCAGAGAATATGAAGCAACACAATCAATGCTCAAGGCTACGGTCATGGATAAACAAAAAGCAATTAATATTCATATTCACACGATAGCCAAATTAAAACAAGAGCTAGAAACTGCTGGAATTGAAACAGAAAGAGTTGATAAGAAGCTAATCAGTTATTCAACAGTGTCTTATGTTTTTTATCATATCATCCCAAAACCAATAGAAAAAGATGAAAGTGGGGATGATGTGTATGGTTTTCAAAAAAAGGTCTGGGTTATATTCGAGTTCCACCCCCGATGTGGAATAGTTATTCAAGGAAAAAGCCTGACAGGATGGAAAAGGCGCTAAACTTGAAACTAAAAACTGAAAAGAAAGATGGGTTGCCTGAAAATCTTGATATACCCTATACCAAGTCTGAGAATGAGTGTCAGCCAGATGTTGTTAAAAATGTTGTTGAAAAAGTTTTGGAAAAGGAGAGTGATGATACAGTTTTTGAAAGTGCTAAATCAAATCTTGAGAAACAAGTTCAAATTCACATTCTGAAGATGATGATAGCTTTCTAAAAAGATACATTCCAAAATAAGATAATAGTTTGAATAATGATCCAAATGTTGTGAGGTACAAAATGTATGGATCTGACAAGCTATACTCTGACGAAGAATTCCTGATTCAGAACGTGAATATGAACAAAGTTGATAAAGTGTTCAAGTTAGTAGTAGTTGAGATGTCTGAGATTGAAATTTACCAAAAGAGCACATATTTTCAAACTTTAAACAAGATAAATCTTACTATTCTAAACCGAAAAACTCCTATTCTAATCACCAATAGAAAAATTATTATAATGGGAGAAACGGTTCAGGATATGGTAAGAGAAATAACAACAACTTTGGAAATTCAAAATTTATGAAGAAATAGACATTTGTGACTGGAACTAGCTCAGAAAGTGAAAAAGAGAGCCAGTTCAACAAACAGTCAAATAAAGAATTTTTTGCTCAACAAATTCAAAGTGAACAGGTTGATGGTTCAGCTGTTGTAACAGACAGAAGATCTTGCTTTCGATGCAACCAAGTTAGACGTATCGTAAGTCGGTGTCCACAAAATAAACCTAAACCTGTTTACAATCTGAAAAAATATCTAGAAGACCTAAAACGTAAATCCCTAATGTTTGTTCCTACTCAGATTTGAAACGAAACAATGAATCTAAAAACAAATTGAAATCCACAAACATTCAAGTTTCAACTGAAAAGGCTGGTGAATCTTCAATCAAAATGGATCAAAAGGATTCAAAATATTACACCAAAAATGCAAGTTCAATAAGTAAAATTTGGGTGATTAAACAAAAAGAATCTTCTGAGGAATTAAAAAATTTGTTCCAATGGTGGTTGATAAAACCGTTGAACAGAAAGTTGAAAACAGAGTGAAAGTGTGTGTGAACCTATTGTTAGGATATTTTGAGACCGTTGGTACTTGATTATCCATAGTTTGAGCTGGTTTATATTAGTTAGACAAAGTTGAAGGGTTAAAAGTTTAATTATATGAAACTTAAATGTTGGCGGCGTATTTAACTATCAAACGTAATTATCAATTACGCTGGGTATCAGTTTGTATAAAAGTGTTCTTGAATGAATGGCTTGTCCAAGTTTCTTGGACAGATTTTGGTGATCTTCTCGTGTTGTGATTTTTGCTGTTGTGCTTTCATCCGAGTATCCAGGTGCTGTTATTGATTACATGTTATTGGGATTTCATATACAACACCAGTTGTTTGATCCAAACAAGATTCTTCATCTTCTTTGCTTGGTTTTTCTTAGTATTTGCACATTCAAACAACTAATCCATAGTTGTTTGGGGGAAAACAGTCAACCACTATGATCCGAATCTGTTTTGGGACTCACAATTTGGTATCAGAGCCTTGTGCTCTTGATTGTTTGAGTTTTTATTAAGATTCTTCAAGTTTTGAAGGTTTTTCAAAAGTTTCAAAGTTTCAAGGTTTTTCAATTTTTTTTGGGTTAAAATGGCTTGATCTGGTGTGTTTAATCTTTGGGGAGTTGTTAATCAGTAGCTTGGTAAACATTTTAGTCATTTAGCTGCAAAAAACATGAATTTTGGGTCGGTTTTGGGTGCTTAGAGGGTTTTTGTTCGTACTAAAACCCTTCTGGGCGTATTTAATGATGAAGCTAGCGTAGATATATTTGAAGTTGGCGTATTTATTTTGAATCCTGTGTATTTAATTTGAATTAAGTGTAGTTAACAACTACGCTGGTCTTAAATCAGCGTAGTTATCATATTGGCAGCGTAATTATCCAGCGAATTCACTCGAAGGCGACTTCGAAATCAGTGATACTAATCCTCAGCGATTTTATCATGGTGTTCGGAGAAATTAACTAAACCTTTGCTTGTTTTCGAATATCCAGCGGATTTAGCTTTTTGCAGGACAAAATCGCCGATCCCATCAGTGTAATTATTTCAAGTGCAGCGTATTTAAATCTTTGGTGCATCGTAATTACCTTCTAGCGAGCGTAATTGTTCTCTGATCCAATAAATCTCGGCGTAATTGATCATCGTTCATCCATCATGTCTCTCAATCAACTCAATCCGATTGCTCAAGCCTAACTAGAAACTGGAACCGCTACAAGGCCACCAAAGTTGAAAGGCTCGGAAGATTTCAGCAGCTGGAAAAACAGGATCAAGTCCTTTTTCGAGTATACTGATTATACTCAATGGATGTCAGTCACTGTGGGCCCGCATGTTCCTATGATAATACGTGACGATATTCATACTATCAATGAAGATCCTTCAACATTCACAGATGAAGATAGGACACTCATTCAACATGACAGGAGGGCTCACGCTGCTCTCACTATGGCTCTGTCAAAGGATGATAACAATTTGTTTGAAGAATATACCTCGGGACATGAACTATGGTTGGCTCTAATCGATCATTATGAAGGCAATGAGGAACTCAGGGAGAACAAACGAGACATGGTGCAGAAAGAATATGATATGTTTGGAAGTATTCGTGGTGAAAGCTTGTCCGACCACATACGCAGATTTCTGGGGGTTGACCAAAATGAAGAAGGTGGGAAACCCAGTCGCAAATTATGCATCGATCAAGAAGCTGCTAGATTCTCTACCAAAAGAATGGAGTCTTCAATGCATGATGATTAAGAGAACTTTCCTCACCAGCACAACTCCAGTTACTCTCTCAGAATTGATTAACACTTTAAAAGCCTTTGAAATGGATATCGTGAAAAGAGAAATGAATCAAACTGGATATTCTCAGAAGATGCCTCAGCAAGCTGCTGCAACCTCGGTCCCTAAGAATATGGCATTTCTTGCTCCTGTCACCTCATGTGGATCAAATCCCCAAAGTGCTATCGAATCCTATTCAAATGCTTCCGCAAACTCTGTAAAGGCCTCGTCATCTTCTGAGAAGACCAACATGGCCAGCGACACTCAAGCACTTCAAATTTCCACAGAACATGTAGCTCTTTTTAATACTTTCGTAAGTAGCTATGAGGCGCTTATGTAGGAGAGTTGAAGAGAGAATTCCTAACAGCAGAAGACATATATCAAGTAGATCCAGACGACATGGAGGAGATGGATCTGAAATGGCAGATGGCAATGATCACTCTAAGATTGAAGAAATTCCAGATAAAACAGGAAAGAGGTTGGCTCTTGGAAAAGCTGGATTTGACAAATCCAAGCTTAGATGTTATAACTGCAAAGACTTGGGCCACTTCAAGAGAGAGTGTCCGTTGTTGAAGAACGAGAATCCCGAAATCAACCAGGCAAGAAGGCCAATTGCCATTGAAGGAAATAATGACGCTGCTGAAAATAATCATAAAGCTTTAGTGGTGGAAGATTATGATTGGTCGGAGGAGATAGTTGGGGCAAAAGGTGAAGTAAACAAGGCCCTCATGGCAAACATTACCACTGTCTCGGCCACGTCTGCCACAAATGATGTTGAAAAACAAACCTCCAAGATTTCAAAAGATGACACTGGTTTGAAAAGCATCATCTCTCCTGCCTCAGAGAAGAGAAAACATAAAGCTTAATTGAATGAGTCTAAGCCTGCTATTCAAGAAGTCATCAGTACCAACAAGAATGCAGCGATTGGAACATCGTCTACCGCCATGAAATAAAAGCCGAAGATAAGGATTTGAATAAAATTCAGAAATGGCTTCGGATGCTCATGGAATATATCTGGCACGTTGACAGCGGTTGCTCCAGCACATGACCGGGCTAAAGGATCTGCTTACCAACTTTCGAGTTATTGATGGTGACTTTGTATCCTTTGATGGAGACGAAAAGGGGGAAAAATCATCGGAATGGTTGACGTAGTGTCAGAAGCACTCACTTTGGAGAATGTGAATTATGTTCCAGAATTGTGTTACAATCTTATGAGTGTTTCACAAGTCTGTGACAAAGGAATCGCGGTGCTGTTCAATGATACGGAGTGCTTATTCCTCAAACCCGGTTACTCCTTCCCAAAAGAGATGATCATGCTTAGAGCTCCTCGTTAAAATAACACCTACGTGCTAAATTTGAAGAATGCCAAATCAAATGAGCCAATGACATGTCTTATGTCAAAAGCATCGGAATCGGAATCACTGCTGTGGCACAGGCGTTTGGGGCATGTGAATTTTAAGAACATAAATAAACTTTCTAAATTAAATCTAGTAAGAGGTTTACCTATGAAAGATTTTCGTTTCTCAGAAAAGTGCATAGCATGTGCCCAAGGAAAGCAGCATAAAAAGCCTCATAAGTCCAAAGCAGTGAATACGATATCTACTCCTCTGCAATTACTTCACATGGATCTTTTTGGCCCAATTAGCGTTAAAAGTTTAGCTAAAAGATCTTATTGTTTGGTGGGTATTCTATCTTGAAGCCAAAAGCGAAATGACATCCATTCTGAAGAGCTTCATTCCCATGATTGAAAACGAGATCAAGCTGAAAGTCAACTCCATCAGAAGCGACAACAGAACTGAATTTAAAAATCATATGTTTGTCTACTTCTGTGAAGATAAGGGAATTCGCCTCCAATACAGTGCTGCCAGGACTCCTCAGCAAAACGGATAGCAGAACGCAAAAACAGAACTCTCATCGAAGCTAAAAGAACTATTCTTGTCGACTCTAAGCTTCCCATAATCTTCTGGGCTGAAGCGGTCAACACAGCATGCTATGTTTTGAATCGTGTTCTTATCGTCAAACCTCATGGAAAGACATCCTATGAACTACTTTTCAAAAGAAAGCCTCTGATAGATTTCTTCAGACCGTTTGGATTTTCGTGCACACTTCTCAACACTAAAGACAATCTCATCAAGTTTGATGCAGTGGGTGACGTGTGCTACTTCATGGGCTATTCATCTTCTCAAAAGGCATATCGAGTCAACAACAAAAGGACCAAGATGGTGATTGAATCATACTACATTGATTTTCAAGAAGGAAACTCCACTAACACTGGAAGCGGTCCGTATTGGTTTTATGACGTGGATATTATATTCAACACTTTCAGCATCAATGAACCCATCACTGAATTCGAACCTGCAGAATCCACTCCGTTGGAACCTTTGTTTGATGCCTCAGACATTGGTTTTACTCCGTTTATAACCCGTTTCACCCCTGTCTCTGCCTCTCCTACTCTTTCGGTGTTCGAAGTAAACGGTGACACATCTGCTGAGAATGCATCCACACATGATGATTCTTCTTCACAGCAGGCTGTGGATGAACCACCCAAAGAAAACAAAACTCCAATCATCTACGTCAAGGAACACTTCTCTAATTTTCCTCAACAAGTTGAAATTCACACCAATGCATGGTACAAGACCAATCGAAACCATCCAATTGAAAATGTCATTGGTTCTGTTGAAGATGGAGTTCGAACACGTGGTACATACCATCAACACAGGACTATATGCAGCCTTTCTTTCACAGTCTGTCCCAAAGGATATTGAAGAAGCTATTCAAGATTCAAGTTGGGTACAAGCTATGCAGGAAGAATTGGCACAATTTTGGAAACTTAAAGTCTAGGAACTCGTTGACCTACCAGATGGAAAGTATCCAATTGGCACCAAGTGGGTGTTTCGTAATAAGATGGATGACCGTGGTGTAGTTGGTTCAAGGGTTTCGACAGGAAGAAGGGATTGACTACGAGGAAGTTTTTGCACCTGTTGTTCGGTTAGAAGCCATCAGAATCTTCTTGGCCTATGCTTCATTCAAAAACTTTAAGGTGTTTCAAATGGATGTAAAGAGTGCTTTTTCGGTATGGGAAAGTGAAAGAAGAAGTTTATGTTTTCAACCTCCAGGTTTTGAAGATCCTCATTCTCCCACGAAATACTACAAGCTTGACAAAGCTCTCTATGGTCTTCACCAAGCACCAAGAGCATGGTACGAGACTTTATCAACATATCTTCTGGAGTGTGGATACTCAAGAGGTAAAATTGACATGACTCTCTTCACAAAAAAGGATTGGAGAAGATGTAATGTTGGTTCAAATCTACGTAGACGATATCATTTTTGGGTCGACAGATGAAGCCCTTTGTAGAGAATCCGAGAAGGTGATGAAAGCGAAGTTCGAAATGAGTATGATGGGAGAACTCACGTTTTTCTTAGGATTAGAAGTGAAGCAAAGAAAAGATGGTATCCTCATTCATCAGGCTAAGTATGTCAGAGATATTCTTTCAAAGTATAGATGAATGATTGCAAATCCACCAGCACTCCTTTTGCTGCTCAGACCGAATTCTCTCCAGATCTTCAAGGAAAGCCAGTGAACAAATCTCTCTATCGCTCAATGATTGGCTTCGTTAATATATCTGACCGCATGTAGGCCTGACATAGTGTGGGCTGTCTGTCTCTGTGCTCGTTTTCAGACGAATCCCAAAGAATCGCATGATGCTGCCGTCAAGAGAATCTTTCGCTATCTCAAAGGAACTCCAAAGCTTGGTTTGTGGTATCCTAAAGATAGTAATTTTGATCTAATAGCCTACTCTGACAGTGATCATGCAGGTTGCAAAGTAGACAGAAAATCTGTCTCCGGAGGCTGCCAATTCTTGGGAAATCGTCTTATTTCATGGCATGCAAAAAAGCAGACAACAGTATCCACATCTACCGCTCAGGCTTAATACACGGCAGCTTACAGTTGTTGTTCACAAGTCCTTTGGATACAGAATCAATTGTTGGATTATGGGATCAACATCATGAAGACTCCAATATTCATCGACAATGAAGCATGTCTTGGGATTGTGAAGAATCCTATCCACCACTCCAGAACAAAACACATCGAAATTCGCATTCATGCGATTAGAGATGCGTACGAGAAAGGATACATCCAAGTGGTGCCAGTGGATTCAGTGCAACAAAAAGCTGATATATTTATGAAAGCCTTCGATAAAGCTCGATTCAACCAGTTGGTAACCTGATTCAACAAAAAGCTGATATATTTACATCCAAGTGGTGCCAGTGGATTCAGTGCAACAAAAAGCCTCAAGCAACGACGTGTCGGTAGATTCAGCAATACCTTGAAGTAAACTGCGAAACGGTGACAAACTCTAATGATCACACAAGAATTCTGAATACCCACAATGTTGTGCAACACGCGAGTAACACGTTGCGGCGTATGGCTTAATGGTCCTAAATCTTGCGTTGATAGATTGCCAAAGTCTGAGATTTCGGGTCTTTATATTGGCTAATCATTCGGGGATATTATAGATGCTCTTCTGTAGCATCCAAATATATGCTAACCTAGACACATCTATGATATCTTTTCTAAAAAAGCCTATGCGGCCAAAACCCTACACAAATGAATCTCTCATTGAGGATTATTCAAGTGCTTAAATCATACCACATCTGGTATCTGCCATAGCCCTCGTTAGACCTTGGTCTCTCTGCTGTACGGAAGTACTGACCTGAACACCAACTGTCTAACGTTGAAATCTCAAAAACGAATGAAGTCAGTATATTCACCTGTTTTGAGGAATCTTTGCGCATACTTTGATCGCGGGGGTATGTCCTGACGTGGGACTCACGGGCACAACATTCTGACTGTCTCGGCATGAGTGGGGGAACATTGAATTTCTTGTCAACATTACCACAACATGATAAAAAGACTCTCTGATCGCATGTTGAAAGATAGGTGCACGAATTTAAAAGGACAAACATATTGACAGTTTTCTTGTGCCTTAATTTTTTTTCTATATATCGCTAACATTTTAGCTTAATCAAATGAAGTGTTACCAGTATGATCTTTCGCAGCAAAGTCACAGGATTCAAGTCAATTAGCATAAACTTTATGTGAAAAAGGAGGCTTCCGGACCCAAAAAAACAACTTTCAGGATCCAGATTGCAATTTTTCTTTTCTCTTAAGATTATTTTAAATTTTTGCACTATTATTTTAATCAAAAAGGACACGTTTTTCGGGAAAAGTTGAAATCTTCGAGCGTATTTGTTTCTAAGCTTTCTTAAAAATGAAGATATCTTACAAACATATTAACGCAGCGCATTTAATGTTCACGTATTTAATAAATACGCTGGAAGGTAATCATGTATATATATAATCCAGTTTCATTTTCTTTGCAAACCTTTTTCAAATTATCTTCATCTTCTTCTTACATCTCCGAAAACCCAAAACTCTTGTTAATTCATCACTGAATAATTCAATCGGATTTCGTTTAGATCGATATCGGTATGTTCTAGGTCTTATAATGTGGAGTATTTGTTGATATAGTACGTTGATTTCAATATACGGTCTTAATGAATATTCAATTGAATCTGGTTTTCCGGTTTTTAAGGGGTTTATCAAGAAATCTTTGAAGCCAGCGTATTTACTATGAATGCAGCGTAGATAATTTAAAATTGGCGTAGGTATCACAAACCTAAGCCAGCGGATTTAAGTCTTGAACACGAGTTCAAGCAACCGGCGTAATTGACAATTACGCCGGTAATCTAGCGTAGATAATTATCTTCGCTGGACTCATTCTCGTGTCTGTCACACCCCGACCCGCAGCGGAATAAGAGTCGGGGCATAATTGGGTTATCACCAAAGCTCATGACATTTACTATTATGTTTCATATTTAATAAAGTCAAAGTTACATTTTCAAATATCCAAACATGTTCATTCAATACAAAGGAAATAAACCAAACATAACAATCCCAACTCTAAAACGTTTTATTCTTCTAATCCAAGTCCTATGTGTTCCTAGCTGCTGCTGGTTCACCTGTATCATGTGTAAAATGGGAGTTTTTTGGTCAACATAAGTTGGCGAGTAAACCTTATTAGATAAACATATATTAATAAATTAATTGTTAGTTTATCAATGAAAATTAGTGCATATTCATAGATGAACAAATGTAAATAATCAAGCAAAGGCAAATACCAGTCACAACTATAACATACAATATCACATGACAGCATACATGATCATACCAACATCATACTGTAAATAACATAAATGAAACTGTGCGATCAAGGCTCAATCAAACGGAGCCGATCGTATTGCATGTACTGAAAATGAAAATGTCTGTGCGATCAAGGCTCAATCAAACGGAGCCGATCGTATGTGGGCACGCCAGGTTCAACCGCATAATAAAACGGGGAACATGCTCAACGCTCATAATGTAATGGGGAGCGGCGGCCTATGAAATTGCATGTACTGAATAATAAATTGCATCCAATAATAGGTACTTAACAGCAACAAACTGAATACACAAGTTCATGATATGATGTATGCACAATGGTTTAGTAATAATATATATATATATACAAAGACACATGATACACCCCAAAACGTGATTAAAACGGGGAATTTGTAAGATTCACTCACCTTGGGTGCGTTGGATTGGAGATGGTGATATGCGCACGATTTAGATGAGCGGAACAACGACGATTACTAACCTAAATAATAACGGAAAATATATTAAATGAGTGGATTTTATTAAGGATTTTAATGAAACTTTTAGATATATTTTTGTGAGTTTATGGCTATTTTCTATCTTTAAAAATGTTATTTTTAAGTATTTTTAATTGATTTTTAAATTAAATTAAATAAATAAAAATATAAAAAAAAAATTGTTTATTGACCGTTGACCGTTGACCGGTCGGTCAGCGTATTAGTTTGCGTCGGGTGAGGCTCGAACCGGCGACCTCCCGTACGCGTGCACGCAGCTCTACCAACTGAGCTACGTGTCTAACCCGAAATAATCTTGTTTTTATTTATACTTATACACTTATTCAGTTAATCCGAATTTCCTTTATTTACAAAAACATTTTAATTCAATCGGACCGGTGCTCGTGACGGGTTTCGAACGCGCGACGTGTGGTTCATGTCGCACACAGTCCACCGCTGGACTGTGTGTCTAACCTGGTTATTATCTCAGTTTTTATTATACTTAACAACTAACTGGGTTATCCCGATTTAGTTTAAACAAAAAGGCCTTTTATTATACAAGGAGTGCGTGGAGCAGGGATCGAACTCGGGACGTGCGTATGTATTTTGCACACAGTCCACCGCTGGACTGTGTGTTTAACCCGTTTAAAATTCCATTTTTAATTAACCTTATGTTATGTTGAGTCTTCATCTTCTTCGTTGGTTTTACACAGACAATCATATCCTGACTGTTATGACCGATTAATGACTTATACGCTTTTCAGACATTACAAGTAATTTAAAAGTAAAGAATGGAGAGAGTTTGGGGAAAAAGATGTACCGATTGAGGTTGTTCACAGAATTCCGGCGGAGGTTCGTCGGTACTGAAAGTGAACTCCGGCTGTTGAAACCAATTAACAGTTTTGTTCGATTATTTAAGAAGTTGAGTCACTTAAACAAGGTTTAACAGAAGTTTGGGAGATCATACATGTTCACAGTGTGATTCCGGCAGTTTCAGGAGTTTTCCGGCGAAGGTAAGATTTTCGATAAACGTTGACTAGGATCGATTCTGATGGTGGAGTTGTGTTAGTGACTGATTAATCACATGATTGAAACAGAAAGAGTCGGAGAAAATACCGTGTGGATGTGAGTCCCGGTTTTCCGGCGACTTGCAGAATTTTTCCGGCGATTAGATTTAAGCTTCTCCGGTGGACTGTAAGGTTGCGGAAATGCAATTGGAAGCTTTGCGGAGTGTTTTGAGTCGCAGGAAGAGTCTATGATTGAAGTAATCTGAGAATTGAAGACTTTCGGTTATTAAACCGATCTACTTCCGACTTCAAGTTATAATCATGGCAGCATTGATTGGAATCGTCCGTTTATCGGTTATGCTAGCTGAATCGAGAGTATCCAAATCGACTTTGGTGTTTGATAACCGATTTCAGTTACAATTTGTAGAATCGGTTGATTTACCTTAGTCCATAAAACTTATTTGTTTTCTAAAGATAACATAGAACAAGCAAGTGGCGGAGTGGTCTTGTGATTGGGTGATAAGTCGTTGAAGTGTCTTGGCTGACCCGGGTTCGAGTCCCGGCAGCGTTATACTTTTTTTATTTATTTTATTATAACTTTTCATCAAATATAATTTTTATAGTTTAGTTTATTTATTAATTATGTATTGTTTTAAATCAAAAAATCATAAATATTCGACATAACTTTTATAACTTGATATTCGATTACAAAACGGAGCGGGTTTTGAAAACCCGATTTTTACAAATGTTACAGTATCCCCTACTTTTAGGAATTTCGTCCCGAAATTTAAGTAGTTGAAGTAGTAGGAAAAAGATGCGGGTATTTTTCACGCATTGAGTCTTCACGTTCCCAAGTAAACTCAGGTCCCCGTTTCGACTCCCAGCGTACCCTAACAATTGGAATGCGACTTCGTCGAAGACGTTTCTCCCCGTAGTCCATGATCTCCACTGGTCTTTCAATAAAATGCATAGATTCATCAATCTGAATATCTTCCAGCGGAATATGGAGATTCACATCAGCGAGGCACTTCTTCAAGTTCGACACGTGGAATGTGGGATGAATCCTGTTGAGTTCTTCTGGTAAGTCAAGCTTGTATGCTACAGGACCTACTCTTTCGAGTATCTTGAAAGGTCCTACGTAACGAGGTGCTAGCTTCCCCTTTTGACCAAAACGAACTACTCCCTTCCACGGTGATACTTTTAAAAGCACATGATCACCAATGTTAAACTCTAAGGGCTTCCGTCGTTTATCTGCATAACTCTTTTGACGACTTTGAGCTGCAGAAGATTGTTTCGAATTTGATGAATCTTGTCTGTGGTTTCTTGGATCAATTCTGGACCAGTAATTTGTGCTTCCCCAATTTCGTGCCAACATACAGGAGATCGGCACTTACGACCATATAAGGCTTCGAAAGGTGCTATGCCGATGCTCGAATGATAGCTGTTGTTGTACGAAAATTCAACTAATGGTAGGTGGGCGTCCCAATTTCCCTTGAAGTCTATGACACATGCTCTAAGCATATCTTCAAGAGTTTGAATGGTGCGCTCAGACTGTCCATCAGTTTGAGGATGATAGGCGGTACTGAGATCTAATCGTGTGCCCATAGCGGATTGAACTGCTTGCCATGTTCGTGAGGTGAAAACGACCATCACGATCAGAAATAATACTCAACGGTACCCCATGTCGGCTTACGATTTCGTTGATATAAATACGTGCAAGCTTTTCGTTCTTGAAATCTTCGCGGATAGGAATAAAGTGAGCTGATTTTGTAAGTCGGTCTATAATCATCCATATAGTGTCATACCCACCAGAAGTGCGAGGTAACCCGATAATGAAATCCATGGTTATATTTTCCCACTTCCATACAGGTATTTCCAGTTGGACTAGAAGTCCTGAGGTCTTTGGTGTTCAGCCTTCACCTTGGAACATGTGAGGCACTTGGAAACAAAAACGGCAATATCCTTCTTCATTCCAGGCCACCAATAGGTGTATCGTAGGTCTTGATACATCTTATCGGCTCCTGGGTGTATAGAATATCGCGTTTTGTGAGCTTCATTCATAAGAGTTTCACGAAGATTATTGTGGTTAGGAATCTAGATACGATCTAGGTAATACAGAATACCATCTGATTTAGTTTCAAGTTTTAGCTCGGCTCCACAAGACATCTCCTTTCGTACATCCTCTTCTGTTGGGCTTCTCGAATTTGATCTTTAATGTCGGTTATAATTTGCGAACATAGAAGATGAATGGAGTTCGCATAACCCTTACGACTAAGTGCATCAGCCACCACATTTGCTTTACCAGGGTGGTATCTAATTTCACAGTCGTAATCATTCAGGAGTTCGACCCATCTTCGTTGCCTCATGTTTAACTCTTTTTGATTGAAGATATGTTGAAGACTCTTGTGGTCAGTGTATATTTCACACTTAGTACAATAGAGACAATGTCTCCATATCTTAAGAGCGAAGACAACAGCTCCAAGTTCTAGGTCATGAGTGGTGTAGTTCTTTTCATGCGTCTTGAGTTGTCTTGAGGCATAAGCTATGACTTTTCCTCTTTGCATGAGAACGCAGCCCAATCCTTGCCCTGACGCGTCGCAATAGACTACAAAATCATCACAACCTTCAGGAAGAGTGAGGATTGGTGCATCACAAAGTTTTTGTTTAAGAGTTTGAAAAGCTTCTTCTTGCTTGGGTCCCCATACGAAAGGTTTTCCCTTATGAGTTAAAGCCGTGAGTGGCACAGCAATGCGAGAGAAGTTTGAAATGAACCGACGATAATAGCCAGCTAGTCCAAGAAAAGATCTTACTTCAGTTGGTGTACGTGGAGCTTGCCATTCTTGAACTGCTTTGATCTTTGAAGGGTCAACATGTATTCCTTTGTCATTGACTACATGCCCGAGGAATTGCACCTCTTTTAACCAGAATTCACATTTGGAGAACTTGGCATAAAGCTTTTCCTCTTCTAGAAGTGCAAGAACGAGTCGAAGATGACGCTCATGATCAGCTTTAGATTTTTAATAAATAAGAATATCGTCGATGAAGACTATAACAAATCGATCAAGATAAGGTTTGCAGACTCTGTTCATTAGGTCCATGAAGACAGCTGGTGCGTTGGTTAATCCAAACGGCATAACCATGAATTCATAGTGGCCATATCGAGTTCGAAAAGCAGTCTTAGGGACGTCTTCTTCATGCACTCTAAGTTGGTGATAGCCAGATCGAAGATCGATTTTTGAAAAGCAGCTGGCACCTTGTAGTTGGTCAAGAAGATCATCAATGCGAGGTAAAGGAAAGCGATTTTTGATGGTTAACTTGTTGAGCTCTCTGTAGTCGATGCACATACGGAAAGATCCATCTTTCTTCTTTACAAAGAGGACAGGTGCACCCCAAGGCGATGAGCTAGGACGTATGAATCCCTTGTCAGTCAACTCTTGCAATTGACTGGCTAGCTCTTGCATTTCAGATGGGCTAACCTATATGGAGACTTTGCAACTGGTGTAGCACCAGGTATAAGATCAATACGGAATTCGACGTCTCTAACTGGAGGAAGTCCTGAAATGTCGTCAGGAAAAACTTATGGGAAGTCTTTTACTACAGGAATGTCTTCAAGTTTCTTCTCTGCGATTTCCTTTTTGATGATATGGGCTAAAAACGCGACATAATTCTTGCGAAGATATTTTTGAGCTTGAAGACAAGACATTAAGCTGAGTCCTTTCGACGAGGTTTCTCTAATGATTCGAAGAGTCTGACCGTTTGAAAGAGGAATACGAATAAATTTTTCACGACATACAACTTCCGCCTGATGTTGACTGAGCCAATCCATGCCGATTATGATGTCAAAACTTCCCAGCTTCATAGGAATAAGGTCGACTGAGAAATCGTGGTCGTTTAAGGTGAGTGTACAGTTGCGTAGAATAGAGTCTAATGAAACTGGCTTCCCGTCCGCAACTTCTACCGTTATGGATTCCGTGAGCTTATCCCGATTTTCACTTAATATAGGTTCAAACTCTAAAGACACAAAACTTCTATCCGCACCAGTATCAAATAATATAGATGCATATCTACCATTTATAAGGAACGTACCGTTGACCACATTGCCGTCAGCTCTGGCCTGGTTAGCGTTGATATTGAAAGCTCTCCCTCTTGCAGGTGGGGGAGCTTGGTTTGCTTGGTTCACTGGGTTGGCTTGGGCCTGAGCATGAATAATATTAACCAGCCTTGGACATGTGTTTCTGAAATGACTCGGGTCGCCGCAATTGAAGCAAGCCCGCAAAGGTTGGCCCATAGGATAATTGGGTTGGTATTATGTTTGGGCTAAATGTTGGGTGGGTGGAAATGGTAGGGGTTGTTGGGCTTGACCCATTAACTGTTGGTGGGTTTGGGTTAAAGGTTGGTTGCGGTTTGTTCGTTGAGGCATGCGGCAGTTTTGAACAGTATGTCCTGCACGACCGTAGCCGGTGCAGTATTGGCAAGGATGATCAGGGGAATGGTGATATTGGCAACGGTTACATTTTGGTAACGGGCCTGTGTAGGGTCTTCTGTATGGTGCGGGTGAAGGAGTGACTTGAGTAATGGGTGCAGCAGGAATAGGGGTGTTGGTTTGGGTACTGCAAAATTTCTGGTGTTACGCTTCCTCTTGTTAGCAAACTTAGAGGAAGGAATGGGATGGTTTGAAGTTTGTCCTCCAACAGGGGCTTTCTTCTTCTCTTCTTTGAACTTCCCGTTGCGAATTCGGTTTTCGGTCAGTTCAGTTGCTAACTCCATAGCAGCTTCAAGTGTTACTGGTGAAACGCTGAGAACTGAATCTTGGATTTTCGAGGGAAGTCCTCGAATATAATGTTCAATCAGACGATAGGTTGGTGTGAACAGATTTGGAACCATTTGGTTCAACTCCAAAAATCTCTTGTTGTAGGTAGTGTGATCACCCTCCTTTTGCTTTAGAGCATGAAATTCATCCTCCAACTTCTTAATTTCACTTCTAGGACAGAAACGCCTAGTCATGATTTCCCTTAACTCCTTCCAAGTTAAGGCCATCGCATCTTCAGTTCCCCTCTTCCCTTTCTCAGTATTCCACCAAGTGAGAGCTACTCCAAGTAGTCTCCCAGTGGCGTATCGAACCTTGCGATCCTCAGGACAATCGCAGTTTAGGAAGGTGTTTTCCATCTCCTCGAACCAATGTAGGAGAGCAGTGACACCCTCGGTCCCTTCAAATTTAGGAGGATCATAGGACTTAAAATGTTTGTAAGAGCACTTGTTGGTAGGAGGGTTGTCGATGTTCTGGTCCTGTTGTTGGGAGGGTTAGTAGGATTTGTAGCAAGGGCTTATTGTACTTGGACCACAATGTCAGGAAGTATCGTGGCTATCTGTTTCGCGATCTGAGTGGCCAAACGTTCCTGAGACCTTCCCGATCTTTTACCCCTTCGTTGCTGTCTAGACGACATCTACAGGATCATAAAATGAGAAGATTGTGAGTTTATGGTGTCTTTTTAGAGGTCATGTGTCTTTAAAAAAATGAAAATAACATAAATATCAATAATGCAACTACATCCATAGGATGTCTTGGGTTCTCTCATGTTGGGCCTCAAATGTCCCCCATACCTTCACCTACACAGTCATGTGGGCCCCTATGGCTATTGGCTTGGTAGGATTCACATTAGTATTGGCAATTTAATACTTGCATCCCCCGAATGCAAACCACAAAATATGTTCATGAGATGTTTGGTCGGAACGTGTCCAGGTGTAGACACAATGACAACTCAAAGTGGGGTTAGCTCACACGACGTTTGTGTAACATCCGTAAAAAACGGATTTACCAAATCCGCTCCGTTTATCAACCGAACAGTCAGTCAAAATTTTCGTTGCGAATTAAATGCCCAAAATATTTTTAAACGATCCGTAATCAATTATTGTACGGGAATATATATTTAGTTTTTGAAAAACTGTTGGAAATCGCAAAATAAAAATGAAAGTATTCTGCCGGGTTTCGAACCCGGGTCTGTACCGAATCAGCCAACTGATTTAACTCACACACACAAACCACTGCGCCGCGGACTTTGTTTGTTATATAATAGAATCATTTAATTGATAAAATGTCGTTACGAATTCAAAACCGGCGCCCAAACAGTTCAGTCGTCGGAATCCCGGTAAACTCGCGAGTCTTAACTACAATTTACGTTATAACGTAAACCATTAACCAGATATCGGTTATAACCGATGTTTGAAGTCCGCGACCAAAATCAAAACCGCCGGAAAATTTAAATAAACGAACACAGTCCGAAATCAGACCAAATACATCTCGTTTTTCTCCTATAAATTGACCCACAACCGACGACAAACCTTTTCGCTCAAAAACACATCTTTTCACGGCGTAATTCCACTCGCCGGAATTTCTCTGCTCATCGCCGGAAAACCGCTCTCCATTGCCGAGCCTTACTGAGCCCCTGAGTTTATCCCAGAGATACCCACGCCCTTTCTAGGCTTCTTGGAGACTCGCTGCTACGAGAAACTCATCGCCGGAGGTGATTTCTGTCGCGGAGTTCTGCCGGAAAACAGAGGAAAGCGAGTCGGTATACCTCACGCTTATATTCCTTTCTTTTTACTTCTATCTTACCAGTAATTAACCTAAAACACTAATGAAACTTGAATAAAAACTCGAACCAGTCAGACCCGATTTCTGGTTATAACCTGACGAGGAAGACGATGTATTTTCCGTATCCTATAAGTTTAATTAAAATCAGGATATTAATCGGGTTAGACACACAGTCCAGCGGTGGACTGTGTGCACATAAAACGTTAAACATGCAAAGGTCCCGAGTTCGATTCCCGTCTCACACACGCTGCCTTAATAAAAACCAATTTTTTTGTTTAACTGAACCGGAGTCGTCACTAGTATATGTTAAGTATATTGATAACCGAAATAATAACCAAGTTAGACACACAGTCCAGCGGTGGACTGTGTGTTTGTTTATATCACAGGTCACGAGTTCGAGTCCGGTCCTCAGCACCGACTCGGACAATTATCTCTTCTTTTTAATTAAGGCAGAAAAGGAAATAAATAATTAGTATTTAAGTATAATAAAAATCGAATGATATAACATGTTGAACACACAGTCCAGCGGTGGACTGTGTGTTGGATTAAACCACAGGTCCCGGGTTCGAGACCTGTGGAGCGCACCGCCGAATTAATTTAAAATGTTTTTTTAAAATAAAATGAATTTCGGTTTAATCTAATTAAATATATATATATAATTAAAATCAGATATATAACGGGTTAGACACGTAGCTCAGTTGGTAGAGCTGCGTGCACGCGTACAGGAGGTCTCGGGTTCGAGCCTCACTCAGCGCACTTGTATTCCGAATTAACCGGTCAACGGTCAGGTCAACGGTCAGGTCAAACGGTCAACGGTCAGAAAAAAAAAAAAATTTTATTATTTTTATTTAATTATTTTAATTAAAAATCAATTAAAAATACTTAAAAATAACATTTTTAAGATTAGAAAATAGCCTCAAACTCACAAAAATACACCCAACAATCCTACTAAAATAATTTAATAAAATCCGTTTACTTACCAAACCATAATCCGATTTATCTAGGTTAAATCTCACTCGTGGTTAAAACCACTTCGCGTGCATTCAACGTCATCAACCGAACGCACCCACTGTGAGTGAATCTTACAATTCCCCCTTTTAAATTACACGTTTTGGGGTGTGTCATGTGTTATGAAAATAACAAATTTATTTATTTAAACTTGTGCCATACCACGTCATGACTTAAACTTAGATTGTTTTTATTGTTGTGATTTACTTATATCCCTTTTGTCAAGTTATATGAAACTCATACATTAAGCCCATCAGTTCCTTGTGGGAGACGAGTAGAACATCGCGTGCTTCAATTCAAATTCATTATTGTTTATGTGTATATCATTGAGTTTGTATTGTTTATAGTTGTGTCATTCATATTATCATGTTTATGCAATTCATTCATCAGGCCCCTCAGTTCCTCGTGAGAGACGAGTTGAGCATCGCGTGCCTTTAATTGTTCCATTATTGTTCATGAGTGTTTCATTTAACATCTTATGATTGTTGATTAAGTTACATCTATTTTTACTCATGTTTGGTTGTGCACATATTTCATAATCAAGTTAAATAAATTGTTCAAATGTTTTCCATAGGATTCACTTGCCAACATTATGTTGATCCAAAATCCCTTTTACACATGATACAGGTGAACAGGTTGAAGCAAGGAAAACATAGGATATGCCTTAGAAGAGAACCAAGAAGTTTAGATTGTTAGTTAGAACAGTTGTAACCTTTATTGTAAATTTCCATTTAATTTGTATTAATGAATATGAAACGCTTAATAAATGTCATGAGCTTTGATGATAACCCAATCATGCCCGATCACCTTATCCGCTGCGGGTCGGGGTGTGACAGATTTGTATCAGAGCCATGACTATAGGGATATAGGATAGGTTATTAGACCCTTAGAGCCTATACTATAGTCTGCCTAAATTTTAAATTGATTAGGTGGTTACATACAAACTTATGATATTTATTTGTTTCATATTTGTTTACATTTCAGTCAAACATACATGCTTATATACATATTCATTATACATATATACATATTCATTATACACATATCGATGTTCATGAACTCAATTTATTTTCATATTCTCATTATCCAAAGATTTTATGCAATTTTCAAATCTCATCAAAGTAAGTTCTGCGACGGGCATGTAGTAACTGGAAGGGTACAAGTACCGGTAGTCGGAACGTCCTGTCTAGGCTGGCATTCGTATAAATCCAATATAACGGACCAGTTTGCCTACCTGGGGACCAACGATGAGAGTACGAAGGATCTATTAGGCCAAAGCATGCCACACCAAACGTCGTTCGAACTAACCCTACTTTGAGGTGTCACCGTGTCTACACCTGGACACATTCCGAATATCACACGTTGTATACATATTTCTCGATTTTCTCCGGGTTTTTGTGTACGCAACCAGGCAGAAACCGTGCGAACCATATGAAAAACCGGTATTCATGGGGGCCCACATGATTACACAGGTAAAGTATGGCGGCATGACGGGCCTAACAGCGAGCAAAGCCCAAGACATCCTATGGATGTAGTATTTTTTTTGTATAAATATTTTATGAATGTTCATTCTTGAATGCGACCCATGATTCCAAAAGCATCCAACTCATACCCTTGTAGATGTCTTCTAACCTCGCCCGTAGGAAGACGAGAGCAAGAAAAGCCCGCGAGCGCATGGCTGCCTTAATCGCTCAACAAATGGCTGCAGTAATACCCAACTTTGTAATCCAAGTTCAACAAACACTTACCGTTAATCCTGTCAATCAAGCAAACCAAAACATTTTCAACTCTTCCCCAAATACCACTAAATGTACCTACAAGCACTTCAAATCATGCGACCCTCCGAAATACAAAGGGACTGAAGGCGTCACCGCTCTCCTCCATTGGTTTGAAGAAATGGAGAATACTTTTCTAAATTGCGATTGCCCTGATGATCGCAAAGTGCGTTATGCTACCGGTCGATTATATGGGATAGCACTTACTTGGTGGAATACAGAGAAGTCCAAACGAGGTGTGGAAGATGCTATGTCCTTAACTTGGAATGAATTGAAGGAAATCATGACCAGACGATTTTGCCCAAGGAGCGAAATCAAGAAGTTAGAAGATGAATTTTACTCATTGAAGCAAATGGAAGGAGACCACATCACCTACAACAAAAGGTTCCTCGAATTACATCAAATGGTTCCCAACATGTTTACTCCCCTCTACCGTTTGATAGAGCACTACATTCGTGGTCTTCCGTCAAAGATTCAAGACCCTGTAATAAGTACCAAGCCTGCAACTTTGGAAGCAGCAATGGAGCTAGCAACAGAGCTCACCGAGAACCGAATCCGAAACAAAGACTTCAAGGAGGAGAAGAGGAAGGATAAAGAATCGACTGAAACCTCCGACTCCACTCAAACTGAATCCCCTTCTCAACCCAATCCTAAGAGGGAGAAGAGTCGGGCGACTTTTCGCTGCTACTCAACGAAATCAACCAGTTCTACACGCCATACCCATCCGAGCTATCCCAATCACCCAAGTGGCACCCAACTCAGCTTACCCAGCTAAGAAACCATATCTTGGACCTCACCCTCGATGCAACAACTGTTTTTATCACCATCCCCTTACTTTACTTTGCCGGCTATGTACAACTTGTGGACGCTATGGTCATTTGAGCAATGTTTGTCGCACCTTTCAAGACCAAACCTTTTCCCCTACTCAAAACATGGCCCAAACTTATCACCAACCCCAATACCCCATGTTCCCATATGCGCGAGCCTGTTTCAATTGTGGCGACCCTACCCACTTTAGAAACACATGCCCTCAATTGGTTAACGTTATCAACACTCAAGCCCAATCAAACCCAGTTAACCAAGTAAACCAAGAAAACCCAACCACTATGCCACCAGCAAGAGGAAGAGTCTTCAATATCAACGCCAATCCTGTCGAAGATAATGACGGCCCAAACGAAGATACTCAGCTAGTCCTCTTCGCCGAAGATCCAGATTCAATTCCTGTCGTTTAGTTTTATGTTTTTTTTCCATGTGTAGACTGTTAGAGAAATTATTGGATATTATATATTATATATTGTTTTCAGTATATGCTTTTGCCGAGGCCGTGGCTCCCCATCCATCGAGGTTGAGTTGGATCCCCATTTTATTATGTGGTTGATCTTGGCGTGCCCGCACGATCGGCTCCGTTTGATTGAGCCTTGATCGGTTATTTCATTTTACATTTCAATACATGCAATACGTTCGGCTCCACCCGATTGAGCCTTGAGCGCACATTTCAATTTACATTTCCAGTTCATGCAATACGTTCGGCTCCACCCGATTGAGCCTTGAGCGCACATACAATTTCATTATCAGTATCTTGTGGTTGTTGTGTTTGTTGTAGAGTCGCATAGAACTAATCATAACTTACGGATAAAGTCAATGAAAATTTGACAAGGATATGGTGGATACGCCGATGGTACTTCCTATATATAAGTATTCTTGTCAAATGATCGGAGGCATTATCAGGCGGTTATGAGAGGTTCCATGCATAGGCTGTTTGTGTGGTTAAGTTATTTATTTTCAGTACATGCAATACGCTCGGCTACACCCGATTGAGCCTTGAGCACACAATTTCAATTTCAGTACATTCAATACGTTCGGCTCCGTTTGATTGAGCCTTGAGCGCACAGACAATTTTATTATCAATATCTTGTGGTTGTGGTGTTTGTAGTAGAGTCGCATCGAACTAACCATAACTTGCGGATAAAGTCAATGAAAATTTGACAAGGATATGGTGGATACGCCGCTGGTACTTCCTATATATAAGTATTCTTGTCAAATGATCGGAGGCATTATCAGGCGGTTATGAGAGGTTCCATGCATAGGCTGTTTGTGTGGTTAAGTTATTCATTTCAGTACATGCAATACGCTCGGCTCCACCCGATTGAGCCTTGAGCACACAATTTCAATTTCAGTACATTCAATACGTTCGGCTCTGTTTGATTGAGCCTTGAGCGCACATCCATTTCATTTTCAGTACATGCAATACGATCGGCTCCGTTCGATTGAGCCTTGATCGCACAGATATATTTCATTTAAGTATTTTATGTTTGTTGTATTGGTTGTAGAGTTGTAGGACTAATCATAATTCACTGATAAAACTAATGAAAATTTGGCAAGAATATGGTGGATACGCCGCTGGTACTTCCTATATATAAGTATTCTTGCCAAAGGATCAGAGGCATTATCGGACGGTTATGAGAAGTTCTATGTAGGATTTATTAGTTTCTTGGTAACCAATCATAACTTGTGGATAAAACTAATGAAAATTGGCAAGAATATGGTGGATACGCCGCTGGTACTTCCTATATATAAGTATTCTTGCCAAAGGATCAGAGGCATTATCAGGCGGTTATGAGAAGTTCCATGTAGAATTTAGTATTGCCTTGGTTGGAATTTGTGTTACATTTATATCATTATGTTATTTAAAGAGATTGGAATGTGTTCCATTTCTACATAAACTAACCTCTCCATCATAACAAAAGAGAGAGGAACTTCCACCATTCAAACATATATGCTATCAGAATGTGGATTCAAATATTTGCTGTTGTGTTTATTCATATTCAAATATCTGCTGTTGTGTTTATTCATGATCAAATATTTGCTGATATGTTTATTCATGTTCAAATATTTGCTGATGTGTTCATTCATGTTTGAATATTAGCTGTTGTGCTTACTTATGTTCAAATATCAGATGTTGCGTTTTTATTTATGTTCCATGTAGATTGTAGTGTTAGAAGTTTTGCCTTAGGATATAACCATATTTTCCCAAACGTACCTAAACTCTTATGCATGATATCATTTTTAGCGAATCATTCCTGTTTATCAATATTCATACAGTAGGCAACAAAAAGCGATTCCCGAATAGGGTACCAAACCCTTACAAGGAACGTTACCGCCTCAAACAAAAAAAAAAAAACTTAAGCCCTTATTTTGCTAAGCATACAACTGTCAAACAAAACATCACCATCCTTTTAGTCAAAATATATCATTATTTAAATTTCGGGACGAAATTTCTAAAAAGCAGGGGATACTGTAACATCCGTCAAAAACGGATTTACCAAACCCGCTCCGTTTATCAACCGAACAGTCAGTCAAAATTTTCGTTGCGAATTAAATGCCCAAAATATTTTTAAACGATCCGTAATCAATTATTGTACGGGAATATATATTTAGTTTTTGAAAAACTGTTGGAAATCGCAAAATAAAAATGAAAGTATTCTACCGGGTTTCGAACCCGGGTCTGTACCGAATCAGCCAATTGATTTAACTCACACACACAAACCACTGCGCCGCGGACTTTGTTTGTTATATAATAGAATCATTTAATTGATAAAGTGTCGTTACGAATTCAAAAACCGGCGCCCAAACAGTTCAGTCGTCGGAATCCCGGTAAACTCGCGAGTCTTAACTACAATTTACGTTATAACGTAAACCATTAACCAGATATCGGTTATAAACCGATGTTTGAAGTCCGCGACCAAAATCAAAACCGCCGGAAAATTTAAATAAACGAACACAGTCCGAAATCAGACCAAATACATCTCGTTTTTCTCCTATAAATTGACCCACAACCGACGACAACCTTTTCGCTCAAAAACACATCTTTTCACGGCGTAATTCCACTCGCCGGAATTTCTCTGCTCATCGCCGGAAAACCGTTTTCTCCATTGCCGAGCCTTACTGAGCCCCTGAGTTTATCCCGGAGATACCCACGCCCTTTCTAAGCTTCTTGGAGACTCGCTGCTACGAGAAACTCATCGCCGGAGGTGATTTCTGTCGCCGGAGTTCTGCCGGAAAACAGAGGAAAGCGAGTCGGTATACCTCACGCTTATATTCCTTTCTTTTTACTTCTATCTTACCAGTAATTAACCTAAAACACTAATGAAACTTGAATAAAAACTCGAACCAGTCAGACCCGATTTCTGGTTATAACCTGACGAGGAAGACGATGTATTTTCCGTATCCTATAAGTTTAATTAAAATCAGGATATTAATCGGGTTAGACACACAGTCCAGCGGTGGACTGTGTGCACATAAAACGTTAAACATGCAAAGGTCCCGAGTTCGATTCCCGTCTCACACACGCTGCCTTAATAAAAACCAATTTTTTTGTTTAACTGAACCGGAGTCGTCACTAGTATATGTTAAGTATATTGATAACCGAAATAATAACCAAGTTAGACATACAGTCCAGCGGTGGACTGTGTGTTTGTTTATATCACAGGTCACGAGTTCGAGTCCGGTCCTCAGCACCGACTCGGACAATTATCTCTTCTTTTTAATTAAGGCAGAAAAGGAAATAAATAATTAGTATTTAAGTATAATAAAAATCGAATGATATAACATGTTGAACACACAGTCCAGCGGTGGACTGTGTGTTGGATTAAACCACAGGTCCCGGGTTCGAGACCTGTGGAGCGCACCGCCGAATTGATTTAAAATGTTTTTTTAAAATAAAATGAATTTCGGTTTAATCTAATTAATATATATATATAATTAAAATCAGATATATAACGGGTTAGACACGTAGCTCAGTTGGTAGAGCTGCGTGCACGCGTACAGGAGGTCTCGGGTTCGAGCCTCACTCAGCGCACTTGTATTCCGAATTAACCGGTCAACGGTCAGGTCAACGGTCAGGTCAAACGGTCAACGGTCAGAAAAAAAAAAAAATTTTATTATTTTTATTTAATTATTTTAATTAAAAATCAATTAAAAATACTTAAAAATAACATTTTTAAGATTAGAAAATAGCCTCAAACTCACAAAAATACACCCAACAATCCTACTAAAATAATTTAATAAAATCCGTTTACTTACCAAACCATAATCCGATTTATCTAGGTTAAATCTCACTCGTGGTTAAAACCACTTCGCGTGCATTCAACGTCATCAACCGAACGCACCCACTGTGAGTGAATCTTACAATTCCCCCTTTTAAATTACACGTTTTGGGGTGTGTCATGTGTTATGAAAATAACAAATTTATTTATTTAAACTTGTGCCATACCACGTCATGACTTAAACTTAGATTGTTTTTATTGTTGTGATTTACTTATATCCCTTTTGTCAAGTTATATGAAACTCATACATTAAGCCCATCAGTTCCTTGTGGGAGACGAGTAGAACATCGCGTGCTTCAATTCAAATTCATTATTGTTTATGTGTATATCATTGAGTTTGTATTGTTTATAGTTGTGTCATTCATATTATCATGTTTATGCAATTCATTCATCAGGCCCCTCAGTTCCTCGTGAGAGACGAGTTGAGCATCGCGTGCCTTTAATTGTTCCATTATTGTTCATGAGTGTTTCATTTAACATCTTATGATTGTTGATTAAGTTACATCTATTTTTACTCATGTTTGGTTGTGCACATATTTCATAATCAAGTTAAATAAATTGTTCAAATGTTTTCCATAGGATTCACTTGCCAACATTATGTTGATCCAAAATCCCTTTTACACATGATACAGGTGAACAGGTTGAAGCAAGGAAAACATAGGATATGCCTTAGAAGAGAACCAAGAAGTTTAGATTGTTAGTTAGAACAGTTGTAACCTTTATTGTAAATTTCCATTTAATTTGTATTAATGAATATGAAACGCTTAATAAATGTCATGAGCTTTGATGATAACCCAATCATGCCCGATCACCTTATCCGCTGCGGGTCGGGGTGTGACAGATTTGTATCAGAGCCATGACTATAGGGATATAGGATAGGTTATTAGACCCTTAGAGCCTATACTATAGTCTGCCTAAATTTTAAATTGATTAGGTGGTTACATACAAACTTATGATATTTATTTGTTTCATATTTGTTTACATTTCAGTCAAACATACATGCTTATATACATATTCATTATACATATATACATATTCATTATACACATATCGATGTTCATGAACTCAATTTATTTTCATATTCTCATTATCCAAAGATTTTATGCAATTTTCAAATCTCATCAAAGTAAGTTCTGCGACGGGCATGTAGTAACTGGAAGGGTACAAGTACCGGTAGTCGGAACGTCCTGTCTAGGCTGGCATTCGTATAAATCCAATATAACGGACCAGTTTGCCTACCTGGGGACCAACGATGAGAGTACGAAGGATCTATTAGGCCAAAGCATGCCACACCAAACGTCGTTCGAACTAACCCTACTTTGAGGTGTCACCGTGTCTACACCTGGACACATTCCGAATATCACACGTTGTATACATATTTCTCGATTTTCTCCGGGTTTTTGTGTACGCAACCAGGCAGAAACCGTGCGAACCATATGAAAAACCGGTATTCATGGGGGCCCACATGATTACACAGGTAAAGTATGGCGGCATGACGGGCCTAACAGCGAGCAAAGCCCAAGACATCCTATGGATGTAGTATTTTTTTTGTATAAATATTTTATGAATGTTCATTCTTGAATGCGACCCATGATTCCAAAAGCATCCAACTCATACCCTTGTAGATGTCTTCTAACCTCGCCCGTAGGAAGACGAGAGCAAGAAAAGCCCGCGAGCGCATGGCTGCCTTAATCGCTCAACAAATGGCTGCAGTAATACCCAACTTTGTAATCCAAGTTCAACAAACACTTACCGTTAATCCTGTCAATCAAGCAAACCAAAACATTTTCAACTCTTCCCCAAATACCACTAAATGTACCTACAAGCACTTCAAATCATGCGACCCTCCGAAATACAAAGGGACTGAAGGCGTCACCGCTCTCCTCCATTGGTTTGAAGAAATGGAGAATACTTTTCTAAATTGCGATTGCCCTGATGATCGCAAAGTGCGTTATGCTACCGGTCGATTATATGGGATAGCACTTACTTGGTGGAATACAGAGAAGTCCAAACGAGGTGTGGAAGATGCTATGTCCTTAACTTGGAATGAATTGAAGGAAATCATGACCAGACGATTTTGCCCAAGGAGCGAAATCAAGAAGTTAGAAGATGAATTTTACTCATTGAAGCAAATGGAAGGAGACCACATCACCTACAACAAAAGGTTCCTCGAATTACATCAAATGGTTCCCAACATGTTTACTCCCCTCTACCGTTTGATAGAGCACTACATTCGTGGTCTTCCGTCAAAGATTCAAGACCCTGTAATAAGTACCAAGCCTGCAACTTTGGAAGCAGCAATGGAGCTAGCAACAGAGCTCACGAGAACCGAATCCGAAACAAAGACTTCAAGGAGGAGAAGAGGAAGGATAAAGAATCGACTGAAACCTCCGACTCCACTCAAACTGAATCCCCTTCTCAACCCAATCCTAAGAGGGAGAAGAGTCGGGCGACTTTTCGCTGCTACTCAACGAAATCAACCAGTTCTACACGCCATACCCATCCGAGCTATCCCAATCACCCAAGTGGCACCCAACTCAGCTTACCCAGCTAAGAAACCATATCTTGGACCTCACCCTCGATGCAACAACTGTTTTTATCACCATCCCCTTACTTTACTTTGCCGGCTATGTACAACTTGTGGACGCTATGGTCATTTGAGCAATGTTTGTCGCACCTTTCAAGACCAAACCTTTTCCCCTACTCAAAACATGGCCCAAACTTATCACCAACCCCAATACCCCATGTTCCCATATGCGCGAGCCTGTTTCAATTGTGGCGACCCTACCCACTTTAGAAACACATGCCCTCAATTGGTTAACGTTATCAACACTCAAGCCCAATCAAACCCAGTTAACCAAGTAAACCAAGAAAACCCAACCACTATGCCACCAGCAAGAGGAAGAGTCTTCAATATCAACGCCAATCCTGTCGAAGATAATGACGGCCCAAACGAAGATACTCAGCTAGTCCTCTTCGCCGAAGATCCAGATTCAATTCCTGTCGTTTAGTTTTATGTTTTTTTTCCATGTGTAGACTGTTAGAGAAATTATTGGATATTATATATTATATATTGTTTTCAGTATATGCTTTTGCCGAGGCCGTGGCTCCCCATCCATCGAGGTTGAGTTGGATCCCCATTTTATTATGTGGTTGATCTTGGCGTGCCCGCACGATCGGCTCCGTTTGATTGAGCCTTGATCGGTTATTTCATTTTACATTTCAATACATGCAATACGTTCGGCTCCACCCGATTGAGCCTTGAGCGCACATTTCAATTTACATTTCCAGTTCATGCAATACGTTCGGCTCCACCCGATTGAGCCTTGAGCGCACATACAATTTCATTATCAGTATCTTGTGGTTGTTGTGTTTGTTGTAGAGTCGCATAGAACTAATCATAACTTACGGATAAAGTCAATGAAAATTTGACAAGGATATGGTGGATACGCCGATGGTACTTCCTATATATAAGTATTCTTGTCAAATGATCGGAGGCATTATCAGGCGGTTATGAGAGGTTCCATGCATAGGCTGTTTGTGTGGTTAAGTTATTTATTTTCAGTACATGCAATACGCTCGGCTACACCCGATTGAGCCTTGAGCACACAATTTCAATTTCAGTACATTCAATACGTTCGGCTCCGTTTGATTGAGCCTTGAGCGCACAGACAATTTTATTATCAATATCTTGTGGTTGTGGTGTTTGTAGTAGAGTCGCATCGAACTAACCATAACTTGCGGATAAAGTCAATGAAAATTTGACAAGGATATGGTGGATACGCCGCTGGTACTTCCTATATATAAGTATTCTTGTCAAATGATCGGAGGCATTATCAGGCGGTTATGAGAGGTTCCATGCATAGGCTGTTTGTGTGGTTAAGTTATTCATTTCAGTACATGCAATACGCTCGGCTCCACCCGATTGAGCCTTGAGCACACAATTTCAATTTCAGTACATTCAATACGTTCGGCTCTGTTTGATTGAGCCTTGAGCGCACATCCATTTCATTTTCAGTACATGCAATACGATCGGCTCCGTTCGATTGAGCCTTGATCGCACAGATATATTTCATTTAAGTATTTTATGTTTGTTGTATTGGTTGTAGAGTTGTAGGACTAATCATAATTCACTGATAAAACTAATGAAAATTTGGCAAGAATATGGTGGATACGCCGCTGGTACTTCCTATATATAAGTATTCTTGCCAAAGGATCAGAGGCATTATCGGACGGTTATGAGAAGTTCTATGTAGGATTTATTAGTTTCTTGGTAACCAATCATAACTTGTGGATAAAACTAATGAAAATTGGCAAGAATATGGTGGATACGCCGCTGGTACTTCCTATATATAAGTATTCTTGCCAAAGGATCAGAGGCATTATCAGGCGGTTATGAGAAGTTCCATGTAGAATTTAGTATTGCCTTGGTTGGAATTTGTGTTACATTTATATCATTATGTTATTTAAAGAGATTGGAATGTGTTCCATTTCTACATAAACTAACCTCTCCATCATAACAAACGAGAGAGGAACTTCCACCATTCAAACATATATGCTATCAGAATGTGGATTCAAATATTTGCTGTTGTGTTTATTCATATTCAAATATCTGCTGTTGTGTTTATTCATGATCAAATATTTGCTGATATGTTTATTCATGTTCAAATATTTGCTGATGTGTTCATTCATGTTTGAATATTAGCTGTTGTGCTTACTTATGTTCAAATATCAGATGTTGCGTTTTTATTTATGTTCCATGTAGATTGTAGTGTTAGAAGTTTTGCCTTAGGATATAACCATATTTTCCCAAACGTACCTAAACTCTTATGCATGATATCATTTTTAGCGAATCATTCCTGTTTATCAATATTCATACAGTAGGCAACAAAAAGCGATTCCCGAATAGGGTACCAAACCCTTACAAGGAACGTTACCGCCTCAAACAAAAAAAAAAAAACTTAAGCCCTTATTTTGCTAAGCATACAACTGTCAAACAAAACATCACCATCCTTTTAGTCAAAATATATCATTATTTAAATTTCGGGACGAAATTTCTAAAAAGCAGGGGATACTGTAACATCCGTCAAAAACGGATTTACCAAACCCGCTCCGTTTATCAACCGAACAGTCAGTCAAAATTTTCGTTGCGAATTAAATGCCCAAAATATTTTTAAACGATCCGTAATCAATTATTGTACGGGAATATATATTTAGTTTTTGAAAAACTGTTGGAAATCGCAAAATAAAAATGAAAGTATTCTACCGGGTTTCGAACCCGGGTCTGTACCGAATCAGCCAATTGATTTAACTCACACACACAAACCACTGCGCCGCGGACTTTGTTTGTTATATAATAGAATCATTTAATTGATAAAGTGTCGTTACGAATTCAAAAACCGGCGCCCAAACAGTTCAGTCGTCGGAATCCCGGTAAACTCGCGAGTCTTAACTACAATTTACGTTATAACGTAAACCATTAACCAGATATCGGTTATAACCGATGTTTGAAGTCCGCGACCAAAATCAAAACCGCCGGAAAATTTAAATAAACGAACACAGTCCGAAATCAGACCAAATACATCTCGTTTTTCTCCTATAAATTGACCCACAACCGACGACAAACCTTTTCGCTCAAAAACACATCTTTTCACGGCGTAATTCCACTCGCCGGAATTTCTCTGCTCATCGCCGGAAAACCGTTTTCTCCATTGCCGAGCCTTACTGAGCCCCTGAGTTTATCCCGGAGATACCCACGCCCTTTCTAAGCTTCTTGGAGACTCGCTGCTACGAGAAACTCATCGCCGGAGGTGATTTCTGTCGCCGGAGTTCTGCCGGAAAACAGAGGAAAGCGAGTCGGTATACCTCACGCTTATATTCCTTTCTTTTTACTTCTATCTTACCAGTAATTAACCTAAAACACTAATGAAACTTGAATAAAAACTCGAACCAGTCAGACCCGATTTCTGGTTATAACCTGACGAGGAAGACGATGTATTTTCCGTATCCTATAAGTTTAATTAAAATCAGGATATTAATCGGGTTAGACACACAGTCCAGCGGTGGACTGTGTGCACATAAAACGTTAAACATGCAAAGGTCCCGAGTTCGATTCCCGTCTCACACACGCTGCCTTAATAAAAACCAATTTTTTTGTTTAACTGAACCGGAGTCGTCACTAGTATATGTTAAGTATATTGATAACCGAAATAATAACCAAGTTAGACATACAGTCCAGCGGTGGACTGTGTGTTTGTTTATATCACAGGTCACGAGTTCGAGTCCGGTCCTCAGCACCGACTCGGACAATTATCTCTTCTTTTTAATTAAGGCAGAAAAGGAAATAAATAATTAGTATTTAAGTATAATAAAAATCGAATGATATAACATGTTGAACACACAGTCCAGCGGTGGACTGTGTGTTGGATTAAACCACAGGTCCCGGGTTCGAGACCTGTGGAGCGCACCGCCGAATTGATTTAAAATGTTTTTTAAAATAAAATGAATTTCGGTTTAATCTAATTAATATATATATATAATTAAAATCAGATATATAACGGGTTAGACACGTAGCTCAGTTGGTAGAGCTGCGTGCACGCGTACGGGAGGTCTCGGGTTCGAGCCTCACTCAGCGCACTTGTATTCCGAATTAACCGGTCAACGGTCAGGTCAACGGTCAGGTCAAACGGTCAACGGTCAGAAAAAAAATAAATTTTTTTATTATTTTTATTTAATTATTTTAATTAAAAATCAATTAAAAATACTTAAAAATAACATTTTTAAGATTAGAAAATAGCCTCAAACTCACAAAAATACACCCAACAATCCTACTAAAATAATTTAATAAAATCCGTTTACTTACCAAACCATAATGCGATTTATCTAGGTTAAATCTCACTCGTGGTTAAAACCACTTCGCGTGCATTCAACGTCATCAACCGAACGCACCCATTGTGAGTGAATCTTACAATTCCCCTTTTAAATTACACGTTTTGGGGTGTGTCATGTGTTATGAAAATAACAAATTTATTTATTTAAACTTGTGCCATACCACATCATGACTTAAACTTAGATTGTTTTTATTGTTGTGATTTACTTATATCCCTTTTGTCAAATTATATGAAACTCATACATTAAGCCCATCAGTTCCTCGTGGGAGACGAGTAGAACATCGCGTGCTTCAATTCAAATTCATTATTGTTTATGTGTATATCATTGAGTTTGTATTGTTTATAGTTGTGTCATTCATATTATCATGTTTATGCAATTCATTCATCAGGCCCCTCAGTTCCTCGTGAGAGACGAGTTGAGCATCGCGTGCCTTTACTTGTTCCATTATTGTTCATGAGTGTTTCATTTAACATCTTATGATTGTTGATTAAGTTACATCTATTTTTACTCATGTTTGGTTGTGCACATATTTCATAATCAAGTTAAATAAATTGTTCAAATGTTTTCCATAGGATTCACTCGCCAACATTATGTTAATCCAAAATCCCTTTTACACATGATACAGGTGAACAGGTTGAAGCAAGGAAAACATAGGATATGCCCTTTGAAGAGAACCAAGAAGTTTAGATTGTTAGTTAGAACAGTTGTAACCTTTATTGTAAATTTCCATTTAATTTGTATTAATGAATATGAAACGCTTAATAAATGTCATGAGCTTTGATGATAACCCAATCATGCCCCGATCACCTTATCCGCTGCGGGTCGGGGTGTGACAGTTTGCTATAGCATGCTTTGGCCTAATAGGTACTTCGTACTCCCATCGTTAGTCCCCAGGTAGGCAAACTGGTCCGTTATATTGGATTTATACGAATGCCAGCCTAGACAGGACGTTCCGACTACCGGTACTGGTACCCTTCCAGTTACTACATGCCTGTCATGAGAACTCACTTTGATGAGATTTGAAAACACGAAAATTATTGTAAAATCAATCATGATGTGGTGTGTGCTTTCATGGATGTGATGTTATGAGCATACGATTCATGATAGGCATTATATGGTAATACATACTTATGAACATGCTTGCACAATATCAAATGTAACATGTAACATAAAACATATAAACATCATGAAATTTGGCATATAACACACAAAAATCTTATAAGTTTCTAATCGACTATAGTATAGGCTCTAAGGGTCTAATAACCTATCCTATATCCCTATAGTCATGGCTCTGATACCAATCTGTCACACCCCGACCCGCAGCGGAATAAGAGTCGGGGCATAATTGGGTTATCACAAAAGCTCATGACATTTACTATTATCTTTCATATTTAATAAAGTCAAAGTCACATTTTCAAATATCCAAACATGTTCATTCAATACAAAGGAAATAAACCAAACATAACAATCCCAACTCTAAAACGTTTTATTCTTCTAATCCAAGTCCTATGTGTTCCTAGCTGCTGCTGGTTCACCTGTATCATGTGTATAATGGGAGTTTTTGGGTCAACATAAGTTGGCGAGTGAACCTTATTAGATAAACATATATTAATAAATTAATTGTTAGTTTATCAATGAAAATTAGTGCATAATCATAGATGAACAAATGTAAATAATCAAGCAAAGGTAAATAGCAGTCACAACTATAACATACAATATCACATGACAGCATACATGATCATACCAACATCATACTGTAAATAACATAAATGAAACTGTGCGATCAAGGCTCAATCAAACGGAGCCGATCGTATTGCATGTACTGAAAATGAAAATGTCTGTGTGATCAAGGCTCAATCAAACGGAGCCGATCGTATATGGGCACGCCAGGTTCAACCGCATAATAAAATGGGGAACATGCTCAACGCTCATAATGTAATGGGGAGCGGCGGCCTATGAAATTGCATGTACTGAATAATAAATTGCATCCAATAATAGGTACTTAACAGCAACAAACTGAATACACAAGTTCATGATATGATGTATGCACAATGGTTTAGTAATAATATATATATATACAAAGACACATGATACACCCCAAAACGTGATTAAAACGGGGAATTTGTAAGATTCACTCACCTTGGGTGCGTTGGATTGGAGATGGTGATATGCGCACGATTTAGATGAGCGTAACAACGAGGATTACTAACCTAAATAATAACGGAAAATATATTAAATGAGTGGATTTTATTAAGGATTTTAATGAAATTTTTAGATATATTTTTGTGAGTTTATGGCTATTTTCTATCTTTAAAATGTTATTTTTAAGTATATTTTTAAGTATTTTTAATTGATTTTTAAATTAAATTAATAAATAAAAATATAAAAAAAAATTGTTTATTTAGTGTTGACCGTTGACCGTTGACCGGTCGATCAGCGTATTAGTTTGCGCGGGGTGAGGCTCGAACCGGCGACCTCCCGTACGCGTGCACGCAGCTCTACCAACTGAGCTACGTGTCTAACCCGAAATAATCTTGTTTTTATTTATACTTATACACTTATTCAGTTAATCCGAATTTCCTTTATTTACAAAAACATTTTAATTCAATCGGACCGGTGCTCGTGACGGGTTTCGAACGCGCGACGTGTGGTTCATGTTGCACACAGTCCACCGCTGGACTGTGTGTCTAACCTGGTTATTATCTCAGTTTTTATTATACTTAACAACTAACTGGGTTATCCCGATTTAGTTTAAACAAAAAGGCCTTTTATTATACAAGGAGTGCGTGGAGCAGGGATCGAACTCGGGACGTGCGTATGTATTTTGCACACAGTCCACCGCTGGACTGTGTGTCTAACACGTTTATAATTCTGATTTTAATTAACCTTATGTTATGTTGAGTCTTCATCTTCTTCGTTGGTTTTACACAGACAATCATATCCTGACTGTTATGACCGATTCATGACTTATACGCTTTTCAGACATTACAAGTAATTTAAAAGTAAAGAATGGAGAGAGGTTTGGGGAAAAAGATGTACCAATTGAGGTTGTTCACAGAATTCCGGCGGAGGTTCGTCGGTACTGAAAGTGAACTCCGGCTGTTGAAACCAATTAACAGTTTTGTTCGATTATTTAAGAAGTTGAGTCACTTAAACAAGGTTTAACAGTAGTTTGGGAGATCATACCTGTTCACAGTGTGATTCCGGCAGTTTCAGGAGTTTTCCGGCGAAGGTAAGATTTTCGATAAACGTTGACTAGGATCGATTCTGATGGTGGAGTTGTGTTAGTGACTGATTAATCACATGATTGAAACAGAAAGAGTCGGAGAAAATACCGTGTGGATGTAAGTCCCGGTTGCAGAATTTTTCCGGCGATTAGATTTAAGCTTCTCTGGTGGACTGTAAGGTTGCGGAAATGCAATTGGAAGCTTTGCGGAGTGTTTTGAGTCGCAGGAAGAGTCTATGATTGAAGTAATCCGAGAATTGAAGACTTTCGGTTATTAAACCGATCTACTTCCGACTTCAAGTTATAATCATGGCAGCATTGATTGGAATCGTCCGTTTATCGGTTATACTCGCTGAATCGAGAGTATCCAAATCGACTTTGGTGTTTGATAACCGATTTCAGTTACAATTTGTAGAATCGGTTGATTTACCTTAGTCCATAAAACTTATTTGTTTTCTAAAGATAACTGAGAACAAGCAAGTGGCGGAGTGGTCTTGTGATTGGGTGATAAGTCGTTGAAGTGTCTTGGCTGACCCGGGTTCGAGTCCCGGCAGCGTTATACTTTTTTTATTTATTTTATTTTAACTTTTCATCAAATATAATTTTTATAGTTTAGTTTATTTATTAATTATGTATTGTTTTAAATCAAAATAATCATAAATATTCGACATAACTTTTATAACTTGATATTCGATTACAAAACGGAGCGGGTTTTGAAAACCCGATTTTTACAAATGTTATAGTGTCAAAGTTTAAATCTGCTAGTCGTGTGCAGCGTAAATAATTCTTACTCAGTGTAGGTGTGTCAGTTTCTTTTGTCTGGCGAACTTAGTCTTGTGTCCGGTGAACTTAACTGTTTTGCCCGGCGTATTTAGTAGCGGATTTGTCAGTTTCTTTGATATATTTCTTTATATTATTATTATATATTTGTATATACTTATACTTATACTTATTTATATATATATATATATATTTTAAATATTTCTACGAACAAAAATCTAACTTAGCTTGTTTTTTTATTTCAGAAATGGTGAAGGAGATTATTTGGGATGAAACTCGAAAGCAAAGTCAGCCATGCAAGCTGGTCCCACCTCCAATCGATTTTGAAGATGTAGCAGAGTGGATAAATTCAAGTAGGATCAGCTACGTTGTACAAGCCGATCCGATCATCTACAGCATCCACGTTGAAGAGTTTTGGAAGACAGCCAAAGTGTCGACCGTCAACGAAATTAAAAGAATCACAGCTACAGTCAGAAATAAGAAGATAGTAGTTACAGAGGAAAACATACGCAGAGTCCTCAGTCTTCGAGACAAGAACAATGATTTGCTCAGAATGAAGAAGGACGACATCCTAGATGGGTTTAAAGGATGAGGTATATTGGAGACTTCAGAGAGAAAAATGAGATCAAAAGAAAGGGGCTTACCAAGGACTGGAGATTCATTCTTCATGTATTCGCTATGAGCTTGGCACATAGGAAAGGAGGATATGACGGTTTGAACTTGGAATGGTCGGCTGCTATGCTTAGCCTCTGCACAAAGCAGTCATTCAATATCTCTGGCCTCATTTTCTACTGCATGGTTGATAATGCAAATTCCTCCACATGGGCCATGTACCCTCGTTTTGTTCAGCTCATCATCAATGACCAATATCCAAATCTTCCTCATGACGGCGACCTATACAAGTTCTAGCTGGCAACAGGGCGTCAGATCACCAAGTTAAAAACTGAGGAATGGGTACTGTTGCATCAGTGGATGTATAGGGACGAAAGATATCCTATCGTGAAAGCAGCCTAAGAGAAATACAGAGAACGTGTAAAAAAAAGAGACAATGAGATGGTGATAAGGAAGTAGAGGAGGAAGAAGAAGAAACCGAGCAGCTGGTCAGAAAGAATAAAGGAAAGAAAATATAAAAGAAAGGGACTCCTCAAAGAAACAGAAAGACAGTGCTCCTCAAGAACGATTAATGGAAAGCAGTTTTAGGGCTGGAGGCACTAGAGAACATCCCGAGCATATAGAGAATCTCCGCACAATTCAGGAAGCCGAAGAAAGAGAGAAGAGAGAAACTAGGAAAAATAGACGTCATATGACAGAATTTGAAACACCGGTGACAATCACCTCCTAGCAAGAGCAGTTAAACGAGTTTGTAGATCAGTTGATTGTTGATCCAGAAGCCTCAAGTCTATCTCCCCCGCAGAAACGTAAGAAAACTGGGGAAGGACCTTCGACAGAGGAACCACCTGCCGCAACAAGCTCCTCGCAGACCTCGTCCATTTCAAGACTTGTATGATAAGCTAGCAAAAGACATTGGGAAAGGTCCGGCTCAGGAAATATGTCTACTGAAACATCAAGTAAGAACACTAACGTTCTTCATGAGAAGCTGAGGGAACAAAGAAAGAAAAACAAAGAGCTTCACGCATACGTCAAAGAACAGACGAGATTTGTGAGATTCCAGCAGGATGGGATGGAAAAGATGTACCGTATGATCAGAGAACTTTGCACCAAAGTGAGCATACCACCGATGTTCTCATCTGTTGATATTTTTTATTATGAAAAGTTTAAGACTGAAGAGGAAAGACAAAAAGCTGAGGCTGCAGAAAAGAAGAAAAGGCGCCTAGAATCGGCTGTGGAACGACCTCGAGACAGGAAGATAGAGATGATGGAAATTGTCCTTAGGATTCAGAAGCTGACAGAAAAGGAGGAGGCAAGAAAAAGAAAGAGAAAGCATACGTCATCATCACAACAGAAAGCCTCCTCACCATCTCAAGCTGCATCTCACCAACAAACTCCGGTTTCATCCACATATGAAGCCACTACGGAGTTACAACAACCCTCAAGTGAAGCTATTGTTAATCTAAGCTCTGAAGAAACAACCGAAGCATCCACAGATCGACCTATCGTTCAAGCTGCACAAAACAAGGACGAAGAATCAGTCGCAAACCCTGAAGCTCTGAAACAAGATTGAAGAAACTCAAGCACGCAACGGTCTAGGGGGGATATTTTTAGAACATTTTGAGACCGTTGGTACTTGATTATCCATAGTTTGAGCTGGTTTATATTGGTTAGACAAAGTTGAAGGGTCAAAAGTGTAATTATATGAAACTTAAATGTTGGCGGCGTATTTAACTATCCAGTGTAATTATTAATTACGCTGGGTAGTCAGTTTGTATAAAAGTGTTCTTGAATGAATGGCTTGTCCAAGTTTCTTGGACAGATTTTGGTGATCTTCTCGTGTTGTGATTTTTGCTGTTGTGCTTTCATCCGAGTATCCAGGTGCTGTTATTAATTACATGTTATTGGGATTTCATATACAACACCAGTTGTTTGATCCAAACAAGATTCTTCATCTTCTTTGCTTGGTTTTTCTTAGTATTTGCACATTCAAACAACTCCATAGTTGTTTGGGTGAAAACAATCAACCACTGTGATCTGAATTTGTTTTGGGACTCACACATATCTATGTGGATGATATCATATTCGGTTCGACAAACGAAGTGTTGTGCAAATATTAGTCATGAAGAAGAAATTTGAGATGAGTTCTATGGGGGAGATGAAGTTCTTTTCGGGGCATCAGGTCGATCAATTGCCTGATGGAACTTTCATACATTAGACGAAGTATGTGAATGATGTTTTGGATAAATTCAAGATGTCTGACTCATCGTCAATGTCCACCCCATTAGCGTAGAATCACGCATTGGACTAGCCCCAACTAGAGAGAAGATCGATGAAACTCTTTATCGTTCGATGATCGGCTCTCTGATGTATCTGACAACATCGCGACCAGATATCATATATCCAACATGCCTCTGCGAACGCTACCAGTCAAGTCCTAGAGTGTCGTACCTATGATCGTCAAAAGAATCCTTCAATACCTTAAAGGTTGCCCAAGCACCAGCTTGTGGTACTCTCGCGCTGACGATTTCAATCTCACATGATACTCCGACTCTGACTTTGGGTGTTGCAAATTTAATGCTAAATCTACAACTTTGGTTGCCAGTTCTTTGGCACATGCTTAGTCACGTGGCAGTGCAAGAAGAACACCAAAGTCGCTCTCTACTTGCGAAGCATAATACGTTTCAGCTTCTAGTTGTTCGCAACTCTTATGGATAAAACAACAGTGCGAGACTAAAGAAAACCCGGTTAAACACTCTAAAACAGAAAGCAGACTTTTGTACAAACCGTTTGATAGAGCAAAATTTAAATATCTTTTGAAATTAAACGGGATGAAAGATCTGACATCATGGGGGGACATAGAGGTTGAAGCCGTGATGGATGACGATTTGAAATAATCCTCAACGGTTTGTCAAGTTTTTGTTTTCAAATTCTTTTTTAAAACCAAAAAATTCAAGAATATGTTTATGATTTTAGGGAGATAAATATGTTTTGAAATACACAAAAACATATAAAAATTTGAAAAGTACAAGAACATTGAAAAAGACAAAAAGAGTTTTCGTGTAAAAGAGGATATTATAGTACATCAGTGGACTATCAAAGTACGCTAAAGATATGTAGAGTTTTCGGTATCAGAGCTATAGAACCGATTCATTCAATCTAACAGTTGATGAATCACCTAAGCTCATGAATTTTGGACGTATGAGGGGTTTTAGATATAAAACATCAAATAATCGGACAATCCACGGACGTAATTAAAATTGAAACAATAGGATTGTTAGAAACTGATTTTAGACCAGATCTGTGCAAAAGTCATCTTGAAATTCGAAGAATAAAGATTCTGGATCGAAAGACGTAATCAGGCTCGTATGTACGAGAGACTCTATGGCTCGTACGAGTGACAAATTGTCACTCGTACGAAGTCCACCTTGTACGAAGTGGTGACCAAAAAAAGGCATTTCTGATCGTATCGACGAGATGAGTGCCCAGAAAAATTTTGGTGATTACAAATTTTTTCGAGATTTTAATGTCTAATTCAGGCTATTAGGGGACACCGTCGAGAGCTTTAGAGTATAGATTTGATGATACGGTCACAAAATATTGAAGATATTGGAGTAGGCACTGATACCTGCAGTAAAGGTTGATCATCTGGTGTATTGACTTTTAATGGGCCTCAACGTTAAATCCGTATTTGATCAAAACTACAATTTTGGGAAACTTTTCGCAAAATTTGGTTTTTGTGAAAAGATGCTCAAGACGTCAGAATTTCAAAAATAAGGGGGAATAAAATTTTTCACGTATATGTTAATATTCCGGCATTTTTTAAATTGTGACCATTCAAAAGTATTCGGGTGGTTCCAAGTGCAGATTATCTGGGAAACACGGAGTGGGGTTGAATTACTGAGTCTTGGAGGAGTTGTTCATCGGATTCAGTAGTTATGGTCACGTTGATGCCTGAGTCTTCATACAAGCCGGTTGCACACACGACTGCTTAGTGGTACAAAGTATCCAATTTAACTCCGCAGGGCAAATGAACTATTTTCCAGACTAACCGCCAGAAAATAAGGATGCTTAGTGGTTTCAGTTCTCACCGGGACTAATGAGGAAGGCTATATACTTGCAATTCATGACTAAAGAAGATGATATAATATATCTTTCAGACAGACAGCTGCTCATGAAATAGACTATACATTTGGAGTTTCGTGATCAAAGAATGTTTAGTAGTCACTCATACATGAACCTTTAGTGCAGGTATCAGTGACTACTCCAATATCTTCAATATTTTGTGACCGTATCATCAAATCTATACTCTGAAGCTCTAGACGGTGTCCCCTAACAGCCTAAATTAGACGTTAAAATCTCGAAAAAAATTTGTAATCACCAAATTTTTTCTGGGAACTCGTCTCGTTGATACGATAAAAAATTCCTTTTTTTGCCACCACTTCTTACGAGTGTCTTCGTACAAGTGGTGCTTCATACTAGTGGTGCTTCGTACGAGTGACAAATTGTCACTCGTACGAGCCACAGAGTCTCTCGTACAAACGGCCTGATTACGTCTTTCGATCCAGAATATTATCTTCGAATTTTAAGATGATTTTTGCACAGGTCTGGTCGAAAATCAGAGTCTAACAATCCTATTGTTTCAATTTTACATTATGTCCGTGGATTGTCCGATTATTTGATGTTTTACATCTAAAATCCCTCATACGTCCAAAATTCATGAGCGTAGGTGATTCATCAACTGTTAGATTGAATGAATCGGTACCATAGCTCTGATACCAATTGTGGATCCCGGTGATGGCGGTTCTAGACGGAAGTTTGGGCGTATATAGTACCGATTCGGTAGAATGTTATAACAGAGGAGTAGAAACAGAATCAGCGGAAGCATTCATTCATTTATACCGAAAAAGTATACATCTTGTCTGGCTGGCGGAATTCCTGGAGAGAATCCGCCAACGTTTCCCCTTCAGGGAACTTCCAAAACTTCACAAACAATGAACACACAACACATATATATAGACATGAGCATGTCGTGCGAATGGTTTGCTCATACGAGTGACAAGATGTCAGTCGTACAACCACATAAGCTCACTCGTACGAGTGAGATGTTTATCACTCGTATGAGTAGAGTTGTTTATCACTCGTAGGAGTCACAATGTCACTTGTACGAGTCACACTATCACTCGTACGAGCTAGTTCTCGTTTGCACTTGGGTCGTGTGTTCGTATCTAATCTATACAATATTCAATACACACTCTTTCTAGCCTATTCCCACAGTGACGGACATAAAGTGCATCAACAAAACAAGTCTAACTAATGATGTGCCAGTAGACTTCGCACATTCAATAAATTGTTTTCAAAATATAAACATAAAGACAAACTTCTTAATTAGTTGGTTAACATATGTCGTATATATGGTCTTAGTACATCGAAATTTCGTTTAAGAGATTGTCGGATTCTGAGATACTAGGTCTTTATAGATAATTGATATCGGGGGTATTATACAAGTTCTTCTGATTTTGCGTAAGCAATGGCCTAGAACTTGTAGAATACTTTTTCTTTAAAAACCCTAAACTGCGTCATAATTGAAAGTATCGAAAGCTCTGATAATTGCAGTTAAAAGATCCAAAATATGGAACACCCCTTTTAAGTCGAGCCTTCATCTCTTTGTCTTTACGGTGGTACGAACCTGAGCTCTCAAGGTCTCGCACAACCCAAAAATAGATATCAGTTAGATTTGTTCACCTGTAAGATGAAATCTCAAAAAAATCCTAGTCAAACACTATTAGGTCAAGTTCTAAGATATTTAATTATCGTATCTTAAAACCATTGAGAAATATGTAGAGGTTTAAGTGGATCAGTATATTGACAATCTTAGTGAATTTGTTTAAAACTTAAAGTTTACTCAGATGAAGGTACCAATGATAAGTCTCAAAAAAATTATATGATCCTCTTACACAAACTCACAAAAATGTCTGTAATATGTTTGTACATAACACAAACTCACAAAAATGTTTGAAAATATGTTTGTACATAGCTATTTCATTTCAGAAACCTCCAAAATGATTTTTCAAGTGTGTTTTAGCATAAGCTTTGAAAAAATTAAAAAGATTTTATTTCATCTTATTTTCGACTACCGATGATGGAAAGCTAATTTTCAAAGTCTAAATGTTGCTAAGCACAATCTGGAACAACGGATTGAGAGCTTATCTGGAATGAGAAACTGTTTTGAAATGATCAAAAGTTCATTAATTTGAAACTTAAAAATGACAGAAAACATCAGTTTGTTCATAAAGTGTTCGACCAAGGTCATTAACCTGGACTTGGTAGACAAATCAGTTGTCCAGTGTCATTAACTTGGACTTGGTTAACTAAGTGGGTTGTTAAAACTGGTAAAACGTTTGGAAATTTGAAAAATGTAAGTTACCTTCGCACGAAGGAATACCCTCGCACGGAGGTACTATCTTCGCACGAAGATACACCTTCGCACCAAGGTGATTCTGAAAACTATATAAAGCTTCCTTTGTATCATTCACTGTTTCACTTTCTTCTGAAAACTATAAGAGACGAAGTGTTTTCAAAATATACCTTGTGGTTGATTAGCACACCACAAACAATGGTGAAGGTATAACTTGGACCAATTGAACCCAATTTGAATGTGTTGGCTTTAAATGGACAAAAACGTAGATCTTGGCAAATTGGATTGTCAAAAATTAAAATTGAACATAAATTCTTGTTAATCAGCGTGTTTAGATGCTATTATAACCTTCAATTTGAACAAAAAGTAAAAAATCAATGTTTTGATCCAAAGCTGTTCATACGGACATAAAATACCTTTGTACGAAGGTAACTGACTAACTTCACACGAAACTAAAATGTGTAAAAGTTTTGAATACCTTCGCACGAAGTTAAAATGATCAAAAGGTTTGTATACCCTCGCACGAAGGTAAATATTGTTTTGGAAAAATATATGTTTAACATACCTTCGTACAAGGTACTTATGGTATCTTGTTGGTGCATAATGTCTATTTCCTACGCCTAGGATATGTTTTTTTATGTATATTGGGCTTAGAATGTCAGATTGTATATGTTAATATAAGTTTTATTTGTTTGTAGAACGACTCGTACGAGTGAGTCTTGTGACTCGTAAAGTGACACTATGTCACTCGTACGAGGCACCACTCGCACGAGACACACTCAGACACACACTCTCTTGTGCGAGTCATGTCGACCTATAATAGAGGAGTGTTGTGTCAGTAACTTGAGATCTGTTGGTGTGGCGAAGCCCTCTCAAACTGTTTACCTGCTCTGTACTTGTTCACGTTTATCAATAGAATTTAAGGCATTTAAGCAGTATGTCTCACTTGTTTGTTTGTCAAACTCACTAACAATGAATTCCGTCTCTGTTAGCTGAGTTAGATTGGTCCGGTGCTCATCGGAGGAGAGCCAATCCCCTCTCACAAGTGGTATCAGAGCCTTGAGGCCTAATCTGAAGACAAACATCAAGTTTCCACATACTACCAACAGTTTCAGATCCAGATTCAACTAACTTATACACTTTCTCACACAGATCTCGGAATTGGACAAATTCAAGGAAAAATTGGACTAGGATTTTAGGATATCGCGTTAAAATCAATTCTAATCAATCCTTGAAAATTTCAGATCTAAAATTGAACTTAATCATGTCAAAATTGGTAAAATTTATCCGTTTGGTGACCTGAGTTGTTTCGTACGAGTAGAGAGACAACTCGTATGAACGGTTATCTGTACAAATTAAGTCATTCGTACGAACAAACAAACAAGTTTTCCTAAAAACTTACAAGTTTAAAAATTGTCATTCGCACGAAGCAATGATTTGCATGAATTAGTCATTCGCACGAGTAATCTTTCACTGGCACGAACATCTCACTCGTACGAATCTCAGAATCGCACGAGTATTTTACATGTACGATCATCTTAGTTGCACGAGCAATTTTTGTCATCCGCACAAAGAACATTTTGTCATATTTTTGTCATTTTTAATCATTTTCGAAAGTGTGTTTCAAAACCTTTGTAGAAAAAAGGAAGAAGAGTTTTATAACGCATTTGCTGCCTCAGCGTTCACAACTACTGCAGCTCAAAATATGAACCTCGAGAATGAGATGGGCACGATGACAAAGCCACCAAAGTTGATGAACCTTGAAGCATTGACAGTTAGAGTGAACGCCTTATGAATTGGGTTCAAGCAAATCATTTTAACTGCTGGTTTGCATAGAAGAAAAATATCAAGCTCCGATTGGAGAAAACGGTCTGGAAAAACGTTAGCTCAACTTTCGGATTTTGAAAGAGAGAAGTTCATAAACGAGAAAAAGATGATGAACATCTTACAACAAGCCATTAAGGAAGACATATTGGCGCTGTTACAACATGATGATGACGCGGAATCATTATGGAATGCTCTTCGATTGAAATTCCAAGGAAGCGCATAGTTGCGAAAAGGGAAGAGAGCGTTGTTAAGTAAAGAATTTGATATCTTTACTTTGATAAAGGGAGAGACAGTGAAACAACTTATTTAAAGATACTATCACTTGGTTGTGCAAATTAAGCATATTGGAATCGTAAAGACGAATGAAGAATTAGTCAATAAACTGGTGGATTCCTTACCAAAGGCGAATGGTCTACCTACTTGACTATTCTAAAGAATGGAACAGAGATACCGTAATTTTTCATTACCAAGATTCATTGAGAGATTGGAGGGACAAGAACTCAAATACAGAAAAATGGCGAAAAACAAAGGGTCCCAAATGCAACAAGACGTTAATCTGTATTACAAGGGTAGTTCTGCCGCTCAGATAAAGTCTCCAAAATCCAAACTGCCTTCAGCGCTTACAACACACCAAGTCCACCGTCAAATCAACACAGTGGTTTTCAATCCTTTACTTCGGTCAACCCAAACATGTCTCCAAGCCCACAGTCATCACATGGTTCAAGCAATCCCCAGATCAACCAGAACAATCAATCTCATTCTAATCAAAGGGTTTTACAGTGTAATATCGCTGTTGATTTTCAAAATGCTCAGAACTTTGATGAGAAGACCGCAAAGCAACATATGTCATTATTAGCTTCGGTACTTGAATCATATGACAGTTTGGAAGATGGGAAGATTGGGAATTCGGAGATGACTAGAGAGGATTATGATCAGATTGATCCGGTCGAGATGGAGTTGATCGACATCAAATGGTGGCTTCTTTCGTTAGACGAGCGCAACGTTTCATGGAAATCACCGGTAAAGAGAATTTGGGAGGATCAGATGGGAAACTTGGCTTCGACAAATCCAAAGTGACATGTTTCAAATGTCGGGAGAAGGGACATTTTAAACGAGAATGTCCGAATAGAGAAGTTCAGGGCAACCAAAACTCGTTTGATGACGACTACTACAAGAAAGCCATCTATCATCGTCCTCAACCAAAAACAAGAATGGTGCAATCGAAGATAGATAGTCAGATTCCAAAGACAAAGCTCTTGTTGTGACTCAAGAGGACGAAGGCTTTAACTGGAACAAGTACTTCTCCAAGAATGAGAGTCTGGCTCTGGTCGCAGAAACTATTGAAGAACCTGAAGAATATACGAGGCATCTTTTGACGAATCTCCTAAAGATTATTATCACACATCGTTAGAAGAAGAGGAATTGTTAAACAGCGCTTTTAAACATCTCCCGCCTAATGATATTCTTAAAACTTTTGCAGGTTATTTTGAGCTAAGTCATCGATCATCTTGTGAAGAAAAGAAGAAGCCTGAAGCTGAAAAAAAAAGAGTTAATGAGAAGTTGGAAAGGCTGACTGATAAGACCAACAAAGCTTGTATGGAAAATGTGAACGAGGTAAACGTGTTGGGAAGTAAGTCTGTGATAGAAAAACCGTGCTTAAAATGCAACGAGCCATGCAGTGAATGTGCTGTAAAAGACAAACGATACAATGAGCTCAAATGTCTAACATATAATTTGTCAAGTGATATAAATCAACAAAAGAAGCTTATAACAAACTAAGCAAACCTATTAAACAATATGAAAAAGTGCTCAGAAAAAATGACGGAACACTTTTAATGCTTAAAGCGACTGTAATGGACAAATAGATGGCCATTAACATTCATTTAAACACAATCGTTGAGCTAAAAAGTGAACTTGAGAAAATGAAAATAGAAACCGAACGGGTTAACAAATTATTAATCAGTTGTTCTACAAGTTCATACGTCATTGATCACATTCTACCCAAGATCGAAAGCAAAGAAGAATCTAAAAATAATGAAAACAAAGGTGCAAGTTATGATCGTGTTCCACCCCCCATGTGGAATAGTTATGCTAGTAAAAAACCATCAGTGGTGGAAAAGGCGCTCAATTTAAAATTGAAACTGAACAGTCAAACAAGCTGCCTACAAACATTGATGTAACTTACACAAAATCTGAAAATGAATGTGATTCAGATGTGGTTAAAATCGTGGTTGAAAGTGTTTTGAAGAGTGAGTCTGAGAAATCTGAATCGGATGTTGAAACATCGGAAAATAGTTTAAACACTGATCCAAACGTCATTATTTACAAAATGCATGGATCTGATAAACTATATTCTGATGAAGATTTCCCAACCAAGAATGTCAATCTGGATCGTGTTGAAAAGTTGTTCAAGCTTGTTGAGGTAAGCCATTCTGATTTAGAAAAATACGATACAACATTTCATTCTAAATCAAAATGTGTTAACAAACCCTACCATCAAAGAAATAGAGATTATCCTGAGAATAGAAGGGTTGGTTTGGGTTTTCAAAAGCGAAGAACGAACAACAAGTCCCAAAAGCTAAACTTTTCAAACAAAATCAATTTTGTTTATGGGACAACTACCAAACGGGAAAAAGAGATCATTGGTACACAATCCAATGATGAGTTCAAGAAAGAAAAAGAGAGTAGAAAACAAGTTTTGGATTCCTCTATTCGAAAGGACAGCAGGATGTGCTACAAGTGTAAAAATGTTGGGCATATTGCACGACATTGTTAACAAAAAATATTCAAAACATGTTTCTAACTCCAACAGATCTACCAAAGATGAGAAACAAAAGGCACCCATGATTGTACCAAAACAAATATGGAAAACAAACAATGAATCCAACAAGAATGTAAAATCAACGATTCATCTTAATTGTAAATTTGAAATTGGTAAAACTTCCACAAAAAATCGTCAAGTCAAAAGGATTCAAAGTTTTATTCAAAAAGGCCTAATATGAAAACATAAACATGGGTTGCAAAAGTCAAACCATCTAAAGTAGATCTGAAACTACCTGTTCCAATCAAAACAGAGCCTAAACAGAATGTCAAACACAAAGTTGGTGCGAAAATTTGATATTCGGAACCCACCCAAGACCAAACAAGCTTGGGTTTCTTTGTTAAAATAGTTTCTTCCTCATGTGTGTAGGGACTCCCAAGATCGATTATGTCAAAATGGATTATGGATATTGGAGCTTCCCGACACATGACTAGGATGCTTGCGTTGTTGCATGACGTCAAAGCTATTCCTGGAGGTTACGTGGGTTTTGCTAGAACTCAAGGTGGTAGGATTGTAGGAGAAGGTATTCTTACGAATGGAGTGGTTTCGTCTAACAAAGTGAACTACATTGCAGAGCTAGAGAAGAATCTGCTGAGTATTTCGCAAATTTGTGACAAAAAGTTTACAATACACTTCAACGACAAAGAATGCTTGATTCTAAAGCCGGGATTTAAGATTCCTGAGGAACGAATCCTCATGCGCGCTCCAAGAGAGAATGATCTTTATGTCCTTGATATGAGCGTCGCATCCACTACATCTAAGAAGGTGCAATGCTTCGTTTTAAAAGCAACCGAGAAGGAGTCTATCTTATGGCATAGGAAGATGGGGCACATTCATCTGAGAAAGATGAATTATCTAGTGCACAATGACCTAGTGGAGGGTGTTAATCTGAAGAATTTTCAGTTATCTGATGATTGTCTGAGCTGTAAGAAGGGGAAACAGCATAAGAAATCACACCCAAGAGAGCTTCTAAATTCTATCAAGCTACCACTAGAAAAGCTTAATATGGATCTATTTGGCCCAGTAAACGTCAAAAACATTTCTGGAGATCTATATTGCCTGGTCTTTATAGATGATTTCTCAAGATTTTGGTTAAAATTGAAAAAATCCACACTGATGACCAAAAAGAAGATTTTTATACTAAAGAATTTGATCGTTTAAGTTTTAAAAATCTTTTAAAATTAAATGGTTTAAGAAATCTGGCATCAGGGGATATTCATGAGGTTGAATTTGAGGATTTCGAGGACTTGATGTGATTCTCATCGGTATGACATGTTTTTCTGTAAAAATCTTTTCTTAAAAATCCAAAAATATGTTTTTGATTTTAGGGGGAGAAAGTTTGGGAAAATACAAAAACATTATATAAAGTCAAAAAGATATTTTGTGAAAAGGGAGATCATATTACATCAATATGACAATCACAATATGCTAAAGATATGGAGTTATGTTATAGAAATATGTTCTTGACTTGTAAGTCAGTCAGGGTTGAGCCAACTCGATAGCCTGTCTGACCGCGTAAAACAACAAACCGCGACGAAAACGTCAGGGAGTTATGTTATAGAACTATTGTTTCACAACAAATGATTATTGAATTTAATTGTTTACATTGTCCTGGGAGAATGAAATAAAAAACATAACAATTGTCTTGCAAATTTTAAGGTCACTAAGGCCTAAGTCCACCCTATGTGATGCATGCTCAAAGTCAAACATTAGCTCCTGAAACATATGTGAAATAAAACGTCAGCATAAATATGCCTGTGAGTAACATAGGTTTTGTGACGAAGATTCATGGCTTTGAAAGTTAAAAGAAATGTTCAACTATTACAAAATTAGCCATGATCCTTTACAAAAATGTTTCTTTTATGAAATCATATAAAAATCAAATAATTTAAAAGAACGATGCATGGTTAACTTAATAACCAAAATAACTCGTGCCTTGTATAAAATATGTCATGTCTTGTATTTTGTTTGAAGTGGTTTAGATAACGCTACATTATGTAATATAATGAAAGCATTTATATATAGGAAGTACCGGCGGCGTATCCACCATGCTTTTATCATATTACACACGTCTCGACATTTAAATCACTTACCATGAGCCAACAATTGAGATGTCTTGTTTAAACCAAATGTTATTTATAAACAAATGTCTATGTATAAACCAATGTCTCGTATGGCAAACAAAAGCATTGTTAAAACCATAAAATAAATGTCTTGTATAAAATAACCAACATCTCTTGTCTTGTCAAAACGTCTTGTATAATACAGGTGTTTTGAATATACAAAGGTCTTGTTTAAACAAAAACTCTTGTCTTATAAATCAATTGATTTTATTGTGTAGACACATATATATGGATTGTTGGCGAATATATTCAAGCCTTGTTGACTGTCGGACAAACCCTTATAAAGACAAAGGTTTATCAAATGTTCATCGGATTCTGTCATTCTCTAAAGTCACTTCCAAACAAACCTAGGAAGCAGGAATGGGATAGTCAATCCTATGGTACCATTACATACTACCGGTCGGCGTAATCAATGTTAATGAATGTATCATTGTATATTCAACGCAACAATATGTCTTGAACAATGTAAGCTTGTCATGAAATGTTTTGAAATCATGTACTTGGCATACTAAGTCAATATACCAAGCAAAAATGGCTTTGAAATCATGTACTAGGTAAGTTAAGTCAACATACGATGTAAAAATGTCTTTGAAATCGTGTACTAGGCATGATAAGTCAACGTACGAAGCAAAATGTCTTTGAAATCTTGTACTAGGTATGCTAAGTCAACATACGAAGCAAAAATGTGTTTGAAATCATGTACTATATGTACTAGATAAGCAAAACATGTATAATGTCATGAAAACAAGAAAGTAGTGATAGGCACATATGGATCACCCTAAAACATTTGAAAATGTAAAAGAGGGGGCTATGTACTCACTTGGGATTGAGTAAATGCCTTGTTCAAATGATCAAACAAAGCTCGAGGATTGAAGAGTTCAAGTGTGTCCTAAGTATCGGAATACTATGTTAGTGTGTCGAGACTTTAATCGAAGGATTGGATAGAATTAGGTCTTATAAACCAAAAGAGTGTCGGGACTCATATGTTATGGTTTATATTACCTTACATTCTGATTTGGAAGAGTTTCTAAGTGCTTTGACCTGTTACGACTTGTTAAAATGGTTTACGCCACTTTAACGGGTCGCAAGTGTAACTATGTGTTTGGATGGTTAGATAAGTCCTATGATGAGTCTTATATGTCAAAACAAGTTTGATATGTTATAATATCAGTTTAGATGTCAAAACTATGGTCTTATATGTTTAAAACCATTTTATGCGCCAAAAGGTTGTTTTTGGCATTTTAAAAGTACATAAAATCGACTCATCTTATAACTAACCAAACTATATGACTATACGGTATAACCTAAGAAGGTTATTACCTAAATTACTATCATCATAAAAATGCGCTTGGTTGAATCCTAAGATTGACCAAACGGGTCAGATACAAATATCAAAGCGTTAGCAAAACGCTCGACTTGCGACTAAGAAATAAGCACTAAACTAGAAGTGACGAGTTAGACATGTTTGAACATGTCTAATAATGTTATAAAACTGATTTGGTGTCAAAACCCTAAGTTTTAATACTTTTTTAACATGTTTTTGTCGTAAAATGCATTTTTAATACGTTGTCGTCGTAAAGTGCATTTTTAATACTGTTTTTTTTTACTTTTAAGACGTAAATTTGACTCGTCATCTCGCCTACTAAAAGTGGTAATCAGAAGGTGCAATCGTAAGGGACTAATACCTTCGTGATTACGATCATGTTGCAAATTTCAATTTGAACTTTGACTCGACCATAATGGTTAGAACCGGAAGTCAAACAGGAAGCCAAACTGTTTGACTTTTAGCTCAAAATAGCTAAAATAATGAAAGAACTAGGAAGAGTACTTGTGTTGAAGAACACTTTCAAAACTCAAGATAGGAGGATTCCAAAGGCTGGAAACAAGCTCCAAGAAGGATAAAAAGAAGTTCTTCACACTTTGCTTTGAAGTGTTTTGAAGTGGTGTGAAAAAAATGGATGAATCAAAAGGTATTTATAGTGTTTTAGGATCAAGGAGGTGATGACAAGTGTTACCAAGTGTGGATTAGTGTCCTAACATGTGTCAACACCAAATTAAGTGTGGCAAAATGAGTGCAAGGTGTAAAAAATTGGAGATAGGTAGCAAACGTGGTGAAGAAGCAAACTTTTTTTAGACAATTTTTGCCCTTGGACTTGTATTGTTGAGTTTTGTCATTTTAACCCCTCTTAACCTATTATTTAGGTTATACAAAGGCGTTAAGGCATGTGTAACTTGGATTTTGTCCAGAAATGTCGTGGATGTCGGTTCGTTCGATTATACGGTTACACGTTTCGTAAATAAAGTATAAAACTTTATCGAACACGAAAATGACCGAATTTGTGCAATGATTGATATTTTTGCATTCTTACCAACAAAATGCATATTGAATAAAAATGTATGGGATTGTATAATGATTGATAAATATACATTCTCGCAAATAAAATGCAAGATTTTATTAAATACAAAAACGTTTCGAATTGTTCAATGACTAAAAATATACAAATGTCACATTATTCTTCTGTAATGTGCTCTTCAACTCTAGGAGTCTTAGCTTTTAGATTCAATAGATCCTTTCAGTATACAACAACTTACCATAATGCATCTTTATTTTGTTAAAAGAACATGTCACTACATTCTTTTCACATTTTTCTTGCAGGTCGAAAGTGAAACCAAAATCAACGATGGAGACAGGACCTTTAACCGGGCACGGTACCATCATAGTAATATTTGGAAAGGAAATAGGTGGGTTGTTAAAAAGGATTGGCTATGGAGTGACTTCCAAGGGATATTGGCATGTTCCACAAACACAAGGATCAGCAAAGGAACGAATTGCACAACTTGAGTTTTAAATACATAATGTGAAAATTGATGCTAAGAAAAGGGAATAATGATATCAGGCATTAACCATGCAACTGACATAAACCGCTGAAAAAACTTAATGAATTTCTAGCTCATCTGGCTGCACAAGGCCTACATTTACCAAACTCCTAATCTTCAGCAAATAAAATGTCACCCCAAAAGTAAGTGAGTTGTTTTATTGACAGGTTAATGCTTTAACATTTGCCTCTTTGTTGTTAAATTTTCTAGTTAAAATCTATAGACAATCATGTTGGATCTAATAACAATACTAGTCCTACCAAATCTAAAATGGTGCATAAAGAAATGGTAATTCGGTTTTACATAAATTTTCATGTGATTACTGATTTCCATTTCCTATTTAATTGACTTGTACAATCTTGGATCTCAGGGCGAAACTATTGCATCATGTAAAATGTCGCAAACAGAAGTGGTGCACAAAGAAAAGCTCAGAGCGGTAAGTATTTGACAATTTTATTATTTATTTTTATATATTTTTCAATAACCTACTTCATTGAATGTTTTTTAGGTAAATGTGAAAACCTGAAATAAGGATATGCCTAAGCTAAAACTTCCTAAAACATCTCATTTGGAACCACAAGAAATGTGCCATAAATACGTGTTGTGCGAAAATTACACATATATATTGACTTTGACTTTAACATGTTAATATCCCATACATTTTTGTAGACATCTAAGTGTGCCCTGTATCATTTGAACAAACACGTGGTATTGGGTACACTTAACCATTCCACTAGACAACAAACCATTAATGGATTTATAGTTCAGGGGATTGTAATTGAGTTTCTGTTGATGAAGCTATAATTGGGGTATCATCTTTTCCAATACACGCAGCTGACTTTAAAACACCTACGGATGTGATAGGTAGTTTTGTTCCTTGGCCAAGATCCTTTGTCATATCATTAGACCAAAAGTTTTGTTCCTGAATTAATATATAATTAAGTACAACCAAAACAACTATTCCTATTTGTTTCCATGTTTTGTTGCTCTAGGTACCAGTTATAAAAGCCAATTAGAGACAAAACACTTCAACTAGGTTTGCTAAGAAGCAGAAGAAATGTTTTACAATGGTAGATCACTTGCTAAAAAAGCCGATGAATAAGAAGATAAAACTCAGCCAAGAAATATAATTTTAGTATTGAATTAGCTGAAGACATCTAAATACTTTGATTAATTATTTTGTACTATAAATTTAAATGGGACAAAATTGTACTTTTGCTTGGACCAACGGGAAGTGCTAGGCACTAATGGTTGCCGCCCCTGTCATGGAAACATTTGTTGTTACTTCCTTACAACAGACGCAAACATATCCACCAATCCAAAGGCCTCACTTTTCCTCATAAAAGGAAAGTGCTGTAAGCACAGGGGGCACACATCAAGGGGGAGATATATCACTTGGTTATCTTTCTCAAGCCCGTCTCCCAGGGTTGTTCCTCTTTCATCTGTATTTTAGCTTTCCTCTTCTTTAATGTTGTTTTTAATTATTTAAAAAAAATTAAAAAATGTTTGATTACACATATATGGTCACATAAAACCATAGTAAATATGTGTGACCAAAGGTTAAATAATAGCAACACTTATAATTACAAATTTTCATGTGGCATTATATAAACATTGTCCACATCACCATTACTTTACCTTTTGTTTGTGTGACTAAATGATAGCAAATGTCATGGCCAAAAGAACTTATGTTTGACCAAAGGTCACTAAATAGCCACACTAAAGATCTTAATTTTTCATGTGGCTCTACGTAACCACTGGATAGACCATCTCTGCTTTGTTTTATTTTGTGCAACGGACTAATAGCAAACATCATGGGGAATGCACATGAGCAAAAACCATATGTGCGACCAAAGGATAGACAATAGCCACTCTAATAATTATATTTTTTTTGTGCGTCTAGAAATAGTTAGTAGGACAAAATGCCTGATTACAACAACCATTTTGCCACTGTATATTTAGATTTATGTGGCTACAAGAGTTTTTACTCGTGTTTGTGACTATTGTTGCTTCCTTTAGATACACTAGATGGACTGATTTCTTGATTCCAACAAGAAACATTGAAACCCTTTTGCCACATATTTAAGTACCTACAACCACTTGAGGTCACTGTTGTCATATGATGCCAAAGATTACACGACCTTTGGTTACACTTGGACTAAAAAAATATGTGTGTGGCGGTTAGCGTATGGCCACATTTTTGTGTGAATGTATGCGATTTTTGACGCAATTTACCATAGCAGCAACTACCGGCAGAGGAGACTTCAGAATCACGTTTAATTACACATAAATATATTACTCATTCATCAAACATTTACATAAAACCGCATCTAAGCCTATTATCATTTGAATGTAGTTAAGCACATTGGTCAACTAAAACATTTAAACCTAGAAATGTGCAATTGAACTCACCAATACAAGCAATCCCCCTTTGGTAAATCCCCGGGGGGGGGGGGGTGCAGCCTCTAAACCCGTTTAGGGTTCCTACCATGCCATCATCTTTCAGTTTGTGACACTCTTCCCCCCTCTTGGGTTGTGTTCCGCACACCAATTCCCCACTTTTTGCGCAAAACAACTTTTATTTTGTAGTTTCATAAAATACAAAACAACATGGCAATCTAGATACGTTGGGGTGTTAGAAACAAGAATAAAAGTCCCATGTGGGGCAAACGACTAATTTTATTATAAACCAAAAATGGAAAAGGGGTGCGTGGATAACCTCGATGTTTGTTTGACATACTTCCATTTTGGGAGCTAGAGAGAGAAAATTCTAGAAAGAGAGATTAAGCTTATTTTTCAGTCGTTTTGAGCTGAATTTGAATGAGGAATGAAGGCTAACCTTTGGGGTTCGACTTCTCATTATCAACAATAATTTTAGTTATGTATTAAGCCCTTTTTATGGTTTTTTCATAGGTTCAAGTTTTACTTTAAGGGTTTTGCGAATATGACGTTAGTCTACCTTGAGATTGCGTGTTTTTTTTTGTAGATTATCACCTGTTTTTGCATGTTTTTATAGATCAACACCATTTTTATGGTGTTTTTCATAGGGTTCAAGTTTTCCTTACAGTCTTGCTTAACTGTTGAGCAAATTAGTCACCAAATGTTTACACAATAGTTGACATGTTTATCTTATAAACCATTAACTAAGTTTTTTAGGTATTGTTATTGGTCGGGGAAAGTTCAGCATGCGATTACGTAAAGCATTTAGTCTTGTGAGTTCCTAGACCCTTCTTTAGATGGTTTTGCGGTAGTGTGCATACTCGACTGGTATTTTGAAGTAGGAATTTTCTAAATGAAATTAACATTTTTACGTAATGAATGATGATAAAAAGTGGAGGGTTATGACTTTTAGCTAGAACATGGCCATGTATGCTTTCATAAAAGTTCACGTTGTAGTAAATTGCAAACCAAGGTGTAATGAATGTTGATGAACCTGTGGAAGCAAAGGAATGATTTTATGAGTTAATGCACCGGTGAAATTTGCTATATCATGTGTTCACTGGGGATTAAACAAGGGACAATGCCTTTGTAGCTTGCCAAATGATCGGTTATACAACTCTGATACTGAATATCCGGTAGCATCAACTACCAATGTATGTACGATACAAATATTAGACACTTAAATGATTAACTTAGCAATAATGTGTACTATATGTATGTATGCATAAAGTATTTTGTAATACGGTAGTACAATGTAATGTCTTATCAAAGATGTTTATTGATTTAGAAGTCATTCAACGTAGTTGATTTTTATTATGCACATTATTGGTGCATATTTGTGACAACAACTTTTAGATTTGGTCTTTGGATATCTTGTAATTGGTAGAACAATAAACGGTTAGCGAGTTTAGCATTGTAGTAGTTGGATTAGAAGTGATTGGGCCAAACCAGACCCACATTAAAGGGAGTGGTAGGCGAATTGGGCCTAGCCCAACTGGCAGCCCATGTTGGTTAAACCCTAGCCCAGTTGCAAATCTGTCTCTATATAAACAAAGTTTTATATTAGGGTTGAGGTTGCTCAGTTAATCACAATAGAGGTGTGAGAAATCTACAGAGAGTGGCTGAGAGATTTCTTGTGAGTCTTGAATTGGTTGTAAACGTTCTTGTTGGATAATCAATAAAAGACGGTTTGAAAGTGATTGTTCATGTTCTTCATATTACAAATTTTATGTATTAATCTGATCTAGAGTATTCCCCACTCTAGGTTAGATAGACGATTTTGTGAAGATCCATACGGATTAGGGGGCCTACACACATCAGGTTGATGTTTGAATAGTTCAAAAACTACTTGGGAATGACGTCCAATCTATATATCATATCTTTATTAGTTCTGTTATGACCTTGTATTTTATTTTGGTTTGTACGTCTGATTGTTTCTCTTACATACTTAATGGAATTTTCTAGTTTAAGAATTATGTGTCAAAGAGTAAATCCAATGTATCAGACCCGAGTTTGGGCCATTTGGAGTCGGTGTCAAAGCACTAGTCTAAGGAATTCATGCGTACCCTAAATGCCTGTACTTATATTATGAACATGACCAAGTTAAGGATGTAAGTAAGGGAAGCCTGATGATATAAGAGGATAGTTTTTGTTAGAGTACAATATGCCTTATAAAATAGGATAGAGGCTTGAATACTGGCGTTGTTCATGAAAGGTAATACTTAGAATGAAAAGGGCATGGAAAAATGTTAATGGAAATTAGCCACATATAGTAAGTGATTGCTTCACTTGTAGTGCTTGAATCATTATCTAGCGTGATAATGTTGGTGTTCGAAATACTTTGTAGATAGTATAGCAATTGTTGAAAAGGTTAATGACAACACTAACATGAATGAGAACAACAACACCCGACTTAGTGGAACTTGAAGAACTGTGAGAGGGGATCGGCTCTCCTCTTGTGAGCACCAGACCGATTCGACTCAGCTAACAGAGGCGGAATTCATTGCTAGTGAGTTGGACAAACAAACAATCAAGTATGCTGCTTAAACGTCTTTACTTCGTATATTAATAAACATGTAAGTTACAGACGAGTAAACAACTAGACAGGGCTTCGCCATAGTCACACACCAACAGATAACCACACAACACTCAAGCTCCACTATTTATAGGCCAACATGGCTCGCACAAGGAGTGAGTGTGTGTAGGCTCGTGCGAGTGGTACCTCGTACGAGTGACAAGATGTCACTCGTACTAGCCACAATATTCACTCGTACGAGCCATACATAATACATAAAATATGACATATTCTAAGCCCTATATACACAAACTGACATATCCTAGATGTAGGCGATAGACATTATTCACCAACGAACTCCCCCTTGGATGTTGATGCAATCTTGATAGTCTTAAAAAATTTCTTCAAAATCTTCAAAAAATGTTTGACCTTTATCGTCCAAAGAAATGTTTCGGTGGCCTGCGACGCTCCTCTTAAGATATTGGCGTGGTCTATAGGAGGAGGCCGATTGTAAGTATTGCCAAACCGAAAACTTCTCAAAGATGCAATCCTAGCTCTCTCAGCTATCCTTTCAACATTTTTTCCTTCTTCCATTGCTCCTTCTCTTCCATCTTTCTCCATGAAGTTTTCCATGTTGTTCCTGAATGTATACCGTTAGCAAAAAAAACATTAACAATCTTTTGGAATTGCAGCGCCTGCTTTTATCTCTCTCCTCATAACTGATCTTGCTGTAGAATAAACATTCTATATCCTTCTTTGAGCAGTTGACTAGCCACATTGTGTCTAGTACTCGAATGCCGCGCCATAGACCATATATACGTTTGTGCGCAATGACGGATTCAGATAGTTCTTCAGTAATCTTCCAAGAATCTTCATCCAGTTAGACACAAATAACAGGTTCACCTATGCTTGAATCATAGTGCTACCATTTGAATATCTTGAAGAAATCTTGCTCCTATTAATTAGAGGCATGTTTTTCATCACTCTTGGCCTCTTAACAATTAACGTCACATCCTTCTCTTTTGTAACTTGATCAATCTTCGTGACTCTTTTGGGGATATGTGGCTTCCAACGTCTAAAACTATGAGTAGCTTCCAGCTTTATCAGTTTCCACAGCCGTTGGTCATGAAATTTCATCTTAAGATTAATCATCTTAGTCTGCACCAGTTGTTTAATATCCCAGAATGGCAGGGTCTTTATATCGCTAAGTGCCGGAAGTACTGGAGCCCATACTCCCTCTTTATCACATATATATCTAGTTCCTCGATCCATCCCCAGCTAATGATGTCCCCTAGACAAATATCAGCATCACGCGTGAATAATGCTAGGGGACGTTTGAATTTACGTTCGCCTGGTAACTCCTTAAACCACAATTTCCTCATCTCAGCTATCTCTTCTTTGGATAATCGTTTAGGCACCGTTCCCTGTTTCACAACCTCTTCTACTTTATGCTTCAACAAATCATCACTTTTGGCTACAAACATCTCACTAAAGGTTGGGGAGTCATTTATACCCTCTCTGGCAACATTTGTAGTATCATCGTCATCGGAATCATCCTCCACGACAACCTTATCGTAATCATGTGTTTTAGAAAAGTGTTCGAAGAGATAATCTTCATGCTGGAAAGCAGTGATGTCATTTAGTTCGTCTTCGAAGTCAAATTCAAACGCTTTTTCATCCCCTCCTAACATTCTCGCAACGTCTTCTTTCGTATAATTGTGGATAAATTCACCTTCTTCCACATCATACTCCAAATACAAAATTTTCGGTTGTAGGTCCCCTAATCCATATGGATCTTCACAGAATCGTCTATCCAACCTAGAGTGCGAAATCCTCTAGATCATATTTTCATAGAAATGTGTACGAACAACAATCAAAATAAACCCGATCTTTATTAATTATCTATCACAATGATTACAATCAATCTAGATCACAAGAATTCTCTCTCAACTCTCTCTGAAGTGATTAACTGAGCAACCTTAACCCTAATGCAAAACTCTCTTTATATAGAGACAAGTTTGCAACTGGGCTAGGGTTTCACCACATGGGCTGCAAATTGGTCTAGGCCCAATTCGCCTACCACTCCCTATAATGTGTCTGGTTTAGCCCAATCACTTTTAGTCAACTATTACTATACTAAACCCACTAACTGTTTATCATTTTACTAATTACAAGATATCTAAAGACCAAATCTAAGCTGTTGTCACAAATATGCACAAACTAACTACCCCTTGACAATAGCTTCATAAAACAACTTTGTCTTCAGTTATCTTGCAATCTTCAACGTCGGTCTTTAGATAGCTTAGCTTTAATAGCTTCTGTCAGCAACAGACTCCCCCTAAGCTGATGCATCCAATCACCAAATCTTCTAAATCGTTAGCATTTGAGTAAACTCCAGTTTAGCACTTGCATAGCAATCTTCAAAACTCTTCAACTTTGTCTACAATGTAGAAAGGAGGTTCTACTATGCATCCAATCAAACTCCTCTTCACTAAACTTCTCAGCAACACAGTGCTACAATCTGTATACTATAAAACAAACATCTCGAGAAACCATAAGAAGTTTTCAACACAAGTTAAGAAATTATTATTATTCAAGAGATAGTAAAACTGTATCACAGATTAAGCACTTCTCAACTCAAACCACACACTTAAATTTTAAGCACAATGAACCTACAAGATTTTAAAATTTTGAACTCATCTTCTAACACCGTCTCCCCCTATCAGTAACAACTCCTCATGAACAACCATTTTCCGTACATTAAGACTTTTTGGTTTTTATATTTTCCGAAAGCAAATAAATAACAAAATAATAAACATTCTGGTTTTGTGAGAATCACCGGGAAGAAGATCATATCAGCAACATCAAACTGCTTTCACACTATGAGATAATTCTATATGTAATTTTCATGAAAAACAGTTCAAGACGATTACCAGTATTGTTTATCCACTTAAATATAATACATGAACATTTCAAGTACCATTACCTAGTGATATGTTAAGATAATTTTATAATGATATACTAGTGTGTCCCACTTCAGGACATACCCCCACGATCAAGGTATGCACAAATATTCCTCGTAGTAGGTGAGTATACCGAAATTCATCCTTCTTGATTTACAACATTAGATAATTGGTGATCAGGTCAATACTTCCGTACAGCAAAGAGACCAATATCCAACTAGGGTTAGAACAAATAGCAAATTTTTGTACGATTAATGCAATTTGCAAATTTGATTGACTCTCTAGGAGAGCTTCTTCAATTTTGGGATTTTGCATTTTAGCTCTTTTAAGATATCCTGGTTGTGCCTAGGTCAGCATAGATCTGGATGCAGTAGAAGGACAACCCTGATACCCCGGATGAAATAACGATATAAAGACCTAAAACCTCAGATTTTGGCAATCTATCAACGCAAGATTTAAGGTTATAAACCATATGCCACTGATATGTTACCCACTCATACACAGTTCGTTATGTTTAGATCACCAAGGTAAGTTGATTATTTCATGCCTTTTGCCTACTGTACATCATATGATGAAGCTGCTATCACACTTAAGCAATTTTAATGTTAATTTCAGTGTGACAGTCTAACTTGCTGATGTACTATCATTTCTTCTTTTCCACACAGTGCATTTTTTGATTTTCTATTTTTTATGTTTTGAATTTTGAAAACAGTTAATTATTTACAAAATTTTTACGAAAAACTAGTTATTCAGAATTCCTCATCCCGTTGAGTTCGACTAAATGTTCAAAACGAGCCCTGTCAAATGCTTTTGTCTAAAGATCTGCTAGGTTATCTAGTGTGTCGACTCAATGCTGTTCAATCAATTTCTTTTCAACACAATCCCGTGTAAAATGATGAAGAATGTCAATATGTTTTGTGTGACTGTGTTTTACGGGATTGTTTGTGATTGAAATAGTGGCATTATTGTCTATCATAATAGGAGTACGAGTGAAATTCAAACCGTAATCGCGCATCTGCTGTTGGATCCAGAGAACCTGAGAGCAAATACTACCCGCAGCAATATATTCAGCTTCAAACGTAGAGGTAGACACGGAAGACTGCTTCTTTCATTGCCATGACACGATCTTCCCTCCTAAGAACTGACAACCACCTGTGGTAGACTTTCTAGTTGATTTGCATCCTCCAAAGTCCGAATCAGTGAAAGCAACAAACTTCAAATCACTAGCAGCTGGATACCATAACCTATGTTTAGGTTTCCCCTTCAAGTAATGAAGAATCCGCTTCACCGCTTTCATATGTGACTCTTTTAGATTCGCTTGATATCTGGCACAAAGACACACTATGAACATGATGTCTGGTCTTGAAGCAGTCAAGTACATTAGAGAACCAATCATTGCCCTGTATTGAGTTGGATCAACATCCTCACACTCTCATGATCTGGACCAAGATTGTGATTCTCGTAGATAGGTGTGTTGAAAGTAGCGCAATCCTCCATTTTGAAACGAGACAAAATGTCATACACATACTTCGTCTGATGTATAAACATCCCATCCTTCTTCTGAGCAACTTGCAAACCCAGATAGTAAGACAATTCACCCATCGCACTCATTTCGAACTTGCTCTTCATTACCTCCTTGAATTCATGACACATGTTCTCATCATGACCCAAAAATGATATCATCTACGCATACCTGTACCAGCAGAATGTCTTCCTTCTTTATTTTAATGAAAAGTGTACTGTCAATATGACCTCTTTCAAAACCATTATTTAACAAATGTGCTGACAGTGTCTCATACCACGCCCTAGGTGCCTGATGCAATCCATACAATGCCTTATCAAGTCGATAGACTCGATCTGGATAATCTGGATCATAAACCCATCTGGTTGTGAGACATACACTACTTCTTGGACTTTCCCGTAAAGAAATGCACTCTTCAGGTCAAGTTTGTAAACTTTGAAGCCCTTGAATGAAGTAAAAGCTATGAACAAACGAATTGCTTCCAACCTTGCTACTGGTGCAAAAACTTCATTGTAATCAATCCACTCTTGCTGATTGAACCCTTTCACCACTAGCTGAGCCTTATTTCTTGTCACGATCCCTTGGTCATCTTTCTTGCACTTAAACACCCACTTGGTGCCTATTTCCTTCTCTCCTTCAGGCAAGTCAACTAGCTCCCACACCTTCAACTTCTTAAACTGAGCTAGTTCCTCTTGCATAGCTTCAACCCAACAATTATCTTTTAGAGCCATGTAAACATTCTTTGGCTCCTCTTGGGCAATAAAGCAGCTATACAAACACTCATGTATCATCCTTGTCTTCTGAATTGAAGTAAAAAAACAGGAACCTTCAATCACACCTCTTCTTGTCTGAACACCTATAGCAGCATCACCTATGATGTTCTCAACTAGATGATCTCTGTTTGCGCGTGTAGTAGCAATGGTGTTAACAACTAAATTATTTCCCAGATTAGATCCAATCCCCCCTGAATGTTCCTATTAGCAAACAGATTACTAAAATCCTCCCACTGAATAGGTTCAGACTCACTATCACTTGAATCATGTGGAGCTGCACTGGAGGAAGTTTCTGGAGCATCTGTCATTGATATACTCAATCTAGGCATGAAGTCACCCTCGTCATCTTCACTGATCACAGTTTGAATAACTTGAGACTCATCTGCATTGGAAAAATCAAGAATATTAAATGATTTAAAAATGCTATCGTATCATATGATATAGTGTCACACCCCGGATTTCAACCCAAATCCTTACACCGGTGGGCCCGGGTGGGGAGTATCGTGACGTCAGTTGATAACATCATAGTCATTTAAACACGGCACAGCAGAAGTCTTGGAGTAAAATTATCATTACAAACCGAATGTTCGAAATACAAAATAATATACAGGCTCGTAATAGAAGATCCACAGGCGTAATCATAAATTGTACATGGAAAGAATATAAAACAGACTTTGGGCAGATCTAGGATTTGCAAGATCCTCTATCACTACCAAGCACTTCCAGGCTATTTTCGTATTGTACCTGCAAGCTTAGTCTTTTGAAAATACGTCAGCTTTCGCTGGTAAATATACCCAACTGACTCATTTTGAAATCATTTCAAAAATGTTTTAAGTGCATATCAGCACAGAATCTTTTATAACTTGGGAAAGTTGACCGTCTAACCTTGTTAACAGATTTACATGTTTGTCCATACATACAAGGCCCAGTACGGAGACCGAGACATGATTAGCGTTCACACCACTTTGGACTCACGAAGGAGTCAATTCTTCCCAACCTTGTGGGAATGCATTTTTGAGCGTCTATCGGGTGTATGCCTACACCCGCGCTAAGGTCGTGGCCATTTCTATTGTAAAGAGCCGAGGATATCCAGGACACGGTAGTTAACCCCTGATGTTTAAGTTATCAAACAAAACTGATTAAAACAGAATATGCGGATTTACTAGCTACACCCGGCATTCGATTGATCCCATTTTCGACAAAGCGGTAATAATTTACCGTAACCCAAGCTCGTATAGAGGAAATAAGTCGAGAGTATTTACCTGAGCTAGTCTTCTTTTAATTTAATAACTCAGCCGTACACAAAAGTACTAAGTGCAGATAGCATTTACCGGCAAGTCTCTAGTCTGGTTATGGCATAAACTAACGAATTAAATACTAACAGTCTTATTTAATTCATAGACTTAGACCGTGTAGTGTACATGATCAAGATGTATAATGCTTGATTAAACGGTGATTGGATAGAATGTAGTTTAATCCCAACAAGTACCTTGACTTGTGTAATATGGATAAACTATAAACATTCTTGATTTTGAGACTTAAGTGACAAGGTTAAACCCGTTTCGGTCAATTTCCGTAAACTAGTTACATATACTTAACCGTACGCATATCAGCGATATCGGGTAACCGGATAAGTCATGGACAAGTTCTATATGCCATTATATTTTAAATAAGTTGTAATATCAGTAGGATATCAACTTTTATGCCCGTTATGGTTTTAAAATGAAACTATGCCTCATAAGGGCGTTTTGGTAATTTCATAAGGTATAAAAGGAACTTGAATAAAATTTGATGTTACAACTATAAGTACTCTGGAAAAATAAATTATCTATGATATAATATCAGTAGGATATCAATTATATGTGTAATTTATCTTTTATGACCAAACTATGCACCGAATGGGCATTTTGGTCATTTTACACATAGCTTATAAATTATTTGGGATACTGAGTTTATAACATGTACCTACTGTAACAATATTTAAAATAAGGTTTAAAATCAGTAGGTAACAAGTCTTGGTCAATTAATGTGGTTTAAAACCATACTATACGCCGAAACGGCGCTTATGTCGTAAAACGGCGTCTTATGCGATGTTTAATAAATTTAATGTTAAGGTCAGATTAAAATGTCCTAGATATGTTATTTAATATAACATATCAGTAGGTAAAAGATTTACCTTGAAAAGATTTGATTAAAACCAATTTATGAGCCACAAGGGCATTATCGTCATTTATCGACATAATATAAGGACCTACTTGTAAACTCAGTTTATAATTTGATTTAACATCCCAAATAATCCTACTTATAATATTATATCAGTGTAAAATTTATTTTCAAGTTCATTATCATTAAAACCTTGTTTTATGCAAAAAGGGCATTTTAGTAAAAAATGGCATGATTATGGAACTTGCGCATAAACTCAGATTCTGATTATGATCATGTAATATAACCTCAGAGGGTTATGCTACATTATGTTATAACCATAATGCAACTTTAGATCAGTAGGTAACTAATCTAAATCGGGTCAGAATTGAAAGTCAAAGCAGAAGACAAACTTTGCGACTTTCGGTTGCGAACCGACCCTAGAACTGAAATTGACGAGCCGAACATGTTCTTACATGTTCTAGTATTTATTACCAACTTGTTTAAGTGTCAAAATAGGTTTCATAACATATATAAGATCAATTTATGATTTTTTAAAAAAATGGCCTGTTTGACTTTTTAATATCATAACTTTGACCCGTCAATTGGTTTAGCAAACGTGATCTTCAGGAGGTGCCCTTTATAGGGACTAACACCTACCTTATTACCATCACTTAGCCATGTTCATTTTGAACAATGGCTGGACCATAATGGTCTTAAACGAAAGTCAAAGCATTATCCGTAAAACGCCTGACTTTTGGCTATAAAAGCCTATAAACGAAAATGCACAAGGAAGGAACACTTACAAGAGGTTCCTAGAATGTAATAGAACTAAGTTGGATGCTCCTTTCAGTTAGGAACTTCCAGAGGAGGGAGAAGAGTTGAAAATGAGAAAGGTGCAAGTTCAAAGGTTGAATCTTTGCACCTATTTATAGTTAGAGAGCTTGAAGGAGGTGATGCCAGGTGTTACGGGGTGTAAGAGGAAGCTTACAAGTGTCCCAAAACGTGGCATAGCTGTTTGGGAAGCCATGGTTTTGAGAAAATGGTTTTTGGCAGTTATGTGTGGTGGCCAAGGAAACTTTCTGTAGACACAGGCTTCTCGCGCCCCGCGAGAGACCAGGCCTTAGCCTCTCGCGCCCCGCGAGCGCCTCTTGTCAGATTTCAAATTTTGTCACATTTAGCATCTCAACTTATTAGACCCTCCAAAGACCTTCTAAAACACCCTTTTGGCATATTTAACCCTCTGTAGCCAATTTTTGGCATACCCGGGATTTTGCCCGGACATTGTCGAGCTCTCGGTTCGTTAAAAGGTCACTCAGAGGTATAAATTAACATGTTGACACTTTTAATCCCTCCATTATCCAACTTTCACATATTTACAGAATTGAACCCTCTTGTCAATCAATTGGCACGTATGAGAGTTAGGACTCCATAAAGGATCACTCAGAGGCTCATTATAAGGATGTTGACTCCAATATCACTCAGAGGCTGGGCATGTTGACATATCAGTCACTCAGAGGCTGAGCTTGAGCATGTTGACACCTTTAGTCCTTATTAGTCTTTAATAGACTAAGTTTAAAATACAACACGTGTCACTATACTATTGGACACGATTTTACGAGGTGTTACATATAGCAGGACCACTCGTTGATTGTTGAGGTGAATAACTAGTGATTTCCATGTTAAACACAACCTCAATTTAACCAGTTTTTAGATAAAAACCCATTTTATTCGGTGTTCCAGGAATATAACCTAGAAAGTAAACCTTGTCAGCTACCTCACTGAATTTTTGCTTATCTTTATTTCGCACAATGGTGCAGGGTAATCCAAAAGGTTCAAAGAATTTCAAGTTTGGTTTTCGGTTAAACAATAGTTCGTGACATGTTTTGTTAAACCGTTTAACCATCAAAACTTTGTTTAGGACATAACAAGCTGTGTTCACAGATTCTCCCTAGAAAAGAACTGGAAGCTTTGAATCAGAAATCATAGTTCTAACGGCTTCAATCAACGTCCTGTTTTTCCTCTCAGCGATTCCATTCTGTTGGAGGTGTATAAGGAGAAGAATATTGATGTTCAATTCCCTTGCGAAGACAATAGAGATCCAGAATTTGATTCTTGAACTCTGTGCCATTATCACTCCTTAACCTCTTGATCCATGCATCATGGACATTCTCCAATTTTTAAAAAGATCTATCAGCATCTCCGCTGTCTCATCTTTTGTACCTAAAAAGAAAACCCATGAATACTGTGAGTAATCATCTGTGACAACTAAACAATAGTATTTTCCACCTATGATCCTTACGTTCACCGGACCGAATAGATCCATATGAAGTAATTCATAAGGGGCATCTATGGAATTTACTGCTTTTGATTTGTGAGGTTTCTTATGTTGTTTTCCCTTTTGACATCAAAGAGATTTATCTTCCACGCGAAACCTCTGCAAAGAATCATCTATCCAACCTAGAGTGCGGAATCCTCTAGACCAGATTTTCACAGAAAACGTGTACGAACAACAATCACAATAAACCTGATCTTTATTGATTATCTATCACAATGATGACAATAAATCTAGATCACAAGAGTTCTCTCTCAATTCTCTCTGAAGTGATTAACTGAGCAACTTAACCCTAATGCAAAACTCTCTTTATATAGAAACAGGTTTGCATCTGGGCTAGGGTTTCACCACATGGGCTGCAAATTGGTCTAGGCCCAATTCGCCTACCACTCCCTATAATGTGTCTGGTTTAGCCCAATCACTTTAATTTAACTATTACTATACTAACCCACTAACTCTTTATCCTTTTACTAATTATAAGATATCCAAAGACCAAATCTAAGTTGTTGTCACAAATATGCACCAACATCGGTTTAGGCACGACAAGAATAGTTTACATATCAGTCACTGTGAGGATTCCTGCCTGCTTATAATCCTTCGAGCGATCATACAACTTTCCCTGATCTTTTTCATCGTCAAATTGGTTGGCTGGATCATTTAAGTACACAGAAAAATTAATATCATCATTCAAATTAGATTCTGTTACAAGAACTGCCGAACCACCCAATTCACTATCATCATCCTCACTATCACGATCAGACTTTTTCTTTGACGCATCATCTGTTTCGTCTAAGTCTTCATCAACTTTCTTAGGATTTTCAGCAAAAGCATCTATCTCTTCCTCGATCTCTTTCAACATCTTTCTTTTCCTCAACCACTCCTAATGTTTCGTAGAAAGATTTGACATGTCAGTATCCACATCTCTTGGCTTTCTATGAACACAAACTTCTTCGTTTGCACATACACCACTAACTCTAAAGATACTGGCGCAGATTCAGCTTCTAGCGCAACATTGTCTATCACAGTCTCTACTCCAACCTTTTCTTCTCCCTTTCCTTGAGCGTCGGATAGTTCTTTTGCAATACGTTCACGCTCTGTAACTCTTTCGAACAAGCTAATCTGTCTTTGATTCCTGAGGCATTCTTCATCATATTCAGCTATTCGCTTCCTCAGTCTTTCATTTTCTGACATGATACTGGCTAAAACAGCCTCGAGATGTTGTTTATCTTCTTTTAGACCTTAATCTGCTCCTGCAACTCAACAATCTTAACACTATTAAGCATGACCTGATTCTCTAACTCTTCAATCCGCGAGTCATTGAACATATCTGCTGAAAATTCTTCGCCCCCTGGAATATCTCCGAAATCGAAGTCAAATTAATCTTCAAGTCTGGAGCCTGTTGAATATTTGGGGTTGAGATTGCATTGGTTTAGGTTGAGAGGTGGATTATGGTGGTGGTTGAGGTGATGGTCGTGGAGGTGGTTGTGGTGATGGTTTTGGAGGTGGTGATGGTGGTGGTTGTAGAGTTGGTGATGGTGGTAGTTTTGGTGTAGATTCAACATTCGGTGCTATATCAGCTTTCTTCTGCACCTTTCTCTTAGATCGAGCTTTCAGAGAGTCTGTACTTCTAGCTGCTGGCCTTTTCAAACGTTTTGATGTTGGCCTCTTCGATGTCTTGAGAACAGGAGTATCGCTGTCAGATTTGGATGGCACATAAGTATCGTCTTCTCCTGTCTCTTTTCTTCTCCTCTCCTCAGCTTTTCGTTTTTCTTCAGCCAAACATTCCAACTCTTTTTCTTTGGCTCTCTCTTTTCTCCGGCAATCCTATCCTCTTCATCAATGCTATAGGAGGATGCCTCTTCATCTCTACCAACTTCACTACCAAACGCCTGTCGCTCTATATCAACTGACTCAACATTCTCTTCAGGCTCAGGTTCATCAATCAAAATTGTGCCCGGAGATGCACGTTTCTTTTTCTGAGGGGTAGCGGAGGAAGATGTGGCAGCTTGCTTTCGTTTAGTCCCCTTACCCCCTTCTTATCCTATTTGGTGAACCACATGCTTCTCTTCGATATGAAACCATCCAACACTTCAATCTCTTCAGCCTCATCCCCACTGTCATCCTTTCGCAATTTCCCCTGGGCGGTGCCACATAGTCTTTATCTGTAATAGCATCAAAACAAGCTTGGCGTTAGGGAAGGCCTTTAAGTGCAGATTCATCTTCTTCAAAGTAGACACATCTATATGTTCAAGTCTAAGAATATCGTCTTTCTTCTTCTTTAGATTAGGGTGGAGATGGTCTAGCAGCATTTGCACAAACCTCGGGCACTGAAGGAACTTTTCTCGCTGAATGTTCTGTACCATCTGCATAAAAATGAGTCTTGAGAAGTTTCCGGAAGATTGAGGATAAGTGCCGTAATCATGCACATCTGGTAGTCAATCAAATCATCGAAACCACCATTTCTGTGACTTAGGGCGTAGATAATACAGTGTGCGATATAGTGAAAGGGAGCACTCACATTTCCCTTCTTAAAAGGTGCAGCGTTGATGAATCCAGCATATCCCATCCTATAAAATCACCCTTTGACCATGTATTCCAGATAACTGGTCGGGTCTTCTTCACTATCTTTGAACTCCAACACCGTTCGAATCAGATCTTCAGTGGTCTTGACTTCAATATCCTCGTTATTGATTTGCACTGCAGAAAAGATAGCATTATCTTCCTCACTATATTCAGCAGTATCCCAAAAATATTCGACATGTGATTGGTAGGCCATATGTCTGTTTGTAAGAGCCTTCGTAATAGGCAGCCGACTCAGAAAATCTAATACTTCTCTATATGCTGCTATCTCTAGAATGTTCTCATCTACTAGACAACATACATTGTGGAATGGTGAGAAGACTTCTTGATCTGCAAACACAAAAATTTCAAACACTTCAAAAAATTTTCAAAATTTTCAAATCTTACACACTCGTACGAGTCACCATTCGTACGAGTCAGATACTCACTAAGACAAAGATTCAAGTCTGAATTAATACCCACTCGTACGAGTTACTCTTCGTACGAGTTATAATTAGTACTTTTAACAGTTTTAGGATTTGAACGGACTTGCTCGTACGAGTGGTGCCTCGTACGAGTCAAAGAGTTTTATGACATTTAAGGACATGCTCGTACGAACGATCACTCATACGAGTGATGATGATAAGCTGACATTTGAAAAGCTTGCTCATACGAGTGACAATTCGTACGAGTTAAGAATCACACCAAATAACACCTTGTCAAACTGAACTTAAAACGTGTAAGTTTTAACAAATTGAAAGATGGTTTAGAGGCTAAAAGGGCCGATTTGAACGAATTTGAGTTCAATTTTATATTTTACTGGTCCAATTATACCAAATCTACGTTTTATGTCCTTATGGTCCGATTTCGGCATTATAACAGCTCAAAACTTGAATTAGTACCTTTCCCATCGTGAGAGGTGTGCAAATCAACCTCCCCAAAGTATAAGATACGTAATATGATCAAGAATATGTGAAGTAAGAACTGAATCGCACAGAGAGAATCGCCAGTCGTACTAAGTCACAAATGTGACTCGTGCGAGTAAATGCCCCTTTTATATGCCCCAGGTCATTCGTACAAGTCACCATTCGTCCGAATGTAGCCTTTTATCTCTCGCACGAGTCAGCAAGTCACTCGTATGAGCCAGTTCCTTTCACTTGTTTTTCTTTTTGAGTTTTTTTGTGAAATTTATTTGTTTTTACTACCCACTCAGTTGACCGAGTCCAAGTTAATGACCCCGGTTAACCGATTTGTCTACCAAGTCCAAGTTAATGACCTTGGTTGACCGTTGTTTGACCAAAACAGATTTCTTTTAAAAATTTTCAAAATTTAAAGTTTCAAGTTAATGAACTTTGTGACGTTTCAAGACTTTCTTCTTTTTAGATTAGCTCCCAGCCCATGATCTTCAGCTATCCTTCAGCAACTGTCGCTTTGACTTGGACTAACAATGTTTTTATCATCGGTAACTAAAATCTAAGATAGATTGCTAAAAATAAACTGAAAATCTTTTTGTGTTTTTCTAAAAAGAAAGATAAAGTAAATAAAGATGTATTTACAGACATATTTTTGTGAGTTTTGTGTTAGAGGATCACATTAGTTATTTGGACAAATCACTAGTACCGTTGATCTTGGTAACAACTTTAACGTCTTAAACAGATTTACTTAGATTGCCAAAATACTTATCCACTTAAACCTCTACACGTTTCTCAATTGTTTCAAGATATGTTACGTAATTTTAAGGAACATGAGTAACTGTGTTTCCCATCTCAGAATATACTCCCGTATCAAGATTCCTAGAATTTCATCTCACATGTGAATATATTTAACTGATATATGTAAATACGGTGAATTGCGAGACCTTGAGAGCTCAGGTTAGTATTTCCATACAGAGAAAGAGACGAAGGCTCGACTTTAGGTGGTGTTCCGTTTAGGAATCTTTTTGAACTGCAAATGTCGTATCTTTTTATGACATACTCATTTTTTGGTGCAGCTTTTGGAGGTGAATAATGTGTAAAGTATTATACAAGTTCTAAGTCATTACCGATGCAAAATCAGAAGAACTCGGATAATACCCCATATATCAGTTAAATATAAAGACCTAGTATCACAAAATCTGGCATTCTCTCAAACAAACTTTCGGAGTACTAAGTCCATATATCCAAGAGATGTCGACCCCCAAATTACTCAGTTTTTCTTTTAGGTTTATATCTTGAAGAATAATTTGCTGAACGTGTGAAGCCTATTGGCACATCATCAGTAAGACTATTTAATTACCTGTTTAAATCATTTCATTTCTTTAGCATACTGTGATAGTCCTGCTGATGTAATATGATTCCCTCTTTTTCACAAAAAAGTTTTTTTTGTCCTTTTTAATGTTTTTGTATTTTTTACAACTTTTCTCCCCGTAAAATCAAAAACATATTTTTGGTTTTTAGTTTTTAAGGAAGAAAGAAAAATATTTACAGAAAAACATATGTCATACCGATGAGAATCACGTTAAGTCCTCGTCATCCTCAAATTAAACCTCATTTCCAACCCCTGGTGTCAGATTTTTTGAACCATTTAATTTCAAAAGATTTTTAAATCTTAATCTATCAAAAGCTTTGGTGTAAAAATCTGCTTTTTGGTCATCAGTGTTGATTTTTTTAATTCTAACCAACTTTTCTTGTAACAATCACGGATAAAGTGGTGTCGAATTTCTATATGTTTAGTGCGTGAATGTTGAACTGGGTTTTTAGTTATATCAATAGCTGCCTTGTTATCTACATATATGGGCATGTCAAGAAATTGTAGTCCCAAGTCTCTCATCTGCTGTTGTATCCAGAGTATCTGGGAATAACAGCTGGATGCTGAAACGTATTCAGCTTCACACGTAGAGAGAGCGACCGCAGTCTGTTTCTTGCATTACCACGTTACTAAACAGGTTCTGAAGAACTGGAAACCAGCCGTTGTATATTTGGCATTAAGCTTGAAGCAACCAAAATCAGAATCTGAATAACCCGCGAGGATACCACAAGCCGGTTCTTGGACATCCTTTTAAGTAGCTCATGATTCGTTTGACGGCTAACAAGTGTGAATCTCTTGGAATAGACTGATAATGGGCGTACATGCATGTTGGATACGTGATATCAGGTCTTGAAGCTGTAAGATACATTAAGGATCTGATCATGGAGCGATATAATGTTTCATCGAATTTGACTCCATGAACGTCTGGACAAATGCTAAGGTTTGTGGCTAATGGAGTTGATGCTGGCTTAGTTCCTGTCATGTCAAATTTCTCTAAACGTCATGAACATATTTCGTTTGGTGAATGAAGATGCCATCAGGTAATTGTTCAACCTGAAGTCCTAAGAAAAACTTCATCTCCCCTATAGCACTCATTTCGAACTTCTTTTTCATGACTTCTTCATAGTCTTTACACAACTTATCATTTGTCGATCCAAAGATGATATCATCCACATAAATTTTTGTACGATAATCAGATGCCCATCCACTTCCTTGGTAAAGAGGGTACTGTCTACTATGCCCCTGGAGAATCCGTTTCCCAGAAGATACTTGGAGAGCGCTCGTACCAGGCTCTCGGGGCCTGGTGCAGTCCGTATAATGCTTTGTTCAACAGATAGACCTTATCCTTGTGTATCGGATCGACAAACCCCGGTGGTTGGCCAACGTACACCTCCTCATTTATCTTTCCGTAAAGGAATGTAAACTTCACATCCGACTGGTACACCTTGAAACCTTTCCACGATGCAAATGCCAAGAAAATGCGGATAGCTTCAAGCCGTGCGATAGAGGCGTAGACTTCGTTGTAGTCTATCGCTTCTTGCTGATGGAAGCCTTGGAAAACGAGCCGAGCTTTGTTTCTGACCACAATACCTCTGTCATCTCTCTTGCACTTCAAGACCCAACGAGTATTAATCTTTTTATGATGATCCGGTAGGTCAACAAGCTTCCAGACACCAAGTTTCTGGAAATGAAGCAACTCTTCTTGCATTGCATCCACCCAGCTTTCTTCCTTCATAGCGTCTTTCCAGTTTCCTGGTTCAAGCTGCGAAAAAAAAACAACTGTAAGAAAGTCTGGTTTGTAGTGGAGCAACATTTGTACAAAAGCGACTTAGATCCATATTGATCTGATTTCGAGTTTTCACTCCGGTTTGTAAGTTGCCAATAATATTCTCCGATGGATGGTAAGATAGTGTCCTTGGCATCACTTCACTCGGAATGTCTACTTAACTTTGCAAATTGGTGACAATTTCATCAGCAACCGGTTCAGAGGATGTAGCTTCATTTCTAACATTGGATTCATCAGCTTGAGTATTCAGGAAGCTTTGACTTTGCTCGGATCCTTCATCGGAACTGGTTCCTCCATCGTCCAAAGTAGGCTCACGATCAAATTCGACATCAATTGGTTGATGGGCAGATGATTCGACAGTATTCAAGACTGGACTGATATTGATTCTTGCAGAGTATTGCTCGGACCTTCTTCAAAAGAGTTAGAGACAGGTAGTGCTCGGGAAATCACCAACGGTCTTGAAACATGCTCTTGATTGGAGATTTGATGTTGTTGAAAAAGCATAACAAGTTCTTCTTCTAAAGGTACTTCTGGTAGGTCAAATGAATTCTACAACCCGTCGTAATTGAACAGCTATGGATCACCAGATTTCTGAATAGGCGTTGTATATCTTTGACAATCAACATGTTGTGCAAGAATAACCTGGTTAAGACTCGATAAGAAGACTCTCTTTTGTGGACTAGCATAACCGATGAAAAATCCTTCCAAGGATTTGGCTCCAAATTTACCGTCCGGGTCTAGAACAGTACACGACGATCCAAAAGGTTCCAAAAACGCTAGGTTTAGTAGCTCAAAACATGTCTTTTTGTGAGGCTTGACTGTAAAACACGGTTAAGGGTGTAACACGCAGATGCGACTGCTTCACTCTAGAAACTAATTGGAAGTTTTGAATCAGCGAGCATTGTTCTGACAGTCTCAATCAGTGTGCGATTGTTACATTCAACTACTCCATTTTGTTGAGGAGTATTAGGAGCATTGAATTCGTGAAGAATACCCTTATCGTTGCAGAATTCGAGCATTCTCTTGTTTTTGAACTCAGTACCATTATCACTTCGGATTCTCTTGATTGGCAAGTGATATAGGTTTTCCAGCTTCCTAAAAAGAATCATAAGACTTTCAAACATTTCATCTTTACTATTAAGGAAGAAAACCCATGAGAATCTTGAATAATCATCTGTCACGACCAGGCAATATAGATCTCCAGAGATACTTTACACGTTCACCGGCCCAAAAGATCCATATGAAGCCTTTCTAGTGAAAGCTTGATAGAGTTAAGAAGCTTTCTCGGGTGTGAAATCTTATGTTGCTTCTCCTTTTTGCAGCTCAAACAATCATTTGATAAGTTAAAATTCTTGAGATTGACACCCTCCACTAGGTCGTTATGCACCAAATAATTAATCTTTCGTAGGTGAATGTGCCCCATCTTTTGATGCCATAAGATTGACAATTTCTTGGTAGCTTTAGAAACAAAGTATTGAACCTTCTTTGACGTAGTATGCGACGCTCATGTCTAAGACATAAAGATCATTTTCTCGTGGAGCGCGTGTGAGGATCCACTCCTTAGGAATTTTGAATCCCTGTTTGAGAATTGAGCATTCCTTGTCATTTGAGAATTGAGCATTCCTTGTCATTTAAGGGGGTTGTGAATTTCTTGTCACCGATTTGCGAGATGCTTAGTAGGTTATTCTCAAGCACAACAATGTAGTTCACCTTGTCGAAAGATACCACTCCGTTTGTGAGAATACCTTCACCCACTATTCTTCCACCTTGTGTCCCATCAAACCCAACATATCCTCCCCGGATAGCTTTTACGTCGTATAACAACGCAAGCATCCCTGTCATGTGCCGGGAAGCTCCACTTTCCATAATCCACTTTGATAATATTGACCTTGGGAGCCCTTGCACACATGTGGAATAAACTATTTAAACAGAGCCTACTTGGTCTTGGGTGGGTTTGGAATATAAAACTTTGGAAGTTTGATCTTGACATTTTGTTTGATTTCTGTTTTAGGTGGAATAGGTGTTCTCATTTCTACTGAAGATGGTTTGACTTTTGCTACCCAACTTTGTGTTTTTAGAACGACCTTTTTGGAATAGAATTTTTAATCCTTTTGACGATTCTTAGTCGACGTTTCACCGAATTCAAATTTTGAATTATGTTGACTCGTTGATGTCACATTTTTATTGGATTCATTATTTCTTTTTAGAATTTGTTTTGGTACAAACTTTGGTGCTTTTTGCTTCACATCATCTGTAGATCTGCTTGAGTTGGAAACGGGTTTTGGATTTCTTTGAGAACATTGTCGTGCAATATGCCCGACATTGTTACATTTGTAGCACGTCATGTTGTCATTTCTAACAGAGGAATCCAAGTCCTGTTTTATACTCTCCTTTTCCTTTTTATATTCAACATTATATTGTTTACCAATGCTCTCTTTTTCTTTTCAGTGGTTGTCCCATAGACAAAATCAATTTTCTTTGTAAAGTTCAATTTTTTTGCTTTTGATAACTCAAACCTGCTCTCCAATTTTAGGATAGTCCCTGTCCATCTGATGGTGGTTTTTGTAGACACATTTTTGATTTAGAATATAATGATCCATCTCTTTTTTCTAAATCATAATGACTGACTTCAACTTACTTGAACAACTTATCAACTCGATCAAGATTAAGATTCTGAATTGGGAAATCCTTATCGGAATATAGTTTATCAGATCCATTCATTTTGTACACAACTACATTTGGATCATTGTTTAAACTATTTTCTGATTATACAACATCCAATTTAGATTTGTCAGACTCGTATTCCAAAACATTTTCGACCACAATTTTTACCACTTCAGATTCATAGTCACTTTCTGTTTTGGTGTATGTTACATCAATGTTCGTAGGCAGCTCATTTTTCTTTTTAGTTTTCAATTTTAAATTGAGCGCCTTTTCCACCCCCGATGGTTTCTTACTTGCATAGCTATTCCACAAGGGCGGTGGAACAAGATCGTAACTTACACCTTTGTGTTCATCAATTTTATTTTCTTCCTTGCTTTCAGTTTTCGAAAAAATGTGATCAATGATGTACGAACTGGTAGAATAACTGATTAATAACTTTTTAACCCATCCAGTTTCGATTTTCTTTTTTTCAATTCACTTTTTAGCTCGGCAATTGTATTTAAATGAATATTAATGGCCATTTGTTTGTCCATTACAGTTGCCTTAAGCATCGAAAGTGTCTTGTCATTTTCTCCTATCACATGTTCAAATTGTTTTATTTAATTTGTCATAAGCTTCTTTTGTAGAATTATAATCACATGATAAATTATCTGTATGACATTTCAGCTCTTTGTATCTTGTTTCTTTTTCGACACACTTTATGCATGGCTCTTTGCACTTCATGCAAGGTGTTTCTTTTGCTGACTCATTTACTGACACATTTACCGATTTGACTTTAGCTTCCCGAGCTTCCTTAGTAACTACCTCATTCATGTTAGCCATTAGAGCTTTGTCGGCTATGTCAGTTAGATTCTCCAAAGTCAACTCCTTGGTCACATCGATCATATCCTGTGTTTCGGACTTTTTCTCTTCTTCGCAAGGTGGTTGATAGCTTGAGTCAAATACCTGCAAAAGTTTTAAGAATGTCATTAGGCAAAAGATGTTTTAATGCACTATTTAAGAGTTCTTCTTCCTCTGACGACGTGTTGTAATATTCTTCAGGTGCTTCGTCAAAGGATGCCTTAGCAAATTCTTCTTCTGCCTGTTCTGGCTCTTCAAATATTTCAACTACCAGTGCGAGGCTTTCATTCTTTGAAATGTATTTGTTCCAGTTGAACCCTTCATCTTCTTGGATAACAACCAAAGCCTTATGCTTTGAATTTGATGGACCATCTTCGATCTGCACTAACCTTGTCTGAGGTTGGGGTCGATGATAGATGGCTCTTTTGTAATAATCATCTGCAAATGGATTCTGGTTTCCTTTGACTTCTCAGTTTGGGCACTCTCTCTTGAAATGTCCTTTTTCTCTGCACTTGAAGCATGTAACTTTAGCATTATTAAAATCGAGTTTCCCATCAAGACCTCCCAGACTGTCTCTTCTTGTGATTTCCATACAGCATTCAGCTCTATGGACTATTGACGCCATACACCATTTAATATCAATTAGCTCCAACTGGATCTATCTGATCATAATCTTTTTGGTCATTTCAGGATTCCCAATCCTTCCGGCTACCAGACTTTCGTATGATTCTAGAACTGATGCAAGAAAGGCCATGTGTTGTTTGGCCGTGTGTTCATTGTTATCTTGTGCATTTTCAAGATTCAAAACAATGTAGCATTGAAAAATTCGCTAGTTTGCGTTAGGTGGATTGTTTTAACCGTTCTGAGGATTACTTGAGCTTTCGAAGATTGAGGAGCTGGAGGAGAAATAGGGTTGCATGACGAAAATGAATGAAACCCACTGGATTGGTTTGATGGTGGACTTGTAGCATTGTTGGCACTGAAGGCGGTTTGAACCTTGGGACTTTGTATGTTACCCGCAGAACTACTTTTTTAGTACAAGTTCACGTCTTGTCGCATGTGAGCGCCTTTGTTCTTTGCCATTTTCTGTATTTCTAGCTCGTGACCTTCTAATCTTTCAATAAATCTTGGCAATGTGAAGTTACTGTATTCTGTGCTGTTTTTCAGGATAGTTATATAGGTCGTCCACTCTCCTTCTGGTAAAGAATCAGCCAGTTTATCAACCAATTCTTCATTGGTTTTAAAGATCTCCATTTGTTTCATCTGAACCACCAAACGAAAATATCGTTCGATCAACTGCTTTACTGTCTCAGCTTTCATCAGATTGAAAATATCGAACTTCTTGCTTAGCAACGCTTTTCTTCCTTTTTGAAGCTGAGAACTTCCTTGAAACTTAAGTCTTAAAGCATTCCATAGAGACTGAGCGTCATACATCGTGTTAAAGAAGTGCCATGATATCTTCTTTTAGTGCATGTTGCAGTATGTTCATCATCTTCTTTTCGTTGATAAACTTTTCTCTCTCTATATTCGTTAGCTGGGCTAGTGTCTTCTCAAGACCATTCTCACCAGTAGGTGCTATGTACTTTGACTCGATGGCAAACCAACACGTTAAATGACTAGCTTGTGCCCAGTTTATGAATCTCTCACTCCAACTGTCATAATCTTCTAAGTTCATGAGCTTTGGAGGTTTCGTCATGGTTCCCATTCGTTTTCTAAATTCATGTTCTGTGCTATGGTAGTCGTAACAGCTGAAGCAGCAAACGCGTTGAAACACTCTTCTTCCATTAAATCTGAATTTAGATTTAAATTGACAAAAACATGAAAGTTAAGAAAAAAATTCACAAACTGTCCTTCGTAGTGAATCAATACTCGTGCGAGAAAGAGTGTTACTCATACGAGTAAGAGTGTTACTCGTACGAGTGACTCTTCGTGCGAATTACTTACTCATACGAATGACTGTTTTAAAACTTGAAAATTTTAAGAAAAACATGGTTTCTTATTCGTACGAGTGGCTAATTCGTATGGATGGCCATTCGTACGAGATGTCCTTCTGTAATTTTCGTCATGATTTAGTTTGATTTTAGATCTGTAAGTTTCAAGGATTTGTTAATGTTGATTTTAACGCGTGATACTAAAATCCTAGTCCAATTCGTCCATGAATTCGTCTAGATCTGAAATATGTATGAAAAAGAGTAGATACAGAAAATCTTCAATGGTTGAATCTGGAATGTCAACTGTTGAAACTTGTTGGTTGTCTGGTGAAACTTAATGTTTGTCCTCAAATCAGGACTCAAGGCTCTAATACCACTTGTGAGAGGGGATCGGCTCTCCTCTTGTGAGCACCGGACCGATTCGACTCAGCTAACGGGGGTGGAATACATTGATAGCGAGTTGGACAAACAAACAATCAAGTATGCTGCTTAAACGCCTTTACTTCGTATATTAAAAAATGTGAAAGTTACAGACGAGTAAACAACTGGACAGGGCTTCGCCGTAGTCACACACCAACAGATAACCATACAACACTCAAGCTCCACTACTTATAGGCCAACATGGCTCGCACAAGGAGTGAGTGTGTGTAGGCTTGTGCGAGTGGTGCCTCGTACGAGTGACAAGATGTCACTTGTACGAGCCACAATATTCACTCGTACGAGTCATACATAATACATAAAATATGACATATTCTAAGCCCTATATACACAACTGACATATCCTATACGTAGGCGATAGACATTATACACCAACAAGAACGCCCAACCGTGAATGCTATGATTAGGAAGGCTATAGCTAATGAAATTGCCCTGGTGTTGGTGTCCATTCTACTAAAAATCATGACTGCAGTTTCGAAGATGACAAGAAGCGAAGCCCCTACAAAGTGATTCAGACTTATAACTCGAAAACCAAAGAAGAAGACTAGGATGCAAGATATGAACAAATGTAAGAAGTGTGGGAGTAACAATTGTGGTAAGGAAATCACTTTTCTCATGAATGCCCAAGTATGAAAAGATGCTACACTTGTGGTGAAGCGGGGCATTTAGTCCCGAGTTGTAGGAAGTCGTGGCAAGGCAGGTCTAATGATGAGAGAGTGTTGAGGACGCAATAAGAGAACCTGGTCAAGTACATCTCTTATCATTGATGTACATGCGTTTTTTCTTGTTTAGTCTACTACATGTTGGAGTTTCATATCCACTACATTTTTCCTTTACTAAATCAAATACTAGGAGAATACGAGATGCTTTAGAGGTAGAAGCTTCTCTTTGTAAGCCCACTAGAGTGATGAAAGTCGTAGAGGACATGTATTATAAAACTGGAACATCATAATCTCCTTGCTAGGTTATATCTATGGCCTTATGGAGGTTTGGTGTTGTGTTAGGAATGGATTGGCTAGCCAATTATGAAGCTCAATTAGTTTATAAGAAGATGATGATTCGTCTCAGAGTACCTAATGATAACCAAGTTACGATCTACAGTGCAGGTTCCACTGTTTACAACATAGAACCATGATTCATGTTTACAAGCTATGTGTGTCAACCATCAGGATTTGAAAACCCGTTCCATCCTGATCATGTTTACAAGCTAAACAGAGCTTTGTATGGACTGAAACAAGCACCAGGAGCTTGATATGATACATTATCTACTATTCTTTTATCTCATGACTTGGAAAGAGGTCGAATTGATAAAACTCTATTTCTAAAATGGAAAGGGAAAGATCTATTGATAGTACATATCTATGTGGCTGACATCATTTTTGGATCCACATGTGATAAAATGTGTGAAGATTCAGAAATTGATGACAAAAAAAATTGAGATGAGTGCCATGGGTGAGTTGCAATTTTTCTTAGACTACAAGTGAAACAACTTGAAATTTGAACTTTCATTCATCAAAACAAGTATAGTTGACAACCGTATTGAAATTAGGTAAACCCTAATTTGTACGTACGACTTACACGAATAATGATACGATATTGATTATGACTCGAATGAATCCGAGGGTACGTTATGAGTAACATACGACTAATAATACCTAACAGTGCGATATTGATGCCTCATTATGCTGAAAATAGGTCAACGAAAGCTATCCGTTTAAAACTGCGTGATGTGCTAAAAGTAGTTTAATAAAAATAACCTAAATTAACCTAATCTAGACATGAAGTAATAATCTAGACTCTCTAAAACTCGACTAAACTACTAACTGACAAGTGAAACGATTGACTCTAGTAAAGCTACGTAAGTCCGGATATCGAACCCACGAGACTCTATTTAACTACGTTAACAACTCTATCTAGCCTAACACTGACACAGACATGACATTAATTGTTTTTATGTTTGTGGGGGGGGGGGGGGCGCTTTCTAAAAATCCTAAGAATTGCAAATTAAAATTAAAATAATTAACTAGACGAACTAAAACGTGACTGGAACTAGGGTTAAACTCAGTGATGACAAATGACCACCTAGGTTGGACTACCAAATGCTATTGTATGGCTTTCTATCGGATGCTAATGTGATATGGAACCAAGATCTTTAAGTGCTAAACCTTAAGAGTAACCGAACAGGACTCCCGATCCTTCTCGGGAAGACACCTATGAAACTCTACAGGATTGTTATGACTACCAGTTAACTAGACTCCCTTACGGTTATCTAGGCTTCTAGAAAAGTGCCCTAAAGTGACTAAATACCTCAAAGTGAAAAGTATAAGGCAACTATGGAGCTTCATTTGGTTTAATAGACAAAGTATTGGCAAGGCAACAAAAACTGGCTTTTCATAAAACATGGTTCTAACAATTTACCCATATTAATAACCTAGCACCTCACAGTGACTAGAGTTAGTAGAATATCTAAACCGTATTAATTCGTGATTATTGTTTCCATGGTTTATTGGCCAATTCACCAAAAGATTACCCAAACCCACAAAGGACCTGATAATCAACATAAATTCATTATATGAAAGACATTAATCAGAATCTATGTCAAACAATAAACATTCAATAAGTAAGTATAGATATGCAAAAACACCAAATCAAAGAACTAAAGTCATTACTTTTCAAGAAAATCCATAAACACCATTAATATCTGATAAAAATCCAAACTTTAACAATTGTTCATTCAACCTAAGTAGTTTAGAAGTTTAGCCAAGAAACATGGTTGCAAATATCAAAAATAGTCTTAACCAAAGAATTCATCTATAAAAGAGGGAAAACTAAGAAACAAGATAAACCGGGAAGACAAAACCCGTTAAATCTTCAATCTCTATGCTTCCGACTCCTACCGAACGATTACCGAGCTTCCTTGCCTTCAAAACCGTGCTAAAACACTTGCTGAATGTGCCCAAGTTCGTCCAAATTCGTCTAGGGTTGAGTTATATTGATAATGATCTATTTATACCTTTTCATCCAACACAAACCTACAGCTATGAAACTCGCTGATAAAACAAGCCTCTCGCCACCTGTGAGAGGCCAAGTTAATCCTGTCGCGTCCCGTAGCGCTAGGAAATCAATCAACGGGTCAAACATGCCTCTCGCCACCCGCGAGAGGCTTTCCTTTATGTATCGCGGCCGCCATAGGACTGAAAACGTGGATGCCATTTCATCCCTCGAACATCCATTCACGTTCTGCTACTTGGTTTCTTCATATTTTGGCTCGTTTTCTACCAGTTCAGCTATTTCCGTCAACCAAGACCTTCAAAACATAAACGGATCAAAAGTATGTACATTCTAACTAAAATTAACACTAAATCTAACGGAAATCATACAAACTATACAAGATAAATAGATGTACTTTACAATACATCAGTGCGCAAACCGTACAATTACGATTTAAACATGAACGAAAGTGCCGTAAGTGATTCTAAGGAGACGGAATTTCTTAGACATAAGATTTCAACCCAAACATAAGAATTGAGATCTTAACAGATAAGGGCACGTTAAACGAGGATGCTTTCGGTTAGCGGAAGGCCTAGGATTTTAACGCATCGAAAATGACCAAACATACATTGTACAGTTAGTCAAGCTTAAAAACACTTATAGAACTTAATATGATGTATTTTAAGTAAACCATAAAAGCATTCGGGTTTTCGTTGCCGGTGGGTTCGTATTTAAAGAACATGAAAAACAACATAAAATGCGTTAAAACGAGTTTGTTTATTGAACCGAGGGTGCGTTTAAGATCTGATAAGAACCTAATTATAACATCTTAGCTGAAACTTATCCACAAAGCATAAAAATAGAGGTTTGACTAGTCAAAGGAGGCTAGAACCTCCTAGACTAGTACGATGAGTAATAAGAGGCATTTCCATTGCATTTTTTTCTATGCTAAGCAACTTTAAAAACACACGAACACTTTCCTCAGCTATTATAACGAGACCACACCAGAAACAAGCAATTTCTTGAGGTAACAAGATGTTTATGAGAAGAAAATTTGGTCGTTTTCACCTTAAAACATGAACTGATAAAAAAACATGTTTAATTCTTTTATCACCATTCTTTTTGCCTTAAAGGCTGTTATAACATAAATAAGATGTACTAAGGTCAGATGTGGTGTTTTATGGTGTAAAAACACGGATTATGGATAAAAAACACAAAATATTCGATAATTTCTGGACAATTTAAACATTAAACAAAAAGAAAGGTTCTAAGACTTGATTGATGGGATTGAATGCATATTTGTATTGTATGTGATGTATAGGTACTATACAGGAAGGAACTCAACCTTTAAAAGCTTAAGGATCGCTTGAGGTATACGACCCGAAAATTGAAACTAAGCGTCGTAAACTTTGTTTTAGCATAACTCTTTTCGTGGGTATTATTTGGACTTGAAATTTGGCAGGATGATCATACATGGTGAAATAAGACTCGTGCAAAATTTGAGAATTTTTGGAATTTTGGAGATTCTTTAGTGAATTTTATTGTATTTAAGGGAATTAATTCAGGAAAAATACTAAACTAATTCAATTAATCATCAAAATTTTATCCATTGAATGAGTTTGAACTTAGTTCTAAAAATTGCCTTGTTGTGAAATAATGGTAGCCAAAAACCCGATTTAGAAAATTTGGAAAAATCTGAAATTTTTTCTGAGAAATTTCTGGATACATCAGAAGATTTCTTTAAAATTAGGAATTTTTAAAAATTAGGAATTTTTAAAAATTTGATCCTCGTGATCATCAATTTATCGGCTAAATACAATTTCAAAGAGAATTTATTAAAACTAATAAATTAATTTAATAAATTATGAGAATATTTTTCCTGAAATATAAATATTTTTATTTTTTTAGAATTTTATTAAATGCACACAATTGTTTACAAAAATGTGAGAGTTAAAATATATAATTATCAATAAAAACCAGCATAATAAATGTTTAAAAAACCTGGCGGAATTAATGAAGTGACCAGTAATTTAATTGGCGATAATTGGAAAGTGGGAGTAATTCTGATTGTTCCTGGGTAAATTGGGGGACATTACACGCTAGTTTAGGGAAATCCCTGACGGCACACAAAACGGTGCACGGAAGCAAAACACAATCTTGATGCTAAGGCAATACCCATCGCCCTATTGTTATGGTATAAGTCCATTCCGAATGAATATTCTCATCCAAGTCTAAGATATAGCAATTACCGACTTAAGAACTGTTTTTCGGTAATCAACCTTACCATATTGACAATAGGTTCGAAATAGCGGATACTTTACGTCATTAACATACTAGGACTATGCTATTAAGTGAGTTTTCACTACCCCGTTTTCAAATTATTTTTGTGTTTTACATGGGATGAATTGCATGTTAAATATGTACAAACTTGCACACGAATTATCTGAGTGATACTAACACGTGGAAAATCCCCACAACACGATTGATCAACTATACACAAGTGGATATGTGAATAAACTATTGGTTTGACAAACCTAATTGAACTGGCATGAATGCCATTGGTTCTACTACAATTGCACATGTCCATGCTTTCTGTGAGCACGCTATGTGGTGTTAGACATGGCTACTTAGGATGGAAAAATGCTGAGGTGTCGGATGTGGGACAAGGCACTTGTGAACAGTCAAGGTTTCACTTCTAAGCTTAATATAATTACATCAAATGTGTATAATCATTATGTTCAAACATAATTGTTAAACAAACAAAAATAGTAAAACTCACCAACTACTTGTAGTTGACTTTTTGAAACTTTAGCATGCTTTTTAGGAAAGGCAAAGATGGAATAAAGGATATGTGTGCGTGATGATACCAGTTTTGACCCTCAGATATTACTATGATTAGAGGCATAGTTAGTAAAGATAGACTATTTTTGTTGGTTGTACATGTACTTTATACATTAGTGTGTAACCGAACGATGTAATTGATGCTTGATAATATTTAATACAATGTTTTTATGATAAATGTGTTTGTATCATGTGTCTTTTGCCCCCCCCCCCCCCCCGCATGCGCTTCCACTACGAGTCGGGGTGTTACAAGTATGTTAAAACACTTTGAAAAAAAATTGGCATGATTGATTGCAAACCATGTAGCACCCCTAGATGCACAAGCAACCCATTCAGTTATGGTGAAAAAGATGAATTGGTAGATCAGACACTCTATAGGTGTATGATTGGATCTTTGATGTACTTAACAACATTAAGGTCGAACATCATGCTTGCAACCTGTTTATGTGCCAGATACCTACTAGAACCTAGGAAGTTTCACTTAATAGTTGTGAAAAGGATCCTCAGATACCTCAAAGGTGCACCCACACTTGGTATTTGGTATTCTGCTAATGGTAATATTGAGCTTCCAGGTTATCCTGATAGTGATATTGTTGGTTGTCATATCACAAGGAAGTCCACCTCAGGAGGATGCCAGTTTCTTGGAAATGCAATGGTTTCTTGGTAGAATAAAAAGCAAACAATAGTCTCAAACTCTACAATAAAGGGATAATATATTACTGTTGCAAGTTGTACTACTCAATTGTTGTGGCCTTAAAACCAATTGCTTGACTTTGGAATCACTGTCTTAAAAACATCATTAAACTTGGAGAGTGAAGCAACTGAAAACATCATCAAAAATTATGTATCTCATTCCAAAACAAAGAATCTTGACACCCGTCATCACTTTGTAAGAGATTGTTATGAAAAAGGATTAATATCACTTCACCATGTTCCCACTGCAGATCAGCTAGCAACTGTATCCACAAAACCTTGGTTACTTCTACTTTTGAAAACCTGATCTCTAGAATTGGGATGATAAACAGGATTGAAATAAAAGTTTCTCAAAACCTCAAATAAAACCTTAAACTTGTTTTGAAAATCCCAAAATTTCTTTCCAAACTTATTAAAAGTTTACTCAAAGATCACCAAAAATAATACTCTGTTCAAAGGAGTGAAATATCTTTTTCAATGGTTCAAAACTTGTTTGACCTTTGTCAACCACTATTTACAACATTGAACCAATTATCCACTGTATGACTAAAAAGGACAAAATTTACCACTAGTTTATACTCTAACCAACTGTTTTGAAACAGACCTTTGTATCAAATAGAGGTTTGCCTTACACAAACAGAGGTATGCCATGCCACTCAAAACGTAACCGTCAGCTACGTCATCGCCACTATTACATCAACCCTATATAAACCCAATTTACAGAGGTTTTGACTTCACCGTTATAAAATTCACTAAGAGAAAAACTTCGAAATTGCAAACCAATCACCGCTTTCAATATAACGGATCATCTACTCAAAAGATCTTCCTGAAAATTTCTTTCACATTCTTCATCCATTGAACTAAATCTAAAATCACCTCAAACTACCTCTTGTGTCTTGTCAAATATGACAAGAATACAGATTCCACTCCATCATTGACATTCTCACATCATCCAAATACCATACTATCCTCCCTTTTGATGCACTAATTCATCTAGACATTCTTGGTGAGTTTTGGGCAAAGTTAGACTTCCTACTTCGAGACGAAAAGCCCTTTATCATCACCTAAAAGGTTAAAGACGTTGATGTCCAGATCCCACCAGAGCTAATTTCCACAATTTTGCCATAAATGACAAGATAGGTATAGAGACATTCTTTAAAACTGAGCTACAAAATGAATTCACAGAAAAAGGGTATGATGCTCAAATGGTTGGAGCCACAATTTTTAAACCAAATTTCCATGAGCAATGAAATTTTTTTTCATACCCTACATGTATGCTTATCTGCTAAAACCAATCATACAGTGAAATTCCATTAAAAACACAGTACTTGGGACACCTTGCTTTTAGACATGGTTGCAAATGTAAAAGCAAAAAGGGAGGTAAAGCTAAAGCTTTCCTCATGTACCCTAGACTTTTAAGCTATATTTTACAAAGGGTCTTGGCACAAAACATTTTTGCACATGGTGAACCACTGAAATAAAAAGTCTTTCAAATGAGACATTCACACGCATGATGACTAAAGGTCAAGAAAGTGCGGATGAACAAATTTTTTTTGAAAACAAAGCAACAGATGTTATAACATCTATAACATCTGTTGCTGAGCCCACTGCTCCCAGTTACCACAATTGTTAATGCACTTTTGTGGTGATAAGTACAGGCTCTGTCAATTAAGGGTCTTTTATGTAATTTGTAATGTTTAAATGTTTGTCTGAATTTGTATGTTTTGGTTGAAGTCCATGTGTCCAACTTTATCAAGGACACATGAGTCCGAATTAGCTTATGATTGGATACAGTTTGTTTGTGTAACCGGACAAGGGTTTGTCCCTTTTATCCAAACTTATAGATAAAGACAAGGATCCTAAAGCCTCTATGCAAAGGGAGCAGCCAAGGAGCTCACAAGCTTTTGAAGCTGCAACCACTGCTCAGGCTTAGGGGAGTCTGGTATGGGAGCTGGAACTGGGATAGACAAGGGTCCTACTGATGCTGATTCTAGGTCACATTCTGTTCTGATAATGATTTTGCTACTGATTTGGTTTTAGATGATGGCGATGTTGTGGAAGGAATAGTGGAAGATTGGAAGTCAGATGATGAGCTTGCTGATATGTTTGACTTTGTCGAAACAGGTAAGGGCAAGAGTATTGAATACGAGTTTGTGAATGTGAATATGGATGATCTTAGAAACTATGTTTTTGGAGATGTTCTTCCTGACGAAATTTTGAATCCTATACGAGTTCCCGAAGAGGACTGTGTAGCGCCTCATAAATGGTTTAAAGCTCTTCCTGATCTAACTCAAAAGAAGAAGTATATTAACACCAAAGTGGAATACTTGGGTCAGATAAGGAGTTGGGATTTTGATGAACATATGGACGGGTTCAATATTTATGGCCGAGAGCTAAGTATTTACAAACTTTACCTGCTCGCGATCTCCATATATTGCACAGTTGGATCTCAACAATGATACCAACGTGGGTAGCATTAGAGGTTTAATTCCTCACCTGGTAGTGGAAAGCCGCGTAAGTAAATGGAAGACATTCAAACTTGCAGCTGGACGAGCTGTTAAGTCCAAAGATAAGTTCACTAGTAAGAAGGTTTTGAAGATGGTGTATCCTCCAGCCAGATGCCTATTTAAAATTCCCATGCACAAGTTTGATCTAGATAAGAATCTGGATATTGGGTATTGGTATGTTGATGGGAAGACTTGTGAAGTAGTCATAACTGAAAAGAAAGTGACCGAGGAGATTATTCAGATTTTTATCCAATCTTGCTAGTAAACCTGATGATGGAACATCTGAAGAATCTGCGTCGACTGCCTCTGCGTTACCTTGTAGAAGATCGTCCGTTAGCAAATCAACACATTAAAGTAGTGTACTTCTGCGTGAAAAACCATGTGTGGGCATGAAGTGAGTTCTCGAAGCATGAATGAAGATTACAAGTTCAACATCAAAGATCCTGTACTGATCAAGGGGAGTTTATTAATGCACTTTGGGTGATAAGTGCAGGCTCTCATCAATTAAGGGTCATTTATGTAATTTGTAATGTTTGAATGTTTGTCAAAATTTGTATGTTTTGGTTGAAGTCCATGTGTACGAGTTTATCAAGGACACATGAGTTCGAATTAGCTTATGATTGGATGTCCGTGTTTACAGTTTGTTTGTGTAATCCGGACAAGGGTTTGTCCCTTTATTCGAAGTTATAGTTGATAGGTGAGTCCATATTTGTGCATTAGTAGCATAATCCTAGTTTGTAGTTTTGTTGGGCCTTGGGTCTTATGTTTTCTAGACATATGTGTCCGAATATAATTTGTATATAAACCTTTAGTGGTAATGACAAGATGGCAGTTCTTTTGTGGAAAGTTTATGCAGCAAGAAAACCCTAACATTAATGTGTGCTTCCTCGGGCGGCTACTCTGTGAGTGTGATGTCATTCATCATCTCCATCTAAGAATACTTTGTGTATTCTTAGATTTCTGTCATTCTTCTTGTTCTTGATACAATATCCTAGAGTGGTGATTGCTGGTAGATTCCGCACACCTCGTGATTGCATTCTTGAATGGTATCCTAGGATTAGGTGACTTTACAACAATGCACAACCCAACATTGTGGAACTCACACAAGATATTTCCACCCAAAAAACAAAATCTAAATGAACAAAAAACAAGGTATATCTTGAGGCTGAGATGCAAGAGATCCCTGCTGTAACACAAATACAGCTTGAAACATCTGTTGTTACTTCCTCACAACATATGTAAACATCTCTACCCATCCAAACTCCTTACATATCCTCACAAAGGATTATGTTGTAAGCATAGGGAACCAAATTAGAAGATAAATTATTCAATTGAACATTATTCTCAAGCCCCTCTCCCAAGGCTTCTCATCTTTTTACTCCTTCACCCACAACATCCACCATAATATATCCCACATTACAATCATTGCTTGATGCAATTGACGAAACAGACTTGTCTACACCTAGTTCCTCTCAACAACATACCACTTAGAGTATGCTACAACAAGTGACTTGGGCAAGCTTAGAAGTCATTGCTAGCCCAAAAGTAGAAGAGAGTACGCCTCTTGTGTCCAAAGAGAGACTTGAATGTTTTCAAGTGAGGCAACCACTACAATTGTTGAGAAAGATGGAAAGTGGTTACATAACTAAGACTTCCTTGAAGGCAACAACTGTTGAGTCTACAATATTACACTCTCTATTAGTTAAAAGTCCTCAATACCAAGAACAAGGGGAACTTGGTTCAAAACTAAGTACAACCACCTCTGGTGGGAATTTCGATGATCTTATTCATTTAGGTGATGAATTAAAATATCAAGATTTGATGGACAGAGTAACCAAATTGAATCTTAAATTCAATCAAAGGAATAATGGCCACTCTGGTGCAAAACTCTAGACCTCCACCAACTAATAAAAAAATTCAAAGAAGATATGGTTCCATGCCCAATCTATCTCCAACTTAAAAAATTAGTCTGTAGATGCCACTCATAATATGCATATGGAAATGATTAGTATTATGATTCAAGCAATGTACAATGATACTCAAGTAGAGATCAAAGCAATTAAATGTCATCTCCTCCAAACGCCAGGCAGTACTCCTAAACCTAGGTATCTAACACATGATGCCAAAACGGGGGAGAGTGATAGCATGAGAAAGCTTCCTCTACAGGAAAGAAGAGCTCAAAAGAAACATGATACACCTGCAGCCAAAAAGGCTAAACCATAACTTGAAACTTCCTATTCTAGAATCCAAACCACTAATCCTTCAAACCAAACATCAATTGGCATTTAAAAAATGACAACAGATGTGATATCCACAACAATACTTACCACACCATCAGAAATTGTCATCCTATTCCACAAACCAAAAAAAGAAAAGCAATAACCTCACCCATCAAAGTTACTGTTGAAATTGAACCCTACAAAAGAACAGATGATAGAAAGCCAAAATATACTACAATCTCCGATCCTAATAATAATAAAACATTTGCTAGAGTCAAGCTCTACTAAAGACAAAATGTTAAAGGTCTGCTAAGGCAAAGCTTTGTTGAAGACTAAAGCTAAAGGTCTTCAAAGGCAAAGCTCTATTGAAGACTAAAGCTAAAGGTCTGCCAAGGCAAAGCTCTGTTGAAGACTAATGCTAAAGGTCTGCCAAGCAAAGCTCTGTTGAAGACTAAAGCTAAAGCGTCTACCTAGGCAAAACTCTGCTAAAGGCCAACAGTGGTTGTCTCATCAGTGTTTTCTATCAATATTTGTAATGTTTAATTATAGCAGTGGTTAGCTTAGCACATATTGTTAGTTTGTTAATATTTTTAAATGTCGCTTTCCTGCTGCATCATCATAAGATGCTCAGTGGTTAGAATTTTAGTATAAATAGAACAGTGCCTGTACTTTTTTATTTCATCACTTTTCATCACTTATCAATCTAATATTCTTCTAACATTCTGTATGAACAAATCACTTATCTTAGGCTGAGCGGGAGATTGTGATTTATATGCAAGTGATTACATTCACGAAAGCATGATAATGGAAACAATCTCTCAACTGCTATGAATTAAAGTTCATCATTCCGCTGTAAGTTCATCTGATTTATTGTCTTTCACCGTTCATTTTTAGAACTTTCATAACAGTTTCAAACTCAGATCCTAACAATTGGTATCAGAGCTTGGTCACACGAATTTGATTTAACAATTAATTTTATTTGAATAGACAACTCTCATGCTAATTTGGTTTGTTTATTTTTATTGAAAACACAAGTTTAATTACATTTTTGAAGTTTTTAGACAAATGTGTTTGTAAACAACAATCAGAATGTCACACACTTCACAAGATCCTCATAACATCGGCAATATGTTTAAACCACCGATCCTTGTCAGATCTGAGTATAATATATGGCAAAGACGGATGGGTCATGTCCTTGCTCAGCAAAACACCGGTTGCTGGAAGTCAGGCGTCTTTGGACGTCATGTTCCAATGATACCAAGTATAGAGGACCCTAAAGTCCAAGTACCAAAGAATTTGAAAATTTTTCCGAGCACAATTTCCAAAAAGTCGAGCTAGATGCAAAGGCATGTAGCATCGTGGCTTCTGCATTGCCAGACGATATCTGTGCTGGGCTGTTGCATTGCAACAGTGCAAAGGAATTATGGGATGCTTTAAAAGAGAAATTTGGTGGGACTGAGGAAGTGATCGAAAATAATAGAGAAGTTTTAAATCAACAATACAAAACATTTTGTCATGTTAAAAGAGAGTCATTAACCCAAAAGTTTGAAAGGTTTAACTATCTCATCATGAGCTTAAAATAGTTATGTTACGTTTGCAAATTCGACTTTAAATAGACGTTTTCTTTGATCATTACTAGACAAGTGGGACACTATAGGTTTTATAACTCGAAATTCAGTTGGGTTTAAAGAAATGAGTCTAACACAGCTTCATGGTAGGCTCCTCACTTATGGGATAGAGCTGAACTAGAAAAGGATGCTACAAGAATCTGGCAAAGGTGGCTGATGACAATGCATTTGGTAGTACAACACTTTTTGGCCAAGAAAAAGTCACTGGCAGTTGTAAGGATTAGAGTTATGATCATCTCATTGATATAACTTCTGGTGGTAATTTCAACTCTAACCCTTACACACCTAATTATGTATTTGCTGCTAATGGGGAAAACCAAACTTCAGACAACTTATTTTTGTGTTGAATGACCTTTAACATTTTGACCCTTCAGTTTTGGAAGAGATGGATATTTTGCACCAGTTGGCTCTATTAAGTGTTAGGGCTAACAAGTATTACAGGAGAACTGGTAGAAAGTTTCTAGGGTTGTATGGGGGCTTAAAGTTGGGCTGGATAAGTCAAAGATTAAATGTTTCAAGTGTAACAGGCTAGGTCATTTTGCTAGAGAATGTAGGTCTCAAACATCTGGACCAATTATCACACATCCTAGCCCTAGACCTAAAACACTCAAAACACTGTCCATTATTCCCAATATACCTGCTCCTCATATGCAAAACATTGCTCATTTTGCACACCCTGCTACCACTGTTCCTATGCAATTGTTCAAACAAATGTTCCTCAAATTCAATTTGTTCAAGCACCAGCTCCTCAGGTTCAAATGCAACCTGCACAACAAGTTACTCAAACCACTGCTCAGGCAGAGGTTAATCAATAGAGCTTCTTTACTCAGGGATTTGTTGATTGGAGTAGCTTGCCTGAGGACCTGATTGATGAAAACTTTGATCGAATTGCTCACACTGAAAAGAAACAAAGTGAATTTTGATTTATGGCATTAGAGTCTATAGTTGAGGGCGTTGAATTTAAGGAAGTGGAGCCTAAGTTTGTTGTGTCTGATGTTCATGATGAAACATTGTTACACAAGAACGTGCTGATGAAGATGTGAAACCTCTGTCTGACCCATGGGATGCTAGTGTTTGTGAAGGTGAATGTGACTGTGCCATGATGGCTGCTACAAAGGTATATCCTCAGGTGTTAAAAGATCTATGTTCAGATAATGCATCATAGCTTTTGCTAACATAAAAGAGGTGAATGAAAACCTTAGGAACAAGATTTTAGATGATGAATTGTAGTTTGAAAAGCTTTCAAAAGAGGTAAAAACTAAATTGTTTGACAAAAAAATCTGAAATCAGCAGCTTAAAACATGAAGTTAGCATAACCAAGGACCAACTCCAAACTATTATAGAAAAATATCAAGTTTGCAAAAAGGAGTTGGAATCCACCAAATCAGTTGTGAAAAATGGGTGGAATCCTGTAAAGGTTATGAGATTTTGTTAGAAAACCAGGTCAAGAGTAACATAAAATTTGGCATTGGTTTCAAAGAAATTGACCAAATTTCTGAAAATGTTACTAGAAATGATTCTGGTGTGGTTGAAATTGTTCCAACAAACTTGGCTAATCAAGAAATTAAAGTCACTGCTAAAACTGGAAATAAAATTGTTTTAGAAAGACATGAGGGATCCTCAACTTTTGAGGAGATTGATAAATATCAATTTAAACCCACATGGTCTGATGAAGGTGACATTCTTGAAAATTTCAAGCCAATCGATTTTTCAACCATTGAAGGTGTCAAAGCACTGAAGGCAAGAATCATTCCCACAACAGATTACCAGCAGATGTTGTACAAAAAGTTAAAACAGGGAAAAAGAAAGAAAAGATCAAAAACTTGTTTTGTGATTTTTGTGAAAAGAAGAACCATGTTACCAAAAACTGTTTTCTTCTAAAAACTTATGACACTGACAAACAAGTTGATAATTGATTCTCCAAACTGCACAAATTGCAATAAAACAAATCATAAACTCAAGAGTGTGTTTATGTCATAAACTTTGATGTGAAAAAGAATCAATATAAATCCAAAACATTGGAGAGTTAAACGACTAGTACTTCAAAAGGAAAGTCTAAACAGACCTTTGTGCCTGTTGAAACACCTGTTACTAAAGCACTACATAAAACCTCTGCTCCCAGAGAGGTGCAAGTAACAGATGCACCACCTGCCAACCAGTACTCAAGAGGATATGCCAACCAATTTACCAAAAGGTACCTCTTAATTATGAGGGTTACAAAAGGCTCTCAAAACCAAGAGTAAATAGGCATCCTCATGGATACTATCTGGTAGGAGATGGGTCTTTCGGATGTTACAAAGATCTGTTCAAACCACTAACTATTCTTCTAAATTTGAGACTGACATGTTTTTGACCCCTTCCAAAGCCATTTTGGCTTTGGAAACCCACCTAAACTAATTAATTACCACTGTGTAGAGAGCTTCTGCTTGCCTTGATAGTTTATGGTACGTAGTTAGTGGAGGCTCCAGGCACATGACAAGATGTAGAGCCCTTCTCAAAGATTTCATGGCTCATGGAGAGGGTGATATATCCTTTGGTAATAATCCAAAAGGGAAGGTGCTTGGGTCAGGAACTTTCAGGTTGGGAAACTCAAATTTGAAAATGTCAATTGTGACATTTATGCCTTTACAATCATCGTACAATTACAAACAATTTCGTATAAATGAAACCCTACGTTTTATTTCCAAAATTTGTATATTTATCTAAGACATTTCACAATTTCAATTTCTTGCACGATTTCGGACCCTCAAAAATTTTTGTGGAAGTAATTCGTTAACTGACACTCAAACGCAATCATTTTAACGCAACATACACTTCGAAACAAATAAATAAGCTACACATACCCTAAGTAGCCTTTACATAACTTAGATTTAAGTTTTGAAGGGTTAGATATGACAAAAACACGCTTATATAAGTCGAGGGACAATTTTCGTCAAACTGCGAAAGTCTGTTTGTCTGTATTCAAGATGCGAACCATGTGTATCAATCCAAATATTTTTGTATTCAATAAAATCTTGTATTTTATTGATGAGAATGCAAAAATGTCAATCGTTGTACAATTTCGATCATTTTCGTGCTCGTCTAAAGCGTTTTATGCATTTTTGCGAAACGCGTAACTGTACAACCGAATGAACCGACATCCAGGACATTTTCGAGCATAATCCAAGTTACACATGTCTTAACACCTTTTATATAACATAAATATTAGGTTAAAGGGGTAAAAAATGGCAAACAAGTGAAAATACAAGTCCAATGGCCAAAAATGTCAAAAAAATAATAAAGACTTTTGCTTCTTCACCAAGTTTGCCACTTATCTCCAATTTTTGACACCTAGCACTCCTTTTGTCAAACTTAATTTGGTGTTGACACATGTTAGGACACTTTTCATCACCTCCTTGATCCTAAAATACTATAAATACCTTATGATTCTTCCATTTTTGTCACACCACTTCAAAACACTTCAAAGCAAAGTGTGAAGTTCTTCTTTCTATTCTTCTTTGAGCTTGTTTCCAGCCTTTGGAAGCCTCCTATCTTGAGTTTCGAAAGTGTTCTTCAACACAAGTAAGTACTCTTCCTAGTTCTTTCATTATTTTAGATATTTTGAGCTAAAACTCGAACAGTTTGGCTTCCTGATTGACTTTGGTTCTGAGTATATTGGTCAAGTCAAAGTTCAATTGAACTTTGCAACGTGATTGTAATCATGAAGGTTATAATCCTTAACAATTTCACCTTCTGATTACCACGTTTACTAGTCGAAGTGACGAGTCAAAGTTTCGGTAAAAAATGCGCATGATGTGCATTTTACGACAAAACTATTTTCGGGTATCAAAACTCAAAGTTTTGATACCAAATCAGTTTTATAAACTTAGTTAGACATATTTTGACATGTCTAACTCGTCACTTCTAGTTTAGTTCTTATTTACGATCGTAAGTCCAGCGGTTTGACCACCGCTTTGACTTTCGAATCCGACCCATTTTGTCGATCTTAGGAACCGACCAAAACATATTTGTGACCATAGTTGTATAGGGAATAACCTACTAAGGTTATACCTTATGGTCACATCTTTTGGTTAGTGTTATGATAAGTTACTTCTATGTTCTTAAAAAAATGATGACCAAAATGCCCTTTTGCGCATAAATCCATTTTAAACATATGTAACCAAATTTTTGACAAATAAACTGATGTTATAACATTTTCAAACATGTTTGGGCATTTAATACTTATCATAGGACATGTTTAACCATCCGATCACGCGTTTATGCTAGCATAAACTACCTAAACGAGTCATAATGGGTCAAAAGCACTTAGGATCTTTTCCAAATCAGAATGTTAAGTTTGTTAAACCATATCACATGAGTTCAAACACTCATTTGGTTTTTAAGACTTCATTCTATCGGATCTCCCATTTGTAGTCCCGACACGCTAACATATATATCTAACACATTAGGACACTTTGATCTTTGTTTATTCCGTTGATCAAAAACACTTTTGCAATCCCAAGTTAGTACATAGTTCCCCTCTTTCACATTTTGCAAATGTTTTGGGGTGACTCATATGTGCTAAATCATTTTCAAGTTTTCAAAAAACAATGTATATGGTTTATATATAAAACAATACGATTTCAATAATGTGAACCTTGTTAATGTTTTATCCATAACACGATTGACATTCATTAGCTTTGGCTGAGCCGACCAGTAGTATGTTATGGTACCATTAAATACCCTTTGGTGGTATAGTCAACACATGATTGAATGTGTTCATTGAAGAACGATTAAAAGTTTTCACAATTAAAAACACGGACGATTTGTTTATGACATGGACAATTGGTTTATGACACGGACGATTGATTTATGACACAGACGAATGGTTTATAACACGAACAAATGGTTTATAACATGGACAAATGGTTTTGAACAATGTCGTGCAATGATTTTCACTTAAAGATATAAACCATACGAAGTTTTCTTTTGAATCAATCTATTACAAGGTTTTTACAAAAGAAACGTTTTTTGTCAAACTTCATGGCTATAAGGTTTTCACAACTCTAACCAACTCATGCTAAAGGTTTTCACAACTCTAACCAACTTGTTTTAGTTGGTTAATTGTATTGCAATATCAAATACTTTTGATACGAGGTTTCCACTTAACGATTCTTGTAGTCGGACGAGGTGTTACAATATGTAAACAAAGCCACGAATTTGACACACTCAGAAAACCTATGTACTCGCCGGAGTTTTATGTTGACTCTCTTTTCACATATGTTTCAGGAGTCAATGCTTGATAATATGATGCATGCTTCACGTAGGAATGGACGCGGGCCTTAGTGACTTAAAACGTGAAAGACAATTTATTTATGTGTTGTTTCTGTTTATCCCAAGATAATGTAAACATTTAACTTAATAAATAAAATTTTAAATTCCATGAGTTGTGAAATAATCGTTTTGTGACATGACTCCCTGACGTTTCCGCCGGTTTGTTGTTTTACGCGGTCGAGGTGTTACAGAAAGATTGGTATCAGAGCTTATGGTTATAGGGAATTAGGTTATTAGTAATGATTTGACCTAGACTATAACGTTCCTAGGACCCTAACATGAGTTATCTTGTGTTTAGATTCTTAAAACAATACCATCACCTATCCTTAGGTGACTAGAAAAACAAATACACAAGTTACAAACTCATTTTGAAAATCAATCATCTATCCTTAGATGATTTGTTTTGGCTTAAAACGTTGTAAGTTTTCAAAACCCGTCAAAGTTTGGGTTTTATTAATGTGAACACGTACAATCTGGAAGGGTGAATGCCTGTACCGTGAGTTTTCTGTCTAAGGCAAGAGTGTTCGTACAAATCCGCATTATTGGACCAGTCACTCTTACCTGGGAACTCATGGGGTGAGTGTCCACTTATTGGCTAAAGCATGTCTTCGTGATACATTATAAAGACCCATTTACTTTGATTAGTCACCGTGTGTCGTTTGTTTGTTTTTAAGTAACCAACGAATGACCACCATCCTTATATTTAGTCGATATTTTAACATCTCTCTTGATTATCCAATGTCAAACTCCCATATTTTCCCTCATGTTTTCTTCTAGAATGCCTCCTCGACGTAATACAACTCAAGATGCTGAAATGGCAGCTATGATCGCTCAGCAAATTGCCGCTGTACTCCCGAACCTGGTGACCTAGATAAACCAAGCAAATAATAACAACAACAATGCACCCGCACCGTGCAACTACAAACAATTTAACTCGGCTAAACCACTCAAGTTTACTGGGTCGAAGGAGCTACAGGACTTCTGCAGTGGTTTGAGAGTCTCGAAAGCACAATTCGTCATGTTCAATGCCCGAATGAGTGAAAAGTCGTGTTTGCATCAAGTGTATTCTAGAAAAGATCACTTACATGGTGGAATTGTGTGATGAGAATAGGGGTTCCGATGTGACAATGGCACAAATGTGAGAAGAGTTTCGAGCTCTAAGGATGAGGGAATTCTACCCACGTCATGAACGACAGGCACTGGAAGATGAATTCCACAATTTTAAACAAGATAGTGGAGAGCATCATGCCTATACTGACAGTTACAAAGAATTGAGCTTGTTGTGTCCCGCCATGGTCACCCCGTTGGATAAAGCAATCGAGAGGTACATTGATGGCCTGCCTGACCCTGTTCAAGACATTGTTACTGGTGGTAACCTTACCACTGTTCGACAGGCTATCGAATTAGCTGCTATCCTGACTGAGTCTCAGGTCAAGAAGGGAAAACTGTTTCGCAAGGGTGACAAGAAACAGGCAGCTAAGACCACTCAAGAGAAAACAAAGGAGAACAAAGCTGAGTCTTCCAAGAAGTTGAGGAAGCGTAAGGATTCACAGAACTTTGCAGTTGTTGAATAATCAAACCAGAATACTCAAAACCAGCTAGCACAACCTCCTGCAGGAAACCCTATGCTGGTACTGCACCGTTGAGCAATCGGTGCAATGGTCACCATCAAGCTCACCTACAGTGTCGCCAATGCACCTTGTGTGGAAGATTCGGTCACATAGCTAATGTTAGTCGTTCGGCCCCAAAACAAGCTGTTAAGAACCCTGTTCAACCCCAAGCCAACCCTGCTAGACCTCCGTTCCCATCTGGTTCTTGCTACAACTGTGGCGAGATGGGTCACATTAGAAACAACTGCCCAAAATTGGTGAATGCGAATACAAATCTAGCCTGTGGATGCCATTCAACATCAATGCCAATGAGGCTTGTGCTGATAACGAAGTCATTAACGGTACGTTCCTTGTTAACAATCATCCAGCTTCTATTCTTTTCGATTCGGGTGCCGATAGAAGCTTTGTATCACTAGCCTTTGAACCTTTACTTTCGATGCCTAGAACTAAACTAGGAAAACCCTTAACGATTGAAATAGCTAGTAGTGAACCCCTTGTGCTCGGCTATGTCATTCGTAGTTGCCAATTGAACCTAGATAACCACCTTTTTCCCATTGACTTCACAGCAATGCAACTCGGGAGTTTTGACATCACCATAGCAATGGATTGGTTAACCAAACACCATGCTGAGGTGATTTGTTTTGACAAGGTTGTTCGTATACCTCTTTCATCTTGCAAAACCTTAGAAGTTCACAAAGAGAAACCCTCTAGCAGCCTAAAACTCATGACCTGTACCCAGGCCCAAAAATACCTACGAAAGAATTATGTAGCCTTCTTGGCACATACGTAAAGGAAAAAGGCAAGGGCAAAACTGTTCAGTACATCCCCGTTGTTCGGGAATATCCTGAGCTGCTTCTTGAAGAGCTACCTAGTTTACCACCAATTCGACAAGTTAAGTTTCGTATTGACCTTGTACCTGGTGCCAACCCAATTGCCAAATCTCCTTACCGTCTTGAACCGTCTGAAATGCAAGAGTTGTCAAAGCAACTCCAAGAATTTTCAGACAAGGGATTCATTCATCCGAGCTTTTCAACTTGGGCGCTCTGGTCCTATTCATGAAAAAGAAGGATGGATCCTTCCGTATGTGTATCGATTATCGTGAGCTCAACAAACCCACAATAAAAAATCGATATCTCCTACCTTGCATTGATGATCTCTTTGATCAGCTACAAGTGCAACCTGCTTTTCAAGGATTGATCTTGTTATGGGTATCATCAACTTCGTGTACTGGAAGAAGATATTCTCAAGACTGTTTTTTTGCACTCGATACAGCCATTACGAGTTCGTTGTCATGCCTTTTGGTTTGATGATTGCTTCTGCCATCTTCATGTACTTAATGAATAGGGTTTGTAAACCTTATTTAGACAAGTTCATAATTATTTTCATCGATGATATCCACATTTATTCTAAGTCTTGAGCCGATCACGAACAACATCTCCGTCTAACGATAGAACTCCTGAAGAAAGAACAACTTTACGCCAAATTCTCCAAGTGTGAATTTTGGCTAAAAGAGGTTCAATTTTTGGGACACATTGTTAACGAACAAGGTATACAGTAGATCCTGCCAAAATCAGTGTGATTAGGGATTGGAATACACATACTACTCCTACCAAGTTCGTTCATTTCTTGGCCTTACTGGATACTATCGACGATTCATCGCGAACTTTTCAACGATCACGGTTCCCCTCACCACTTTGACTCAAAATACTAAACCTTTCGAGTGGGGACCCAAACAAGAGGAATCCTTTCAAACACTGAAACAAAAACTCTATGATGCTCCTGCTTTATCTTTACCGACAGGTAATGATGATTTCGTTGTCTATTGTGATGCATCAAACCTAGGCCTTGATTGTGTTCTCATGCAAAGAAACAAAGTCATAGCCTATGCGTCAAGACAATTGAAAATCCATGAGAAGAACTACACAACTCATGATCTTGAGTTAGAGCTGTAGTTTTGCTCTCAAAATTTGGAGACACTACCTTTATGGTACGAAATGTGTGGTTTTCACTGACTACAAAAGTCTTCAACACATTCAATCAAAAGGAGCTAAACATGAGACGACGACACTAGGTCGAACTTCTGAACGACTACGACTGCGAGATTCTCTACCATCCTGGTAAGCTGAATGTTGTGGCTGATGCGCTTAGTCATAAGGAACATGTCAAACTTTGTTGTGTTCGAGTTCAATCTGATATCCAGACACGTATCCTTCAAGCACAACATACATGTGTGACCCAAAGCTTGTTGAAAAATGAGCTGCCAAAAAATCTCAAACTTAAACTCGAAACAAAAGACAACGGATTACTCAACTACAAGAACTGTTTGTGGATTCTTAGTCAAGACAATCTCCGCATCTTATTAATGGATGAAGCTCATAAGTCTCGTTTTTCAATCCATCCAGGTGCAGACAAAATGTATAAGGATCTCCTTACCTAGTATTGGTGGTCGGGTATGAAGAAGGACATTGCCTTGTATGTGTCTAAATGCCTAACTTGTCTTAAGGCAGAACATCAGCGCCCATCTAGTTTACGGAGTAACCAGAAATACCAGTATGGAAGTGGGAGAACATCGCGATTGGATCTCATCACTAAACTACCACACACCTAGAGGTCATGATGCCATTTGGGTAATCATCGATCGTCTAACAAAGTCATCACACTTTTTGGCAATTCGTGAGGATCTATCTGTTGACAAACTCGCCAAGATCTATGTTGATGAGATTATATTTCTTCATGGTGTTCGTTTGGACATCATATCCGATCGAGATGCTCGATTCTCATATCCCTTTTGGAAGACCATGCAATCTGCCATGGGAACCCAACTCAATCTGAGCACTGCTTATCATCCTCAAACGGATGGGCAATCTGAAAGGACAATTCAAACACTAGAGGATATGCTTAGACCCTGTGTGATCAACTTTGGTGATAGTTGGGATTCGCATCTACCATTGGTCGAATTCTCCTACAACAATAGTTATCTCGCAAACATCAATATGATGCCTTTTGAAGCTCTATACGGATGAAAATGTCGTTCACCTGTCTGCTGGAATGAGGTCGGTGAAGCTCAGCTCACTGGACCTAAACTCATTTACAACACAACAGACAAAGTCAAGAAAATTCGTGATATCCTTCTGACAGCTAGAAGCCGTCAAAAGAGTTATGTGGACAAACGACGTAGGCCCTTGGAATTCCAAGTTGGTGATCACATCCTTGTCAAGGTATCCCCTTGGAAAGGTTTGATTAGATTTGGAAAGAAAGGAAAACTTGCACCATGATATATTGGACCATTCAAGATTGTTGAGAGAATCGGAAAGGTGGCCTACTGACTTGAGCCACCTCTTGAACTTGGGAATATTCACCCAACATTACATGTGTCCAATTTGAAAAAGTGTTTAGCCGATACAAACCTCCATATTCCCCTCGACAAAATTCACGTTGATGACACTTTGCACTTTGTCGAGAAATCTTGCAGATATTGGATGGTGAAGTCAAGAAACTCAAGTGTAGACGTATACAGATAGTTAAAGTTTACTGGGAATCCAAACGTAGCCCAAAATTTACTTGGGAATGAGAGGATCAGATGAAAGCGAAATATCCACATTTGTTTTCACAAAGTTTCCTCTAATTAAATTTCGGGACGAAATTTTCAAATATGGGGGAGACTGTGACATTTGTGCCTTTTCAATCATTGTACACTTATAAACAATTCCATATTCAATGAAACCCTGTGTTTTATTTCGAAATTAGTATAATTATCTAAGACATTTGAAGAATTTCAATTTCTTGCTTGATTTAGAACCCTCAAAAAATTTTGTGGATGTAATTCGTTAACTGACACTCAAACAGAATCAGTTTAATGTGATATACGCTCCAAACATGGACATAAGCTACACATACCCTAAATAGCCTTTACATAACTTACATATAAGTTTTGAAAGGTTAGATATGACAAAAACATGCTTATACAAGTCCAGGGACTATTTTCTTCAAACTTCGAAAGTCTGTTGGTCCGTATTAAATATACGAATCATGTGTATCAATCCAAATATTTTTGTATTCAATAAAATCTTGTATTTCTTTGATGAGAATGCAAGAATGTCAATCGTTGCACAATTTCGATCATTTTCGTGTTCGTTAAAGCGTTTTACGCATTTTTGCGAAACGCGTAACCGTACAACCAAACGAACCGACATTCACAACATTTTCAGGCATAATCCAAGTTACACATGTCTTAACACCTTTATATAACCTAAATATTAGGTTAAAGGGGTTAAAAATGGCAAACAAGTGAAAATACAATTCCAAGGGCCAAAAATGTCAAAAACAAAATAATAAATATTTTTGCTTCTTCACCAAGTTTGCCACCTATCTCCAATTTTTGACACCTAGCACTCATTTTGCCACACTTAATTTGGTGTTGACACATGTTAGGACAATAATCCACACTTGAGGACACTTGTCATCACCTCCTTAATCCTAAAATACTATAAATACCTCATGATTCTTCCATATTTTTCACACCACTTCAAAGCAAAGTGTGAAGTTCTTCTTTCTATCCTTCTTAGAGCTTGTTTCCAGCCTTTAGAAGCCTCCTAGCTTGAGTTCTGAAAGTGTTCTTCAACACGAGTAAGTACTCTTCTTAGTTCTTTCATTATTTTAGCTATTTTGAGCTAAAACTCAAAAAGTTTGGCTTCCTGATTGACTTTTGGTTCCGAGCATATTGGTTCAAGTCAAAGTTCAATTGAACTTTGCAACATGATCGTAATCATGAAGATTATAATCCCTAACGATTTCACCTTCTGATTACCACATTTACTAGTTGAAGTGACGAGTCAAAGTTTCGGTCAAAAATGCGCATGATGTGCATTTTATGACAAAACTATTTTGGGGTATCAAAACACCAAGTTTTGATACCAAATCAGTTTTATAAACTTAGTTAGATATATTTTGACATGTCTAACTCGTCACTTCTAGTTTAGTGTTTATTTAGGGTCATAAGTCCAACGGTCTTGACCACCGCTTTGACTTTTGAATCCGGCCCATTTTGTCGATCTTAGGAACCGACCAAACACATATTTGTGACCATAGTTGTATAGGGAATAACCTATTAAGGTTATACCTTATGGTCACATCGTTTAGTTAGTGTTATGATAAGTTACTTTTATGTTCTTAAAAAAATGATGACCAAAATGCCCTTTTGCGCATAAATCCATTTTAAACATATGTAACCAAATTTTTGACAAATAAATTGATGTTATAACATTTTCAAACATGTTTGGGCATTTAAGACTTATCATAGGACATGTTTAACGATCCGATCACGCGTTTATGCTAATGAACCGTTAAAGTAGCATAAACTACCTTAACGAGTCATAATGGGTCAAAAGCACTTAGGATCCTTTCCAAATCAGAATATTAAGTTTGTTAAACCATATCACATGAGTTCATACACTCGTTTAGTTTATAAGACTTCATTCTATCTGGTCTCTCGTTTGTAGTCTCGACACGCTGACATATTTATCTGACACATTAGGACACTTTGAGCTTTGTTTATTTCGTTGATCAAGAACACTTTTGCAATCCCAAGTGAGTACATAGTTCCCCTCTTTCACGTTTGCAAATGTTTTGGGGTGACTCATATGTGCTAAATCATTTTCAAGTTTTCAAAAAACAATGTCTATGGTTTATATATAAAACAATACGATTTCAATGATGTGAACAACTTGTTGCTGCGTTATCCATAACACGAATGACATTCATTAGCTTTGGCCGAGCTGACCAATACTATGTTATGGTACCACAGGACTGACAATCCCATTATCAGACTATTCACTGGATTTGGTGGGAGTTTGGGTAATGACAGAAATTGTTTCTAATTAACAAATCATTTGTTGATTTGTTAGTCTAGTTAAATAGACCCTTTGGTGGTCTATTAAAGATAACCTTTGGTGGTATAGTTAACACAGGTTTGAATGTGTTCAATGAAGAACGATCAAAACTTTTCACAATTAAAAACACGAACGATTTGTTTATGACATGGACAATTGGTTTATGACACGGACGATTGACTTATGACATGGACGAATGGTTTATAACACGAACAAATGGTTTATAACATGGACAAATGGTTTTGAACAATGTCACGCAATGATTTTCACTTAAAGATATAAACCTTACAAAGTTTTCTTTTGAGTCAATCTAATACAAGGTTTTTTCAAAAGAAACGTTTTTTGTCAAACTTCATGTCTATAAGGTTTTCACAACTCTAACCAACTTGTTTTAGTTGGTTAATTGTATTGCAATATCAAATACTTTTGATACGAGGTTTTCACTTAACGACTCTTGTAGTCGGACGAGGTGCTACGATATGTATACAAAGCCATGAATTTGACACACTCAGAAAACCTATGTACTAGCCGGCATTTTTATGTTGACTCTCCTTTCACATATGTTTCAGGAGTCAATGCTTGATAATATGATGCATGCTTCACGTAGGAATGGACGCGGGCCTTAGTGACTTAAAACATGAAAGACAATTTATTTATGTGTTGTTTCTGTTTATCCCAAGACAATGAAAACATTTAACTTATTAAAACAAAATTTTAAATTTCATGAGTTGTGAAACAATAGTTCTGTGACATGACTCCTCGACGTTTCCACCGCGGTTTGTTGTTTTATGCGATCAGGGTGTTACATCAATTTTATTGACAATCTGAAATTTAATCTTCTTAGTGTTTCAAAAATGAGTGACAAGGGCTATGGGTCATTCTTCACTAAGAAAACTTATCAGATTGTTGGGCCAGAGGTGGTTAAAAAGATGGATCAAATCATAGCTGAGAGCAAAGCACAACTTGTTGCTCATAGGAGTGGCAATGTGTATGTGGTTGATATGTTGAAGGATAATCTAATGACTAATGCCTGTCTGTTCTCAGCTGCCTCTAACCAAGAGACAAAACTATGGCACAGAAGACTTGGGCACACAAATCTGACATCTATCACAACACTATCTAAACAAGGCCTTATAAGAGGTCTACCACAAAAAACTTTTCACAAGAGATGAACATTGTGTTCCTGTTTAAAAGGCAAACAATAGAAAAGTTCATACAAGCCTATTGGTGAGTCCAAAACAAGTCAATGCTTACAATTGTTACATATAGACTTGTATGGCCCTATAAAAATCATGAGCCTTAAAACAAAAAGGTATTGCCTTGTTATTGTTGATGATTTTTCTAGGTTTACTTGGACTTACTTTTTTACATTTCAAGGATGAGACTGCAAGTATCTTGTAGGGATTGTGAAACAAGTTGAAAAGCAATTTGACCTGCCAGTAAAAGTCTTCAGGAGTGACAATGGCACAGAGTTTAAAAATAAGGAGTTGGATGAGTTTTGTGTGTCAAAAGTGTTGGTGCATAATGTCTATTCCCTACGTCTAGGATTTATCTGTAATGTTTATAAAGTTTACACATTAATGTTTAAATGAGAAAATGTAAAATTTATATGTTTTTCACTGTGATTCACATGAAACAGATGAGTGTTTCGTACGAAATAAGCCACTCGTACGAAATATCATTTCGTACGAATCATAGTTGTTTGTTTGTTAGTACACACACTTCAGTACGAGTCATGTCGACCTATAAATCGGAAAGTGTTGTGTTAGAGCTTGTTACGGATTTATTATTTCATACGGCGAAGCTCTGTCAGTTTGTTGACTTGCGTCTGTAACTTGAACGTCTTTAATAGATCAGAAGCAGTTAAATAGTAAGTTCTACCTTGTTTGTCATATCTACCTCTCTAGCAATGAATTCCGCCTCTGCTAGTTGCGCGAGATCAGATCGATTGCTCATTTCGGGAGCTCGATCCTCGTCCACAAGTGTTATCAGAGCCATGAGATCTGATCTACAGATAGACAACAAGTAGTTACTATTCAGACTTGGACATGTCTTCATCTTCATCATTTTTCTGACCTTTGCTGGATTTTTGGACAAATTTCGGACAAATTCATGGAAAAAATGGATTAGGATTTTAGTAATTCAAGTTAATCTTCAATCTAATCAATCCATACCATAATTCGGACATAAAATTGAATTAAATCATGTTGAAATCGATAAAATTTGATCAGTTTGAAGTTTGAATTAGTTTTCGTACGAGTTTCGCACGAAATTCAGTTGTTTTGAGTTGTACGAATCAATTTAGAATTCATACGAATCAGTTTAAAGTTCATACAGAATCTTGAGAAATTTTTCAGAATTTCAAATTGTTTCATACTAAATGATTTGAATCGTACAAGATTTCAATCGTACCAAAATTTACTTAGTTAAAAAAAACTTGATTCGTACAAAATGACTTGATCCGTACCAAATTCATTCACACAAAATTCTACTTAGTAAAAAATTGAATTGATTCGTACGAAAACATAGTGTTTGTGATAAAACTTGAATCGTACAAAAATTCTGTTTCATGTAAAATTCTTATTTCGTACAAAAGCACTTGATCGCACAAAAAATCTGTCTAATATGATCTGTTTATTTTCGAGAAGTGTGTTCTAACTTTTTGTAGGAAAAATGTTTGAGGAATTTTACAATGCGTTTGCCACATCGGTTTTCACCACTGCAGCAGCTCAAAACATAAATTTAGAGAATGAAATGGGAACCATGACTAAACCTCCAAAGCTTATGAATTTGTAAGACTTTGATAGTTGGAGCGAGAGGTTTATGAACTGGGTGCAAGCTAATCATTTTACTTGCTGGTTTGTATCGAGGCAAAATACATCGCACCAATTGGCGAAAGTGGGCTTGAAAAGACCCTTGCCCAATTCTCTGATGTTGAATGAGAAAGATTTAACAACGAAAAGAAGATGATTAACATTCTTCAGCAATCGATCAAAGAAGACATCTTGGCTTTATTGCAGCATGATGATGATGCGCAATCTTTATGGAATGCTCTTCGACTTAAATTTCAAGGTAGTGCTCAACTCCGCAAAAGCAAAAGGGCATTATTAGCAAAGAGTTTGATGTATTCACATTGATCAAAGGAGAAACGGTTAAGCAGCTAATTGAGCGATACTGTCATCTGGTGGTTCATATTAAGAGAATGGGAATTGTGTAGACAAATGAAGAGCTTGTTGATAAACTAGCTGATTCTCTGCCACAAGGTGAATGGTCGACTTACTTAACCATTTTGAAGAATGGGGTTGAATACAGTAATTTCTCGTTGCCTCGCTTTATTGAGAGATTGGAAGGTCATGAATTAGAGATGCAAAAGATGGCCAAAAACAAGACTATTCAAATGCAACAAGATGTTAATCTTTATTTCAAAAACAATTCTGCTGCTCAAATCCAAGCGCCAAAGATTCAAACTGTGTTCAGTGCATATAGCTCACCAAGCACACCTCAAACTCAGTCAAGTGTTTTTCAATCATACCCAACAGTTGATCCAAATACACCTTCTAGTCAACAGTCTTCCTTCGGATCAAATCAATCTTAGAACAATCAAGCCACTCCATCATCTAATGCAAGTCAAAGAATTTGCAATGCAACATTGCCGTTGACTTTGAGAACGCACAAAATTTTGATGAAAAGACGGCAAAACAACATATGTCTCTACTTGCTTCAGTTCTTGAGTCATATGATAGTCTTGTTGCTGGAAAGATGGTAATTCTGAAATGACACGAGAAGACTATGATCATATTTATCCAGTTGAAATGGAGTTGATAGATATAAAATGGTGCATGGCTTCAAGCGTTCGACAAGCACATCGATTTATTGAAATCACTGGTAAAGAAAATTTGGGAGGATTGGTGGGAAACTTGGATTTGATAAATCTAAAGTTACTTGTTTCAAGTGTCGGGAGAAAGGTCACTTTAAAAGAGAATGTCAAAACTGGGAGGTTCAAGGGAATCAGAATCCTTTCCATGATGACTATTACAAAAGAGCGATCTATCACCGATCACAACCGAGAACAACAATCGTGCCGATTGAAGACAAGCAACTTGAAACTAAAGAAAAGGCTTTGGTTGTTACACAAGAAGACGAAGGGTTTAATTGGAACAAGTTTATTTTGAAAGGAGAAAGTTTGGCATTGGTGGCTGAATTATTGATGAACCGGAAGAAGAATTGGAGGCATCGTTTGATGAAGGACCTGAGGATGATGATTATTACTATCATATTTCATCAGAGGAAGAGGAGCTGTTGAATGGTCCATTCAAACATCTTTTGCCTAACGATGTTTTAAAAACTTTCGCAGGATATTTCGCACCTACTCAACATTCAACAGATGAAGTGAAGAAGAAACCAGTTGAAGATGTCAAAGTAGATGAGAAAAAGGAATTGCTGAAAGAAGACATCATTAAAGCGTGCATGGAAAATGGAATGAGGTAAACAAGTCATCTGAGAATGAAAAATCTTGTTCAAAGTGTGATGAACCATGTGGTGAGTGTCTTGTGAAAGACAAAAGATTTGCTGAATTGCAAAGTTTAACAAACAATTTGTCAAGCGATTACAAAACAACAAAGGAAGCATATGACTAATTGAGTGCGTCTGTTAAACAATATAATAAAGCACTCAGAGAAAATGATGCAACACTTATGATGCTTAAAGCAACAGTGATGGATAAACAAATGGCAATTAATATTTATCTAAACACTATTGCTGAGCTCAAAAGTGAGCTTGAAAAAATGAGAATTGAAACTGAACGAGTTAACAAATTGTTAATTAGTTATTCCACAAGCTCATACGTCATAGATCACATATTACCAAAAATTGAAAATACTGAGGAATCTAAAAATGTTAAAATAAAGAGTGGAAGTTATGATCGAGTTCCTCCACCCATGTGGAACAGTTATGCTTGCAAAAATCCATCTGAGGTGGAAAAGGCGCTAAATCTTAAATTGAAAACCGAACAGTTGCCTGAGGGTATCGATATAACTTACACTAAAATTATGATGAATGTGATTCTGAAGTGGTAGAAAATGTGATTGAAAAAATGTTAACAAATGAATCTGAAGTGGCTGAGTCTGAAATAGAAAATGTGATTGAAAAAGTGTTAACAAATGAATCTGAAGTGGCTGAGTCTGAAAAGTCTGAGAAGTCAAAATCTGATGACAAATCAGAAAATAGTTAAAATGATGATCCTAATGTCATAGTTTATAAAATTAAAGGATCTGATAAACTATTTTCGGATGAGGATTTTCCCATCAAGAATGTGAAAAGAGGTTGTATTGATAAAATGTTCAAGCTGATGGAGGTAAGTCATGATGATTTAGATAAACATCATTCATCTTTCTATTCTAAATCAAAAACTGACAACCGACCTTACTATCGAAAAAATGGAGAATATATAGAAAATAAGCGTGCAAGGTTGGGTTTTCAGAAGCAACATAAAACCAACAGGTCCCAAAAATTGGATTTTACAAAGAAAATTAATTTTGTATTTGGGACAACAACCGAGAAGGAAAAGGAAATCATTGGTACTCAATAAAATGATGATTTTCTTAAAGAAAAAGAGAAACAAAAATAGAAAAAGGTTTTGAATACCTCTGTTCATAAGGACAGCAGGACATGCTTTAAATGCAAGAAAGTTGGACATATCGCACGATATTTTTCACAAGAAAGTTCAAAATCAGTTTCTTCTCCGAAAAAGTTCACCAAGGATGAAAAGCAAAAAGCACCCATGGTTATGCCGAAACAAATTCTTAAAAGAAACACTGAATCTCATCAAAATGTTAAACCAATTATTAAACCTCAATCTAAATTTAAAATTGGTTAAACATCACACAAAGTTCAACAAAAAGATTCAAAATTTTATGTTAAACATGTTAAATCACAAACATAGAAATGGGTTGCTAAAATTGTTAACACCAGATCATCCAAGGTTGAACTCAAACCTTCTGTTCCAAACAACATTGAGCTTAAAAAGATTGAAAAAAACAAAGTGGGTCCAAAGTTCGACATTCCAAACCCACCCAAGACCAAACAGGCTTGGGTCTCTTTGTTTAAATAAATTTTGTTGATCATGTGTGCAGGGGCTTCAACGTTCGATATTGTCAAAATGGATCATGGATAGTGGAGCGTCTCGCCACATGACAGGAATGCTTGCGCTGCTCAATGACGTTAGAGCTATTCGAGGAGGATATGTTGGATTTACTGGAACGCAGGGAGGTAGGATTGTAGGAGAAGGGATTCTCTCGAACGGAGTTGTATCGTTTGATAAAGTGAACTATATCGCTGAACTTGAGAACAATCTGCTTAGTATCTCGCAAATTTGTGACAAGAAGTTCACGACACATTTCAATGATAAAGAATGTCTAATTCTAAAACCCGATTTCAAGATTCCAGAAGAATGGATTCTGATGCGAGCTCCGTGAGAAAATGATTTATATGTCCTTAACATGAGCATCGCTTCTACCACGTCAAAGAAAGTTCAATGCTTTGTTTCCAAAGCTACCGAAAAAGAGTCAATTTTATGGCACAGAAAAATGGGGCACATTCATCTTTGAAAGATGAATTTTCTTGTGCATAACCACTTAGTGGAGGGTGTCAATTTGAAAAGTTTTCATTAATCAGATGATTGTCTAAGCTGTAAAAAGGGGAAGCAGCATAAGAAATCACAACCGAGAAAGTTGTTGAATTCGATAAAGCTACCACTAGAAAGACTACACATGGATATCTTTGGACCAGTAAATGTTAAAAGCATTTCTGGAGATCTATACTGTCTTGTCGTTACAGATGATTATATTCGATTTTCATGGGTGTTCTTTCTGGAAAGTAAGGATGAAACGTTTGAAACTCTTATGATCCTTTTCAGAAAGCTCGAGAATTTATATCATTTGCCCATTAAGAGAATTCGCAGTGATAATAGAACGGAGTTCAAGAACAAGAAGATGCAAGATTTCTGCAATGAAAAGGGGATTCTTCATGAATTTAGCGCCCCTATACTCCACAACAAAATGGTGTAGCTGAACGAAAGAATTGCACGTTGATAGAAACTGCTAGAACAATGTTAGCTGATTCGAAATTGCCGATCAGTTTTTAGAGTGAAGTAGTGGCATCAGCATGCTATACCCTAAATCATGTGTTGACAGTTAAGCCTCACAAAAAGACATGTTTTGAGTTACTAAATCAACGAAAGCCTAACTTAGCTTTTTTGGAACCTTTTGGATCACCGTGTACCGTCCTGGACCCGGCTGGTAAATTTGGAGCCAAATCTTTGGAGGGTTTCTTTGTTGGTTATGCTACTCCTCAAAAACGTGTTTTCTTGCCGCGTCTGAACCAGGTAGTTCTAACACAGCACGTCGATTGTCAAAGATATACAATGCCAATGCAGAACTAACATTCTGCTATTGTTGATTTTGCATCGATTTTACATCCGCCATGATCAGAATCACTTAATGCTGTCAGATTAAAGTTATCGTCCTTAGGGTACCATAGACCAGTGTCAGGGCGACCTTTTAGATAACGAAAGATCCTTTTCACAGCCATCAAGTGAGAAACCTTCGGACTAGACTGATAGCGCGCCAGAAGGCATGTTGGGTACATTATGTCGGGTCTTGAAGCAGTAAGATACATGAGAGATCCGATCATAGCACGATAGAGAGATGGTTCTACATGTTCACCCATTTCGTCTGGAGTAATCCCATGATTTTGAGCTAATGGAGTTCCCAAAGGTTTTGAGTCATCCATCTGAAATCACTTAAGAATATCTCCACGTACTTGGTTTGATGGATAAAAATCACTTCCTTTGATTGCTGAACCTGCAAACCTAAAAAGAAAGTCATTTCTCCCATTGTGCTCATCTCGAACTTCTCCTGCATAACCTGTTCGAATTCTCTGCATATTCGAGTGTTAGTAGACCCAAAAATAATATCATTCGAGTGTTAGTAGACCTAAAAAAAAGGCATTTTGGGTACTAACAGTAAATCCTTGTCATGTTCCTTGATAAAGAGAGTACAGTCGATCAGGCCTCGTCGAAAACCATTCTTCAACAGATTGGTAGACAACATTTCATACCAAGCCCTCGGAGCTTGATGAAGACCATATAACGCCTTGTTGAGAAGCCAAACCTTGTCAGGATGGAGAGGATCTTCAAAACCTGGCGGTTGTTCAACATATACTTCCTCTTCTACCACACCATGAAGAAATGCACTCTTCACATCCATCTGATAAACGGTGAACTTCTTGAAGGATGCATAAGCCAAAAAGATTCTTAGGGCCTCAAGTCGTGCAACCAGTGCATAAACTTCATTGTAATCAATGCCTTCGACCTGATTAAAACCTTGAACAACCAATCGCGCTTTGTTTCTCACAACAACACCTCGGTCATCCTTCTTGCACTTGTACACCCATCGTGTACCAATCTTCTTGTAGCCGTCAGGCATGTCAACCAATTTCCAAACACCTAACTTCTGAAACTGCTGAAGTTCTTCCTACATGGCTTCAACCCACGAGTCTTCTTTCATTGCCTCCTTCCAAGATTTTGGTTCTACTTGGCACACATAGCAGGCAAAAGACCAATCATTCAGACCACTAGATTCCCTGATTTTCGAATACAATCCAGCATTCTGGTTGTTTCGAAGCTGATTACGAGTCTGCACACCACTCTAGACATCTCCAATAATATTCTGCTGAGGATGGATATTATGAATTCGAGTTTCTTGCACATTAGGAACTCGAGAATTGATATCCAAATTGTTGATATTTAGATCAACAGGTACATCGAGAGCTAGATTTTATGACGTTGTAGATGCCTGACCTTCAGTCGTTCCTTGAGGTTGAATATTTGACGTATTATACGAAAAACCAGGAACCGCACCAGAGGCAGCTTCATTTGCATCGCGAAACTCACTGTCTTCTGATGAAACATTATAATCCGCAGCGTCTTCGAATTCCTCATTTTGAACAAGATTGTTAACCGAAGTTGACACTTGAGGGTTAACATTTACTGGTCGAACTAGTGATGAATCCACTGCTGCATCACTTTCCAATAACATCTGAGTAGCAGCTGTTGCATCATCAAAAGTTGGTAGATTAAAGGAGTCAAATAGCCATCGTAGTCAAACATCCAAGGAGCACCCGGAGCTCTAACAGCTTCTGTATATCCTTGAACCTTAACTTCACCCCATTCTTCAATCTTCTTCAAGACAAATTCCACACCCGGAAATTAGGAGTAGCATATCCAAGAAAGAAACCTTCGATAGCCTTGGGAAAAAAATTTCCATGTGGGTCGATCATAATGCATGGAGCTCCAAAAGGTTCTAAGAAAGAAATATCCGGTTTCCTTTTATGTAACAACTTAAAGCATGTCTTCCCATGTCTCTTCACCGTTAGAACTCTATTCATCGTGTAGCACGCAGTAGCAACAGCTTCTCCCCAAAATTAAACAGGAAGTTCTGATTCTACTAACATGGTTCTTGCAGTTTCAATGAGAGTTCTATTCTTCCTCTCAGCGACGCCATTTTGTTGTGGAGTGTATCGAGAACTGTACTCATGCAGAATACCCTTTGAGGAACAGTACTCGTCCATAACTTGATTCTTGAATTCCGTGCCATTGTCGCTTCTGATTCTCCTTACCTTCAGATTGTACAAATTTTCTAGCAGAGTCAAGAGATTCTTGAGGATAGTAGGAACTTCACTCTTGTGTGCCAGCATGTTTACCCATGAGAATCTGGAATAGTCATCAGTAACTACCAGACAATAAGAATCACCAAAGGTAGTCTTGTGTTTCATAGGTCCAAAGAGGTCCATATGAAGACGTTTCAGTGGCATATTCATAGTGTTGATTTTCTTCACGGGATGGGACATTCTTGCTTGCTTCCCTTTCTGGCATGACACACAACGTCTTGAAGATGAAAGTTCTTCACTAGTACACCATTCACTAGATTGTTCTTCACCAAATAGTTCATTTTCCTCAGGTGAATGTGTCCCATACGTCTATGCCAGCAGATTGATTCCTTCTCGGTGGCTTTAGAGACAAAACATATGACTTGTGCAGATGTTGTAATAGCTTGGCTCATATCAAGAATATACAAATCATTAATTCTTGGAGCCGACAGGAGAATCCATTCCTTGGGGATCTTGAATCCAGGCTTCAACACATAACATCCGGCATCATCAAAATATACCGTGAACTTCTTGTCGCAGATTTGAGAAACGCTAAGAAGATTGTGATAAATTTGCCACACATAATTGATCTTGTCGAAGCTCACAACACCATTGGAGACCATTCCTTCTCCAGTGATGTATCCACCTTTGTCACCAGCAAAAGCAACATAACCACCCCTTATGCTTTTCACATCATATAGGAGCCGCAAGTCGCCCATCGTGTGCCTTGATGCTCCACTGTCAACAATCCAATAACTGTTTACAGTTCCTCCTGGAACACCCTGCACATTGCACAAACAAGATTAGTTTGAGATGGGGACCCAAGCCTTAGTGGTCTTGGGTCGTCCCTTATCATCGATAAATGTAATCTCAATTTCTTGATGATTAACAAACTGAGAAACTCCTTTTGAACCATTACCGGTCTTCTGTTTCCAAGATCCTTGTTTATTACCAGATTTACTATTATTTACAGTTTTAACAGTGTCTGGTTTTATTGACTTTGAAGATTTTTGATCCTTCTTCGAAGAATCCGATTTTAAAGCTTTCTTAACTACTTTTACTTGTTTACGTTTTTGTTTCTCTTTTTGATCTTTAATAATTCATTTATCTTGTGTCAGAGAAACAGATTTACGTTTGCAAGTTGGTTCATGAGGGGTTTTCTCTATACATCTTGATTTGGCTGGATTTTGACAATCCTTTATAATGTGGCTAAATTCTCCACATTTGAAGCATGTTCTCCTTTCAACAAAACTAGGAGATCGTGTTTCTCGGCTTGATGTTGAATTTGTGGATCCTGAGGTACTGGGTTCATTTTCATTACATCCATCAGTGTGTTGGGTGTAATTGTTTTGATTATTTCTTTTCAAAATCTTAACTTTCTTTACAAAATCAACATTAGATTTTCCTTGAAAAGTTCGACTTTATCGGTACCTTTAGAAGTTACAAATTTAACAGTTTTAGCCTTTTTTTTTGGTAACAAGAGCCTTTTGCTTCAACCTTCGGTTGAGAAGTTGTGGGCTTTTCAACTCGCTTCCATTCTTTTTCTTTTGAAGCGGATAATGGTTGTGATTTGGTTGAATTTTTCTTCTCTAAAGGTTTGGTTGTTGAGTTTTCAAAAACCTGATCTATAGAGAGTGGATTTACGTTTAGTTGGAAAAGATTTGTTTGAATAGATTTACTTATCTCCAACCAAAATATACAACATTATCTACTTCTTGTGTAGACACACTTGTCTTCACAAATTTCTTAGGAACAGTCTCTTGATTCTCAATAGAATGAGTACTAGGAGTAGCAGAAGATTCTACTCTTTTCCTTTCATCAAGAGGCTGATCCTGATCATCATTTCTTGATTCATCATCTGATGTATCATCCTCTTCTTCATCAGACGATGAACTTTCTGGCTTGCTTGGTTCTTGAGAGGAATTGCCTAGTTTGAACCCTAACCTTGCTGCAAATTCCTCAGGATTCAAAGGTACAGAGGGTTCAAAACGAGGCATCTCCTCTTCATCAGGCATATTGGTATAGTTGTGTTTCATTGGGGGTGGACACGAATTATACCCTATGCATTGAGCATCTCCCTTTAGTTTTTGAACTTCAATGATATGATCAAGCACATATTGGGAGTTAGAATAACTTTCCAATTTGCGTTTGATTGAATCATATTCGCATTTGGCGATGGCTAACTCTTTCTTTGTTTCTTCTAGGAGATTAATGTAGTTATTAATTCCTGTCTGTTTATTCAAAATTGTTTTTGTCAATTCAGAAACACTTTTCTTAAGGGTTTCTATTACAAATTTGAATTATTTTTCTTTTCTAGTTAGCGCCAAGGTCGCCTCTTTGCATTTTGATAGTTCAACAACTAAATTCTGATTATGACTATTGACGGTTTCATATTTTATTTTCAACTCAACACAGTCATTGGAAACAGTAGGAGGGTTAGAATTTACCTGTTTTGAAGAACCTTCAACATTTGCCATGATGGCAGTGTGATGAGGAAAAATGCACCATCTGTAGAGAGTGCCTCTGTCTCTTTTACTGCAGCTTCTGCATTCCTTGTCATACCTACCTTTTCAGATTTCAACATCTCAGCTTCACTCAACAACTCTTCAACGTCAGCTTCACTTCCTTTCTTCTCACTAGAATCAGATCCATGACCATCTGAACTTGAACATTCTTTATCAGAACTACCATCATCCCCAGATGTATCATCGTTATTTGGAGTATTGATGCTGTGATCATGCTTGATTTGATCCACGATCTTCGCATAGCATGCAATTCTTCCGTTGTTCTCAGTTCCCAACTCTACTGACCAATCGCATCCTTCATCAGACTAAACTACCATAGCTCTATGCGTGTTTGAAGGTCCTGATTGATTGGTGTTGTTAGAGTTGCCAACAGCTACTATTCTTCTTTCGTTGTTGTACTGTGCTGTGTTGGATGGTTGAGACTGATTTCGAAAGGGGTTGTGATTTCCTTCCTTGCTGGGTCTTGTGCATTCCCGCTTAAAGTGACCTCTTTCTCAATAGTTGAATCAAGTAACGGCGGTTTTGTCAAAGCCGTATTTGGTATCCTTCTTGCTTTCCAAACTAGTCCTACCCGTTCTTCTCATATCATCCTTCGCTCTTCTCATAGCGCTTGCAAATGCACACTTGATGTCCATCAGCTCCATTTCATCTCGGTCAATTTGTTCGTAGTCTTCATTCGTCAAATTGATGTTCCCTATTTGACCTGCAACTAACCACAATACGCACTGACCATGGTATTTAAAAGTTCCGCATGTTCCTGTGTAACTTATAGGTTAATTTTGGAGAGATTTGACATGTCAAGTTTGACAGTGTTGGGATTTGCCGATTGGCTGTTGTTTCCATAGAAAGCTTGTTGAGGAGCTTGCTGTGGAGCTTTATGCGCTAAATCCCTTGGTTGTGGAAGGAAGGCTTTCGGATCAAAAAACTTGTCTATAGGCTTGATTACTCGAAACTGTAGACTGACTTGTTTGAACTGGTTGGGGTAGAAAAGGGTTCATGTTTGACACAAACGCGGTTTGCAGCTTCGGTTGCTGACTTGAGCTTGTACCTGCATTTATACTTCCAAAGTACATCTCAGGGTTTTGTGGAGCAGAGACTCGTCGTGCCTTCCGGAGTTCTTCTTCATTCTTGTTCTCCAGTTTCTACACAAATTCATAAATACTTATTGAGTCCAAAACGCCTGTATGTTTTAATAGATCAATAAATTGACCCCATTTGGAGGTAAAGCATTAGCAAATTGCATCACAATTTCTTGTGGTGTTGCTAACACTTTATATGAGTACATCTCGGTGAGAAGATGATAAAACCGAGTGGTCATATCATTCAAGGTTTCGTTCTCCATGAACATGAAACCTTCAAACTCTTTCTTGAGCAGATCGTGCCGAATCTTCCTGGTAGCAGCGTTACCTTCACCTCTTGCTTCCAAAGTGTCCCACAAATTTTTTGTTGTAGTACAATACACAAACTGATGATAAATGTCTTTATGCAGAGCTTGTGTGAGGATAGCAAATGCCTTTTTCTCTAGATCGTAGGCTTTCTTGTCACTTTCGACTAGATTGGCCAAAGTGGTTGGATTTGATCCAGCTTCTTCAAGTGCTTCATTGTAGGGGGTAGTGAAACACGTCCACAATTCCGTGTTTTGACCGAGAACATACGTATGAAAACGACTTTTCCATGAAGGATAATCGTTCATATGATTTAACTTCGGCGGTCGGTTATTACTCCTTGTTTCACTTTCGCTCATTAACAGAGTTTGGATGCTTTGATTTTGATTCGCAACACACGCCCATTGATTTGCAGAGAACATTGTTGTATGTTGGGGCATCAAAGATTTTACCCATGATGTTGCGGAGCTTTGCGAAGACTCCTGATTTGAGCTTGAACAACTCCAATCCCACGGGTTAGAACTCATATTATTTTCTTGTTTGATGAAAATTTAAAGGTTTAAAGTTTCAAAATTATAATTACCTTTTTAAAATTTTCAGATTTGAAAATATGACAAATTTTTAAAATCACAATGCTTTGAAAAACACGAAAAACAATCAAAAACAGTTTCGTGCGAGACAACTGTTTCGTGCGAGACAACTGTTTCGTGCGAAACACTAATGTTTCATGCGAAATGGTTGTTTCGTGCGTGTCAAGATGATTCACACGAAATAATTCAGTTGCACCAAATATTTAGTTCAGCGATTTTCAGAGGATATTTTCATAAATGGTTTGGTGAGAAATTTCCTTTCTTATGTAGACCTGTTTTTTCGAAAATACCTGTTGTCTTACCCACTTTTAGTTAAAACACATATTTTTAATCAGTTAACAGTCCAAGTCCAGATCCAAGTCAGAAAATGTCAACCATACCAAAACTAATCAGATTCAAATTTTTGCAGATTTCTTCTTCAAGGGTGTTCTTCAGAAAAATTTTACCATAAAATTTTCTGTATGCAACAGATTTTAACCAACTTTTAAGTTAGTTATCTATTCAAAACTTAAGTTTTCTGTTGGAGGCTCAAGAACACTTCAAAAATCTTCAAACTAGCTCAGACACAACTAAGCCCGGTTTTGAACAAGTAAAGAGCCAAAGCTCTGATACCACTTGTAGGTCCACCTGCGGATGGTGTTAAACCAGTTTCTTGTTCATATGACACACACACAAGTGCGGAATCCAAGTGTGCATGCAACCAAAGCAAAGTAAAGAACACGGGGTAACCAAAGATTCACTATCTTGATTAATGATTGAGAACAAATATAAACATATACACACAATGCTCGTATGACCAAACAAACTTGTTGTGTTCTTGTGTCTTAGTCTACACCAAAAATGCTAACTTAGAGATCTCACCAAAAGATCAGTTTGTTAGCTCGTTCTTTCAGTCTGGTCAGTCTAACTCTCACACGCGAGTCAACTAGTTCTTAGGCCACCCCAACTAAGAGGTACATGTCTACTTATATAGTGTCTGTCTAGTTTCGTATGAAATACAAGTCTAGACATACTGAACACAATATTTAACATGAAACACAACTCCAGAATTAGTGCGTGGCAGCTGTTTCGTATGAAATACATGTTTCGTACGAAACCATTCAGTGATTCGCACGAAACCTCTGTTTCGTACGAATTCTCTGACTCGCACAGAATCCTCTCAATAGGAGAACGTGTGTAGACTTGACGTTTCCAAGACTTATCAGTACACACACATGCAACTGATTAACACAGACAAGCTAAGATGTCATACTAGATCAAGAGAGAAGGATATCTCGATCTATTCGACACGACCAAACCTATACAGACACTTGAGCAAAGACCGTACAATTACAACCTGTAATTAAGAACAAGCTACAGACACAAAACTGTATCAATAGCCATGCAAGAAGAGCTCCTTCGGTTTAAAAGACAACAAGTATGGGAACTTGTCCCATTTCTAAAGGATATATGTCCAATTGGCACAAAATGGGTCTTCAAAAACAAAATTGGTGAAAGGGGTATTGCTGTCAAGAATAAAGCTAGGCTTGTGGTTTAAGGTTACAGACAAGAAGAAGACATTGACTATGATGAAATCTTTGCTCCTGTAACAAGATTAGAAGCCATCAGACTGTTCTTAGCCTTTGCTGCCAACTACAATATCAAGGTGTTTCAAATGGATATCAAAAGTGCATTCTTGTATGGTAAGATCAAAGAAGAGGTAAATGTTTGTCAACCTCCTGGCTTTGAAGATGCATTTTATCCTGATCATGTCTACAAGCTTAATAAAGCTTTGTATGGCTTGAAACAAGCACCAAGAGCCTGGTTTGAAACTCTTTCCACCTTTCTCTTATCCATTGGTTATACAAGGGGTAAAATTGACAAAACATTATTTTTGAAATGGAGAGGAAAGGATTTGATGCTTGTCCAAATTTATGTGGATGATATCATTTTTGGATCCACATGCACTACCATGTGTGAAGAGTTCAGATAACTCATGGCAGTAGAGTTTGAAATGAGTGCAATGGGTGAGCTCCAATGTTTTCTTGGTCTCCAAGTAAAATAATTGCAAATTGGTACATTCATTCACCAAAGTAAGTATGTCAAAGAACTACTTACAGAATTTGATACAAGTGATTGTAAACCATGTAGCACACCCATGGCAACAACAAAGCTTGTCACTGTTGATGATAAAGATGACTTGGTTGATTAAACTCTTTATAGAAGCATGATAGGTTCTTTATTGTACCTAACTGCATCAAGGCTAGACATCATGTTTGCAACATGTGTTTGTGCCAGATACAAGTCAGCACCTAGGAAGTCCAATCACATTGCTGTAAAAAGGATATTCAGATACATCAAAGGTGCTCCCACACTAGGTATATTGTATCCAGCTAATGGAAACATTGAGCTTTCAGGTTATTCAGACAGTGATTTTGCTGGATTCCATAAGACAAGTAAGTCAACCTTTGGAGGATGTCAATTCCTAGGCAATTGCTTGGTGTCTTGGCAAAGAAAAAAGCAAGTTGCAGTATCAACATCCATAGTAGAGGCTGAGTATATTGCTGCTGCAAGCTGCACTGCTCAGCTCCTATGGCTTCAAAATCAATTGCTGGATTTTAGTGTAACTTCTTTAAAGACTCCTCTCATGTTAGATAGTCAAGCAGCTGAAAACATCATCAAAAATCCAGTATCTCATTCTACCACAAAGCACATTGACATCGGACATCACTTTATGAGAGATTGGTATGAAAAAGGTTTGATTTCTCTGCATCATGTTCCAACCAAAGATCAACTGGCAAATTTCTAACAAAAGCATTAGATACATCTACCTTTGAAAGTCTGATCTCTAGGATTGGTATGCTAAACATGGAACAAAAAATTTTTTTTTTCCATGTGTAAATAACATCAAAATGTTTTCAGAAAGTCAAAAATCCATCTTTAAAAATAGTAAAATTGAAAATTTTCAATAAATATCTAAAGTCTGTTCATAACCACTGTTTTTCCAAACCTCTGCTTGGGGTGCAAATCTATCCGTTGCTGAAAGTGTATTCTCTGTTCTACATCCACTGTTGGTGAAACCATTGTTTTCCCAATCCACTGATCATCTATCCTCTGATAGTGTAAAATCACCACTGATCATTCCTCTGTTCAGAATCACTGCTAGTATCCAGCAGAGGTTTCCAAAAAAACTGTCTTCCATTATCCAACAGAGTTTACACGTGCACAGAGGATATCCGTTAGAACTTATTAAGTTCGCTGCCACATTAGCATTCACTTTTCACTTTATAAACCCTGTTTCATCCAAACAGAGTTCTACTTGCCATTCCAATTTCAAAAAATTCTCCATCAAAATCTCCATTACTCTCATCCTCTTCCAAACACTCAATAATCACTCTTCAATCCTGAATCTCATCATCAAAATTCCCCACAATTACCTTCCTATTCTCAAAAAAACAAATAATAATACTGCTTTTCATTCCATGATCGATGTTCTACAAACATCATCATACAAAGATATTTACTGGCCGAGGCTCCAATCTATCTGGACACCCTTAGACAATTTTGGGCAAATACGAAAATCAAGATTCAAAACAAAAAACCATTTGTCATTACGTAAAAATTGGGCAGTCTCTGGTCTAAATTTCTCCATCCACTACTCCACCACATTTGGTCTAAATGACCTAGATGACCCCACCTGTTTCCCAAAGAAAGATTTACATGTTGAATTCATTGAGCGTGGTTATGAAGTCCAACTGGCAGGTATTACCATCTTTAAACCTGAATTTCCCACTGATATGAAATTCTTCTTTCATACACTTTTGTTATGTTTGTAAGCCAAGACAAACTGCTTTTAATGAAATACCTTTAAACATTCAGTACCTGGATTATGCTATTTTAACAAAATCAAAATTTAACTTTTCCCATGTATTGTTTTCTGACTTGGTTGCAAATTTTAACAATATTAGAAAAGGGTAAAGCTTTTCTGATAGACCATAGGTTGCTGAGTTTCTATTTACAAAAACAAGTTTCTGAAAAGGATTTTCAACAAGGTGTCATCTGTGAAGTGGGCAGCCTTAAACATGAAACTTTTACTAGACTCTCAACTCAAAAACCGAAGGTTTTGAAAACAAAAGCAACATAGCCTGAGAAAATTTTAACTACTACCACATCAACTGCTCCTTCTTCTGTTGTTGAGCCCACTGCTCCTGGTGAACACGGCACTACAACCTGTGCTATGAAACCCCCACTAGCAAAACCCAAAAAGAAATCCACCAAATCTAAAAAGCCCACCAAACAACCTAAAACGGTAACTCCGGAAGACAAGATCCCAGATGTTTTACCTGTGACAGCACCAAAGTCACATGAAACCACTGCTTTCCTCACAGTAGACGGTCCAAAGATCTCAACCTCAAGCCATCCCCAACTCAAAATGCTGATGAGCTACGGAAAGTTGTTCAACCAATTATCCTAGCTCAGAGACAATTATCAGACAGTCAGCATGAAACCCACATGAAATTGATCAGAAATATGGTCGAGGCTAGATACAAAGATACACAAGCAGACATTAAAGCCATCAAAGACCATTTACTGTAAACTACTGGCTCTGCCTCGGTTATTATTCTTCAAGATGACATTGAAAATGATACCAAAAAAGGGGGAGAAAGATAACTTGAGAAAGTTGCAACCTGATTCAACTGCTAAACCAAAGGTGCAACAATAGCTAGAAACCACTGATAGCACTTTGAAGCATCTGAGGCAACTTTGGGAAAAGTGATTGATGAGACCCTAAACAAAGAAGCTGAAAGGATTGCTGTTGAAAAGCAGAAGAGACAAGATACACTTGAAGCTAAAGCTTTAATGCTCATTAAAGAAGAAAAAGCCAAACAATTGGAAAAAAGAAGATGCTCGTACTTCAAGAAAAAGAAAGTCTGCTAGAAAAGTAAGACAACCAACTATCATCTCTTCTAAACAACTGCTGAAGCTACTGTTGATGTATCCTCTGTCCAAATAAACCCAACAGATGTTAGGACAGATGTTGTGAAAGCAGATAATGGAACAACAGATGTTCCAACAGATGTTTCTCAAACCACTACCCTACTTACATTTCCAACATTAATCGAACAATTATTCACACCACCTCGAATTCTTGTACATCCACCATCACCCAAAATTAAATTCCAATGAAAAGGAAAACTTTTGTTGTTGAGATGATGATGAAGAGAGTCAATCACCACTCCCTGTATCATTAAAATCCATTTCACAACCATCCTCATCTTTGCCATATCCTAAAACCTCATTTCAACCATGCACTAATCATCATCATTTCTTCCAATCGGTGCCATATTCCCTCTGGAACTTTTTCTATAAAAGGATAAATAGAGGCTTTCTACAAGATAGAGGATCGAAACAAAGAGAATTTCCATCACTTCTTGGGTATCGAAAGCCTAAAAATCTAGATGAATATCTGAATTTAAAGGCTAGACAAGCGTAGACCATAGCAAAAGACCGATCAAAGGGTAAGGATGATAGGGGTTTACAAATATCCTTGCAATTTCAACTGTGTAAAGTGAGAAACATTTAAGAGTTTGCTAAGGATTTGAGTAAGTCCATGTCTGAAAGTCCAACCACTGATGATCCTGAATTGAAACAAGACTACCTTGATCATATCGTGAGGCACAAGCCTTACAAAGAAACAAGGGCTCAATTCAAAGACTGGTCTGCAAATGAGCTAAAAGAAGAGATTGAAAGAATCCATACCATGCTCAAGGATTCTTCAAAGAGGCCTACTCCTCCTATCTTGAAAAAGGCTAAGCCTAAAAGCAAGACCATGCTTTAAAGATCAAATGAATGAAAGCCGAACTTGTTAGTGCTCAATACAGAACAACAAGGCAAATTGCTAGGTGGTTTGAATCTAAGGTTGTCGATACCTACAGAAGACTGGAAGAGCTAAGAAAGAAAGATCCTTTTGTCCCAAGAAAACTAGTCTATCCACAGATAACCACTGCTCCTCAGTAGACCCATGCTTCTAAAAGATCATCTTCAACCTCTGCTTTACCTACAATTGCCTTAAATCAAGCAAAAAGGAAAAAGCAGATGGAAAAAGAAGATCAAATGTTGTATGAAGAATTAAGAAAGGAGGCAATTAAAAACGAAATCTTATACCATAATGATGCTGCAAGTGATAAGCTTATGGTTACACTTTCAACACTTGTTAGCAGACCAATCTCACCAAACTCATCTCAAATAAACCTACTGCCAAGAAAACCATCTGACTCAAAAATTTTAAAATGGAAGTCATCCATAGACACCCATGAATTGACACTACTCAGGTCAGATGGTTGAGCTCAAAGGATAAGAATGGAGGATGCATATGGTCTGGATGCAGCTAACCTCCAAGACCTGCTGAATCTTGAGCTTGAAAGGGATGTAGATGACATGATTGCCATGGACTTTGAACTTCAATTCAAAGGACAAATAAGGGAATCATTGATGAGGAATAAATATCAGTAATAAAGTTTTTGTTTTGGCATCATCTGTTCTAGGGGGAGATTGTTGAATTGATCCCTACAAAAGAATAGATGATAGAAAGCCAAAATATACGACAATCTCTGATCCTAATAATAATAAAACATCTGCTAGAGTCAAGCTCTACTAAAGACAAAATGTTAAAGGTCTGCCAAGGCAAAGCTCTGTTGAAGACTAAAGCTAAAGGTCTGCCAAGGCAAAACTCTACTAAAGGCCAACAGTGGTTGTCTCATCAGTGGTTTCTATCAGTCTTTGTAATGTTTAATTATAGTAGTGGTTAGTTTAGCAGATGTTGTTAGTTTGTTAATATTGTTAAATGTCGCTTTCCTGCTGACATCATCCTAAGATGCTTAGTGTTAGAATTTAGTACAAATAGAATAGTGCCTGTATTGTTTTATTTGATAACTTTTCATCACTTATCAATCTAATATCCTTTTTAAATTCTGTACGAACAAATTAGTGACCTTAGGCCGAGAGGGAGATTTTGATTTTTATGCAAGTGATTACATTCCCGAAAGTGTGATAATGAAAACAATCTCTCAATTGCTATGAATTAAAGTATCATTCCGCTACATGTTCATCTGATTTATTGTCTTTCATTTTCATCTTTAGAACTTTTATAACAGTTTCAAACTCAAATCCTAACAGTAACATCATCACTTCAATTTTTAAACCCACCAAACACCACAGCTAAAATCATTTCCACTAAACCACAAGAAAAACTATCCCATAACCTCCCAAATCCAACCAATTTCAAAGAATACTTTGAGCTCAAAAGGAAGCAGGCCAAGAGGATGGTTCTCAACCAATGTCAAAGAATACTTTGAGCTCAAAAGGAAGTAGGCCAAGAGGATGGTTCTGGGAAGAAACAAAGGAAAAGGATGATAAGCAACTACACGAAATCGTATTTGAGGAATATATAAAGTAGATGCCTTGGAAGGTTATGCAACAATGATATGGAAAAATCTTTCCCATGATCCAATAATAGATCCAGATCTCAAAAGGCTATTAAGGGAAGATTACATAAACCACATTATGAAAAATAAACCCTATGATGCAACTAGAGATCAGTTCACATGATGGCCAACTAATCCTTGCTAGATGAAATAGTACGGATTCAAGAGTTGAATCATATTCCTGAAATAAACCCTACTCCTCCTAACTAGAATACAGGAAGAAAACCCAATGACAAAATTGGCACCATTAAATCAATGGCTAAATGAGATGAGCCAATAATCTTTCAAAAGTACAAGAGACTAGAAATTTTAAGAGATAAAGATCCCTTAGCTCCTAGAAGCCATAATATGATCAAGTAGACTTCCCCATAAAAACTTTAGTTGATCCTTTAGAGCTTCCATCTGCAAGGAACATCTCAGCAGCTGCAAGAAGCCATCTCAAAAGTTAAATAGAGATGCCAAAAAAATGTGAAGATACAACAAGATGGGCTCACAAAAGAGGTCTCAAAAGTTATTGAAGTATAAGAGCTCAGATACAAATCGAGAAGATTTACTTGACAAAATTTTTGGAAGACCTATTTCCCCAAACTTATATGCAATAAGTCTGGTCCCAGCTGTTAGTGCACTATTCATTTGGCCATAGTAGAAATCTAATTGTACATAATGTCAAGTGTTTTGAGTCTGTAAAATACCGGATAGAGTTTTCACTGGGTTGGGTTAGGATTGTATAGGTCAGGTTAGGATTAAATGCAGAATTTTGAAGTCAAAATCACAAAAGAATTGATTAGAATAGCTTTGGATTTGAAGGATAAAGATGATGATCCCACATGTTATCCAGAAAGAATGGTTAAGGGATGTTTTTATAGAATGGGATATAAGGGACATGTGAATTCTAAAGCTAATCTTGGTAGGCCATATAAATTCTTCGTGCATTCAATTATACATGCGTTTAGTCACAAAATAGGTGGTTATGATGATATACTTGACTATCAGATGTGCATGGTTGCAGCACTAACACTTAATCTGTCATACAACTTCACCAAAGTAATCTTTGATCAAATGGCATCAAACACAACAAGAGAACTCTTTATTGAGTACCCGAGGTTTTTACAGATGATGCTGGATGATTTATTTCCAAACTTGGCAAAAGAAGAAGATAATGAGTTGATACTGAATCATTGAAAGACGGTTTTCAAAGATATACAAATTTACTTTTAGAAATAAAAAATTTAATGTGTATAAAACTCCTAGACAGAAGAATGACAAATTCATAGAATTTTTTTCTTCTGATTAGAATGAAGTATTGATGAAATACAAAAATGAATATGATTATAGATATATTGAGGTTATAATTTCATTAATGATATGAAATGTTGGATACTAATAGTTGGAGAGATAAAATGTAAGAGATTGGATTGGAGACAAGAAAAATGATGGTGAAGAACTGCGAAGTTAAAGATTCAAGTACATTTACAAATTTATCTTCCAGTTCCAAACCAATTTGCCCAAATTATGATGAAAAATTGAAAGAATATCGGGCAGGTAATCTCAAACTCTTGAATAATTTGGAGAGCTTAACATTAGAAAATAAAAACTTAAAAGAAAATGACAAAGAATTTCAAAACAAAATAAAAATTTTAGAAAATGAAAATAGATTTTGAATAATAATAATTTTGAAAACCAAATAACTATAAATTCTTATCTTGAGAAAATAACTCAACTTGAAAACAATGTTGAGATTGCTAAAAATTAAATTGAAAATTTAGAAAAAAATTAAAAGGTTTTGTTACTTCTTCGTTATTGCTATATCATATAGTTTCAAAACCGATCAATAAAAATAAAGATACTTTTTCAGTTGAAATTCCAATAAGTGACAATGGCACAAATTATGACGATGTCACAATTGAAGATTGTGATTATGATACTGTAATGAAAATAATAAAAAAGAAATATTTTTAAAATTAAAAGAAAAATATCAAGAAATAATTCTACTAATTGTTGAAAAGGTGAGTGTTCTACACAAACCTTATAACCAAAATGGAGGTCAAAAACAAAAACAAAATATAAAAAATTCTAAAAATTCCGCTAATTGTTGAAAAGGTGAGTGTTCTACACATAAACTTGAGAATAGAATCGTTGGATAAATTTCAGGCGGAGCTAAAGAAAATTGTAAAAGTAAAATTATCACAATGGCAGAAAAATATATTGCGAAAGAAGAAAAAGAAAGCAAATTCTGGAGAATTCTTTCATAACACTCAAATTTGCAAAACTTCTAGTGAAACAAGTTCATCAGATACAAATCTGAAGACAAAAGTGAAGTCAAAAGAGAAAACGGTAGAAAATAAAATTGTTTATCACACAGTTACAAAACCCAAGCAAGTTTGGAAAGCTAAGGTTTTGGATGATTCAGAAGAAATTTTGAAACTGTTTGATAACAAACGAGATTGTGAATGGACCAACGTTTCTTATGTTGATGAATCTAGTCAACCCAAATCCAATATGGATTGCGTTCCAATTCAAAACTAATTAAGTTCATTTACATGTGTAGGATGACCAAGCTTCAAGCAAACGTATTTACAAAAGTAGTGGTTGTTCGTGTAGTATGAAGTTGAAAGGTTTGGTGTTCCACACAAACAAAATGATAGTCTCGTGTTCATATTCGTAAAAATTCGTTTAACAGTTAAAATGGGAGATTATTATTTTCGGTTTAGAAAAGATGTTTTCAATTTGAGGGGGAGAAAAAATTTTATTCAAAATTTCTATCAAACTGAATGTCACACCCCGACCCGCAGCGGAAAAAGTGATCGGGGCATGATTGGGTTATCATCAAAGCTCATGACATTTATTTTAACATTTCATATTCATTAATACAATTTAATGGAAATTTACAATCATAATTACATCAATGACCTAAACATCAATCTAAGCTTCTTTGTTTTCTTCTAAGGCATTTCCTATGTTTTCCTTGCTTCATCCTGTTCACCTGTATCATGTGTAAAAGGGTTTTTGGATCAACAAAAGTTGGCGAGTGAATCCTATGGAAAACATTTGAACAAGTTTATTTAATTGATTATGAAATAAAGTGCACAACCACACATGAGTAAAAATAGATGTAAACTTATTCATAAATCAATTTAATATTAAACATACACACATGAACAATAATGGATTGGTTTTGAGGCACGCGTTGCTCAACTCGTCTACCACGAGGAACTGATGGGCCTAATGAATGAATTGCATAAACATGATAATATGAAAGACATAACTACAAACAATATAAACTCAATAATACACACATGAACAATAATGGATTGGTTTTGAGGCACGCGTTGCTCAACTCGTCCACCACGAGGAACTGATGGGCTTAATGAATGAATTTCATATAAGTTGACAAAATGAAATACATAATTACAACAATATAAACAATCTAAGTTTAGATCACGATATGGTATGGCACAAGTTTAAATAAACGAGTTAATTATTTTGTGACACGTGACACACCCAAAACGTGTAATTAAAAAGGGGGAGTTGTAAGATTCACTCACAGTGGGTGCGTTCGGTTGATGATGTTGAATGCACGCGAAGTGGTTTTAACCACGAGTGAAATTAACCTAGATAAATAGCATTATGGTTCGGTAAGTAAACGGATTTTATTAATCCATTTTAGTAGGATTGTTGGGTGTATTTTTGTGAGTTTAAGGCTATTTTCTAACCTTAAAAATGTTATTTTTAAGTATTTTTAATTGATTTTTAATTAAAATAAATAAATAAATAAGAATAATAAAAAAAGTTGACTTTTTTTACCGTTGACCGTCGACCATAAGCGTTGACTGTTTGACCGGTTTAATTGTGTGTAAGTATGCGTCGCGCAGGACTCGAACCCGAGACCTCCCGTTCGCGTGCACGCAGCTCTACCAACTGAGCTACGTGTCTAACCCGAAATATTTCTGTTTTTAATTATATTTATATATTAATTAGATTAAACAGAAAATCCTGTATTTTAAAAACGATTTTAATCCAAAGACTCGGTGCGCTCCACAGGTCTCGAATCCGGGACCTGTGGTTTATGCTAACACACAGTCCACCCCTGGACTGTGTGTCCAACTTGTTAACTAAACTGATTTTTATTATACTTAAATACAAACTAAGTATTTTCATTTCTGACTTAAATAAAAAGTTTGAGAATTGTTCGGACCGGTGCGGTAGTCCGGACTCGAACTCGTGTCCTGTGATTAAACATACACACAGTCCACCACTGGACCGTGTGTCTAACTTGGTTATTATTCCGGTTATTATTAAACTTAACATGTTGAGTCTTGACTCCGGTTCGGTTAGCAAAAAAGACATTTTTATTAGGGCAAGCATGCGCGGAACAAGATTCGAACTCGAGACGTTTACGTGTTTAATGTGCACACAGTCCACCGCTGGACTGTGTGTCTAACCCGAGTAATAACTTGATTTTAATTATACTTATATGTTACCGAACTTCGTCTTCTTCGTCAGTTTTAACCAGAAACGATGACTGACTGGTTCGAAGTTTTATTCAGGTTTCTTTAGCGTTTTATGATTAATCATAGGTGAGATATAAATAAAAAGAAAGAAAAATTAGGCGTAAGGTATACCGACTGGACTCCTCTATTTCTCCGGCGAAACTCCGGCGACAGCAAACACTTCCGGCGTCGTGTGTCTTGTATCAGAGAGTCTTCAGCAAGCTTGAAAAGGATGTGGGTGACTTCGGTATAAGCTCAGGGGGTTTAGTAAGGCTTAGAAGTGGAGGGTTCGGTTTTCCGGCTGATGAGCAGAAATTTTCCGGCGAACGGATTTACGTCGGGTAAAGGTGGGGTTTTGAGCGAAAAAGCTAGCAGAGGTTCAAGGGGGTATTTATAAGGCAGGTTATCGATGAACTTGGTCCAATTTCCGACTTGATTCAAAGTCATTACGTTTTCCGGCGGTTATAGTTTGTGTCGCGGACTCAAGCGTCGGTTATAACCGATGTAGCGATTAAGTTTTACGATATAACTGAAGATATCGTAAATTCTTGGCGAGATCGCCGGGATTTCCGAGACTGCATTTGGGCGCGCCGATTTCGAATTCGGAGAACATGTTATGAATTTATTGTCTTCAATATTTAACAAGAGATACAAGTGGCGCAGTGGTTGAGTGTGTGTGCGATAAGTCTGCTGAACCGGTTACTGACCCGGGTTCGAAACCCGCAGGAAATATTATTTTTATTTTCTTATTTTTAACAGTTTTTCAAAAACAATTTATATATTCCAATATATAATAATTATATCGTTAAAATTATTTTGGGCATTAAATTCGCAACGAAATTTTTAACTGATTGTTCGGTTAATAAACGGAGCGGGTTTGGTAAAATCCGTTTTTGACGGATGTTACAGTATCCCCTGCTTTTTAGAAATTTCGTCCCGAAATTTAAATAGTGATATATTTGACTAAAAGAATGATGGTGTTTAGTTTGACAGTTACATGCGTAGAAAAAGTAAGGTTTTAAGTTTTTGTTTGAGGCGGTAACGTTCCTTGTAAGGGTTAAGTACCCTATTACAGGAATCACTTTTTGTTGCATACTGTAAAAGTATTGATAAGCAGAATTGATTCGCTAAACATGGTATCATGCATAAGAGTTTGGATATGTTTGGAAGGATATGGTTATATCCTAAGGCAAAACTTCTAATACTACAACCTACATGGAACTTCTCATAACCATCTAACAATACCTCTGATCCTTTGACAAGAATACTTATATATAGGAAGTACCAGCGGCGTATCCACCATATTCTTGTCAAATTTTCATTGGTTTTATCAGTAAGTTATGATTGGTTCTATGACTATAGAACATAAATAAACACAACAGCTAATATTTGAATCCACATTTGATAGCTATACGTTTGAATGGTGACAGTTCCTCTCTCGTTTGTTATGATGGAGAGGTTAGTTTATGTAGAAATAGAGCACAGTCCAATTTCTTTAAATAGCGAGATGATATGAATGTAACACAAATTCCAACCAAGGCAATACTAAATCCTACATGGAACTTCTCATAACCGCCTGATAATGCCTCTGATCCTTTGGCAAGAATACTTATATATAGGAAGTACCAGCGGCGTATCCACCATATTCTTGCCAAATTTTCATTGGTTTTATCCACAAGTTATGATTAGTTACCAAGAAACTACTAAATCCTACATAGAACTTCTCATAACCGTCTGACAATGCTCTGATCCTTTGACAAGAATACTTATATATAGGAAGTACCATGGCGTATCCACCATATTCTCGTCAAATTTTCATTGGTTTTATAAGTGAATTATGATTAGTCCTATGTGACTCTACAACCAATAAACAAACTCATAAATACTGAAAATGAAAAATGTCTGTGCGATCAAGGCTCAATCAAACGGAGCCGATCGTATTGCATGTACTGAAAATGAAAATGTCTGTGCGATCAAGGCTCAATCAAGCGGAGCCGATCGTATTGCATGTACTGAAAATAATAAATTTAATCTAAACAACAATCACACAAACAGCCTATACATGGAACCTCTCATAACCGCCTAATAATGCCTCTGATCCTTTGACAAGAATACTTATATATAGGAAGTACCAGCGGCGTATCCACCATATTCTTGTCAAATTTTCATGACTTTATCCACAAGTTATGATTAGTTCTATGTGACTCTACTACAAACACAACAACCACAAGATACTGAAAATGAAAATGTCTGTGCGATCAAGGCTCAATCAAACGGAGCCGATCGTATTGCATGTACTGAAAATAATAAATTTAATCTAAACAATAATCACACCAACAGCCTATACATGGAACCTCTCATAACCGCCAGATAATGCTTCTATCCTTTGACAAGAATACTTATATATAGGAAGTACCAGCGGCGTATCCACCATATTCTTGTCAAATTCTCATTGACTTTATCCGCAAGTTATGATTAGTTCTATGCGACTCTACAACAAACACAACAACCACAAGATACTGATAATGAAAATGTCTGTGCGATCAAGGCTCAATCAAACGGAGCCGATCGTATTGCATGTATTGAAAATGAAAAATGTCTGTGCGATCAAGGCTCAATCAAACGGAGCCGCGTATCGATTGAAATGTGGTGCATCGCCAAGTTCAAACCGTCGATATGATGGGGAAGCAGGCTTCAACCTCATAATGAAATGGGGTAGCTTTGGCGGCCTATGAAATTGCATGTACTGAAAAATAAACAATAATTACTCAAACAGTCTACACATGGAACCTCTCATAACCGCCAGATAATGCTTCTGCTCCTTTGACAAGAATACTTATATATAGGAAGTACCAGCGGCGTATCCACCATATTCTTGTCAAAGTTTCATTGGCTTTATCCTTAAGTTATGATTGGTTCTATGTGATTCTAAAACATAAAGAAAAACATAAAACTAAACGATTGGAGTCGAATCTGGATCTTCGTGAAGAGGACTAGTTGGGTATCTTCGTTTGGGCCGTCATTATCTTCAACAGGACTGGCGTTGATGTTGAAGACTCTTCCTCTTGCTGGTGGCCTAGCAGTTGGGTTTTCTTGGTTTACTTGGTTAACTGGGTTTGATTGGGCTTGAGCGTTGATGACGTTAACCAATTGAGGGCAGGTGTTTCTAAAGTGGGTAGGGTCGCCACAATTGAAACAAGCTCGAACATATGGGAACATGGGGTATTGGGGTTGTTGATAGGTTTGGTTCATGGTTTGAGTAGGGGGAGAGATTTGGTTTTGAAAGGTGCGGCAAACCTTGCTCAAATGACCATAGCGTCCACAAGTTGCACATAGTCGACAAGGTAGAGTAAGGGGATGGTGAAAAAAACAGTTGTTGCATCGAGGGTGAGGTCCAAGATACGGTTTCTTATTTGGGTAAGTTGAGTTGGGTGCTGTAACATTTGTAAAAATCGGGTCTCCAAAACCCGCTCCGTTTTGTAATCAAGTACCAAGTTATGAAAGTGCATTAATTATTTATGGTTATTTTGAGTTAAAACGATACATATTTAATAAATAAACTAAACTATAAAAATTATATTTGATAAAAAGTTAAAATAAAACAAATAAAAAATATTTGAAGCTGCCGGGACTCGAACCCGGGTCAGCTGAGTCGCTCAAACGACTTAACATCCATTCCCTAAACCACTCCGCCACAACGTGTTTTCTGTTAACACTAGGAAAGCAAATGGAACTTATACACAAACTCGATTTAACCGATGATGCCATCTGAAAACCGATAATCGGCAAACCAATCGTCAAATCGATTGTTTACCTCACAATTTCAGTTATAACCGATGCTCGACGGTTTCTAATTAAGTCAGAATTGATTGAACTTAAAACTTCATCATTTTCGGTATTTGAAACCGAAAGTTCATCAAATCCCTGGATAACTCAAGTTTCAGTCCATTCTCGCGATTCAGAACTATCACAACAACACTCCAATTCCTTTTCGTCGCATTTTCAAATCATCTGAGCACCTAAAACAGTTCGCCGGAATTCTCTGCAAAAGTCGCCGGAAAACCGTATTCAACACAAACCGGTAAAATACTCCTCCTTTACGATTTCAATCTATTGTTAGAACTTTACTAACATTAACCCATCACTCAAAAATCAACCACAGACGACTTTGCTGGATTTTCTGTGTTCGCCGGAAAATTTCTGGAATTGCCGGAAACTCGTTAGTTATCGGTATGCACATTCAAACGTACTGATAATCAATGCACACTAGTTCAATTTCATATCTAATCCCTTAATTCTGTTGATAGACCCTCTCAGCCGAAGGTTCAAAAACAGAGCCGTCAAATTCTCGCCGGACTCTCTGAGGAAGACAACCTGTTCGGTACTTCTTTCCCCAAACTGTTCGGTTTAGTACATTCAAGCTAGTCATCATGTTTATTAACTAGATTAATCACGAATCGGATGTTTGAGTAAGGTCTGTGTTCGTAATGAAGAAGATGAATTCAATAATGACATAAGAGTAATTAAAATCCGGATTATAAACGGGTTAGACACACAGTCCAGCGGTGGACTGTGTGCAAACAACGACTATACACGTCCGAGTTCGATCCTTGCTACCGCACGCTTTGTGTAATAACATTCCTTTTTAATCCAGAATTAAACCGGTTTAAAACAGATAGTTGTTAAGTATAATAAAAACCAAGAATATAACCGGGTTAGACACACAGTCCAGCGGTGGACTGTGTGCAACATTAACTTCACGTCGCGCGTTCGAATCTTGTCACGAGCACCGGTTCAATTGAAATAAAACGTTTTTGCAAATAAAGAATTTTCGGTTAATTCAAATAAGAGTATAAATATAATTAAAACCGAGTTTATAACGGGTTAGACACGTAGCTCAGTTGGTAGAGCTACGTGCACGCGAACGGAAGGTCGCCGGTTCGAATCCCACCCGGCGCAGAATTAACCGCTGACCGAACAGTCAATGGTCAACGGTCAACGGTCAACACTAAATAAATAATATTTTTTAATATATTTACTTATTTAATTTAATTTAAAATCAATTAAAAATACTTAAAAATAACATTTTTAAAGATAGAAAATAGCCATAAACTCATAAAAATATATCTAAAAATTTCATTAAAATCCTTAATAACATCCATCCACTTAATATATTTTTCCATTATTATTTAGGTTAGTATTCCTCGTCGACTCGCTCATCTAAATCGTGCGCATCTCACCATCTCCAATTCAACGCACCCAATGTGAGTGAACCTTTCAAATTCCCCGTTTTAATCACGTTTTTTGGGTGTATCATGTGTCTTTGTTTATATACATATTATAACTAAACTATTGTGCATACATCATATCATGACATGTGTATTTAGTTTGTTGCTGTTAAGTAGTTATTATTGGATGCAAATTATTATTTCAGTACATGCAATTGCCGAGGCCGCCGCTCCCCATTTAATTATGAGGTTGAGCCTGTTCCCCATTTTATTATGCGGTTGAACCTGGCGTGCCCGCAACGATCGGCTTCCGTTTGATTGAGCCTTGATCGGTCATTTCAATTTACATTTCAGTTCATGCAATACGATCGGCTCCGTTTGATTGAGCCTTGATCGCACAGTTCATTTAATTTCAGTATAATCGATTCGATAGTTGGTTATGTTCATGTATGCTCAAGTGATAGTTAATGTTGTACTGTTATTTCAATGTTAGTGTATAATTGTAACTGCTATTTGCCAATGTTTGACTACTTACATTGCTCTTTTATGATTATGCACAATATTTCATTGATAAACTAACCATAAAATCATTATCAAATGTTTATCTAATAAGGTTCACTCACCAACTTATGTTGACCCAAAAACTCCCATTTTACACATGATACAGGTGAACCAGCAGAGCTAGGAACACATAGGACCTGGATTAGAAGAATAAAAGATTTAGTATTGGGATTGTTATGTTTGGTTATTTTCCTTTGTATTGAAATGTTTGGATGTTTGAGAATGTAACTTTGACTTCATTAATTATGAAACATAATAGTAAATGTCATGTGCTTTGGTGATAACCCAATTATGCCCCGACTCTTATTTCCGCTGCGGGTCGGGGTGTGACAGATTGGTATCAGAGCCATGACTATAGGGATATAGGATAGGTTATTAGACCCTTAGAGCCTATACTATAGTCGATTAGAAACTTATAAGAATTTTGTGTGTTATATGCCAAATTTCATGATGTTTATATGTTTTATGTTAAATGTTACATTTTGTACAAGCATGTTCATAAGTATGTATTATCAAATAATGCCTATCATGAAATCTTATGATCATAACATATCACCTCCATGAAAGCACACACCACATCATGATTGATTTTACAATGATTTTCGTGTTTTCAAATCTCATCAAAGTGAGTTCTCATGACGGGCATGTAGTAACTGGAAGGGTACTAGTACCGGTAGTCGGAACGTCCTATCTAGGCTGGCATTCGTATAAATCCAAAATAAAGGACCAGTTTGCCTACCTGGGGACTAACGATGAGAGTACGAAGTACCTATTAGGCCAAAGCATGCTATACCAAATGTCGTGTGAGCTAATCCCACTTTGAGTTGTCATTGTGTCTACACCTGGACACGTTCCGACCAAACATCTCATGAACATATTTTGTGGTTTGCATTCGGGGATGCGAGTGTTAAAATGCCAATACTAATGTGAATCCTACCAAGCCAATAGCCATGGGGGCCCACATGACTATGTAGGTGAAGGTATGGGGGACATTTGAGGCCCAACATGAGCGAACCCAAGACATCCTATGGATGTAGTTGCATCATTGATATTTATGTTATTTTCATTTTCTTAAAGACACATGACACCTAAAAAGACACCATGAACTCACAATCTTCTCATTTTATGATCCTGTAGATGTCATCTAGACAGCATCGAAGGGGAAAAAAATCGGGAAAGACTTAGGAACGTTTGGCCACGCATATCACGAATCAAATGGCCACGATATTTCCTGACATCGTGGTACAAGTACAACAAGCCCTTGCTGCAAATCCTACTAACCCTCCTCAACAACAGGACCGGAACATCGACAACCCTCCTACCATCAAATGCTCTTACAAACATTTTAAGTCCTGTGATCCTCCAAAATTCGAAGGGACTGAGGGAGTCACTGCTCTCCTACATTGGTCCGAGGAGATGGAAAACGTTTTCTTAAACTGCGATTGTCCTGAGGATCGCAAGGTTCGTTACGCCACCGGGAGACTACTTGGTGTAGCTCTCACTTGGTGGAATACTGAGAAAGGAAAGAGGGGAACTGAAGATGCGATGGCCTTAACTTGGGAGGAGTTAAGGGAAATCATGACTAGGCGTTTCTGTCCTAGAAGTGAAATTAAGAAATTGGAGGATGAATTTCATGCCTTAAAGCAAAAAGAGGGTGATCACTCTACTTACAACAAGAGGTTCTTGGAGTTGAACCAAATGGTTCCAAACTTATTCACTCCAACCTATCGTCTGATCGAACATTATATTCGAGGACTTCCCTCGAAAATTCAAGATTCGGTTCTCAGCGTTTCACCGGTAACACTCGAAGCTGCCATGGAGTTGGCAACTGAACTGACCGAAAACCGAATTCGCAATGGGAAGTTCAAAGAAGAGAAGAAGAAAGCCCCTGTTGAGGGACAAACCTCAAACCACCCCATTCCTTCCTCTAAGTTTGCTAACAAGAGGAAGCGTAACACCAGGAATTTTGCAGTCACCCAAACCAACACCCCTATTCCTATTGCACCCATCACTCAAGTCACTCCTTCACCCGCACCATACAAAAGACTACACAGGCCCATTACCAAAATGTAACCGTTGTCAGTATCACCACTCCCCTGATTATCCTTGCCAATACTGCACCGGCTGCGGTCGCGCAGGACATATTGTTCAAAACTGCCGCACGCTTCAACGAACAAACCGCCACCAACCTTTAACCCAAACCCACCAACAGTTAATGGGTCAAGCACAACAACAACTACCATTTCCACCCACCCAACATTTAGCCCAAACATACTATCAACCCAATTACCCTATGGGCCAACCTATGCGGGCTTGTTTCAATTGCGGCGACCCAAGTCATTTCAGAAACACATGTCCAAGACTGGTTAATATTATTCATGCTCAGGCCCAAGCCAACCCTGTGAATCAAACGAACCAAGCTCCTCCACCTGCTAGAGGAAGAGCTTTCAATATTAACGCAAACCAGGCCAGAGCTGACGGCAATGTGGTCAATGGTACGTTTCTTATAAATGGTAGTTATGCCTCTATGTTATTTGATACTGGTGCGGATAGAAGTTTCGTGTCATTAGAATTTGAACCTATCTTAAGCAAAAATCGGGATAAGCTCGCGGAATCCATAACGGTGGAAGTTGCGGACGGAAAACCAGTTTCATTAGACTCTATTTTACGCAACTGTACACTCACCTTAAACAACCACGATTTCTCAGTCGACCTTATTACTATGAAGCTGGGAAGTTTCGACATCATAATCGGTATGGATTGGCTCAGTCAACATCATGCGGAAGTTGTATGTCGTGAAAAATTTATTCGTATTCCTCTTTCAAACGGTCAGACTCTTCGAATCATTGGAAAAACCTCGTCGAAAGGGCTCAACTTAATGTCTTGCCTTCAAGCTCAAAAATACCTTCGCAAGAATTATGTCACGTTTTTAGCCCATATCATCAAGAAGGGGACCACAGAGAAGAAACTTGAAGATATTCCTGTAGTAAAAGATTTTCCACAAGTTTTTCCTGACGACATTTCAGGACTTCCTCCAATCAGAGATGTCGAATTCCGTATCGATCTTATACCTGGTGCTACACCAGTTGCAAAATCTCCATATAGGTTAGCCCCCTCTGAAATGCAAGAGCTAGCCAGTCAATTGCAAGAATTGACTGACAAGGGATTCATACGTCCCAGCTCATTTCCTTGGGGTGCACCTGTCCTTTTTGTAAAGAAGAAAGATGGATCTTTTCGTATGTGCATCGACTACAGAGAGCTCAACAAGTTAACCATCAAAAATCGCTATCCTATACCTCGCATAGATGATCTTCTTGACCAACTACAAGGTGCCAGTTGCTTTTCAAAAATCGATCTTCGATCTGGCTATCATCAGCTTAGAGTGCATGAAGAAGACGTCCCTAAGACTGCTTTTCGAACTCGTTATGGCCACTATGAATTCATGGTTATGCCGTTTGGATTAACCAACGCACCAGCTGTCTTCATGGATCTAATGAACAGAGTCTGCAAACCTTACCTTGATCGATTTGTTATAGTTTTCATCGACGATATTCTTATTTATTCAAAATCTAAAGCTGATCATGAGCGTCATCTTCGACTCGTTCTTGCACTTCTAGAAAAGGAAAAGCTTTATGCCAAGTTCTCTAAATGTGAATTCTGGTTAAAAGAGGTGCAATTCCTCGGGCATGTAGTCAATGACAAAGGAATACATGTTGACCCTTCAAAGATCAAAGCAGTTCAAGAATGGCAAGCTCCACGTACACCAACTGAAGTAAGGTCTTTTCTTGGACTTGCTGGCTATTATCGTCGGTTTATTTCAAACTTCTCTCGCATAGCGGTGCCACTCACGGCTTTAACCCATAAGGGAAAACCATTCGTATGGGGACCCAAGCAAGAAGAAGCTTTTCAAACTCTTAAACAAAAACTTTGTGATGCACCAATCCTCACTCTTCCTGAAGGTCGTGATGATTTTGTAGTCTATTGCGACGCGTCAGGGCAAGGATTAGGTTGCGTTCTCATGCAAAGAGGAAAAGTCATAGCTTATGCCTCGAGGCAACTCAAGACTCATGAAAAGAACTACACCACTCATGACCTAGAACTTGGAGCCGTGGTATTCGCTCTTAAGATATGGAGACATTATCTCTATGGTACTAAGTGTGAAATATACACTGACCACAAGAGTCTTCAACATATCTTCAATCAAAAAGAGTTAAATATGAGGCAACGAAGATGGGTCGAACTCCTAAATGATTACGACTGTGAAATTAGATACCACCCTGGTAAAGCAAATGTGGTGGCTGTTGCACTTAGTCGAAAGGGTTATGCGAACTCCATTCATCTTCTATGTTCGCAAATTATAACCGATATTAAAGATCAAATTCGAGAAGCTCAACACGTTTCGATAACAGAAGAAGATGTACGAAAAGAGATGTCCTGTGGAGCCGAGCTAAAACTTGAAACTAAATCGGATGGTATTTTGTATTACCTAGATCGTATCTGGATTCCTAACCACAACAATCTTCGTGAAACACTCATGAATGAAGCTCATAAAACGCGATATTCTATACACCCAGGAGCCGATAAGATGTATCAAGACCTACGATACACCTATTGGTGGCCTGGAATGAAGAAAGATATTGCCATTTTTGTTTCCAAGTGTCTTACATGTTCTAAGGTGAAGGCTGAACACCAAAGACCCTCGGGACTTCTAGTCCAACCGGAAATACCTGTATGGAAGTGGGAAAATATAACCATGGATTTCATTACCGGGTTACCTCGCACTTCTGGTGGATATGACACTATATGGGTGATTATAGACCGACTCACAAAATCAGCTCACTTTATTCCTATTTGAGAAGATTTCAAGAACGAAAAGCTTGCTCGTATTTATATCAACGAAATCGTAAGCCGACATGGGGTACCATTAAGTATTATTTCTGATCGTGATGGTCGTTTCACCTCACGAACATGGCAAGCAGTACAAGTCGCTATGGGCACTCGATTAGATCTCAGTACCGCCTATCATCCCCAAACTGATGGACAGTCTGAGCGCATCATTCAAACTCTTGAGGATATGCTTAGAGCATGTGTTATAGACTTCAAGGGAAATTGGGACCCCACCTACCGTTAGTTGAATTTTCGTACAACAACAGCTATCATTCGAGCATCGGCATGGCACCTTTTGAAGCTTTATACGGTCGAAAGTGTCGATCTCCTGTTTGTTGGCACGAAATAGGGGAAGCACAAATTACTGGTCCAGAATTGATCCAAGAAACCACAGACAAGATTCATCAAATCCGAAACAATCTTTTAGCAGCTCAAAGTCGTCAAAAGAGTTATGCAGATAAACGACGGAAGCCCTTGGAGTTTAGCATTGGTGATCATGTGCTTTTAAAAGTATCACCGTGGAAGGGAGTAGTTCGTTTTGGTCAAAAGGGAAAGCTAGCACCACGTTACGTAGGACCTTTCAAGATACTCGAAAGAGTAGGTCCTGTAGCATACAAGCTTGACCTACCGGAAGAACTCGACATGATTCATCCCACATTCCACGTGTCGAACTTGAAGAAGTGCCTCGCTGATGAGAATCTCCATATTCCACTGGAAGATATTCAGATTGATGAATCCATGCATTTTATTGAAAGACCAGTGGAGATTATGGACTATGGAGAAAAACGTCTTCGACGAAGTCGCATTCCAATTGTTAGGGTACGCTGGGAGTCGAAACGGGGACCTGAGTTTACTTGGGAACGTGAAGACTCAATGCGTGAAAAATACCTGCATCTTTTTCCTACCACTTCAACAATTTAAATTTCGGGACGAAATTCCTAAAAGTAGGGGATACTGTAACATTTGTAAAAATCGGGTCTCCAAAACCCGCTCCGTTTTGTAATCAAGTACCAAGTTATGAAAGTGCATTAATTATTTATGGTTATTTTGAGTTAAAACGATACATATTTAATAAATAAACTAAACTATAAAAAGTATATTTGATAAAAAGTTAAAATAAAACAAATAAAAAATATTTGAAGCTGCCGGGACTCGAACCCGGGTCAGCTGAGTCGCTCAAACGACTTAACATCCACTCCCTAAACCACTCCGCCACAACGTGTTTTCTGTTAACACTAGGAAAGCAAATGGAACTTATACACAAACTCGATTTAACCGATGATGCCATCTGAAAACCGATAATCGGCAAACCAATCGTCAAATCGATTGTTTACCTCACAATTTCAGTTATAACCGATGCTCGACGGTTTTTAATTAAGTCAGAATTGATTGAACTTAAAACTTCATCATTTTCGGTATTTGAAACCGAAAGTTCATCAAATCCCTGGATAACTCAAGTTTCAGTCCATTCTCGCGATTCAGAACTATCACAACAACACTCCAATTCCTTTTCGTCACATTTTCAAATCATCTGAGCACCTAAAACAGTTCGCCGGAATTCTCTGCAAAAGTCGCCGGAAAACCGTATTCAACACAAAACCGGTAAAATACTCCTCCTTTACGATTTCAATCTATTGTTAGAACTTTACTAACATTAACCCATCACTCAAAAATCAACCACAGACGACTTTGCTGGATTTTCTGTGTTCGCCGGAAAATTTATGGAATTGCCGGAAACTCGTTAGTTATCGGTATGCACATTCAAACGTACTGATAATCAATGCACACTAGTTCAATTTCATATCTAATCCCTTAATTCTGTTGATAGACCCTCTCAGCCGAAGGTTCAAAAACAGAGCCGTCAAATTCTCGCCGGACTCTCTGAGGAAGACAACCTGTTCGTACCTTCTTTCCCCAAACTGTTCGGTTTAGTACATTCAAGCTAGTCATCATGTTTATTAACTAGATTAATCACGAATCGGATGTTTGAGTAAGGTCTGTGTTCGTAATGAAGAAGATGAATTCAATAATGACATAAGAGTAATTAAAATCCGGATTATAAACGGTTAGACACACAGTCTAGCGGTGGACTGTGTGCAAACAACGACTATACACGTCCCGAGTTCGATCCTTGCTACGCGCACGCTTTGTGTAATAACATTCCTTTTTAATCCAGAATTAAACCGGGTTTAAAACAGATAGTTGTTAAGTATTATAAAAACCAAGAATATAATCGGGTTAGACACACAGTCCAGCGGTGGACTGTGTGCAACATTAACTTCACGTCGCGCGTTCGAATCTTGTCACGAGCACCGGTTCAATTGAAATAAAACGTTTTTGCAAATAAAGGAATTTTCGGTTAATTCAAATAAGAGTACAAATATAATTAAAACCGAGTTTATAACGGGTTAGACACGTAGCTCAGTTGGTAGAGCTACGTGCACGCGAACGGAAGGTCGCCGGTTCGAATCCCACCCGGCGCAGAATTAACCGCTGACCGAACCGGTCAACGGTACAACGGTCAACACTAAATAAATAATATTTTTTTATATATTTAATTATTTAATTTAATTTAAAAATCAATTAAAAATACTTAAAATTAACATTTTTAAAGATAGAAAATAGCCATAAACTCATAAAAATATATCTAAAAATTTCATTAAAATCCTTAATAACATCCATCCACTTAATATATTTTTCCATTATTATTTAGGTTAGTATTCCTCGTCGACTCGCTCATCTAAATCGTGCGCATCTCACCATCTCCAATTCAACGCACCCAATGTGAGTGAACCTTTCAAATTCCCCGTTTTAATCACGTTTTTGGGCTGTATCATGTGTCTTTGTTTATATACATATTATAACTAAACTATTGTGCATACATCATATCATGACATGTGTATTTAGTTTGTTGCTGTTAAGTAGTTATTATTGGATGCAAATTATTATTTCAGTACATGCAATTGCCGAGGCCACCGCTCCCCATTTAATTATGAGGTTGAGCCTGTTCCCCATTTTATTATGCGGTTGAACCTGGCGTGCCCGCAACGATCGGCTCCGTTTGATTGAGCCTTGATCGGTCATTTCAATTTACATTTCAGTTCATGCAATACGATCGGCTCCGTTTGATTGAGCCTTGATCGCACAGTTCATTTTACATTTCAGTACATGCAATACGATCGGCTCCGTTTGATTGAGCCTTGATCGCACAGTTCAATTTACATTTCCAGTTCATGCAATACGATCGGCTCCGTTTGATTGAGCCTTGATCGCACAGTTCATTTATGTTAGTTATCATATGATATTGGTATGTTCATGTATGCTATCAAGTGTTATAATTGTAACTGCTATTTGCCAATGTTTGACTACTTACATTGCTCTTTTATGATTATGCACAATATTTCATTGATAAACTAACCATAAAATCATTATCAAATGTTTATCTAATAAGGTTCACTCGCCAACTTATGTTGACCCAAAAACTCCCATTTTACACATGATACAGGTGAACCAGCAGCAGCTAGGAACACATAGGACCTGGATTAGAAGAATAAAACGATTTAGTATTGGGATTGTTATGTTTGGTTATTTTCCTTTGTATTGAACATGTTTGGATGTTTGAGAATGTAACTTTGACTTCATTAATTATGAAACATAATAGTAAATGTCATGTGCTTTGGTGATAATCCAATTATGCCCCGACTCTTATTTCCGCTGCGGGTCGGGGTGTGACAGGTGCCACTTGAGTGATTGGGATAGCTTGGATGGGTATGGCGTGTGAAATTGGTTGATTTCGTTGGATCGCAGCGAAAAGTTGCCCGTCTCTTTTTCTCTTAGAATTGGGTTGAGAAGGGGATTCGGTTTGGGTGTAGTCGGAGGTTTCAGTCGATGCTTTATCCTTCTTCTTCTCCTCCTTGAAGTCTTTGTTCCGGATTCGGTTCTCGGTGAGCGCTGTTGCTAGCTCCATTGCTGCTTCCAAAGTTGCAGGCGAGGTACTTATTACAGAGTCTTGAATCTTTGACGGAAGACCACGAATGTAGTGCTCGATCAAACGGTAGAGGGGAGTGAACATGTTGTGAACCATTTGATGTAACTCGAGGAATCTTTTGTTGTATGTGGTGTGGTCTCCTTCCTTTTGCTTCAACGAATAAAATTCATCTTCTAATTTCTTGATTTCGCTCCTTGGGCAAAATCGTCTGGTCATGGTTTCCTTCAATTCATTCCAAGTTAAAGTCATAACATCTTCAACACCTCGTTTGGCCTTCTCTGTATTCCACCAAGTAAGTGCTATTCCATATAAACGACCAGTAGCATAACGCACTTTGCGATCATCGGGGCAATCGCAATTTAGAAAGGTGTTCTCCATTTCTTCAAACCAATGGAGGAGAGCGGTGACGCCTTCAGTCCCTTTGTATTTCGGAGGGTCGCATGATTTGAAATGCTTGTAGGTGCATTTAGTGGTATTTGGGGGAGAGTTGATAATGTTTTGGTTTTCTTGATTGACAGGATTAGCGGTAAGTGCTTGTTGTACTTGGATTACAATGTTGGGTATTACGGCAGCCATGCGTTTCCAGGCTTTTCCTGCTCTCATCTTCCTACGGGCGTGGTTAGAAGACATCTACAAGGAATACATGTCAAGAGTATGAGTTGGATGCTTTTGGGATCATGGGTCGCATTCAGGAATGAACATTCATAAAATAATTATAGAAAAATAAATCTACTACATCCATAGGATGTCTTGGGCTTTGCTCGCCATTAGGCCCTACATGCCGCCATACTTCACCTTCGTAATCATGTGGGCCCCCATGAATACCGGGTTTTTCATATGGTTCGCATGGGTTTGCCTGGTTGCGTACACTAAAACCCGGAGAAAATCGAGAAATATGTATACAACGTGTGATATTCGGAATGTGTCCAGGTGTAGACACGGTGACACCTCAAAGTGGGGTTAGTTCGAACGACGTTTGGGTGTGGCATGCTTTGGCCTAATAGGTCCTTCATACTCTCATCGTTAGTCCCCAGGTAGGCAAACTGGTCCGTTATATTGGATTTATACGAATGCCAACCTAGACAGGACGTTCCGACTACCGGTACTTGTACCCTTCCAGTTACTACATGCCCGTCGCAGAACTTACTTTGATGAGATTTGAAAATTGCAACAAAATCTTTGAATAATGAGAGTATGAAAATGAATTGAGTATATGAACATTGATATATGTATAATGAATATGTATATAAGTATGTATGTTTGACTGTAAGTATAAACAAATATGAAACAAATAAATATCACAAGTTTGTATGTAACCACCTAATCAATTAAAATTTAGGCAGACTATAGTATAGGCTCTAAGGGTCTAATAACCTATCCTATATCCCTATAGTCATGGCTCTGATACCAATCTGTCACAACCCCGACCCGCAGCGGAAAAAGTGATCGGGGCATGATTGGGTTATCATCAAAGCTCATGACATTTATTTTAACGTTTCATATTCATTAATACAATTTAATGGAAATTTACAATCATAATTACATCAATGACCTAAACATCAATCTCAAGCTTCTTTGTTTTCTTCTAAGGCATTTCCTATGTTTTCCTTGCTTCATCCTATTCACCTGTATCATGTGTAAAAGGGTTTTTGGATCAACAAAAGTTGGCGAGTCAATCCTATGGAAAACATTTGAACAAGTTTATTTAATTGATTATGAAATAAAGTGCACAACCACACATGAGTAAAAATAGATGTAAACTTATTCATAAATCAATTTAATATTAAACACACACATGAACAATAATGGATTGGTTTTGAGGCACGCGTTGCTCAACTCGTCTACCACGAGGAACTGATGGGCCTAATGAATGAATTGCATAAACATGATAATATGAAAGACATAACTACAAACAATATAAACTCAATAATACACACATGAACAATAATGGATTGGTTTTGAGGCACGCGTTGCTCAACTCGTCCACCACGAGGAACTGATGGGCTTAATGAATGAATTTCATATAAGTTGACAAAATGAAATACATAATTACAACAATATAAACAATCTAAGTTTAGATCACGATATGGTATGGCACAAGTTTAAATAAACGAGTTAATTATTTTGTGACACATGACACACCCCAAAACGTGTAATTAAAAAGGGGGAGTTGTAAGATTCACTCAAAGTGGGTGCGTTGGTTGATGATGTTGAATGCACGCGAAGTGGTTTTAACCACGAGTGAAATTAACCTAGATAAATAGCATTATGGTTCGGTAAGTAAACGATTTTATTAATCCATTTTAGTAGGATTGTTGGGTGTATTTTTGTGAGTTTAAGGCTATTTTCTAACCTTAAAAATGTTATTTTTAAGTATTTTTTATTGATTTTTAATTAAAATAAATAAATAAGAATAATAAAAAAAGTTGACTTTTTTGACCGTTGACCGTTAACCATAAGCGTTGACTGTTTGACCGGTTTAATTGTGTGTAAGTATGCGCCGGGCAGGACTCGAACCCGAGACCTCCCGTTCGCGTGCACGCAGCTCTACCAACTGAGCTACGTGTCTAACCCGAAATATTTCTGTTTTTAATTATATTTATATATTAATTAGATTAAACAGAAAATCCTTTATTTTAAAAACGATTTTAATCCAAAGACTCGGTGCGCTCCACAGGTCTCGAACCCGGGACCTGTGGTTTATGCTAACACACAGTCCACCGCTGGACTGTGTGTCCAACTTGTTAACTAAACTGATTTTTATTATACTTAAATACAAACTAAGTATTTTCATTTCTGACTTAAATAAAAAGTTTGATAATTGTTCGAACCGGTGCGGTAGTCCGGACTCGAACTCGTGTCCTGTGATTAAACATACACACAGTCCACCACTGGACTGTGTGTCTAACTTGGTTATTATTCCGGTTATTATTAAACTTAACATGTTGAGTCTTGACTCCGGTTCGGTTAGCAAAAAAAGACATTTTTATTAAGGCAAGCATGCGCGGAACAAGATTCGAACTCGAGACGTTTACCTGTTTAATGTGCACACAGTCCACCGCTGGACTGTGTGTCTAACCCGAGTAATAACTTGATTTTAATTATACTTATATGTTACCGAACTTCGTCTTCTTCGTCAGTTTTAACCAGAAACGATGACTGACTGGTTCGAAGTTTTATTCAGGTTTCTTTAGCGTTTTATGATTAATCATAGGTGAGATATAAATAAAAAGAAAGAAAAATTAGGCGTAAGGTATACCGACTGACTCCTCTGTTTCTCCGGCGAAACTCCGGCGAAAACAAACACTTCCGCCGTCGTGTGTCTTGCAGCAGAGAGTCTTCAGCAAGCTTGAAAAGGATGTGGGTGACTTCGGTATAAGCTCAGGGGATTTAGTAAGGCTTAGAAGTGGAGGGTTCGGTTTTCCGCGATGAGCAGAATTCGCGAACGATTTACGTCGGGTAAAGGTGGGGTTTTGAGCGAAAAAGCTAGCAGAGGTTCGAGGGGTATTTATAAGGCAGGTTATCGATGAACTTGGTCCAATTTCCGACTTGATTCAAAGTCATTACGTTTTCCGACGGTTATAGTTTGTGTCGCGGACTCAGGCGTCGGTTATAACCGATGTAGCGATTAAGTTTTACGTTATAACTGAAGATATCGTAAATTCTTGGCGAGATCGCCGGGATTTCCGACGACTGCATTTGGCGCGCCGATTACGAATTCGGAGAACATGTTATGAATTTATTGTCTTCAATATTTAACAAGAGATACAAGTGGCGCAGTGGTTGAGTGTGTGTGCGATAAGTCTGCTGAACCGGTTACTGACCCGGGTTCGAAACCCGGCAGGAACATATTATTTTTATTTTCTTATTTTTAACAGTTTTTCAAAAACAATTTTTATATTCCAATATAATAATTAATTATGTATCGTTTAAAATTATTTTGGGCATTAAATTCGCAACGAAATTTTTAACTGATTGTTCGGTTAATAAACGGAGCGGGTTTGGTAAAATCCGTTTTTGACGGATGTTACACTGAAAAACATCATTTCAAAATCATTTACATAGGTAAAAATTTTCAAAAGCCAAAAACAATTGAAAATTTAAAAAGGTAAAAAACATTGAAAAATGAAGATGAGAGTACTTGTGCGAAAAGAGAAAATGATAGTATATCAGTGGAATATCAGTACATGCTAAAGATATATATTGTTTAAAATGGTTAAACAATCTCACTAAAGATGTGTCGGTAGGCTCAGCTAGACTAGTAGTTTTGCTAAAACGATACAAACTTAAATGAAAAAGCCTAGTTCTAGTGGAAAACTCAGCTGAAAGTATAGTACTTAGTTTTGTCCTTCGTGACGGTGTACCTACTCGGTAATCGCTGAATGCTGAAAAGCATAAAAACCGATTAGTTTGTGAACTTTCACACCTTACTGAAAAAGTCACATGATTGTGTTTTCATTTTTAAAAGATTTAAACTTGTTTTATTTCTTTATTTTGTTTAACAATTGGACATCCTCTGTGCATACGAAAGTATCAAATTGGATGTTGGTGCCTAAACGTTTCCGCTTAATTTTACTTGGTGTTTGGTTTAAATCTTGGATCACCTCTGCGTATATGGGAATATCGAACTGGTGGTTAAGATCTAAAAAATTTCAACTTGTTTTTATTTCTTATTTTGTTTAAACATTGGACTTTCTCTTCGTATCAAAAGATCGACCGGATTATTAATGTTTAGACATTCTGCGTTATTTTCACACATATTAGATTGATGAAAGTTTAAAGGCATTACTTGAGTAAGTGTATTAAATGATGAGGGGATATGCTAAGATCGTGGGATCCATAAGAACTAATGCAAACTAATGTACCTTAACGAATCGATAAGCATTACGAAAGTTTTTAGATTGAGTTTAAGTGGATAACAATATCGACAATCCATGTGAATTGTTTAAACTGAGTGTTTCATCTAGATCAAGGTGTAGCTGATATGTCTTAGTAAAACTGATATGATCTTCTGTCACGTTTTCTTAAAAAAATATAAACTGTAAATATTACATTTCAGTTTGTTTACATTTCTGCATTTAAAAAAATTCAAAAAGATTTTCTTTCAAAATCTTCCATGGTAACCTGATAATGTTGAATGTGAGTCGGACCAACGAGACCATTGAAAAACTGTTTGTGTGTGGATACGTGTGATTGTTCTTAAACATCAAATCTTAGAGATTCGGAACATCATTCAAGGGGGAGACTGTGGTTTCACTTGAAGATGTTATGTAAGGCAGCTCAAGACTTAAATCACAGATTTCTAGCTATATCCAAGAGGGATATTGTAAGTGCACTATTCGTGTGTCCATAGTATAAATCTATTTGTACATAATGTCAAGTGTCTTGAGTTTGTAAAATGTCGGACAGAGTTTTTGCTAGGTTGTGTAGGATTGTATAGGTTAGTTAGAATCCAGTAGATGCGAAGAGAGCAATTTAGAACGAGCATGATGTCATGCAACATCATCTTACATCATCACTATCATGCAAGCTCAAGTTTACTTCGTACGAAGCTGGTGAGGTTACTTCGTACGAACATCATTGCTTGCAAAAGTCGCTAGGCGCTCCCTCGTCAGTCGACCAAGGAGTTGAGAGTACTCAAGGAGTACGCGGACACACTAAATTATAAAGAAATTAGTTTTCATAAATTAAATTTATGCCAAATAGCATAAAGTTACTAATACTTATAGCAAAATATGTGAAAATGATATTTATTCTTTAATATGATAGGCATAGAAATTATGTTTTATTTTTTTATAAGTCAAACTCGGCCCGAGTTGACCTTCTAGAGAAGTTTATAAGAACGCTAGTGTTGTTAACATTTGTGGAACCTTTTCTGTTTATGTTAGATGTCATTATCAGAGTGACGTCAGCTGTTTGCAAACAGAGCTTTCGTACTTATATATATAGATCCCACCTGTTAGAGATTTATTTATCAATTCATTCCTTTTGTACGAATAGCAATGTGTGTGATCAGGCTGAGGGGAGTTTTGTAATCATTTGAATTAAATAGAAAACATTCTTGATATAAATTCCTACTTTTGTGTTTATATTACTTGCATTACAATTTATAGATTGTTTGTTCTTAGATTGCTTAAATATACAAGTTTGATAAATTCGGATCCTACAGATTTTCTTAATCTATAGTCTTAGATGCCAATGTGGTGTAGTATAGTTGGTAGAGACATATTTATTTTAAAGGGGAGGTCTCAGATTTAAACTCAGGCAAATATAATATATATCGATCACTCTAAAAAAAATCCTATATTGATTACTTTGCTAGTTTACATGGATTTGTTTGTTGCTAGGTAATTGTATTTCTTAGGGATTTGGTTTATATGCCTCGTTTTAATGAATTAAATTAAATTTTATGAGGATGGAGAATTCTTTTACTGTAACGTATATTGTTATTTTAATTTCTTAGGATGGAGAAACTTTTACTGTAACGTATATTGTTATTTTAATAAAGTTTTATCGGGAAAAATATTAACCCAAGAATATATTATTCATATAATCATATTACTTTAAAACAATTTTCAAATTTGATATTTGTTATCTGAAATCACTCATAAATTTACTGGTCATTAATTTCCTTGTGCGTTCATTATTAAAAAAAATTAAACCATATCATTGACGAGTTTCCAATAACACTTCTGTTGGAAAAATGAAAGCGTCTTTAAAAAATCCAGAAGTCATCATTTTTCCCCAAGTAGCACTTTTTGACCAATGATTTCTATCATTAATTTGTCACAAATCATTCCTTTTCTTTCTTTTTTTTAACGCCAAATTTGGATCACTGACGGACTATTGGAGTATTATGGTGCTACCAGTAGAATCACTCGATCGTATCCATCTCCAGTAGATATATTGACTATACACCAATTCAAGAGAAAAACGAATAAATATAGAAAAACCCCCTTATGAGAATCGAATCTAGGACCTATTGGTCCCAAAGACTTATCTCACCCTAAAGATGCCACTAGGCTATAAAGACATTGGGCCAAATGATTCCTTTTCTAGCAGTGAAATCTAAAATGATGAAAGTAATGAATTGATTGCCCAATTGCATTGCACATGGCACTAAAGTTGTCATCTACTTTTAATATACATTCTGTCTTCATTTTGAAGCAAAATGTGAAGCCTATTGAAGAGTATTTGTACATATTGAATTTTGGGTAAAGCTGAATCGATATGTCATAAGTATTCATAGCCACTTCATATCTAATGTGTCCATCCATTCAAACTTTATATAAGTAGGTTAAGAAAAAATATATGTTCCTGTAGGTGTTCTTTGAAACTTCTAATACTTTTGAGGTAGTTTGCTACTCCTACAAGTGAACTCGACAAGTTTGTTTGAGTGGCAAGCGAAGTCTTTTGTAACTTAATATGTTGTTCACTGAACTCTATCTACTTTACCTGTCTGCCAACCAAATGAACTGGTCGAGTTTCCTTGTAGCGGTCACGAACTATGTAGAAGAACATGAAATTCTAAACCCACCTAGAAGTATGAGTCCCGTTTATTAACCACCTACAGATACAAAATATTTTTACATAACATGGAGCATTACGTGTTGGTATTATTAGTGTGGACTACACATTTTTTGAGAATGTTATGATCTCAAGCGTTTAAGATACTTTGGGAGTTCAAGGGGGCAAAGCCCCTAGCTGGCGTGGCATTACGCTGAAAAGTTGTTTTAGAATGGCATAGTTGCGGAAGTTTGCAAAAAAGTTAATATTCGAATGTGAATGAAGATCAACGTTAAAAATGATCCTCGATACCAAATCTGCTTATTTACAGCAACTTTGTTCGTATGTATCACATTTGTTTGCAAGTTTCAATTTCGTTCATCAGTATCAAATTGATCATCAATAACAATTTTGTTCATCAGTGGCTTAAATAGTCAGTAGCAAAAGTGATATAGCGTGTGAAATGATAATGTGATCACGTTGATTAAGTGAATACCGTGATAATCTTCCCCAAACCCCCAATTCAACCTCAAAGGTAAAGAATTTGAAATGGTAAAATGATTATTGTAAAATTGAGGAATGACCATCCGAATTACATGTAAGACCACAAATAAGATAGAAATTCGAAATGGTCCATAAAAAAGCCATGGGCCAAACACAAACCCAAAAATAAAATGCATAAAATCTGAAAAGAAAACATAAAAGTGCCCGTAACTCCCACTAGAATGCGTTTTTGGGAGTGAAACTTTGGCAAACTCTGTTGCGACCTTGCCACCATGTGCTACTGTTTCATGCTTTGATTTGACTAGTCGAACACATAAACAGGAGACCCATAGTCAAAGTTATGGTCGTTTTGTAACACCCCAAAACTCGAATTTTAAATTCGAGTAACTCGTTTCCATATGAGTATATCATCAAATAAATACTAGGCTAACATCCCATTTCAGATGAAATTATAAAATGATGAAGTTATAATATTATTTTATAATTCATTGGGAATTATCAAGGAAAAAAAGTTAGAATGAAAAGTTTGAATCCGTAAACGGGTACGATCAAACTTATAAGAATGAAAAGTATGAATGAAAAGTTTGAATCCATAAGCAAGTACAGATCAAACAAGAAAAAAATTAAAAGTAAGAATGAAAAGTTTGAATCCGTAAGCGGGTACGGATCAAACTTATAAATGAAAAATTTGAATCCGTAAGCAAGTACGGATCAAACAAGAAAAAAAAGTAAAAGTAAGAATGAAAATTTTGAATCCGTAAGCGTGTGACAAAGGGTCAAATAACCGGTAATTCCATACAATCTAATCACTATTTTTATTTCATAATATCCTGCATATTATTGTAATTTAACTGCGTAACTGAGTCGTACGTCATATCACAAGTATTGGGACAAGTAGATCAGGTCATATCATATACTGATTTCCGTTACGACATGAAACAAACCAAACAATGCCCTAAAAGTGTTGGTAGAAAGTGTTGGGCGCACTATTCGCGTTGCACTATTCATATCAGCAAACCGCTAAAACGAAACAGAAGAACGAATAACGGCATGCTAAAGGCATAATTGAGTCCATATATATATGAAAACACTGATATGGGAACACCTATTACAACAATACATAACTTTCCGGTACAACACCTAATTTGCAAAATTGTCCGTTTCGACCAAAAAGACGACAATTTCGGTTTGTCCGCAATATTCATTCAGTATTTTCCGATTCCAGAATTATAAAAACAATGTTGAATACCCTAAAACAATACGAGTCTAGCAAAAATGCAGAAAAGACATCGTTTCAAGTCATACGGCAAACAATGCACAACTTGACCGGAAAGTGACTGTTTGTCGAACCGACAAAAATTTTAGTGGTTGATAGCCTCATTCATCCATATAGAGAACTAGTTAAGCCTCATTTGGGACTCGGAGTCCTTTCAACAATCTTGAGGTTACGGAGACACAACTTCTGGAAATGTTCGACGGCAAAATATATAAGTCCGATATCGAGCGAACGATTGAACAGAAGGCTTTTCGGCCATCCTAACTCTACATATATTCGGCTAGCGAACTAGTTAAACATATTTTTAGATCGGAAGTGCCCTAAATAAACGCCATGACACTTGTGGTGGCCAAAAACCAAAGCTTCCGGTACAAAATAATAAAGTTCATATATTAGCCCATATTGTGCCTATGAGCAAACTAGTGGCGTTTTCATTATCCGAAACTTATACCAATTAGTTAAGAGGACTAATTTACATGGGTTAACACCCTAAACCCTAATTACTTGCTAATGATACAAGATCAACCCCTAATCACCATACTTAAGTTAATTACCTAAATATCTAACAAACAAACACATGTTATAAAAGAATGTTATACTTAACCCCTCTTCATTTGGCGGATTCAACTGGGTCCCACACCCACTTGATTTGAGTTGAAAATGTGAGATTATAAGTATGGTGTGTGATTATGTTGTGACCTTGAAAGATAGCAAAGATATATGCATATCCTACACCATTCTTCCATCATTTTTTCACAAAAAAAAAATTAAACAAGCCTTCCCATCTTTCTCTCTCCCACGGCTCACCTTCACCACCATTACACCACCACATTTCCACCATTAAACACATCATTTCATACACTTTAAAGCCATTTCAAGATCATCCAAGGTGCTTGCAAGGATGGAGGATCACTAGGGCTTTCTTGGAGCTTCATCTTCTTCCTAAATCTTTACTAATCTTGTGCAAACTATGTTAAGCTTCTTACGAAGTCTAGTTTATGGAAGTACAAGTTGATCATCTTGAAAGTAAAGAAAATATAACTTAAAAACCCTAAACCTCACCTTAATAATAACAATAAATATAGTTTATTATGTGTTGATTATGTGCTTATTTGTTAACTAGTTAGCATGATGATGTTGATTATGATAAAGTAAGGTGTTTAAAGTAGATGATCTTGTATGAATAATAATATAAATGATGATTTAAACATGGTGATGTTTAAATCCAAACAAGATCATCAACCTCATAATCCATGAAGATTACTACAACTTAAAAGTAATTTACTACATATGAACAATTTTTATAAAGAATAAACACCATGATTTAAGATGTGATCATCTTAAAAAGTGTAGTAAAGAAAGGGGGTTTACAATGGAAGACTTCATTTAAAGATATAACAAAAGTGGTGGCTTAGAAAATCTAATAAGTATATTGAAATCTTATTATTTTTAAGAAAAGTAGTAAGAATATAATTACAAAAATATGGAAGATGAGGTGCATAAGTTGTAAACACGATAGTATGTGATCTTAAATTGATAGTTGATCTTGATTATGGGTTTAAACATGGTTTAAATACGTTTTTAAAACGTGGAAATGCCATAGTTTAGGGGAAACCGTAGGAAAATTTTGAAAATCTAATCGCGATTAAAGTATGATTAACGGGGTGTTAAAGTGACTAAACGCAATAGTGGCCTAAACCGTGATTAAGGAAGTTTTAATGACAAAAACCCTAACCACCCAAGTGTTTAACAAGTGTATATATATATTTTTACAAGTTAAGAATAAGTAATTCTTACATATATATAAATACTTGTGAAAATAAAAGCATATGTATATGCATATTTTGTCACCAAAAAATTATGTGTAAATACATGTGTATGTATCTAGAAGTTTAGGGTATATACCACAAAATACCCAACTATATACAAATACTACAAACACTTAAAATTATTACCAAGTGTAGATGACACAAAACACATACATTTTTACAATGCATCAAAAACGATGATCGGACAAACGGAGCAATCCGGACGATGGGCGAATGTACACAAATACACCATCACGTCATCGACCAACGAACAAATCGCCAACATGAAGAGTTACTACAACGATGGGTGATTTTCGACGCGAGTAAATATATATTAAACAACAACGACGTCATGTCTAAAATAATATATTTTCAGACACTTAACATAGATATATGTTAACGACATCAAAATCCGAAAGTTAAAATGTATAAGAATCTAATAAGTGGTTTTATAAAAGTATATAAATATAAACTTAAAAATCTATACTTAGTAAAATTTATAAGTATAAGACTTATAAATATTGGACTTTTGAAAATAAATTGGGCTAGGCCCATTATATAAAAGACATGGGCAAGGCCCGATTGCATAAAATATATAGTAACATGGGCTAAGCCCAAAGACATAAAATATATGGGCTTAGCCCAAAGGCATAAAATATATGGGCTAAGCCCAAATGTATAAAATACATGGGCTAGGCCCAAACATATAATTCATGGGCTAGGCCCAAACATATAAATTACATGGGCTAGGCCCAATCACATGAAAACATGGGCTAGGCCCAATGACATAAATTACATGGGCTAGGCCCAATACATAAGACAGAATCAATAAATGACATGGGTTAGGCCCAATGACACGTGTGCAAGCCACGAGGACATGTGAAGGGCAAGGCCCGTTCACACACGATCTAAGAATAACAATATATATATATATTTGAGAAATATATGTATAAAAACTATTAATCAACAAACGAACTACCAACACTATCATAACATTAAAAGTGTTCTGAAGTGATAAATAAATACACAACAAGAATTCAAGATGAACAACTGGTACAAAGTCCAACGAGACATAGGTGTCTAATGAAGTTAATACACATGTAGGTTATACACGTGTACGGACATCGAACTTTGATAAGTACAACGTACAGAATGCAAAGTTGTGAGTTCATGTCCCTCCTTTCAGTTATTTAAAAGTTTTTTTTTTAAACTATCAAGGGGAAATACATGTCATAACAAACAGTATGTTTGCTATGGGTTTAGATGATAACACGATCAAATGTGCATAAGTAGGAATATTACAATAGTAACCATTAATCACGTAGTGACCAAGGTACAAAAGGTATAGATCTATAGAGTTTGAGGCGCGCTCCACTCCTGGTTGGTATACCCTTCGGAGTGCCTTTGTGATCCCAATGATGTCAAAGTTGTCTCGGTTTGGTTGCTTACTTATGGCACATATGTCAGGGTGCTCGCAACACACTGATTCATCCTTAAAACTCCATAATTGCTAAAAACATACTCAGATTTCATTACTGGATTACAAGGATGACATTTTATACGAAAACATTAACTAATAACTCCCAACTTTTGTTGACTTTTAAAATTACATGTATTTCAGGACGCAAAACTTGAGCTGGTGATACAATTCGAGTTATGGGAAAATGTCAAGACAATGAGTGCCATCTTTTAGAGGGTTTGCCTCTTGTATATGGGTATATAGGGGTCAAAAACTCATTATGCATTTATTATGAAAACAATATCTTATTTTGAAGTAATGTACTTTAAATTATGTTTATAATGAAAAGTTGAAAAGAGTTAAAACTATCAAATTACTTTTTGTTGGTTGTAAATATTGGAATGCAAATTTATATCGGCATGGCATTGTTGTTGATTTATACTTGTTTACTTAATTGGATGCAATGATTACCTAATAGTCACATACGACAAGGGTGTGACATGTTGGTATCAGAGCCAGGTTGTAGTGAACCGGGGAAAAACTTTTATTAAAGTTTGGTCTATAATCACTAAGGGCTCACACATGAAAACAAGTTTAAAACATAACAAAAATGTTTTTTCGGAATTATGACAAAAATGACAAAAGGTTTTCATTATGTCACGATAACATGAGGATCTATCACACGAGCTTAACTGTAAGTTACGAGCAAGGATCAATACATGATTAGTCTATAATGGATAGACACGAAACATTAGGAGTACACATGAAAACAAAGAACAAGTTTCGCATGAAGAGTGGTGATTAATATGAAAATATATCATAAGTAATAATAAATTACTAACATGTACATATATATATGCATTGTACAGATTATTTTCCAGGACTATGTCTTCTTTGTGAAGCTTTGACGAGGATCCTATGGAGTATGTGTCCGATGATGGATACAGTTCCGACGCTGAGGCCGTACCCCATGAGGATGGAGCCGACCACGAGGACCTTGATGATTTTTAGCCATTTGCTCTTGTGAACGGGGGATCGGCTCCTCCAATGAGCAACCGGTCTGATCTAACTCAGCTAACAGAGGCAGAATTCATTGCTAGAGTGGATGACAAACGAACAAGAGAGGGATACTGTTTAACTGCTCTGAGTTGTATTAATTGACGTGCAAGTACAGACGCTAGTAAACAAATCAGCAGGGCTTCTCGCGTACCAACTGAACTAACACTACTTAGCTCTGACACAACACTACTCTATTTATAGGTCGACATGACTCATATTGGAGTGTGTGTAAAACAGAAGTTGTGACTCGTGCGAGTGGTTGCTTCGTACGAGTGACAGAGTGTCACTCGTATGAGCCAACTGACTCACTCGTACGAGTCAACTACAAAACATATAAAACATTTAATAACATTTATACAAATGACGTTTAAGCCCTATATACAATATCGAGACATCCTAGACGTAGGCAATAGACATAATGCACCAACAAACTCCCCCTTGGATGTTTCCGCAGTCTGGATGGTCTTAAAAAAATCTTCACAAGATTTGACACTTAACAACAAAAAATCTCTTCGGTGGCTTGTGACGCTCCTCAAATGCAATTGGCGGTTGATCTGTTGGAGGAGGTCGGTTCACTGTATTGCCAAACTGAAAACTCCTTAGCGATGCTATACGAGCACGCTCAGCTATTCTAGCTTCCTTCTTATCTTTCTTGTTCTGTTCAGTCTCCTCCAGCTTCCTCCAAGATGTATTCCATGACGATCCAGAATGAATATTGTTTGCAAGCAGACATTAACAACCTTCTGGAACTGGAGAGCTTGCTCTTTATCTTTTTCTTCATAACTGATTTTGCTATAAAACAAGCAATTAATATCCTTCTTTGTGCAATTGACTAGCCAAATCGGGTCTAGCACTCGAATGCCATGCCAAAGCCGATATATGAGTTTGTGAGCGATGACGGCTTCGGTTAGCTCTTAAGTAATCTTCCAAGAGTCTTCATTCAGGTGCACGCAAATAACAGCCTCTTCTATGTTTGAATCATAATGCCACCACCTGAAGCTCTTGTAGAAGTCCTGCTCCATCCGTAACATAGGCATATTCTTCATTACTTTAGGCCTTTTTACGATGAGCGCCACATCCTTCTCTTTTGTCATTGGATCGATCTTTGTGATGCGTCTTGGAATATTGTTTGCAAGCAGACATTAACAACCTTCTGGAACTGGAGAGCTTGCTCTTTATCTTTTTCTTCATAACTGATTTTGCTATAAAACAAGCAATTAATATCCTTCTTTGTGCAATTGACTAGCCACATCGGGTCTAGCACTCGAATGCCATGCCAAAGCCGATATATGAGTTTGTGAGCGATGACGGCTTCGGTTAGCTCTTAAGTAATCTTCCAAGAGTCTTCATTCAGGTGCACGCAAATAACAGCCTCTTCTATGTTTGAATCATAATGCCACCACCTGAAGCTCTTGTAGAAGTCCTGCTCCATCCGTAACATAGGCATATTCTTCATTACTTTCGGCCTTTTTACGATGAGCGCCACATCCTTCTCTTTTGTCATTGGATCGATCTTTGTGATGTGTCTTGGAAAGTGAGGTTTCCAGTGTGTAAAACCATGTAAAGCCTCAAGCTTGATCAACTTCCAAAGCCTCTGGTCATGAAATTTCATATTGAGATTAATCATTTTAGTTTGCACCAACTCTTTAATATCCCAGTAAGGCAAGGACTTGATGTCGCTCAGATATCAGAAATACTGAATACCAAACTCCCTTTTGATGGCATAGACGTTAAGCTCTTCAATCCAACACCAGCTTATGATATCCTCTAGAGAAATATTAGCGTGACGAGTAAAGAACGTTAGAGGTCATTTGAATTGATGCTCTGCTGGTGACTTCTTAAACCACTTCTTCCTCATCTCAGCAGTTTCAGCTCTAGTTAACTGTTGAGGAATAGTGCCTTGCCTTGCAGCTTCTTCAACTTTACGTTTCAGCACATCTGCATTCTCTGCTGCAAATAGTTCGGTAAAATTTGGGGAGTCTTTGTACCGTAATCGGCAATATTAGTATCATCATCAGAATCATCCTCCACGACAACTCGATCATACTCGTTAGCTTCTTCAGCATGTTCAAAAACATAATCATTTGGCCCGAACGCGCTAATCTCATTCAGCTCATTCTCAAAATGAAACTCAAGATGTTCTTCATCCACACCTAGCATTTCTGCGATCTCTTCTTTAGAATAACTGTGAATGAATTCGCCTTCCTCAACGACATGCTCAAGATAGAAAATCTTTGGTTTTGGCACGACAGGAACGATAGATATATCAATCACCCAGAGGATTCCTACCTGCTGAGCATCTGAAGGACCTTCTGTTCTGTCCTTAAAAACCTTCTTCAGTAGTTTGGTTCACAGAATCATCGAGTTACACTGAATAATCAATATCTTTATTCACTTCAGAATCAGTTACACGAACATGAGTACCTCCAACATTATCATCATCATCATCATTACCCTTATCAGAATCCGAATCAGAATCACCATCAACATCTAAATCTTCATCTTCATTTTCAGCATTTTCCTCAAACTCTTCAGCTACTTTGTCAATTTCTTTTTCTAACTTTATTTTCAAAAGCCATTCACGGTGTTTCGTAGATAGATTTAACATATAAATCTCCCAATCCTTAGGCTCCCCGATCAATATAAACTTGTTCGACACTTGCTACACAACGATATCTGTACAAGTAATTGGCGCATATGCAGCTTCTAGCTCAGTTTCAACATTCACAGGATCCTCTACAACCTTCGCTTTTCCTTTGCCTTGCGAGTCAGGTAACTCTTTAGCAAGGCGTTCCCTTTCAGCATCTCTTTCCCTAGCCTCTGCGCACTCTATCTTGTCTATTCTGCCGCAATGTTCACTCCCAGCTTTTTCACCAAAATCTTCTCAAACAAATTCATTCACGATCACTGGGGAGTCTTTCTTCTTCGTATTTGGCCATACGGATCGTAAAGTTCATTTTCAAACACAATACTTGCGAGCGTGGCTTCTAACTGCTGTTTATCTTCAGTTAAAACATTGATCTACTCATGCAACTCCTATTTTTCTTCATTCAACACATTAATTTGTTCCTACAACTCTACTATCTTCACAGTATTCAACAAGACCTATTTTTGTAACTCATCAACACGCAAGACGTTGAATGAAAAATCTTCTCCCCCTAGAATATCTCCAAAGTCAAAGTCAAAATCAAACTGAGATTGGGGCTGTGAAGTGTGTGGTGACGGTTGCGATGTTGCTTGTCTTGGTGTTGGTTGTGGAGGCGGTTGAGGTGCAGACTGTTGTGGTGGAGTAGATTGTTGTGGTAGCGATTGTGGTGCTGCCTGACAAGGTGGTGATGTTGGAATTTGCTGAGCTTGTTTAACAATAACCTCTTCTTCAATCGTCGGCTCTGTATTTAGATCTAACAGTTGGAGACTCGGAACTTCTAGCAGCTTGGCGCTTAAACCTTCGTGCCTTTTTCATCATCGGTGTGCGAACAGAGTATCTGTATCTGAACCTGAAGGTACATACGTTGTGTCATCTTTCCTTCCGCCTCGCGCTTTCGCTTTTCTGCTTTTCTCTTTATCTCAGCCTGACCCTTTGCCTTAATCTTTTTGGCTCTTTTACGTTCACCAGCACGTCTCTCATCAGAATTAGTGCTCGAAGATGATGCGTCTTCAGCTTCTTTCTCTCCACCAAATGCTTGTCTCTCGATATCAGCAGCAATATCCTCAATATTTTCCTCAACATCTAGTTCGGCGCGCAACCCAGAACTTTCAGCAGCTGTTTTTTTTCTTTGGCATTGCAGTAGCAGAAGATGTAGCAGTTGCTTTTCTCTTAACACCCTTCGCACCGTCTTTCACAAACCACAAACTGCTCTTGGCAACAAAAATTTCAAGAGCAGTTAACTCCTCGCTTTCATCCCCACTATCATCTTTCCTCCACTTACCCGGTGCTGGAGAAATGTAATCTTTGTCGACTATTGCACCAAAAACGGGTTTAGCATTCGGAAAAGTCTTCAAATGTAAATTCAACTTCTTCAATGTAGAAACACCCATGTGCTCTAACTTTAACACATCATCCTACTTCTTCTTTAAGTTCAGATGCAAATGATCTAACAACATTTGTAGAACCGAGGGTATTGAAAAAACATTTCCCTCTGTATGTTTTGACCATCTATGTAAATATAACTTTAGAGAAGTTATATGGCAGATTTAGGACTAGTGCAGTAATCATACACATTTGGTAGTCTACCAAATCATCAAATCCGCCTTTTTGATGGCTTAACGCGTGTGCAACAACATGAGCAATGTAACGGAAAGGCGAACTGAGATTTCCTTTCTTGAAACGGCGTGACATTGACAAAACCAGCTTATCCCATCCTATAAAAACATCCCTTCACCATGTACTCCGAAAACCCAGTAGGATCGTCTGCGTTATCCTTGAAATCCAAAGCTGTTCGGATCAAATCTTCAGTTATCTTAACCTGGATATCTTCATCATCAATCTTTACCATCGACACTATCGCATTTTCTTCAGTATCATACTCTGTTGTGTTCTAGAAGTATTCAACATGAGATCTATAAATGGTATGACGATCTGTGAGCACTTTTGTAATTGGAATCCTGCCCAAAATATCTAGTACATTTCTTTATGCAGCTATCTCCGGAATAGTCTCGTCAAGTAGACAACAAATGTTGTGAAACGGAGAAAATGACGTTTTCTTGACCTGTTCAACAAAAATTCAAACCGTTAGAAAATTTTCAACTTTCAAAATCATTCGTATGAACTAAACATCCGTACGAGTCAACACTTAGAATTTTTTACAAGTTTGGAACAAGTTATCATTCGTACGAATCACTACTTCGTACGAGTGATTTAAGAGTTAAACAATTTTCAAAAAACTTCACCAAACTTGCTTCGTACGAATAAAAAATTATGAACAAATATAGTTTGTATGAATGGTCCTTCGTACGAACATTGAATCATTCCAAAAACACCAAGTTTAAACCAAACTTAAAACACGTTGTTTTTAACAAATTGATAGTCGATTTATAGGTTATTAGGTCGATATTAAAGTTTTAAGGTCAATTTTAAGTTTTACCAGTCCGATCTCCCTATATCTATGTTTTAAGTCCGTTTGGTCCAAATTCGGCATTATAACGTCTAACATTGAGCAAAATTACCTTTCCCATTGAAAGAGGTCGCAAATCAACCTCCCCAATGTAATAGTACTCGGTAAATGCCAAGAAAGTTCGAAGTTTAGAACGTATTCGCACAATAGTTCTCTCAGTTCGCACAAAACCATAAACTTATCACAACACTCATCTATTTATAGGTCGACATGACTCGTACTGGAGTGTGTGTAAAAAGAAGATGTGACTCATGTGAGTGGTTGCTTCGTACGAGTGACAGAGTGTCATTTGTAGCTAGACCCTCTCACGTGGCTGGACCTTCATTCTCAGCTGGACTACCTCCCATGTATGCCACACGCCCTATACCACCTACTGCAGGTATGTCTACACCGATACCCCCACCGCGCATTAGCCCTTCTAACCCCTACCATCCCTCACACTTCCCTCTGATTCTTGTGGAGGAGAGGGTGACATCGCACGACCTTCAGCTCTCCTTGATCTTTCAGAGGATCCGGGAGCTAGAGACCCAACGCACTACACATGCCGCTGCCAGAGCTACACCCCTATTACCATCATCACCACTACCACCCCCACCATCATACCCACCACCATCACCACCACACTACCACTATCACCACCACCGACCCCACCCTTCTACTGTCTATTTCACCACTCTCCTACCCATATGAGGCGCGAGTGCGTGACTTAGAGCAGTTTCAGACTGATGCCACTAGGCAGATTTCTGTCCTAGAGGAGGAGGTGGCTTACCATCGCGGTTTGCTCCACTGATCACCATCCCCACACCCCCTCAACCGCAGTAGTATGTATATGATTATCTTTTGGGGATCAGACTTACTTTTGATGATCTAGCTCATGAAGACTCAGCTTCGAAGATCCCGACTTTTGGAAGATAACATGAAGACATGAAGAAGCAATCTAGAAGGAAATCTTACTTTTGTAATGTAAAACTAGTACCGACTCAGGTTATGTATCCCTAAGTCCTTTTGATCTTCATGAACAAAATGTAACACCTTGTCATTGTATAAAAGTGTATCTTCTTTATTTCACATTGTATCTCTTTTATGTTATGGTTGTTAGTATCATGATGTGGTGATATTACGGTTGATGTATTATGTTGTGGTGATACTATGATTGATGTCTTGTGATGTGACACTATCTATGCGATGAGTTACGTGTTTATGGTGATGATTGGTGTACGTATGTGATATACATATATTTTTCGTACTTATTATGTACTCGATGTGCATATACATATATGTTTGACAAAAAAATATAATAATAATAATAAATATGTATTTATTATTAAATATATCGGCTAATTGTGAGCGACATTTTATACTAGAGGACGATGCCGCCCCGCTGAAGGAGTTCCAACAATAACGCACTACCGACAACACAAGAGGAGTTAGACAAGCACATTTCTCAGGCAATCGCACAATACGAAGCTAACCGCTCTGAACATAGCGGTGGCACCTGGAGGCAACCCTCCAACTAGTAATACATGGTTATTCATAAAACCGCACGATACTCTCATTATTTCTATTCATGCTTTTGGTTACTCATACTTAAATGGTGTATCCAATGATTTCAGGTTGCACTTACAAGCAGTTTCTAGACTGGAAACCTCTGAATTATGACGGTACCAGAGGTGCTGTAGCCTTCGTACGTTGGACTGAGAAGACCAACTCGGTCATTTGGATGAGCAAGTGCCCTGCTGAACAAAGAGTAACTTATGTTACTGGACTCTTCGTAGGCGGAGCATTATCTTGGTGGAACCTCCAGGTCCAAACTATGGGCGACGATGATGCATACGCCTTGACCTGGGAAGAACCTAAAGAAATGTTGAGAAAGAAGTATTGATCGAGGGCAGAAATTCAGAAGTTGGAAACAAAGTTCTGGAATTTAAAGATGGTTGGTTCAGATATTGCCGGGTACACGCAGCGATTTCATGATTTGTCTCGAGTGGTGCCATACTTGGTGGAACCCGAGTTTAAGAGGAATGAGAGGTACATCTAGGGACTTGCCCCCGAAATTCTAAGTCTGGTTACCTCTTCGAAACCCACTGAAATTGGAGAAGCAATTGATTTAGCTATCAGCCTTACTGAGGAGGCTATAGTCTAGGGAAGCTACCTAAGAGTGGTGTGAACAAAAAGGAGACTACTGAGGAGACTACGAACTCCAATAAAAGAAAATTCTCCCACTTCAAGAAAGGCTCGCAAGGAAATAATAACAGTAACAAAAAGCAAACCACGAAAGAAGTCAAAGAAATGAAGGCATATGTTACCACTACTACAAACTTGCTGTTAAGATATCCTATACTGGGGGGCACCGAAATGACCCAAATGCCCTTTCCTCCACTAGGGAATGCCGAGGCCCCAAGTGTGGCAAATGTGGTAGGTTTGGGCATCACACCGATGCGTGCCGGGAACAAATGCCAAAGACCAAGGTTATTTTGGATGTGGTGACAAAGGGCATTTCAAGAAAGATTGCCCCAAAGAAAACCAAGCTCGGGGAAGAGCGTTCGTGATTGGAGCTAAGGATGCTCGCCAGGACCCGAATGTGGTCACGGTATGTTCCCTGTAAACAATCACTTTGCATCTATTCTTTTTGATACTGGGGCAGATTTTAGTTTTATTTCTAAAGAAATTAGAGATATACTTGGGGTAGAGTCGAGTAAATTAGATGTTCCATACTTGATTGAGCTAGCTAACGGGATATTGATAGAGTCGGGATAAAGTATAAATAAATGTACCTTAGAAATGGGTGAACGGAAGTTCGATATAGATTTATTACCAGTTCAACTAGGTAGTTTTGATGTCGTTATTGGTATGGATTGGCTATATGACATCGAGCCGAAGTCATACGTCACGAGAAAATCATTTGACACGCCACTACGAATCATTTGATGATTCACGGTGAGAAGCATGACACCGCCACTACGAATCATAAACTGCATGAAAGCTCAAAAATGTTTGAGAAAAAGATGCATCGCCTTTCTTGCCCACATGGTGGACAAAAAGGCCGAGGAGCGCAAGGTTGAGGACATACCGGTAGTTTGGGAATATCCCGAGGTCTTTCCAGAAGACTTCCAGGACTATCTCCACAACGATAACTCGAGTTCCGTATTGATTTAGTGTCAGGAGCTGCACTGTGGCGCAGGCCCCATGGAGGAAATTATCTACTCAGTTGGAAGAGTTGCTTGACAAAGGTTTCATAAGGCCGAGTGTTGGTGCATAATGTCTATTGCCTACGTCTAGGATATGTTGGTTATGTATATAGGGCTTAGAATGTCAAATATTGTATGTTTAAATATGATTTATATGTTGTAAAATGGCTCGTACGAGTGAGCTATGTGGCTCTCACTCGTACGAGGCACCACTCGCACGAGTCATACACACACACACACTCCTTCTCCTGTGCGAGTCTTGTTGACCTATAAATAGAGGAACTTGAGTGTTGTGTCTGACATCTGTTGGTGTGTGACTTAGGCGGAGCCCTGTCAAACTGTTTATGTATTCTGTAACCATTCACGTTTATCAATACAATCAAGGCGTTTAAGTAGTATATCTTTCTTGTTTGTTTGTTTGTCCAACTCGCTAGCAATGAATTCCGCCTCTGTTAGCTGAGTTAGATCAATCCGGTGCTCATTAGAGGATAGCCGATCCGCTCTCAAGTGGTATCAGAGCCCTGAGGCCTGATTTACACGACAAATAACAAGTTTTAGTAGACAACCAACATTTCAACAGTTTCAGATCCAGATTCAACCATTGGAGTTTTCTACATCTATACTTTCTCACATAGATCTCGAATTTGGACGAATTCTGGACAATGGACTAGGATTTTAGTATATCATGTTAAAATCAACTCTAATCAATCCTTGAAATTTTAGATCTAAATCAAATTAACCATATCGAAAATTGTAATCTGTTTTGTGACCTGAGCTGACTCGTACGAGTAGAGAGACAACTCATACGAATGGCCATCCATCGAATTAGAAACTCGTACGAACAAATAAACAAGTTTTTTCTTAAAATCTACAAGTTACAGAATGGTCATTCGCACGAGCAAGTAATTCGCACAAGCAAGTCATTCGCACGAACAACTCATTCATACGAATCTTTGACTCGCACGACTATCGAGTCGCACAAGCAACTGGTCATTCGCACGAAAACTTTATAAGAAATTTTTGTCATTCTAATCAGTGTTTTTTGAGGGGTGTTTCTGACATTTTTGCAGAAAAATGGAAGAAGAATTTTACAATGCTTTTGCTGCTTCAGCAGTTACAACCACCATATCTCAGAATATGAATCTTGAAAACGAGATGGGCACGATGACAAAGCCTCCAAAGCTGAAGAATCTTGAAGACTATGATACCTGGAGTGGAAGATTTATGAACCGGGTTCAAGCGAATCATTTCACCTGCTGTTTGCCATTGAAGCGAAATATCACACTCCGATTATATCATGTTAAAATCAACTCTAATCAATCCTTGAAAATTTTAGATCTAAAATCAAATTAACCATATCGAAAATTGTAATCTGTTTTGTGACCTGAGCTCACTCGTACGAGTAGAGAGACAACTCGTACGAATGGCCATCCATCAAATTAGAAACTCGTACGAACAAATAAACAAGTTTTCCTTAAAATCTACAAGTTACAGAATGGTCATTCGCACGAGCAAGTAATTCGCACAAGCAAGTCATTCGTACGAACAACTCATTCATACGAATCTTTGACTTGCACGAGTATATTACTCGCACGACTATCTGAGTCGCACGAGCAACTGTCATTCGCACGAAGAACTTTATAAGAAATTTTTGTCATTCTAATCAGTGTTTTTTGAAAGTGTGTTTCTGACATTTTTGCAGAAAAATGGAAGAAGAATTTTACAATACTTTTGCTACTTCAGCAGTTACAACCACCATATCTCAGAATATGAATCTTGAAAACGAGATGGGCACGATGACAAAGCCTCCAAAGCTGAAGAATCTTGAAGACTATGATACCTGGGGTGAAAGATTTATGAACCGGGTTCAAGAGAAACATTTCACCTGCTGGTTTTGCCATTGAAGCGAAATATCACACTCCGATTGGAGAGAATGGTCTTGAGAAAACGTTAGCTCAACTCTCAAATTTCGAAAGGGAAAAGTTCAATAACGAGAAGAAGATGATGAACATCTTGCAGCAAGCCATCAAGGAAGATATCTTGGCCTTCTACAGCATGATGATGATGCTCAATCGTTATGGAATGCTTTACGATTGAAATTCCAAGGAAGCACACAGCTGCGAAGGGAAGAGAGCATTATTAAGTAAAGAATTCGATATCTTACTTTAATCAAGGGAGAGAAGGTGAAACAATTGATTGAACGATATTGTCACTTAGTGGTCCAAATGAAGCGTATGGGAATTGTGAAGACAAATGAAGAATTTGTCGATAAGCTGGCTGACTCTCTACCTCAAGGAGAATGGTCTACTTACTTGACTATTCTAAAGACGGCACTGAATATGGTAATTTCTCATTACCAAGATTTATTGAGAGATTGGAAGGGCATGAACTCGAGATGTAAAAGATGGCAAAGAGCAAAGCTGCCCAAATGTAATAAGATGTAAATCTATATTACAAGGGTAGTCCTGCCGTGCAGATAAAGTCACCAAAAATTCAAACTGCCTTAAGCACTTTCAACACACCAAACCCATAGTCATGTCAAGCCAGTGGATTTCAATCTTTTGCGTTTTTCAATCCAAATACGCATCCAGGCCCACAATCATCTCATATTTAAGCAATTCACAGATCACCAGAACAATCAATCTAATCCAAATCAACGGGTTCTACAATGCAATATAGCTGTTGATTTCCAAAATGCTTAAAACTTCGACGAGAACACCGCGAAGCAACACATGTCATTACTTGCCTCGGTACTTGAATCATACTATAGTTTAGTAGCAGGAAAAATTAGGAATTCAGAGATGACAAGAGAGGATTACGGTCAGATTGATCTGGTCGAGATGGAATTAATTGAGATCAAATGGTGTATGGCTTCCATCGTCAGAAGAGTACAACGTTCATGGAGATTACTGGAAAAGACAATTTGGGAGGATTTGATTGGAAACTTGTCTTCGACAAGTCTAAAGTTACATGTTTCAAATGTCAAGAGAAGGGGCATTGCAAATGAGAATGTCCAAATGGAGAAGTCAAGGGCAATCGAAACCCTTTTGCTAACGATTTTTACAAGAAAGCCATCTATCATTGTCCTCAACCCAAAACCAAAATGGTGCAAATTGAAGATGGACCGTCAAACTCCAAAGACAAAGCTCTAGTCATCACTCAAGAGGACGAAGGTTTCAATTGGAACAAGTACATCACGAAGAACGAAAGTTTGGACTTGGTAGAAGAAATCATTGAAGAACCTGAAGAATATGTAGAGGCATCTTTTGACGAGGCTCCTAAAGAATACTACAACACATCATCAGAAGAAGAGGAATTGTTAAATAGTCCATTTAAACATATCTTGCCTAATGATATTCTTAAAATTTTGCAGATTATTTTGAGCCAAGCCATAGAAAATCTTGTGAAGAAAAGAAGAAGCCTGAAGAAGAAGAAAAGAGGGTTGAAGTCAAGTTGGAAAATCTGACAGACAAGACCAACAAAGCTTGTATGGCGAATGTAAATGAGGTAAATGTGTCTGTAAGTAAGTCGATGAAAGAAACACCTTGCATGAAGTGCCTAGAGCCATGCAGTGGGTGTGCTAAAAAAGAAATACAATACAATAGGTAAAATGTTATACATATAACTTGTCATGTGATTATAATTCAACAAAAGAAGCTTATGACAAGTTAATCAAATTTGTTAAACAATTTGAAAAGGTGATCAGAGAAAATGATGGAACACTTTCAATGCTCAAGGCGACTGTAATGGACAAACAAATGGCCATTAGTATTCATTAAATACAATCACTGAGCTAAAAAATGAACTTGAGAAAATGAAAACAGAAACAGAACGGGTTAACAAGTTGTTAATCAGTTATTCTACAAGTTCATACGTCATTGATCACATTCTTCCAAAAATAGAAAACAAGGAAGAAAATCAAATTGATGAAAACAAAGGTGCAAGTTATGATCGTGTTCCACCACCCATGTGGAATAACTATGCTAGTAAGATACCATCGGGGGTTGAGAAGGCGCTCAACTTAAAATTGAAGACTGAAAAGACAAACGAGCTGCCTACGAACATTGATATAACTTACACCAAACCAGAAAATGAATGTGACTCTGATGTGGTTAAAACTGTGGTTGAAAAAGTTCTTGAGAATGAGTCAGATAAATCTGAAGTGGTAGTTTAAACAATGTTCCAAATGTCATCATATACAAAATGCATGGATCTGATAAACTATATTCCGATGAGAATTTTCCAATTCAGAATGTCAATCTTGATCGTGTTGAAAAGTTGTTCAAGCCTGTTGAGGTAAGCCATTATGATTTAGAAAAATAAGATGCATCATTTTATTCTAAATCAAAATGTGCTAACAAACCCTGCCAACAAAGGAACAGAGACTATCCTGAAAACATGAGAGCTGGATTGGGTTTTCAAAAGCAAAGAACGACCATCAAGTTTCAAAAGCTAAATTTTGCAAAGAAAATCAATTTTGTCTATGGACAACTATAGAAAAAGAAAAAGATATCATTGGTAAACAATCCAATGATGAATTCAAGAAAGAAAAAGAGAGTAGAAAACGGGATTTGGATTCCTCTGTTCGAAAAGACAGTAGGAAGTGCTACAAGTGTAACAATGTTGGGCATATTGCACTACAATGTTCGCAAAGAAATCCAAAACCTGTTTCAAACTACAACAGATCTACCAAAGATGTGAAACAAAAGGCACCCATGACTGTACCAAAACAAACTCTGAAAAGAAACAATGAATCCCATAAAAATGTAAGATCAACGATTCAACTTAATTCTAAATTTGAAATTGGAGAAACTTCCACCAAGAATCGTCAAAGGATTCAAAGTTTTATTCTAAAAGGGAAAACTTGAAAACACAAACTTGGGTTGTAAAAGTCAAACCATCTAAAGTAGAACTGAAACAAGCTGTTCTACTCAAAATAGAGGCCAAACAGATTGTCAAGATCAAAGTTGGTCTGAAGTTTGATATTCCAAACCCACCCAAGACCAAGCAGGATTGGGTTTCTTTGTTTAAATAGTTTCTTCCTCATGTGTGTAGGGGCTCCCAAGATTGATCATGTCAAAATGGATTATGGATAGTGGAGCTTCCCGACAGATTACTGGGATGCTTGTGTTGTTGCACGATGTCAAAGCTATCCGAGGAGGTTATGTTGGTTTCGTAGGGACTAAGGTGGAAGAATTGTAGGAGAAGTTATTCTTACGAATGGAGTGTTTCCTTTGACAAGGTGAACTACATTGCGGAGCTGGAGAACAATCTACTGAGCATTTCGCAGGTTTGTGACAAAAAGTTCACAACACACTTCAATGACAAAGAATGCTTAATTCTCAAGCTAGGATTCAAAATTCCTGAGGAGTGGATCCTCATGCGCGCTCCAAGAGAGAATGATCTTTATGTTCTAGACATGAGTGTCGCATCCACCACATCAAAGAAGGTTCAATGCTTCACTTTTAAAGCTACATGAGAAGGAGTCAATACTATGGCATCGGAATGATGGGGCACATTCACTTGACAAAGATGAATTATTTGGTACATAACGACCTAGTGGAGGGTGTTAATCTGAATAATTTTCATTTATCTGATGATTGTCTGAGCTGTAAAAAGGGGAAAAACATAATAAATCACACCCAAGAAAGCTACTAAATTCAATCAAGCTACCACTAGAAAGGCTTCATATGGATCTTTTTGGGCCAGTAAACGTGAAAAGCATTTTTGGAGATACATATTCCTGGTCATGATAGATGATTTTTCTAGGTTCTCATGGGTTTTCTTTCTGGAGAGTAAAGATGAAAGTTTAAAAGTCTTATGATTCTTTTCAGGAAGCTTGAAAACCTGTATCACTTGCCTATCAAGAGAATCCGCAGTGACAATGGTACCGAGTTCAAGAACAAGAGAATGCTCGAATTCTGCATTGAAAAGGGGATTCTTCACGAATTCAGCGCTCCCTATACTCCTCAACAAAATGGAGTAGCTGAATGTAAGAATCGCACACTAAGTTCCAGAACCATGCTCACTGATTCAAAACTTCCAATTAGTTTCTGGAGCGAAGCAGTCGCATCTGCGTGTTACACCCTCAATCGTGTGTTGACAGTCAAGCCTCACAACAAGACTTGTTTTGAGCTGCTAAACCATCGAAAGCCTAAACTCGCTTTTTTGGAACCTTTTGGATCATCGTATACTGTTTTGGACCCGGACCGTAAATTTGGAGCCAAATCCTTGGAAGGATTTTTCGTCGGTTATGCTAGTCCACAAAAGCGTGTCTTTTGCCAAGTCTAAACTAGGTTGTTCTTGCACAGCATGTTGATTATCAACGATATACTATGCCAACATATAAACCTAGGGATCAATGGTTGTTCAACTACAAAGGTTTATGGAATTCATTTGACCTACCTGAAGTACCATCAGAAGAAGAACTTGTTATGCTCTTTCAACAGCATCAAATCTCCAATTAAGAGTAAGTTTCTAGACTGTTGTGATTTCCCCATCACTTCCTATCTCTAATACTTCTGATGTAGGTACGAGCAACGCTTTGCAGGAATTAGTCTCTGTACCTATGTTGAACACTGTTGAATCGTCTACCCATCAATCGATTAATGCAGACTCTGATCGTGAACCGACTTTTGATGATGGAGGATCTAGTTTCGATGAAGCATTTGAGCATATTGAAAGCTTTCTAAATGCTCAAGCTGATCAATCAAATGTCAGAAATGAAGCTACATCATCTATATGGTTGCTGATGAAGTGGTCACAAATTTTCAAAGTCATGTAGATGTTCCGAGTGAAGTAATGCCAAGAACACTATTTTACCATCCATCAGAGAATATCATTGGCAGCTTACAAACTAGAGTGAAAACTCGCAATCAGATCAACAAGGATCTAAGTTGCTTTTATACCAGTGTTGCTCCATTGCAAACCATTTCTTATAGTTGTTTTGTTTCGCAGGTTAAACTAGGAAACTGGAGAGAGCGTTGAAAGAAGAAAGTTGGGTGGATGCAATGCAGGAAGAGTTGCTTCAATTCCAGAAACTTGGTGTCTGGAAGCTTGTTGACCTACCTATATCATCAAAAAAAGATAAATACTCGATAAGTCTTCAAGTGCAAGAGAGATCATAGAGGTATTGTGGTCAGAAACAAAGCTCGGCTCGTGGTCCAGGGTTTTCACCAGCAAGAAGGGATAGACTAGACTGAAGTTTACCCCCAGTCGCTCATCTAGAAGCTATTCGCATATTCTTGGCCTTTTCTTCTTGGAAAGGATTCAAGGTATATCAATTGGATGTCAAATCTGCTTTCCTTTACGGCAAAGTCAAAGAGGAGGTGTATGTCGGCCAGCCACCGGGGTTTGTTGATCCAATACACAAGGATATAGTCTACCTTCTGAACAAAGTGTTATATGGTCTACATGCAGCCCCGTGAGCTTCGTATGAACCGTTTTCAAGACATCTTCTTGAGAACGGCTTTCTCAGAGGAACTGTAGACTTCTCTTTTCACAAAGGAAGTAGATGGTCATCTGATTTTGGTACAAATATATGTGGATGATATCATCTTAGGATCGAAAATGATAAGCTATGCAAAGACTTCGAAGAAGTCATGAAGAAGAAATTCGAAATGAGTGCTATGGGGGAGAGAAAGTTCTTTTTAGGACTTCAGGTTGCGCAATTGCCTGATGGTATCTTCATTATCTGACAAAGTATGTTCATGACGTGTTAGAGAAATTTGACATGTCAGGGACTGCGCCAGCATCAACTACATTAGCTCCAAATCACGGCATTTGTCCAGACGCTCATGGAGTCAAAGTCGATGAAACATTATATCGCTCCATGATCGGGTCCTTGATATATCTAACAACTTCGCGACCTGATATCATGTATCCCACATGTCTATGCGCTCGTTATAAGTCCAATCCCAGGGATTCGCACTTGTTAGCCGTCAAACGAATCATGCGATACTTGAAAGGATTTCCACGCACCGGCTTGTGGTATCCTCGACATGACGACTTCAACCTTGCGGGTTACTCGGATTCTGATTTCGGCTGCTGCAAGCTTAATGCAAAATCTACTACGGCTGTAACATAGCAATGCAAGAAACAGACCGTGGTCGCTCTCTCTACATGTGAGTCTGAATACGTTTCAGCATCCAGCTATTGTGCTCAGATACTCTGGATACAACAGCAGATGAGAGACTACGGACTGGAATTTGTTGATACGCCAATTTACGTAGATAACAAGGCAGCTATTTGTATCACCAGAAATCCTCTTCAACACTCACGCACTAAACATATTAAGATTCGACACCACTTTATATGTGACTGCTACAAGAAAAAGTTGGTTAGAATTGAAAAAATCCATACTGATGACCAAAAAGCAGATTTTTACACCAAAGCATTTGATCGATCAAGATTTAAAAATCTTTTAAAATTAAATGGTTTAAGAAATCTGATATCAGGGGATATGCATGTGGTTGAATTTGAGGATGATGAGGACTTGACATGATTTTCATAGGTATGTCATGTTTTTCTGTAAATATCTTTTCTTCAAAAACTAAAAACCAAAAATATGTTTTTGATTTTAGGGGAAGAAAAGTTGTGGAAAATTCGAAAACATTAAAAAGTCAAAAAGAGTTTTTGTGAAAAGGGGTAATCATATTACATCAGTTGACAATCACCGTATGCTAAAGAAATGGAATGTTTAAATAGGTAATTAAACAGGTCTTACTGAGGAGGTGCCAATAGGCTTCACTCGTTCAGTAAATTGTTCTTCAAGATATAAACCTAAAAGAAAAACTGAGTAACTAATGGGTCGACATCTCTCGGATATATGGACTTAGTACTTCGAAATTTCATTTGAGAGAATTCGAGATTCTACGATACTAGGTCTTTATATTTAATCGATACTGGGGTATTATTCGAGTTCTTCTGATTTTGTGTCGGCAATGGCCTAGAACTTGTATAATACTTTACGCGCCTACAAAAGCTGCATAAAAATGAGTATGTCATAAACATTTATGAAATCTGCAGTTCAAAAGATTCCTTAATGGAACACCACCTAAAGTTGAGCCTTCATCTCTTTCTCGGTATGGAAATACTAACCTGAGCTCTCAAGGTCTCGCAATTCACCCCATTTACAGATATCCGTTAGATATATTCACCTGTGAAATGATATTTTGGGAATCTCGGTGTGGGAGTATATTCTGAGATGGGAAACACAGTTATTTCATGTCCCTTAATATTACCTAACATATCTTGAAACAATTGAGAAACGCGTAGAGGTTTAAGTGGATAAGTATATTGGCAATGTAGGTAGATCTGTTTAAAAACTTAAAGTTACTACCAAGATCAACGGTACTTGTGATTTGTCTAAATACTTGATATGATCTTCTAAACACAAAACTCACAAAAAATATGTACGTAAATACATCTTTTATTGTTCTTTCTTTTTAGAAAAATCCCAAAAAGATTTTGGTCTATTTTTAGAAATCCTTCTTACATTTTAGTCTACTCATGATGAAATTAATGTTAGTCCAAGTCAAAGCGACAGTTGTTGGAAGAAAGCTGAAGAGCACGGGCTGGGAGCTAATCGGAAAAGAAACTATCCTAAAACGTCAAAAGTTCTTTAATTTGAAACTTTACATTTTATAATAAATATGTTTTGGTCAAACATCGGTCAACCAAGGTCATTAACTTGGACTTGGTAGGCAAATCAGATAATCAAGGTCATTAACTTGAACTTGGTTAAGTTAGTGGGTTATAAAAACAGATAAAATTTCATAAAAAATTAAAAAGATAAACAAAGTGCATAGAACTGACTCGTACGAGTGACAAAAAGCTTCATTCATGCGACGCACTACTCATACGAGTGAACTTTGAATGAGTATAAAAGGGCTGCTCATCCGCACGAGTCACACAATTGACATTGTGCGATTGAGAGGTTACTCTATGCGAATCAGTTCTTGTCACTCATTTTCTTGATCTACGTTACATATCTATACTTTGGGGAGTTGATTAGCACACCTCTTTCAATGGGCAAGGTACTAATGCTTGTGTTGAACCGTTTTAATGCCGAAATTGGACCAAAAGGACATAAAATGTAGATTTAGGATAATCGGACCGGTAAAATATAAAATTGAACTCAAAATTATTAAAATCAGCCCTTTTAACCTATAAATCAAACTTCAATTTGCTAAAATCTACGTGTTTTATGTTCGGTTTGATTAGGTGTTATTTCCTGTGATTCATTACTCGTACGAGCGAGGATTTCAAATGTTTGTTTTTCATATTCACTCGTACGAGTGATCACTCATACGAGTAGGATATTAAACGTTTATATCTTTGTGGCTCGTACGAAGCATCACTCGTATGAAGAGGATTGTTCAAAACCCTTAAAATTTGTTACGTATGTTTTTTTCATTCATACAAAGTAGTGACTCGTACGAGTGGGGTTTTGACTCAGACTTAATTTCTTGTCTAAGTATATGACTTGTACGTATGGTGACTCGTACGAGTGATTAAGAGTTGAGTTTTTTAAAATATTCTAAGTGTTTGAAAGGTTTATGCTTACAGATCAAGAAGTTGTCGTTTTCTTCGTTTCACAACATCTGTTGTCTTCTGGACGAGACTATTCCTGAAATCGCAGCTTACAGAGAAGTATTAGATTTTTTGAGCCGTCTTCCAATCACCAAGGCGCTCACTGATCATCATACGGCTTATTTTTCACATGTCAAATATTTTTGGAATGCCGCTGAATTTGATGAAGAAGAGAACGTGATTTTGTCTGCTGTAAGGATTAATAACGAAGATATTCAAGTCAAGATAACTGAAGACTTGATTGGGACTGTGTTAGAGTTTAAAGATAATCAAGAAGACCCAGCTGGTTTCTCAGAGTATATGGTTAAAGGGTGCTTCTATAGGATGGGTTATGCAGGTTTCGTTAACGCAGCTCCGTTTAAGAAGGCAAATCTGAGTGCTCCGTTTCGTTATATTGCACATTGTGTTATTCATGCCCTCAGTCACAGAAAGGGCGGCTTTGATGACTTGATTGATTATCAGATGTGCATGATCACAATACTTATTCTGAACTTGCCCTACAATTTCTTAAGAGTGATCTTCTCCTAGATAGTCCAAAATATACAACCGAGAAATTTTGTAGTATCCGCGTTTTATTCAGATGTTGCTCGATCACTTACATCCAAATTTAAAGAAAAAGAAAGATGATGTTTTAAAGCTGGAACATATGGATGTATCAACTCTGAAAAAGATGAATCTGCATCTTAAAGCCTTCCCAAATGCCAAGCCTGCCTTCATGGCTATTCTTGATGAAGATTATGTGGCGCCGCCAAAGGGGAAGTGGAGAAAAGATGATAATGGAGATGAAGATGAAGAGATGGAAGCATTAGACGGCTATGTTGCAAAGAGAAGCGTGTGGTTCTCTAAAGAAGATAAGAAAGGGGTAAGGGGTCGAAGCGAAAGCAAACATCTATATCCACCTCCAATGCCCCTAAAAAGAAGCAGCATGCATCTGAAAGCACGAGGTTAATCGATGAGTCAGAGCTGGAAGAAAATGTTGAAACTTTGGCTGATGATATTGAACTTGAAGCATTTGGGGTTCAGGAAGGAATGGTTGAAGAGGCATCCTCCTCTAGTACTGATCAAGAGGATAGGATTGTCGGAGAGCGAGTAAGAGTTACAGAAAGAGAACTTGAACGTTTGGCTGAACTTAAACGTAAAGCAGAGGAGAAAAATATGTAAAGTGTCAGGGGAAGATGATACCACTTATGTACCTTCGGGCTCCGACAGCGACACCCCTATTCGTAAATCTTCTAAGAAATCTTATAGATGTCTCAAGAGGCCAGCTGTTGGAAGCATAGATTCTCCGAAAGACAATCTAAGAAAAGGTGTAGAAAAAGGTTGATGAAACAGTGAATGTTGAACCAACTCCTCAACAGCCACCATCACCACCTTCTCAACTAACTCCACAACCACCACCATCTCCACCACCTCAACCTATACCACAATCTACTCCTCAAGCTCAACCTTCTAAGTCTCAACCCTAGTTCTTCACAGGAACCAGACTTGAAGATCAAACTGACTTCAATTTTGGTGATATACCAGGGGGAGAAGAATTTTTTGTAGACATGTTCAATGACATGCGTATTGAAGAATTGGAAAATCAAGTTATGCTAAATAGTATAAAGATTGCTGAACTCCAAGAACAAATTAAAGGGCTGAAAGAAGAAAACCAGCAACTTGAAGCTATCTTGGGTATTATCGTGTTAGAGAATGAAAGATTGAGGAACAGAATGGAAGAATACAATGAAGAATGCCTCAGCAATCAGTGAAAAATGAGCTTATTTGAGAAGATTCTTAAGAAAAAAACTCGGTATTAATTTGGCTACAGAAATAGACGAGATTGAAAAAGCAAAGGCTAGATAAAGGGTTGCTGAGCGAGAACACATTGCAAAAGAGTTATCAGACGCTGAGGGGAAAGGTAAAGCGAAGGTTGGTGAAGCACCCATAATTGAAATAACTAAGCTAGAAGCTAAATCTGTGCCAGTATCTTCTGAAGTAGTGGTATGTGCAAATACAAAGAAGTTTGTTTTGATTGGGAAGCCTACATATGTTGACATGACTTGACAAATCTTTCCGCTAAACATCGAGAATGGCTCAATAAGAGAAAGTTGGAGAAAGAAATAGAAGCCGAGGTAGAAGAATTTGTTGAGAATCCCAAGAAGGAAAATGAAGACTTGGATGATATCGATGACATATTTTCTAATAAGTCTTCTGATGATGGTGATGGTGGTGATGATGACAATTTAGGTGGTTCAGGTATCCTTGTAACATAATCTAATTTGAATGATGATATCGATTGTTTTGTGTACTTGGATGATTATGCTAATCAAATGGAAGGAGGTAAAGATCAGGGAAAGCATGAGAGCTCTAAGGATTCTAAGCAGGAATCCTCACAGTCACTGATATGTCATTTGCTCCTGTTGTGCCCAAACCGATGATTTTGTATTTAGAGCATGATGTGGAGGAAGGTGAGTTTGTCCACTATTATAGAAAAGAAGAAATTGCAAATATGTTGGGAGTGGATGAAGAAACATTCGAGTTTGATTTCGAAGAGGAGCTTAACGATATCAGTGCTTTCGAGCCTGTGGATTATGTCTTCGAACATGTTTCTGATGCACATGAGTATGATAAAGTTACCGTGGGGGATGATTCTGATGACGATAATACTAATATTGCCGACGAGGGTACAGATGACTCCCCAACTTTCAATAAACTGTTTGCAGCCAAGAATGACGATCTTCTAAAGCGCAAAGTTGAAGAGGCTGTCAAACAGGGTACAATTCCTCAACAATTGTCTGCAGAAGAAATTGCTGAAATGAGGAAGCGTTGGTTTAAAAAAGTACCACCTGAACGTAAATTCAAACGTCCCTTAGCATTTTTACGTGTGATGCTAACATATCTTTGGGTGATATTATAAGCTGGGAATGGATCGAAGAGCTGAATGTTTATGCGATTAAACAGGAATATGGGATCCAGTACTTTCGATACTTAAGCGACATAAAGACCTTGCCATTCTGGGATATCAAAGAGCTTGTTCAAACTAAGATGATTAATTTGAAGATGAAATTTCATGATCAGCGGCTGTGGAAATTGATAAAGCATGAGGATACACATGGTTTTATTCACTGGAAGCCACATTTCCCAAAAAGAATCACGAAGATCGATCCAGTGACGAAAGAAAAGGATGTTATGTTGATAGTGAAGAGGCCGAAAGTTATAAAAAATATGCCTCTAAATAAGATGGAACAAGATTTCGTCAAGATCTTCAGATGGTGGCACTATGATTCAGTACTAGTGAAGCAGTTATTTGTGTCCAACTAGATGATGATTCTGGAGAGATTACCGAGGAATTATCCGAAGCCGTCATAGCACACAAACGTATATATGGTCTATGGCGTGGCATTCGAGTACTAGACCCGATGTGGCTAGTCAATTGTTCAAAGAAGGATATTGAATGCTTATTTTATAGCAAGATTAGTTTCAAAGAGAAAGACAAAGAGCAGGCTCTCTAGTTCAAGAAGATTGTTAATGTCTGTTATGCTAATGATATACACTCAGGAACAGCCTGGAACACTTCTTGGAGGAAGTAGGAAGAGATTGAGAAAAGAAAGAAAGAGAATAAGGAGGAGAGGATTGTAGAGCGTACGCGAATTGCTTCGCTAAGGCGCTTTCAGTTTAGATGTTAACTGTCAAATCATTGAAGATTTTTTTTGAAAACTATCCAAGACGGCGGCAACATCCAAGGGGGAGTTTGTTGGTGCATAATGTCTATTGCCTACGTTAGGATATGTTGGTTATGTATAAAGGGCTTAGAATGTCAAATATTGTATGTTTAAATATGATTTATATGTTGTAACATGGCTCGTACGAGTGAGCTATGTGGTTCACTCGTACGAGGCGCTACTCGCACGAGTCATACACACGCACTCCTTCTCCTGTGCGAGTCATGTTGACCTACAAATAGAGGAGCTTGAGTGTTGTGTCTAACATCTGTTGGTGTGTGACTAAGGTGAAGCTCTGTCAAACTGTTTACGTGTTCTGTAACCGTTCGCGTTTATCAATACAATCAAGGCGTTTAAGCAGTATATCTTTCTTGTTTGTTTGTCCAACTCGCTAACAATGAATTCCGCCTCTGTTAGCTGAGTCAGATCAGTCCGGTGCTCATTAGAGGAGAGCCGATCCCCTCTCACACCGAGTTTCTCGTCTTGGGGAGCTCCGGTGCTGTTTGTGAAAAAGAAGGACGAACCTTCCGAGTGTACATCGATTACCGGGAACTAAACAAGTTAACCATCAAGAACGGGTAACCATTACCAAGGATCGATGATCTATTCAATCAGGTGCAAGGATCGAGTTTTTACTTAAAGATTGATTTAAGATCCGGGCATCATCAGTTAAGAATCCAAGAGGAAAGTATTCATAAGACGACGTTTAGGACTCGCTACGGTCATTACGAGTTCCTTCTTATGCCTTCTGGCTAACAAACGCCCCTACAGTATTTATAGATTTGATGAACCGGGTATGTAAGCCATACCTCGACAAGTTCGTGATCGTTTTTATAGATGGCATATTGATATACTTGCGAACCCGGGAAGAACATGAGCAACACTTGAGGACTATACTTGAGTTGCTAAAGAAGGAGCAATTTATATATCTCGAAATGCAAATTTTGGATTCGTGAGTTACAATTTCTCCGTCATGTGGTGAAGGAGAACGGAACACATGTTGACCCCTCGAAGATCGAGGTTATGAAGAATGGGACCATGCCAATAACCCCCAAGGAAATACGACAAGTCCTAGGTTTAGCGGGATATTACAGGAGGTTTATTGATAACTTCTCAAAGGTTGCTCAGCCGCTAGCCTCGCTTACACAACAGGACAAAAAGTTTGATTGGGGAGAAAAACAAGAATCGGCATTTCAAGTATTAAAAGAAAAATTATATAAGGTACCGATATTATCACTCATAGACGGTACCGATAATTTTGTGGTGTACTGTGATGCATCGCATCAAGGCTTGGGTTGCGTGTTAATGCAACGTGAAAAAGTCATCGCGTACGCGTCACGTCAGATGAAAGTTCACGAAAGGAATTATACAACACATGACCTAGAATTAGGCGCAGTGGTATTTGCTTTAAAAATCTGGCTCATTATATATATGGCACTAAGTGTACCATGTTCACGGATCATAAAAGTCTTCAACGTATATTCAACCTAAAGGAACTGAATATGCACCAATGACGTTGGGTGGAGTTGTTGAATGATTAGGACTGTGAGATCAAGTATCACCCGTGCAAGGCAAATGTAGGTATTAGATGCTTTGAGCAGGAAGGAATGAGTCAAAACATACGAGCTTTAGAAATGACGATCCAGATGAACTTTGCGGCTCGAGTGCACGATGCACAACAAGAAGCTTTAAAACCAGAAAACATTCCAGCAGAATCATTACGAGGAATGGAGAAACAAATGGAACCGAACAAGGATGGAACCCTATATTTCATGGCAAGGATCTGGATTCCCTATTATGGGATTTGCGAGACTTGGTGCTAGATGAAGCACACAAGTCCAAATACTCGATACACCTAGGATTTGATAAAATGTATCAGGATTTAAAAGAGTATTATTGGTGGCCTAATCTCAAGGGAGATATTGTGACCTATGTTGGGAAATGCCTAACTTGTGCAAAGGTCAAGGACGAATACCAAAAAGCATTTGGTCTATTACAACAACCCGAAATCACTATTTGGAAGTGGGAACAAATCTCCATGGATTTCATTACAAAATTACCACAAACCTCTCGAGGTCATGACATGATCTGCGTTATCATTGATCGGTTAACCAAATCAGCTCACTTCTTACCCATCCGTGAGAAGACAGTATAGAGAAGTTAGCTGAACTGTATCTTAACAAAATCGTGGCACGTCATGGAGTCCCAATATCGATAATCTCTGATAGAGATGGTCACTTTGTGTCACGGATCTGGTAATCATTTCAAACTTCATTTGGTTCTCCCTTAGATTTAAGCACAACTTTTCACCCGCAGACCGATGGTCAAAGCGAGCGAACGATCCAAACGTTGGAAGATATGTTTCGTGCCTGTGTGTTGGATTTAGGTGGAAACTGGGATACTCATTTACCATTGGTAGAGTTTTCCTACAATAACAGTTATCACACCAGTATCAAGGCTGCGCCGTTCGAAGCACTATATGGACGAAAATGCCGATCTCCGCTATGTTGGGCAGAAGTCGGTGAAAGACAACTCATTGGTCCCGAACTAGTTCAAGAGTCCACAGCCAAAATATTCAAGATCCGTGAGTGTATCAAATCGTCCAAGATAGACAAAAGAGCTCTGCAGATTGGAGACCCAAACCATTATCCTTCGAGGTTGGAGACAAAGTGTTACTAAAGGTCTACCTTGGAAAGGCGTAGCTAGATTCGAGAAGTGAGGAAAACTAAACCCGAGATACATTGGGCCTTTCGAGATTCTGGAAAAGGTCGGTACAGTGGCTTACAAGTTGAAACTGCCGTAGGAACTCAACAATATACACGACACATTTCATGTGTCTAATCTAAAGAAAAGCCCGACTAATGACACAATTATCATTCAGCGGATGAAATTAATGTTGATGACAAACTCCAGTTTACCGAAGAACCCATTGAAGTTATGGACTGGAAAGTTCAAAAGACGAGGAGAAGTCAAATCAAACTGGTAAAAGTTCGCTGGAACTTAGGTCACGGTCCCGAGTACACATGGGAATGTGAAGATCAGATCAAGGCAAAATACACCCACCTGTTCAAGAAAGTTCCTTCAGAGGATGCCTCAAAGTGAATTTCGGGACGAAATTCTTTTTAACAGGGGGAGTATGTGACAAATGGCAAACAATCGGTAATTCCATTCCGTACAATCTAATCACTATTTTTATTTCATAATCTCATGCATATTATCGTAATTTAACTGCGTAATTGAGTCATACATCATATCACAAGTATTGGGACAAGTAAATCTGGTCATACCATATACTGGTTTCCATTACGACGCGAAACAAACCAAATAATGCCCTAAAAGTGTTGGTAGAAAGTGTTGGGCGCACAATTCGCAGTTGCATTATTCATGTCAGCAAAACCGCTAAAACGAAACAGAACAATGAATAACGGCATGCTAATACCATAATTGAGTCCATATATATATTAAAACATTGATATAGGAACACCTATTACAACAATACATAACTTTCTGGTACAACGCTTAATTTGCAAAATTGTCCGTTTCGACTAAAAGAGGACAATTTCAGTTTGTCCACAATAGTAATTTAGTATTTTCCAGATTCTAGAATTATAACAAAACAATGTTGAACACCCTAAAAAATATGAGAACAGCAAAAATGCATAAAAAACATCGTTTCCGGTCATACGGCAAACAGTGCACATCTTGACCGGAAAGTGACTGTTTGTCGAACCGACAAAAATTTTAGTGGTTGATAGCCTCATTCATCCATATAGAGAACTAGTTAAGCCTCACTTGGGACTCGGAGTCCTTTCAACAATCTTGAGGTTACGGAGACACAACTTCCGGAAATGTTCGACGGCAAAATATATAAGTGCCGATATCGAGCAAACGATTGAACAGAAGGCTTTTCGGCCATCCTAACTCTACATATATTCGGCTAGCGAACTAGTTAAACATATTTCTAGATCAGAAGTGCCCTAAATAAACGCCATGACACTTGTGGTGGCCAAAAACCAAAGCTTCCGGTAAGAATTAATAAAGTTCGTATATTAGCCGAAATTGTGCCGATGAGCGAACTAGTGACGTTTTCGTTATCCGAAACTTATACCAATTAGTCAAGAGGACTAATTAATATGGATTAACACCCTAAACCATAATTACTTGCTAATGATACAAGATCAACCCCTAATCACCATACTTAAGTTAATTACCTAAATATCTAATAAATAAACTCATGTTATAAAAGAATGTTACAATTAACCCCCCTTCATTTGGCGTATTCAAGTTGAAAACGTGAGATTATATGTATGGTCTGTGATTATGTTGTGACCTTGAAAGATAGCAAAGATATATGCATATCTTACACCATTCTTCCAACATTTTTTCACAAAAAAAAAATAAAATTAAACAAGCCTTCCCATCTCTCTCTCTCCCACGGCTCACCTTCACCACCATTACACCACCACATTTCCACCATTAAACACCTCATTTCATACACTTTAAAGCCATTTCAAGATCATCTAAGGTGCTTGCAAGGATGGAGGATCATTAGGGCTTTCTTGGAGCATCATCTTCTTCCTAAATCTTCTCTAAGCTTGTGCAAACTTTGTAAGATAAATTTCTTCATATTTAAGCTTCTTACGAAGTCTAGTTTATGGAAGTACAAGTTGATCATCTTGAAAGTAAAGAAAATATAACTTAAAACCCTAAACCTCACCTTAATAATAACACTAAATATAGTTATGTGTTGATTATGTGCTTATTTGTTAACTAGTTAGCAAGATGATGTTGATTATGATAAAGTAAGGTGTTTAAAGTAGATGATCTTGTATGAATAATAATATAAATGATGATTTAAACATGATGATGTTTAAATCCAAACAAATCATCAACCTCATAATCCATGAAGATTACTACAACTTAACAGTAATTTACTACATATGAATAATTTTTATAAAGAATAAGATGTGATCATCTTAAAAAGTGTAGTAAACAAAGGGGGTTTAGAATGGAAGACTTGATTTAAAGATATAACAAAAGTGGTGGCTTAGAAATTCTAATAAATATATTGAAATTTTATTATTTTTAGTAAAAGTAGTAAGAATATAATTAAAAAATCATGGAAGATGAGGTGCATAAGTTGTAAACAAGTTAGTATGTGATCTTAAATTGATAGTTGGTCTTAAATATGGGTTTAAACATGGTTTAAATACATTTTTAAAACATGGAAAATGTCATAGTTTAGGGGAAACTATGGCGAAATTTTCTGAAAATATAATCGCGATTAAAGTATGATTAACGGGGTGATTAACGAGTATAAACGCGATTAGTGACCTAAACCGTCATTAAGGAAGTTTTAGTGACAAAAACCCTAACCACCCAAGTGTTTAATAAGTGTATATATATATTTTTACAAGTTAAGGATAAGTAATTCTTACATATATATAAATACTTGTGAAAATAAAAATATATGTATATGCATATTTTGTCACCAAAAAATTATGTGTAAATACATGTGTATGTATGTGTATGTATCTAGAAGTTTATGGTATATACCACAAAATACCCAACTATATACAAATACTACAAACACTTGAAAGTATTACCAAGTGTAGATGACACAAAACACATACATTTTTACAATGCATCAAAAACAATGATCGGACAAACGGAGCCATGCGGACATGGGCGAATGTACACAAATACACCATCGCGTCGTCGACCAACGAACAAATCGCCAACATGAAGAGTTACTACAACGATGGGTGATTTTCGACGCGAGAAAATATATATTAAATGACAACGATGTCATGTCTAAAATAATATATTTTTAGACACTTAACATAGATATATGTTAACGACATCAAAATCCGGAAAGTTAAAATGTATAAGAATCTACTAAGTGGTTTTATAAAAGTATATAAATATATACTTAAAAATCTATACTTAGTAAAAAATTATAAGTATAAGACTTATAAATATTGGACTTTTGAAAATAAATTGGGTTGGGCCCATTATATAAAAGACATGGGCAAGGCCCAATTGCATAAAATATGTAGTAACATGGGCTAAACCCAAAGACATAAAATATATGGGCTTAGCCCAAAGGTATAAAATATATGGGCTAAGCCCAAATGTATAAAATACATAGGCTAGGCCCGATAAAGCATGTTTAAGCTCCCTCGTTATGCTCTTCGGTACATGAAAAGCCAAACACACCATAGACATCAAATCGTAACAAATAAACATTTAAAGCGTGGAATATTTATCATTTTAACACACTTACGGGTTGTCCAAAAGACCACCCGTCACATCCCCACACTTGAACGTTGCTTGCCCCAAGCAACCATTTCACTAAATTTTTAAACAAGCAAGTGATCATCATATAAACCAAACACAAACAAGTTGCCCCGTTACCAACTTTTACCATCATAACACATAACACACCCCTTACTAAACTTTTCTCTCGGCGACAAAGTAACACTAGAAAGATTGTGCTAGATCACTCGATGCAAGTATGGAAATGTGCGACAATAAGCTTGGATAACAATCGAGTCTTTACCTAAAAATTTGTCTAACATGATTGTGAATCAGAAGGACTTCCGGGTTATAACAAGGCTATGCGTATAGGTGGGAATTGGTGGGAAATATTCATGTAGCATGCTTAATCGACCCGATTCATTATTACATCAACATAAATAACTCACTCAATTTGTACAACTAATATTCCTTCTTTTTTTTTCTTTTCTTCATTTCTTCCCTTTTTTTTTCAAAACATCCATTACATTACACTATTTAAAGAGAACATACTAACATAACAAGAATAACTATCTAAACCAGGTCGATTAAAAGGTAGAATTTTGTAGGACATAGGTTTGGGTAACAATTGAAAGGCTACAAGCTCAAACTTGGCCACTAATGTCCAAACCCCCGTCTCGCTCACTACCAAGCTCATATTTATAACTTATGAGGTCCAACCCCCAAACCCACACTCAACACACATCCAGACGAGGCTACCTAAATGCCCTCATCATATTCACCAGCATGTAAACTCAGGTTTCACAAGCATATATTACCCAAGTTCTATTAACACGCTATACACACCGCCACTCAATCAAATAAAACAATAAATTTCTCAATTACATATATGCGTGGCTCAATCCTCACCAAGAAAGAAATGGAATTGGGATAATGATGTATCATGCATAATATGCCATTACTTTCAAACTTTAGCAACTGTTTCGTTCGGTTCACAAAATTTTTTTTTCAAAATTCCTAAAAATTTTCCCCCATCCCCACACGTTGGATACATTGTCCCCAATGTATGGTTTTAGAGGAATGATCACTCCAGTTATCTCCAAAATCACCTTTCGGTCAACACTCAAATCCCAAGATTTCTTTTTTTTATATCTCAAAACTCAACCACAAACACCAACCCAACAAAACTATTAACCATGTTACACCCCGACCTTCCCAACCATAAACACAAAGCAACAAAATAAAACTACACTACTGTACAAAGGAAAAACAGAACTTGGTCAGTAGTAGCGCAGCTGAGGAGGTCCTAAGACGGAAGTCATCATCTCCGAAATTCGTTAAATGCAAATGCGCCAGTTTCTCCTTCTCCTTGTTGTTGCTCAGAGCTTTGCTGCTGCTGCCCGTACCGAGGATCCACCCATAGAGAATGATGCATCAGCGGTGTTGGGTAAGAAAAACTGCCGTCATAGGGTGGTAGGGTCGAGTAGTCAACTGGCGGTGGGTCCACAACCACTGGACGCCTTGCATGCCAATCATCATGCATCCTCCGTTGCTGATCATCCAAATACCGGTTATTAATCTCCTGCTCAAAGGCGTAAGCATGTGTACGATTCCAAGATTCTTGTCTATCAAAATTTTGCCTTAATGCACGTTCCATGCTTGCACCCATATATGTTTGGTGATCAAAAAACGTCCGCTCGGCCCCACTCTAGCTATCAAAAACTGAGGGCCTTTGATTTTCTATGACTTCCTGCATGGTACCTTCATGAGCCCAATTCGGCCCATAGGGAAATCTAGAAAAGTCAAAGAACCCCCCGGTTGGAATACTACTCGACCCACCTTGCTCCACATTCGATGGGGCAACCTGTGGTTCATCCATATAATCATCATCACCACTCGGGCCCTCTTCATCACTTTCGGGGTCATCCTCTTCCCCCGGCCGAAGTGGTCACGCATCAACCTTTAAAACCCTCCATCGTTGACCCTCACTTTTCAACTTATGATATCTCTCAGACTCCGAATACTTCTACCCAACTCCCAGTTGTCGGATGTCAAACGGCTTAAACTTCTTGTAAGATCCCTTATCATCTGCATCAATCGCCCATACATCTTCAATGACGCAGTGATCAGGCGGCAATGCGGAATGATTTTCCGCTGATCACTGTTTCGACTGATCCATACATTATTCATAACCAGGAAACGAAATGGAAACATGGGACCCCCAGTCAACAAAGTATAAAGAACCGGCACTTCCGGCCGTCGAACTTCTGTTTTATCGCCCCGCCTCGGGATAACATTTTGCATGCAAATGACTAACATTAACTTCCCCTCAATCCTTAGATTCTTCCTATAAAGCTTCCCATGCGTAGTACCCGGTAAGAACAAGTAATCTAACATGGTATTCCACCGCGGATGCTTTTTGGGCTCGAAATATAAGTCTTCACAACCCGCCTTAAAGAATCAAAGGACATCTCTACCTCAATGCCATTCACAGTGCCGATTAATCTCATCTTCGACGCACCACCCCTGTATGGAGGGCACCTAAGAGTGGCCATCCACTTCTGAATCTCCGTATCATATAGATTTGTGCCCTCATAGTCTTAGCACTTCAGGGCTGCCTCCCATCCTAAAGCCTGGAATTTGTCCGTAATCCCAAACGGACCAAAATCAAACTCCCTAACCTCTTTCTCACAAATGAACGCCTCTTTCCTTTGCGCCAATCGGTTAATCTGATCATTAAATAGTTCGGCCTGCCACTCTTCCGGTTGATCATGTAAGGGACCGGATGTCCATCGTGGCTTTGGCCCTCGATCGGGCACATCTTCCTCTATGTCCTCTTCACTATCACCTTGCACTATTAACCGTCTTTTCCTTGGAGCCGGGTTACTAGAAGAACTCACCTTTTCTTTACCCTTGCGCCCTATTATAATCCTGTAAGACATAAACATGAAGAACACATATTATTCACCTTTTTTAAACACCCACACTTGCTTATTAATATGAAAACTAGACAAAACTTGAAGTTCATCATATGCATAAATTTGTACAAATTCCCCTAAATTAGTGAAATTTACTCAAAAACCATATCTTTATCACCTAGCTAACTTCCATGACCATAATCATTCAAAACTCATTCAGGTTCATCTCAAAATCTCCAAATCCTACAATGCAATGATAAAAATGTAAGAACTTGCATACCTTGGTCTGTAGAAGATGAAGAACCCTAAAATTTCAAGATTATCAAAAACCCACAAAACCCTAGAAATTTCGGCTCAAAAAGTTCCCAACTTGAACCCCAAAACAATAGATTCGATCAAATGCAGCACACAATCGAAATCCTTGCGAAATTTTAGCCAAAATAGACCTAAAAATCGCTTGATTTGGTTAGAAATTGAAAGATTTAGGTGGATGAAGGTGGGTGTTCTTGAGGGTTAATGAAGGAGAAGAAGAAAGGGAGTGGTGGCTGAAAATTGTGCAGAGGATGAGTGAATAGGAAAAAATCCCATGTTAAAACCCTACTTTGCGGACCCCTTTTACGCTAGAGACCACCGTAAGCTACGGTGGTCACCGTAGCTTACGGTGGCCAATATGTAAAAAGAGGTCGTAAGACAGTTTATAAGCACCGTAAAGGATTTTGAAACCCGTCGTAGCTTACGGTGGGGACCGTAAGCTACGGTGGGTACTGGCACTTTCTCAAAAAAAATTTTAATACCATAAAAACAAAGAAATTTTAATACCACCCCCTTGAAGAATCCTGTTGTCCTCAACACTGTGTACGAGAAATTTCGAAAACTTTCCCAACACTTGTTTCAAACACAAATCAACAAGTACGGATAAAGACACTAAACAAACTAAACACATAAACAACAACAAAGTATTTTACAATACCAAACCTGGGCCGTTTGCATTAATTCACATCCAAGGGCCGTAAGATGTAGCCCACTTTATCAAGTTAGAGATGCTTGATATCATTCCCTTCCAAGTACGGTTTGAGCCGATGCCCATTCACCGTTTGCTTCTTGCTGGTCCGCTCATCCAAGATATCAACATCTCCAAACCTTCCCACACGTGTAATAACATATGGGCCCATCCACTTGCTCTTTAGCTTACCCGCGAACATCTTCAACCGCGAATTAAACAACCATACTTTTTGACCCGTTTCAAAAGTTCGCTTTCGAATCTTTGCGTCGTGAACCTTCTTGAGTTTATCTTTGTATGCAGCTGCACATTCATATGCTTCTTCTCGAATCTCTTCGATCTCACTCAATTGAAGTTTCCGGATCTTCCCCGCTTCATCATAATCAGTGTTTACCGTCTTAATGGCCCAATGCGCTCTATGCACCAACTCCATTGGTAAATGGCACCGCTTCCCAAACACCATCCGATAAGGAGACGTACCAATAGGAGTCTTGTAAGCCGTGCGGCATGCCCACAACTCATCATCCAATTTACTTGCCCAATCCTTTCTGTCGGTTCGCACCGTTTTCATCAGAATTTCTTTGATCCGACGGTTAGACACTTCGACCTGTCCACTGGTTTGTGGATGATATGATGTGGCAACACGGTGGTTCACATTATATCTCTTTAACAATTTGCTAAAAATAAAATTTTTGAAATGCGAACCGCCGTCACTGATTATAACACGTGGAATTCCACAACGAGCAAAAATATTCGATTGCACAAACTTACATACAACCGAATGATTGTTAGTCCGCACCGGTATGGCTTCAATCCACTTCGAAACATAGTCCACGGCCACCAATATATATAAAAACCCATTTGAACTTGGAAACGGCCCCATGAAGTCTATTTCCCACACATCAAAGATTTCTACTACCAAGATAGGTTGCATAGGATTTCGTCCCTCTTTGAAATACTCCCCAACTTCTGCAATTCAGACAATTCCGGGCAAACTCACATACGTCTTTAAAAATTATGGGCCAATAGAACCCGCAGGTGAGCACCCGGTACCCCGTCTTATGACCGCTAAAGTGTCCCCCACAAGCAGAGGAATGAGCATGGGTTAAGATTTCAGCCACTTCCGATTCCGAAACACACCTTCTAATTACCTGATCTGGCCCAATTTTGAACAAGTCCGTTCATCCCAAATATACTGTTTAACTTGTACCATGAACTGTTGCCATCTTCTCTTTGTCCAATGTTCGGGAAGAGCACCCGTGGCCAAATAATTTACATAATGTGCGTACCACGGAGCCGTAGAAGTAGAGACAACGAGCAACTATTCATCCGGAAATCATTCATTAATCTCACTTGGATCATCAACCCCTTCAACTAAAATCCGAGACAAGTTGTCCGCCACCACATTTTCACTTCCCTATTTGTCTAGAATTTCCAAGTCAAATTCTTTCAATAAAAGTACCCATCGAATCAACCGAGGTTTAGCATCCTTCTTTTCCATTAAATACCGCACCGCGCTATGCTCAGAATAAACCACCACTTTGCTCCCCCAAATATATGACCAGAGCTTATCCAAGGCATACACCACCGCTAATAATTCTTTCTCGTTGTGGTGTAATTCAGTTGCGCCTCGGATAGAGTTTTGCTTGCATAATAGATCGCCACTAGTTTCTTATCAACCCTTTGCCCCAAAACCGCACCAATAGTTGTATCGCTGGCGTCGCACATGATTTCAAACGGTTTGACCAATCCGGTGGCTGCAAGATAGGGGCCTTCACCAACTGTTCCTTCAAAACATTAAAGGCTTGCAAACATTCATCAATAAAAATCAAAATGAATATCTTTCAATAATAAATTCATAAGGGTTTGGTAATTACACTAAATCCCTTAATGAATCTTCTATAAAAACCAGCATGTCCCAAGAATGACCTTACCCCTTTAACATTTTTTGGAGGAGGTAGCGATGAAATTACCCGAATTTTTTCTTTGTCTACCTCCATCCCTTTTTCGGACACAACATGGCCTAACACAATACCTTCCTGAACCATGAAATGACTCTTCTCCCAACTCAACACTAAGTTTTTCTCGACACATCTTTTTAAAACTTTTTCTAATTCGTCGAGATGTGACTCAAAACTTTGCCGAAAATGGAGAAGTCATCCATGAACACTTCAAGCGACTCTCCAACCATGTCCGAGAAAATACTCATCATACATCGTTGAAAGGTTGTCGGAGCATTGCACAAGCCAAATGGCATTCGCCTAAAGGCAAAATTACCATAAGGACAGGTAAAGGTGGTTTTATGTTGGTCATCAGGGTGAATTTCAATTTGGTTGTATCCTGAATACCCATCTAAAAAACAGTAGTATTTTTTACCTGAAATTTTTCAATTATTTGGTCAATAAAAGGTAGCGGGAAATGGTCCTTGGAGGTTGCGGCATTCAGCTTTCTATAATCGATACAAACACGCCACCCAGTGACCGGTCGGGTTGCATTTGTTCACCATTTTCATCTTTAACAACTTGAATACCGACCTTTTTAGGCACTACTTGGGTAGGACTTACCCAAGCACTATCGGATATAGGATAGATAATACCTGAATCCAACCATTTGATTACCTCCTTTTTCACTACCTCGCGCAGATTCGGATTCAACCTTCTTTGTGCTTCCCTTGTCGGCTTTGCATCCTCACTTGTAATTATCTTGTGCATAAACGATAGATGGACTGATCCCCTTCAAATCAGCAACTGTCCATCCAATGGCCGCTCGATTCGCCTTGAGCACTCTTAACAATTCCTTCTCTTAAGCCACCTTTAAATTAGAGGCAATAATGACTGGTAATGTGTCATTATCCCCTAGAAATGCGTATTTTAGATGGCTCGGCAACTTTTTCAACTCCAACATAGGGGCCTCTTCCAAAGATGGTTTTGTTCCCGAATCAATTTCTGCCGGTAGACTCTCGAACTGATGAGTCCATGGTGGTCGCCCCTCTTTCAATGCCATCACATCTTGCTTCTCCTCCTCCACCCGCAAGTCATTAGCATGTACCTGTTCAAACACATCACAAACACAAACACAAGTATCCTCTTTCGTATATTCATGTGGGTTGCACCCATCCACCAAATCTGCCATGAAACACTCGTCAACACCAACAGAATTAGATGTATTAGTATAAACATTTAAACGCGTTTTTCTGTTGCCGAATGACATGTCAACTGTACCAAGTCGACAATCAATTACAGTGTGGGAGGTGCTTAAGAATGGCCGGCCCAAAATAACATTATGTTGTTGCTTTGGGTCAGCGGACGAGTAGTCAAGCACCAAAAAGTCTACCGGGTAGTAGAACTCGTCAACTTTTACAATTACATCTTGGACCATCCCTCGGGGTAGTTTGTGAAACAAATCGGAAAAATTTACCATCGTCTCAACCCGAGCCAATGGACCAAAATCATATTGGTCATATAACCCACCCGGTAGAATACTTATCCCGGCTCCAAGGTTTAGCAGCGCTTTTGACATTGGAAAGTTTCCAACTTGAATATTTATTAAAGGCGTTCCTGGATCTTGGAGCTTTGGAGGAAGAATTCCTTTAAGCACTGCGCTAACCTGTCCAGTCAGATCTACCCGCTTAGGCATCTTCTTTTTTTGTTGTCGTTTTTGAGTGCATAATTCTTTTAAGAATTTTGCGTAAGCGGGTACTTGCTTTATAGCATCAAGCAATGGAAGGTTCACTTTCACTTGTTTAAAAACATCTAAGAGTTCTTCCTTTTGGGGACCCCTTGTTGAAATAAAATTTTTCTTTCCGGGGTCGACTAAAGCGGAAGGAAACGGGACTTGACTCGGTCCCCCTTCCTCCTTTGGTTCATTTAATAATTCACCCAAGCCCGGTTTATTAGTCACATTTTCAACAAGAGGTTCCTTTAACACATTCGAGGTTGAGACATCATCCTCATCACTCTCATTACCCGTAATATCCTCAACAACCCCATCAACCAAAACCGTTCTAAATTTGCTTTAAATTCTTTACCGCTTCGTAAGACACTTACATGGTTAATATTGATATTACGTGAAGTATTATGAGAGGGATTTACCTTTGTGTCACTCGAAAGTTTACCCTTACCTTTTTTAAGAACCGCTACCTCCGATGAAAGTTTCCCCATTTGTGTGGTGAGTGCTTGGATACTTTTGTCGCGGACTTCATCCTTTTGTAAACGAACTTCATCGAGTTCATTTCTCCGTTGCATGTCTTGTTGCATCATGCGGAGCATATCCATCACTTCATTACCGCTCGATGAATTTTGACCCATATTTCCACCTTGGTCACCCCTTTGTTGACTTTGACCTTGATACCCTTGATTATTTCTACCCCTAAAGTTCCCTTGGTTATATTGTGGATTAGGAGCAAAACTCTGTTGAGCTCCTTGGAAATAGGGTTAGCCTGATTAGCCGAGTTCCCATAGTGGAAATTCGGATGATTCCGTAACCCAGGGTGGTACGTGTTCGAATTCATGTTAAAGTTCCGACCACCCCCTCCAATTGCATTCACCTCCTCTAGTTGATTTGTATTTACTCCCACCAAGCACACCTCCGCTGCATGACCAAGTTCATTACAATTAGTACAAACATTATATACCTGGTTTGATGCTTATGCTTCTCCATCCTCCACCACATACACTTGAGGCCTTGTGATTACATGTCTAGCACGCCTCGACGATTGTGCTTTCCTTTTTGATGTGACCGTCGTTGTTCTAGAAATGCCCAATCATCCTGCTCATAATTTGTTCCAAATGTACCATTCGTGATAGAAATTAAATCCCTTGCATCCTCCAAGCTCAAACCTTCATGAAATCATTTAACAATTCCCACAATGCTATACCATGATGAGGACAATTCTTCAACATCATGTTAAATCTCTCAAACGTCTCATGGAACATTTCACTTGGCTATTGTTGAAAACTCCTTATACTCCGCCTCGCTTCATTTGTCTTTTGGGCTGAAAAGAATTCCTCGAGAAATCGTTGTTGCATATCGGCCCAAGTAATATAGATGCGGACGGTAAAATATGAAACCACCTTTTCTCTTTGTCCTCCAATGAGAATTGGAACAACACCAATTTAACATCATCTGACGAGAATCCTTGCCCCCAATAGTGTTGCAAATGGAATCATAAGTCTCCAAATGGAAGTATGGTTCCTCCGTTGCTAGACCCTTGTACTTCGGCAAACTTTGCAAAGTAGTCGTCCTTACCTCATATGTCCTCCCATCCGGGCGTTGAGGTATCACTACCGGAGAAGGATTATTGGTAATAACCGGACAAAAAAGCGCTTCAACCCCCGCACTACTTCTCGATGATGTCGATGCGGGGCACCCAATGGTACTCTTGGTCGTCCCACGGACCTTGTCTTAACCCTTGAGGTACAAAGTGTTGTTGAGGTGGAGGTTGATGCATCGGTCTTTGGAATTGCGGTTGTTGATGTTGAACTTGGAGTTGTTGTAAAGGCATTGGTTGTTGGAATGATGGCCCCTGAGGACGAACTTGTTGCACCCCCGTAGGTTGCCTTGGTGGATAACCCATTCCCCTTGCGATCCCAAGTTACCTCCATCACCCCCATAATAGTAACCTTCATCTTCATACCCTCTGAATTCCTCTTCATAACCATCGTCATACCCATCTCCTCCTACACCCGATGTTTGCATGAACTGTGAAGAAGGATTATGCGAACCCGGTTGGTTTGATGGTTGAAATTTAGGTGAAGCATGGATAATGGTGGAGCTAGGTAAAGGTTGAGTTGGTAAAGGTTATTGGGTAGATGAGGATTGACCGGATGTGGGAAAGAAAGATGAGAATGGTGGTACTAATGATGCGGTGTTAGATGGGTCAACTTCATGTGTCGAAGTTGGGTGAGTGGTGGAATTTGGTGGAGGTGTAGATGGTGAGGTTTGGTTTGTGGTGGTAGGCAAATTTTCCATGGTGTGGAGTGCTGAAATAGGTGTTGATGGTGTTTGTTGGGGAACCACTGATTTTATTCTCTCGTAACAAAACCCTGTTGCGTCGTAAGGTTCGTTCAATCTCCGGATCAAATACCAATGGTGATAGCTTGTTAGATCCTCTAGTATGCATACACCTGTAAGAACATGCACACTAACACAACCAGCGTAAACCCGGAAAATTGACAAACTATACTAATACGAAATAACACATGTTGCGTACAAGTCCCCGGCAACGGCGCCAAAATTTGACGTGTGGTCGTTGTCACACGCAAATTTAATCCCAAAATTGCTATTAGCTAGCGGTAAGTGGGTATCGAACACAAGGAATTGTGGAACAAATGTTATCATAAGGTTATGCCACTAGAACTAATTACCCAATTTGTACTAATTTAATTTCAGATTTTTTTTATTAATGGATTTAGATTTTAACTACTTAACGATTCAAAAATTGGTTATTTTAACAGATTAATAAGAGAATGATCTTCTTGGGTTTCCGGCTCAAAACACATGTATTTCAATTTTACTAGAAAGAGTCACATAGACATGACTCGTGTTTGATTAACTATTTGTGATAAAAGGGAACAAAGTACTCGGACTGAAATGCGAGGTCGTTACCCGATGACCAATTGATTAATACCCAACCCGTAAACCTTCCCGTGATATCTTGATTGTCAACGACAACAAGAACGTACGAAATAAGCAATAAGCACATATCAACCACAATTTATAAACAATCAATCAACACCATAATCACCATAACATAGCAATTATTCTAGAAAAGTGTAAATCGAAACACAATTGTTTACCGAACTTCCACACAAGATGATCATCGAAATGTTTAGCCACTCATGTTCTCACAATCAAACATACTTCAATTGTCTTATTCATACGAATCAAAAACACCAAAATATTGATTAAGAACTTGTTAGAATCAATCAAAACCACTAAAAATCGCCTCCTATTTTCTCTGCAACTCGTTCTGATGATTGATCATATGAAAGGACTCCATAACTCCGCTTAAATTGGGTAGTTATAACTTTCCCGTAGCTTACCACCATAAGCTACGGTACCCACCGTAGCTTACGGTGGGCAACAATTTCCTTACGGCAGTCAGCCTCTGTCTTATGGTGGCCTTTTAAGATTGGACTCCACCGTCAGCAGAAATTCCCATTTTGCCCCTCCATCAATCTCTTGAGTCCAAACTTCAATTAGGCTCTTGCAAATGCCCGATAAAGCATGTTTAAGCTCCCTCATTATGGTCTTCGGTACCTGAAAAGCCAAACACACCGTAGAAATCAAATCGTAACAAATAAACGTTTAAAGCGTGGAATATTTATAATTTTAACGCACTTACGAGTTGTCCAAAAGACCACCCATCAGCGGGTACAGATCAAACTTATAAAAATGAAAAGTATGAAAGAAAAGCTTGAAACTATAAGCAAGTAGGGATCAAACAAGTAAAAAAAGGTAGGAATGATAAGTCTTGAATCCTTAAGTAAATGCGAACTAAACACGAGGGAATGAAAGATCGGGTCCATAAACAAAAAAAATCAGGTGAGAATAAAGGAGGGAAGTGCGTTTCCCTTCCCAACCAAGTTAAGTATCAATCTTGTAAGTAAGTGGTGCCAGTCACATTGTCGGGTCAGGTATGTTGCTTGGCTAAATGGGTATATATATATATATGTATACACACATGTAACACATATATGAATATGCATGGAATGGTTTGTAGTTAATGTTGGAACCTAGTTGAGAATGTGTTGTCAGTTTGACTGTGTTAGGGCCAAACGGGTTATATGAGTAAGTATAAGGCAAGTATCAATAAGATAGCAAGAAGAGGATGGTAATTAGCATGTAAATAGAAAGTTTATTTGAAAGAAAGAAGTATTGAATAAAGTTACGTGACATAGATATTAGAAATCAACTCGTGAGAGTCGGTGTGAATGACAGGCTAAGACCCGGACGAATGACATAAGTACGGATGAGAAGGGGAAAGATTTTGCAATACACACCAAAATTGATGAAGGACATATTAGTAAGCATGTTCGAACTGAAGGTAAGGTACAAACGCATATTACAATATGTATGAATACAATAAGTAAGAAGCTGACAAAATAATAAATAGATTGTAGTGATTGTATGTAAGAAGTAAAATATGAAAATGTGGTAGAACATGTAAATGGGAAATATGGAAAGAAAAATAGGAGAATAAACACCGAATAGAATGAATATTTGAATGAAATATGCTAACCATTAATATTGTAAATGAAAATGGTAGAACGCTTGAAGTGATGAAACTAGTGGAGATTGTGCACGAGCAGAAACTCAACATATGAATGAGATCTTCTAGATATGATATGGGCTCGTGAAGGAGCGGGCCGATACGGGTGGCATATCGTTGGTCTATGCAATGAGAGTGAGGTTAGTAACATGTTTGAGTTATAACTTTTAGAAGCATTTTAGATTTGAATAGTACATTTTGTATGAAAGAATGGTAAATTGAACCTGACATAGTATAAGGATGTTTGACCTTGAAAGTCAACATAGGAAGAATTTTGAACCTGGTTTAGGTCGTGGATAGGAATAAAAAACCCTTGAAAGAAAACTTTTGGGTTGTGATTTAATAACCCGGATGTTACCTAAAATGGGATGTACATGGTAGTTGCGATGATAGTGATAATAGAATGATGCTAAACCTTTTAGTAAGTTCGAATGAATTCGAATGAAATAATAACTATATGGTGTAACGATGACCCAGAATGAATGTTGGCAATATGCGTATGTACATTGCCAAAAAAAATCATATGTTAAGGAAGGTGCTAAGAAAGAATGTTGATAGTAGAATACCATAGTAACCTACGATAAGTACTCATGTGGCTGATGCCAACATGAAATATTTGGTATGATATACAAGTAAGATGGAATTAATTGATTCATTATATTAGTAAATGTATAAAATTTTTATATTTAGTTAAGAAGTTGAAATAAGACGTATAATATTGTTTGTACATTAATAAAACCCTGCCATAAACCACAAGTGCGCTCTTGCTATAGTATGCATTTTGAATTAATGAAATGAATGAACCAGTGGTGATGATGTTTGCTAGAAACTAGTATTATGCAAGGATACGAAACCTAAAGCAGTATATTCTATGAGTGGCTTCCTTGTTGTACGATTGAAGGAATAATAATGACCGAGAAAGAAAGGTAGTTATTGTTTAGTGGAAACCAACAAGGTTTCGGGGACAAAACCTCTTTTAAGGGGGTAGACTTGTAACACCCAAAACTCGAATTTTAAATTCGAGTAACTCGTTTCCATATGAGTATATCATGAAATAAAACACTAGGCTAACATCCCATTTCAGATGAAGTTATAAAATATTATTTAATAATTGTAGGAATTATTAATGAGGGAAAATAACTTGTTGGGTAGCAACATATTGTAATGGAATGTATTCTAGTAATATATATTGATAAATATGATGGATTCGGTTCCGGGAAATACGGCTACATCATATTGTGACTCGCCCGAACTTGAAGGGCCATTGTCATAAAAATCAAACATGAGGGAGAATTATGTAAATAACAAAATTCCAATGTATAAAAGACCCCTGTGTGGCTCATATTGGGTAGAATTCTCTCTCAAGTTAGAGAGAGAAACTAGAGAAAGAGGGGTGGCCGGTAGTGGCGTGTGGCGGCGATTCGCGGCGACCGGTGATGGTCGGAGGTGGTCGGATTTGTGAGATTCAACCTGGAACCAATTTCAATGTTACAAATGCAATGGTAAGCTCTGATGTCCCTAAATCACTGCTTAAAGTTGTTAAAATTGTATAAATCAAATCTGTCCGAATGTTATTCTATAACCCAGTTACAAAGAATCGGACGATCCACGAAATCTAACCGTGTCAACATCTTGAATTTTTTATATAAGATTCATAAACTTAGATGATCATTTTGAATGTTGGAAATGAGAAATAGAGCTGTTTAAGCTCGACCTTGGAACCCATTTTCAAAGTTGTTCGTATTCCCATTTTAGTTAAAATACAACCTAGTAAAATTGATTATCCCGAAGATCCGACCGTTGGATTGAGCTAAAATTTTGAATTTAGCTTTCTAGCATATGGATCTTTAATACCTCCGATGGAAATTCCGATCAAAGGTCGGGAACTATAGTTTTGAAACTGAACTGTTTATAACGAAATTCTTGTACGAAAATAAGGAAGTTAAGGGTGTTGTATGGATGGTTTAATGGTATTGCATGTGCAATCCGTGATTAGAGAAATGTCCATGATGCTTGAGGTTATTGACTAGTAAGGTAGGCAAAAGATACTTAATGTGCTTAGAGAATAGTATGCACATCAAGTGTTTGAGGAAATGTCTAAGTGATGTTAGAAGGTTAATTTGTATGCAAAAACTTGGTGAAAATATATAAAATGTGATAATGATATAATTGCAATTAAACTTACAAGAGGAAGGTGTAATTGATTGAACTCATGTGGGTAATCTCGTTGGTTTCATGATTATGTAGAAATGTGCATTAGTAGTTGTACAATATGCTTTGAAGGTGTGATGGACACCATACATGGGATTATTTGCTTGATTATGATTAGTAAATGACCAAGTACTTATTATGAAATGTGTGGACTTACAATCAAGTAAAGATGGTATAATTATGTTAAATTGGATAACTTTCAATGTAGTTGTCGATTGTAGGATCATGAAAGTATTAGTATGTGTAGAATCGACTGTGTGTTTATATGTGCATATAACTAGGTGATCGTGTAGTCGTATGTGCTACACAACATGAATATGAAATGTTCATGACGTTATTATGGTCTACCATATCGATATGAGTATGTGCTCATAAGTTGGAAGTTATATGCTAAGAAGGTTAACATTCTAAAAGTCAACAATGTATACATAGAATGGTTAGGAATTTTGACACAAATGTAAGATTTGGGGGATCATACGACATGTGTTAGTCTGATTATGTCTTATGTGTGACGACGTATTGAATTCACTGATGTTGAATAATGTGATTATCGGTTCATGTCTTATGCATATTAGTGATTGACTAATAAACGTCAATGTAACTAAGGATTTGATATGAAAGTATTATGAATGAATATGCATGCTAACTATGTTGTGCATATGATAGCATGAAAGGATAGGAATCACATTAGCATGGACTCAAGTGCGAAAGGCTACGGGTCAAGAAGAGGCAAGTGATTACCGAACTCACTTATTAATTTATTTAAATGTATGTAGATTAATAGAATGTTTTTATGTGAAGTTGTGGGTTTTCAATATGTTTAAAGGTATACGTTGATAATCATGTTATCGTTGAGAATAAATGAAAAGTGAAAGTATGATAACGTGGGTTCAAGTGAGTTGATGCCGGAAACTAGTTTTTCGTGTTTTTCTCGTTTTATTTGTTTCCATGGCCTCGATTAAGCTTCCTAAGGTACCCCAAGCCTACGATAGTGTTTTGCGGGGTACAAGTAAGGACGAAGACCATACGGGAGCTTGCACGGATACATAGCATGTATGTTGGTGTGTGTAAATGTGGATTTCATTATGTGTGTGAGTGATTCTTGTAGGAATGATTATACTTGAATATAATACACGTGTGAGTGGAGGGACTAGCGCATAAGCATGTTTATATACGGAAAATGGTATGCCTAACAAAGTATGGTGCTTGAAAGAAATTAAATGGATGTGATTGTATGTATGAATATAAATAAGAATTCATAGTAAGTAGATGTAATACGAACTTATAGGTGTATACGTGAGTGTGGGAAACGTAAGTGTGTGCTCGGATATATATACGTGTACGCATGTGATGAAATCTAATGAATGTAGATTAATAGAATGTGTTTATGTGTAGTCTGTGGGTTTTCAATATGTTTAAAGTTACACGTTGCTAATCATGCGTTCAGAATGAAATGAAAAGTGCAGGTATGATAAGTTGGGTCCAAGTGAGTTGATGCCGGAAACTAGTTTTTCTGTTTTTCTCGTTTTTATTTGTTTCCAAGGCCTCGTTAAGCTTCCTAAGGTACCCCAAGCCTACGATAGTGTTTTGCGGGGTACAAGTAAGGACGAAATCCATACGGGAGCTTGCACGGATCCATAGCATGTATGTTGGTGTGTGTAAATGTGGATTTCATTATGTGTGTGAGTGATTCTTGTAGGAATGATTATACTTGAATATAATACACGTGTGAGTGGACGACTAGCGCATAAGCATGTTTATATACGGAAAATGGTATGCCTAACAAAGTATGGTGCTTGAAAGAAATTAAATGGATGTGATTGTATGTATGAATATAAATAAGAATTCATAGTAAGTATATGTAATACGAACTTATAGGTGTATACGTGAGTGTGGGAAACGTAAGTGTGTGCTCGGATATATATACGTGTATGCATGTGATGAAATCTAATGAATGTAGAATAATAGAACTGTGTTTATGTGAAGTTGTGGGTTTTCAATATGTTTAAAGTTACACGTTACTAATCATGTTATCGTTCAGAATGAAATGAAAGTACAGGTATGATAACGTTGGGTCCAAGTGAGTTGATGTCGGGAACTAGTGGATGAGTTTGGAAGGATGATCGAACAAGATATATTGCGTCGTTAGAAAGCATATGGTCATTTAGCTATATGTTCATAATATATACTTTGTCACCATTTACTAATTTGTCGGTTGTTAATGGTCACCGCAGGTTACACGGATCATTACCATTTATCACGAAGGACAAGGGGGGCTAAGATCGAGTTATTGAACATGTATTGTACGGAAGGGTGATCACTTAGTTTGTATTGCATGTTATATTTGGTACATTAATTAAAGATGAATGATGTAATTCTTTTAAATGAATCGTTTTAAATGGGTTTCAAGTATGTTAGAATATTTCAAAAGAAAGAAATTTTGAGGTCCATATTTTTTCGCTTTGACTTTTGGTTAAAACGTATTAGGGTATAACACATTTTGTAAATTGCCATTGGTAGTCTAATTATAGGCCTCAAAAAATACCATGGCTTGATCTTCCACACTTGAGCCTGCATTAAATGGATAGTTGTTATAACTATCATTTGCAATTTGGATCATTATAACAACCAGTGGCGTTTCATGAAGTGTTGCAATGATTCATTGCACTAGTTCACCCCTATAAATAGAAAGTGATTTGGTTTGATTTTGGTATGGAATTTTTAACAAATTTTACACTCGTTCATAATTATCCAATTGAATTTAGTCCCAAAATGGTCACAACATATTCAAAGACAACCCATTATTACGAAGCTAGAAAACTAACACTATTTATCTTTGTTCTTATATGACATGTGATACAAGTTCGATCCATTTTACTAACCTAAATGAATTATTTAATATGGTTGTCATAAGTTTTTTTTGAACGGACAAAAAGATTATATAAGTGTGGTCACCTTGGTAAACCTATTGGCGAAAAGCCACTCAAGCCCTACAAACATAAACAACGCTGATGACCTGGTACATCCAACATTTCATGGGAAATCCACCGCCCTAAGGCGAACTGTGGTAAAACCTCTTGTCCACCTAAAGCAAATTGCATCGAGAGAGACTCGAACCATGACCTTCACATTAGAAGATAATGGGTGTCTCCTCCAAAACCACTTAATCTGGGAGCAATTGGAGGTTGCCATAACTAACCTGAATGAATTATTTACTAACCCAAAAATTGTGTTCAAGATTTCCAATAGGTTGCCATAACTAACCCAAATGACTTATTTAATTTTATGGATTAAAACATTAAATCATGTGGCGTAAAAAGCAGGCATTAGTTGGAAGTAGTAAACTCAAAAATATACGTAGGGCTTTCAAGTTTCACCAAGATGAAGGACATGCCAATATAGTGTATTTTGACCACGGAGATAAATTTGAGTTACACATGGGTATATCCCCACACACTCATCCACACATAGCATCATGTACCTTTACATGGTTTCTCTTTTATATATTGAAAGAATGGTTAAACACACAGAAAACTCTCCTATTTACTCTTCCTTATCACCATCACCATCTCCATACAATCTCTCTCTCTCTCTATCACACACACACACACACACACACACATTTTTTCATCAGAACCATGACTAACCCGCATTCTTCAAATCTCTACTCACAGTGGTTCAGACTGGATCAGTTCACCAGTAATTCCCCTACAGATTTTTCCCATCATGTTCAGTCTAATCATCAATATCAACACACTCAAAGCTACTTCTACAACAGTTGCATACATTCTTCATATTCAAACAATGGAACTAATTATAGCTTTCACTTTAATCCATTCAATCCTATGAATAACCAACATCCAAGCCCACCTCCTTCTCCTCCTCTTAAAGAGGTTCTCCCTCTCTTGAGCTTGATCCCATCAAGAAAACAAGATATGGCTATGGATGGTGATGATGAAGATGATAAAGCAGCTGTGACTGTGGCACTCCACATAGGGTTACCAGAGGCTAGTGCTGCAGATCTTGCATCTTTGAACTCAAATTCTTCCTCTAATACTAGTGAAATAATGGTTCCTAATATTCGCAAGAGTGTAGATGGAGATGGAGATGAAGGTAGTCTTGGGTGTAGCCCTATTAGCAGACTCAACATGGGTCAATATTGGATACCAACATCCTCTCAGATTCTGATTGGTCCTACTCAGTTCTCATGTTCTGTTTGCTTCAAGACCTTCAGTAGATACAACAATATGCAGGTGGTGTATTAATTGATATCAAAACACCCTTTTTGGTTCAGTTCTCTTTCATCAGATCAATCAATTCAATATATCTTCCTTTTCTTCTGTTTAGTACTTTACTTCCCATCTTTAAAGCAGTTAATTCAACCTTTGTGTCTACTACCTAAATGATCAGAGATCAATCAATAAAGCTATTATTTTGAAATTTTTTTTGAAAGCCTGCCAACATGGGTTTGCTAGTTTCTTTCTTTTTGCTCAAATGGAATTTTCACAAATGGTAGATCTCATGTTTAATATTTTGTTTGTGGGTTCAAAGTGTCAACTGGAAACACTAATACTTTTTGCTTCACATAATTTATTAACCTGCATGGATTTCGGATTTTGGGATCTGGATTTGATTGAAGAGGGTTAGGAACACTAGTGCCCTACAAGTTCATTTGATTTAACTACACATCAATATTTCCTTCTGCTTTTTAGTACACATGGAAATCTGTGCTTTTGGATAGTGGCCAACTGAACATTTTTTACAGTGTCTTAAGTCTTTAACATTACCTTTTCTGAATTTCATTCTTTCTTACCCTCTCTCACTCACACACTTCTTCTCTCTCTTCTTTGCATGCTTATGTAGATGATATTAAAACAAACCTTCGTGAATCAAGCAAGATAATCATATGCTGGAACCCCAAAAATGTGAAACACTAGTGTTGCGGTGTTTATTTCTTGAAAGTTGAAATTTTCTCTTGGTGATAAGATGTGCCCTTGTTTGTTCGCCCGAGAAATAGAACCGTGTTGTCACCGGATGTCTTGATAGGTTTTTAGATGGTTCACACCACTTTGAGATCAACAACAAATTTCTTTATCCAAACCCTACTCTAATCTAAACGAATGCACTCAAAGTTGTGATCCAAGTTTATTAGTTACGTTAGATACATAGTTGAATTATCAATGTAATTCTGAAGTTATTAAATTATATTGTGTGTGTTGGTGTGTCTTCAGTTAATCATCCATGTTGGTTTACATATTGTAGATGCATATGTGGGGCATGGATCTCAATACCGGAAAGGCCCGGAATCCTTAAGGGGAATTCAACCAACAGGCATGTTGAAGCTACCATGCTACTGCTGTGCAGTAGGGTGTCGCAATAATATTGATCACCCTCGATCAAGGCCGCTCAAAGACTTTAGAACGCTCCAAACTCATTACAAAAGAAAGCATGGAATCAAGCCATTCGTGTGTAGGAAATGTGGCAAGGCTTTTGCGGTTAAGGGTGACTGGAGAACACATGAAAAGAACTGTGGGAAGCTTTGGTATTGCATTTGTGGTTCCGATTTTAAGCACAAAAGATCACTCAAAGATCACCTTAAAGCTTTTGGCCATGGACATGGACCTTACAAGCTCAATGGATTCGAAGAAGAAGATGAATCCGCATCTGAAATCGAGCAAGATGATATTAGTAATTCATGATCTTAGGTAAAATTACGTAATCCATCTATTAATCTTCATATTTGTCAAGGAAAATATTGTAGGCTCCCCTTTGAATAAATTCTTAGCATTCAACCAAATTATGCTAAATCCCTTGGCAAATTCATTTGGATGCAAGCATACTTATTTTCACTAGTCTTGCTTCTAAAGCTTATTCGAATGAATGAGCTTTCTAGGAGTGGTTATTGTTAGAATTATGTGATTTAGTTGCATTCTAAAGGCATGCACTTTGTATTAGACCATTTCGTGGAGGCCCTTAGACAGATGATGAAGAAAAATGGGTGAGTGGAAGTAGCAAGAAGGAAGTGAGTGAAAATCAGTTCGAGCTGGGGCAAAGAAGAAAACGAGTGAATAATCTGTTTGCACAAATCGGGTGAGGGTTCCAACCCGATCTTGGTTAAAATCGGGTTAGGGTTAGGGTTAGGTTGAAAGTATTCAAGCCAGGTTGGGCTCAACTAGGCTAAGGGACTAGAGAACCGAACCCTATGAAACAGATTCAAGTTCGGTTTTTCAACCGCGTTCAACCATATTAATAAAACCCCCCAAAACTAAATAATAACTATAATCAACTTAAAATTTCACACTTTATTATTCTTGTAATATCATAATTAACCTAAACATACTTTAACAAATAAAAATATTACGACACAAAACAATTTTCTTTTAATTTTTTCACTGCCTTCGGTATGTTCTATTGATGAACGACCAGTATTGACAGACGAATGCACAATTTCGGCTACCATTAGCGTTTTTGAGAGCTTTTTCTTTCTTTTCCTTTTTTTTTGTGATTTTGAGTTTTATAATTAAACCAACACCTTTAATACATATTTATACTAACATTTGAAGTCCAAAAAGTCCAAAAAAAATGATATTAAATGGGCTATAACGTCACAAAAACTGTTAACTAGCAGTTGGGTAAAGGCTTGTTCAATGCATCTGGTCAGGTTCACCATACCAGGTACAAACCGTGCTGGGTGATAGGGTTGTGAACTGCGAGGTTGAAACCGGTTTTACTAAGAAATACCCAACTGAGTCATATTCTATGGGTTGAAGGGCGTCAAAACCAGGTTGGCTAGGGTTGCACCTCTAGGCCGCACTAGTTCTTCCAAATTTGGAAGAGGGAGATTTCCGCCTATGACGCACTTGTAGGGTTGACTTAGATACCTTTTAAATAGATCAAGGAACACCAACGACAGCCAGCTCGTCTGGCTTGAGGTAGGAGGTTTACCCACTTTGGTGGGGTCCTTCCTGGTAGATTTAACTAGATGATCAAGCAACACCAACGATGATCAGTTCGACTCTTCTGGGGATTCAAACTTGGGTTTGGGAATTTATTAACAAGGAGTTTAACCAATTGTTCTGCTGTTATTAAAAAAGCAACACCAAACCATGTTGCCATAAATATTTAAGTACCATGGTTAGGGGTTTGAATTAAAAGACTTAAAAGTTATTCTAGAGAAGAGTTAACTTTTTGAGGAAACCAAACCAGAAAATAAGGTATATAGTTACAAAACCAGAAAAAAACAGAAAGAACTAAATTAGTCTGTGGGCAAAGGCAAAATGGGAAACACAACCCAGAAAGCATGGAAAAGCTGAGGAAAGCTCAGAAATGGTGTCTGGTATATATAAATCTCAATGGAATCACTCATCATTGCAATTTCATATAAAAGCACATATTGCATACATATTATTTTCTGTTTGTTGTCAAATTATAGAGGAGTTTGTGTCACAAAAGTTTGGATATTACTGGTTACATATTTGCTTTCACTCTTAAAGCATAATGCAGAATCATCTGACGTAATTTTAATAGCATACAAATGATTCAAACAATAAAATTCCTTAAAGTTATTTGGTTAGCCAAAATTACATATGTATCTTTGGTTAGTCAAAGTCTTCTAGCTGATTAAGCGTAGATTATAATGTACTTATAAACCAATGATAGTTGGGATTAAGTTGTTCACAAAAAAGCTATAACACCATAAGAAATGCACTCTAGGTGTATTCGTTTATTTTCATTAAGGCGATGTTGTTATAGTTGACCATATGACGACGTTGCCGTAGGTGTATCTATATGTTTGTGACTTACTTTATTTCCAGAAATGTTTGACTACAAGGCTTTAACGAGCACATGTCACTGGGAAATAATTAAATTAAGTTTTTTTTTTATTTTGTAAATATATTTAACGACAATATGTTAGTGACGACATTTCATTGGAATAGATTAAGCTTTGTCGACCACAGCGACAACGAACACCTTACGTAATAACCTTTAGTGCCAAACCGTGTACTTAGTGCCAAATCGTGTACAGACGATATGTCATGTGGATAGTTAATAACTCCCTACAGCGACGCCATGTTGTTGCTATATCATGTCTCAATGTGATTGGCAAAACTCTAAGTTAATAATAAACAACATGCTTGTACGATCAATCTGAAGATAGATGAATATAATAAATCTTTAAAAACATATATGAGTTTGTATCGCCATTAGTCGTATTTCATATAATTAGTAATCGCACTTTTGATTTTCAAAAATAAACACTTTAACTACGTGAAACAAAATTAAGAATAGGTGCACAGTCACAAAAGATATCAACGTTTAAAGTTAATGTAGGACATTGCCGACAAAGTATCAACAATAGTGATGGGAAATAAAGTCAGTGACAAGTGATCCATAATCTATGGATAGTAGAACATAGAAAGATTTTACACAACGAACACTTACGTGGGAAGGTCGTTAAAAAAATTTAAAATGTAAATATATACACACACAAATGTAGAATCCATGTCAAATAAGAGTCGAAAAAATGTGTGACAAACTATGTGATTCCTTGCACTTACATCAAGCAATTGGTTGGTATTGATTTGATTCGTTACGGTATCGGTACGATAACAATAATCAATATTGCAACCAAAAGAGATGCTAAGAGAATATTAACATGTGTTTATATTGTCCAAAAAAAGTGTGACAAACTATGCGGAGCAATTGGTTGATACTGATTTGATTCAATACTGCTTTTGTTCTGTCAGTATCGTTTCGATTATCGACATCACTATAGCTTGAAAACAATACTTTATTACAAAACAATGAGTACACCACAAAAACGTAAGCTACACCGCTACCGATGTTGATCGCATGGTATCCATTCAGTTCGTTACATTAAAGAACAAAAAAAATCAAGTATATTCGACCCGTTCGATTAAAGTTTTATATGATGTTATATTGTATTATTGTAATAAGAAAAGTGTAAATAACATCACTTTTTATAATATATATGGGATGACTCATAAAAAAAATAATTAAAATGAGAAACCATAAAAACTAATTTAAAAAGCCTAAAAACATATCAAAATTTTTTTTTATGAATTTTTTAATAAAATACTCTATATAATAATATAATAAAAAATATTTTTTCAAAAAAGAAAAATAGTTCTACTTCACATGTGCATTAATATGAAAAAACATAAACCACCCAACCCACCCCCACCGACACCGCCAAAAACCTAAATCCACACTGCCACCAAATGCCTAAACCCACACTCCAAAAAACCTAAACCCCCGCCGCCACTTAAAAAAAACCTAAAATTAAACCGTAAACGTAAACCCCCAAAAAACCTAAACCACCTACTCTAACCCATAAAAAACCCTAAACCTCCCCCCCAATCGTACCCCCCCAAAAACGTAACCCCCCCCCCCCCCCCCACACACAACACACACCCAAAAATCTAATCCTAATCCTAAACTCCCAAAAAATCTAACCCTAAAAGCTAAACTAAACTCAAAAGCTAAATCTAAGCATATAATGCACATCTGCAGTACATACATATAATGCACATGTGCAGCATATACATATAATGCACATGTGCAGCACAAGTTTTTTCTTGAATATTTTTTATACATAAAAAATAGTGATTTTTTACAAAAAAAAAAATGTAAAAATTTTTTTTGTATGTTTTTAGTTTTCTCATTTATATGTAGTTTTCTAATGATCTCTCCCTAATATATATATATAATATATAGGTAGAGGATCCTGTAAAAAATACTAAATGTGTGAGAAGGATAAAAAAAGACTATGGAGATGACACGTCCCCATCTATTTTATTAATTTAAGGGTAAGATGGTAATTTAACCCATAATCCTAATTAAAGATATAATCTTGTAACTGAATTTATCAGTTATTTTTGGAATTAATCTTCAGTTCGTACAAAACACTATATGAATTCGATAAAACACCACAATTTGAATCATAATATAGCCATGGTGCTCTAACATCTGTAATGATCTTTGTTATTTTTGCAGACATAAAACACCATACAAATGCCAAAAACACCATTAATTGAATCATAATACAGTCGTGGTGTTTAACATTTAGATTGATTCTAGTGCTATTCTAGATGTTAAAACACCATGACTGTAATCACAATACAATGCTTACAGACTCAAGAGGTTAAAAACACGATAACTTGAATCATAATTCATTATTTGCAATGATATGGTGTCTTATTTTACGTTTATGGTGTTTATTGTAAAACACAACGCCTTGAATCACAATACAATTAAAATACCATTGTATCAACATAGAAAAAACACCATGGACTAAAACATCCAATCGAAACGTAATTCTCTACATAAGTGTAACAATATGGTACTCATATTAAAGATAAAAAACACTACGTTACTATGGTGTAGTTTTTTAAAGAAAAAGAGTTACGTATAAAAAGTTATTGGTGTTTAGAAAGAATAGGGGAACTTGCATGTCCATTGCATATGACTTTCTAAATTTAAGAATGTTAAATTTACCTTTATACTCTTAATCTAGAAAATTAATTATATTAATGGTAAACATTATTTACAAGATCCCATCAAGATCTCAACCATTAGATTAAGATCTAATAGTTTAGATTTTACTTACCCTTCTCTCAAATAACATTTTTTTTACAATAACCTCACCCATATATATATATATATATATATAGGGTGAGGGTATTGTAAAAAAAGTGTCACACCTATATATATATATATATATAAATATATTAATAAGCATATCCAAAGGGTAACTTAAGGTAATTTGCCACATCTCTTAAAACTCCTTTAGAGCATGAAGTACAACATTTTTAAGCACAATTGTCACACCCCGTATTTTCAACCAAACACCGTGGGCCCGGGTGGGGAGTATCGTGACGTAAGTTGATATCATCGTAGTCAATTAAACACAGCACAACGGAAGTCTTGGAGTTTAAATTACTATTACAAACCAAATGTTCAAAGTACGAAAAATAATATACAGGCGGCTTGTAATGGAAGATACACAGGCGGATCGTGAATATACAAAAATGTGTAACATGCTTTGGGTAGATCTAAGGATTTGCAAGATCCTCTTATATCACTTCCAAGCAGCTTCCAGCATATTTCGTATTGTACCTACAAACTTAGTTTTTTGAAAATACGTCAGCTTTCGCTGGTAAATACACAAAACTGACTCGTTTTAAAAACATTTAAAAAATGGATTTAAGTGCACATAGCACGAAAAATCTTTTATAACTTGGAAAGTCAGCCTTGTAACCTTGTTAACAGCTTTACATATTTGTCCATACATATGGGGCCCAGTACAGAGACCGAGACATGATTAACGTACACACCACTTTTGTACCCACGAAGGAGTTATCCCCACCTAGTGGGTAAAAATAATTTAGCATGAGCATCTGTCAGGCGTATGCCTACACCCCGCGCTTTGGTCGTGGCCATTAACTAATGTAATGAGTAGGATATCCAGGACACGATCGTTAACCCCCAATGTTTAAGTTATTAAACAAAACTGATTAAAACAGAATATGCTGATTTACTAGCCACAGTCCGGCATTCGATTGATCCTATTTCCGACCAAGCGGTAATAATTTACCATAACCCAAGCCTGTATAGGAAAATAAGTCAAGAGTATTTACCTGAGCTATTCTTGATTAAAAATGCAAGATTTAATATCTCAAGCGTATTCAAATGAAATAAGTGCAAATAGCAATTACTGGAAGGCTCTAGTCTGGATTATGACGTAAGCTAACCAATTAAATGCTAATGGTCTTAATTTAAGTCATAGACTTAGACCGACTAGCATACAGGATCAATACACTAGATTAAGCGATGACCGATAGAATGTAGTTTAAACCCAACAAGTACTATGAGTTTTATAATATGGGTAAACCATAAGCCTTCTGGATTTTGAGACTTAAAATGATAAGGTTAACCTGTTTGGTTAATTCTGTAAACTAGTTACATATACTTAACCGTACACATATAAGCGATATCTGGTAACCGGATAAGTCATGGACAAGTTCTACATGACATTATATTTTAAATAAGTTGTAATATCAGTAGGATATCAACTTAAATGCCCATTAAGGTTTTAAAATGAGATTATGTCTCATAAGGGCGTTTTGGTAATTTTATATTGTATAAAAGGACTTGAATATATTTTGATGTTATGATCTTAGTATTCTGGAAAATTATTTAATTTATGGTATAATATCAGTAAGATATTGATCATATGTGTAACTTATCATTAATGACCAAACTATGCACCGTAGGGGCATTTTGGTCATTTCACACATAGTTTTATAATTTATTTGGGATTCTGAGTTTATATTATGTACCTACTATAAAAATTATTTTAAATAAGTTTTAAAATCAGTAGGTAACAAGTTTGGTTGATAAACATGGTTTTAAACCATATTATGCGCCGAAACGGCGTTTATGTCGAAAAATGACGATTTGAGCGAAATTAATAAAAACTGATGCTAAGACCAGGTTTATATGTTTTAGATTGTTACTTAATGTAACACATCAGTAGATAAAAAGGTTTGGAATATAAAGTATGATTAAAACCGTTTTATGCGCCATAAGGGCTTTATCGTCATTTGTCGACATATTGCAAGGACTTGTATGTAAACTCAGTATATAAACTGATTTAACATCCGAAATAATCTTACTTACAATATTACATCAGTAGAAAATTCATTTTCAAGTTCGTTATCGATTAAAACCTTATTTTATGTAAAAATGGCATTTTAGTCAAAATTGGCATAATAATGGAACTTGTGCATAAACTCAGATTCTGATTATGATCATGTAATATAACCTCAGAGGGTTATGCTACGTTATATTACGATCATAATGCAACCTTAGATCAGTAGCTAACTAATATAAATCGGGTCAGAATTGAAAGTAAAAGAAGAAGTCAAACTTTGCGACCTTCGGTTGCGAACCGACCCTAGAACTCAAATTTATGAGTCGAACATGTTCCAACATGTTCTAATAATTGTTACCAACTTGTATTAAGTGTCAAAACATGTTTCATAACATATATAAACTCAGATTATAATATTTCCATAATCTGGCATGTTTGACTTTTTAATAATAAAACTTTGACCTGTCAATTGGTCTAGCAAACGTGATCTTTAGGAGGTGCCCTTAATAGAGATTAAAACCTACTTTATAATGATCACTTAGTCATGTTTATTACGAACAATGGCTTGACCATAATGGTCTTAACCGAATGTCAAAGTGTTTTCCTTAAACGCTTGACTTTTGGCTATAAAAATCTATAAACGAAAATGCAAGAGAAAGGAACACTTACAAGTAATTCCTAGGATAAAATAGAACTAAGTTGGATGCTCCTTTCAGTTAGAAACTTCCAGGGAGGGAGATAGAATGTTTTATGAGAAAGGTGCATTTCAAGTGATGAACCATTACACCTATTTATAGTTGGAGAGCTTGAAGGAGATGATGCAGGTGTTAGTAAGTGTTAGAGGAAGCCTACAAGTGTCCTAAAACGTGGCATAACAGTTTGGAAGTCCATGGTTTGAATCAAATGATTTTTGGCAACATGTGTGGTGGCCAAGCAAAACTTCTCTAGATATAGGCCATATGTGCGGCCCGCGAGCGCCACATGGGAACTTTCAAACTTTGTTACATTTAGCCCCTCAACTTATTAAACCTCTAAAACACCTTTATAAGCATAATTAGCCCTCCGTAGCCAACATTTGGCGTACCCAGGAGTATGCCCGGACATTTTAAGCTCTCGGTTCGTTAAAAGGTCACTCAGAGGTAAAATTAACATGTTGACACTTTTAACCCCTCCATTGTCCAACTTTTACATATTTACATAATTAATCCCTCTCGTCCAACAAGTGGCTCCTATGAGAGTTAGGACTTCATAAAGCTCAGAGGCTCAGTGTTAGTATGTTGACACTAACGGTCACTTAGAGGCTAAGTTTAAGCATGCTGACACTAATGGTCACGCAGAGGCTCAGTGTAAGCATGTTGACACAAATGGTCACTCAGAGGCTCAGTTTAAGCATGTTGACACTAAGGGTCACTCAGAGGCATTGTTTATGCATGTTGACAACAGATGGTACTCAGAGGCTTAGTTTGAGCCTGTTGACACCTTTAGTCCTTATCCGTCCTTTTTAGACTTATTATAAAAGTAATGATACGTGTCACTATACTATTGGACACGATTTTACGAGATGTTACATCCTCACCCCCTTAAAAGAAATCTTGACCTTGAGATTTTATTAAAAAACATGGGGGTACTTTTGTATCATAGTGGACTCAACCTCCCGTGTATATTCAGGGCCTCGAAGGGCATCCCACTTAACCTTTACTATAGGTATCCTTTTCTTTCGGAGATTCTTAACCTGTCGATCCTCGATCGAAATCGGTTTCTCAAGAAACCTCAGGTTTTAATCAATTTGCACATCATGATGTGACATTGCTAGCGACACATTGGCTAGACATATCTTAAGATTACAAATAAAGGAATACATCATGAATTCCACTAAGCTCCTCAAGTAGCTTAAGCTTATAAGCTACAACGCCGACACATTCGATTATCTCGAATGGTCCTATATATCTTGGGCTTAACTTGCCCTTCTTTCCAAAACGCATTACACCTTTCCAAGGTGATACTTTTAGCATGACTTTGTCCCCTACTTGGAACTTAAGAGGTTTATGCCTCTTGTCAGCATAGGTCTTCTGGCTATCACGTGCAGCTTTAGGTCTATCATGGATTTGCACAATCTTACCCGTGGTTTCCAGGACAATCTCCGGTCCTGATAGTTGGGCTTCCCCAACTTCGGCCTAGCACACGGGCGTTCGACATTTTCTCACATACAGCACCTCAAAAGGAGCATCCTTGATGCTTGTATGATAACTATTATTATAGGTGATTCTATTAGGGATGAGTGGTCATCCCAACTTCCACCTAAGTCAATCACACATGCTCTAAGCATGTCATCCAAAGTCTGAATATTACGCTCACTTTGTCCATCCATCTGTGGGTGCTAAGCCGTACCAAAGTTTAATCTTGTGCCTAAAGATTGTTGGAAACTTTTCCAAAATTGAGATGTATATCTAGTATCTCTATCGGATACAATAGATATTGGCACACCATGTAAGGACACAATCTTGTTCACATACAACTTAGCCAATTTGTCAGAATTATAAGTCTCCTTAATTGGCAAGAAATGCACTGACTTAGTCAGCATATCTACAATGAACCAAATCGTGTCATTACCACGTTTGGTCTTAGGTAACTTGGTAATCAAATCCATAGTCACCATTTCCCATTTCCAAGTGGGAATTTCAAGCTGTTGTAGAAGTCCTGACGGTTTCTGATGTTCGGCTTTAACTTGCGGACACGTCAAACACTTAGTACAAAAGTGGCTATGGATTTCTTCAAACCTATCCACCAATAATTCCATTTCAAATCCTGATACATCTTGTCACCACTGGGTGAACTGAGTATCTTGAGTTATGCGCTTCTTGGAGGATTAGATCTCTAAGTCCTCTAAAGATTGAACCCAAATTCTGACATTAAATTTAAGGATTCTATCCTTTCCAGGCATTACCGATCAACAGTTCTGCCTAATCCTTCATTAGGAAAATTAGCCTCTAACAGGGCTTGCTTTTGCGCGCCTAATAGCTTCTCACTCAAGCTATTTCTGAGCTTGATGCTTTTGGCGTTAATCCTTATAGACTTAACCCTTTCTTTGTGACTTAAGGCATTAGCAACTACATTTGCCTTGCCGGGATGATAGCGAATTTCGCAATCATAATCATTAAGCGTTTCCATCTAGCGGCGCTGTCGCATGTTCAAATCCTTTTGATTGAACAAATGTCGGAGACTTTTATGGTCGGTGTATATAATACACTTCGTGATATATAAGTAATGTCTCCACAACTTAAGTGCAAATACAATAGCACCCAATTCCAAATCATGGGTGGTGTAATTCCTTCCGTGCACCTTTAATTGTCGTGATGCATAAAGCAATCACTTTGCCTTTTTGCATAAGCACACAGCCCATGCAAGTGTGCGAGGCATCACAATAAATAACAAAATCCTCAATACCCTCAGGTAGGGATAACACAGAGCATTGCTCAATTTGTGTTTAAAATTCTTAAAAAATTCTTGTTGTTTTGGACCCCAGTCAAACTTGCCATTCTTACGGGTCAAGGTAGTTAAAGGAGTGGCTATCCTCGAAAAGTTTTCAATGAACCTCCTATAATAACCAGCCAAACCTAAGAAACTACGAATCTCTGATGGAGTTTTGGGTATTTCCAAATTCTATATGGCTTCTATTTTGGTAGGATTCACTTGGATACCTGCTCACTTACAACATGTCCAAGAAACTGAACTTCTCTAAGCCAAAACTCACATTTAGAGAACTTAGCATAAAGTTTCTCTTGTCTGAGCAATTCTAGGATGCACCGAAGATGTTTCTCGTGATCAACTTGATTACGAGAGTAGATAAGTATGTCTTCTATCAAGACAATGACAAATTTATCTAGATACGGCTTGCAGACATCTATTCATGAGATCCATGAATGCTCAAGGTGCCTTTGTGAGCCCAAAAGGCATCACTAGGAATTCATAATGTCCATAACGGGTCCTAAAGGCAGTCTTGGGAAATCCTCACTTCTAACCTTCCATTGGTGATATCCTGATCTCAAATTAATCTTTGAGAAGTAACTAGCCCCTTGAAGTTGATCAAATAAGTCATCGATTCTGGGTAGAGGATAACGATTCTTGATCGTTATCTTGTTTAGTTCATGATATTCAATGCACATCCGCATTGAACCGTCCTTTTCTTAACGAAAAGGATACGAGCTCCCCAAGGTGAGGAACTAGGCTGAATAAAGCCTTTCTCTAAAAGTTCATCTAATTATATTCTTAATTCCTTCATTTCCGTCGGTGCTAACTGATACGGAGCTCTAGCAACAGGTGTTGATCCTGGTAGGATGTCAACCTAAACTCCACTTACCTATCTGGAGGTAGACCTGGTAATTCTTCAGGAAAGACATCAAAATATTCGAGATGATTGGAAGGTCTTCAATATTTGGCTTAGGCTCGTTGATAGTTACTTGTGCCAGGTAAATGACACAACCTTTCCCCCGACACTTGGATGCCTTAAATAATGACACCTTATCTGGCAATCCATAGTGTGAATCTCCAAGAATGGTGATCATTTGACTAGATGGGGTTTTAACTTCGGTGAGAGTCTTATCACAGGAATGAGGGCTTGGTTATGAGATAACCAATCCATGCCTAAGACTACATCAAACCCTCCTAATTTCATTGGCAAAAGAGAGATATGAATAGAATGATTTTTAATGGATATAAAACATCCATCAAGAATGGAAGATGTTGTTTCTAAAGTTCCATCAGCAAGTTCTACCTCATAAGTTATGTCTAGAGTTCTTATGGGTAAGTTTAATAGTTTACTAAACTTATGGTCTAGAAAGGTTTATCTGCACCCGAATCAAAAAGAACTCTAGCATATATGTCATTAATGAGGAATGTACCTGTTATGACGTTGTTGTCATTAACAGCTTCTCTAGCATTCATTTGAAAGGCATGTGCATTTCCTTTCTTAGCCTCCAGGCTTTGCATCATTAACTCTGGGATTCTTGGGTCCATTAGGCTTAATATGCCCCTTCTCAGTATAGCCGTAACAGACTGCATCCTTAAGATTTTTGTATTCTAGGGTCTTATGCTCTTTTCTTTTGCAAATAACACAAGGTTTAGACTTGTGGGTCAGCATTGAATTACCCCCAATACCTGCGATTATAGGTCTTGCGCAAAGGTCTATCATTATACGTGTGCTGGTTCTTCTTGAACCAAAATTTCCTTTCTTTTTAAACCTTTGGGAGTTATGATCCTCTCATTTCCTTTTTCCGTCAGTCTCAGTCCTAACTGACTTTTACCTCACCAAGTCTAAGGTAGAGAGAGAGAGAGAGGAGATAGGTCAACAGCAGACCTATAGGTACTAGGCTGAGAAGCCTTTACCATGTCCTTAATCTCGGGCGCTAACCCATTAATGAAAGCGCAATGCATTTGAGTTCATGAGTACTTAGATAGGAGACTAGTCTAGATAGGGAGTTCAAGTCAGAAACATACTTTCGACAGTCCAGATTTTTCATCGTAAGAGTCAGAAAGTCTGACTCTATCTTCTCCACCTCATGAGGTGAACAGTATGTCTCCTTGACTAGATCAACAAACTTGAACCACCCCAAGTTATATAGGTGTACTTCACCTATTGATTGGACCATTTCCTTCCACCAAATTAGGGCATCACCCTTGAAGGACTGTGATACATAGTTTACCACATCCTTATCAGCACAACTGCTGATATCCACTATCATCTCCATTTCATCAAGCCATTTTAAGCTTCTACTGCTCCCCTTTCTCCATTAAAATCTCGGGGCTTACAGGAGACGAAGTATTTATAGGTACATCCTCTTTAGAAGAACGAAACCTATCGTTAAATTCTAATTTCCTTGGTTCACTCTTCGCATTTGAAGAGTGAACAGAGCTCTTCTTACGAGCTGGTGATGGTGGAATAGATAAAGGCTTGGAGCGAGTAGCGCTCAATTCTTTAAATTTTTCCATGGCCTTTCCAACAGCTGCATCTATGCGAGCTTCGAAATCATCATTATCGATGGCTATGTTTTCAGCTTTGTTACAGTTAATATCTCGGTGGCTACTTTGCGCCTCATCTGAGTTAGCCATTCTTGAAGCTTTGGTTCTAAACACCAAATTAAACTTCACTTTTAGCCATGGTATTAATAAACATATTGGCTTTAAAAATTGGATATGTAAATCCATTGCCTAATTAAGCTAGTGTGAATATAATCACAACTCTTAGGCTTAACATTTCTATAAATGTTATCTATATTTGGCCTAGGTCTCAAAAGGACCATCAAAGGCAAATTACAATTTGGACATAGTCCATATGTATTTTTAGACAGTGGATCTTAATGTCACAACTGCCATTGTCATATGACAATTATAAATAGCTCATAGGCTTGTCTCGTAGGACATTTTAAAAATATGGCTCATAGGCCTTATCCAAGGATGTTAAAATACAGCACATTGGCTGGTCACTTAAGGATGTAAAATATGTAACTAAGACTCGTCACTAAGGACTTATTATTATGGCACGTAGGCCTATCACTTTGGACACATAAAAATATGGCAATTGGCCTGTCACTGAGGACATATAAAAATAAGGCACATTGGCCTGCCACTAAGGACATATAAAAATACGGCACATTGGACATATAAAAATACGATACATTGGCCTGTCACTAAGGACATAATTTTGGGCAGAGGATTATATTAACCACAACTATCATTGTCTTAATTGAAACAATATAATATTGCTCGAAGGCAAATCATCACTAATGGATGTTTAATCATGGTCTGCAGACACTACATCACTAATGGATGTCAATTATGGCCCATAGGCACTACATCCCTAATGGATGTTTAATTATGACCCGTAGGCACTACATCACTAATGGATGTCAATTATGGCCTGTAGGTACTACATCACTAATGGACGTCAATTATGGCCCGTAGGCACTACATCACTAATGGATGTTAGTAATGGCCCGTAGGCACTACATCGCTAATGGATGTTTTATTATTATCATCGCATTGATGATATTAGCCGGGATCAAATTTGATCACATATGCTATATAAGGTTAGGACGTAGTCCATTAACTAGACGGCTAGTGTGGTTTCCTTAAGTCACACTACCAAGAGTATTAACATTACTTGAATGTTAACAGGAGTATCTTAATGATCAACTAATATTCATGGTTGCATTGACCTTAACGACTTGGAGGCTTGAACATAGTCCACCACCTCTGGATAGAAGGATAATTCTTCCTTAACTATCATGATAGAAGGCTATTCATCCTTAACTATCATTTATAATTTGGCCAATTAATATGGTCTGTGCCATTTGGCTAATCAAAACCATTAAGATTTTTTGGAAATTATATAGTTGATCATATATTTCGTGTAAAATCAAGACGATCGCTTGAAGAGGATGAGTACATAAATATATATATATATATATATATATATATATATATATATATATATATATTATATATTATATATTATATATATATATATATTTAGAGATAAACAATACTAGAGATAAACAAATAAAACTAATTCTCCATGCAAGGACTAAAAGAAATAACTTGTTCACGCAGGGACTAATGAAATAACAATGTCCACACAGGGACTAAAGAAACAACATAATAATAGAAGAGAATTCACTCGTCCTTCTTTCCCTTAACTAACCTGGAGAGCTTCTTGAAGAACTTATTCGTCTTCTTCTCTTTCTTCTCCGCTTGTTGTTGCATTTCCTTCATTCGTTCCAAGGCCTCACTAATAGCCTCAAGAGGGGCAGAGGTTGTGGTTGTGGTTGAGGTACAACAGGATACTGGTACCCATAACTTGGGTATCCAGTAGATGGATAAGCAGGTGGGAAAGGAGACGGGTAAAGTTCATTATGCATGACCGCTTGCATGTAAGGGTCATGCGATAGTGCATGGTAATTTACCAGCGTAGATGGGTTAAAAGGATCATATCCAGATGTATCTGAATATGTAGGGATAGGGTTATTAAAACCTGATGGTGGTGGTTGAACCACTAGTGGTGGTGTCGGTTCCACCACAGGTGAAATATTGGAGAGTCCACCCATTTGTGGGTCCTCGTGAATGGTAGGGTAGGTTTTGGGTAATGGTGGCAGCGAACCCGACGTTGACCCGCATGTACCGACATACGTGTGCTCCACGTTTCCTCCTTGGTGGCTCAGGTGGTGGCTGAGGTTGTTCCACTAGTTCCATTTGAACATCTTCTTATGTAGGAGGTGTTGGGGAGTGGTGGGAAGGAGTGTTAGCAAAAGTGAATTGGTTCCAATGTTGGTCCCATTCATTAGGTCCTTGGTATGGTAATCCGACGTAATAGTTAGATTCGCTAGAGATTTCGATAGGGTGTCTATGGATCCTTACGGTGGCATCTCCGGGTCGGAGTCCTCGTCCATAGAGTTGGGTTGATCCAACTGATTTTGATCAGCTAGGGGTGCTTTGTAGTAATTGTTAGGGTTATCGTCATTATATGAATGATGAGAGTGATGAGAATGGTGTGATTGTTGAAAATGGTAAGAGTGGTATGAGTTTTGTGTATGAGTAGGTGAATGTCTTGCTAGTGGCCAGGAATCCCCCGAATCCTCATAAGGATTCGAGTGATGCGGTTGTGAAGGGATACGTCCAGATGGTCCTCCCCTCATAGGTCCTTTACCTCTTCCTCGTACTCTTGGCGGCATTTTCCTACTAAAATCAAGTCAAAACTTAATAATAAGATGAGTAATCCTAGGTCAAAGCCTAGACTCGAAGTCTATGGAATGTGCTTTTGTGTAAGTTTGAGATAAAACACAAGAGGGCTAGTATTTATTTCTCTCAAACTTTGGCTCTTATACCAACCTGTCACACCCCGTATTTTCAACCAAACACCGGTGGGCCTGGATGGGGAATATCGTGACGTAAGTTGATATCATCATAGTCAATGAAACACAGCACGGCGGGAGTCTTGGAGTTAAAATTACTATTACAAACCAAATGTTCAAAGTAAGAAAAATAATATAAAGACGGCTTGTAATGGAAGATTCACAGGCGGATCGTAAAATATACAAAAATGTGTAACAGACTTTGGGCAGATCTAAGGATTTGCAATATCCTCTTATATCACTACCAAGCAACTTCTGGCCTATTTCGTATAGTAGCTGCAGCTTAGTCTTTTGAAAATACGTCAGCTTTCGCTGGTAAATACACCCAACTGACTCGTTTTGAAAACATTTTAGAAATGGATTTAAGTGCACAGGTCACGAAAAATCTTTTATAACTTGGGATAGTCAGCCATGTAACCTTGTTAACAGCTTTACATGTTTGTCCATACATATGGGGCCCAGTACAGAGACCGAGACATGATTAATGTACACACCACTTATGAACCCATGAAGGAGTTATCCCCAACTAGTGGGTAAAAATAATTTAGCATGAGCATCTGTCAGGCGTATGCCTACACCCCGCGCTTTGGTCGTGGCCATTAACTAATGTAATGAGCCGAGGATATCTAGGACACGGTCGTTAACCCCCAATGTTTAAGTTATTAAACAAAACTAACTAAAACAGAATATGCTAATTTACTAGCCATAATCCGGCGTTCGATTGATCCCATTTCGACCAAGCGGTAATAATTTACCGTAACCCAAGCCTGTATAGGGAAAATAAGTCAAGAGTATTTACCTGAGCTAGCCTTGATTAAAAATGCAAGATTTAATATCTCAAGCGTATTCAAAATGAAATAAGTGCAGATAGCATTTACTGGAAGGCTCTAGTCTGGATTATAGCATAAGCTAACCAATTAAAATGCTAACCGTCTTAATTTAAGTCATAGACTTAGACCGACTAGCATACAGGATCAAAACGACATAATACGCTAGATTAAGCGATGACCGGATAGAATGCAGTTTAAACCCAACAAGTACTTTGACTTGTATAATATGGGTAAACCATAAGAATTCTGGATTTTGAGACTTAAAATAATAAGGTTAACCCGTTTCGGTTAATTTCCGTAAACTAGTTACATATACTTAAACGTACACATATAAGCGATATCGGGTAAACGGATAAGTCATGGACAAGTTTTATATGCCATTATATTTTAAATAAGTTGTAATATCAGTAGGATATCAACTTACATGCCCATTAAGGGCGTTTTGGTAATTTGATATTGTATAATGAATATATTTTGATGTTATAATCTTAGTATTCTGGAAAAATATTTAATTTACGGTATAATATCAGTAACATATTGATCATATGTGTAACTTATCATTTATGACCAAACTATGCACCGTAGGAGCATTTTGGTCAATTCACACATAGTTTTATAATTTACTTGGGATTATGAGTTTATATTATGTACCTACTGTAAAAATTATTTTAAATAAGTTTTAAAATCAGTAGGTAACAAATCTTGGTTGATAAATATGGTTTTAAACCATATTATGCGTCGAAACGGCTTTTATGTCGAAAAACAACGATTTGAACGAAATTTATAAACACTGATGCTAAGACCAGGTTTATATGTTTTATATATGTTACTTAATATAAGACATCAGTAGATAAAAAGGTTTGGTATAAAAAGTATGATTAAAACCGTTTTATGCGCCATAAGGGCTTTATCGTCATTTGTCGACATAATGCAAGGAATTGTATGTAAACTAAGTATATAGACTGATTTAGCATCCCAAATAATCTTACTTACGATATTACATAAGTAGCAAATTCATTTTCAAGTTTGTTATCGATTAAAACCTTATTTTTTTTGTAAAAACGGCATTTCAGTCAGAATTGGCATAATAATGGAACTTGTGCATAAAACTCAGATTCTAATTATGATCATGTAATACAACCTTAGGGGGGTATGCTACATTATATTACGATCATAATGCAACCTTAGATCAGTAGCTAATAATCAAAATCGGGTCATAATCGAAAGTCAAAGTAGAAGTCAAACTTTTCGACTTTCGGTTGCGAACCGACCTTAGAAATGAAATCGACGAGTCGAACATGTTCTCACATGTTCTAGTAATTATTACCAACTTTTTTAAGTGTAAAAATATGTTTCATAACATATATAAACTCATATTATAATATTTTCACAATTTGGCCTACTTAACTTTTTAATACTAAAACTTGGACCCGTCAATTGGTCTAGCAAACGTGATCTTTAGGATATTCCCTTAATAGGGATTAACACCTACTTTATTATGATCAATTAGCCATCTTCGTTATGAACATTGGCTGGACCATAATGGTCTTAACCGAAAGTCAAAGCGTTTTTCGTAAACGCTTGACTTTTGGCTATAAAAATCCTATAAACAAAAATGCAAGAGAAAGGAACACATACACGTAATTCCTAGGATGAAATAGAACTAAGTTGGATGCTCCTTTCAGTTAGGAACTTCCAGAGGAGGAAGATAGAATGTTTTATGAGAAAGGTGCAAGTTCAAGTGATGAACCATTACACCTATTTATAGTTGGAGAGCTTGAAGGAGATGATGCAGGTGTTAGTAAGTGTTAGAGGAAGCCTACAAGTGTCCTAAAACGTGGCATAACAGTTTGGAAGTCCATGGTTTCGAGTCAAATGATTTTTGGCAACCTGTGTGGTGGCCAAGCAAAAATTCTGTAGATATAGGCCATTGGCGGCCCGCGAGAGACCCGGCCCATGTCTCTCGCGGCCCGCGAGCGCCACATGGGAACTTTCAAACTTTGTCACATTTAGCCCCTCAACTTATTAAACCTCTAAAACACCTTTATAAGTATAATTAGCCCTCCGTAGCCAACATTTGGCGTACCCGAGAGTATGCCCGGACATTGTAAACTCTCGGTTCGTTAAAAGGTCACTCAGAGGTATAAATTAACATGTTGACACTTTTAACTCCTCCATTGTCCAACTTTTACATATTTACATAATTAATCCCTCTCGTCCAACAAGTGGCTCATATGAGAGTTAGGACTTCATAAAGGGTCACTCAGAGGCTCAGTGTTAGCATGTTGACACTAATGGTCACTTAGAGGCTAAGCTTATGCATGTTGACACTAATGGTCACGCAGAGGCTCAGTGTAAGCATGTTGACACTAATGGTCACTCAGAGGCTTAGTTTAAGCATGTTAACACTAAGGGTCCCTCAGAGGCTTGGTTTATGCATGTTGACAACATATGGTCACTCAGAGGCTTAGTTTGAGCATGTTGACACCTTTAGTCCTTATTCGTCCTTTTTAGACTTATTATAAAAGTAATGATACGTGTCACTATACTATTGGACACGATTTTCCGAGGTGTTACACCCTCACCCCTTAAAAGAAATCTTGACCTTGAGATTTTATTCAAAAACACGGGGGTACTTTTGTCGCATAGTGGACTCAACCTCTCGTGTATATTCAGGGCCTCGAAGGGCATCCCACTTAACCATTACTATAGGTATCTTTTTCTTTCGGAGCTTCTTAACCTGTTGATCCTTTATCGAAATAGGTTTCTCAAGAAAACTTAGGTTTTAATCAATTTGCACATCATGATATGACATTGCTAGCGACACATTGGCTAGACATTTCTTAAGATTACAGATGTGGAATACATCATGAATTCCACTAAGCTCCTCTAGCAGCTTAAGCTTATAAGCTACAACGCCGACACATTTGATTATCTCGAATGGTCCTATATATCTTGGGCTTAACTTGCCCTTCTTTCAAAAACGCATTACACCTTTCCAAGGTGATACTTTTAGCATGACTTTGTCCCTTACTTGGAACTTAAGAGGTTTATGCCTCTTGTCAGCATAGACCTTTTGCCTATGACGTGCAGCTTTAAGTCTATCATGGATTTGCACAATCTTACCCGTGGTTTCCAGGACAATCTCCGGTCCTGATAGTTGGGCTTCCCCAACTTCGGCCTAGCACACGGGCGTTCGACATTTTCTCACATACAAGGCCTCAAAAGGAGCAGCCTTGATGCTCGTATGATAACTATTATTATAGGAGATTTCTATTAGGGGTGAGTGGTCATCCCAACTTCCACCTAAGTCAATCACACATGCTCTAAGCATGTCATCCAAAGTCTGAATATTATGCTCACTTTGTCCATCCATCTGTGGGTGCTAAGCCGTATTAAAGTTTAATCTTCTGCCTAAGATTGTTGGAAACTTTTCCAAAGTTGAGATGTATATCTAGTATCTCTATCGGATACAATAGATATTGGCACACCATGTAAGGACACAATCTTGTTAACATACAACTTAGCCAATTTGTCAGAATTATAAGTCTCTTTAATTGGCAAGAAATGCACTGACTTAGTCAGCCTATCAACAATGAACCAAATCTTGTCATTACCACGTTCGGTCTTAGGTAACTTGGTAATCAAATCCATAGTTACCATTTCCCGTTTCCAAGTGGGAATTTCAAGTTGTTGTAGAAGTCCTGAAGGTTTCTGATGTTCGGCTTTAACTTGCGAACACGTCAAACACTTAGTACAGAAGTGGCTATGGATTTCTTCAAGCCCATCCACCAATAATTCCATTTCAAATCCTGATACATCTTGTCACCACCTGGGTGAACTGAGTATTGAAATATGCGCTTCTTGGAGGATTAGATCTCTAAGTCCTCCAAAGATTGGAACCCAAATTCTGCCATTAAATCTAAGGATTCTGTCCTTTCCAGGCATTAACCGATGAACAGTTCTGCCTAATCCTTAATTAGGAATATTAGCCTCTAAAACACCTTTATAAGCATAATTAGCCCTCCGTAGCCAACATTTGGCGTACCCGGGAGTATTCCCGGATATTGTCAAGCTCTTGGTTCGTTAAAAGGTTACTCATAGGTATAAATTAACATGTTGACACTTTTAACCCCTCCATTGTCCAAATTTACATATTTACATAATTAACCCCTCTCGTCCAACAAGTGGCTCAAATGAGAGTTAGGACTTCGTAAAGGGTCACTCAGAGGCTCAGCGTAAGCATGTTGACACTAATGGTCACTCAGAGGCTCAACGTAAGCATGTTGACACTAATGGTCACTCAGAGGCTAAGTTTATGTATCTAGACACTAATCGTAACTCGGAGGCTCAATTTAAGCATGCTGACACTAATGGTCACTTAGAGGCTTGGTTTATGCATGTTGACACCAGAGGGTCACTTAGAGGCATAGTTTGAGCATGTTAACACCTTTAGTCCTTATTTTTCCTTTTTAAACTTAATATAAAAGTAATGATACGTGTCACTATACTATTGGACACGATTTTACGAGGTGTTACATCCTCACCCCATTAAAAGAAATCTCGACCTCGAGATTTATTCAAAAAGATGGGGGTATTTTTCTCTCATAGTGGACTCAACCTCCCATGCTATTCAGGGCCTCGAAGGGCATCCCACTTAACCTTTACTATAGGTATCTTTTTCTTTCCGAGCTTTTTAACCTGTCTATCCTCAATCGAAATCGGTTTCTAAACGAACCTTAAGTTTTCATCAATTTGCACATCATGATGTGACATTGCTAACGACTCATTGGCTAGACATTTCTTAAGATTACAGATGTGGAATATATCATTTATTCCACTAAGCTCCTCTTGCATCTTAAGCTTATAAGCCACAGCGACGACACATTCGATTATCTCGAATGGTCCTATATATCTTGGGCTTAACTTGTCCTTCTTTCCAAAACGCATTACACCTTTCAAAGGTGATACTTTTAGCATGACTTTTTCCACTACTTGGAACTTAAGAGGTTTACGCCTCTTGTCCGCATAGCTCTTCTTCCTATCACGGGCACCTTTGAGTCTATCACAGACTTGCACAATCTTATCCGTGGTTTCCAGGATAATCTTCGGTCCTGATAGTTGGGCTTCCCCAACTTCGGCCCAGCACATGGGCATTCGATGTTTTCTCCCATACAAGGCCTCAAAAGGAGCAGGGTTGATGCTCATATGATAACTATTATTATAGGAGAATTCTAATAGGGGTAAGTGGTCATCCCAACTTCCACCTAAGTCAATCACACATGCTCTAAGCATTTCTTTTAAAGTCTGAATAGTACGTTCACTTTGTCCAAACGTCTGTGGGTGGTAAGCTGTACTAAAGTTTAATCTTGTGCCTAAAGATTGTTGGTAACTTTTCCAAAAGTGAGATGTATATCTAGTATCTCTATCGGATATAATAGATATTGGCACACCATGTAAGGACACGATCTTATCCACGTACAACTTAGCCAATTTTTCAGAATTATAAGTCTCTTTAATTAGCAAGAAATGCGCTGACTTTGTCAACCTATCTACAATGACCCAAATCGTGTCATTACCACGTTTTGTCTTAGGTAACTTGGTAATTAAATCTAGAGTTACCATTTCCCATTTTTCACGTGGGAATTTCAAGCTGTTGTAGAAGTCCTGACCGTTTCTAATGTTCGGCTTTAACTTGCGAACACGTCAGACACATAGCTACATAAGTGGCTATGGATTTCTTGAAACGCACCCACCAATAATTCCTTTTCAAATCCTTATCCATCTTGTCACCACCTTGGTGAACTGAGTATCTTGAATTATGTGCTTCTTGGAGGATTAGATCTCTAAGTCCTCCAAAGATTGGAACCCAGATTCTGCCATTAAATCTCAGGATTCCATCCTTTCAAGGCATTAACGGATCAACAGTTCCAACTAATCCTTCATTAGGAATATTAGACTCTAACAGGGCTTGCTTTTGCACGCCTAATAGCTTCTCACTCAAGCTATTTCTGAGCTCGATGCTTTTGGCGTTAATCCTCATAGGCTTATCCTTTACTTTGCAACTTAAGGCGTCAGCAACTACATTTGCCTTGTCGGGATGATAGCGAATTTCGCAATCATAATCATTAAGTGTTTCCATCCAGCGGCGCTATAGCATGTTCAAATCCTTTTGATTGAACAAATGTCGGAGACTTTTATGGTCAGTGTATATAATACACCTCCTGGTATATAAGTAATGTCTCCACAACTTAAGTACAAATACAACAGCACCCAATTCAAAATCATGGGTGGTGTAATTCCTTTCGTGCACCTTTAATTGTCGTGATGCATAAGTAATCACTTTGCCTTTTTGCATAAGCACACAGCCTATGCAAGTGTGCGGCATCACAATAAACAACAAAATCCTCAATACCCTCAGGTAGGGATAACACGAGAGCATTGCTCAATTTGTGTTTTAATATCTTAAAAGATTCTTGTTGTTTTGGACCCCAGTCAAACTTGACATTCTTACGGGTCAAGGTAGTTAAAGGAGTAGCTATCCTCAAAAAGTTCTCAATGAACCTCCTATAATAACCGGCCAATCCTAAGAAACTACGAGTCTCTATTAAAGCTTTGGGTACTTCCCAATTCATTATGGCTTCTATTTTGACAAGATCCACTTGGTGAACAAACTTAACACTCCACAATTGTCTAAACACGCCATAAATTGATAATGAGATTCATGGTGAAGAAGTGGGTGATTAGGGTTTTGAGAAGAAGTAGAGTAATGGAGAAATTTATGAGAGATTTTTGTTTTTGATATTAACAGGAAGTGGAAACTCTATTTGGATGAAATAGGGTTTATAAAGGTCTGATGGCTATCATCTGTGCACGTGTAAAATGTGTTGGATATTGGATGACAGTTGTTTGGAAACCTCTGCTGGAGACCAGCAGTGGTTCTAAACAGAGGAATGATCAGATGAGATTTTACACTATCAGAGGATAATTTATCAATGGATTGGGAAAACAGTGGTTTCACCAACAGTGGAAGTAGGAACAGAGGATACACTTTCGGAAATGGATAAATTTTCATGGAGTAATAACATCAGATGTTAGGCAAACACTATTGGTGGTAGACAACCACTGCTGGACAACAACTTCAGTGGTTGGTGATTCAGCGGTTGAATCAATGATTTACTGACACAACCACTATTGGTGTGTTAGCAGTGGTTTGTCATCAGTGGTTTGCATCAGTGGTTTCAGATCAGTGGATAGGGTTACAAGGACTGATACTTATTTTCTTAGAAGTTCAAGGGGCATTTATGTCAAGTTTGCATTTATGTCAGTGGATCGGATTACAAGGACTGATACTTATTGTCTTAAGTAATGAAGGTTGTTAAAGACAGGTGTAAGAAAGGTTGACTATATTGGGTTCAAATGACAGGTGTAAGAAAAGTTGACTATATTGAGAATGGTTCAAATGAAGTTAGATTCTAACTACGGATTATTATTTGTATATTGTTAGGATATAAGCTTGAATTTGTTTATGAAAGCTCTAAAATGGTAAATGAAAGAAGATAAATCAGATGAATTTGCATCAGCGGTTAGTGACTATAACATCAGTTGTTAGTGAGTCAATGGTTTGCCTCAGTGGGCATTTATGTCAAGTTTGCTTTAATTCATAACAGTTGAGAGATTGTTTTCATTGTCATGCTTTCGTAATTATGATTACTTGCATATGACTCACAATCTCCCCCTCAGCCTAAAATCACTAATTTGTTCGTACAAAATGTAAGGAAGATAGCTTAGATTGATAATCGATGAAAGTGATCAAATAGAACAATACATGCACTGTTCTATTTATACTAGAATCCTAACCACTGAGCATCTTATTATGATGTCAGCATGAAAGTGACACGTAACAAAAATAACAAACTAATAACATTTGCTAAGCTAACCACTGCTATACACTAAACATTACAAGGACAGAGAGAAAACACTGATGATACATCCTCTGTTGGTCTTCAGCAGAGCTTTGCCTTGACAGACCTTTATCTTTCATCTTCAGCAGAGCTCTGTCTTGGCAGACCTTTTACCTTTAGTCTTTAGCAGAGCTTTGCCTTGGCAGACCTTTAACTTTAGTCTTTAGCAAAGCTTTCCCTTGGCAGACCTTCAGCTTTAGACTTTAGCAAAGCTTTGTCTTCAACAGAGTTTAGCTATGGCAGACCTTGAACATTTAGTCTTCAGCTGACCTTGACTTGGGTAGATGTTACATTATTGTTTGGATTAGAGGTTGTAGTATATTTTGGCTTTCTATCTATGTTCTTTTGTAGAGTTCAATTCCAACATATATTTTTACTGAATTTAGTGTAGCTTGACAAATTACATATATAAAGTTTCTTTGCCTTCTAAGGGGAAAATGGGTTCCATAGGGCTTACAAAACACAGGTTATGTGCAGCAGTCTGCCATATTTAACATAATAAAGTTTTTTTAAATGTTAAATAAGGCAGGATGCCGCCAATAACCTATGTTATGTAAGCCCTAGGAGAGAACCACCTATCTTCCCCCTAAAAAGCAAAGAAAACATATCAAGGAATTTAAACCTTCTTTCAGTTTCTCTTCATCATAATCAGACGTGCTAGACTCAGTTGCTGATCTAATCTAATAAACAATAACGATTAATATTATTGGTACTTATCGATTACCGTATAAACTTGTTGCGGCTGCGCTAGCTGTGGCGTTGCGGCAACATTGGTTGTGGCGTTTCATGTACCTCTAAACAAAGCAGGGTTAAGATTTATGAATGGGTCAATATTCAAGTTTTGTTTTACCATAAAGTTCATAGTTCTAACTTGAATTAATAAATGGTTTTATTTAGCTTACCTTAATTTGCACCATTCAACTTCTAGGCGAGTGACTTGATCTTCAGATGAGCTATAAAGCATTATATTAAGAACATTTAAAATTTTGTCTACAAATTGAAAAATAAACATAAACAATATAATTACCGTATGAGAGAGGAAATGTTGGTACTCACCAAGATCTGGGTCTTGAATGGATGAAGAAACAGAGAGAATGAGATGAAAATGAGATATCTGAACCTAAGATGAGATGAAACGAACATGAGAGAAGGTCAGTGAAGATCTCAAATCGTTTGGATCTAGAGAGAATGAGATAAAAATGAGAGATCTAAATCTGAGATGAGATGAGATGAAAATGAGAGAGGGTCAGTGAAGATCTCAAATCATTTGGATCTATCGATTTATGTTCTTAAATTGCCAGAGAGAGAAAGGGGCCAGAGGATTTTGAAAATTTGAGATCTGAAGAATGAATCTAGAAAACCCTAGATGTATATATGTGGCATGGGTGTATGGGGAATTGGGATGAGCGGGAATTGAAAAATTGAATGCAAAATTTGGCCGCTCAAACATATTGTGCTTAAAGATGATGTAGTTCATGCATTAAAGGAGTTTTAAGGGAAGTGGCAAATTACCTTAAGTTACTCTTTAGGTATGCTTATTAAGTTACCTTATATATATATAACCAACTAAATAGTGAGTTTGCTTTGATAACATGTATATTTTGGCTTTAGTTACCTAGACACCACCATTCTCAACTCAGTTTTAATAAAATTTACATCTAGAAGTAGACAAAAATAAAAACCTCACAACTACTCACTCGAAATTTTATAAAACACCATCTCTAAACGTTATAAGCGAAAAGGAAAATTGGCTCGAAATGTACTTAGAGTAACCAATATTATTATATGTATAAAATAATGAAACTACAAAATATTACAACTATAAAATAAGAAAACAAATTAAATTCGTTGAACACAAAAGAAAAAATAAAAAGCGCAAAAGTAGAACCGTACCATTTTGTGCATCAAGCACTTGTAAATCACAATACGAATCTATGTAAAACTAGAAATAGTACTCGTCGTGTTACGGCCCGATTACAAACAAAGACCAATAACCTTACAATCTAATATTATTGGCTCATCATAGCCTCAACGAAAGACGTATAGGAATACATGAATGAAAGGGATAAATCACCGCGTCATTATCATTATTTCAGTTACATACAACTTGATTTTTCCCATGATTAATTACAAGGCAAACGAGGGTTCATTCAATCACATCCAAAACCTATTCATACAATATTGTAATGTTTAGTTAAATCCATTTTAAATCCCCTTTCTGTTTCTCTATCTAGATTTACCAATAGAAAACACCAAATGCTAAAAGCGAGTAAGAGAGGGGAAGTGGATACCTTAAAGATCCGTCACCGTGTGGTAGTATGGGTGTAACCAACTGTTTGTGATGCAAGTATACTTCGACTCACATCGCCTTCACAATTAATCCATCAATGGCCAGCACCTTAAAATATCTTCACAAAGCTCTCAACCTGTAGTTTTTAAGTTTATTCATTGAACCTTAACCCCTTAAAATATGCTATTTGGAGCCTTAACTTCTGGAATGTTAATTAACTTCTGAAACAAAAGTTGAAGTTAAAAAGTGACAGTTTCAACCTATAAATTTATGAATGGGTTGATTTAGTTTATGTTTAATCTCTAGCGAGTCAAACCCATATGACAAATTTATAGGAAAAAAACTATATAAAAAATGGTCAATTGGTAGAACGAGTCAACATATTTATTTTTAGTGCACAAAACTTAATTGATTCAGAATCTTAGATTGTAACTTTGAGATAATATAATTTTCATAATCATTGTCGCTTATAGTTTACAAAACAGTTAAGAATTTCGACATGAAAATTCCAAAGCTGTTGGTGCAGAATGTCTATTGCCTACGTCTTAGGGTCGTGTCGAGTATGTAATTGGGCTAAATTGTCAGATTTGTATTTGTTTATTTGTAAGTAAGCCACTTCGTACAAAGTGATGATCACCTCATACGAAGTGGCAACTCCGAAGCTGTCATGTCTATAAATAGCAGAGTTGGGTTCTTGAGTTAATAGTTGTTTTTCTGATTCTAAGGCGAAGCCCTGTCAGTTTGCGTTCTGTAATTCTTACACGTTTATTAATACAAGAAGCATAAGCGTTTATACAGTAGTTCTGGTCTTTTGTCAAACTTACTAACGATGAATTCCGTGCACGTTGGTTAAATCGAGTCTGATTCGTTGCTTTCGGGGGAAAGCCGATCCTCCCACAAGTGATATCAGAGCATGACGCCTGATTCGAAGATATTTGATCATATTTCAGAAATTGAAGATCTCTATTTCTACTCCTTCTTAGAACTTCTGTCAATTCTGGACAATTTCATGGACGAATTGAACTAGGATTCTAGTATAGCATGTTAAAATCAGTTTAAACCAACCCTTGAAATTTTCAGACCTTAAATCAATTGAAATCATGTCAAGAATTGCGAAAAACAAGAAAAACACGAAGCTATGAACACAACTCGTACAAGCTAATATTACACTTCGCACGAGTTGCTTAAACACCTCGTACGAGGCGAATTTAAATCGATTCAAGCTTATACACCCACCTCATACGAAGTGAGTTCCATCTCGTACGAGGCGCATAAACTAGTATTAAAATCCTTAGTGAACACCTCATACGAAGTGTCACATCGCACAAAGCATACTTCACACCAAAACAAGTTCTAACCAAATTATTTTTCGAACACAATTTTCAGGTAAATCATGGAAGAGGAATTCTTTAACGCCTTCACCACATCTGCTGTTACAATTGCTGCTGTGACAAATGGCAAATAACTGGTAATTCAATACAATCTAATCACTATTTTTAGTACATAATCTCATGCATTATATTGTAATTTGATTAAGAAACTGAGTCGTACGTCATATCATAAGTGTAGGAAAAGTGAATCATTCCATAACATATATTGGTTTCCGTTACGACGCGAAACAAATCAAACTATGCCCTAAAAGTGTTGGTAGAAAGTGTTGGGTGCACTGTTCGCGGTTGCACTATTCATGTCAGCAAAACCGCTAAAACAAAATAGAACAATGAATAACGGCATGCTTATGCCATAAATGAGTCCATATATACATGAAAACACTAATGTGGGAACACGTCTTGCAATAACACATAACTTTCCGGTACAACGCCTAAATTACAAAATTGTCCGTTTCGACTAAAAAGGTGACAATTTTAATTCGTCCGGAACATGAATTCGGTATTTTCCTGATTCCAGTTTTATAACAGAACAATGATAAACATCCTAAAACAATAATGAGAATATCTGAAATACAAAAAAGACATCGTTTCCGATCGTACGACAAGCAGTGCACAACTTGACCGGAAAGCGACCGATTGTCGAACCGACTAAGATTTCAATGGCCGGTCGCCTCATACATTAATCTAGAGAGCTAGTTAAGCTTCATTTGGGATCTGAAATCCCTTCAACTATCTTGAGGTCACGGAAACACAACTCCTGGAAATGTTCGACGACAAAATATATAAGTGCCGATATTAACCGAGTAACTAAATGTAAAGTGTTTCGGCCATCCAAACTCAACATATACTCGACTAGTGAACTAGTTAATCATATTTCTACACCGAAAGTACCCTAAATAAACGCCTTGGCACATATGGTGGTCGAAAACTAAAGCTTCCAGTACGAAACAATAAAATTCGTATATTCATCGATATAGTACCGATGAGCAAACTAGTGGTGTTTTTGCCATCCAAAATTAATACCAATAAGTCAAAGGGACTAATTAATATTAACTAACACCCTAAACCATATTACTCACTAATGATGCAAGACCAATCCCTAATTACCATACTTAACCTAAACACCTAAATATCTGACATTTTAAACACATGTTATAAAAAATATTTACACTTAACCCCCCTTCAAGTAGGCGATTTCAAGTGGGCCCCCACCCACTTGATTTGTGTGGAAAAATTAAGGATATGGGCATGGTAGTAAGATGTGAGTTTGATTTGATAATCTATATAAATCATCATCATGTCTCCTATTATCATTTCACTTCAAAAAAAATTAAAACAAGAAACCCCTTTGGTCCTCCCTCCCTCATGGCTACATACCACCATCCACCACTTTTCCACCATTAAACACCTTTTACTCACTTTAAAGCCCCACAAGATCATCTAAGGAGTTTGCAAGCATGGGGAATCATTAGAGCTTTATTTGGAGCTTCATCTTCTTCTTAATCTTCACTTAATCTTGTGCGAACTTGTAAGCAAATCTTTCACCATATTTAAGCTCCTTATGATGTATGGTTTATGAAAGTACTTGTTGATCATCTTGAAAGTAAAGAAAAATCCGACCTAAAAACCCTAATCTCACCTTAATAATCTACTAAATATAGTTTATTATGTGTTGATTTTGTGTATTGGTATTAACTAGTTAGCATGATTATGTTGATTGTGTTAAAGTAAGTTGTTAAAGTGGATTGCCTTGTATGAATAAGGAGATAAATGATGATTTAAACATGGGGATGTTTAAATCTAAACAAGATCATCAACCTCATGATCCATGAGCTTTACTACAACTTAAAAATGATTTACTACATATTGGTGACTTTTATTAAACACCATGATTTATGTTATAATCATCCTAAAAGGTGTAGTAAACAAAGTGGTTTAAGGTGGAAATCTTGATTTGAAGATATAACAAAAATGATGTTTTAAATGTTTTAATAAATATGTGAGATCTCATTATTTTTAAGCAAAGTAGTTAAAATATATATTTACCAAAGATCATGGAAATGAGGATGAATAAGTGTATAAATAAAGAATATAAAAGTGGTATGTAAACTTGAGTTGATGATTGATTGTGATTGTGGGTTTAAACATGATTTAGACACTTTTTTGAAACGTGGAAAACGTCATAGTTTAGGGGAAACTATGGCAAAATTTTCTAAAAATCTAATCGCGATTAAAGTGTAATTAACGTGGTGATTAACAGAACTAAACGCGATTAGCGGACTAAATTGTCATTAAGGAAGTTTTAAAGACAAGAGTTAAACCCTAACCCGCCAAGGATTTAACAAATACTTACATATGTTTTTACAAGCTTAAAATGAGTATTTATTACATGTATATACTTTTGGGAATAAAAAATATATACATATATTTTGTCACCAAAATTAGTGTGTAAAAAAACATGTGTATCTATCTAGAAAGATTAGGGTATACAACACAAAATACCCAACGTATACAACACCTCAAACACTTGAAGAATTACCAAGTGTAAATAACATGAACACATACACTTTATACAATTCTTGAAACAATAATCATACGAACGGAGTGTTGATACACTTTTGTGTCTGTCGCTTGTTCTTAGTTACAGTTGTAATTGTACGGTCTTTGCTCAAGTGTCTGTATAAGTTTGGTCATATTGAACAGATCAAGATATCCTTCTATCTTGGTTTAGTAAGACATCTTAGCTTGTCTGTGTTAATCAGTTGCATGTGTGCATACCGTTGAGTCTTGTGTACGTCATTGCTTCGTACGAAATTGGTTGCTTCGTACGAAATTGGTTGCTTCGTACGAAACCAGTTGCTCCGTACGAACCAATTTCGTATGGATGACCAGCATGGATACTATATAAGCAGACATGCACCTCTCAGTGAGGTTTAGCCTTTGAGGCTTTCTGCTGACGAACTGATCTTTTGGTGGGATCTCTCAGTTAGCATTTCTAGTGAAGACAAAGACACAAGAACATAACAAGTTTGTTTGAGTCATACGAGCATTATGTGTATATGTTTGTACTTGTTCTCAATCATTAATCAAGATAGTGAATCTTTGGTTTCCCCGTGTTCTTTACTTTGCTTTGGTTGCATGCACACTTGGATTCCGGACTTGTGTGTATGTTATATGAACAAGGAACAGTTTTAGCTTGATCCTCAGGTGGACCTACAAGTGGTATCAGAGCTTTGGCTCTTTCCTTGTTCAAAACCAAGCTTAGTGTTGTGTCTGAGCTAGTTTGAAGGTTTCTTGAGGTGTTCTTGAACTCCTAGTAGAAAACTTAAGTTTTTAATAGATAACTAACTTAAAACTTGGTTAAAATCTATTATATCCAGAGAGTTTTCATTAAAATTTTCTTTTGTTCAAGTTGAACACATTTGTAGAAGAAATTCATGAGAAAACTTATCCGTACGAAGTTTTCGTATGAAGGAACTCATCCGTACGAAGTTTTCGTACGAAGGAACTCATTCGTACGAAATTGGTTGGTACGAATAATCTTCGTTATTGTTTGTTTTTCGTACTTCAGAAATTTGAATTTTTATAAGGTAATTATAATTTTGAAAATTTAAACTCTTAAATATTTCATAAAACAAGAAAATATAATGAGTTCTAACCCGTGGGATTGGAGTTTTCAAGTTCAAATCAGGAGTCTTCGCAAAGCTCCGCAACATCATCGGTAAAGTCTTTGATGCCTCAACATACAACTATGATCTCTGCAAATCAGTGGGCATGTGTTGCAAATCAGAATCAAAGCATCCAAACTCTGTTAATGAGCGAAAGTGAAACAGGGAGTAATAACCGACCGCCGAAGTTAAATCATATGAACGATTATCCTTCATGGAAAAGTCATTTTCATATGTATGTTCGCGGTTAAAATACGGAATTGTGGACGTGCTTCACTACCCCTACAAGGAATCACTTGAAGAAGCTGGATCAAATCAAACCTCATTGGCCAATCTAGTCGAAAGTGACAAGAAAGCTTACGATCTAGAGAAAAAGGTGTCTGCTATCCTCACACAAGCTCTGCATAAAGACATTTATCATCAGTTTGTGTATTGTACTACGATAAAAAATTTGTGGGACACTTTGGAAGTAAGGGGTGAAGGTAATGCTGCTACCAGGAAGATTCGGCATGATCTGCTCAAGAAAGAGTTTGAAGGTTTCATATTCATGGAGAACGAAACCTTGAATGATATGACCACTTGGTTTTATCATCTTCTCAGTGAAATGTACTCGTATAAAGTGTTAGCAGCACCATAAGAAATTGTGATGCGATTTGTTGATGCTTTACCACCAAAATGGGGTCAATTTATTGATCTTTTAAAACATACAGGTGGTTTGGACTCAATTAGTATTTAGGAATTTGTGCAGAAACTGGAGAACAAGAATGAAGAAGAGCTCCGGAAGGCACAACGAGTCACCGTTCCACAGAACCCGGAAATGTATTTTGGAGGTATAAATGCAGGTACAAGCTCAAGCCAGCAACCGAAGCTGCAGACCGCGTTTGTGTCAAACATGAACCCTTTCCTACCCCAACCTATCCAGTCATGTGAGTCTACAGGTTCAAGTAATCAAGCCTATGGACAAGATTTTGATCCGAAAGCCTTCCTTCCACAGCCAAGGGATTTAGCGCATAAAGCTCCACAGCAAGCTCCTCAACAAGCTTTCTATGGAAGCAACAGTCAATCTGCAAATCCCAACACTGTCAAACTTGACACGTCAAATCTGTCCAATATCAACGTAGAAGTTGCACAGGAACATGCGGAACTTCTAAATACCATGGTCAGTGCATATTGTGGTTTAGTTGCAGGTCAAATAGGGAACATCAATTTGACAAACGAGGACTATGAACAAATTGACCGAGATGAAATGGAGCTGATGGACATCAAGTGGGCATTTGCAAGCGCTATGAGAAGACCCAAGGATTATATGAGAAGAACGAGGAGAACCAGTTTGGAAAGCAAGAAGGATACAAAATACGGCTTTGAAAAAATCGTCGTTACTTGCTTCAACTGTGTAGAAAGAGGTCACTTCAAGCGGGAATGCACAAGACCCAGCAAGGAAGGAAATCACAACCCCTTTTGAAATCAGTCTCAACCATCCAACACAGCACAGTACAACAATGAAAGAAGAATGGTAGCTGTTGGAAACTCTAACAACACCAATCAATCAGGACCTTCAAACACACACAGAGCTTTGCTAGTTCAGTCTGATGAAGGATGCGATTGGTTAGTATAGTTGGGAACTGAGAACAACGGAAAAACTGCATGCTATGCGAAGATCATGGATCAAATCAAGCATGATCACAGCATCAACACTCCAAATAATGATGATACATCTGGGGATGCTGGTAGTTCTGATGAAGAATGTTCAAGTTCAGATGGTTATGGATCTGATTCTAGTGAGAAGAAAGGAAGTGATGCTGAGGTTGAAAAGTTGCTAAGTGAAGCTGAGTTGTTAAAGAGTGAAAAGGTGGGTATGATGAGGAATGCAGAAGCTGCGGTAAAAGAGACAGAGGCACTCTCTACAGATGGTGCAGCTTTTCCTCATCACGCTGCCTTTATGCAAATGTTGAAGGTTCTTCAAAACAGGGAGTTCCAGGAGGAACTGTAAACAGTCATTGGATTGTTGACAGTGGAGCATCAAGACACATGACGGGCGACTTGCGGCTCCTGTATGATGTGAAAAGCATAAGGGGTGGTTATGTTGCTTTTGCTGGTGACAAAGGTGGATACATCACTGGAGAAGGAATGGTCTCCAATGGTGTTGTGAGCTTCGACAAGATCAATTATGTGCGGCAAATTGATAACAATCTTCTTATTGTTTCTCAAATCTGCGACAAGAAGTTTACGGTACATTTTGATGATGCCGAATGTTATGTGCTGAAATTTGGATTCAAGATCCCCAAGGAATGGATTCTCTTGTCGGCTCCAAGAATTAATGATTTTTATATTTGATATGAGCCAAGCTTTACAACATCTGCACAAGTCACATGTTTTGTCTCCAAAGCCACCGAGAATGAATCAATCTCTTGGCACAGACGTATGGGACACATTCACCTGAGGAAAAATAAACTATTTGGTGAAGAACAATCTAGTGAATGGTGTATCAATGAAGAATTTTCATCTTCAAGACGTTTGTGTATCATGCCAGAAAGGGAAGCAAGCAAGAAAGTCCCATCCTGTGAAAAAGATCAACATAGTAAATATGCCACTGGAACATCTTCATATGGACCTCTTTGGACCTATGAAACACAAGACAACCTTTGGTGATTCTTATTGTCTGGTAGTTACTGATGACTATTCCAAATTCTCATGGGTCAACATGCTGGCACACAAGAGTGAAGTTCCTACTATCCTCAAGAATCTCCTGACTCTGCTAGAAAATTTGTATAATCTCAAGGTAAGGAGAATCAGAAGCGACAATGGCACTGAATTCAAGAATCAAGTTATGGATGAGTACTGTTCCTCAAAGGGTATTCTGCATGAGTACAATTCTCGATACACTCCACAACAAAATGGTGTCGCTGAGAGGAAGAATAGAACTCTTATTGAAACTGCAGGAACCATGTTAGTAGAATCAGAACGTCGTGTTCAATTTTGGGGAGAAGTTGTTGCTACTGCGTGCTACACGATGAATAGAGTTCTAACGGTGAAGAGACATGGGAAGACATGCTTTGAGTTATTACATAAAAGGAAACCGGATGTTTCTTTCTTAGAACCTTTTGGAGCTCCATGCACTATGATTGATCCACATGGAAAGTTTGGTCCGAAGGCTATCAAAGGTTTCTTTCTTGGATATGCTACTCAAATTTCAGAGTGTGGAATTTGTCTTCAAGAAGGTTGAACAATGGGGTGAAGTCAAGGTTCAGAGATATACAGAAGCAGTTAGAGCACCGGGTGCTCCTTGGATGTTCGACTACGATGGGCTGTTTGACTCCTTTAATCTGCCAACTTTTGATGGTGCAACAGCTGCTCAGATGTTATTGGAAAGTGATACAACAGTGGACTCGTCATTAGTGCGACCAATAATTGTTAATCCTCAAGTATCGACTTCGGTTAACAATCTTGTTCAAAATGAGGAATTCGAAGACGCTGCGGATTATAATGTTTCATCAGAAGATGATGAGTTTCATGATGCTAATGAAGCTACCTCTGGTGCGGTTCCTGGATTTTCAGATGGTACGTCAAATATTCAACCTCAAGGAACGACTGAAGGTCATGCATCTACATCCTCATCAAGTCCAACTCTCGATTTAACTATTGATCTCAATATCAACAATTTGGGTATCAACTCTCGGGTTCCTGATGTGCCAGAAATTCGTATTCATAATACCCATCCTCAGCAGAATATTATTGAACATGTCCAGAGTGGTGTGCAGACTTGTAATCAGCTTCGAAACAATAAGAATGCTGGATTGTATTCGGAAATCAGGGAGTCAGGGGAACATAATGATTGGTCTTTTGCTGCTATGTATGCCAAGTAGAACCAAAATCTTGGAAGAAGGCAATGAAAGAAGACTCTTGGGTTGAAGCCATGTAGGAAGAACTTCAGCAATTTCAGAAGTTAGGTGTCTCGGAATTTGGTTGACAGGCCTGACATCTACAAGAAGATTGGTACACGATGGGTGTACAAGTGCAAGAAGGATGACCGAGGTGTTGTTGTGAGAAACAAAGCGCGATTGGTTGTTCAAGGTTTTAATCAGGTCGAAGGGATCGATTACAATGAAGTTTATGCACCGGTTGCACGACTTGAGGCCATAAGAATCTTGTTGGCTTATGCGTCCTTCAAGAAGTACACTGTTTATCAGATGGATGTGAAGAGTGTATTTCTTCATGGTGTGGTAGAATAGGAAGTATATGTTGAGCAACCGCCAGGTTTTGTAGATCCACCCACCCATACAAGGTTTGGCTTCTCAACAAGGCGTTATATGGTCTTCATCAAGCTCCGAGGGCTTGGTATGAAACATTGTCTACCTATCTGTTGAAGAATGATTTTCGACGAGGCTTGATCGACTGTACTCCCTTCATCAAGGAAAGGAACGAGGACTAGCAGCTCATACAGGTGATGATATTATTTTTGGGTCTACTAACACTCGAATGTGCAAAGAATTCGAACAGGTTATGCAGGAGAAGTTCGAGATGAGCGCAATGGGAGAAATGACTTTCTTTTTAGGTTTGCAGGTTCAGCATTCAAAAGAAGGGATTTTTATCCATCGAACCAAGTACGTCGGGGATATTCTTAAGCAATTTCAGATGGATGACTCAAAACCTTTGGGAACTCCATTAGCTCAAAATCATAGGATTACTCCAGACGGAATGGGTGAACATGTAGAACCATCTCTCTACCGTGCTATGATCGGATCTCTCATGTATCTTACTGCTTCAAGACCCGACATAATGTACCCAACATGTCTTCTGGCGCGCTATCAGTCTAGTCCGAAGGTTTCGCATTTGATGGCTGTGAAAAGGATCTTTCGTTATCTAAAGGGTCGCCCTGACACTGTCTATCGTACCCTAAGGATGATAACTTTGATCTGACAGCATTTAGTGATTCTGATCATGGCGGCTGCAAAATCGATGCAAAGTCAACAACAGCAGGATGTCAGTTCTTGGGAAATCGCCTAGTCACGTGGCAATGCAAAAAGCAGACTTGTGTAGCTACATCAACATGTGAGGCTGAGTATATTTGGCTTCTAGTTGCTACTCGCAGGTTCTATGGATTCAACAACAAATGGGGACTATGGTTTTGAATTTCTAACTACTCCTATTTTTGTTGATAACGAAGCTGCGTTACAGATCACTCGGAATCATGTACAACACTCAAAAACAAAACACATTGAGATTAAGTATCATTTCATACGAGATTATTATGAAAAAAAACTTATCAATGTTGTTAAAATCCACACTGATCACCAACGTGCCGACCTTTTTACTAAAGCCTTTGATAAATCACGTTTTGATTATCTACTTTTGGTCAATCGCATCAAGGTGAAACCCGAATAGACTCAACCATGGCTAACTATTTTTGTAAATACTTTTCTAAAAATCTAAAACTTCAAAAAGATTTTCAGTTTTATATTTTAGGGGGAGTAAGTTTATGAAAATACAAAAATATTTCTTTTATTTACCTTTTTATTTAAGGGGGAGAAAATTCAGAAAAATACAAAAACAATAGAAAAATCAAAAATGAGTTTCTTGGATAAGTTGAAGATGATGAAATACACCAGTAAATATGTCAGAAATGGTTAAAAGCATAGAAAGAAGATTGATAAGTAGCTTTACTAATGATGTATCTGTAGGTTCACAATCAGACTAAAATGTGCAGGTTGATATAAACCTAACAGACAGAACCCCAGGTGGGAACCATTCATTAGCATATGGTCTTGGTACCAAAATTTCGTTTGATAGAGTACCGAGGTTCTGAGATATACGGTCTTTATGATTGCTTATCATCTGGGTATCATGGTTGAATCTTTTGCCGAAATATAACGGTGACGCAAGTCTAGAACTTCCATGATATCACACATACGTGTACATACTGCATACGACCATCAAATAAGTGATAAAGATATCACATCCCCAAATTAAGTGATAAAATATCACAGCTTTATGCGGGAGCTAAGTTCATCTCTCTGTCGGTACGATGGTACTAACCTGTTCACGGACTTACTCCTGTGCCCTCATGCATATGAAAATCAAGTTCCTCATCAATAAGTATTTAATCACATAGGGCTTGTTTTCAATCAAAAATAAGTGAGTATCTCACATATACACATACGTCAAAACAGATGATAAAGCAATATACTCACCGGTAAGATTTTCTCTTGTGCATATCTGATACGAGAATGTGTCGTGATGTGGTTGAACACCGACTAGTAATATAATTCATACCTTAATCATATCTCCTAATCATGATTACATCTGATAAGTCTGAGCTTACATGGACAACAATACCGATAATCATAATTGAATACTTATCTGTTTAACTTTGAAGTTCAAACCAAATATTGTTTTTGACAAAGATTAAAATGTTGGTATGATTCCTTTACCTTGAAACACGAAAAAGATTGTTCAATAGATATATAGTTTATCTGTATATTTTGATTTTAAGTTTACTTTACTTAGTTGCTTATAAATTACTTTTTGAAGTTAGCCAAAGTTGATACTCGAAAGTTTTCTACCAAGATATGCCAGAAAACCATTTGTTTGAATGTCGCAACTTCATAAAGTAATATCTTACAACAAATAACTCATTAAGGAAAACCAAAATCTGAAATTCATTTGAGTGTGTGTATCTCATACGAACGAATCTAGTCATTTGAATTGACTTGATCACTTGTTTTTCTCAAATCTGCTGCTGGAATTCATAAGAGTGTGTGTCTCTCGTTTAGGGAATACAATCATACGAAGAAATTATGATAAGGTTTTCGTGTGTATTCCCTGATAAATTTGTGTTCTAATTATATTTGTTTTATGAGTACAGATTGATATGTAAAGAACATGAACAAAGACCAGCAACGAAGAAATCTGACAAGTCAGAAGAGGAAACAAAAAAGATTTGAAGTTTCTTAGAAGTTCGAAGACCTGATGCTCTAATCATTGGATAGAAGATCTATCAATGGATAGCAGATCTTCAGGGGGAGTTTGTTGATACTATAAACCATTCCATGTGAAGACCAACATATGAAGACCAAAGACCGAAGACCAAGCAAAATCCAAGGGGGAGTTTGTTGATACACTTTTGTGTCTGTCACTTGTTCTTAGTTACAGTTGTAATTGTACGGTCTTTGCTCAAGTGTCTGTATAAGTTTGGTCATGTCGAACAGATCAAGATATCCTTCTATCTTGGTTTAGTACGACATCTTAGCTTGTCTGTGTTAATTAGTTACATGTGTGCATACCGTTGAGTCTTGTGTACGTCGTAGCTTCGTACGAAACCAGGTGCTTCGTACGAAATTGGTTGCTTTGTTCGAAATTGGTTGCTTCGTATGAAATTGGTTGCTTCGTACGAAACCAGTTGCTCCGTACGAACCAATTTCATACGGATGACCAGCATGGACACTATATAAGCAGACATGCACCTCTCAGTGAGGTTTAGCCTTTGAGTATTTCTGCTGACGAACTGATCTATTGGTGGGATCTCTCAGTCAGCATTTCTAGTGAAGAAGAAGACACAAGAACACAGCAAGTTTGTTTGAGTCCTACGAGCATTGTGTGTATATGTTTGTACTTGTTCTCAATCATTAATCAAGATAGTGAATCTTTGGTTACCCGTGTTCTTTACTTTGCTTTGGTTGCATGCACACTTGGATTCCGCACTTGTGTGTATGTTATATGAACAAGGAACAGGTTTAACTTGATCTTCAGGTGGACCTACACGGAGTAATGCGCACAATGGTCGAATTTACATAATACACTGTCGCATCGTCGATCAACGAACAAATCGCCAACATGAAGAGCTACTACGACGTTGGGCGATTTTCGACCGGAAATATATATATTAAACAACGACGACACGTCTAAAGAATAATATATTTTAGACACTTAAGTAATATATTATTAAAGATGACAAAATCCGGAAAGTTAATGTGTATACAAATTACTAAGTGATTTTATAAAAGTATATAAACATACTTAAAAGTCTATACTTAGTAAAATTTCCAAGTATAAGATTGTAACATTTTGGACTCATGAAAATTTAATTGGGCTAGGCCCATTATATAAAGTCATGGGCAAGACCCAATTACACAAAACATATAATAACATGGGCTAACAAAGGCATAAAACACATGGAATAGGTCCACACATATAATTTCATGGGCTAGGCCCGAACACATAATTTCATGGGTTAGACCCAAACACATAAATTACATAGGCTAGGCCCGATCACATAATTTCATCGGCTAGGCCCGAATACATAAATTACATGGCTAGGCCCAATCACATAAAGACATGGGCTAGGCCACCATCACATAAAGACATGGCTAGGTCCATGGCATAAATTACATGGGCTAGGCCTAATCACATGAAGTCGTGGGCTTGGCCCAATGACATACATGACATGGGCTAGGCCCAACGACACGCAGGACGAGGCTCGTTCACACACGATCGAAGTGTATATAATATATATAATATAATATATATATATTATATATATTTGTGAAATATATGTATATAAATAATAATCAAACAAACGAACTACCAACACTATAATAACATTAAAGTTTTTTCTAATGTGATAAATATATACACAACAAGAATTCAAGATGAACAACCTGTACGAGGTCCAACGAGACCTAGGTGTCTAATGAAGTTAATACACATGTAGGTTACACATGTGTACGAACACCCGAATACGATAAGTATGAGTTACGGAACGCAAAAAAATGAGTTCATGTCCCTCCTTTCAATTATTTCAAAGTTTTGTTTTAAAACCATCGAGGGGAAATACATATCATAACAAACAATACGTTAGCTATGGGTTTAGATGATAACACGATCAAATGTGCGTAAGTAGGATGATGACAATAGTAACCATTAATCACTTAGTGACCAAGGTGCAAAAGGTATAGATCTATTGAGTTTGAGGCGCGCTCCACTCCTGGTTGGTAAACCTTTAGGAGTGCTTTTATGGTCCCAATGAGGTCAAAGTTATCTCGGCTTGGTTGCTTACTTATCGCACATATGTCAGGGTGCTCGTGACACATTGATAGATCCTTAAACTCCATGAATGCTAATAACATACTCAGATTTCATTACAGGATTACAAGGATGACATTTTATAAGAAAACATTAACTACATGAACTCGCCAACTTTTGTTGACTTTTTAAATTACATGTATTTCAGGACGCAAGACTTGAGCTGGTGATACATTTCGGGATATGGGAAATGACATGACAACGAATGCCACCTTTTGGAGGATTTGCCTATTATATCCCAACCTCGTATGGGTATATAAGAATCAAAACCTCAATATTCTTTTACGATGAAAACAATCCTTTATTTTTGTGTAATGTATTTCAAACTATACTTTTAATGACAATGTGAAGCCATCGAAAACTATGAAATTTACTTTTGGTAACTTGTAAATGTTGGATGCAAATTAATATCAGTATGGCATCATTGTTGATTTATACTTGTTTACTTGATTGAATGCAATGATTACCTCATAGTCATACGTTTGCACTTCCGCTACGACCATGATGTGACAGCTGCAGCTCAGAACATGAACCTAGAGAACGAAATGGGAACCATGATGAAACCTCCAAAGCTCATAACTTAGAAGATTATCACAATTGGAGCAAGAGATTCATCAACTGGGTACAGGCTAATCATTTCACATGTTGGTTTGCCATTGAGTCAAAATACACAGCACCTACATGTGAAAGTGGTCTTAAAAAGACACTTGCTCAACTCACGGATATAGAGAAAGAAAAGTTTATCAACGATAAAAGATGATGAATGTACTGTAACAAGCAGTAAAAGAAGATATCCTGGATCTTCTACAACATATGATGATGCCAGTCTCTATGGAATGCTTTAAGACTTAAGTTACAGGAAGTTGTCAACTTCGAAAAGGAAGAAAGTGCTGCTGAGCAAGGAATTCGATATTTCAATCTGATAAAAGAGAGACTATGAGCGATCAGATCGAAAGCATCTGAATGTTAAAAGAAATAGTTAATCATGGTAGAATGCAAAGAGAAAGAACAAAGGCTGCATAGCAGAGATGATTTTATCGTAACCGCTTTTTTTGGTATTTTCTTAATTTAAAAGAAATGTATATCTATTTAAGAAAACTATATTCGATTTCTAATTCATACGCAGAAAATTTCATCTTGCTTTATAAAGTTTCTGACTAAAAGATGATCAAGCAACACATGTATTAACCTTTATATAGATTCTTTATACTGAATGCAGTATCTTCTGTCAAGTATAACTTGTAATCAACATACAATGCAACTATAGGTTTACCATGTCAATTTTCATTAAATGTAAAACAACTCATAAAATCATCATCAACATGTAATCTCTAAGCTTATGCTCAATTTGCCAAACTAAAATTACTCCAATTCACTCCCCAAACTCTTTCACATCCATTGGTTTCTCTTAAGTTCTCCAAATATCTCAACTACTTAACTCACCCTTCCTTTTGAATTTTCTTCCTTTCTTAACACTTAATCACCCTGGAATGTTTCATAAGTTTTCCATGGATAACCAACTTGGAACATCACCATATTTGAGGTCTCAAGTGTAAGAGCTTTTCGTTTTAATAGGGTTTTCAACTCACAAGTGTTGTATCCTTCCAAGCTTGTTCTTGAAACAAGACTTGAGTTGGTAGTGTGTGATTACTTGGAAGCCTTGGCTATCCTACCTTCAATGCACCACCTCAATTGATGATTTTGATTATCTTTGTCTTTTACTTTTATGCTTAACTTATTCATGACCATCCTTGATATCCTTGTGACGACTTGTGCATTGGTGAACTATACGAAAGAGGTGAAAGGATGGTTATCCTCCTACCTCCATGCATGACTTCTATGAACTTCCATGTTGTTTATGATCTACTTATTATAAATACTATATAATATATGTATATATGTATCCACTAACCGAACCCTTGATGATAATCGAATGATTGTCCGCCATGGTACTAGGTTACATCACCTAAGTACTTAACTCTTGTTAAGATTCTAATGGGTATCCTAACCCATGAAAACACATCAACCCGAAGGGGTATCGTAGTGTTCAAGAACGAGTATTAAGTCTAGATGATTATTTTCTCGTATAAATACTTTAGTGTATTTAAATTTCCTAATCCTCCGTTATCGTTCGAATACTTACCAACCAACGTTTTCCTCATATAGGATAACTCGGTGCTCCATCCTCCAAACTCCCCCAACACCTTACGGAAATACCAAGTGGAAGCTTGCAAAACCGTGAGGACACTCAAACACCCTTTTAACGCTTTACACTTTTGGGTGCAATACGTTAACCTATCAAAATACACGCAATCATACTTATACTTTATGCAATTAGAAAAACAATCCATCATACATGATATAGTTACGTGATACACAATTTGTATACTTGGAACATTCTTATGTGATGCTATCTATCATTAGCTACGTACGAGCCTCCCTCTTAACATGTATAGTGTTATGTATAGCGCTATAGGAGTAACGCACCGCCCTATTCTTGAGGTCATGTTAAGTCTATTCTATTTTGCGGTGACACGTAAGGGTTTACTTATAGATCGCATGCCATGTTTACATTAATCTAGTATGCTAGCTTAACATGTGGATTCATTTAAATCTTTTTATACGTATGCTATATCAAACTTGTGTAATCTCCAATACTTTTTGTATTGAACTATACTTTTAAACATGCTGCAGGTAAGGATGTTGATCATGACGAACTTAGTAGGGACGACGTAGAAACACATCTAGAATGTTAGGATTTATGTTGTTGAACTTATTGTATTTGACTTCCTTGTTGTAATTGACAATCTTGTTTTGAAATGAAATTGGTTTAATTTAAATATTGTCGCAAATAGTGTTATGATGCCTTGAGCAATCTTTTTCGTCTCACTTTGATGTTTCCGCCATCGGTTGGGGTGTGATAGATTGGTATCAGTGCCATAACTATAGGGAATTAGGTAGAATTGCCATGTTCGACCTAGTCTATAGTTTAAGTGACCAAACTTGACCATTCTTTATTCTTGCTTAAAATATTAATTCTTCTTACCTTACTTCTTCCTATTTATTTTAGGCTTAATATATACAATATGTCTTTCCTAAGACATTTACACAATATACACGCTTGAAGACTTGAAGACACACATACTACAAACGAGACGACTTCACCAAAATAGGTGTGAAACCCACACTTTAGTGAACGACTCTCAATCCGCATATTCTATTTTTCACGAAATTACACCATCAAGTTAGGAGTGATATCCATATATTGATGGAAAATTTTCCATTTCATACTCTAGTGGACCCTTACCAACGAGTCGGAATTCGCTCCTCGTTTGGTTAGTACCAACCATACTTAGGGTACGATGTTGTCAAGTTAGGGGTGAAACCCACACCTTGTCAACTATTCCACTCCTCGATTTTCGATCTCGCTAAAGTTTTGATTTTTCGATCAATTAGAGACATGTAGTAACTAGAAGAGTAAAATGCCGTTAATCGCTTCTCGACGAGAGCATTTTACCTATAGGCCAAAGGACATTCCTCCAATTTGAAAGGATCTTCGATTCACTTTGGAATAGTCGACGCTTCTCAACCCAAAGCACTTCAATATTTTATTAAGCCTATCTTTCATGTTATCTCAATTCTATGTATTTTAATACTTGATACCTCGTTTATTTCGAACCCGATGCACAATTCACACATTTCCCGCAACAAAAGACAATAATAAATCTCGCAATCCAACTAAATTTATACTACTTACGTAATCATACATATTTATACTTTTGAATACTTGCTATGCTTATGTCATCCGTGTGAACTCATACGTGTTATGAGATACTTACATGCTTAAACATAATTTTTATGGTCGATCACCTAGATGTCTTTTTTTTTCAAAACTCAATATGGAGAAATGAGTCGAAGTCCAACTCCAACTCGACTATTTTCCTAACAATCACTATATCAAAACATATACCCAAACCCTTTATCATTGTTTCAATTTGTCTCATTTATGCATGAACCTCGAACCTTACTATTTTATCCAAATGATTTCTCACCCTACAACTTATTTACGTAAATGACATGCACAAAACCCATAATGATACTTTCAACGGTTCTTTCACAATTTTAAAAGAGTTAATTACTGTTTTCGTCCCTGTGGTTTGTCAAAAATCACTATTTCAGTCCATTAGTTTAAAAATTGTGATTTCAGTCCCTGTGGTTTCACTTTCGTAACCATTTCAGTCCACCATGTAACCATTTCAGTCCCTATACTTATAGAATAAATGGATTGAAGTGGTTACGAAAGTGAAACCACAGGGACTAAAATGGTTACAAAAGTGAAACCATAGGGACTGAAAGCGCAATTTTTAAACTAATGGACTAAAGTAGTGATTTTTGACAAACCACAGGGACAAAAACAATAATTAACTCTTTTTAAAAACTTTATGAAATGCTATCTATCAAATTAGTCGTCAAACGAACCACTTCCCCTCGATTTTCATAACTTGTCCAAAACACACTCACTTTATACTACCATTCTAAAGACATTTTATTTTCAACAAGAAACAACAAAAACTTTCTCTCACATACGTATAAGTACCTTGCTAAAATACTTTTCAAAAATTCAAGTTTTACATGAAAATTTTCAAAACACGAATTTTCTTGCATTAATAAAATAAAATAAAGCAAGCTCACTATTTTACAACCTTTTCAAAATACGCAAATCTAAATCTGAACATATGGGCAAGAAAATTTCAAATGCGAATACAAATTTTAAAACAAAAGTAGCATTTCTTTCTACAAACCACATCTTACAACAAAAAAATTAATACTTTTTATCAATATTCTCTCGACGTACATAAACTCGATCCTTCATTCCCAACAGACCTGGCCTATTTTGTGTCGACAAACTCAATGTTATGATCTACTTATTATATATACTATATAATATATGTATATATGTATACACTAACCGATGCCTTGATGATAATCGAATGATTGTCCGCCATGGGTTACATCACCTACGTACTTTGTCTCTTGTTACGATTCTAATGGGTATCCTAACCCATGAAAACACATCAACCCGAATGGGTATTATATTAAGAACGAGTATTAAGTCTAGATGATTATTTTCTTATATACATAATTTAGTGTATTTAAATATCCTAATCCTCCGTTATCGTTCGAATACTTACCAACCTATGTTTTCCTCATATAGGATAACTCGGTTCTCCATCCTCCAAACTTCCCCAACACCTTACGGAAAATACCAAGTGGAAGCTTGCAAAACGGTGAGTACACTCGAACATCCTTTTTACGCTTTACACTTTTCGGTGCAATATGTTAATCTATCAAAATACATGCAATCACACGTATACTTTTATGCAATCACAAAAACAATCCATCATACATGCTATATTTACGTGATACACAATTTGTATACTTGGAACATTCGTATGTGATGCTATCTGTCACTAACTACGTACGAGCCTCCCTCTTAACATGTATAGCGTTATGTATAGCGCTATAGGAGTAACGCACCGCCCGTATTCTTGAGGTCATGTTAAGTTTATTCTATTTTGCGGTGACACGCGAGGGTTGACTTATAGATCACCTGCCATGTTTATATTAATCTAGTATGCTAGCTTAACATGTGGATTCATTTAAATCTTTTCATACTTATGCTATATCAAACTTGTGTACCCGCCAATACTTTTTGTATTGAACTATACTTTTAACATGTTGCAGGTTAACGATGTTGATCATGACGAACTTAGTAGGGATGACATTGAAACACATCTAGAATGTTAGGATTTATGTTGTTGAACTTATTGTATTTGACTTCCTTGTTGTAATTGACAATCTTGTTATGAAATGAAATTGGTTTGATTTAAATATTGTCGCAAACAGTGTTATGATGCCTTGAGCAATCTATTTCTTCTCACTCCGATGTTTCTGCCATCGATTGGGGTGTGACAACCTATACTACAAATGTAGTTCTGTTGGAAACAAACCGAGTCCCAAGGTTCAACTACTTTCAGTGCCAACAGTACTACAAGTCCACCATCAAACCAATCAAGTGGGTTTCAATCGTATCCGTCATATAACCCGAATTCTGCTCAAGCACCACAATCTTCGCAAAGATCAAGCAATCCTCAAAACAGTTAAACAATCAATCTAATTCAAATCAGTGAATTCTATAATGCAATATTGTCGTATATCTAAAAAACGCACAAGATTTCACTGAACACTCAGCCAAACAGTACATGGCCTTGATTGCATCTATTCTCGAATCATAAGAAAGTTTGGTAGCTGGAAGGATAGGGAATCCTGAAATGACGAAAGAAGATTATGATCAGATTGATCCAGTTGAGTTGGAGTTGATATTAAATGATGTATGGCCTCGATAGTCCTTAGAGCTCAACGCTTTATGGAAATCACATGAAGAGACAGCCTAGGAGGTCTTGATGTCAAACTAGTTTTGCTAAGGCTAAAGTAACGTGCTTCAAGTGCCGAGAAAAGGGACATTTCAAGAAAGAGTGCCCAAATAGAGAAGTCAAAGGAAATCAGAATCTATTTGCTGATGATTATTACAAAAGGGCCATATATCATCGACCTCAACCTCAGACCAGGTTAGTACAGATTGAAGACGGGCCATCAAACTCAAAAGATAAGGCTCTGGTTGTCACCCAAGAAGATGAAGGGTTCAACTGGAACAAGTATATCACAAAGAATGAAAGCCTCCCATTGGTAGCTGCGATAATTGATGAACCAGATAGATAGAAGAATAATATGCTGAGGCATCCTTTAACGAAGCACCAGATAATATTACAACACGTCGTCAGAGGAAGAAGAACTCTTAAATAGTGCATTTAGACATCTATTGCCTTCTGATATTCTTAAAACTTTTGCAGGTTACTTCGACTCAAGCTACCAACCATCATGTGAAGAAGAGACAAAGCCTGAAATAGTAGAAGTGATTGACGTGACAAAGGAATTGACTTCAGAGAATCTAGCTGACATAGCCGACAAAGCTTTAATGGCTAACATGAAAGAGGTAGTTACTGAGGAAGCTCAGGAAGCTAGAGTCAAATAAGTAAAAGTATCGGTAAATGAATCAATGGAGGAAGTAATTAAGGTTCAACGTGTCAAAAACGAAACACCTTGCATGAAGTACAAAGAGCCATGCACGGAGTGTGTCGAAAAATAAAAAAGATACAAAGAGCTGAAAATTCATGCAGATAATTTGTCATGTGATTATAATACAACAAAAGAAGCATATGACAAATTAAGTAAAACAATTAAATAATTTGAACAAATGATCAGAGAAAATGACAAAACACTTTCGATGCTCAAGGCAACTGTAATGGACAAATAAATGGCCATCAATATTCATTTAAATACAATTGCTGAGCTAAAAAGTGAACTTGAGAAAATGAAGATCGAGACTGAATGTGTTAACAAATTGTTAATCAGTTATTCTACCGGTTCATACATCATTGATCACATTCTTCCAAAAGTTGAGAGCAAGGAAGATGATAAAATTGATGAAAACAAAGGTTTAGGTTACGATCGAGTTCCACCACGCTTGTGGAATAGTTATGCAACAAAGAAACCATCTGGGGTGGAAAAGGCACTCAATTAAAATTGAAAACTGAAAAGAAAAATGAGTTGCCTGAGAACATCGACGTAACATACACCAAAACAGAAATTGACTATGAATCTGAAGTGGTAAAAACTATGGTTGAAAAAGTTTTAGGAAATGAGTCTAACAAGTTTGCGAGTTCGATTTTTGAAAGTGCAGAGTCAAATCTCGAAGAATCCGAATCGGATGTTGTATCATCAGAAAAGGGTTTAAAAGATGACCTGAATGTGGTCGTATACAAAATGAACGGATCTGATAAACTATATTCCGATGAGGATTTCTCGATTCAAAATGTAAATCTTGATCGAGTTGATAAGTTTTTTTAAGTTGGTTGAAGTCAGTCTTCTGGTATCGAAAACCAAGATGCATCATTTTACTCCAAAACAAAACCTGGGTACAAAAATTCCCATCAAAAGGATAGGGACTATCCTGAAAACAGGAGAGTCAGGGTTGGGTTATCAAAAGAAAAAGAAGAACAACAGGTTCCAAAAATGAACTTTACAAAGAAAGTCGATTTTGTTTATGGAACAAACACTGAAAAAGAAAAAGGGAGCATTGGTAAACAATCCAATGATGAGTTTAAAAAGGAAAGGGAAAGTAGAAACGGGATTTGGATTCCTTTGTTAAGAATGACAGCAGGACATGTTACAAATGTAAAAAAGTCGGGCATATTGCACGACAATGTTCTCAAAGAAATCCAAAATCGGTTTACAACACAAGAAGATCTACAGAAGATGTGAGACAAAAAGTTCCCAAGCTTGTGCCAAAACAATCCTAAAAAAAATAATGAATCCGACAAAATCATGAAATCAACTGTTCATAATCATTCAACATTTGAAATTGGTGAAACTTCAACCAAGAGTAGACAAAATGATTCAAAATTTTATTCCAAAAAGGCTTTTCTGAAAACACAAGCTTGGTAGCAAAAATAAAACCATCTTCTGCAGAAATGAAAACACCTGTTCCAACTAAACCTGAAATCAAATAGGATGTCAATGTCAAAGTACTGAAGTTTGATATTCCAAACCCACCCAAGACCAAGCAGGCTTGGGTTTCATTACTTAAGTAATTACTTATTTACATGTGCAGGGGCTCCCGAGGTCAATTATATCAAAGTAGATTATGGATAGTGGAGCTTCTCGTCACATGACAGGAATGCTGGCCTTACTCTATGATATAAAAGCTATTCGTGGAGGCTATGTGGGGTTCGCTGGAAATCAAGGTGGGAGAATTGTTGGAGAAGGGAAGCTTTCAAATGGAGTGGTCTCATTCGACAAAGTAAACTATATTGTTGAATTAGAGAACAATCTTCTGAGCATCTTGCAAATTTATCATAAAAAGTTTACAACGCACTTCAATGAAAAGAATGCTTAATTCTAAAGCCGGGATTCAATATTCTTGAGGAGTGGATCCTCCTGCGCGCTCCATGAGAAAATGATCTTTATGTCCTAGACATGAGCGTCACATCCACCACCTTGAAATCAGCACAGTGTTTTGTAACCAAAGCTTCTGAGAAAGAATCAATCCTCTGGCATAGAAAGATGGGGCATATTCACTTAAGAAAATGAACTACCTGGTGCACAACAATCTAGTGGAGGGTGTCAATCTCAAAAATTTTCATCTAGACGACGATTGTCTTAGCTGTAACAAGGGGAAGCAACACAAGAAATCACACCCAAGGAAACTTCTGAATTCCATCAAGTTACCAGTGGAGAGGCTTCATATGTATTTTTTTCAGGCCAGTAAACGTTAAAAGTATTTCTAGAGATCTTTATTGCCTAGTTGTGACAGACGACTATTCAATGTTCTCGTGGGTTATGTTTCAGGAGAATAAAGATGAAACATTTGAAAATCTTATGATTCTCTTCTATTAAACTAGAAAACTCGTACCATCATCAGAAGGATAAGAAGTGACAACGGTACTAAGTTCAAGATACCTGAAGGGTTGCCCAAGCACGGGCTTGTGGTATCCGCTAAATAACAACTTCGACCTCGTTGGATATTCTAATTCGGATTTCGGATGCTGCAAACTTAATGCCAAATCTAAGACGGCTGGTTGCCTGTTCTTCGGAACGCGCCTAGTAATGTGGCAATGCAAGAAGCAAACCACAGTCGCTCTCTCTACTTGTGAGGCTGAATACGTCTCAGCTTCCAACTGTTGTTCCCAAATTCTGTGGACACAACAGCAGATGAGAGACTTTGGATTGCAGTTTCTTGATACGCCCATATTTGTAGATAATAAGGCAGCCGATATAACCAAAAATTCGGTTCAACACTCTAAAACTAAACACGTTGAAATTCAATATCACTTTATCCGTGATTATCACAAGAAAAAGTTGATTAGAATAGAAAAAACCCACACTGATGAACAAAAGGCAGATGTTTATACCAAACCTTTTACTCGACCCAGATTTAAATATCTTATGAGACTTAACGGTTTGAAAAATCTTACATCAGATGGGGAAACTGATGTTTAATACAGATCGGATGATGAATTTTCATAATCCTCTTCGGTTTGTCAAGTTTTTTTTATTCTTTAAAAGTTTCTTTCTTTACAAAACAAAAATCCAAAAATATGTTTTTGATTTTAGGAGGAGATATGGTTGTAAAAAATACAAAAACAATTAAAAATAAAAAAACAAAAATTTTAGACAAAAAAGAGTTTTAGTGTAAAAGAGATAATGACCGTACATCAATAAACTATCACAGTATGCTAAAGATTTATAATTATAAAAAGTGTTTAAATAGGTCTTACTAATGATTTGCCAGTAGGCTTCGCACATTCAGTAAATTACTTTCAAGATATAAACATAAAAGAAAATCTGATTAATCTGTGGCTTAACATCTCTCAGGTATATGGACTTAGTACTCCGAAATTTCGTTTGAGAGAATGCAAGATTCTAAGATACTAGGTCTTTATAGATAATTGAAATCTGGGTATTATATGATTTCTTCTTATTTTGCGTTAGCAAGGGCCTAGAACTTGTATAATACTTTCCGCAATCATTCCCCCAAAGCTGCATAAAAATGAAAATATCAAACGATTTGCAGTACAAAAGATTCCAAAATTTGGAACACCACCTTAAGTCGAGCCTTCATCTCTTTGATTGTACGGTAGTACTAACCTGAGCTCTTAAGGCCTCGTATCACCCATATATACAGATATCAATTGGCTATATTCACCTGTGAGATGATATATGGGAATCTCGATATGAGAGTATATTCTAAGGTGGAAAACACAGTTATGTCATGTTCCTAAAATTACCTAACGTATCTTGAAAAGATTGAGAAATGTGTAAAAGTTTAAATGGATCACTATACTGACAATCTAAGTAAATCTGTTTAGAACTTAAAGTTTTATAAAGATCAATGGTTTTAGTGATATGTCTGGTTACTGTTATGATCCTCTAACAAGATCTCTCTAAAATTTTTATGTAAATATATCCTATAACAAAGTTTACTTTACATCTCATTTCAAAAAAAAGTTCAAAAATATTTTAAGAGTCTTTTAGTATAAAATTTGAAAAATTCAAAAAGATTTTACTTCTATCATATTTTTTACTACCAATGTTGGAAAGTGGATCTTCAAAACCCGGAGCTACTAAATGCTGAGAGATCCAAAAGTCAACAGGTTGGGAGCATATCTGAAATTAAGAAATTTTTTTAAAAGATCAAAAGTTCATTAGTTTGAAACTTTACATTGCCTAAGAACATCAGTTTGTTCATAATGTGTTCAACCAAGGTCATTAACTTGGACTTGGTAGACAAATCTGTTAACCAGGGTCATTAACTTGGACTTGGTCTACTGAGTGGGTCATTAAAAATTGAAAATTTAAAGTTTACAGGTCACCTCGCACGAGTTGGATGTCACCTCGTAAGAATTGGAGTTCATCTCGTACGAGTTGCTCACCTCGCACATATCAGAAGCCCACTTGTACGAAGTGACCCAAATCCTATATATATGAGGCAACTCGCACGAAGTGGTCAATCACTGCTTGCGCGACTTGAGAGAACCCTTGTGCGATCTTTATTGCGTAAACACTTTTCAAACTATCCACAATCTATACGAACATTTGGGAAATTGATTTGCACACCTCTTAAAATGGTTAAGGTGTTTAACTTTGATTTAACACTTAATTTGAGTTTTTCGGCCCTAACTTCTAAAAAACATAGATCTAGGACGTTTGGACTGGTCAATCTTAAAATTAAGGGTTAATAAGTAATTATCAGCGTTATTAGGATGTTATGGAACCTTCAATATCACGAAAAAACAAAATTTTGGTGTTTAAGGTTCATGATCGTCGTTGTCGTGCGAGTTGCATCTCGTACGAAGTGCATAAGCACACCTAGTACGAAGTGTCTATAATGAAAATTATTTCTGCACACCTCGTACGAAGCGATAAGTTCGGGAACGTTATTGTTATACACCTCGTATGAAGTGTACTTGGTCAAAAAATGTTAAGGGTTTATGCACACTCCGTAAGAAGTAGTTTTCTTTTTGAAACAGTTTGAGATTTTTTCTAAGTGTTGGATCATTGTGCAGGAAAGAAAACATCATTCGAGCCTATCCACAACATATGTTGTCTGCTTGACAAGGATATTTCGGAAATCGCTCCGTTCAGCGAAGTGCTTGACTTTATGAGACGTATTCCTATTACAAAGTCCCTGACAGGCAGATATAGAGCATACAGATCACATATAGAACGATTTTGGGCAGCAGCTCGTCTTTAGGAAAATCCAAGGGAGATAATATCTGCTGTGAGAGTCGGAAATGAGGACCTGGAGGTCAAGATTACCGAAGACCTGATTCATAGAGTTTTAGAATTTAAAGATAAAGAAGGTGACCCAACGGGATATTCTGAGCGCATGGTTAAGGGTTGTTTTAATAGAATGGGATATACTGGTTACGTAAATGTAGCACCGTTCAAATAGGCAAATCTCGGCAGGCCGTACACATTCCTTGCACATTCTATGATACATGCACTCAGCCATCAGAAAGGAGGATTTGACGATCTGGTCGATTATCAAATGGGCATGATTGCAACTCTTGTGTTAAATCTGCCGTTCAACTTCAGCAAGCTAATCTTCGAGCAAATGGTGCTAAACATGAATAGAGAAAATTTCTGCAATATCTGTGATATCCCGGGTTTTTCGGATAACTTAAACGCGACACTTGTCGAATAATGTATATGCTAAGTATTAAACGTGTACGAGTTGAATGAATACGTGATGTGTGTTGTGTGATTGTTTTAGTAATTGAATAATTACAGTAGATATGTACACGAACTGAACCGAATCACGACACGAACCAACTTTGATTCATTGTAACTCTAGGAATTTATCAAGTTAGGACTCAAACATGTCTTGGCCGCGAGATCAAAACCTAAAACTAATTCGGCCAAGATCAAACCCAAACCCGTAGCAAACCAAAACAACCCAAACATGTTTCGGCCATAAGATCAAACCAAACCACTCTAATCCTTGGCCGCGATATCAAGCCCAAGACTGCAAATCTACCTTGTTCAAAACCAAACCCAAACTAACCCACCCTAGTTCTTGGCCGCAAGATCAAGACCAAACCAACCCAAGTTCCCTCGGCCACAAGCTCTAACCAAAACCGCAACCCTCATCTCTTTGCGCTATATATATACATATACCCATGCATGTTTCATACACAAACACAAACCCTAGAAGGAAACTGCCGTCGGCAGCTTGTTCTCAGCCTTTGTGATCGCAAAACAGCCTTCATCTCAATCTGATCAGCCCTTGTTCAGTCCATTCAACCGCAAACAGCCCTTTACTTGTTCCCTCGATCGCCAGTTCAGTCTTGATACACTCCATCTCGATCACAAACAGCTTAGCCTCATTCCTCGGTCGCGAGATCAGCCTTTTCTTTCCTCTCGGTCGCAGCAGCAGCAGCAGCAGTCATCGCCATCATCATCTTCTCGGTCGTGATCTTGATTGGAACAGCCGGATCAATCTTGTCCAAACCTCGGCTTGTTTACCTAGTTATTCAAGGTTAGGTTTATCTCTTGATTACAAGATCATGTTCAGATTTATGTGTTTGAATGAAGTGATTAGTTTGTTCGGATTATATGTGCTTGTAAGTAATCGGCTGAATTGATTTTGTGTATATGCATGATCGTTTTCGGAATTAATAGCTTGCGACTACGATTTGTTTATAAAGAGTAAAGTTATTGAGTAGGGTTTGCATGGATAGGTTGTTAGTGTTAATCTATGATTAAAAATCGGTTCTTGATCGCCTAGGTTAATCGCATGAACGGGTTATACTAGGTTATGATAAAGATATGCTGAAAACAGTCTGCTGAATAATAGTTACAGCCGACTTCATCTGGCTGTAACTCGGTCGTTAGTTGTCGAAAAACGGATTTTCTGATGTCTAGAACGTAGAGATTTGAATAAGGAATCAAATGGCGCTGGATTCATAATTTTCTGAAGTCGTTTGATATTTTTAAAGGGCCAAATAAGTTCAGTAACTAAAACTGTGAAAAATCCTGAAATTTTGTTAGTTGTTTATCAAGTTAGATTTTAAAATCAGTAGGGAGTTGAGTCATGATTTTTGTACAGCAACTAGGTATGGAAATTTCCGGGCAACTCCAGCTAGAATTTTGTTAATTGGACGATCAATGATTTTAAATAAATTCTTCCGTGGGCTGCAGTCAGAAAGTGATAAATCAGACTGCAGCCTAGTATATTAATATTTATGGTTAATTGGTAAAGATTTAGGACTTGGAAAATTATATAAATTTCTATGGTATAAATCTCACCTACTGTAAAAATATGGGAATTTTTAGAATGTTGGAACTATTTTATAAAAATCCTAGAAAACAGCTGAATTATAAGTGCTAAGCTGAAATTTGAGAACTTGTGATTGTGTGCACCAAATTGTGGCATGAATTGACTTATGGTTATGATAAATTGTTTGATTACTATGATCACATGAGAATACTTGCATGCATGTTTGAGTGTTAGATATGTTGTTTGTGTGTATCACTTTGTGAGTAAATTGCGTGTGGAATTTGTATTGGTGTGTTCACACACTGACGTGGAATTAATTGGTTTGTTAGGACGCAACTAGCAGTCCCATCTCTTATAACATCTTTGCTACACTAACCGAGCAAATAAAGGTGAGTTCACGGCCCCTAACTTTATCCGGTTTTTAAACAACAGGGGGAGAAACATGTATACACTCTCAAACTCAATCTCTTTACGTTATACGAATTTAACGTCACATAACTATACAGTAACTAAGTTAATGTTAATGTAATGTTATGGTCACTAAGCAGCTTTATCACTTAAGTCCTCGACAATCTCCTCGGATCGTTAGTATTTGGGTTTAATAGCGGGGGAATTATAAGTAGTACTACTGGGTCTGACGAGCCCCATCCGAGCTAGTCGCGCTAGCCGACCGGGTATGGTCAACGGATGAATAATTGGCCTAACATCGCCATGGTCATGTGATAGGCCTGGCAAAACGGAGGCACAACTGTCAGCTTCGATCGCGAACTCTTACGTGACATGACTTTAGGCTAGCTACCTATATATATTAACATTGAACTTAATTACGAATCAACTGTATTATCCCGGGTTGGGGATAATGGAAACAACAACTTAATATTCCGGGTTTGGAATATTGGAAACAACAACTTAATATTCCGGGTTTGGAATATTGGAAACAACAACTTAATATTCCGGGTTTGGAATATTGGAAGCAACAACTTATTATTCCGGGTTGGAATAATGGAACCAATACGTTATCCCGGGTTAGGGATAACGGAGAAAACAAACTATAACCGAACAAACGAATTTATGAAAACCTGTGAACTCACTCATCTTTAATGTTGACACTTGTTTCTTTACATGTTTCTCAGGACACTAGGAGCTCTAGGTGAACGCACATGCATTGAACAAGACATCTTTTATCGAGTCTTATTTATTAATATTGTTTTGGGATTTTTCATTTGTTTTGGCATTTGTGTTGGCGCCCGCTTCACTACTTATCTATGCTTCCGCTGAAACTTTAAAAACTGATACTTCTGCTAAATATTGGTAATATAAAATCTACAACAAGTGATTTTGGAAAACGTATTATCAAATCATATAGAGTCGTTCGACGTACTAGTGTTTTAGATTCTGGTTTGTTCACACGCCTCGCGGTAAAACTCCGCAAGTGGAAATGGAGGGTGTGACAGATTGGTATCAGAGCCACTAGCTATAGAGAACCAGGTTTGCATTAGAAGTAGACCTAAACTATAGCTGACATCACGACACTAGACTTAGTTTGGCACCGAATTATTATATCTTGTTATGTAATATACCACAACTGTGCTTGGTAGATCATGCCTTCATGATAAGAAATGAAAACAACTCATAACTAACTACACGACCTAACAGGCAATGTCATCATCCTCATCGTCATCATCATCCGACAGACCTACGCCACCAAGGGCACCAGGAAAGGCACCAATGGTGGAACCCATACCATCTTATGGCGTGGAGACACGCTCAGCGGCAAGGAAAAGGCTCGCTCTGGGGGAGGAGGAGTCGTTACGCCCAACCATTGCTGTACCGGTTGAACCGGTTAACCCTGTAGAAATAGGAATTGACATGCTTAGAATCCTGGTGCATACACAACAAAAATAGTTAGATAGAATGCAGGAAACCATCCTAGCACAAGGGTGGATGATACGACAACTGACTGGTAAAACCGACTCGCTCGAGGAAGAGCATCATACGAGTAAGATAGCTCGTAACACCATAGACAGAGATCTGCGTGCTGAGCAGATAAGAGCCGACTGGCTTGAGGACAGAGTCCTGGAAAATAGTTGGAACATTCAGGAATTGCAAAATCAAGCACTTGCACCAGCACCAGCCCCTCCAGTGCCGGTAGAAGAGGATCCAGAAGAGGATCCAGAGGAGGACCCTGAAGAGGATCCGGAGGAGGACCCAGCTGTAGAAGCTGGAGATGCCGAGCAGGATGACGGCAACGACAGTGACTTGGGGAATGGAGACGTAGACGGCTGACACGTCTCGTTTACTTTATTTGTTTTCCTTCGGTTTATTTATTTTCCCACTTGTGTTTAAACTTGAGACTTTATAGTGAATTCGTATGTTTGAATTGCACTTGTGTAAGACGTTGAAATTTCAGTTAATCAAGTATTTCTTTTGACTATTTAATATATTGAGTTGACGTAACTTAATAATTATTCAAGTACGAAGTAGGATAACTATATTGGATATATAGACTTATCGGGGTGTGTTTGTGTTGTGTTTCGAAGAGCTAAATGGCGACTGGAAGACGTGGAAACCTTAACTTGACGCCCGAAGAGCTAGCTGCCATGATTCAAGAGCATGTGAACGCAGCTTTAGCGGGTGTTCAGAACCAACCGGCAGGTAACCATTATTAAATTTTCGCGTGAAAATCTAATAGTGAGGCTAGTAAAAATTCCTTCCTGACTTCCTGTTCTTTGTCAGCAGGAGGGGGCTTTAACCCCTACAAGATGTTCCTTGACGCAAAGCCAAGCAAATTCTCGGGGGCGGAAGGACCCATTGGACTGGTCCGCTGGATCGAAAAGTCTGAATCCGTTTTTGAAATGTGCAACTGCCTCGAGGCCAACAAGGTCAAATACGCAGCCTCAACACTAGAAGATGGGGCACTGACATGGTGGAATGCCCAAGTCCAAACACGTGGGCTTATAGCTGCGAATGCAATGGCATGGGCTGAGTTCAAGGCCCTAATTAAAGAGGAGTACTGTCCACGAGACAGAGTGCAACAGTTAGAGCAAGCTTTATGGAACCACAAGATGGTGGGATCGGAAATTGAAGCTTACACCGCAAAACACCATGACTTGGTATTTCTGTGTCCTTAATTGGCCAACACGGTGGAGAAAAGACTCGAGTTCTATCTCGGGGGTTTGGTTCCAGAAATTCAGGGTATGGTAATGGCTAGTAACCCTGTAACTGAACATCAAGCAATCCGATTGGCTCACAAACTCACCGATAAGGCGGTGGAACAGAAGAAACTGCCAGCACGGGGTACAACTGAAGTTGCCCCGGATAACAAAAGAAAGTTTGAAGACTCCACTATTCGACAGTCTTCGTCATCACATCCGCAGCAAGGGAACCATAAACGGTTCAATCACTACAACAGCCACCGGGGTCATCAGAATCAGCCCGTTAACAACAACAACAACAACCCGAACGCAAGCGGCTATGCTGGTCGAAAGCCGCAGTGCAACCGCTGTAATCTCCACCATAACGGCCCTTGTGCCGGAAGTCGCTGCCAAAGATGTGGCAAGGTGGGACATGCAGCAAAGGATTGTCGTGGGGAAATCATGTCCCGACAAAATCAGAATCAGCCCCAGGGTCAGCAGCAGGGTATAAACCGGGGATGCTATCAGTGTGGTAGCACTGCTCATTTCAGAAGAGAATGCCCACAGTTGCGCAACAACAACAATAATGGTGGAAACAACCACAACCACAATAACCACAACAACAATAAAAACAACAACAATGGGAACGGTGGCACAGGAGGTGCCAAAGGTCGTGCATTTACATTGGGCCGCGGAAAGGCCAGAAACGACACGAACGTGGTCACCGGTAAGTTTTCCCTTAATGAACATTTTGCTACTGTGCTTTTTGATACGGGTGCGGATAGGAGCTTTATATCTGAGTCTTTTAGGAAGAACCTAAATCTCACGCTTAAACCATTAGAGACCCCTTATGTGATAGAATTAGCCGATGGTAAATCGGTAGATGTGACCCAAATCGTATCCGGCTGTCAACTCAAACTCGCGGGCCACACTTTTACCATTGATCTGATGACAACTACCCTGGGTAGTTTTGACGTGGTAGTCGGAATGGACTGGCTATCCGACGTCCGGGCTGAAGTTCTCTGCTTCGAAAAATCTATCCGTATTCCACTCTCTAATGACGAAATCCTGACGGTACAAGGCGATAAGGCAAGCGCCGTCACCAACATCATCTCCTACATGCAAGCGCAGAAGTATCTTCGGAGAAAGAACTCCTTCGCTTTACTCGCACTAATTACCGAACAGCCTAAGGATGAGAAACGTATAGAAGACATCCCTGTCGTCCGTGATTTTTCCGATGTATTCCCAGAAGAACTACCTGGTCTTCCACCACATCGACAATTGGAGTTCGAAATCGAATTGGCAAGCAACGCAACTCCTATCGCCAAGGCTCCATATCGCCTAGCTCCAGCCGAGCTGCAGGAGCTGTCTACCCAACTCCAGGAGCTATTAGAAAAAGGATTTATCCGACCAAGCGTTTCGCCATGGGGAGCTCCAGTCCTGTTTGTCAAGAAGAAGGACGGGACTTTCCGCATGTGCATCGACTATAGGGAACTCAACAAGGTTACCCTCAAGAACCGATACCCGTTACCTCGCATCGACGATCTATTCGACCAACTGCAAGGGTCATGTTACTACTCTAAGATTGATTTACGGTCCGGTTACCACCAGCTACGCGTCAGGGAGGAGGATATCGCCAAGACGGCATTTCGCACTCGGTATGGCCATTACGAGTTCTTGGTCATGCCATTCGGTCTCACTAACGCACCTGCGGTGTTCATGGACCTCATGAACCGCGTGTGTAAACCATACCTCGACAAATTTGTCATTGTGTTCATCGATGACATACTCATCTACTCCAAAAGTGAAGAAGAGCATGCTGAACATCTACGGTTACTACTAGGATTACTTCAACAGGAAAAGCTATATGCCAAGCTCTCGAAGTGTGATTTCTGGATCCGGGAAGTTCAGTTTCTCGGGCATGTCGTGAATGAAAAGGGTATCCACGTAGACCCTGCCAAAATTGAAGCCATTAAAAAACTGGGAAGCACCTAAGACACCGACGGAAATCCGCCAATTTTTGGGATTGGCTGGCTACTACAGACGTTTCATCGAGGGATTTTCAAAGATTGCACAACCGCTCACTACCCTCACCCAAAAAGGCATCAAGTATGCTTGGGGTGAAAAGAAAGAAGCAGCATTTCAATTGCTGAAGCAGAAACTTTGCAGTGCACCCATTCTGTCCTTTCCGGAAGGAACAGATGACTTTGTAGTGTATTGTGATGCTTCCATTCAGGGATTGGGATGCGTACTGATGCAACGCGATAAGGTCATCGCGTATGCGTCGCGACAACTGAAGGTTCACGAGAAAAACTACACGACGCATGACCTGAAATTGGGAGCAGTAGTGTTTGCACTTAAGATTTGGAGACACTACCTTTATGGAACGAAGTGCACAATCTTTACTGACCACAAAAGCCTCCAACACATCTTCGATCAGAAGGAGTTGAACATGCGACAGCGTCGCTGGGTCGAACTCTTGAACGATTATGAGTGTGCCATTCGATATCACCCGGGTAAAGCTAACGTGGTAGCTGATGCCCTCAGTAGGAAAGAACACTTGAAACCTCGTCGCGTACGAGCACTACAACTCACTATTCATTCGGGGCTACCCGAACAAATACGCGACGCCCAGTTAGAAGCAGTTAAGGAGGAAAACATCAAAGCCGAATCGGTGGGAAAAATGGAACGCGATTGGGAAGTAAAACCCAATGGAGCCCGTTATTTTATGAATCGCATATGGGTACCTCTCTACGGAAATCTCAGAGAACTAGTCTTGGACGAAGCTCACAAATCTCGATACTCTGTCCATCCGGGTTCGGATAAGATGTATCAAGACCTTAAAGCTGCGTATTGGTGGCCCAACATGAAAGCCGATATAGCCACCTACGTGAGTAAATGTTTGACTTGTGCAAAAGTTAAGGTGGAGAATCAAAAGCCATCGGGGCTACTCCAACAACCTGAGATCCCAGTGTGGAAATGGGATCAGATCTCAATGGATTTCATCACTAAACTCCCGCGAACCTTGGGTGGTTGCGATACCATCTGGGTGATCGTGGATCGTTTAACTAAGTCCGCACACTTCCTAGCTATTAAAGAAACAGATAAGATGGAGAAGTTGACTCGCATCTAATTAAGGAAGTAGTTTCTCGGCACGGTGTGCCAACGTCCATCATCTCAGACAGAGATGCTCGCTTCACGTCAAACTTCTGGCAGTCACTCCAGAAAGCGTTGGGAACACGCTTAGATATGAGCACAGCCTATCACCCCCAGACTGATGGTCAAAGCGAAAGGACCATACAGACCTTGGAAGACATGCTTAGGGCATGCGTAGTGGACTTCGGAAATAGTTGGGAAATCCACCTGCCTCTAGTAGAATTCTCATATAACAACAGTTATCATACGAGTATTTCGGCAGCACCGTTTGAGGCATTATACGGTCGTAAATGTAGATCACCGGTCTGCTGGGCAGATGTCGGTGACAGTCAACTCACAGGCCCTGAGTTAATACTTGAGGCAACTGAAAAGATTGTACAAATCAGAAACCGCATGGCGGCGGCACGAGATCGACATAAAAGCTACGCTGATCAACGACGCAAACCGCTCGAATTTCAAGTAGGCGACCGCGTCCTACTAAAGGTGTCACCCTGGAAGGGTGTAATCCGCTTTGGAAAATGGGGCAAACTTAACCCACGGTACGTAGGCCCATTTGTAATCTTGAAACGTATTGGACCCGTAGCTTATCAATTAGACCTTCCTGCCGAACTCAGTGGAGTTCACAACGTATTTCACGTGTCAAATCTGAAGAAGTGTCTATCAGATGAAACTCTAGTTATTCCATTGGATGAGATCCAAGTGGATGAACAACTACACTTCGTGGAAAAGCCTATTGAGATCATGGATCGTGAGATCAAGACTCGAAGGCACAACAAGATTCCAATCGTTAAGGTTCGTTGGGACTCTAAGCGTGGACCGGAATTCACGTGGGAAAGAGAGGACCAAATGAAAAGCAAATACCTACATCTCTTCGCTTCTGAGCAGCAAACCAATGATACCAGTAACTAAATTTCGGGACGAAAATTCTTTCAACATGGGGATGATGTGACAACCTGGAAACTTCTTATACTTTCGTGTACTATTGTTGACTAAAGTCTGGTGCATGGCACTTGGAAATCTTTGTGTATGGCACTTGGGAACTTCTTGTAAACGAACTAACTCTTTGTGCGTGGCACTCTAAACATGTACGCTACATGCTAAACCGCGTTTACACAATTTTCGGGACGAAAATTCTTTCAACATGGGGATAATGTGATATCCCGGGTTTTTCGGATAACTTAAACGCGACACTTGTCGAATAATGTATATGCTAAGTATTAAACGTGTACGAGTTGAATGAATACGTGATGTGTGTTGTGTGATTGTTTTAGTAATTGAATAATTACAGTAGATATGTACACGAACTGAACCGAATCACGACACGAACCAACTTTGATTCATTGTAACTCTAGGAATTTATCAAGTTAGGACTCAAACATGTCTTGGCCGCGAGATCAAAACCTAAAACTAATTCGGCCAAGATCAAACCCAAATCCGTAGCAAACCAAAACAGCCCAAACATGTTTCGGCCATAAGATCAAACCAAACCACTCTAATCCTTGGCCGCGATATCAAGCCCAAGACCGCAAATCTACCTTGTTCAAAACCAAACCCAAACTAACCCACCCTAGTTCTTGGCCGCAAGATCAAGACCAAACCAACCCAAGTTCCCTCGGCCACAAGCTCTAACCAAAACCGCAACCCTCATCTCTTTGCGCTATATATATACATATACCCATGCATGTTTCATACACAAACACAAACCCTAGAAGGAAACTGCCGTCGGCAGCTTGTTCTCAGCCTTTGTGATCGCAAAACAGCCTTCATCTCAATCTGATCAGCCCTTGTTCAGTCCATTCAACCGCAAACAGCCCTTTACTTGTTCCCTCGATCGCCAGTTCAGTCTTGATACACTCCATCTCGATCACAAATAGCTTAGCCTCATTCCTCGGTCGCGAGATCAGCCTTTTCTTTCCTCTCGGTCGCAGCAGCAGCAGTCATCGCCATCATCATCTTCTCGGTCGTGATCTTGATTGGAACAGCCGGATCAATCTTGTCCAAACCTCGGCTTGTTTACCTAGTTATTCAAGGTTAGGTTTATCTCTTGATTACAAGATCATGTTCAGATTTATGTGTTTGAATGAAGTGATTAGTTTGTTCGGATTATATGTGCTTGTAAGTAATCGGCTGAATTGATTTTGTGTATATGCATGATCGTTTTCGGAATTAATAGCTTGCGACTGCGATTTGTTTATAAAGAGTAAAGTTATTGAGTAGGGTTTGCATGGATAGGTTGTTAGTGTTAATCTATGATTAAAAATCGGTTCTTGATCGCCTAGGTTAATCGCATGAACGGGTTATACTAGGTTATGATAAAGATATGCTGAAAACAGTCTGCTGAATAATAGTTACAGCCGACTTCATCTGGCTGTAACTCGGTCGTTAGTTGTCGAAAAACGGATTTTCTGATGTCTAGAACGTAGAGATTTGAATAAGGAATCAAATGGCGCTGGATTCATAATTTTCTGAAGTCGTTTGATATTTTTAAAGGGCCAAATAAGTTCAGTAACTAAAACTGTGAAAAATCCTGAAATTTTGTTAGTTGTTTATCAAGTTAGATTTTAAAATCAGTAGGGAGTTGAGTCATGATTTTTGTACAGCAACTAGGTATGGAAATTTCCGGGCAACTCCAGCTAGAATTTTGTTAATTGGACGATCAATGATTTTAAATAAATTCTTCCGTGGGCTGCAGTCAGAAAGTGATAAATCAGACTGCAGCCTAGTATATTAATATTTATGGTTAATTGGTAAAGATTTAGGACTTGGAAAATTATATAAATTTCTATGGTATAAATCTCACCTACTGTAAAAATATGGGAATTTTTAGAATGTTGGAACTATTTTATAAAAATCCTAGAAAACAGCTGAATTATAAGTGCTAAGCTGAAATTTGAGAACTTGTGATTGTGTGCACCAAATTGTGGCATGAATTGACTTATGGTTATGATAAATTGTTTGATTTGTTAGATATGTTGTTTGTGTGTATCACTTTGTGAGTAAATTGCGTGTGGAATTTGTATTGGTGTGTTCACACACTGACGTGGAATTAATTGGTTTGTTAGGACGCAACTAGCAGTCCCATCTCTTATAACATCTTTGCTACACTAACCGAGCAAATAAAGGTGAGTTCACGGCCCCTAACTTTATCCGGTTTTTAAACAACAGGGGGAGAAACATGTATACACTCTCAAACTCAATCTCTTTACGTTATACGAATTTAACGTCCACATAACTATACAGTAACTAAGTTAATGTTAATGTAATGTTATGGTCACTAAGCAGCTTTATCACTTAAGTCCTCGACAATCTCCTCGGATCGTTAGTATTTGGGTTTAATAGCGGGGGAATTATAAGTAGTACTACTGGGTCTGACGAGCCCCATCCGAGCTAGTCGCGCTAGCCGACCGGGTATGGTCAACGGATGAATAATTGGCCTAACATCGCCATGGTCATGTGATAGGCCTGGCAAAACGGAGGCACAACTGTCAGCTTCGATCGCGAACTCTTACGTGACATGACTTTAGGCTAGCTACCTATATATATTAACATTGAACTTAATTACGAATCAACTGTATTATCCCGGGTTGGGGATAATGGAAACAACAACTTAATATTCCGGGTTTGGAATATTGGAAACAACAACTTAATATTCCGGGTTTGGAATATTGGAAACAACAACTTAATATTCCGGGTTTGGAATATTGGAAGCAACAACTTATTATTCCGGGTTGGAATAATGGAACCAATACGTTATCCCGGGTTAGGGATAACGGAGAAAACAAACTGTAACCGAACAAACGAATTTATGAAAACCTGTGAACTCACTCATCTTTAATGTTGACACTTGTTTCTTTACATGTTTCTCAGGACGCTAGGAGCTCTAGGTGCACGCACATGCATTGAACAAGACATCTTTTATCGAGTCTTATTTATTAATATTGTTTTGGGATTTTTCATTTGTTTTGGCGTTTGTGTTGGCGCCCGCTTCACTACTTATCTATGCTTCCACTCAAACTTTAAAAACTGATACTTCTGCTAAATATTGGTAAAATAAAATCTACAACAAGTGATTTTGGAAAACGTATTATCAAATCATATAGAGTCGTTCGACGAACTAGTGTTTTAGATTCTGGTTTGTTCACACGCCTCGCGGTAAAACTCCGCAAGTGGAAATTGAGGGTGTGACAATATCCAAGATTCATTCAAATGATGCTTGATGATCAATTTCCAAATTTGGAAAAGAATGAAGATGATGAGTTAAGGCTAGAACACATGGATGTGGAAACATTAACAAGATTGAATTTATAAATGAAGTAGTCAATTGAACCTGCTGCTAAACCGATATTTGGAGCCATTAAAGATAAAGATTACATTTATCCTCTGAAAGGAATGTGGAGAAGGGCTTCCAGTGGTGATGAAAAGGAAGAGGATGATTGTTTAGAAGGTTTTGAGCCTAAACGAAGCAGCTGGAATGAAAAAGATGAATCTAAGAAACGAAAGTGCTCAACTCTAAAGAAAGCTGTAGGGGCCTCCTCTTCAACAGCCCCTAAAATGTGAAAACGCGCAACTGTGCCTACATATTAGTTGATGAACCTGACATTGGGGTACAAACAATGAATGAACCTATTCTTGAAGAAGTTCATGAAGAAAAGCAAGTAAATAAAGAAGTTCAAACACCTAAGAATGTTGGAAAGTAGAAAGTAGCTTCTGAAAGAGGAGATGAAAGTGAATGTGTTAGTTCGTCCTCAGAGGATACCGATTTAGATCTCAACATTGCAGCAAAAAAAGAAAAACATAGAATAAGAGAAGAGGAACGCAAGGGTGAAGAGGATGATGATGATGTATATGTTCCGTCGGATTCGTAAGAAGAGGTTGTAATAGCTAAACCTGCTAGGAGGCCAGCCAAACGCACAAAAAGTAAAGTATCTACTACTTCTAAAACAATTGGCTCTTCATCGGCGGTTAAGGTGAGAAAGAAGTATGGAAGGAAGAAAAAGAAAGTTGGGGAGGGTGCTACTAGAATTGAAGAGGTTGTTGAACTGCAAACTACATCACCACCACAAAATATTCCACCATCTCCACAACACATAACACCTCCACATCCATCTCCTCAAAAAGGGCCAACACCTCACATGCCATCACAAACTACTCCCCAATCTGGTCAAAGAGAATCTTTGGGAGATAGATTTCCTACTAACTTTGGTGATATTCCGTTTTTGGAAGGATTTGATAGTCATATGTTCAATGATGGCAAAATCAATGAAATAGAGGCAAAAATGAAAGAATATGAAGGCTGAATCAAATTTCTTGAGGAAGACAAGAAAATATTGAATACGTTGTTGGTGGTATTAGTGGACGACAATGAAAAGATGGGTGAATTATATAGCAAGATCAAAGAGCATGATGCTACAATAAAGAAGCTAGAGACTGACAATATGAACTTGTTGTTAATGCTTACAACTGGTCACTGCTGAAAATGAAAGACTACATCTGGTAGTTAAAGTGTTGGAGTATGAAAAGGCTAAAAACGCCACGAAGTTTGATATGCTGTTTAAAGTTCTACACAAAAGATACAATATCAACTTTGCGGCAGAACATGATAAAATTGAAATTGAAGAAGCAAAAGCCAGAGCAGTAGAGCGTGCACGTATAGCTGAAGCTGAAGCTGCTGCTATTAATACAGGTAAAGGAAAAGAAAAAATAGATGAGATTCCTTTCATTGCCTAATCTACGCCAGAAGCTGAATCTGTGCCAGATACAGATTCTATGATTGGAGGAGTATCGCCGTTAAGATATGTGCTCATTGGTGTAAGTGTCGATGTTGGTCCTAAACTATCAAAACAATATCTTTTGGAGAAGCGAAAGAGGGACGCTGAAATCGATGCTGAGGTCGATTCCTTTTTCGAGGACGATGATGAAGATGATGAAGAGGAATATGATAAAGATGATATTGGTAATGGTGAGAAAAGGGATGGGGATGGTAAAGGTGATGACGGCAATGATCAAGGAGGTACTGGTTTGATTGTTGAGACTGAAAAGAGTAATGAGACTCTTGACTATGATGCTTTTCTGAACAACTTAGCTAATCAAGAGAATGATCTCAAGTTTAGGGGGAGAGGAAGGACTCTGTAACAGAAAATGAGCACTCGATCCTCACAGCTATCCCTATTACAGTTGTTCCTGATGTGCAAAATCCAAGAATCTTCTATATGGAGCATGACGTAGAAGAAGGAGAATTCGTTCATAGCTATACCAAAGAAGAAATAGCCAAAATGTTGGGTGTAAACGAAGGATTCTTTGTTTTTGATTTTGAAAATGAATTAAATAGCATTAGTTTTTCACAGCCTAATGATTATCTTTACAAGTATGTGCCAGAGGCTGATAATATGATAGGGTTGTCGTTGAGGATCATTCTGACGAAGACTATAAAGCCAAATATTATGGTAAAGGAACAGATGACTTCCCAACCTTTGAAGAGTTTTTCTCTTAAGCGAATGATGATTTGTTGAAAAGAAAATTCGAGGAAGCTGTCAAAGAAGCAAATGTGCCTAAGCGTCTATCCAAAGAAGAGATTGCTGCAGCAAATAAGTATTGGTTTAAAGATATGTCTCAAAACAGAAAGTTCAAATGCCCACTTGCTTTCTTTACTCTAGTCCAGACAAATCTTTGGGAGATAACCTAAGCTGGGGTTGGATAGAGGAGCTGAATGTTTTCGCTATCAAAAGAGAATTCGGTATATATTACTTCAAGTACTTAAGTGACATCAAGACATTGCCATTTTGGGATACTGAAGAGTTGGTTTAAACATCTATGGAAGCTGATAAAGTTTGAAGTTATGCATGGTTTTAGACACTGGAAATCGCACATTCCTCGAAGAGTTATCAAGTTTGATCCAGTAACAAAGCAGAAGGATGTTATATTGATTGTGAAAAAGCTGCGAGTAATAAAGAATATGCCTCTAATAAAGATCGAACAAGACTTCCATAAACTTTTCAAGTGGTGGCATTATGACTCAGAGACAGGAGAGGCGGTGATTTGCTTACAACATGATGTTGATTCGTGGAAGATCACTGAGGAATTAACTGAAGCTGTGATTGCACATAAACAGATTTATGGATTACGGAGAGGGATCCGTGTATTAGACCCAACGTGGCTAGTAAACTGCTCAAAGAAGGATATTGAATGTTTATTCTTCAGTAAGATTAGCTTCGAAGAGAAAGATAAAGTGCAAGCATTGCAATTCCAGCATGTTATAAATGTTTGTTATGCTAACGATATTAATTCAGGAAAAGCCTGGAATACCAATTGGAGAAAGCTGGAAGGAAAAGAGCAGCGAAAGCAGGATCGAAAAAGTGAAAGGATTGCCGAAAGAATAAGAGAGGCAACATTAAGAAGATTTCAATACGGTGATACCTACAACAGACCTCCTGCTACTGATCAGACAGCTATTCCATCCGAGGAGTGTCGTAGGCCAAGGAAGCACTTTTTTGGGCGATAGTGTCAAATGCTTTTGGATGACTTTTAGAAGACTGAGCAAGACTTTGCAATATCCAAGGGGAGTTTGTTGGTGCAGAATGTCTATAGCCTACGTCTTAGGGTCATGTCGATAATGCTAAATTGTCAGATTTGTATTTGTTTGTTTGTAAAGGAAGCCATTTCGTATGAAGTGATGATCACCTCGTACGAAGTGAAGCGAAGTGCTCTTCGAACGAAGTAGCAACTCCAACTCGTGCGAAGCTGTCATGTCTATAAATAGCAGAGTTGGGGTCTTGAGTCAATAGTTTTTTTTTCTGATACTAAGTCGAAGCCCTGTCAGTTTGCGTTATGTAGTTCTTACACGTTTATTAATACAAGAAGAAGAAGCGTTTAAATAGTAGATCTGATCTTTTGTCAAACTTACTAACGATGAATTCCACGCACGTTGGTTAGCTCGAGTCCGGTCTGTTGCTTTCGGGGGAAAGCCGATTCTCCCACAAAAGCAAACCTAACCCAACCTTACACCTGGCAAAATGGGCGGGTTGGGCCGGGTCGAGCCGGGTCGGGTCGCCTGCCAAAACGGATTCGGGTCAGAACAGCTCCAAGTCGAAATGGGTCAACATGGGTCGATTCGAAAAATGGGTTGTTTGGTTCAGGTCAAAACCGGTTTGGGTCGGGTGATAAAGCCTAAACAAGACTACACTATATACTAGTAAGTAGTGTGATCAATATTCACACATCTTATTATACATCAGGAGTACATATATGTGAATGATTAAGGATGACTAGGAATTGGTTTAGGAAAGGTTTCATAATAATTTCTAAATATAAAATTATATATATTATACACATTAAATTACATATACATGGCATATCTTCACATATAGGTTTTCCTCTACACTTTCACAGTTGTCAAGTAACACCTCTTCTTCTCCGGCAGATCTTCTCGGTTCCTCCACCGGAGCTCTATAACAACCTTACTAAAACCCATAGATCTGTGAATTTCGTTCGTTTTCTATCATTCACCGTCATATATTACTGTCGTTATTTAAGCTCTCAAAAACCCGGACACTCTATTTCTCTCTCCGATAATCATAGTCAGTAGTCATGATCGCCGGAAGCTTGATCAATTTAAAATCCAGATTATGAAGTTTGAGAGAGATATAAAAATCTGGGCGGGGTGATGGTGACAGTGGCCTTCGGAAATCAACCCATTCTGACCCGGTTATAACCCTCTCACGTGAGTAAATAACCCATTCTAACCCAATTAGGTTTGAGTAATCAACCCGTTCTGACCCATTCTTCATTTTGTCTATTCTATTACAACCCATTTTAACCCGTTCTTAATATCAACCATGCCTAGAATAACCCAGCAGGCCGTTAAAACGGCCCATAAGGACCCAAAATTTGGTGAGCGAGTTGGAATTGCCAGGCCTACCCGACCTTTATATTTTTTTCCAAGTGGGCCCTGTTATACGACTTTCCCATTCACCACATCCAGGAGAAACAAATTGTTAGCATCGTTGTCTGTTAACAACCATCATCGCTGAGAAACAAATAAAAATCCAGAATACAAAGTGTATATTGCTTATGGTGCCAGAAAGTTACAACCTCTATGTATAAATTAATTAGCTAGCAAGCAAAGAGCAGCCAACACTATAACTAAATTCTAATGTTGCGCCATCAAATACCACATGCACATGTTATCTACCTTATATGGATCAAACAACATAGTGGGTTCAGCCATCCATGACAACACAATAAGCAACCGTAAGCACATGTTTTATTCAAGAAACAATCACATGGGTGAAAACAATCAATCATAGATGACTTTCACTCCATGGAGGCCGCAAGCAACTATTTCATACCAAATTTCATAGACTGTTTAGTCAACCATCAAAGCCTAAGGGGACACAGTCTAAAATGTAACTTGTTATTACAAAAGAGGGCCTAGAGCACCAAGTCTATATTTCAGATAGTCAAAGTCGATCGCCTTACCAAAAATACTTACATGACCATGACAGATAATTGGAAATATAAGAATAACATCATCGCCTACCTGCACAAGCCCAAGAAACAGTCCAAAGTATAAATTTTAAGAGCCTCACTATCCCTAAAGCTTCAAGCTACATAGCAAAAATTGTATAGACAATAAGACAGTGAGAAGATTCTGGGTCTAGTGGGAGATGATACATACTGTGACACCCCACGAAAATGTTCAACCACACTAGCTTCTTTCAGCTACTATTTGCAAATTTCAGAACGAAATTTCTTTCAACTTGGGGACGATGTGACAACCCGAGATTTTGAGGTAAAAAAAACCGCTCATGTTTACATTTTATTTTATTTCACCACGATATTATTTTAGCACATGTCGATTATTAGTGGATTTCATTTATATGCATAACTTACCGAAATTGTAACTCATAACACGTAACTCAAACCGCCAACCCAAACCCCTTCGAACCTTACCTGTGACCAAAGCAGGTCTCGGCCCACATAACAAGTTCGAACCATCATCTCCTCTTTCTCTCTCTCTCTCTTTAATTACAGCACAATAAGAACCGGCCCAAGCTAAACCGCCCACACCACCTTACCTCCCTTGTGTGCTTGTTTTGGAAGCAACCCCAAACACCTTTGGGCCCAATTCGCTACCCCCTCTTGTTGATGAATTGGGTTCGGCCCAACCTAAGACCACCACCCACATCCCCTTTATCTTTCTTTATAGTTACGTACCATGCATTATCATAACAAAACAACTCTCCAAACCCTACAACCCAAACGTGTGACCTATACTCTCTTCCCTCCCTCTTAAAGTTTTACGGCAGCCAGGGGACATGCCACCCCCTCCCCCGTCGCGAATCCTTCCTTGGTGCATGCTTCCTCTCACCCTAGCTCTCTCTCATCTACTTTCAGTTAGTGTTATGAGATATTTTGGTTATATATTTTTTATTACATGGATACGTTGTTATTTGTTTTAGTTGCTAGGGTTTGGGCATGGGATGAATCGTGAATGATTTCTGAGTTAAAACTTACTGTTTTTGTGATGTAGATAACGTATAGTGATTATAATATGTTGTAAATGCACGTTATGGGTCATTGGGTATTAGATGGCGTATATGATTTTAATATGCTGTAAATCAGAATCGGTCCGACAGTTACAACCGACTTTAATCGGCTGTAACCGGGTCATAATATAACAAAAAACTGGATTCTCTTGAGCCCGTAATGTGGTATATGAAATACGCTTCTAATGGTGTTGAAATCATAATTTTTGGACAACGATTGATATTTTAAATAAATTATTTCGTTTCATTAATTAAAGCTGTGTTTTTCTATAGATTTTGCGTGTTATGTTTTAAGTCATACCTTGGTGAATAATTATAGTTAGATCATGAAATTTATACTGTAGATAGCCTTATATGTTTGTGCGAAACTTTAATGGAATTACGTCAATCGGATCAGGAGTTTTAAATGAACTTTTCTGTGAGCTATAGTCAGAAAGTGACGAATCTGATTGCTGCTTAGTAAATGATTTTTTGATAATTTTTTTGTAAAGAGTTAGACTCTAAAAACTTAAAACAAGGTTAACCCCTCTGAGGGGCACGCCACGTAAAAAGTTCGTAATTTTTGCAACCTCGTAAGTATGTTAAAAGGGCTTCCCAAAACAATCTATTTTAAGTGATTTCAGCTATGTATGCTTACAAGTTATAAAGTGACAAACTTGCTACCTGTAGTGTCCTCACGTGCATGATAATTTTATAGCTAATGAATGGCATGTCGTAGTGTACATTAGAACCTATGCTTGAAACTATGCGGTAATATGTTGTGACAACTTGTACTCATGTTAAATGTTAGATACGTGTCGGATTTGCGTGAATTACATAAATGATCCTAATATTATTGGTAATTGTAATAGGACGTAGTTGACCATACTTGCTTGCATAATTTAATCTGCTGAGCTAATCTAAGGTGAGTTCACACAATTACCAAAGGCATGCATTCCCGGGTTTGGCAACCACTTTATCCTTGGATTTGGGACCACCTTATATTCTTGGATTGGAATACCACCGGTTAATACCATAGTTTACTTTTCCTATCTATAGTGTACTAAATGAAACTCCATCTGAAAGTCCCTACACATTATACCGATTAGTTGTTGGGTTTGGCAAACGTGGTATTAGTTGATAACGCTATTAGGTTCAACAAACATCACACCGTGCTGGGAGTCAGGTGTGAACTATTGCCCTTGACTTCTTATCAATGACGATAGACATTGATATGGGGCACAAAAAACTTACTACAGTCAAGTTTACGGTACCACACAGTTTAGTAGCTTAACCGTGGGATAGCTACCCATGACAAGTTTTATAAACTAATGTATTTAAACAAACGTACTTTTATAATTAAACTGAAACCGTGAACTCGCCAACCCTTGTTAATACGCTTGTGCATGCTTTGCACGTCGATGGGTACTGCTCGGGAGCTTGGTGCGTTGGAGTGTCGTGGCTGCGATGACTATTTGTTTTGGTTTTATTAAACAATTATGGTTTTTAATTATTGTCTGGATTTTTGAAGTGTTTGCTTCCGTTGTTGGTTAAATAATGTCTTTTAGACATTTAAACTTTAGATCACTGATCGTGTTGATGGTGATACTTTTTGATAACTTTAATAATTGTTTAACATGATTAGTGGCTTGATCCTGGTCGGTTGCACCTCTCGCAGTAAAATTTGGCATGTGGATTTGATGGTGTGACAGATTGGTATCAGAGCCATTGCTTATAGTGAACTTAGTTTAAAAATTTTTTGAGAAAAACTAGACTATAACCACTTCTGTACTGAGCAAGCCTCAACGACACTACATTCCAAAGTGCAAGTCCCGACATTTTTATTTCATAATTCCCCTATGTTCCTACTTGTTACTTATTTGGACACTGTATCCTATATATGTTTAGTTCCCAAGACCCTAACGGCAAGAGACCGGTTGACCCCTCATCACCGTTTTACACTAGATCATTCCCTGGCTCGAGGTGCATCATACGTGAGAAACGTCGCCTGCTAGTTCCCGATCATAGCGAGTTTTTAGAGAGTCCTAGCAAGAAACCTCATGAGCTGACTGTTGAAGAGGCGCAAGGGGAAATTCAAGTGCTTAAGGAAAATCACGCATTCATGACTTGACAACATAACAACCTGGTTGAATACTCAAGGAAGACGCAAGCATGCGTGGTTAGCATGCGTTATGTTGCGGATCATAATCGCAACCTAATTCATGTTGTGGATACAAGACTTACGAGGCGCTGAACAACAATGCGGAACCTGAGGAACCCGAGGAAGACCAGGAGGAGCCAGAGGAGGATCCGGAGGAAGCGCCAGATGACAACGATGAAGAAGGATCAATGATCTCTTTCGCCGGTGATGATAATTGACATCATCGTCTGTCGTTCTTGCATTTCTTTTTCTTTTTGACTTAGATGAGGAGGGTTGTTCCTCATCCGACAATTGATACTGAATTTAATATTTAGAACTTATTTGTGGAACTTGCAAATAATTCTGATGAAGATTTTGATTTGGATATTATGCGTTGTGGTTAATCTTTCTTTTAATTTGCTTATACTCTTATGATGAATATTATTCTCATTTTCGTATTTATAATGTAAAGACAATGAGCGGACGTGGCGAAGGACGCGGTGGAGCCAACTTGACTCATTCTCATATTCAGGATTTAATCAATGCACGGGTTGCCGAAGCTTTAGTAGCACACCCGCGAGGTAAAACAAATCGCTTTGTAATCACTCTAGGATGTTTGAATCCTATCTCTCTATTATCTTAACTCGGCCGGTCAACCTGCTCAACCTCGAGCCTGTACCTTTAAAACATTCATGGATTGAAAACCCCGTTTCTTTAAAGGTATTGAAGGTGCAGTTAGGTTACTACATTGGATTGAGAAGGTATAGTCTGTTTTCGAGATGTGTGACTGTTCAGCCAACAACCAGGTCAAATTTGCTACTGGTACACTAGAAGGGAACACGTTGTCCTGGTGGAATGCGAAACTGCAAATGCTTGGCTTGGTAGCAGTGAACGCCACCCTTTGGAATGATTTAAAGGATTTGATGAAGGAGGAATATTGTCATCTGGACGATATACAAAAACTGGAAATGGAATACTATAATCTCAGGATGGTCGGTTCTGAGATTGAAGGTTACACCAAACGCTCAAATGATGTAGCTACTCTTTGCCCCAATATGTCAGAACCAGTTTTCAAATGAATCGATTTCTATCTCAAAGGTCTAGCCCCATAAATTCAAAGATTGGTGACCACAACTAACCTACCTGTGATTTAGTGAATCATCATACTAGCTCATAAACTCACAGACCAAGCGGTCGAGCAACGCAAACTATCCAAACAGAACTCCTCAGTCCCTGACACTCCAACTGATAACAAATGTAAATGGGATGGTAACCAGGGTAAGAGTTCTAGTTCAAGTTCTACTCAACCCCCATCGTAGCAAAGAAAGTTTGATAACAACAAGAACTCTAATCAGTAGTCTTCGGGAAACTAAGGTCAAGGTGGTTATCTAGGAAACTAGCCGAAATGTGACAAGTGCAAGTTGCACCATTATGGCCAGTGCGAGAAGAACCGCCGTCAGCGGTGTGGTAAGCAGGGGCACGCGGCCAAAGACTGTAGAACCCTGTTCTGGTAAGGCAGAATCAACAGCAACAACATCCAACTCAGCAGAACCAATGGTCACAACAGGGGAAAGAGAAGGGTTGTTTCAAGTGTGGAGCTAGAGGGCATTTCGGGAAGGATTGCCCCCAACTAAACCAGGACAATAACAACAAAGCACCAGTAACAACAACAACAATGGTGGGAATGGTTCCAAGGGTCGAGTTTTTGTGACTGGCTCGGGGGAAGCTAGAAACGACCCAAATGTGGTGACCAGTAAGTTCTTACTTGATGACTGCTTTGTTTCCAAACTTTTTGATTCTGGAGCCGAATTCAGTTATGTGTCCTAAGTGTTAGTAAGTTTCTTAAACCTACTCTAACCCCTCTAAACTCCAAACATATCGTCGAGCTAGCTAATGGCAAAAACATCAACGCAACTCACATCATCAACTGATGTAAACTCGAACTATCCTATTTGAGTTTCGATATTGACCTCATCCATGTCATTCTTGGAAGTTTCGACGTTGTCATCAGAATGGATTGGTTAACCTATCATCGAGTCGAAATACTCTGTCATGAGAAGATTGTTCGAATTCCCAGTCTTGTTGGTGAACCTCTTATCGTTCGAGGCAAGAGAGGTGTTGCTATTGTAGGCATCATTTCGTACTTGAAAGCTCAGAAATGCGTACGTTAGGGTCACACTGCCATCCTAGCCCTAGTCGTCGACAAACAAACTGAAGATAGGAAGATCTAGGATTTTCCTATCGTTCGTGACTTTCCTGAGGTTTTTCCTAAAGAATTGCCTGGTCTACCACCCACAGGCAAGTCAAATTTAAATTAATCTAGCACCTGGAGTAGCGCCTATAGCTCATGCACCGTATAGGCTTGCGCCAACCGAACTTCAAGAATTGTCTACTCAATTGTAGGAGCTGTTGGATAAAGGCTTTATCTGACCCAGCTCATCACCCTTGGGAGCCACTGTTCTGTTTGTTAAGAAGAAAGACGGGGACTTTCCATACGTGCAACGAGTATCGAGAGTTGAACAAAGTGACTATCAAGAATCATTATCCTCTTTCGTGTATTGATGATTTGTTTGACCAGCTTCAAGGATCTAGCTACTACTCCAAAATCAATCTGAGATTGGGCTATCATCAGTTGAGAGTCCGAGACGAAGATATTTCAAAGACTGCCTTCAGAACACGATACAACCACTACGAGTTTTTGTTCATGTTGTTCGGATTAACCAATGTTCCAGCGGTCTTCATGGATCTTATGAAGTGCGTGTGTAAACCCTACCTCGACAAGTTTGTCATCGTCTTTATAAATGATTTCCTGATCAATTCTTAGACTAAGGAGGAGCATGTAGAGCATTTATGACTTATCTTGGAACTTTGAGAAATGAGCAGCTTTATGCAAAACTATCAAAATGTGACTTCTATATATTTTGGAAGTGCATTTCCTTAGGCATGTAGTCAATGAAGCTAGAATACATATCGATCCTGCCAAAATAGAATGTATTCAAAATTGGCATGCGCCTAAAACTCCAACCGAAATCCGCTAATTCCTTGGTCTAGCAGGTTATTATCATAGATTCATCAAGGAATTCTCCAAAATTGCCCAACCTCTCACTACTCTGACGGAGAAGGGTAGCACCTAAAGATGGGGTGATGCCCAGGAGTCTGCCTTCCAATTGTTGAAATAGAAATTTTGTAGTGCACCCATCCTATCCCTACTAGAAGGTACCGATGATTTTGTCGTGTACTGTAACGCATCTATCCAAGTTCTCGGTTGTGTTTTGATGTAACGCGAGAAAGTAATTGCCTACGCATCTCGTCAGCTCAAGATTCACAAAAAGAACTACACTACCAATGACTTAGAATTGGGAGCCGTAGTCTTCACCCTCAAAATTTGGAGACACTACTAATATGGCACTAAGTGTACGATCTACACCAACCACAAAAGTCTTCAGCATATTCTCGACCAAAAGGAGCTCAACATGCGGCAGCGTCGTTGGGTGGAACTCCTGAATGACTACGATTGTGCGATCAAGTATCATCCGGGTAAAGCTAATGTGGTAGCCGATGCCCTCAGCCGGAAAGAAACCCGACCCAAGCAAGTTCGAGCCTTGCAAATCACCATTCATTTTAACCTTCCTGATCAGATCCATACTACACAAACCGAAGAATTGGAGGAAAACCTTTAAGCTATGAAGCTCACAAATCTCGCTACTTTGTTCACGCTGGTTCTGATAAGATGTATCATGACCTGAAAACCCTGTACTGGTGGCCGAATATGAAAGCTAACATAGCCGCCTACGTGAGCAAGTGCTTGACCTGTACTAGAGTCAAGATAGAATATCAAAAGCCATTAGGGTTACTGCAACAACCAGAACTACCAATGTGGAAATGGGAGCAAATTTCTATGGATTTCATTACTAGTCTACTCAGAACTCAAAGAGGGAACGACACCATTTGGGTGATCGTGGACCGCCAAACCAAGTCACCTCACTTGCTCGCGATTAAAGAAACCGATAAGTTTTCCAAGCTTGCTAGAATATACTTTAAGGAAGTAGTTTTTAGGCACGGACTGCCGATCTCCATCATCTCTGATCGTGACCCACGTTTCACGTTTGATCTGTGGCAAGCTATGCACAAATCATTTGGCTCACGTCTAGACATGAGCACAACCTATCATCCACAAACCATTGGTCAAACTGAGCGCACCATTCAAACCCTAGAAGTCATGTTGCAAGCATGTGTCATCGATTTTGCTAAGGTTGGGAAAGACACTTACCTTTGGTGGAATTCTCTTATAACAATAGTTCCCACACAAGTATTCAGGCCGCTCCGTTTGAGGCATTGTACAGCGGAAATGCCAATCACCTCTTTGCTGGGCTGAACTTGGCGATAGTCAAATCACTAGCCCGAACTCATACTCGAAACCTCAAAAAAAGATTGCACAAATCAGAAACCGGATGGCGCCAGCTCGCGACCATTAGAAAAGCTACGCTGATAAGCGTAGAAAACCGCTGGCATTCCAAGTTGGTGATAGAGTCTTGTTAAAAGTCTCACCTTGGAAGGGTATTGTTCGTTTTGGTAAATGAGGCAAGCTCAATCCGCATTATGTTGGACCATTTGAAATTACAGAAAGAATTGGTACAGTGGTGTATAGACTAAACTTACCTAAAGAGTTCAATGGCGTGCACAATGTCTTTCATGTATCTAATTCGTGCTTATCCGATGAAACACTTGTGGTTCCATTCAAAGAGCTCAAGATTGATGACCAACTCCGTTTTATCGAGGAACAAGTTGAAATCATGGATCGACAGATCAAAACACTCAAGCGCAGTAAGATTCTTATTGTTCGGGTTTGTTGGAACTTAAAACATGGCCTAGAGTTCACCTGGGAACGAGAAGATCAAATGATGCGCAAGTATCCTCAGTTTTCAGAGATAATGGATCTAGTGCTGAAGCTACAACTGAATTCGGGGACGAAATTCCAAATCAACTTAGGGATGTTGTGATACCCCGTGAAAACGTTCACCACACTAGCTTCTTAGAGACTGTTTGAAAATTTCATGACAAAATTTTTTGAACTTGGGGATGGTGTGATAACCCAAGTTTTCGAGGTAAAAAGCCGCTCATGTTTACATTTTATAATATTACACTGCTATATTATTTTAGCACATGTCAATTATTAGTAGATTTCTTTTATATGCATAACTTATCGAAACTGTAACTCGTAACACATAACTAGAACTCGTAACTCAAACCGCCAACCTAAACCCCTTTAAACCTTACCTGCGACCAAGCAGGTCTCGACCCACATTACAAGTTCGAACCGTCATCTCCTCTTTCACTCTCTCTCTCTCTCTTTAATTACGGCCCAATAAGACACGACCCAAGCTAAACACCTTTTGCGCTTGTTTTGGTAGCAACCCCAAACACCTTTTGGCCCAACTCGCTACCCGCTCTTGTTGCAGGATTGGTTTCGGCCCAACCTTAGACCATCGCCCTCATCCACTTTATCTTTCTTTATAGTTACGTACCATGAATTATCATAACAACACAACTCTCCCAAACCCTACAGCCACAAACGTGTGACCTACTACTCTCTTCCCTCCTTCTTGAAGTTTTACGACAGTAGGAGGACACGCCATACCCCCCATCACGAATCCTTCCTTGGTGCACGCTTCCTCTCGGTTAGTGTTATAAGATGTTTTTGTTATATATTCTATTATTACATGGTTGGGTTTTTTTTGTTTGTTTGATCCCTAGTGGTTAGGAGAATACTTGAATCCTTGTTAAATCGGGTGCATATAAAGTTAGATTAACTATGGACTCTTTTAGTTGCTACGGTTTGGGCATGGGATGAATCTTGAATGATATCTGAGTTAAAACTTCTGTTTTTGTGGTGTAGATGGCATATAATGATTTTAATCTACTGTAAATGAACGTTATGGGTCATTAGGTGCATTAGTTATTCGATTGGGAGGTCAGGTAGCGAAATCAGAATCGGTCTGTGTAGGGCCCCTAATCCGTATGGATCTTCACAGAATCGTCTATCCAATCTTGAGTGCGGAATCCTCTAGATTAGATTACCACAGAAATACGAGTAGGAATAGAACTTGCAAAAAACCTGATTTTTATTGATTATCTATCACAACGATTGCAATCAATCTAGATCCCACGAATTCGTCTAAACCAATCTCTCTACGAATTCTCTCTCAACTCTCTCTGAAGTGACTAATTGAGCAACCATAACCCTAATGCGAAACTCTGTTTATATAGAGATAGGTTTGCAACTATGCTAGGGTTTAACCTCATGGGCTGTAAATTGGGCTAGGCCCAATTAACCTACCACTCCCTACAATGAGGGTCTGGTTTGGCCCAATCACTACAACTAACTATTACAAAACTAAACCTACAAATGTTTATCGTTTTACTAATTACAAGATATCCAAAGACCAAATCTAAGTTGTTGTCACAAAGATGCACCAACAAACTCCCCTTGACAATAGCTTCATAAAACAACTTTGTCTTCAGTCATCTTGCAATCTTCAACGTCTTTGGTCGTTGGATAGCTTCAGCTTTAATAGCTTATGTCAGCAACAGACTCCCCTTAAGCAGATGCATCCAATCACAAAATCTTCTAAATCTTTAGCGTATGGGTAAACTCCAGTTTAGCACTTGCACAGCAATCTTGAAAGGAGGCTCTACCATGCATCCAAGCAAGCTCCTCTTCACTGAACTTCTCAGCAACACATTGCTACAATCTACATACTATAAACAAACATCTCGAGAAACCATAAGAATTTTTCAACACAAGTTAACAAATTATTATTATTCAAGAGATGGTAAAACTGTATGATAGATTAAGCAATTTTCAACTCAAACTACACACTTAAAATTTTAAGCACATTGAACCTGCAAGATTTTAAAATTTTGAACTTATCTGCAAACACCGTCTCCCCCTATCGGTAACACCTCCTCCATGAACAACCATATTTCATATGCTAAGAATTTACAAGATAAAAAATCTTTTTAGATTTTTATATTTCTGAAAGCAAATAAATAATGAAATAATAAACACTCTGTTTTTGTGAGAATCACCAGGAAGAAGATCACATCAGCAGTATCAAACTGTTTTCACACTATTAGATAATCCTATATGTAATTTTCATGTAAAGTAGTTCAAGAGGATTACCAGTATTGTTTATCCACTTAAACAAAATACATTAACATTTCAAGTATCATTACCTAGTGATATGTTAAGGTAATTTTATACCGATATACTAGTGTGTCCCACTTCAGGACATACCCCCACGATCAAGGTATGCACAACGATTCCTCGTAGTAGATGAGTATACCAAAATTCATCCTTTTTGATTTACAACATAAGAAATTGGTGAACAGGTCAGTACTTTCGTACAACAAAGAGACCAATATCCAACGATGGTTAAGATAAATACCACAGATTTTTGTATGATTTATGCATTTTGCACATTTGAATGACTCTCTAGGAGAGCTTCTTCAATTTCTGGGATTTGGCATTTTAGCTAGTTTAAGATATCTTGGTTGTGCCTAGGTCAGCGTATATCTGGATGCAGTAGGACAACCCTGATATCCCCGGATGAAATAACGATATAAAGACGCAAAACCTCATATTTTGGCAATCTATCAACGCAAGATTTAAGGTTATAAAACCATATGCCACTGATATGTTACCCACTCATACAAAGTTCGTTATATTTATATCACCAAGGTAAGTTGATTATTTCATGTTTGTTGCCTACTGGTAAATCATATGATGAAGCTGCTATCACACTTATACAATTTAATTTTAATTTCAGTATGACAGTCCAACTTACTGATGTACTATCATTTCTTCTTTTCCACATAGTGAAAACTCATTTTTGATTTTCTATTTTTTATGTTTTGATTTTTGAAAGACAGTAAATTATTTACAAAATTCTGATTGAAAACTGGTTATTCTTGATTCCTTATCCCGTTGAGTTCGACTAGATGTTCAAAACGAGTTCAGTCAAATGCTTTTGTGTAAAGATCTGACAAGTTATCTAGTGTGTCGACTAGATGCAGTTCAATCAATTTCTTTTCAGCACAATCCCGTATAAAATGATGACGAATGTCAATATGTTTTGTGCGACTGTGTTTTACGGAATTGTTTGTGATTGAAATAGTGGCATTATTGTCTATCATAATAGGAGTACGAGTGAAATTCAAACCATAATCGCGCATCTGCTGTTGTATCTAGAGAACCTTAGAGCAATGGCTGCCCGCAGCAATATATTCAGCTTCACATGTAGAGGTAGACATGCAAGACTGCTTCTTGCATTACCATGACACGGTCCTCCCTCCTAAGAACTGACAACCACCTGTGGTAGACTTTCTAGTTGATTTGCATCCTCCAATGTCCGAATCAGTGAAAGCAACAAACTTCAAATCACTAGCAGCTGCATACCATAACCCAAGTTTAGGTTTCCCATTTGTGACATCCCGGTTTTTCAGATATCTTAAACGCACTACTTCACGATTATTTGTTCATACGTTAAATTGATTCGGAGACTTAAATTGCACGCTCGAAAGAATTACGATAATTTCGTGTACTTGTCAAATAAATTATGTGCTACGTATTAAACGTTTATAAGTTGGTGCGTTATGATGTGATATCTGATTTCGTGTTTTATTTTAGTTATAAAACATAGATGTAGTAAATAGATAAATCGGATCGAGCCGCGACACGAGCCAACCTCGTTTCCTTGAGACTCTAGGAGTTAACCAAGACTTGGGGACCAAGTGCTAGACCCAAACCAACCCACCCAAATCCTTCGGCCACGAGCACACACCCAAACCGCAACCCTTCCCTTTTCCCTTTCACCTTGTTACGCTATATATACACATACATGCATGAGCCTTCTTCAACAAAACAAAAACACACAAAACCCTAGTGGAGAAAACAGCCGACGGCAGCCCTCATTCATCCTTTCGATCGCAAGACAGCCTTGTTACACTCCTCCTGAATCGCGGCAGCCCTCCCCTCATCATTCTTCTTCTTCTCAGTCGCAAGTTCTCGCCAACATCCGAATCAGTCCCATCTAGTTCTCGGCTCATTAATCCTATTGTTAAGGTTAGAATTTTATGTTATTTCGCTAATCATACTTGGGTCATGAATTATGGATCGTGTGTGTGTATGTAATGATGGAAAGTATTAGGATGATAATCGGCTGAATTGGCTAGTTTGCAAGTTTGATGTTTGTTCGAAATCTGGAAACATAGGCTGTGTTTTGTTGATAAAAACTATAGGTTGTGATTAGGGTTTGCATGGGTATGATATATATGATGATATATGATTTGTAATTCTGTTTTTGATCGCCTATGTTCAATGTATCGAGGGTTTAAGCGAGTAGATTGTGATAAAGTGCTGAATCATAATGCTGAATGGTGGTTACAGCCAACTTCAACTGGCTGTAACTTGGTTATTAGTTATCGAAAAACGGATTTTCTGAAGTCTAAAACGTAGAGTTTTGAAAAACGATTCTAATGGCGCTTGATTCATATTTTTCTGAAGTCGTTTGATATTTTTAAGCAGCCAATTAAGTTCAGTAACTAAAGCTGTGAAAATCCTGAAACTTTGTTAGTTGTTTATTAAGTCGGATTTAATAATCTGTAGGGAATCGAATCATGAAATTTGTACAGCGACTAGATATGGAAATTTCCGGGCAACTCCCATTGGAATTTTGTTAATTGGACGAACAGTGATTTTTAAATAAATTCTTCCGTGGACTGCAGTCAGAAAGCGACGAACCTGACTGCAGCCTAGTATATTAATATTTACGAATAATTGGTAAAGTGTTAGGACTTGAAAAATTTATATGAAATTCTACAGTATAGTTGTCACATTCTGTAAAATAATTGGAATTTTTGGAATGTTGAAACTATTTTATAAAAATCCTTGAAAACAGCCTAATTATGAGTATATGAGCTGAAACTTGATAACTTGCGAATGTATGTATCAAAGTGTTGTATGAATTGATTTTGTGAACATGATAAATTGTTTTGATCACTGTGTTCACATGAGGATACTTGCATGCATGTTTGGGTGATAGAAATTGTGATTATGTGTACTGCTTTGTGCGTTAATTATGTGTAGGATTTGTATTGGTGTGTTCACACACTAACTTGAAATCAATTGACTTGTTAGGACGCAATTAGCGGTCCCATCATTTCAACTTTTGTCTTACACTAACCGAGCAACTAAAGGTGAGTTCACGGCCCCTAACTTTATCCGGTTTTAAACAACAGGGGGAGAAACATGTATACACTCTACAACTCTATCTCTTTACGTTATATGAAATTAACGTCACTTAACTATTCGGTAACTAAGTTAATGTTAATGTACGTTATGGTCACTAAGCAGCTATATCACACAAGTCCTCGACAATCTCTCGGATCGTTAGTATTGGGTTTAAATAGCGGGGAAATTATAAGTAGTACTACTGGGCCCGACAAGCCCCATCCGAGCTAGTCGCGCTAGCCGACCGGGTATGGTCAACGGGTGAATAATTTGGCCTAACTTCGCCATGGTCAGTGATAGGCTTGGCAACACGGAGGCACAACAGTCAGCTTCGATCGCGAACACTTACGTGACATAACTTTAGGCTAGCTACCTATATATATTAACATTGAACTTAATTACGAATCAACAATATTATCCCGGGCTTAGGGATAATGGAACCAACAACAGTATTATTCCGGGTTGGGAATAATGGAACTATCAGTATTATTCCGGGTTGGGAATAATGGAACTAAACCGTTATCCCGGGTTAGGGATAACGGGGGAAACAAACTTATAACCGAACAAACGAATTTATGAAAACCTGTGAACTCACTCATCTTTAATGTTGACACTTGTTTCTTTACATGTTTCTCAGGACGCTAGGAGCTCTAGGTGCACTCACTTGCATTGATCAAGACACCTTTTATCGAGTCTCATTTACAAACACTGTTTTGGGTCTTTCATTTGTTTTGGCGTTTGTGTTGGCGCCCGTTTCTCTACTTATTTTTATGCTTTCGCTCAACCATAAAAACTAATGCTTCCGCTAAACATTGGAAACTAACTAAGACAAGTTTCTTTACATGTTTCTCAGGACGCTAGGAGCTCTAGGTGCACTCACTTGCATTGATCAAGACACCTTTTATCGAGTCTCATTTACAAACACTGTTTTGGGTCTTTATTTGTTTTGGCGTTTGTGTTGGCGCCCGTTTCTCTACTTATTTTATGCTTTCGCTCAACCATAAAAACTAATGCTTCCGCAAACATTGGAAACTAACTAAGACAAGTTTCTTTACATGTTTCTCAGGACGCTAGGAGCTCTAGGTGCACTCACTTGCATTGATCAAGACACCTTTTATCGAGTCTCATTTACAAACACTGTTTTGGGTCTTTCATTTGTTTTGGCGTTTGTGTTGGCGCCCGTTTCTCTACTTATTTTTATGCTTTCGCTCAACCATAAAAACTAATGCTTCCGCTAAACATTGGAAACTAACTAAGACAATATAAAATCTACAATGAATGGTTAAACAAATGATTTTGGAAAACGTATTATCAAATCATATAGAGTCGTTCGACGTACTAGTGTCTCAGATTCTGGGTTGTTCACACGCCTCGCGGTAAAACTCCGCAAGTGGAAATTGAGGGTGTGACAGATTGGTATCAGAGCCACTAGCTATAGAGAACCAGGTTTGCATTTAAAGTAGACCTAAACTATAGCTGAATACACGACACTAGACGTAGTTTGGCACCGAACTGTTATATCTTGTTATGTGATGTACCACAACTGTGTTATGAAGAATATGAATGCATAGTAAGAAATGAATGCAACTCGTAACTAACTACACAACCTAACAGGCAATGTCATCATCATCATCATCCGACAAACTTACGCCACCAAGGGCGCCAGGAAAGGCACCAATGGTGGAACCCTTACCATCTTATGGCGTGGAGACACGCTCAGCTGCGAGGAAAAGGCTCGCTCTAGGGGAGGAGTCGTCATCACGCCCAACCATCGCTGTGCCGGTCAAACCGGTTAACTCGGTAGAAGTAGGAAACGACCTACTTAGAGATTTGATACTGAAACAACAAGAACAAATAGAAAGAATGCATGAAACCATCCTAGCTCAGGGATGGATGATACGACAACTGACAGGTAAAACTGAGTCGCTCGAGGAAGAGCAGCATACGAGTAAGATAGCTCGTAACACCTTAGCCAGAGACCTTCGTGCTGAGCAGCTAAGGGCTGACTGGCTAGAAGACAGAGTTCTTGAGTCTAACTGGAGAATTCAAGGACTGGAACAAAATCAGGCACCTACACCAGTACCTGCACCAGCACCGGCCCCTCCAGTGCCGGTAGAAGAGGATCCAGAAGAGGATCCAGAAGAGGATCCGGAAGAGGATCCAAAAGAGGATCCAGAAGAGGACCCTGAGGAGGATCCAGAGGAGGATCCGGAGGAGGACCCAGCTGTAGAAGCTGGAAATGCCGCGCAGGATGACGGCAACGATAGTGATTTGGGGGATGGAGACGTAGAAGACTGACACGTCTCGCTTATTTTATTTATTTTCCTTCAGTCTATTTATTTTCCCACTTGTGTTTAAACTTGAGACTTTATAGTAAACTCGTATGTTTAGTTGGCACTTTGTAAGACGTTGAAACTTTATTTAATCAAGCATTTCTTTTGACTATTTAATTTATTTGAGTTGACATAACTTGATAATTATTTAAGTACGGAATAGGATAACTATATTGGATATATAGACTTATCGGTGTGTGTTTATGTTGTCTTACGAAGATCCAAATGGCAACTGGACGTCGCGGGAACCTTAACATGACGCCCGAAGAATTAGCTGCAATGATCCAAGGGCACGTGAACGCAGCTCTAGCGGGTGTTCAGAACCAACCGGCAGGTAACCATTATTAAATTTTCATGGGAAAATCTAATAGTTGGGCTAGTAGAATTCCTCGCTGACTACCTGTCCTCTGTCAGCAGGAGGGGGTCTTAACCCCTACAAGATGTTCCTCGACGCAAAGCCAAGTAAATTCACGGGGGCAGAAGGACCCATAGGATTGGTGCGCTGGATCGAAAAATCTGAATCGGTATTCGAAATGTGCAACTGTCTGGAGGCCAACAAGGTCAAGTATGCAGCCTCAACACTGGAAGATGGGGCACTAACTTGTGGAATGCACAAGTCCAAACGCGTGGACTTATTGCTGCAAATGCCATGGCCTGGGCCGAGTTTAAGGCCCTAATCAAAGAAGAGTACTGTCCGCGAGACAGAGTTCAACAGTTGGAGCAGACATTATGGAACCACAAGATGGTGGGATCTGAAATCGAAGCATACACAGCAAAACATCACGACTTGGTATTTCTATGTCCCGATCTAGCCAACGCTGTGGAGAAACGACTCGAGTTCTACCTTGGGGGCCTGGTCCCGGAGATTCAGGGTATGGTGATGGCTAGCAACCCTGCAACTGAGCATTAAGCAATCAGGTTGGCGCACAAACTCACCGATAAGGCGGTGGAACAAAAGAAGTTGCCAACTCGGGTACAACTGATGTTGCCCCTGATAATAAAAGAAAGTTTGAAGACTCGTCTGTTCGACAGTCTTCGTCATCCCAGCCACAACAGGGGAACCAGAAACGGTTCAATCATTACAACAGCCACCGGGGTCATCAAAATCAACCCGCTAACAACAACCAGAACGTAAGCGGCTATGTAGGTCGAAAGCCGCAGTGCAATCGCTGTAATCTTCATCATCACGACCCTTGTGCCGGGAATCGCTGCCAACGATGTGGCAAGGTGGGACATGCGGCAAAGGATTGTCGCGGGGAAATCATGTCTCGACAAAACCAAAATCAACCCCAGGGCCAGCATCAGGGTGTTAACCGGGGATGCTATCAGTGTGGTAGCACTGCCCACTTCAAAAGAGACTGCCCACAACTGCGTAACAACAACAACAATGGTGGGAACAACCACAACCACAATAACCACAACAACAACAATAACAACAACAATAATGGAAATGGTGGCACAGGAGGTGCCAAAGGTCGCGCATTTACGCTGGGCCGCGGGGAGGCCAGAAACGACTCGAACGTGGTCACCGGTAAGTTTCCCCTTAATGAACATTTTGCTACTGTGCTTTTTGATACGGGTGCGGATAGGAGTTTTATATCTGAGTCTTTTAGGAAGAACCTAAATCTCACGCCTAAACCCTTAGAGACCCCTTATATCATAGAACTAGCCGATGGTAAATCTGTAGACGTGACCCATATAGTATCAGGCTGTCAACTCAAACTCGCGGGTCACACCTTTACCATTGATCTGACGACAACTACCCTGGGAAGTTTTGACGTGGTAGTCGGAATGGACTGGCTATCCGACGTCCGAGCTGAAGTTCTCTGTTTCGAAAAATCTATCCGTATTCCGCTCTCTAACGACGAAATCTTGACGGTGCAAGGCGAGAAGGCAGGCGCCGTCACAAACATCATCTCTTACATGCAAGCACAGAAGTATCTTCGGAGGAAGAACTCTTTCGCTTTACTCGCACTGGTTACCGAACAGCCCAAGGACGAGAAACGTATAGAAGACGTCCCCGTCGTCCGTGATTTTTCTGATGTATTCCCAGAGGAGTTACCTGGTCTCCCACCCCATCGACAATTGGAGTTTGAAATTGAATTGGCGAACCATGCAACTCCTATCGCCAAGGCCCCATACCGCCTAGCTCCAGCCGAGCTGCAGGAGCTGTCTACCCAACTTCAGGAGCTGTTAGAAAAGGGATTTATCCGACCAAGCGCTTCGCCATAGGGAGCTCCAGTCCTTTTTGTTAAGAAGAAGGACGGGACCTTCCGCATGTGCATCGACTACAGGGAACTCAACAAGGTTACTGTCAAAAACCGATACCCGTTACCTCACATCGACGATCTCTTCGACCAACTTCAAGGGTCAAGCTACTACTCCAAGATTGATCTACGGTCCGGTTACCACCAGCTACGCGTCAGGGAGGAGGATATCGCTAAGACGGCATTTCGTACTCGGTATGGCCATTATGAGTTCTTGGTCATGCCCTTCGGTCTGACCAACGCACCCGCGGTGTTCATGGACCTCATGAACCGTGTGTGTAAACCATACCTCGACAAGTTTGTCATTGTGTTCATCGATGACATACTCATCTACTCTAAAGGTGAAGAAGAACATGTTGAACATCTACGATTACTGCTGGGATTACTTCAACAGGAGAAACTATATGCCAAGCTTTCAAAGTGTCATTTCTGGATTCGGGAAGTTCAGTTCCTCGGGCATATCGTAAATGAAAAGGGTATCCACGTCGACCCTGCCAAGATTGAAGCTATCAAAAACTGGGAAGCACCCAGGACACCGACAGAGATCCGCCAATTTTTGGGTTTGGCTGGTTACTACAGACGTTTCATCGAGGGATTTTCAAAGATCGCGCAACCGCTTACTACCCTCACCCAGAAAGGCATCAAGTATGCTTGGGGTGACAAGCAGGAAGCGGCATTTCAATTGCTGAAACAGAAACTTTGCAGTGCACCCATTCTGTCCTTGCCGGAAGGGACAGATGACTTTGTAGTATATTGTGATGCTTCCATTCAGGGGTTGGGATGCGTACTCATGCAACGTGATAAGGTCATCGCGTATGCGTCCCGACAATTGAAGGTTCACGAGAAAAACTACACAACGCATGACCTGGAATTGGGAGCAGTAGTGTTTGCACTTAAGATTTGGAGACACTACCTCTATGGAACGAAGTGCACAATCTTTACAGACCACAAGAGCCTCCAACATATCTTTGATCAGAAGGAGTTGAACATGCGACAGCGTCGCTGGGTCGAACTCTTGAACGATTATGAATGTGCCATTCGGTATCACCCGGGTAAAGCTAACGTGGTAGCTGATGCCCTCAGTAGGAAGGAACACTTGAAACCTCGTCGGGTACGAGCATTACAGCTCACTATTCATTCGGGGCTACCCGAACAGATACGCGACGCGCAGTTAGAAGCAGTTAAGGAGGAAAACATCAAGGCCGAATCGGTGGGAAAAATGGAATGCGATTGGGAAGTAAAACCCAATGGAGCCCGGTACTTCATGAATCGCATATGGGTACCTCTCTACGGAAACCTCAGAGAGCTAGTCATGGACGAAGCTCACAAATCCCGATACTCTGTCCATCCCGGTTCGGATAAGATGTATCAAGACCTTAAAGCTGCGTATTGGTGGCCCAACATGAAGGCTGATATAGCCACCTACGTGAGTAAGTGTTTGACTTGTGCAAAAGTCAAGGTAGAGTATCAAAAGCCATCGGGGCTACTCCAACAACCTGAGATCCAGTGTGGAAATGGGATCAAATCTAGATGGACTTCATCACTAAACTCCCGCGAACTTTGGGTGGTTGCGATACCATCTGGGTGATTGTGGATCGTTTAACTAAGTCCGCACACTTCCTAGCTATGAAAGAAATACATAAGATGGAGAAGTTGACTCGCATCTACATTAAGGACGTAGTTTCTCGGCACGGAGTGCCAACGTCCATCATCTCAGACAGAGATGCTCGCTTCACGTCCAACTTTTGGCACTCACTTCAGAAAGCGTTGGGCACACGCTTAGATAAGAGCCCAGCTTATCACCCTCAGACTGATGGTCAAAGCGAAAGGACCATACAGACCTTGGAAGACATTCTTAGGGCATGCGTAGTAGACTTTGGAAATAGTTGGGAAATCCACCTGCCTTTAGTGGAATTCTCGTATAACAACAGTTACATACGAGTATTTCGGCAGCACCGTTTGAGGCATTATACGGTCGTAAATGTAGATCACCGGTCTGTTGGGCAGAAGTCGGTGACAGTCAACTCACAGGCCCTGAGTTGATACTTGAGGCTACTGAAAAGGTTGTACAAATCAGAAACCGCATGGCGGCGGCACGAGATCGACAGAAAAGCTACGCTGATCAACAACGCAAACCGCTCGAATTTCAAGTAGGCGACCGCGTCCTACTGAAGGTGTCACCCTGGAAGGGTGTAATCCGCTTTGGAAAACGAGCCAAACTAAACCCACGGTACGTAGGTCCGTTTGTGATCTTGAAACGTATTGGACCCGTAGCTTATCAATTAGACCTTCCTACCGAACTCAGTGGAGTTCACAACGTTTTTCACGTGTCAAATCTGAAGAAGTGTCTATCAGATGAAACCCTAGTCATTCCATTGGATGAGATCCAAGTGGATGAACAACTGCACTTTGTGGAACAACCTATCGAGATCATGGATCGTGAGATCAAGACTCGAAGGCATAGCAAGATTCCGATCGTTAAGGTTCGTTGGGACTCTAAGCGTGGACCGGAGTTCACATGGGAAAGAGAGGACCAAATGAAAAGCAAATACCCACACCTCTTTGCAGCTGAGCAGCAAACTAACGATACCAGCAATTAAATTTTCGGGACGAAAATTCTTTCAACATGGGGATGATGTGACAACCTGGGAATTTCTCATAATTTCGCGTACCATTGTTAACTAAATCCTTGTGCATGGCACTTGGGAATCTCTTGTAATTTCGCGTACTATTGTTAACAAACTAAATCTTGGTGCGTGGCACTCTAAACATGTACACTGCACTCTAAACCGTGTTTACTCAATTTTCGGGACGAAAATTCTTTCAACATGGGGATAATGTGACATCCCGGTTTTTCAGATATCTTAAACGCACTACTTCACGATTATTTGTTCCTACGTTAAATTGATTCGGAGACTTAAATTGCACGCTCGAAAGAATTACGATAATTTCGTGTACTTGTCAAATAAATTATGTGCTACGTATTAAACGTTTATAAGTTGGTGCGTTATGATGTGATATCTGATTTCGTGTTTTATTTTAGTTATAAAACATAGATGTAGTAAATAGATAAATCGGATCGAGCCGCGACACGAGCCAACCTCGTTTCCTTGAGACTCTAGGAGTTAACCAAGACTTGGGGACCAAGTGCTAGACCCAAACCAACCCACCCAAATCCTTCGGCCGCGAGCACACACCCAAACCGCAACCCTTCCCTTTTCCCTTTCTCCTTGTTGCGCTATATATACACATACATGCATGAGCCTTCTTCACAAAACAAAAACACACAAAACCCTAGTGGAGAAAACAGCCGACGGCAGCCCTCATTCATCCTTTCGATCGCAAGACAGCCTTGTTACACTCCTCCTGAATCGTGGCAGCCCTCCCCTCATCATTCTTCTTCTTCTCGGTCGCAAGTTCTCGCCAACATCCGAATCAGTCCCATCTAGTTCTCGGCTCATTAATCCTATTGTTAAGGTTAGAATTTTATGTTATTTCGCTAATCATACTTGGGTCATGAATTATGGATCGTGTGTGTGTATGTAATGATGGAAAGTATTAGGATGATAATCGGCTGAATTGGCTAGTTTGTAAGTTTGATGTTTGTTTGAAATCTGGAAACATAGGCTGTGTTTTGTTGATAAAAACTATAGGTTGTGATTAGGGTTTGCATGGGTATGATATATATGATGATATATGATTTGTAATTCTGTTTTTGATCGCCTATGTTCAATGTATCGAGGGTTTAAGCGAGTAGATTGTGATAATGTGCTGAATCAGAATGCTGAATGGTGGTTACAGACAACTTCAACTGGCTGTAACTTGGTTATTAGTTATCGAAAAACGGATTTTCTGAAGTCTAAAACGTAGAGTTTTGAAAAACGATTCTAATGGCGCTGGATTCATATTTTTCTGAAGTCGTTTGATATTTTTAAGCAGCCAATTAAGTTCAGTAACTAAAGCTGTGAAAATCCTGAAAATTTGTTAGTTGTTTATTAAGTCGGATTTAATAATCTGTAGGGATTCGAATAATGAAATTTGTACAGCAACTAGATATGGAAATTTCCGGGCAACTCCCATTGGAATTTTGTTAATTGGACGAACAGTGATTTTTAAATAAATTCTTCCGTGGACTGCAGTCAGAAAGCGACAAACCTGACTGCAGCCTAGTATATTAATATTTACGAATAATTGGTATAGTGTTAGGACTTGAAAAATTTATATGAAATTCTACAGTATAGTTGTCACATTCTGTAAAATAATTGGAATTTTTGGAATGTTGGAACTATTTTATAAAAATCCTTGAAAACAGCCTAATTATGAGTATATGAGCTGAAACTTGATAACTTGCGAATGTATGTATCAAAGTGTTGTATGAATTGATTTTGTGTACATGATAAATTGTTTTGATCACTGTGTTCACATGAGGATACTTGCATGAATGTTTGGGTGATAGAAATTGTGATTGTGTGTACTGCTTTGTGCGTTAATTATGTGTAGGATTTGTATTGGTGTGTTCACACACTAACTTGAAATCAATTGACTTGTTAGGACTCAATTAGCGGTCCCATCATTTCAACTTCTGTCTTACACTAACCGAGCAACTAAAGGTGAGTTCACGGCCCCTACTTTATCCGGTTTTAAATAACAGGGGGAGAAACATGTATACACTCTACAACTCTATCTCTTTACGTTATATGAAATTAACGTCACTTAACTATTCGGTAACTAAGTTAATGTTAATGTACGTTATGGTCACTAAGCAGCTATATCACACTAGTCCTCGACAATCTCTCGGATCGTTAGTATTGGGTTTAAATAGCGGGGAAATTATAAGTAGTACTACTGGGCCCGACAAGCCCCATCCGAGCTAGTCGTGCTAGCCGACCGGGTATGGTCAACGGTGAATAATTTGGCCTAACTTCGCCATGGTCAGTGATAGGCCTGGCAACACGGAGGCACAACAGTCAGCTTCGATCGCGAACACTTACGTGACATAACTTTAGGCTAGCTACCTATATATATTAACATTGAACTTAATTACGAATCAACAATATTATCCCGGGTTAGGGATAATGGAACCAACAACAGTATTATTCCGGGTTGGGAATAATGGAACTATCAGTATTATTCCGGGTTGGGAATAACGGAACTAAACCGTTATCCCGGGTTAGGGATAACGGGGGAAACAAACTTATAACCGAACAAACGAATTTATGAAAACCTGTGAACTCACTCATCTTTAATGTTGACACTTGTTTCTTTACATGTTTCTCAGGACGCTAGGAGCTCTAGGTGCACTCACTTGCATTGATCAAGACACCTTTTATCGAGTCTCATTTACAAACACTGTTTTGGGTTTTTCATTTGTTTTGGCGTTTGTGTTGGCGCCCGTTTCTCTACTTATTTTTATGCTTTCGCTTAACCAAAAAAACTAATGCTTCCGCTAAACATTGGAAACTAACTAAGACAATATAAAATCTAAAATGAATGGTTAAACAAATGATTTTGGAAAACTATTATCAAATCATATAGAGTCGTTCGACGTACTAGTGTCTCAGATTCTGGGTTGTTCACACGCCTCGCGGTAAAACTCCGCAAGTGGAAATTGAGGTGTGACACCATTCAAGTAACGAAGAATCCGCTTCATCGCTTTCATATGTGACTCTTTTGGTTTCGCTTGATATCCGGCACAAAGACACACTGCGAACATGATGTCTTGTCTTGAGGCAGTCAAGTACATTAGAGAACTAATCATTTCCATGTATTGAGTTGGATCAACATCCTTCACACTCTCATGATCTGGACCAAGATTGTGATTCTCACAAATAGGTGTGTTGAAAGTAACGCAATCCTCAATTTTGAAACGAGACAAAATGTTATACACATACATTGTTTGATGTATAAACACCCCATCCTTTTTTGTTCAACTTGCAAACCCATAAAGTAAGACAGTTCATCCATCGCACCCATTTCGAACATGCTCTTCATTACCTCCTCGAATTCATGACACATATTCTCATCAGATGACCCAAAAATAATATCATCTACGTAGACCTGTACCAGTAGAAAGTCTTCCTTTTTTTCTTTTAATGAAAAGTGTACTGTCAATCTAACCTCTTTCAAAACCATTCTTTAACAAATGTGCTGACAGTGTCTCATACCAAGCCCTAGGTGCCTTATGCAATCCATGCCTTATCAAGTCGATATCTGGTTGTGAGACATACATCACTTCTTGGACTTTCCCATAAAGAAACGCACTCTTCACGTCAAGTTGGTAAACGTTGAAGCCCTTGAATAAAGAAAAAGCTAGGAGCAAACGAATTGCTTCCAACATTTCTACTGGTGCAAACACTTCATTGTAATTAATCCCTCTTGCTGATTGAACCCTTTCACCACTAACCGAGTCTTATTCCTTGTCACGATCCCTCGGTCGTCTTTCTTGCACTTAAACACCCACTTGGTGCCTATTTCCTTCTCTCCTTTAGGCAAGTCAACTAGCTCCTAGACCTTCAACTTTTTAAACTGAGCTAGTTCCTCTTGCATAGCTTCGACCCATGAATTATCTTTTAGAGCCATGTGAGCATTCTTTGGCTCCTCTTGGGCAATAAAGCAGCTACACAAACACTCATTTATCATCCCAGTCTTCTGAATCAAGGTAAATAAATAGGAACCTTCGATCACACCTCTTCTTGTCTGAACACCTGCAGCAGCAGCATCACCTATGATGTTCTCAACTGGATGATCTCTATTTGCACGTGTGGTAGCAATGGTGTCAACAACTAAGTTATCTCCCAGATTAGATCCAACCTCCCCGTGAATGTTCTCATTAGCAAACGGATTAGTAAAATCCTCCCCCTGAATAGGTTCAGACTCACTATCACTTGAATCCTATTGAGCTGCATTGGAGGAAGTTTCTAGAGCATTTGTCATTGATATACTCGATCTAGGCATGAAGTCACCCTCTTCATCTTCACTGATCACAGTTTGAATCACTTGAGACTCATCTGCATTGGAAAACTCAGGAATATTAAATGCTTTAAAAACGCTATCATAATCATATAATATAGTAGGACCACTCGTTGATTGTTGAGCTGAATAACTAGTGACTTCAACGTTAAACACAACCTCAATTTTACCCTTTTTTAGATTAAAAACCCTTTTATTCAGTGTTCCAGGCACATAACCTAGAAAGTAGCCCTCGTCAGCTACCTCATCATATTTCTGTTTATCATTATTTCACACTATTGTGCAGGGTATTCCAAAAGGTTCAAAGCCTTTCAAGTTTGGTTTCCAGTTAAACATCAAGTCATGACATTTTTGTTCAACCGTTTAACCATTAAAACTTTGTTTAGGACATAACAAGTTGTGTTCACAGCTTCTCCCCAGAAAAGAACTAGAAGCTTTGAACCAAAAAGCATAGTTCTAGCGGCTTCAATCAACGTCTTGTTTTTCCTCTCAGCGAATCCATTCTGTTGAGGTGTATAAGGAGCAGAATATTGATGTTCAATTCCCTTGCAAAGACAATAGAGATCTAGAATCTGATTCTTGAACTCCGTGCCATTATCACTCCTTATCCTCTTGATCCATGCAGCATGGACGTTTTTCATTTTTGTAAAAAGATCTAGCAGCATCTCCACTGTCTCATCTTTTGTACCTAAAAAGAAAACCCACGAATACCGTGAGTAATCATCTGTGACAACTAAAAAATAGTACTTTCCACCTATGCTCCTTACATTCACTTGACCGAATAGATCCATATTAAGTAATTCATAAGGGGCATTTATGGAATTTACTGTTTTGGACTTGTGAGATTTCTTATGTTGTTTTCTCTTTTTGACATGGAAGACATTTATCTTCCACATGAAACCTCTGCTCTGATACCAATTGTAGGTCTCCTAATCCGTATGGATCTTCATAGAATCGTCTATCCAATCTGGAGTGCGAAATCCTCTAGATCAGATTATCACAGAAATACGAGTAGGAACAGAAATCACAATAAACCCGATCTTTATTGATTATCTATCACAATGATTACAATCAATCTAGATCTCACGAATTCGTCCAAGCCAATCTCTCTACGAATTCTCTCTCAACTCTCTCTAAAATGACTAACTGAGCAACCTTAACCCTAATGCAAAACTTTGTTTATATAGAGATAGGTGTGCAACTCGGCTAGGGTTTAACCTCATGGGCTGCAAATTGGGCTAGGCCCAATTCACCTACCACTCCTAACAGTGAGGGTCTGGTTTGGCCCAATCACTACAACTAACTATTACAAAACTAAACCCGCAAATTTTTTTATTATTTTACTAATTACAAGATATCCAAAGACCAAATCTAAGTTGTTGTCCCAAATATGCACCAACAGTCTACCAGTTACAGACGACTTTAATCGGCTGTACCGGGTCATAATATAATAAAAAACTAGATTTTCTTGAGTCCGAAACGTGTTATTTCGAAATACGATTCTAATGGCACTAGAATCATAATTTTTGGACGTCGTTTGATATTTTAAATAAATTATTTTGCTTCAGTAACTAAAGATACGCTTTTCTGTAGATTTTACTTGTTATGTTTTAAGTCATAACTTGATGAATCATTAGAGCTATATCATGAAATTTATACTTTGGATAGCCTTATGTGTTTTTGCGAACCTCCAACTAGAATTACATCAATCGGATAATTGATGATTTTTAAATAAAATTTTCTGTGAGCTATAGTCAGAAAGTGACGAATCTGATTGCTGCTTAGTAAATGATTTTTTTTAAATTTTTGGTAAAGAGTTAGATTCTAAAAATTTAAAACAAGGTTAACCTGCCACATAAAAAGTTCGTAATTCTTGCAACCTCGTAAGTATGTTAAAAGAGCTTCCCAAAACAACCTATTTTAAGTGATTTTAGCTATGTATGATTACAAGTTATAAAGTGACAAACTTGCTACCTGTAGTGTCCGCACGTGCATGATAATTGTATAGCTAATGAATGGCATGTCGTAGTGTATATTATGAACCTATGCTTGAAAAATACATGGTAATATGTTGTGACAACCTGTACGCATGTTAATTGCTAGATACGTGTATGATTTGCGTGAATTATATAAATGATCCCTAATATTCTTGATAACCATAATAGGACGTGGTTGACGGTACTGCTTGCATAATTTAATCTACCGAGCTAATGTAAGGTGAGTTCACACAATTACCAAAGACATTGTTTGGGAACCACTTTATCCCTGGATTTAGGACCACCTTATATTAAATACCACCGATTAAATATCATAGTTTACTTTTCATGTCCATAGTGTACTAAACGAAACCCTGTCTGAAAGTCCCTACACATTATACCGATGAGTTGCCGGGTTTTGAAAGCGGGATATTAGTTTATAGCGCTATTAGGTTCGACAAACCTCACACCGTGCTGGGAGCCGGCGGTGAACTATTGACCTTGACTTCTTATCAATGACGATAGACATTCATATGGGGCATAACAACTTACTACAATCAAGTTTTCGGTACCACACAGTTTAGTAGCTTAACCGTGGGATAGCTACGCATGACAAGTTTTATAAACTAATATATTTAAACAAACGTACTTTTACAATTAAATTGAAACCATGAAGTTGCCAACCTTTGTTGACACGCTAGTGCATGCTTTGCAGGTCGATAGGTACTGATCGGGAGCTTGGTGCGTTGGAGTGTCATGGCTGCGATGACTATTTATTTTTGTTTTATTAAACAATTATGGTTTTTAATTAATGTCTGGATTTTAGACTGCTTGCTTCCGTTGTTGGTTAAATTATGTTTTTTGGTCATTTAAACTTTAGATCACTAATGGTGTTGATGGTGATACTTTTTGATAACTTTAATAATTGTTCAACATGATTAGTGGCTTGATACTGGTCGGTCGCACCTCTGGTGGTAAAACTCCGCATGTGGATTTAAGGGTGTGACACATACCATTTTTTTCTCATATTCTTGATCTGCTACACTTCATGTGGTGCTACAGGTTTCTCTGAACCGTTAGTCTCTTGCGCTAAACACCCAATTAAAATCTTGCTGTAAAGAATCAAGAATTTAGGATTTAGGGATCGATTGTTAATGACATGTCAAAAGAATAAAATGTGATGTTGAGATCACGAACCTGGTACGGTCAACGTTGTCGTATGTTGATCGCTTCAAACACAATGAAAATCGGTTGATGAAGTGGTGATTCGGTGTTGTGATTTTTGACACTGAAGTCTTCTTATGTTGTTAGAAAGAGAAAGAAAGTAAACGTGAAGTTATAGATGTGGAAACAAAAGGGACACATGGCTTCCAAATAGCAACACACATACAATATTACCCAACATATATATCACGGGTAGAGTCTCAAAACAATCTTACAACATTTAAAGGGAAGAGTACAAGCAACGTTGCATAGCGATGTTGCTAATTATAGTATTATAAATATAATTGATTGTAAAACGTTATACGCGGATAGCGTATCTGAATTATTGATCAATACAAATTTATAGTTAGAATGATAGGGGTGAAATTTTAGTAATCAGTAGATATAAACAAGAAAAAGAAAAAAAAACTACAATTGACAATTCCATAAATTCGAGTATTTTGTCATTATTAGCTTCAACAATGTGAGCCATATACAGGGGAGCTTTCAATAGGGAACACAAAAAAAGTAGGGAAACGAAGAACCATGCGTTTAACATGTTAAAAATTCAACTTAATCGGTTAAAAATTATTTTTTTCTAATTTTTTGGGGGGTTTTCATATAAATACATGTAGAAGCCTATAAAATAGAAAAATTAAAACTAAAAGATTTTAAAAAATCCTTAAAAACAGTAAAAAAAGGTAAAACAAAATTTAAAAAATGTCATTTATTAAAATACTTCTACACGTCTTTATATGCAACAACTTCAAAGAATTTCGAAAAAGAATAATTTTATCATTTTAAATTGAATTTTTAAGATATATTTATCATATTAAATATATGGTTTTCCTATTTCCCACCTTTTTTGTTCCTCCATTGAACCTTAACACTATATATAGGGTGAGAGAAAAAAATATAATTGAGAAAAAAGAAAAAAAAATGCTACAATTGTAAAACATTAAATAATTTTTCTCATTTAATTTATTATTATCTTTGAGTAATTAATTAGTCATAAAGGTTATTATCCTCCACAATCTTTTTTTTTGGTTACAGACACTAAAATTATCCTACATATTTCAAAATTTATCCTACACATCTTAAAATTTATCCTAGATAACTCGTAATTTATCTTACACTCTAAATTCATTTTTTTCTTTGAAAAAAATATATAATTAGAAAATAATTTATAAAAATATTGTGGTTAACTATTAAAAAAGAATACTATAAATTAAATTAATAATCTATATAAGTTCACACCAAAATCAAACAAAACTTAGGAAAAGATATGACACTAACATTTGGCAAGGATGCTCACTTCCATGGAAGGACAATCTCGTCCTTCTGTGTTTTTTTCTTTTAAACATTCATTAACTAAACGTGCTTAACGTCTTCAATTTAATTTTTTCTCTTCTGCAAGTTTTCATTTATGGCATTTTGTATTTGTTTAAGAATTCGAAATTAATATCTTGTTTATTGTTATAATACTTGTTACAATTGTTTCTTAAATGTTTTTCTGTTGTTTTATTATTCTGTCCGTTTTGACATTTTTTTTATTTTCTTTTGCACCGATGAATATGTTTTATATTTATTGATATTGTTTTCATCATTGGTGTTCTTAATATTTTAGTAGTTGTAGATCTGGTTTATATTTAAGAGATTCATTTCAGCAGTTATAAATTTGTTATAATTAATCTTGACATTTTTATTAAATTTTCATTATATTTATTTTATGAATTTCCTCATATTTGTAGGATCGTTGTGTATTTTGAATAGACTTGTATAACACATATTTGATATCTATGAGACAATAGAAAGTGCAGAATCTAATCTCCAATGTTCAAGTTATGAGGTCATGTGCATGACCCTCACTATATATAGACATACACTTCTTCTTGCATGACTCCTATGAGGGCACTCATACGCGTGTATGACGCATGCACACGTATGAGTGCAATACATATAATATTAAACTTCAAAATCTAACTACATAGACTCTGACCAAGACATAGGCATTAGTCATTATATAATAACAGACTCCCCCTTGGATGATGCCGCAGTCTTGTCTTTGTCTTCAAAAATCTTCAATCCTTCATCCCAAACACCCGCTTTCTATAATCTTTTCTATGTTCCTCGAAGCTCTTCTTCGCTCTTTAGTCTGTAAGCGGTGGTCTCTTGAATTGAATCTTGTAAATTGATGCTTTCCTTCTACACTCAACATTTCTTAGTGACTTATTTTTCCATCTTATCTTCTTTCTTCTCTAGTTACTTGTCCACATTCTGTCGGGATGAATGTCATAGGCGAAGCATATACGAATAACTCGTTGAAATAGCATTGCTTGTACTTTATAATTGCGTGCAAAGTATCACACTCGTTCGAAGGCGAAAGTGCTCGGTGTGAACTTGATCGGTTTTCATTGCATACGATATAAGCAAACAAACTATATGAATAAAAAGCACGATGTTCATCCATTCAACCACAAATTTAAAATACAACACAAGTTGTGCAAAAGTAAAATACCACATAAATTATAAAGTTTTACAAAAGACTTGTTCCAAAATAGAGTTTATAAATACCAAGTTTGCATCCTACATCTCATCAAGGATAAGATATATGGACCAAACCCTTGAAACGGATGACATCCCTCTCTTGACAACCATTTCCTTCATGATAACCATTACGCCAAGATCCACTTAATTTCCTGAAATACATGTAAGTTTAAAACATCAACAAAAGTTGGCAAGTTCATGTTTTTGAGTTCCTAACAAATGATCTTAAAAACTTTGAGAGTTTGTATATAAAACATGTGGTATGTAAAGCGTCAATGAACTTATGATAATTAATGTTTTGCAAGGATATTAATATGTGTGACGACATAAGAAGCACTCAACCCTAGACAATTTCGTACCGGTCCACCCAGCAGGGACAACAAACGCACTACATGCGGCCACACAAGGACCCATGAGTGGGGATCGCCTACACCCGATATATCTACCACTCTTGTTCCATGGTCTTATAAAAGATTAATGGCGCTTAAGAGAGACCCTATTCGCATCATGATCGATATTTTATTCCATGGCTAAACCATACCATCGAAACATGTATTCCCCCCAAGAGTTGTAAAACCGAAAAAATTTAAGAGAAAAGGGAGACATGAACTCACAAATTTGTGTCCAAAGACTGTGCAAGCAAATGGTGTTCCAAAAGCGTGAGTCAACCTACAAGTGCTCTAACTCATTAGACACTTTGATCTCTTCTAGACTTTGTACCGTTGTTTATCTTGAACGTTATTATATTTGTTTTATATTTGGAACCCTTGTGTATTTTAATAATGCGTTGGCATTTGTTTTGTGTATGTTTAATTAATGTATTATTTTATTATATATATATATATATATATGTACTCATAGTGTGTACGAATGGGCCTCGCCCTTCCTGAGTCTTCGTGCCTCGCACATCATAAGTGGGCCTGGACCATGAGAGTCTTTATGCCTCGCACAAGTGAGAATGGGCCTAACTCATTTGAGTCTTTGTGCCTTGCATAAGTGAGAGTGGGCCTAACCCATTTGAGTCACCGTGATCCACACGGTGTGAGTGGACCTAGCCCATTAGCGTCTCCGTGCCACGCACGGCTTATGTTCGTTATGTGTTATATATATATATATTCTTCCAATATATATTTTTGAGTTTAATGAACTTCATTCACATGTATAAATACGTTCCGTTCGAGTGAGTATATTTGTTTCACAAATATATATATATATATATTTTTATGATATAATAGTAAAAAATAATAATTTATTTATTTAACATTGTATTTACGTTGATGTACATGTACGATATGCCTTGGTATTTATACACTTCAACAAGTGTATTTGAGTACATCACCATGTACTTGAGTATTTTTACGTGTACGTATATCGTATATATACTTGTATTTGTATATTTTATTATTGTTACTTATGTCGTATTTTATATGTATAGTGTACGTGTACATTCCTTGTATTTTTGCAATTCCACCAAGTGTATATTTGTACGTATTTTATATGTATTTGTATACGTGTATAATTATATTTTTACACTTAGTTATTATTTTCTTTATACTTTCTGGAATTATTAGTATTTAAATATATTTATGTTTCCGATGTCTAAAAATATATTATTTTTAGAGTTTCGTCGTAGTACCAAACATACATATTTTCGTGTCGAGAGTGACTAAGAGTCGCCCGTGATATGTGCACGCTCCTTATCGTGATGCTAGTGCGATCATTGCCGATGACGACACGATTATTCGTTGGAGTGTTTGTTTCATTTTTCGTGTCGGCTTTGATTTATATATATATATATATAACACACACACGTAGGGGAAGGTTCATTTAAGAAGAAATTTTATGTGAGAAGAAAAAGAAGAAAGGGTATAATGGTAAAACATTGAATAGTTTATAACTTCTCGCATTAATTATGTTATCTCTCATTAATAAAACAAAAACATTATATCCTACACATTTCAAAATATATCCTACATATATCTTATACTTATCGGAATTTACCCTACACACATGTAAATTTATCCTACACATCCTAAAATTTATTCTACACATGTCAAAAATTGTCCTTAACCATAAATTATTTTATCTTTAAAAAGTATATTAAAAAATGAGTTACAAGTTTAATTAATTAGCTAATTAATGACAATTATAGATTTACCTATATGTCCTTTTTCATAATATTAAATACACAAAGTAAATGGAGAATTTCTATGGTTTAAAAGTTATTCTTTTTATTCTTACAAAAACTTTCTTCTCATTTGAACTCTTCACTTCGTCAATGTATAAAGTTACATGGCGGTTTGTCCGATGCCCGCTTGTCATGTGTCCGTTCGTCCGTTGTCCGCTTATACGTATATGGATATCTTATATGTGTGTTTCGTGTGTGTCTATTTAGTGTATAAATTTTCCAAGTATGTTTACACATGAAGTTTCATGTTCTTATTTATAAATGTAAGTATCTAAGAGATTTTCAATTATGGTGTATTTGTATTTGGTTGGTATTTCTCCTAACTCTAATACATACTTACAAATAGACAAGTATTTATACACACCATATATAATTCATCCCCAAAATTATATATATATATATATAATATATATATATATTATCCAATTATTTTAACTTATGAAAATAATATATAAGTGGTTATAAAAACCCTTGTGTGTTTAAGACTTAAACCTTACCATTAAGGTTTGTCTAATCACGATTAAGGTTACTAATCGCGATTAACCATTTTAATCACCTTTTAATTACTCCTTAATCGGATTAGATTTTAAGAAAATTTCATCATAGTTTCCCCTAAACTATGGCGTTTTCCACGTTTTTCTAAACGTATTTTTAGACATGTTTAACCAACTAATCATCATTAATCTCAATCAAGTTTCCAAATACCACCTTGCATGCATGTATTCCTACATATTCATCTTTTTTCCATAGGCTTATATATATATATATACCATTTTTTTGAAAATAATGGCACTTTCATGTATTTTAACTAGATCATTGGAATTACCATTTTTCTTGTACTTTGTAATATAGTTCTTTTGTCTAAACACACTTGTTTAAGCTACTTTTTAAGATGATCTTAGTGTAAATCATGGTGTTGAACTTTTATAAAAGTTAAATTCATCTTAAATCATTTTCAAGTTTATATAAAATCCATGGAAGATAAGGATGATGATCTTGTTTAGATCTAAACATCAAGATGTACAGATCATCATTTCTAGTCTAAATGACATAAGATCATACATTTAATCATCTTACTTTAACATAACCATCATAAGCATATACATTAACTAACACAAATTAACATAATCCACACATAATTATTATAGACTTTTTAAGTGGTGATTAGAGTTTTAAGCTTTGGTTTCTTTAATGTTCAAGATGATCAACTTATACTTTAGTAAACTATACATTATAAAAAGCTTAAAATATAAAAGATGATCTTATAACTTTACAAGTGATTATTGGACTTTAGGATGAAGATTAAAATGGAATAAAAGCCTCAATGTAGTCTATAATGATCCTCCATGTCTTGAACTTGCCTAGATTGTCTTTAAATGGCTTGAAAGGGCTTAAAAAGTGGTATTTAGTGTTTGAAAGCGGGTGGTTTAGGGTGTTTTGGTGTAGCCGTATCCAAGAGAAAAAGCAAAGGAGTTTTGGTTTTCAATTTTTGACAAGTGATGGATGATAGGTGAAGTGCATTGTGTGTAGATTATAATACTCCATATATTACAAGTTGTAGCCAACCAGCAAATCCTCCAATCATGCTTCATGCCATCATTCATTAGTAGATGTAGGTTGATGTGTGGGCCACATATAGACGAAAATGGTGAAGAATATATGGGTTTATATATATATATATATATATATATATATATATATATTGTAGGCCCACTAGTCCATATGGATCTTCACAGAATCGTCTATCTAATCTAGAGTACAGAATCCCCTAGATCAGATTTCACAGAAACAAGAACACAAACACGAGCACGAACAATTTCCTTCAAACTGTCTTCTATTGATTATCTAACACAATGTGTTTACAATCAATTCAAGACTCTCTCTCAATCTCTCTGAACAACTAAACTAGCAACACGATCAACAGAACCAGCAACAGAATAGCAACGATCAACCTTAACCCTAATGCAAACCTCCCTATGTATAGAGATAGATTATGCAACTAGGCTAGGGTTTCCTACATGGACTGCTAATGGGTTTAAAGCCCAATTCGCCTACCATGTGCTAACTTGTGTTGGTTCAGCCCAATTACTTATAATTAACTGTTACAAAAATAAACCCGCTAACCGTTTATCATTTTACTAATTACAAGATACCCAAAGACCAAATATAAGCTGTTGTCACAAATATGCACCAACAAACTCCCCCTTGACAATAGCTTCATAAAATAACTTTTTCTTCAAACTTCTAGCAATCTTTAACATTTTTGAAAAACGTTGGTCTTTGGATAGCTTCAGCTTTAATAGCTTTTGTCAGCAACAACTCCCCCTAAGCTGATGCATCCAATCACCAATCTTCTAAATGGTTAGCGTTTGAGTAAACTCCAGTATAGTACTTGCATAGCAATCTTCAAACTCTTCAACGTTCTGCAATGTAGAAAGGAGGTTCTACCATGCATCCAAGCAAACTCCTCTTCACCAAACTTCTCAGCAACACACTGCTACAATCTGTATACTATAAAACAAACATCTCGAGAAACCATAGGAATTCTTCAACATAAGTTAAACAAATTATTATTATTCAAGAGATAGTAAAACCGTATCACATATTAAGCACTTCTCAACTCAATTCACACACATAAAATGTTTAAACACATCGAACCTGCAAGATCTTAAAATTTTTGAACTCAGCTTCTAACATCATCTCCCCCTATCGGTAAGAACTCCTCCATGAACAACCAATATCTCGTACATGAAGAATTTACAAGAAAATGAAATTTTTTTGGATTTTTATATTTTCTGAAAGCAAATAAATAACGAAATAAGAAACACTCTATTTTTGTGAGTATCACCGTTAAGAAGATCATATCAGCAACATCAAACTGTGTTCACACTATCGATTTTTCTATATGCAATATTCATGAAAAGCAGTTCAAGACGATTACTAGTATTGTTTATCCACTTAAACAAAATACATGAACATTTCAAGTACCATTTACCTAGTGATAAGTTTAGATAATTTATACTGATATACTAGTGTGTCCCCTTCAGGACATACCCCCACGATCAAGTTATGCACAAAAATTCTTCGTAGTAGGTGAGTATATCGAAATTCATCCGTTTTGATTTACAACATTAGATAATTGGTGATCAGGTCAGTACTTTCGTACAGCAAAGAGACCAATATCCAACGAGGGTTAGGGCAAATACCAAATTTTGGTACGAATAATGCAATTTGCACATTTGAATGACTCTCTAGGAGAGCTTCTTCAATTTTTGGGATTTGGCATTTTAGCTCTTTTAAGATATCCTGGTTGTGCCTAGGTCAACATGTATCTGGATGCAGCAGAAGGACAACCTTGATACCCCGGATGAAATAACTATATAAAGACCTAAAACCTCAATTTTAGCAATCTATCAACGTAAGATTTAAGGTTATAAAACCATACGCCACTGATATGTTACCCACTCATACACAGTTTGTTATATTTGCATCAAAAGGTAAGTTGATTATTTCATGCTTTTTGCCTACTGGTACATCATTTTAATTTTAATTTTAGTGTGACAGTCTAACTTGCTGATGTACTATCATTTGTTCTTTTCCCCACAGTGAAAAACTCATTTTTGATTTTCTATTTTTTTATGTTTTTGAATTTCGAAAAACAGGAAATTATTTAAAAACTCTTTTTATGGAAAAATGGTTATTCAGGATTCCTCGTCCGGTTGAGTTCGACTAAATGTTCAAAACGAGCCCTGTCAAATGCTTTTGTGTAAAGATCTGCCAGATTATCTAGTGTGTCGACTCGATGCAGTTCAATTAATTTCTTTTCAGCACAATCCCGTATAAAATGATGACGATTGTCAATATGTTTTTTGCGACTGTGTTTTATGGGATTGTTGGTGATTGATATAGTGGCATTATTTTCTATCATAGTAGGAGTACGAGTGAAATTCAAACCATAATCGCACATCTGTTGTTGGATCCAGAGAACCTGAGAGCAACAGCTACCCGCAACAATATATTCAGCTTCACACGTCGAGGTAGACACGCAAGACTGCTTCTTGCGTTGTCATGACACGAGCCTCCCTCCTAAGAACTGACAACCACCTGTGGTAGACTTCCTTGTTGAGTTGCATCCGCCAAAGTCCGAATCAGTGAAAGCAACAAACTTCAAATCACTCATAGCTGATGCAATAACCCAAGTTTAGGTTTCCCCTTCTAAGTAACGAAGAATCCACTTCACTGCTTTCATGTGTGACTCCTTTGGATTCGCTTGATATCTGACACAAAGACACACGAACATAATGTCTGGTCTAGAAGCAGTCAAGTACATCAGAGAACCAATCAATGCCTTGTATTGAGTTGGATCAACATCCTCCACACTCTCATGATCTGGACCAAGATTGTGATTCTCACAGAAGGTGTATTGAAAGTAGCGCAATCCTTCATTTTGAAATGAGACAAAATGTCATACACATACTTTGTCTGATGTATAAACATCCCATCCTTCTTCTGTTCAACTTGTAAACCCAAAAAGTAGGATAGTTCACCCATCACACTCATCTCAAACTTGCTCTTCATTACCTCGAAATCATGACACGTGTTCTCATCAGATGACCCAAAAATGATGTCATCAACGTATACATGTACCAGCAGAAAGTCTTCCTTCTTCCTCTTAATGAAAAGTGTACTGTCAATCTGACCTCTTTCAAAACCGTTCTTTAACAAATGTGTGACAATGTCTCATACCACGCCCTAGATGCCTGATGCAATCCATACAATGCTTATCAAGTCGATAGACTCGATCTGGATAGTCTGGATCAGTAAACCCATCTGGCTATGAGACATACACCACTTCTTGGACTTTCCCATAAAGAAATGCACTCTTCACGTCAAGTTGGTAAACTTTGAAGCCCTTGAATGAAGCAAAAGCCAAGAATAAATGAATTGCTTCCAACCTTGCTACTGGTGCAAACACTTCATTGTAATCAATCCCCTCTTGCTGATTGAACCCTTTCACCACCAACGAGCCTTATTTCTTATCACAATCCCTCGGTCGTCTTTCTTGCACTTGAACACCCACTTAGTTCCTATTTCCTTCTCTCTTCAGCAAGTCAACTAGCTCCCAAACTTTCAACTTCTTAAACTGAGCTAGTTCCTCTTGCATAGCTTCAACCCAACAATTGTCTTTTAGAGCCATATGAACATTCTTCGGCTCCTCTTGTGCAATAAAACAGCTAAACGAACATTGATGAATCAACCCGGTCTTCTGAATCGAAGTAATCAAACAGGAACCTTCGAGACCTCTTCTTGTCTGAATGCCTGTAGCAGCACACCTATGATGTTTTCAACTGGATGATCTCTTTTACACGTGTGGTAGCAATGGTGTCAACAACCAGATTAGATCCTACCTCCCCCTGAATGTTAGCAAATGGATTAGTGAAGTCCTCCCCCTGAATAGGTTCAGACTCATATCACTGGAGTCCTCTGGAGCTGCACTGGAAGAAGTTTCTGGAGCATCTGTCATCGATATACTGAATCTAGGCATGAAGTCACACTCTCCATCTTCACTGATCACAGTTTGGATCACTTGAGACTCATCTGCATCAGAAAAATCAGGAATATTAAATGATTTAAAAACACTGTCATATTCATATAATATAGAGGACCACTCGTTGATTGTTGAGGTGAATAACTAGTGATTTCCATGTTAAACACCACCTCAATTTTACCTGTTTTTAGATTAAAAACCCTTTTATTCGGTGTTCCCGACATATAGCCTAGAAAGTAACCCTCATCAGCTACCTCACCGAATTTTTGCTTATCTTTGTTTTGCACAATGGTGCAGGGTAATCCAAATGGTTCAAAGCCTTTTAAGTTTGGTTTCAGTTAAAAAATAGTTCGTGACATGTTTTTGTTAAACCGTTTAACCGTCAAAACTTTGTTTAGGACATAGCAAGCTGTGTTCACAGCTTCTCCCCAGAAAAGAACTGGAAGCTTTGAATTAGAAAGCATAGTCCTTGCGGCTTCAATCAACGTCCTATTTTTCCTCTCAGCGACTCCATTCTGTTGTGGTGTATAAGGAGCAGAATATTGATGTTCAATTCCTTTGCAAAGACAATAGAGATCTAGAATCTGATTCTTGAACCTCATGCCATTATTACTCCTTATCCTCTTGATAGTGCATCATGGACGTTCTCCAATTTTGTAAAAAGATCTATCAGCATCTCTGCTGTCTCATCTTTTGTACCTAAAAAGAAAACCCATGAATATCGTGAGTAATCATCTGTGACAACTAAACAATAGTACTTTTCACCTATGCTCCTTACGTTCACCGGACCGAATAGATCATATGAAGTAATTCATAAGGGGCATCTATGGAATTTACTGTTTTAGACATGTGAGGTTTCTTATGTTGTTTTCCCTTTTGACATCGAAGACATTTATCTTCCACGTGAAACCTATACACTGGCACCCTTCCACTAAACCTTTTTTAATAATATAATTCATTTTTCAATTGTGGATGTGGGCCATGCGTCTGTGCCACAGCAATGACTCAGCCTCAGATGCTTTGGATAGTAAACACGCCACCACAGTGGAAGAATCCTTAGCACCCATGTCCATGACATAAGTGTCGTTTCTCCTTGGCGCTCTCATCACTATCCAATCATCCGATATCGCCAACCCAGTTTTCAACACCAAAACTTCAGAGTTTGTAAAGTGGACTGAGTGACCCTTTTCGCAGACTTGAGACACGCTCATCAGATTATGCTTCAGCTGCTCAACATAGTTCACTTTGTCCAGTGTTATCTTCCCGTTGGTCACGTTTCCTCGACCGGTAATGTGCCCACCTTTAGCACCTGCAAAATTCACATAACCACCATCCATATTCTCATACTCAGTCAACAACCTCACATCCCCCGGCATGTGCCTGGAGCAGCCACTATCAACATACCACAAGTTGATAATCCTCCTTAGCAGCTTCTGCACTGCCCAACAAAATTAGTTAGATTTGGGGGACCCAAGCCTAATGGTCTTGGGTCTTCCAGATTCATCAAATGTCACACCCTCAATTTCCACTTGCGGAGTTCTACCGCGAGACGTGTGAACAAACCAGAATCTAAGACACTAGTACGTCGAACGACTCTATATGATTTGATAATACGTTTTCCAAAATCATTGGTTGTAAATTTTAGATTACCAATATTTAGCATAAGTATCAGTTTTTAAAGTTTGAGCGGAAGCATAAATAAGTAATGATGCGGGCGCCAACACAAACGCCAAAACAAATGAAAAATCCCAAAACAATATTAATAAATGAGACTCTATAATGATGTCTTGTGTCAATGCGCGTGCGTGCACCTAGAGCTCCTAGCGTCCTGAGAAACATGTAAAGAAACAAGTGTCAACATTAAAGATGATTGAGTTCACAGGTTTTCATAAATTCGTTTGTTCGGTTATAGTTTGTTATTCCGTTATCCCCATCCCGGGATAACATATCAGTTCCATTATTCCAACCCGGAATAATAAGTTGTTACTTCCAATATTCCCAAACCGGAATATTAAGTTGTTGTTTTCATTATCCCCAACCCGGGATAATATGTTGTTGTTCCAATATTCCAAACCCGGAATATTAAGTTGTTCCGTAATTAAGTTCAATATTAATGTATATAGGTAGCTAGCCTAAAGTCATGTCACTAAGTGTTCGCGATCGAAGCTGACAGTTGTGCCTCCGTTTTGCCAGGTCTATCACATGACCATGGCGATGTTAGGCCAATAATACACCCGTTGACCATACCCGGTCGGCTAGCGCGACTAGCTCGGATGGGGCTCGTCAGACCCAGTAGTACTACTTATAATTCCCCCGCTACTTAACCCAAATACTAACGATCCGAGGAGATTGTCGAGGACTTAAGTGATAAAGCTGCATAGTGACCATAACATTACATTAACATTAACTTAGTTACCGTATAGTTATGTGACGTTACATTCGTATAACGTAAAGAGTTTGAGTTTGAGAGTGTATACATGTTTCTCCCCCTGTTGTTTACAAACCGTATAAAGTTAGGGGCCGTGAACTCACCTTTATTAGCTCGGTTAGTGTGGCAAAGATGTTATAAGAGATGGGACCGCTAGTTGCGTCCTAACAAACCAATTAATTCCAAGTCAGTGTGTAATCACACCAATACAAATTCCACACGCAATTTACTCACAAAGTGATACACACAAACAACATATCTAACACTCAAACATGCATGCAAGTATTCTCATATAATCATAGTGATCACACAACTTATCATGAACACATTCCAAATCCATGCAACACTTTAATGCATAAAATCACAAGTTAACAACTTTCTGCTCAACACTCAGTTATTCAGCTGTTTTCTAGGATTTTTATAAAATAGTTCCAGCATTCTAAAAATTCCCTTATTTTTAAAGTAGGTGACATCTATACCATAGAAATTTATATAATTTTTCCAAGTCCTAAATCTTTACCAATTAACCATAAATATTAATTCACTAAGCTGCAGTCAGATTTACCGCTTTCTGACTGCAGTCCACGGAAGAATTTATTTAAAAATCACTGATCGTCCGATTAACAAAATTCCAGTTGGAGTTGCCCGGAAATTTCTATACCTAGTTGCTGTACAAAAATCATGACTCAATTCTCTACTGATTTTAAAATCTAGTTTGATAAACAACCAACAAAATTCCAGAATTTTAACAGTTTTACCTACTGAACTTGTTTAGCCCTTTAAAAATATCAAACGATTTCAGAAAATTATGAATCTAGCGCCATTAGATTCCTTATTCAAATATCTACGTTCTAGACATCAGAAAATCCGTTTTTCGACAACTAACGACCAAGTTACAGCCTGATGAAGTCGGCTGAAACTTTCACTCAGCAAACTGTTTCAGCATTATTGTTACAATTTATTCGCACAATTCGTTCATACGGTTAACCTAGGTGATTATAATCCGATTTCTACTCATAGATTGAGACTAGTAACCTATCCATGCAAACCCTAGTTCTTATTTCTAGTTATTACAACCAAAACACACTTGCTAACTTATGATTTCCGAGTACAATTATGCGTATGAACAATGATCAATTCAGCCGATTACTTAACACTCACATATTCTGAAAACAATACAATCAAACACATATATCCGCAACAACTAAGCATCCAAGCATACATATAATCCGAGACAATGAATCATTCAAGCATATATGTAATCCGAGACAATGAATCATTCAAGCATGCATATTTATCCGAGACAATACAATCACACGATCTGAACACAACAAAGTCACACACACGTATCCGATTATGGTCTTGTATCATATGATAAGGTAAACGAACCGTGATTAAACTAGAGAAATCCGGTGATCAAAAACTGCTTGCAGCCGAGAAGATCCGTGACCGAGAAGGAGGCTGGTTTGCGACCGTGAAGAAGAATGGGGAGCGGCTGTTTCGCGACCGAGGTGATGCAGAAAGCTGTTGCTTGCTGCTTGTTGCGACCGAGAAGATGAAGAAAGTAAGGCAGCCGACGGCAATGAAACTAGGGTTTTGTGTTGTGTATAGAACCTGCATGAGTGCTAGTATATATAGGCGCAAGAAGGATGAGAGTCACGGTTTGGTTTAGCACTCGGCCGCAAGGAACTTGGGTTGGGTTTGTTTGGGTTTTATCTTTCGGCCGAGGTATAGGGTGAGTTTGTTTGATTTAGATGTGATCTCGCGGCCAAAGACTAAAGTAGTTTGGTTTGGATTTGAATGCAGCCGCAAGGGAGCTTGAGTGGTTCGGTTTTGATCTTATGGCCGAGAACTTGACCTTAGCTAGAGTTTCAAAAACTTGTTACTCCTAGAGTCGCAATGAACCAAGGTTTGGAACGTGTCGCGGTTCGGTTAAGTTCGTGCACATATCAAACCTAAATATTCAATCACTAAAACAATCACACAACACACAACACGTATTCATTTAATTCGTACACGTTCGTACACATAGCACGTAATTAGATTGACACGTATTACGTTTAAGTTATCTGAAAAACCCGGGATATCACATTATCCCCATGTTGAAAGAATTTTCGTCCCGAAAATTGAGTAAACGTGGTTTAGCATGTAACGTACATGTTTAGAGTGCCACGCACAAAGAGTTAGTTCGTTTATAATGGTACGCAACGTTACAAGAAATTTCCAAGTGTCATACACAAAGATTTCCAAGTGTCATGCACAAGAATTTAGTCAACAATAGCACACGAAAGTATGAGAAAATTTCCAGGTTGTCACATCATCCCCTTGTTGAAAGAATTTTCGTCCCGAAAATTTAGTTACCGGTATCGTTAGTTTGCTGCTCAGTTGCAAAGAGGTGTGGGTATTTGCTTTTCATTTGATCCTCTCTTTCCCACGTGAACTCCGGTCCACGCTTAGAGTCCCAACGAACTTTAACGATTGGAATTTTGCTGTGCCTTCGAGTCTTGATCTCACGATCCATGATCTCAATAGGCTTTCCCACGAAGTGTAGTTGTTCATCCACTTGGATCTCATCCAATGGCATAACTAAAGTTTCATCTGATAGACACTTCTTCAGATTTGACACGTGAAATTCGTTGTGAACTCCACTGAGTTCGGCAGGGAGGTCTAATTGGTATGCTACGGGTCCAATTCGTTTCAAGATTTCAAACGGGCCTACGTACCGTTGGTTAAGTTTGCCCCGTTTTCCAAAACGGATTACACCCTTCCAGGGTGACACCTTTAGTAGGACGCGATCGCCTACTTGGAATTCGAGCGGTTTGCGTCGTTGATTGTCGATCTCGTGCCGCCGCCATGCGGTTTCTGATTTGTACAATCTTTTCAGTAGCCTCAAGTATTAACTCAGGGCCTGTGAGTTGACTGTCACCGACTTCTGCCCAGCAGACCGGTGATCTACATTTACGACCGTATAATGCCTCAAACGGTGCTGCCGAAATACTCGTGTGATAGCTGTTGTTATATGAGAATTCTACTAGAGGCAGGTGAATTTCCCAATTATTTCCGAAGTCCACTACGCATCCCCTAAGCATGTCTTCCAAGGTTTGTATGGTCCTTTCGCTTTGACCATCAGTCTGAGGGTGATAAGTTGTGCTCATATCCAGGCGTGTTCCCAACGTTTTCTGGAGTGACTGCCAGAAGTTTGACGTGAAGCGAGCATCTCTATCTGAGATGATGGACGTTGGCACTCCGTGCCGAGAAACTACTTCCTTGATGTAAATGCGAGTCAACTTCTCCATCTTATCTGTTTCTTTAATAGCTAGGAAGTGTGCGGACTTAGTTAAACGATCCACAATCACCCAAATGGTATCGCAACCACCCAAGGTTCGTGGGAGTTTAGTGATGAAATCCATTGAGATCTGATCCCACTTCCACACTGGGATCTCTGGTTGTTGGAGTAGCCCCGATGGCTTTTGATACTCCACCTTGACTTTTGCACAAGTCAAACATTTACTCACGTAGGTGGCTATATCGGCTTTCATGTTGGGCCACCAATACGCAGCTTTAAGGTCTTGATACATCTTATCCGAACCCGGATGGACAGAGTATCGAGATTTGTGAGCTTCATCCATGACTAGCTCTCTGAGGTTCCCGTAGAGAGGTACCCATATGCGATTCATGAAATACCGGGCTCCATTGGGCTTTACCTCCCAATCGCGTTCCATTTTTCCCACTGATTCGGCTTTGATGTTTTCCTCCTTAACTGCTTCTAACTGGGCGTCGCGTATTTGATCGGGTAGCCCCGAATGAATAGTGAGTTGTAGTGCTCGTACACGACGAGGTTTCAAGTGTTCCTTCCTGCTGAGGGCATCGGCTACCACGTTAGCTTTACCCGGGTGATACCGAATGGCACACTCATAATCGTTCAAGAGTTCGACCCAGCGACGCTGTCGCATGTTCAACTCCTTCTGATCAAAGATGTGCTGGAGGCTTTTGTGGTCAGTGAAGATTGTGCACTTCATTCCATAAAGGTAGTGTCTCCAAATCTTAAGTGCAAACACTACTGCTCCCAATTCTAGGTCATGCGTCGTGTAGTTCTTCTCGTGAACTTTCAGCTGTCATGACGCATACGCGATGACCTTATCGCGTTGCATGAGTACGCATCCCAATCCTTGAATGGAAGCATCACAATACACCACGAAGTCATCTGTCCCTTCTGGCAAGGACAGAATGGGTGCACTGCAAAGTTTCTGCTTCAGCAATTGAAATGCTGCTTCTTGTTTTTCACCCAAGCATACTTGATACCTTTCCGGGTGAGGGTAGTAAGCGGTTGTGCAATCTTTGAAAACCCCTCGATGAAGCGTCTATAGTAACCAGCCAATCCTAAGAATTGGCGGATCTCCGTCGGTGTCTTAGGTGCTTCCCAGTCTTTGATGGCTTCAATCTTGGCAGGGTCTACGTGGATACCCTTTTCATTCACGACGTGCCCGAGAAACTGAACTTCTCGGATCCAGAAATCACACTTCGAAAGCTTGGCGTATAGCTTTTCCTGTTGAAGTAATCCTAGCAGTAATCGTAGATGCTCAGCATGCTCTTCTTTACTTTTGGAGTAGATGAGTATGTCATCGATGAACACAATGACAAATTTGTCGAGGTATGGTTTACACACGCGGTTCATGAGGTCCATGAATACCGCAGGTGCGTTAGTGAGACCGAATGGCATGACCAAGAACTCGTAATGGCCATACCGAGTGCGAAATGCTGTCTTAGCGATATCCTCCTTTCTGACGCGTAGCTGATGATAACCAGACCGTAAATCAATCTTAGAGTAGTAACTTGACCCTTGAAGTTGGTCGAAGATATCGTCGATGAGAGGTAACGGGTATCGGTTCTTGACTGTAACCTTGTTGAGTTCCCTATAGTCGATGCACATGCGGAAAGTCCCGTCCTTTTTCTTGACAAACAGGACTGGAGCTCCCCATGGCGAAACGCTTGGTCGGATAAATCCTTTTTCTAGCAGCTCTTGAAGTTGGGTAGACAGCTCCTGCAGCTCGGCTGGAGCTAGGCGGTATGGAGCCTTGGCGATAGGAGTTGCATTGCTTGCCAATTCGATTTCAAACTCCAATTGTCGATGTGGTGGAAGACCAGGTAGTTCTTCTGGGAATACATCGGAAAAATCACGGACGACAGGGATGTCTTCTATACGTTTCTCGTCCTTAGGCTGCTCGGTAATTAGTGCGAGTAAAGCGAAGGAATTCTTTCTCCGAAGATACTTCTGAGCTTGCATAAAGGAGATAATGTTGGTGATGGCGCTTGCCTTGTCGCCTTGTACCGTCAGGATTTCGTCGTTCGTGAGTGGAATACGGATAGACTTTTCGAAGCAGAGAACTTCAGCCCGGACGTCGGATAGCCAGTCCATTCCGACTACCACGTCAAAACTACCCAGGGTAGTTGTCATCAGGTCAATGGTAAAAGTGTGGCCCGCGAGTTTGAGTTGACAGCCGGACACGATTTGGGTCACATTTACAGATTTACCATCGGCTAATTCTATCACATAAGGGGTCTCTAATGGTTTAAGCGTGAGATTTAGGTTCTTCCTAAAAGACTCAGATATAAAGCTCCTATCCGCACCCGTATCAAAAAGCACAGAAGCAAAATGTTCATTAAGGGGAAACTTACCGGTGACCACGTTCGCGTCGTTTCTGGCCTCCCCGCGGCCCAATGTAAATGCACGACCTTTGGCACCCCCTGTGCCACCGTTCCCATTGTTGTTGTTGTTATTACTGCTGTGGTTGTTGTGGTTGTTTCCACCATTATTGTTGTTGTTGCGCAACTGTGGGCAGTCTTTTCTGAAATGAGTGGTGCTACTACACTGATAGCATCCCCGGTTTATACCCTGCTGTTGACCCTGAGGCCGATTCTGATTTTGTCGGGACACGATTTCCCCACGACAATCCCTTGCCGCGTGTCCCATCTTGCCACATCTTTCGCAGCGATTTCCTGCACAAGGGCCGTCATGGTGAAGATTACAGCGGTTGCACTGCGGCTTTCGACCTACATAACCGCCTGCATTCTGGTTGTTGTTGTTGTAGTTGTTGTTGGAACGATTTTGATGAACCCGATGGCTGTGGTAATGATTGAACCGTTTCTGGTTCCCTTGCTGCGGATGAGATGAAAAAGGCTGTCGAATGGTGGAATCTTCAAACTTTCTTTTGTTATCTGAGGCAACTTCAGTGGTACCCCGTGCTGGCAGTTTCTTCTGTTCCACCGCTTTATCGGTGAGTTTGTGAGCCAATCGGATTGCTTGATGTTCTGTTACAGGGTTACTAGCCATTACCATACCCTGAATTTCCGGAACCAGACCCCCGAGATAGAACTCGAGTCTTTTCTCCACCGTGTTAGCCAATTCAGGACACAGAAATACCAAATCATGATGTTTTGCGATGTAAGCTTCAATTTCCGATCCCACCATCTTGTGGTTCCATAGAGCTTGCTCTAACTGTTGCACTCTGTCTCGTGGACAGTACTCCTCTTTAATCAGGGCCTTGAACTCAGTCCATGCCATTGCATTTGCAGCTAACAGTCCACGTGTTTGGACTTGGGCATTCCACCATGTCAGTGCCCCCTCTTCCAGTGTTGAGGCGGCGTATTTGACCTTGTTGGCCTCTAAGCAGTTGCACATTTCAAAAACAGATTCCGACTTTTCGATCCAGCGGACCAATCCAATGGGTCCTTCCGCCCCCGAGAACTTGCTAGGCTTTGCGTCAAGGAACATCTTATAGGGATTAAAGCCCCCTCCTGCTGACAGAGAACAGGAAGTCAGCAAGGAATCGTACTAGCCTCACTATTAGATTTTCACGCGAAAACTTAATAATGGTTACCTGCCGGCTGGTTCTGAACACCCGCCAATGCTGCATTCACATGCTCCTGAATCATGGCAGCTAGCTCTTCGGGCGTCAAGTTAAGGTTTCCACGTCTTCCAGTCGCCATTTAGATCTTCGAAACACAACACAAACACACCTGATAAGTCTATATATCCAATATAGCTATCCTACTTCGTACTTTAGTAATTATTAAGTTATGTCAACTCAGTATGTTAAATAGTCAAAAGAAATACTTGATTAACTGAAATCTCAACGTCTTACACAAGTGCAAATCAAACATACGAATTCACTATAAAGTCTCAAGTTTAAATACAAGTGGGAAAATAATAAACTGAAGGAAAACAAATAATATAAACGAGACGTGTCAGTCGTCTACATCTCCATTCCCCAAGTCACTGTCGTTGCCGTCATCCTGTGCGGCATTTCCAGCTTCCTCAGCTGGTTCCTCCTCCGGATCCTCTTCAGGATCCTCCTCTGGATCCTCTTCTGGATCCCCTCTACCGGCACTGGAGGGGCAGGTGCTGGTTCAAGTGCTTGATTTTGCAGTTCCTGAATGTTCCAACTATTTTCCAGGACTCTGTCCTCAAGCCAGTCAGCTCTTATCTGCTCAGCATGCAGATCTCTGGCTATGGTATTACGAGCTATCTTACTCGTACGATGCTCTTCCTCGAGCGAGTCGGTCTTTCCCGTAAGGTGTCGGATCATCCATCCTTGTGCTAAGATGGTTTCCTGCATTCTTTCTAACTGTTTTTGTTGTGTATGTACCAGGATTCTAAGCATGTCAAGTCCTATTTCTACAAGATTAACCGGTTTAACCGGTACAGCAATAGTTGGGTGCAACGACGACTACTCCCCCAGAGCGAGCCTTTTCCTCGCTGCTGAGCGTGTCTCCACGCCATAAGGTGGTATAGGTTCCACCATTGGTGCCTTTCCTGGTGCCCTTGGTGGCGTAAGTCTGTCGGACGATGATGACGATGAGGATGATGACATTGCCTGTTAGGTCGTGTAGTTAGTTATGAGTTGTTTTCATTTCTTATTATGAAGGCATAATCTATCAAACACAGTCGTGGTATATTACATAACTAGATATAAATATTCGGTGCCAAACTAAGTCTAGTGTCGTGATATCAGCTATAGTTTAGGTCTACTTCTAATGCAAACCTGGTTCTCTATAGCTAGTGGCTCTGATACCAATCTGTCACACCCTCAATTTCCACTTGCGGAGTTCTACCGCGAGACGTGTGAACAAACCAGAATCTAAGACACTAGTACGTCGAACGACTCTATATGATTTGATAATACGTTTTCCAAAATCATTGGTTGTAAATTTTAGATTACCAATATTTAGCATAAGTATCAGTTTTTAAAGTTTGAGCGGAAGCATAAATAAGTAATGATGCGGGCGCCAACACAAACGCCAAAACAAATGAAAAATCCCAAAACAATATTAATAAATGAGACTCTATAATGATGTCTTGTGTCAATGCGTGTGCGTGCACCTAGAGCTCCTAGCGTCCTAAGAAACATGTAAAGAAACAAGTGTCAACATTAAAGATGAGTGAGTTCACAGGTTTTCATAAATTCGTTTGTTCGGTTATAGTTTGTTATTCCGTTATCCCCATCCCGGGATAACATATCAGTTCCATTATTCCAACCCGGAATAATAAGTTGTTACTTCCAATATTCCCAAATCGGAATATTAAGTTGTTGTTTTCATTATCCCCAACCCGGGATAATATGTTGTTGTTCCAATATTCCAAACCCGGAATATTAAGTTGTTCCGTAATTAAGTTCAATATTAATGTATATAGGTAGCTAGCCTAAAGTCATGTCACTAAGTGTTCGCGATCGAAGCTGACAGTTGTGCCTCCGTTTTGCCAGGTCTATCACATGACCATGGCGATGTTAGGCCAATCATACACCCGTTGACCATACCCGGTCGGCTAGCGCGACTAGCTCGGATGGGGCTCGTCAGACCCAGTAGTACTACTTATAATTCCCCCGCTACTTAACCCAAATACTAACGATCCGAGGAGATTGTCGAGGACTTAAGTGATAAAGCTGCATAGTGACCATAACATTACATTAACATTAACTTAGTTACCGTATAGTTATGTGACGTTACATTCGTATAACGTAAAGAGTTTGAGTTTGAGAGTGTATACATGTTTCTCCCCCTGTTGTTTACAAACCGTATAAAGTTAGGGGCCGTGAACTCACCTTTATTAGCTCGGTTAGTGTGGCAAAGATGTTATAAGAGATGGGACCGCTAGTTGCGTCCTAACAAACCAATTAATTCCAAGTCAGTGACACCAATACAAATTCCACACGCAATTTACTCACAAAGTGATACACACAAACAACATATCTAACACTCAAACATGCATGCAAGTATTCTCATATAATCATAGTGATCACACAACTTATCATGAACACATTCCAAATCCATGCAACACTTTAATGCATAAAATCACAAGTTAACAACTTTCTGCTCAACACTCAGTTATTCAGCTGTTTTCTAGGATTTTTATAAAATAGTTCCAGCATTCTAAAAATTCCCTTATTTTTACAGTAGGTGACATCTATACCATAGAAATTTATATAATTTTTCCAAGTCCTAAATCTTTACGAATTAACTATAAATATTAATTCACTAAGCTGCAGTCAGATTTGCCGCTTTCTGACTGCAGTCCACGGAAGAATTTATTTAAAAATCACTGATCGTCCGATTAACAAAATTCCAGTTGGAGTTGCCCGGAAATTTCTATACCTAGTTTCTGTACAAAAATCATGACTCAATTCTCTACTGATTTTAAAATCTAGTTTGATAAACAACCAACAAAATTCCAGAATTTTAACAGTTTTACCTACTGAACTTGTTTAGCCCTTTAAAAATATCAAACGATTTCAGAAAATTATGAATCCAGCGCCATTAGATTCTTTATTCAAATCTCTACGTTCTAGACATCAGAAAATCCGTTTTTCGACAACTAACGACCAAGTTACAGCCTGATGAAGTCGGCTGAAACTTTCACTCAGCAAACTGTTTCAGCATTATTGTTACAATTTATTCGCACATTTCGTTCATACGGTTAACCTAGGTGATTATAATCCGATTTCTACTCATAGATTGAGACTAGTAACCTATCCATGCAAACCCTAGTTCTTATTTCTAGTTATTACAACCAAAACACACTTGCTAACTTATGATTTCCGAGTACAATTCTGCGTATGAACAATGATCAATTCAGCCGATTACTTAACACTCACATATTCTGAAAACAATACAATCAAACACATATATCCGCAACAACTAAGCATCCAAGCATACATATAATCCGAGACAATGAATCATTCAAGCATATATGTAATCCGAGACAATGAATCATTCAAGCATGCATATTTATCCGAGACAATACAATCACACGATCTGAACACAACAAAGTCACACACACGTATCCGATTATGGTCTTGTATCATATGATAAGGTAAACGAACCGTGATTAAGCTAGAGAAATCCGGTGATCAAAAACTGCTTGCAGCCGAGAAGATCCGTGACCGAGAAGGAGGCTGGTTTGCGACCGTGAAGAAGAATGGGGAGCGGCTGTTTCGCGACCGAGGTGATGCAGAAAGCTGTTGCTTGCTGCTTGTTGCGACCGAGAAGATGAAGAAAGTAAGGCAGCCGACGGCAATGAAACTAGGGTTTTGTGTTGTGTATAGAACCTGCATGAGTGCTAGTATATATAGGCGTAAAGCACTCGGCCGCAAGGAACTTGGGTTGGGTTTGTTTGGGTTTTATCTTTCGGCCGAGGTATAGGGTGAGTTTGTTTGATTTAGATGTGATCTCGCGGCCAAAGACTAAAGTAGTTTGGTTTGGATTTGAATGCAGCCGCAAGGGAGCTTGAGTGGTTCGGTTTTGATCTTATGGCCGAGAACTTGACCTTAGCTAGAGTTTCAAAAACTTGTTACTCCTAGAGTCGCAATGAACCAAGGTTTGGAACGTGTCGCGGTTCGGTTAAGTTCGTGCACATATCAAACCTAAATATTCAATCACTAAAACAATCACACAACACATAACACGTATTCATTTAATTCGTACACGTTCGTACACATAGCACGTAATTAGATTGACACGTATTACGTTTAAGTTATCTGAAAAACCCGGGATATCACATCAACCACAGGAACATCTATCCAATATCCATCACTCCTAACAGGAGTCTTGGATCTTAGACCTGTTGATGGAAATGGTTTTTGATTTCCACTAGGTTTGTGGCCCTAAGGTTTCCTAACCATGTTTGGACTTTGCGACCTTTGGAAATTATGATTTTGGTTCCATGAATTTTGATGATGATGATTTCTAAAGCCATGGTTATAAAAATTTCGACTACCAACATTCTGGTATCGAGTTTGATATTGACCTTGACTTCTGAAATTATTTGATTGACCGTTAAAGTTATTCATTCTTGGTGAACTACTTCTAGGTCTTTCATATCTGCCCGATGTAGATGCAGGCTGAAATCTTTGTTGATTTCTTTGAAAATGAGGAACTTGGTGAGTTCCTTTTCAGCCTTATCTACACCCACAGCAACACTTTGTTGCCTAGTAGCAGATATCTTTGGTGAGTTAACCTTCTTCTCACCATCACCACCTTTTGCTAGTGATTTTTCTCTTTGTCTTTCACTTACCTGTGCTTCACTCTTTTTGTTAGGAAAACAGCTAGCTACATGTCCCTTTTCGTGACATTTGAAGCAAGATTTTCTAGCCGAAGACTTCTCAACTGAAGCCTCTTTCTTAGATTCATCAGGCGATGATGATGATGATGAAGATGATGATGCCTTTGAAGGATCTTGTTTAGTTTGCTTAACTTCTGATTTTTCTTTGTTTTTATTCTTAGCAAACTGCACATTTGACTCTTTTGTAATAATAGTGACCTCTTCATTCAAATTACTCCCTTTAACAAAATCAACCTTTTTAACAAAAACTTGTTTTTGATTTTTAGGGTGTGTATTCTTTGTTTTCAGAATTGGTTCCCTGTTAGTATCCTTCTTGGCATTCTTAGTCACATCAACATCCCCTGATGTGGAACTACTAGGTGTAGTTGACACAAAGTCTGTAAGCTCTTCTTCATCTAGCAAGAAAGAATAGTCATGACCAAGAGGTGGTGGAGCTTCATTAAAACCTTTGAATCCCACACATGTCTTGTCATTACTCTTCTTCAGGCTATTGATCATGTGTTTCATGACAAAAGATGAATCTCTGAATTGATTTTATTTCTTTTCAAGTTCACAAATTAAGTTGTGCTTCCGACAACTCTTTGCATTTTTCAGAAACCTCTTTTGTTTTCTCACTCATCGTGTCATGAGCTAAATCAATAACTTGAAGTTTTTTGTTAAGTTTACAGGTTAGAATATAATTTCTTCTTCATAACGTTTAATTTTCTTCAAGTATAATGACTCATTTCATTTTACGAAAAAGTTTGATTCTTTAAGGTTCGAGAGCTCATTTACCATACTTTGGTTTTGATTGGTTAACTTGTCAACCTCACTTTGCAGTTCACGACATTTTAAACAAACAGAACTACCAGAGTTAGAATGTACCTCTCCTGTTGATTTGCTTAGATCGGCCATAAAAGCAGCAAAATCAGCAGCCATCTTCCTCTCTGTAGCAGTCTGTTCTCCATGAGCTTTTTCAGCTATCGTCTCTCGCCCTGCCTTAGCATCAGCTTTCACTTCTTCATCAACAACTAGGGCTATCTCAGCCATGAATGCCTGTGAGGCATTGTTATCACTCTCCAGATGAACACTCCAATCATAAGAACCCTCTCTAGCAGTAGAAATCAGGGCCTTTGTTCCAGTATTGTTTGACGCATTCATGTTGCCTGAACCATGTCCAGGAGAATCTTGAAAGGATGAGTTAGAACGAGATTCAGTTTTTGGTCGTTGACATTCTCTAGCTAAATGTCCATAGTTTTGACAATTGTAACACTTCACTTTTGACTTGTCAAAGCCCACACTCTTTCCAACGAACTTCCTTCCCGTTCTGTTCATGAACCTCTTTACTCTTCTAGAGATCATGGCCATCTGCCATTGCAAATCCATCTCCTCTAGGTCATCAGGGTCGATCTGATCATAATCTTCATCAAACGTAGCAGGATCATATATTCTTCCCTGAATGCACTTCTCGTAGGAAGTAACAAAAGAAGCAAGTAATGCCAGGTGATCTTCAGCACTTTTGACACTCAGAGGCATAGACTTAGTACTGCTGTTACTATTACTTGATTGTTGTCTCTTTGCCCCTGATGAGCCTCCTGAAGCAGCAACAAAACATACTTCACCCTCAGCATTTGTCATGATCTACCCATTCTCACATGAGAGAAACGCAGTTGCAGTATCACTTGAAGCATTATTGGAAGATGAAGGTGTAACCCTTTATAAATCCCCGGATCCTGAACCTGATCATAACCCGTTTCCTTCTTCTTCATATTGTGCTCATAAGCTCTCAACTTCCCAACAACCTCTTCCAAGTATTTCGTTTCATAATCAGCTTCACCCTTTATCATCAAAGTATAAATATCCCACTTTGCAGGTAAAGCATCCAGCAACTTGTCGTTTATCTCCACATCTGTGTATCCCTCTATGTCATATTTGTCCATTTCTGACATCAGATGATAGTATCCCGTGATAATATCTTCAAGGGACTCACTCCTCATGCCTTTAAACACATCAAACTGTTTCTTCAGCAGATCCACCTTGTTCTTCTTCACATCGGTATTGCCCTCATACCTCTTCTCTAGGGCATCCCACATTTCCTTCGATGTAGTATAACGCTTGAATGTATGTTTGATGCCATCAGGTAATGACATCTTTATAGCAGCTAAGGCTTTCTTTTCAGACTCATACATCCTTTTCTCAGCTTCTGACATGTTCACATAAACAGTAACCCGTTGTCTGCCCTCAAAGTCATGCGTTGGGTTAGCGTACCTATTTTGATTACAGATTCACATCCGTGTGTCCTGGTATTCAATAAACGATTGAAACCTATCCATCCAAGTAAGATAGTTCTCTACCTTTAGCATTTTTGGAGGTTTATTAGTCGTGCCAGCGTCGTGCTCCATTCTTAACAGTGCATTTAGGTTAGACATATTCGACATTTTTACCGAACCGGCTCGTTAAAAACGTTAAAACTTGTCCGAAATGGGTGGTTACCAAATTATACTGTTAGACTTGTCTCGACGATACGTTCTAATGATCTATATTGCCGATTATGATTTTTGGAATTTTTTGAATTTTCTGTTAGACTCGTCTCGATGAAATGGATGATTTTTTTTTTGGTCCTAAAAAGCACACGAGCCTAACCGTGCAACCGGTTTGTCAAGATTGTTTGTGGAACAAATTCTATGTCCGAAAACGTTTAACTCCGGTTACATCAGCTGGTTAACTTTCCACCTTTTTGTATACAACTCGGAACAGTACCAAATCCGGAACGGTAACTCGGATAGTGAGTCCTAGATAGGAATCCTGAACAGTAATCCGAAATGGTGATCCGGAATAGTGATCCGAAATGGAATCCGAAATGTACTGTTCTTATCCGAAATGGAATCTGGAATAGACTATTTTGATCCGAAATGGATTCCGGAATAGACTATTCTGATCCAAGATGGAATCCAGAATACAGTTCTGATCCAAAATTCTATCCGAAATGGAATCCGAGATGGCTTGTATGATCCGAATTGCATTTTTCTGATCCGAAATGCAAGTTTTCCAGATGCGAATTGCAAGTCTGATGATCCGAAATGCAGATTTCTGATCCGAAATTCACGTCGGCAATCCGAAATGCTTCACTTTGGATCCGAGATGCCTTCCTTCAATTGAAATTCCTGCTGTTAATCCAAAATCACTGCAGAAACCCTAAAACAACCGCGAAACCCTAATTCAGCCATCAAAACTTCAAAACAGCCTCCAAAACGTCCAAAAACCCAATTTTTCTGCTGTTACGATTCTGAACCGAGCAAAATCAAGAGCCGAATGCTCTGATACCAATTGTAGGTCCCCTAGTCCGTATGGATCTTCACAAATCGTCTATCTAATCTAGAGTGCAGAATCCCCTAGATCAGATTTCACATAAACAAGAACACAAACACGAACACGAACAATTTCCTTCAAACAGTCTTCTATTGATTATCTAACACAATGTGTTTACAATCAATTGAAGACTCTCTCTCAATCTCTCTGAACAACTAAACTAGCAACACGATCAACAGAACCAGCAACAGAAACAACAACGATCAATCTTAACCCTAATGCAAACCTCCCTATATAGAGAAATAGATTATGCAACTGGGCTAGGGTTTCCTACATGGAATGCTAATGGGTTTAAAGCCTAATTCGCCTACCATGTGCTAAATTGTGTCTGGTTCAGCCCAAATCCTTCTAATTAACTATTACAAAACTAAACCCGCTAAATGTTTATCATTTTACTAATTACAAGATATCCAAAGACCAAATCTAAGTTGTTGTCACAAATATGCACCAACATATATATATATATAGTACAAATACTATACATGTGCACATAATATTAAGTTTAGATATTTTGGTAATTAACCAAGTTCTTGCACCATTAGTGTGACATTTGTACATTTTTAGTCATTGAACATTTCCGAAATATTTTCGTATTTAAAAATCTTGTGTTTTAATTGCGAGAATGTATATTTATCAATCACGATACAATGCTGGACATTTTTATTCCATAAAATATTGCATTTTATTGGTAAGAATGCAAAAATGTCAATCCTTACACAAATTCCATCATTTTCGTGTTCGATAAAGTTTTATACTTTATTTATGAAATGTGTAACCGTACAATCTAACGAACTGACAATGATGACGTTTCCGGACAAAATCCAAGTTACACATGCCTTAACGCCTTTATATAACCTAAATATTAGGTTAAGAGGGTTAAAAAGATAAAACGCGAAAATACAAGTCGGGGCCAAAATTTTCAAAAAAAATTGCTTTCACCAAGTTTGCCATCTATCTCCAATTTTTGACACCTTGCACTCATTTTACCACACTTAATTTGGTGTTGAGATATGTTAGGACATTAACCCACACTTGGTAACACTTGTCATCACCTCCTTGATCCTAAAACACTATAAATACCCTTTGATTCATCCATTTTTTTCACACCACTTCAAAACACTTCAAAGCAAAGTGTGAAGTTCTTCTTTCTATACTTCTTGGAGTTTGTTTCCAGCTTTTGGAAGCCTCCTATCTTGTGTTCTGAAAGTGTTCTTTAATACAAGTAAGTACTCTTCCTAGTTCTTTCAGTATTTTAGCTATTTTGAGTTAAAAGTCAAACAGTTTGGCTTCCTGTTTGACTTTCGGTTCTGACCATTTTGGTTGAGTCAAAGTTCAAATTGAACTTTGCAACATGATCGTAATCACGAAGGTATTAATCCCTTGTGATTGCACCTTCTGATTACCACGTTTAGTACGCGAGATAACGAGTCAAAGTTTTAAGAGTTAAAAGTAAAAAAAGTATTAAAAATGCATTTTACGACGAAAACGTTTTTGGGTATTAAAACTTAAGGTTTTGACACCAAATCAGTTTTATAACATTGTTAGACATGTTCAAACATGTCAAACTCGTCACTTCTAGTTTAGTACTTATTTCTTAGTCGTAAGTCGAGCAGTTCTACTACCGCTTTGACTTTCGAATCTGACCCGTTTGGTCAATCTTATGATTCGACCAAGCAAATTTTTATGATCATAGTAATTTAGGGAATAACCTTCTGAGGTTATAACTTATAGTCATATAGTTTGGTTAGTTATATGATGAGTCTATTTTATGTACTTTTAAAATGCCAAAAACACCCTTTTGGCGCATAAAATGGTTTTAAACATGTAAGACCATAGTTTTGACATCTAAACTGATATTATAACATAATCAAACTTGTTACACTTGCAACCCGTTAAAGTGGCGTAAACCATTTTAACAAGTCGTAACGGGTCAAAGCACTTAGACACTCTTCCAAATCAGAATGCAAGGTATTATAAACCATATCATACGAGTCCCAACACTCGTTTGGTTTATAAGACCTCGTTTTATCCAACCCTCTGATTAAAGTCTCGACACACTAACATAGTATTCTGATACATTAGGACACACTTGAACTCTTTGATCCATGAGCTTTGTTTGATCATTTGAACAGGACATTTACACAATCCCAAGTGAGTATAGAGCCCCCTCTTTTACATTTTCAAATGTTTTGGGGTGATTCATATGTGCCTATCACTAATTTCTTGTTTTCATGACATTATACATGTTTTGCTTATCTAGTACATTCAGTACATGATTTCAAAGACTTTTTGCTTCATATGTTGACTTAGCATACCTATTACATGCTTTCAAAGACATTTTTGCTTCGTATGTTGACTTAGCATACCTAGTATATGATTTCAAAGACATTTTTGCTTCATATGTTGACTTAGCATACTAGTACATGATTTCAAAGACCTTTTTGCTTTGTATGTTGACTTAGCATACCTAGTACATGATTTCAAAGACATTTTGCTTCGTATTTTGACTTAGCATACCTAGTACATGATTTCAAAGACTTTTTACTTCGTACGTTGACTTAGCATACCTAGTACATGATTTCAAAGACATTTTTGCTTGGTATATTGACTTAGTATGCCAAGTACAGTGATTTCAAAACATTTCCATGGCATGCTTACATTGTTCAAGACATATTGGTGCGTTAAAATATAATGATACATTCATAACATTGGTCACACCGAACTGTAGTATGTAATGGTACCATAGGATTGACAATCCCGTTCCCGCTTCCTAGGTTTGTTTGGAAGCGACTTTAGGTAATGACAGAATCCGAAGAACATTTGATAAACATTTGTCTTTATAAGGGTTTATATCCGACCGTCAACAAGGCTTGAATGTATTCGCCTACAATGCATATATATGAGCCTACATAATAAAAGCAATTGATTTACAAGACAAGAGTTTTTATTTAAACTGTGACAAATTGCAAATAATTTGGTAATCTCGTACAAGCTAATCACTATTTCTATTTTATAATCTCATGTATATTATCGTAATTTAATTGCATAACTGAGTCATACGTCATATCCTAAGTATTAGGGCAAGTAAATCTGATCATAACATATATTTGTTTTCGTTACAACGCTGAACAAACCAAACAATACCCTAAAAGTGTTAGTAGAAAGTGTTGGGCGCACTATTTGCGGTGGCACTATTTGTGTCGGCAAAACCGCTAAAACGAATAAGAACAAAGAATAACGGCATGCTAATGCCATAACTGAGTCCATATATAAATGAAAACATTGATATGAGATCACCCATTACAAAAATACATAACTTTCCGGTACAACGCCTAAATTGCAAACTTGTTCGTTTCGACCAAAAAGGCGACAAATGTCAGTTTGTCCGCAACACTAATTCGGTGGATTCCGGATTTCAGAATGATAATAAAACAATGTTGAACAACGTAAAACAATATGAGAATAGCAAAAATGCATGAAAGACATCATTTCCGGTCATTCAACAAACAGTGCACAATTCGACCGGAAGACGACCGATTGTCGGAACGACGAATATTTTAGTGGCCGATAGCCCCATTCATGAATCAGAGAACTAGTTAGACCTCATTTGGGACTCGGAATCCATTCAACTATCTTGAGGTCAAGGAAACACAATTTCCGAAAAGTTCGACTGCAGGATATAAAAGTGCCGATATCGAGCGAACGATCGAACGAAAGGCATTTTGGCCATCCTAACTCAATATTCGTCTAGCGAACTAGTTATGCATATTTTTAGATCGGAAGTGCACTAAATAATCACCATGACAATTGTGGTGGTCAAAAGCACAAGCTTCCGGTACTAAATAATAAAGTTCGTTTATTAGCGAATATTGTGTCGATGAACGAACTAACGACATTTTCGTCATCCGAAACATATATTGAATTATCAAGTGGGTTAATTATCATTGATTAACACCCTAAACCCTAATTATATGCTAAGGATTCAAGATCAATTCCTTAATCACAACACTTAACTTAATTACTAAAATATCTAATAAATAAACATGTGCTATAAAAAAATTTACATTTTACACCCCCTCCCTTACATGTGGACGGCTCAAGCAGGTCCACACCCACTTGATGCTTGTTGAAAATGTTAGATTAGAAGCATGGTGATGGATATGAAAGGTGATCTTGAAAGATGGTTAATAAATATCATAATCTATACACCATTCTTCATCATTTTCACTTAAAAAACTTGCAACCATCTCGATATTTCTCCTCTAAACCCACGGCTACAACACACCACACACACTAAACCACTTCATTTTACCCACTTTAAAACCCTCTCAAGACCATTCAAGGTGCTAACAAAGGTGGAGGACCAGTAGGGCTTTCTTGGAGCTCCATTTTCTTCTTAAATCATCACTAAACTTATGCACCCATTGTAAGGCAAATCCCTTCATATTCTAGCTTATTATTATGTCTAGTTTACTAAAGTACAAGTTGATCATCTTGAAAATGAAGAAAAGATAACCTAAGAACCCTAACTCACACTTAATAATAACACTAAATATTGTTTATTTTGTGTTGATCATGTGTTTATATGATAACTAGTTAGCATGATGGTGTTGTTTATGTTAAAGTAAGGTGTAAAAATTAGATGATCTTGTATGAACATGTATGAAAATGAGGATGTAAACATGATATTATTTAAATCTAAACAAGATCATCAACTACATCATCCACGAAGATTACTACAACCTAAAAGTAATTTTACTACATGTGAGTAACTTTTATAAGAAATAAACACTATGACTTAAGATGTACCCATCTTAAAAAAAGTGTAGCAATCAAGAGGTTTAAAGTAATGAGATTGAAATAATGATGTAACAAAGATGATGATTTACAAATGCTAATAAACGTTGAAGTATCATCATGTTTGTAATAAGATTTTGACTACAAAAATGCCATGGATGATGGTACACATAAGTTGTAAACAAATGATATGAAAGTATGAAATAAATTGTTGATCTTTATTATGAGTTTAAACAGGGTTTAAATACGCTTTAAAAACGTGGAAAAACGCCATAGTTTAGGGGAACTATGGCGAATTTTCTAAAAATCTAATCGCGATTAAATATGATTAATGGGGCGATTAGCGGGACTAAACGCGATAAGTAACTTAAATCGTCATTAAGTAAGTTCTAATGACAAGGGTTAAACCCTAAACACTCAAGTGTTCAACAAGTGTATATATATATATATATATATTTATATATATATATATATTTACAAGTAAAAATAAGTAATCCTTATAAATATATATATTGTTACTTGTGGAAATAAAAGTACATACATATTTTGTCACCAAGAATTTTGTATAAATGCATGTGTATTGTATGTGTAAGTATTTAAAAGCTTAGGGTATTCACCATAAAAATACCCAACTATACACTTGAAAATATTACCAAGTATTGGTGACACAATATATTTTTACAATAAGTCGAAACAATAATCGGACAAACAAAGAAAGCGGACGATGGGCGAACATTCACAATTACACCATCGCGACGTCGATCAATGAATAAACCGCCGACACCAAAAGTTATTACGACGACGGCGATTGTCGACAAGAAAAAGCATGTAATAAATGACGATGATGACATGTCTAAAATATATATATAGACACTTAACATATATGTATGTTATCGATACCAAAACCCGGAAAGTTAAAATATAAAAGAATTTACTAATGATCTTTTAGAAGAATAAAAATATATACTTATACACTAATACTTAGAAAAATTACAATATAAGACTTATGAAAAATGGGCCCTTATAATGAGTTTGGGCTAGGCCCAATTTATAAAAGGCATGTGCAAGGCCCAATAGCATAAAATATATGGGCAAGGCCCAATTGTATAAACTATATGGACAAAGCCCAAAACATATAATAATTTAAATACATGGGCTAGGCCCAATGACAAAATTACATGGGCTAGGCCTAATGACATAGATGAACTGGGCAAGGCCCAGTTCACACACGATCTAAGAACAACAATATATATATATATATATATATATATATATATATATATATATATTACAATATAATCGAACAAACAAACTACCAACACTATGATAACACTAAAAGTTGTTCTATCATAACAAATAAATACATAACAAGAATTCAAGATGAACAACTAGTACAAGGTCGTCGAGGCCGAGGTATCTAATAAACTCAATACACAGGTAGGTTACACACGTGTTCGGACACCGACCCACGAATAGTAGACGTACGGGACGCAAAGCTGTGAGTTCATGTCCCTCCTTTAAATTATTTCAAAGTTTTGTTTTAAATCTATCGAGGGGAAATACATGTCATAACAAATGGTAGGTTAACGATGGGTTTAGTTGATAACACGATCATTTGTGCGTAAGTAGGATGATGACAATAGTAACTATTAATCACGTAGTGACCAAGGTGCAAAAGATGTAGATCTATTGAGTTTGAGACGCGCTCCACTCCTGGTTGGTATGCCCTTCAGGTGCTTTTTGTGATCCCAATGATGTCAAAGTTGTCTCGGTTTGGTTACTTACTTATGGCACATATATGTTAGGGTGCTCGCGACACACTGCTGGATCCTTAAAACTCCATGATGCTAATAACATACTCGGATTTCATTACAGGATTTCAAGAATGACATTATTATATGAAAACATTAACTACATGAACTCGCCAACTTTATGTTGACTTTTAAAATTACATGTATTTCAGGACGCAAGACATGAGCTGGTGATATGACTCGGGTCATGGGAAAATGCCAAGACAACGATGTGCCATCTTTTGGAGGGTTTGCCTTTTATTGCCAACTTCGTATGGGTATATAGGAGTCAAAACATCAATACGCAGTAACGATGAAAACAATATCTTATTTTGCAGTAATATGTGTTGAATTATGTTTATGATGATCAGTTGAAAACAGTTAAACTATGAAATCACTTTTGAATGGTTGTAATTATGGGAATGAAACTTATAATATTAGTATGGCATGGTTGTTGAATTATAATTGTTTACTAAATTGGATGCAACGATTACCTAATAATCACACACTTGTGCTTCTGCTACGACCAGGGTGTGACAGGCTGGTATTAGAGCTCTGATTATAGTTAACCGAGGAAAAAAAATTTTATTAAAGTTTGGTCTACAATCACCAAGGGCTCACACATGAAAACAAGGTTTATAATATAACAGAAATGTTTTCAGAATTATGACACATTAACAAAAAAAGGTTTTCATTGGGTCACGATAACATGAGGATCTATCACACGAGCTCAACTATAAGTAACGATCAAGGATCAACACATGACTAGTCTATAATGGATAGACACGAAACATTAAGATTTCATGTGAAAACAAAAGAAAACAAGTCTTGCATGAGAAGTGGTGGTTAAATATAAAATATACCATAAGTAATAATAGATTACTAACATGTATATATATGCATTGTACGGATTATTTGCCAGGACTATCTCTTCTTCGTCAAGCTACGAGGAGGATCCTATAGAGTATGTGTCCGACGATGGATACGACCCCGATGCTGAGGCCCTACCCCTTGAGGATGGAGCCGACCATGAAGACCTTGAGGACTCTTCAGCCGTTTGCTCTTATTGATCCGATGGAGGATGATGCCCCACAGGCGACGACGTGCTAGCTGTTCCGCAACCTCCCCACGATGTTATTGTTTATGGCCATCTGAAGGGGAGCATACGATAGTACACCTGGCCGTACCTCTTGCCATGGTTCCACCAGTCATTGATCTGGATGATGACATACCAGTGTTCCATATTGATCATATGGAGGATGACCTCGGAGACGGCGAGGTCTTCGATGACATAGCTATACTTGAGATCCCACCCCCTGTCATACCAGTCGTCGACATCTCGTCATCCTCAGCTGCCACCCAGAGTGAGCATATGGCGGACGATGCCTCTTCTGCCGCCCCAGATTCACCTGTATCGATACACTCACCCCCTGCAGCCTCACCGGCTCGTGTTAGCTCATTTCCCACTAGTACCCATTCCATACACCGGACCCGCTCCCTACTCTGGACCAGTACAACATTATTCACTGAGCGGTACCCCACGTGCCCCTGAGCAGCTACCCCCATTTTTCTCTGGGAGGTCCACTTACAATCTCGTTTACAACCCATTTGCACTGGACATTCCCACATGGCAGGACATTCTTTCTCGGCTGGACTGCCACCCATGCATGCCACACGCCCCATACCACCTACTGCAGGTATGTCTACCCCGATACCCCCACCGGGCATGAGCCCTTCTGACCCCTATCATCCCTCACACTTCCCTCTGATTCCTATGGAGGAGAGAGTGACTTCGCATGACCTTCAGCTCTCTTTGATCTTTCGAAGGATCTGGGAGCTAGAGACCCAGCGCACTGCTCATGCCACTACTAGAGCCATACCCCCATTACCATCATCGCCACTACCACCCCACCATCACCACCACCACTCCCCCTATCACCACCACCGACCCCACCCTTCTATTGTCCATTTCACCACTCGTCATGGCCATCTGAGGCGCGACTGCAGGAGTTAGAGCAGTTTCAGACTGATGCTACCAGGCGCATTTCTGGCCTAGAGGAGGAGGTGGCTTACCATCGCGGTTTGCTCCACCGAACACCATCTCCACCACCCCCTCCATTGTAGTAGTATGTTTGTGATTATCTTTTGGGGATCAGATGCACTTTTGATGACTTAGCTCATGAAGACTCAACTTTGAAGATCCCGGCTTTTGGAAGACAACTTGATGACGTAAAGAAGCAATGTAGAAGAAAATTTTACTTTTGTAATGTAAAAACTTGTACTGACTAGGGTTATGTATCCCTAAGTCCTTTTGATCTTCACGAACAAAATGTAACAAGTTGTCATTGTATAGAAGTGTATTTCCTTTATATCACATTGTATCTCTTTTGTGGTATGCTTGTTAGTGTCATGATGTGGTGATATTACGATTGATGTATTGTGTTGTGGTGATATTGTGATTGATGTCTTATGGTGTGGTGACTATTTATGCGATGAGCTACGTGCTTATGGTGATGATGGGGGTACGTATGACATATATATATATTATTTTTTCTTACTTATCACACATACCAGATGTACTTATACATATATGTTTGACAAAAAAGAGAGAAATAATAAATAAATAAATATAAGAACTATAACAATAAATATGTATTTATTATTAAACCAATTCGGCTAATGTGAGCGACATTTTATGCTAGAAGACGATGTCGCCCCGCCGAAGGTGTTCCAACAATAACGCACTACCGACAACACAAGCGGAGTTAGATGAACACATTTCTCAAGAGATTGCGTAGTACGAAGCTAATCGCTCCGAACACAGCGGTGGTACCAGAGGTTCAACCGGAGGAAATCCTCCAACTGGCAATACATGATTATTCATAAAACCGCACAATATTCTCATCCATTCTATTCGTGCTTTTTGGTCACTCATGCTTAAATGGTGTATCCAGTGACTTCAGGTTGCACTTACAAGCGGTTTCTAGACTGCAAGCCTCTGAATTATGATGGTACCAGAGGTGCTGTAGCCTTTGTACGTTGGACTGAGAAGACTGACTCGATCATTTGGATGAGCAAGTGCCCTGCTAAACAAAGAGTCACTTATGTTACTGGACTCTTCGTGGATGGAGCTTTATCTTGGTGGAACCTCCAGGTCCAAACTAAGGGACGATGATGCAGCATACGCCCTGACTTGGAAGGAACTTAAAGAAATGATGAGAAAGAAGTATTGCTCAAGATCAGAAATTCAAAAGTTGGAAACGAAGTTCTGGAATTTAAAGATGATTGGCTCAGACATTGATAGGTATACGCAGCGATTTCATGACCTGTCTCGAGTGGTGCCATAGTTAGTGGAGCCCGAATTTAAGCGAATTGAGAGGTACATCTGGGGACTTGCCCCTGAAATTCTTGAGTCTAGTTACCTCATCGAAACCCACTGAGATGGGAGAAGCAATTGATCTAGCTGTCAGCCTAGCCTTACTGAGGAGGTTGTACGTCAGGGAAGGTTACCTAAGTGTGGTGTGAACAAGAAGGAAACTACTGAGGAGACTACGGACTCCAGTAAAAGAAAATTCTCCCATTTCAAGAAAGGCTCTCGAGGTAATAATAATAGTACAAGAAGCAAGCCACGAGAGAAGTCAAAGAAACCAAGGTATATGTTACCACTACCACAAACAACACTGCTAAGAAATCTTATATTGGGGGAGCACCGAAATGCCCCAAATACCCTTTCCACCACTAGGGGGAATGCCGAGGCCCCAAGTGTGGAAAATGTGTAGGTTTGGACATTGCACCGATGCGTGCCGGGGAACAAGTACTAGAGATCAAGGTTGTTTTGGTCGTGCAGACAAAGGGCATTTCAAGAAAGATTGTCCTAAAGAAAATCAAGCTCGGGGAAGAGCATTCGTGATTGGAGCTAAGGACGCTAGCCAGGACCCGAATGTGGTCACCGGTAAATTCCCTATCAACGAACACTTTGCATCTATCTTTTTGATACCGGGGTAAATTTTTGTTTTATTTCTAAGGAGTTTAGGGATATACTTGGGGTAGGGTCGAGTAAATTAGATGTTTTGTACTCGATTGAACTAGCTAACGAGATATTGGTAGAGTCGGGTGTTTTCGATGTCGTTATTAGGATGGATTGGCTATCCGATAATCGAGCCGAAGTTATATGTCATGAGAAAATCATTCGCATCCCCTTATCTGATGGAGAGCATTTGATGATTCACGGTGAGAAGCATGACACGCCACTACGAATCATAAACTATATGAAAGCTCAAAAATGTTTGAGGAAAGGATGCGTTACCTTTCTTGCCTATGTGGTGGATAAGAAGGTCGGGGAGCACAAGACTGAGGACATACTGGTAGTTAGGGAATATCCCGAAGTCTTTCCGGAAGACATGCTAGGACTACCTCCACAGCGACAAGTCGAATTTCGTATCGATTTAGTGCTAGGAGTTGCACTAGTGGCAAAAACCCCATATCGACTGTCGCCCTCGGAGATGCAGGAACTATCTACTCAGTTGCAAGAGTTGCTTGACAAAGGATTCATAAGACCGAGTTTCTCGCCTTGGGGAGCTCCGGTGTTGTTTGTGAAAAAGAAGTACGAAACTTTTGCATGTGCATCGACTATCGGGAACTAAATAAGTTAACTATCAAGAACCGGTACCCATTACCAAGGATCGGCGATCTATTCGATCAGTTGTAAGGGTCAAGTTTTACTCAAGGATTGATTTAAGATCCAGACGTCATCAGTTAAGAATCCAAGAGGAAAGTATTCCTAAAATGGCGTTTAGGACTCGCTATGGTCATTACGAGTTCCTTGTTATGCCTATGGCCTAACAAACGCCCCTGCAGTGTTTATGGATTTGATGAGCCAGTTATGTAAGCCGTACCTCGACAAGTTCGTGATTGTTTTTATAGATAACATATTGATATACTTGCGGACCTCGGAAGAACACGAACAACACTTGAGTTGCTAAAGAAGGAGCAATTATATTCTAAGTTCTCGAAATGCGAATTTTGGATTCGCGAAGTACAATTTCTCGGTCATGTGGTGAACAAGAACGAAATACATGTTGACCCTTCAAAAATCAAGGCTATAAAGAATTTGACCACGCCAAGAACCCCCACGGAAATACGATAATTCTTGGGCTTAGCGGGATATTACAGGAGATTTATTGAAAACTTCTCCAAAGTGGCTCAACCGCTAACCTCGCTTACACAGAAGGATAGAAAGTTTGATTGGGGAGAAAAGCAAGAATCCGCGTTTCAAGTATTAAAGGAGAAATTATCTAAAGCACCAATATTATCACTTCCAGATGGTACCGATGACTCTGTGGTGTACTGTGATGCATCCCATCAAGGCTTGGGTTGCGTATTATTGCAACGTGAAAAAGTCATCGCGTACGCGTCACGTCAGCTGAAAGTTCACCAAAGGAATTAAACCACACATGACCTAGAATTAGGCGAAGTGGTATTTGCCTTAAAGATCTGGCGTCATTATTTATATGGCACTAAGTGTTCCATATTCACGGATCATAAAAGTCTTCAACATATATTCAATCAAAAGGAACTGAATATGCACCAACGGTGTTGGGTGGAATTGTTGAATGATTATGACTGTGAGATTAAGTATCACCTGGGCAAAGCGAATGTTGTAGCAGATTCTTTGAACAGAAAAGAACGAATCAAAAGATTATGGGTACGAGCTTTAGAGATGACGATCCAGACGAACTTTACAACTCGAGTGCACGATACACAACAAGAAGCGTTGAAGCCAGAAAACATTCCAGCGGAATCATCATGGGGAATGGAGAAACAATTAGAAGCGAACAAGGATGGAACCCTGTACTTCATGGGAAGAATCTGGATTCCCTATTATGGCGATTTGCAAGACATGGTGCTGGATGAGGTACACAAGTCCAAATACTCGATACACCCAGGATCTAATGTATCAGGATTTAAAAGAGTATTATTGGTGGCCAAATCTCAAGGGAGATGTTGTGACCTATGTTGGGAAATGTCTAACTTGTGCAAAGGTCAAGGCTGAATACCAAAAACCATCTAGTCTATTGCAACAACCTGAAAGTGGGAACAAATATCAATGGATTTTATTACAAAATTACCCCGGACCTCTCGAGGTCATGACATGATCTGGGTTATCATTGACCGGTTAACCAAATCAGCTCACTTCTTACCCATCCGTGAGAAAGACAGTACAAAGAAGTTAGCTGAACTGTATTTAAAGAAATCATGGCACATCATGGAGTGCTAATCTCGATAATCTCGGATAGAGATGGCCGCTTTGTGTCACAGATCTGGCAATCATTTCAATCTTTGTTTGGTTCTCGCTTAGATTTAAGCATACCATCCAAACGTTGGAAGACATGCTTCGGGCCTGTGTGATGGATTTAGGCAGAAACTAGGATACTCATTTACCGTTGGTAGAGTTTTCCTACAATAACTGTTATCACACCAGTATCAAGGCCACGACATTCGAAGCACTATATGGACGAAAGTGTCGATCTTTGCTATGCTGGGCGGAAGTCGGCGACAGACAACTCATTAGTCCCGAACTAGTACAAGAGACACAGACAAAATATTCAAGATTCGTGAGCATATCAAAGCGGCCCGAGGTAGACAAAAGAGCTACACAGATTGGAAACGCAAACCATTATCCTTCGAGGTCGGAGACAAAGTATTATTAAAGGTCTCACCTTGGAAAGGCGTAGCTAGATTCGGGAAGTGTAGAAAACTAAACCCGAGATATATTGGACCTTTCGAAATTCTGGCAAAGATCGGTACAGTGGCTTACAAATTAAAATTGCCAGAGGAACTCAATAATGTACACGTCACATTTCATGTGTCTAATCTGAAGAAAAGTCCGACTAATGACACAGTTATCATTCCAACAGATGAGATTCATGTTGATGACAAGCTTCAATTTACCGAAGAACAAGTTCAAGTCATGGACTGGAAAGTCCAAAAGATGAGAAGAAGCCAAATCAAACTAGTAAAAGTTCGCTGGAACTCGCGTCACGGTCGCGAGTACACATGGGAACGTGAAGATCAGATCAAGTCAAAATACCCCCACCTGTTCAAGAAGACTCATTCAGAGGAAGCCTCAAACTGAATTTCGGGACGACATTCTTTTTAACAGGTGGAGTATGTGACAAATGGCAAATAACCGGTAATTGTACAATCTAATCACTATTTCTATTTTATAATCTCATGCATATTATCGTAATTTAATTGTGTAACTGAGTCGTACGTCATATCCTAAGTATTAGGGCAAGTAAATCTGATCATAACCTATATTGGTTTCCGTTACTACGCTGAACAAACCAAACAATACCCGAAAAGTGTTGGTAGAAAGTGTTGGGCGCACTATTTGCGATGGCACTATTTGTGTCGGCAAAACCGCTAAAACGAATAAGAACAAAGAATAACGGCATGCTAATGCCATAACTAAGTCCATATATAAATGAAAACATTGATATGAGATCACCCATTAAAAAAATACATAACTTTCCGGTACAACGCCTAAATTGCAAAATTGTTCGTTTCGACCAAAAAGGCGACAAATGTCAGTTTGTCCGCAACACTAATTCGGTGGATTCCGGATTTCGGAATGATAATAAAACAATGTTGAACATCCTAAAACAATATGAGAATAGCAAAAATGCACGAAAGACATCATTTCCGGTCATTCGACAAACAATGCACAATTTGTGACATCCCGGTTTTTAGGATAACTTAAATGCAACACTTGTCAAATAAAGTATATGCTAAGTATTAAACGTGTACGAGTTAATGAATACGTGATGTGTGTTTGTGTGATTGTGTTAGTTACAAAATATACATATATATAATAAATATGTACACGAACCAAACCGCGACACGAACCAACCCCAAACCCCTTGTGACTCTAGGAGTGAACCGAGTTCTAACCCAAACCTTAAACCCAAGTCTTCGGCCGCGAGATTTAAACCTTAAACCTTAAGCCATTCTCGGCCAAGTGCAAACCAAACCAAACCAAACCAACCCAAGTCCTTGGCCGCGAGATCAAGCCCAAACCCGAACCGAACCAACCCAAGTTCCTCGGCCACGAATTCAAACCCAAACCGTAACCCTCATCTCTCTTTGCGCTATATATACAAACCCACATGCATGATTCATTCACAACACAAAACCCTAAAAGTTAACAGCCGTCGGCAGCCCTTGATCACCTCCATTCGGTCGCGAGATCAGCCATTGTTCACCTCTACTCGATCACAAAACAGCCTACTCCATCATCATCTCTCGGTCGCGACAGCAAGCGGTTCATCTCATTCCTTCGGTTGTGATCTTGCTTGAACATCCGAATCCATTCTTGTCCAAGTCTCGGCTTACTTACCTAGTTATTAAAGGTTAGAATCCATCATATGTTACAAGATCATATTCGATTACATGTGTGTTGATTTTGTTGTTTTTTCGGAATGAATGATTGAATGAAACGATTGTGTTGTTTTCGGGTTATATATGTTTGAATCGGCTGATTTATCATTGTTACAAGTATGATTGTTTTTGGAACTTATAAGTTTGCCAAGTATGTTTGAATGAAAAGTTAGGCTAGCCGATTTGTTAATAATGTTTGCATTGGATGGTTGTTTGAAAATCTGAAATCATAAGCTTTGTTTGTTCATAAAAACTAGAGTTATGAACTAGGGTTTGCATGGATATGTTATTAGTATTGATCTATGACTAGGAAACCGGTTCTTGATCGCCTAGGTTAATCATATGAACGGCTGATGCGAGTTATGATAATGATATGCTGAAACAGTTTGCTGAGTAATAGTTACAGCCGACTTCATCTGGCTGTAACTCGGTCATTAGTTGTCGAAAAACGGATTTTCTGATGTCTAGAACGTAGAGATTTGAATAACAAATCTAAGGGCGCTGGATTCATAATTTTCTGAAGTCGTTTGATATTTTTAAAGGGCCAAATAAGTTCAGTAACTAAAGCTGTGAAAATCCTGAAATTTTGTTAGTTGTTTATCGAGTAGGATTTTAAAATCAGTAGGGAGTTGAGTCATGAATTTTGTACATCAACTAGGTATAGAAATTTCCGGGCAACTCCAACTGGAATTTTGTTAATTGGACGATCGGTGATTTTTAAATAAATTCTTTCGTGGACTGCAGTCAGAAAGTGATAAATCTGACGGCAGCCTAGTATATTAATATTTATGGTTAAATGGTAAAGATTTAGGACTTGGAAAATTTATATAAATTTCTACAATATAAATGGCACCTTCTGTAAAAATATTGGAATTTTTGGAACGTTGGAACTGTTTTATAAAAATCCTAGAAAACAGCTGAATTATGAGTGTTAAGCTGAAATTTGATAACTTGTGATTGTGTGCACCAAATTGTTGCATGGATTGGATTATGTTCATGATAAGTTGCTTTGATCACTAGGTTCACATGAGGATACTTGCATGCATGTTTGAGTGTTAGATATGTTGTTAGTGTGTATCACTTTGTGCGTAAATTAAGTGTAGAATTTGTATTGGTGTGTTCACACACTGACGTGAAATCAATTGGTTTGTTAGGACGCAATTAGCGGTCCCATCCTTTACAACTTCTTTGCTACACTAACCGAGCAACAAAAGGTGAGTTCACGGCCCCTAACTTTATCCGGTTTTTAAACAACAGGGGGAGAAACATGTATACACTCTTCAAACTCAATCTCTTTACGTTATACGAAATTAACGTCACATAACTATTCGGTAACTAAGTTGATGTTAATGTAATGTTATGGTCACTAAGCAGCTTTATCACTTAAGTCCTCGTCAATCTCTCGGATCGTTAGTATTGGGTTTAATGGCGGGGGAATTATAAGTAGTACTACTGGGCCCGACAAGCCCCATCCGAGCTAGTCGCGCTAGCCGACCGGGTATGGTCAACGGGTGAATAATTTGGCCTAACTTCGCCATGGTCAGTGATAGGCCTGGCAACACGGAGGCACAACAGTCAGCTTCGATCGCGAACTCTTACGTGACATGACTTTAGGCTAGCTACCTATATATGTTAACATTGAACTTAATTACGAAACAACTATATTATCCCGGGTGGAGGATAATGGAAACAACAGCTTATTATTCCGGATTGGAATAATGGAAACAACAACTATATTATCCCAGGTTGAGGATAATGGAAGCAACAACTTATTATTCCGGGATTGGAATAATGGAGCCAACACGTTATCCCGGGTTAGGGATAACGGGGGAAAACAAACTATAACCGAACAAACGAATTTATGAAAACCTGTGAACTCACTCATCTTTAATGTTGACACTTGTTTCTTTACATGTTTCTCAGGACGCTAGGAGCTCTAGGTGCACGCACATGCATTGAACAAGACATCTTTTATCGAGTCTTATTTACAAATATTGTTTTGGGTTTTTCATTTGTTTTGGCGTTTGTGTTGGCGCCCGCTTCACTACTTATTTATGCTTCCGCTCAACTTTAAAAACTAATGCTTCCGCTAAATATTGGTAACTAATCAAGACAATATAAAATCTACGACAAATGATTTTTGAAAACGTATCATCAAATCATATAGAGTCGTTCGACGTACTAGTGTTTCAGATTCTGGTTTGTTCACACGCCTCGCGGTAAAACTCCGCAAGTGGAAATTGAGGGTGTGACAGATTGGTATCAGAGCCACTAGCTATAGAGAACCAGGTTTGCATTAGAAGTAGACCTAAACTATAGCTGAATACACGACACTAGACGTAGCTTGGCACCGAACTGTTATATCTTGTTATGCAATATACCACAACTGTGTTATGTAGATTATGCCTTCATAATAAGAAATGAAAACAACTCGTAACTAACTACACGACCTAACAGGCAATGTCATCATCCTCATCGTCATCATCATCCGACAAACTTACGCCACCAAGAGCGCCAGGAAAGGCACCTATGGTGGAACCCTTACCATCTTATGGCGTGGAGACACGCTCAGCTGCGAGGAAAAGGCTCGCTCTGGGGGAGGAGTCGTCATCACGCCCAACCATTGCTGTGCTGGTTGAACCGGTTAACCCTGTAGAAGTAGGAATTGACCTACTTAGAATCATATTACATAAACAACAAGCACAGTTAGAAAGAATGCAGGAAACCATCCTAGCACAAGGATGGATGATCCGACAACTGACAGGTAAAACCGACTCGCTCGAGGAAGAGCATCATACGAGTAAGATAGCTCGTAACACCATAGCCAGAGATCTGCGTGCTGAGCAGATAAGAGCCGACTGGCTCGAGGACAGAGTCCTGGAAAATAGTTGGAACATTCAGGAGCTACAGCAAAATCAAGCACCTGCACCAGCACCGGCCCCTCCAGTGCCGGTGGAGGAGGACCCTGAAGAGGATCCAGAGGAGGATCCAGAGGAGGATCCAGAGGAGGATCCGGAGGAGGACCCAGCTGTAGAAGCTGGAAATGCCGCGCAGGATGACGGCAACGACAGTGACTTGGGGAATGGAGACGTAGACGACTGACACGTCTCGCTTATTTTATTTACTTCCCTTCAGTTTATTTATTTTCCCACTTGTGTTTAAACTTGAGACTTTATAGTGAATTCATATGTTTGATTTGCACTTTTGTAAGACGTTGAAATTTCAGTTAATCAAGTATTTCTTTTGACTATTTAACATATTAAGTTGACATAACTTGATAATTATGAAAGAATGAAGTAGGATAACTATATTAGATATATAGACTTATCGGGGTGTGTTTGTGTTGTGTTTCGAAGATCTAAATGGCAACTGGACGACGTGGAAACCTTAACTTGATGCCCGAAGAGCTAGCTACCATGATTCAAGAGCACGTGAACGCAGCTTTAGCGGGTGTTCAAAACCAACCGGCAGGTAACCATTATTAAATTTTCGTGTGAAAATCTAATAGTGAGGCTAGTAAAATTCCTTGCTGACTTCCTGTTCTCTGTCAGCAGGAGGGGGCTTTAACCCCTACAAGATGTTCCTCGACGCGAAACCAACCAAATTCTCGGGGGCGAAAGGACCCATTGGACTGGTCCGCTGGATCGAAAAATCTGAATCCGTTTTTGAAATGTGCAACTGTCTAGAGGCCAACAAGGTCAAGTACGCAGCCTCAACACTGGAAGATGGGGCACTGACATGGTGGAATGCACAGGTCCAAACGCGTGGACTTATTGCTGCCAATGCAATGGCCTGGGCCGAGTTCAAGGCCCTAATCAAAGAGGAGTACTGTCCACGAGACAGAGTGCAACAGTTGGAGCAAGCCTTATGGAACCACAAGATGGTGGGATCTGAAATTGAAGCTTACACCGCAAAACATCATGACTTGGCATTTCTGTGTCCCGATTTGGCCAACACTGTGGAGAAAAGACTCGAGTTCTATCTTGGGGGTCTGGTTCCGGAGATTCAGGGTATGGTAATGGCTAGTAACCCTGCAACTGAACATCAAGCAATCCGACTGGCTCACAAACTCACCGATAAGGCGGTGGATCAAAAGAAGCTGCCAGCACGGGGTACAACTGAAGTTGCCCCGGATAACAAAAGAAAGTTTGAAGACTCGTCTGCTCGACAGTCTTCGTCATCTCAGCCACAACAGGGGAGCCAGAAACGGTTCAATCATTACAACAGCCACAGGGGTCACCAAAATCAACCCGTCAACAACAACAACAACCAGAATGCAGGCGGCTATGCAGGTCGAAAGCCGCAGTGCAACCGCTGTAATCTTCATCATAACGGCCCTTGTTCCGGAAATCGCTGCCAACGATGTGGCAAGATGGGACATGCGGCAAAGGATTGTCGTGGGGAAATCATGTCCCGACAAAATCAAAATCAACCCCAGGGTCAGCAGCAGGGTATTAACCGGGGATGCTATCAGTGTGGTAGCACTGCTCACTTCAAAAGAGACTGCCCACAGCTGCGTAACAACAACAACATTAATGGGATCGGCGGCACCGGAGGTGCCAAAGGTCGCGCATTTACATTGGGCCGCGGAGAGGCCAGAAACGACTCGAACGTGGTCACCGGTAAGTTTCCCCTTAATGAACATTTTGCTACTGTGCTTTTTGATACGGGTGCGGATAGGAGCTTTATATCTGAGTCTTTTAGGAAGAACCTAAATCTCACGCTTAAACCATTAGAGACCCCTTATGTTATAGAATTAGCCGATGGTAATTCTGTAGATGTGACCCATATAGTATCCGACTGTCAACTCAAACCCGCGGGCCACACCTTTACCATTGATCTGATGACAACTACCCTGGGTAGTTTTGACGTGGTAGTCGGAATGGACTGGCTATCCGACGTCCGGGCTGAAGTTCTCTGCTTCGAAAAATCTATTCGTATTCCGCTCTCTAACGACGAAATCCTGACGGTACAAGGCGATAAGGCAAGCGTCGTCACCAACATCATCTCTTACATGCAAGCGCAGAAGTATCTTCGAAGGAAGAACTCCTTCGCTTTACTCGCACTGATTTCCGAACAGCCTAAGGAAGAGAAACGCATAGAAGACATCCCTGTCGTCCGTGATTTTTCCGATGTATTCCCATAATAACTACCTGGTCTCCCACCCCATCGACAATTGGAGTTTGAAATTGAATTGGCGAACAATGCGACTCCTATCGCCAAGGCTCCGTACCGCCTAGCTCCAGCCGAGCTGCAAGAGCTGTCTACCCAACTTCAGGAACTATTAGAAAAAGGATTTATCCGACCAAGCGTTTCGCCATGGGGAGCTCCAGTCCTTTTTGTCAAGAAGAAGGACGGGACTTTCCGCATGTGCATCGACTACAGGGAACTCAACAAGGTTACTGTCAAGAACCGATACCCGTTACCTCGCATCGACGATCTCTTCGACCAACTTCAAGGGTCAAGCTACTACTCCAAGATTGATTTACGGTCCGTTACCACCAGCTACGCGTCAGGGAGGAGGATATCGCCAAGACGGCATTTCGCACTCGGTATGGCCATTATGAGTTCTTGGCCATGCCCTTCGGTCTCACCAACGCGCCCGCGGTGTTCATGGACCTCATGAACCGCGTGTGTAAACCATACCTCGACAAATTTGTCATTGTGTTTATCGATGACATACCCATCTACTCCAAAAGTGAAGAAGAACATGCTGAACATCTACGATCACTGCTAGGATTACTTCAACAGGAAAAGCTATATGCCAAGCTTTCAAAGTGTGATTTCTGGATTCGGGAAGTTCAGTTTCTTGGGCATATCGTAAATGAAAAGGGTATCCACGTAGACCCTGCCAAGATTGAAGCCATCAAAAACTGGGAAGCACCCAAGACACCGACGGAGATCCGCCAATTTTTGGGATTGGCTGGTTATTACAGACGTTTCATCGAGGGATTTTCAAAGGTCGCACAACCGCTTACTACCCTCACCCAGAAAGGCATCAAGTATGCTTGGGGTGACAAGCAAGAAGCAGCATTTCAATTGCTGAAACAGAAACTTTGCAGTGCACCCATTCTGTCCTTGCCGGAAGGGACAGATAACTTTGTAGTATATTGCGATGCTTCCATTCAGGGGTTGGGATGCGTACTCATGCAACGCGATAAGGTCATCGCGTATGCGTCGCGACAACTGAAGGTTCACGAGAAAAACTACACAACGCATGACCTGGAATTGGGAGCAGTAGTGTTTGCACTTAAGATTTGGAGACACTACCTCTATGGAACGAAGTGCACAATCTTTACGGACCACAAGAGCCTCCAACACATCTTTGATCAAAAGGAGTTGAACATGCGACAGCGTCACTGGGTCGAACTCTTGAACGATTATGAGTGTGCCATTCGATATCACCCGGGTAAAGCTAACGTGGTAGCTGATGCCCTCAGTAGGAAGGAACACTTGAAACCACGACGTGTACGAGCATTACAACTCACTATTCATTCAGGGCTACCCGAACAAATACGCGACGCCCAGTTAGAAGCAGTTAAGGAGGAAAACATCAAAGCCGAATCGGTGGGAAAAATGGAACGCGATTGGGAAGTAAAACCCAATGGAGCCCGGTATTTCATGAATCGCATATGGGTACCTCTCTACGGAAACCTCAGAGAGCTAGTCATGGATGAAGCTCACAAATCCCGATACTCTGTCCATTCGGGTTCGGATAAGATGTATCAAGACCTTAAAGCTGCGTATTGGTGGCCCAACATGAAAGCCGATATAGCCACCTACGTGAGCAAGTGTTTGACTTGTGCCAAAGTCAAGGTAGAGTACCAAAAGCCATCGGGGCTACTCCAACAACCCGAGATCCCAATATGGAAATGGGATCAGATCTCGATGGACTTCATCACTAAACTCCCGCGAACTTTGGGTGGTTACGATACCATCTGGGTAATTGTGGATCGTTTAACTAAGTCTGCACACTTCCTAGCTATTAAAGAAACATATAAGATAGAGAAGTTGACTCGCATCTACATAAAGGAAGTAGTTTCTCGGCACGGAGTGCCAACATCCATCATCTCAGACAAAGATGCTCGCTTCACGTCCAACTTCTGGCGGTCACTTCAGAAAGCGTTGGGAACCCGCTTGGATATGAGCACAGCTTATCACCCTCAGACTGATGGTCAAAGTGAAAGGACCATACAAACCTTGGAAGACATGCTTAGGGCATGCGTCATAGACTTCGGAAATAGTTGGGAAATCCACCTGCCTCTGGTAGAATTCTCATATAACAACAGTTATCATACGAGTATTTCGGCAGCACCGTTTGAGGCGTTATACGGTCGTAAATGTAGATCACCGGTCTGTTGGGCAGAAGTCGGTGACAGTCAACTCACAGGCCCTGAGTTAATACTTGAGGCTACTGAAAAGATTGTACAAATCAGAAACCGCATGGCGGCACCACGAGATCTACAGAAAAGCTATGCTGATCAACGACGCAAACCGCTCGAATTTCAAGTAGGCGACCGCGTCCTACTAAAGGTGTCACCCTGGAAGGGTGTAATCCGTTTTGGAAAACGGGGCAAACTAAACCCACGATACGTAGGTCCGTTTGTAATCTTGAAACGTATTGGACCCGTAGCTTATCAATTAGACCTTCCTGCCGAACTCAATGGAGTTCACAACGTATTTCACGTGTCAAATCTGAAGAAGTGTCTATCAGATGAAACTCTAGTCATTCCATTGGATGAGATCCAAGTGGATGAACAACTACACTTCGTGGAACAGCCTATCGAGATCATGGATCATGAGATCAAGACTCGAAGGCACAGCAAAATTCCGATCGTTAAGGTTTGTTGGGACTCTAAGCGTGGATCGGAGTTCACGTGGGAAAGAGAGGATCAAATGAAAAGCAAATACCCACACCTCTTCGCAACTGAGCAGCAAACAAACGATACCAGTAACTAAATTTTCGGGACGAAAATTCTTTCAACATGGGGATGATGTGACAACCTGGAAATTTCTCATACTTTTGCGTACTATTGATAACTAAATCCTTGTGCATAGCACTTGGGAACTTCTTGTAACTTCGCGTATCATCATTAACGAACTAACTCTTTATGCGTGGCACTCTAAACATGTACGCTACATTCTAAACCGCGTTTACTCAATTTTCGGGACGAAAATTCTTTCAACATGGGGATAATGTGACATCCCGGTTTTTAGGATAACTTAAACGCAACACTTGTCAAATAAAGTATATGCTAAGTATTAAACGTGTACGAGTTAATGAATACGTGATGTGTGTTTGTGTGATTGTGTTAGTTACAAAATATACATATATATAATAAATATGTACACGAACCAAACCGCGACACGAACCAACCCTAAACCCCTTGTGACTCTAGGAGTGAACCGAGTTCTAACCCAAACCTTAAACCCAAGTCTTCGGCCGCGAGATTTAAACCTTAAACCTTAAGCCATTCTCGGCCAAGTGCAAACCAAACCAAACCAAACCAACCCAAGTCCTTGGCCGCGAGATCAAGCCCAAACCCGAACCGAACCAACCCAAGTTCCTCGGCCACGAATTCAAACCCAAACCGTAACCCTCATCTCTCTTTGCGCTATATATACAAACCCACATGCATGATTCATTCACAACACAAAACCCTAAAAGTTAACAGCCGTCGGCAGCCCTTGATCACCTCCATTCGGTCGCGAGATCAGCCATTATTCACCTCTACTCGATCACAAAACAGCCTACTCCATCATCATCTCTCGGTCGCGACAGCAAGCGGTTCATCTCATTCCTTCGGTTGTGATCTTGCTTGAACATCCGAATCCATTCTTGTCCAAGTCTCGGCTTACTTACCTAGTTATTAAAGGTTAGAATCCATCATATGTTACAAGATCATATTCGATTACATGTGTGTTGATTTTGTTGTTTTTTCGGAATGAATGATTGAATGAAACGATTGTGTTGTTTTCGGGTTATATATGTTTGAATCGGCTGATTTATCATTGTTACAAGTATGATTGTTTTCGGAACTTATAAGTTTGCCAAGTATGTTTGAATGAAAAGTTAGGCTAGCCGATTTGTTAATAATGTTTGCATTGGATGGTTGTTTGAAAATCTGAAATCATAAGCTTTGTTTGTTCATAAAAACTAGAGTTATGAACTAGGGTTTGCATGGATATGTTATTAGTATTGATCTATGACTAGGAAACCGGTTCTTGATCGCCTAGGTTAATCATATGAACGGCTGATGCGAGTTATGATAATGATATGCTGAAACAGTTTGCTGAGTAATAGTTACAGCCGACTTCGTCTGGCTGTAACTCGGTCATTAGTTGTCGAAAAACGGATTTCTGATGTCTAGAACGTAGAGATTTGAATAATGAATCTAAGGGCGCTGGATTCATAATTTTCTGAAGTCGTTTGATATTTTTAAAGGGCCAAATAAGTTCAGTAACTAAAGCTGTGAAAATCCTGAAATTTTGTTAGTTGTTTATCGAGTTGGATTTTAAAATCAGTAGGGAGTTGAGTCATGAATTTTGTACAGCAACTAGGTATGGAAATTTCCGGGCAACTCCAACTGGAATTTTGTTAATTGGACGATCGGTGATTTTTAAATAAATTCTTTCGTGGACTGCAGTCAGAAAGTGATAAATCTCACTGCAGCCTAGTATATTAATATTTATGGTTAAATGGTAAAGATTTAGGACTTGGAAAATTTATATAAATTTCTATAATATAAATGGCACCTGCTGTTAAAATATTGGAATTTTTGGAACGTTGGAACTATTTTATAAAAATCCTAGAAAACAGCTGAATTATGAGTGTTAAGCTGAAATTTGATAACTTGTGATTGTGTGCACCAAATTGTTGCATAGATTGGATTATGTTCATGATAAGTTGCTTTGATCACTAGGTTCACATGAGGATACTTGCATGCATGTTTGAGTGTTAGATATGTTGTTAGTGTGTATCACTTTGTGCGTAAATTAAGTGTAGAATTTGTATTGGTGTGTTCACACACTGACGTGAAATCAATTGGTTTGTTAGGACGCAATTAGCGGTCCCATCCTTTACAACTTCTTTGCTACACTAACCGAGCAACAAAAGGTGAGTTCACGGCCCCTAACTTTATCCGGTTTTTAAACAACAGGGGAGAAACATGTATACACTCTTCAAACTCAATCTCTTTACGTTATACGAAATTAACGTCACATAACTATTCGGTAACTAAGTTGATGTTAATGTAATGTTATGGTCACTAAGCAGCTTTATCACTTAAGTCCTCGTCAATCTCTCGGATCGTTAGTATTGGGTTTAATAGCAGGGGGAATTATAAGTAGTACTACTGGGCCCGACAAGCCCCATCCGAGCTAGTCGCGCTAGCCGACCGGGTATGGTCAACAGGTGAATAATTTGGCCTAACTTCGCCATGGTCAGTGATAGGCCTGGCAACACGGAGGCACAACAGTCAGCTTCGATCGCGAACTCTTACGTGACATGACTTTAGGCTAGCTACCTATATATGTTAACATTGAACTTAATTACGAAACAACTATATTATCCCGGGTGGAGGATAATGGAAACAACAGCTTATTATTCCGGATTGGAATAATGGAAACAACAACTATATTATCCCGGGTTGAGGATAATGGAAGCAACAACTTATTATTCCGGGATTGGAATAATGGAACCAACACGTTATCCCGGGTTAGGGATAACGGGGGAAAACAAACTATAACCGAACAAACGAATTTATGAAAACCTGTGAACTCACTCATCTTTAATGTTGACACTTGTTTCTTTACATATTTCTCAGGACGCTAGGAGCTCTAGGTGCACGCACATGCATTGAACAAGACATCTTTTATCGAGTCTTATTTACAAATATTGTTTTGGGTTTTTCATTTGTTTTGGCGTTTGTGTTGGCGCCCGCTTCACTACTTAATTATGCTTCCGCTCAACTTTAAAAACTAATGCTTCCGCTAAATATTGGTAACTAATCAAGACAATATAAAATCTACGACAAACGATTTTTGAAAACGTATCATCAAATCATATAGAGTCGTTCGACGTACTAGTGTTTCAGATTCTGGTTTGTTCACACGCCTCACGGTAAAACTCCGCAAGTGGAAATTGAGGGTGTGACACAATTCGACCGGAAGGAGACCGTTTGTTGAAACGACGAACATTTTAGTGGCCGATAGCCCCATTCATGCATCCAGAGAACTAGTTAGACCTCATTTGGGACTCAAAATCCATTTAACTATCTTGAGGTCAAGGAAACACAATTTATGGAAAAGTTCGACGGCAGGATATAAAAGTGCCGATATCGAGCGAACAATCGAACGAAAGGCATTTTGGCCATCCTAACTCAACATATATTCGTCTAGCGAACTAGTTATGCATATTTTTAGATTGGAAATGCACTAAATAAACGCCATGACAATTGTGGTGGTCAAAAGCATAAGCTTCCGGTACTAAATAATAAAGTTCTTTTATTAGCGAATATTGTGTCGATGAGCGAACTAACGACATTTACGTCATCTGAAACTTATATTGAATTATAAAGTGGGTTGATTATCATGGATTAACACCCTAAACCCTAATTATACGCTAAGGATTCAAGATCCATCCCTAATCACAACACTTAACTTAATTACTAAAATATCTAATAAATAAACATGTGACATAAAAAATTTATATTTTACCCCCCCTTACATGTGGATGGCTCAAGTAGGTTCCAAACCCACTTGATGCTTGTTGAAAATGTTAGATTAGGAGCATGGTGATGGATATGAAAGGTGATCTTGAAAGATGGTTAATAAATATCATAATCTATACACCATTCTTCATCATTTTCACTTAAGAAAACTTGCAACCATCTTCCATATTTCTCCTCTAAACCCACTGCTACAACACCACCACTAAACCACCATAAACCACCTTGTTATACCCACTTTAAAACCCTCTTAAGACCATTCATGGTGCTAACAAAGGTGGAGGACCATTAGGGCTTTCTTGGAGCTCCATTTTCTTCTAAAATCATCATTGAACTTGGGCACCCATTGTAAGCCAAATCCCTTCATATTCTAGCTTATTATTATCTCTTGTTTAATAAAGTACAAGTTGATCATCTTGAAAACGAAAGAAAAGATAACCTAAATACCCTAACTCACACCTTAATAATAACACTAAACATTGTTTACTTTGTTTTGATCATGTGTTTATATGATAACTAGTTAGCATGATGGTGTTGTTTATGTTAAAGTAAGGTGTAAAAGTTATATGATCTTGTATGAACATGTATGAAAATGAGGATTTAAACATGATAATGTTTAAATCTAAACAAGATCATCAACTACATCATCCATGAAGATTACTACAACCTAAAAGTAATTCTACTACAGTGAGTAATTTTTATAAGAAATGAACACTATGATCGAAATGTAACCATCTTAAAAAAAGTAATCAAGAGGTTTAAAGTAATGGGCTTGAAATAATGATGTAAGAAAGTTGATGATTTACAAATGCTAATAAATGTTGAAGTATCATCATGTTTGTAATAAGATTTTGACTATAAAAATGCCATGGATGATGATACACATAAGTTGTAAACAAATGATATGAAAGCATGAAATAAATTGTTGATCTTGATTATTAGTTTAAACAGGGTTTAAATATGTTTTAAAAACGTGGAAAACGCCATAGTTTAGGGGAAACTATGGTGAAATTTTCTAAAAATCTAATCGTGATTAAGATATGATTAATGGGGTGATTAGTGAGACTAAACGCGATTAGTAACTTAAATCGTCATTAAATAACTTCTAATGACAAGGGTTTAACCCGAAACACTCAAGTGTTTAACAAGTATATATATATAATATATATATATATATATAATATTCTACAAGTAAAAATAAGTAATCCTTATAAATATATATACGGTTACTTGTGGAAATAAAATTATACATACATATTTTGTCACCAAGAATTTTGTATAAATACATGTGTATTGTATGTGTAAATATTTAGAAGCTTAGGGTATTCACCATAAAAATACCCAACTATACACAAAATACTACAAACCAACTACCAACACTATGATAACACTAAAAGTTGTTCTATCATAACAAAGAAATACATAACATGAATTCAAGATGAACAACTGGTACAAGGTCCATCGAGGCCTAGGTGTCTAATAAACTCAATACACCAATAGTACGACGTACAGAATGCAAAGCTGTGAGTTCATGTCCCTCCTTTAAATTATTTAAAGTTTTGTTTTAAAATTATCGATGGGAAATACATGTCATAACAAATAGTATGTTAGCAATGTGTTTAGTTGATAACATGATCATTTGTGTCTAAGTAGGATGATGACAATAGTAAGCATTAATAACATAGTAACCAAGGTGCAAAAGATGTAGATCTATTGAGTTTAAGACATGCTCCACTCCTGGTTGGTATCCCCTACGGAGTGCTTTTGTGATCCCAAATGATGTCAAAGTTATCTCGGTTTAGTTACTTACTTATGGCACATATATGTTAGGGTTCTCGCGACACACTGATGGATCCTTAAAACTCCATGATGCTAACAACATACTCGGATTTCATTATAGGATTTCAAGAATGACATTATTATACGAAAACATTAACTACATGAACTCGCCAACTTTATGTTGAATTTTAAAATTACATGTATTTCAGGACGCAAGACATGAGCTGGTGATATGACTCTAGTCATGGGAAAATGTCAAGACAAAACCTCATTACGCAGTTACGATGAAAACAATATCTTATTTTGCAATAATATATGTTGAATTATGTTTTTGATGATCAGTTGAAAACAGTTAAACTATGAAATCACTTTTGAATGGTTGTAATTATGGGAATGAAACTTATTATTAGTATGGCCGTTATTAAATTATAATTGTTTACTAAATTGGATGCAATGATTACCTAATAGTCACACACTTACGCTTCCGCTACGACCTAACATAAACAAGATCTTTGTTTATTCATAACACCTGTTTTATACAAGACATTTTAACGAGACAACACATTTTTGTTATTTTATACAAGACATTTATTTTATGGTTTAAACAAGACTTCAGTTTGCCATACAAGACACTAGTTTATACATAGGCATTTGTTTATAAAAGACATTTGGTGTATACATGACATTGGTTTAAACAAGACATCTCAATTGTTGGCTCATGGTAAGTGATTTAAATGACAAGACGTGTGTAATATGATAAAAGCAAGGTGGATACGCCGCTGGTACTTCCTATAAATAGTGCTTTCATTATATTACATAATGTAGCGGTATCTGAACCACTTCAAACAGAATACAAGACATAACATATTTTATACAAGGCACGAGTTATTTTGGTTATTAAGTTAACCATGCCTTATTTGTTTTAAACCATTTGATTTTCATATGATTTCATGAAAGAAACATTTTTGTAAAGGATCATGGTTACTTTTGTAATAGTTGAGCATTTCTTTTAACTTTCAAAGCCATGAATCTTCATCACAAAACCTATGTTACTCACAGGCATTTTATGCTGACGTTTTATTTTCACATATGTTTCAGGAGCTAATGTTTGATTTTGAGCATGCTTCACATAGGGCGGACTTGGGCCTTAGTGACTTTAAAATTTGTAAGGCAATTGTTATGTTTTTATTTCATTCTCCGAAGACAATGTAAACAATTAAATTCAATAATACAAAACTATATGTACCATGTGTTGTGAAACAATAGTTCTGTGAGATGACTCCCTGATGTTTCCGTCGCGGTTTGTTGTTTTACGCGATCGGGGTTTACAGAAAGATTGGTATCAGAGCTCATGGTTATAGGGAATTAGGTTATTAGTAATACTTTAATCTAGACTATAACCTTCCTAGGTCCCTAACATAAGTTATCTTGTGTTTAGATCTTAAAACAATACCATCACCTATCCTTAGGTGATTACCAAAACAAATTCACACGTTACAAGTTTGTTTTGAAAATCAATCATCTATACTTAGATGATTTGATTTTAGGCTTCATGACTTCAAAGTTTTCAAAAGTCAAAGTTTGGGTTTTAATAATGTGAACACGTGTAACCTAGAAGGGTGGATGCTTGTACCCTGAGTTTTGTGTCTAAGGATAGAGTGTTCATACAAATCCGGATTATCAGACCAGTCACTCTTACCTGGGAACTCTTGGGGTGCGTGTCCACTTATAGGCTAAAGCATGTCTTCACGATACATTATAAAGACCCATTTACTTTGATTAGTCACTTTGTGTCATTTGTTTGTTTTAGTTAACGAACGGATGATCACAATTCTTATGTTTCGTTGGTATTTTTAACATTTCCTTTTGATTATCTAATATCAATCTCACCCGTTTTCTCTCATGTTTCCTTCTCTTTTAGAATGCCTCCTCGTTGAAATGTTGTTTAGGGCGTTGATATGGCGCAATGATTGCTCAGCAGATAGCTGTTGTGCTACCAAATCTTGTGACTCAATTAAACCAAGCCAACAATAACAACAATGCACCTGTTTCGTGCAACTTTAAACAATTCAATTCAGCTAAACCACTCAAGTTTAGTGGTTCTGAGGGAGCTACTGGGCTCCTATAGTGGTTTGAGAATCTTGAGAACACATTCCGTCATGTTCAATGTCCGAATGAGCGCAACTTCGAGCGCATTCCAAAAAGGGCGCTCACGTGGTGGAACGTAGTGGTGAGAGATAGGGGTGCTGATGTTGCATGGCTCAGACATGGGAAGAGCTTCGAGCCCTTATGATGAAGGAATTCTGCCCACGCCATGATCAAAGGCACTTGAGAACGAATTCCACGACCTGAAACAGGATAGTGGAGAACATCATGCCCACACTGACTGTAATGAGGAGCTAAGTTTCTTATGTCCTTCTATGGTCACTCCCTTGCATAAGGCTATTGAAAAGTACATTGATGGCCTTCCTCAGTTCAGGACATAGTCACTAGTAGCAACCCTGCTACAGTCAGGCAGGTTATCGAGTTGGCTGCAACCCTGACTGACTCGCAAGTCAAGAAGCAATCTACCAAGACTACACAAGGGAAACAAAAGGGAAACAAGGCCGAAACCTCCAAGAAGTCTAGGAAGTGTAAAGCTTCCAAGAATTTCATTGTTGTTACATAACCCAACCAAGCTGCTCCCAATCAACCAGCACAGCTTCCCACCAAGAGACAATATGCCGGTACTTCACCTCTTTGCAACAAGTTCGATAGTCATCACCAACCCCATCTACCGTGTCGTCATGGTACCAATTGTGGACGATATGGCCATCTGGCCAAAACATGTCATTTGGCTCCTGCCCCGAATCAAGTGGTTCAAAATCCTGTTCAACCACAAGCCAATCCTGCACGACTCCACTACCCCCTGGATCATGCTACAATTGTGGTGATCTTACTCACTACCGAAACAACTGCCCGAAAACTAGTTAATTCAAATCCAGCCAGGGGACGAGCATTTAACATAAATGCTAATGAGGCTCGTGTTGACAATGACGTGGTTAACGGTACGTTTCTTGTCAATAATAAGCCTGCTTCTATTCTTTTTTAGTCGGGTGCCGATAGAAGTTTTGTATCCTAGATTTTGAGCCTTATCTTTCAACACCACGAACAAAACTAGGAAAACCCTTAATAGTAGAGATAGCTAGGCGAACCTCTTGTACTTGATTATGTTATTCGTAACTGCCAATTGAACCTCAATAACCATCTTTTTTCCATTGACCTCACGCCAATGCAACTTGGGAGTTTTGACGTCATAGTAGGCATGGACTAGTTAACCAAACACCATGCTGAAGTGATCTGTTTTGATAAGATTGTTCGCATCGCTCTTTTGTCTGGTGAAATCCTAGAAGTTCGTGGAGAGAAACCCTCTCATAGCCTTAAACTCATGACATGTACCCAAGCCTAAAAATACCTACAAAATAATTATGTAGCATTTTTGGCACATATTGTAGAGGAGAAAAGCAAGGTAAGAGTATTCAAGACATCCCCGTTGTTCGAGATTTTCCTAAGGTGTTTCATGAAGAACTACCTGGTTTACCCCAAGCACGTCAAGTCGAGTTTCGTATGGACCTTGTACCTGGTGCCAACCCAACTGCCAAATCCCCTTACTGTCTTGCACCGTCTGAAATACAAGAGCTGTCAAAACAACTCTAAGAACTTTCAGACAAAGGATTTATTCATCCAAGCTTTTCACCTTGGGGCGCTCTTGTCTTATTCGTGAAAAAGAAGGATGGCTGCATTCGCATATGCATCGATTATCGTGATCTCAACAAACTCACGATTAAAAATCGATATCCCCTACCTCTATTGATGATCTTTTTGATCAACTACAAGGTGCTACATGTTTCTCCAAGGTTGATATGCGTTCTGGGTATCATCAGCTTCGTGTACCCGATGAAGATATTCCCAAAACTATTTTTCGCACTCGAGACAGCCATTACGAGTTCACTGTCAGGTCCTTTGGTTTGACAAATGCACCTGCCTCTTCATGGACATAATGAATAGGGTTTGTAAACCTTATTTAGACAAGTTCATCATTGTTTTCATCGACGACATTTTGATTTATTCGAAATCCCGACCGATCACAAACGTCATCTTCGTCTAACGATGGAACTCCTAAAGAAAGAACAACTTTATGCCAAATCTCCAATTGTGAATTTTGGATGAAAGAAGTTCAATTTTTGGGACACATAGTCAACAAACAAGGTAAACATGTAGATCCCGCAAAAATCAGTGTGATTAGGGATTGGAGTACACCACTACTCTACCGAAGTTCGTTCATTTCTCGGTCTAGATGGCTATTACCACCGTCTTATCGCAAACTTCTCCAAGATTGCGGTTCCCCTCACTGCTTTGACTCAAAAGAATAAACCTTGTGATTGCGGACCCAAACAAGAAGAAGCTTTTCAGACCTTGAAACAAAAGCTTTGTGATGCTCCTATTTTATCCTTACCCAATGGCAACGATGACTTTGTCGTATATTGTAATGCATCGAATCTAGGCCTTGGTTGTGTTCTCATGCAAAGAGACAAAGTCATAGCCTATGCATCAGGACAATTGAAAATCCACGAAAAGAACTACACAACTCATGATCTTGAGTTAGGTGCCGTTGTTTTCGCTCTCAAAATTTGGAGACATTACCTCTATGGTACAAAATATTGGTTTTCACTGACCACAAAAGTCTCCAACACACTCTTAATCAGAAAGAACTGAACATGAGACAACGACGTCGGGTTGAACTTCTAAACGACTATGACTGCGAGATTCGCTACCATCCTGGTAAGGCGAATGTCTTAGCTGATGCTCTTAGTCATAAAGAACGTGTCAAGCTACATTGTGTTCAAGTTCGATCTGATATCCAAACATGTATTTTTGAAGCCCAACGCACTTGTGTAACCCAAGGTTTCTTGAAAAACGAACTACCCCATCATCTCGAGCTTCAGCTTGAAACAAAAGACAATGGGTTGCTCTACTACATGAACCGTTTATGTGTTCCAAGCCAAGACAATCTCCACATCCTATTGATGAACGAGGCTCACAAATCTCGTTATCCAATTCATCCTGTACAGACAAAATGTACAAGGATCTTGTACCCAATATTAGTGGCAGGATATGAAGAAGGATATTGCCTTATACGTATCCAAATGCCTAACTTGTCTTCAAGTTAAGGCAGTACATCAACATCCATTGGTACCAAAAATTCCGTTGGAAATGGGAAAACATTGCTATGGATCTCATCACAAAACTACCACGTACTTCTAGAGGTCATGATGCCATTTGGGTAGTCATTTATTTTTTAACAAAGTCAGCACACTTTTTGCCAATTCATGAGGATATAGCAGCTGACAAACTTGCGATGATCTATATTGATGAGATAGTATCTCGACATGGTGTTCCTTTGAACATCATATCAGACCGGGATGCTCAATTCTCATCTCACTTTTGGAAGACCATGCAATCTGCCATGGGAACCAACTTAACTTGAGCACTTCTTATCATCCTCAGACAGGTGGACAATCCGAAAGGATGATCCAAACATTGGAGGATATGCTTAGAGCTTATGTGACGCATCTACCTTTGATCGAATTCTTCTACAACAATAGTTATCACTCCAGCATTAACATGGCTCTTTTCGAAACTCTATACGTCAAAAATGTCATTCAACTGTCTGCTAGAATGAGGTTGGTGAAGCTCAGCTCACCGGACCAGAACTCATTCTAGAAACTACAAACAAATCAAGAAAATACGTGATAACCTTTTGACATCTAGAAACCGTTAAAGAGTTATGCGGATCAGTGACACAAGCCCTTGAAATTCCAAATTGGTGATCACGTCCTTCTCAAGGTATCTCCTTAGAAAGGTGTGATTAGATTTGAAAAGAAAGGAAAAATTGCACCTCAATATGTGGGAGCATTTAAAATCATTGAGAGGAAACGGAAAGGTGGCCTACAAACTTGAGCACCTCCTGAGTTTGGGGATGTTCATCCAACTTTCCACATGTCCATTTGAAAAAGTGTTTGGTTGATGAAAACCACCACATCCCTCTTGATGAAATTCACATTGATAACACAATGCACTTTGTCAAGAAACTTGTAGAAATATTGGACCGTGAAGTCAAGAAACTCAAACTCAAACTCAAACGCATACCAATTGTTAAAGTTTGCTGGGAGTCCAAACGTGGCCCAGAGTTTACCTGGGAACGAGAGAATCAAATGAAGGCGAAATGCCCACATCTTTTCTCACAGGTTTCCTTTGATTAAATTTCGGGACGAAATTTCCTAAAGTAGGGGAAACCGTGACATTTGTACATTTATAGTCATTGAACAATTCTAAAACATTTTGCGAGAATGTATACTTATCAATCATTATACAATCATGGACATTTTTATTCAATAAAATCTTGCAAATGCAAAAATGTCAATCATTACAAAATTCGGTCATTTTCGTGTTCGATAAAGTTTTATACTTTATTTACGAAACATGTAACCATATAATCTAACGAGCCGACATCCACGACATTTTGGGACAAAATCCAAGTTGCCTTAACGCCTTTATATAACCTAAATATTAGGTTAAAAGGGGTTAAAAATGACAAAACGCAACAATACAAGTCCAGGGCCAAAATTGTCAAAAAAAAGTTTGCTTCTTCACCAAGTTTGCCACATATCTCCAATTTTTGCACCTTGCACTCATTTTGCCACACTTAATTTGGTTTTGACACATGTTAGCACACTAATCCACACTTGGTACCACTTGTCATTACCTCCTTGATCCTAAAACACTATAAATACCCTTTGATTCATCCATTTTTTTCACACCACTTCAAAACACTTCAAAGCAAAGTGTGAAGTTCTTCTTTCTATACTTCTTGGAGTTTGTTTCCAGCCTTTGGAAGCCTCCTATCTTGAGTTATGAAAGTGTTCTTTAACACAAGTAAGTAGTCTTCCTAGTTCTTTCATTATTTTAGCTATTTTGAGCTAAAAGTCAAACAGTTTGGCTTCTTGTTTGACTTTCGGTTATGACCATTTGGTCGAGTCAAAGTTCAAATTGAACTTTGCAACTTGATCGTAATCACGAAGGTATTAATCCCTTGTGATTGCACCATCTGATTACCACGTTTAGTAGGCGAGATGACGAGTCAAAGTTTTAAGAGTTAAAAGTCAAAAAAAGTATTAAAAATGCATTTTACGACGAAAACGTTTTTTGGTATTAAAATGATGAGTCGATTTTATGTATTTTAAAATGCGAAAAACACCCTTTTGGCGCATAAAATGGTTTTAAACATGTAAGACCATAGTTCTAACATCTAAACTGATATTATAACATAATCAAACTTGTTTTGACATGTAAGTCTCATCATAGGGCTTGTTTAATCATCCTAACCTATAGTTACGCTTGCAACCCGTTAAAGTGGCGTAAACCATTTTAACAAGTCGTAACGGGTCAAAGCACTTATACACTCTTCCAAATCAGAATACGAGTCCCAACAGTCGTTTGGTTTATAAGACCTTATTCTATCCAATCCTTCGATTAAAGTATCGACACACTAAGATAGTTTCCGATACATTAGGACACACTTGAAGTCTTCAATCCTTGAGCTTTGTTTGATCATTTGAACAAGACATTTACACAATCCCAAGTGAGTACATAGCCCCCTCTTTTACGTTTTCAAATGTTTTTGGGTGATTCATATGTGCCTATCACTACTTTCTTGTTTTCATGACATTATACATGTTTTGCTTATCTAGTACATATAGTTCATGATTTCAAAGACATTTTTCTTCATATGTTGACTTAGCGTACCTAGTACATAATTTCAAAGACATTTTTGCTTCGTATGTTGACTTAGCAACCTAGTACATGATTTCAAAGACATTTGCTTCGTATGTGACTTAGCATACCTAGTATAGGATTTCAAAGACATTTCTTCTTTGTATGTTGACTTAGCATACCTAGTACATGATTTCAAAGACATTTTGCTTCGTATGTTGACTTAGCATACCTAGTACACGATTTCAAAGACATTTTTACTTCGTACGTTGACTTAGCATACCTAGTACATGATTTCAAAGACATTTTTGCTTGGTATATTGACTTACTATGCCAAGTACAGGATTTCAAAACATTTTCATGGCATGCTTACATTGTTCAAGACATATTGGCGCGTTGAATATACAATGATACATTCATAACATTGATCACGCCGACCGGTAGTATGTAATGGTACCATAGGATTGACAATCCCGTTCCCGCTTCCTAGGTTTGTTTGGAAGTGACTTTAGGGAATGACAGAATCCGAAGAACATTTGATAGACCATTGTCTTTATAAGGGTTTTTCCGATAGTCCACAAGGCTTGAATGCGCCAACAATGCAGATATATGTGCCTACACAATAAAAGCAATTGATTTATAAGACAAGAGTTTTAGTTTAAACATGACCTTTGTTTATTCAAAACACCTGTTTTATACAAGACATTTTGACGAGACAAGACATTTTTGTTATTTTAAACAAGACATTTATTTTATGGTTTAAACAAGACTTTTGTTGGCCATACAAGACATTGGTTTATACATAGACATTTGTTTATAAAAGACATTTTGTTTATACATGGCATTGGTTTGTACATGACATTGGTTTAAACAAGACATCTCAATTGTTGGCTCATGGTAACTGATTTAAATGACGAGACGTCTGTAATATGATAAAAGCATGGTGGCTAAGCCACTGGTACTTCCTATATATGTAAGTGCTTTCATTATATTTTGTGACAATTGGCAAAATTCCTGTAATTCTGTACAACTTGAGCAAATATTACATTGTTTATTTACCGAACAACTTGACTTGAATTATAATTTTAAGTCTTAGAAGTCTAGGAATATAACCAACTCATAGCTTGGTATGATAATGGATACGTGACGATCACGAGTATATAAAACCATATCCTAGACGGATGACAAAGACGCGAACACGTAATAAATATCAGAACTGTCACACCCTGTATTTTCAACCAAACACGGTGGGCCCAGGTGGGGAATATTGTGACGTAAGTTGATATCATCATAATCAATTAAACACAGCACGGTGGAAGTCTTGGAGTTTAAATTACAATTACAAACCAAATGTTCAAAGTACGAAAAAAAATATACAGACGGCTTGTAATTAAAGATCCACAGGCGGATCGTAATATGTACAAAATGTATAACAGACTTTGGGCAGAATCTAAGGATTTGCAAGATCCTCTTATATCACTATCGAGCAGCTTCCAGCATATTTCGTATTATACCAGCATCTTAGTCTTTTGAAAATACATCAGCTTTCGCTAGTAAATAAACTCGACTCACTCATTTTGAAAACATTTTTAAAATTAGATTTAAGTGCACAGGGCACAAATCTTTTATAACTTTAAAAGTCAGCAGTGTAACCTTGTTAACAGCTTTACATGTTTGTCAATACATATGGGGCCCATTACAGAGACCGAGACATGATTAACGTACACACCACTTATGAACCCAAGAAGGAATTATCCCCAATTTGTGGGTAAAAATAATTTTGAATTCGCATCTGTCGGGGGTATGCCTACAACCCGTGCTTTGGTCATGGCTATTATCTAATGTAATGAGCCAAGGATATCCAGGACACGGTCGTTAACCCCCAATGTTTAAGTTATCAAACAAAACTGATCAAAATGGAATATGCGGATTTACTAGCCACAATCTGGCATTCGATTGATCCCATTTACGACCAAGCGGTAATAATTTACCGTAACCCAAACCCGTATAGGGAAAATAAGTCAAGAGTATTTACCTGAGCTAGCCTTGATTAAAATGCAAGATTTATATCTCAGCCATATTCAAAATGAACTAAGTGCAGAGAGCATTTACCGGAAGGCTCTAGTATGGATTATGGCATAAGCTAACCAATTAAAATGCTAGTGGTCTTATTCAAGTCAAAGACTTAGACCGACTAGTGTAATGAATCAAAAATGGTACGATACGCTAGATTAAGCGATGACCGGATAGAATGTAGTTAAACCCAACAAGTACTTAAGACATGTATAATATGGTAAACAATTAACATTCTGGAATTTGATATTAAAAGGATAAGGTTAAGCCCGTTTCGGTTAATTTTCGTAAACTAGTTACATATACTTAACCGTATGCATATAAGGATATCGGGTAACCGGATGAGTCATGAACAAGTTCTTTATGTCATTATACTTTAAATAAGTTGCAATATCAGTAGGATATCAACTTATATGCCCGAAAAGGTTTTGAAACGAAATTTTGCCTCATAAGGGCGTTCTGGTAATTATATGTCGTATAAAAGGAACTAGCATGTATTCTGATGTTATGATCATAAACGTTCTAGAAAAATACTTAGTTTGTGATATATTATCAGTAAGATAGCACACATAAGTTTGGTTTGTTGTTTAAGACCAAACTATGCACCGAAAGGGCATTTTGGTCATTTAAAAGTATAGTTTACGATATTATACTAAAATCAGTTTATGAACAAAATATCAACATCATAATATGTTAACTACATTAACATATCAGTAGCTAATTTATTTGCGAGTTCATTGTTGACCAAAACCTTGTTTTATGTAAAAAGGGCATTTTAGTCAAAATTTGACATTTTACGGAACTTGTGCATAAACTCAGATTATGATTATGATCATGTAATATAACCTCAATGGGTTATGCTACATTATATTACGATCATAATGTGACCTTAATTCAGAAGTTAACTAATCCAAGTCGGGTAAGAATCGAAAGTCAAAGCAGAAGTCAAGCTTCGCGACTTTCGGTTGCGAACTAACTCTAGAACTGAAATTGACGGATCGAACATGTTCCCACATGTTCTAATAATTATTACCAACTTTTTTAAGTGTCAAAAACATGTTTATAATATGTATAAACGAAGATTATTATATTTATGAAATCAGACCTGTTTAACTTTTTTTAAAACGTAAACTTTGACCCATCAATTGACCTAGTAAACGTGATCCTTAGGAGGTGCCCTTCTAAGGGGTTAACACCTTCCTAATTACGATCACTTGGCCATGTTCATTTCGAACAATGGCTGGACCATAATGGTCTTAATCCGAAAGTCAAGGCATTTATCGAAAATGCTTGACTTTTGGCTATTAAAAGCCTATAAAAAGAAAAGAAAAGAGTAGAGATGGAGCACTTACAAGTGATCCAAGGGAAAATTAGAACTCAAAGGGAAGCTCCTAAATGGTCAGGAACTTCCAAGAGTGTGATAAGAGAGGAGAAGAGGTGAATGAGTAAATAATGAGGTGAACTAGTGGGCTATTTATAGTGCAAGGAGGTGTGTGAAGATGAAGCCAGGTGTAAGAGGTGTTATAGGATCATCACAAGTGTCTAGCAAGGTGTCAAGAGCTGCAAGAGTGTGGCATTTTGCAGGAGAGGTGGCATCTTGACAGTTTTTGGGGTTTTGACACTTTTAGTCCCTCAAGAATAGTTTCGTGGATTGTCATGAACTGTCCCTTGACTTATATCCAATGACATAATGATACAACTTGGTCTTTTCGTTTAATACGAGATGTATTGAAGAAGAATAAGAGTAACCAAACATTAACGGGTGTCACAACAGGTGTTCTTACGACTTATAAGCGTTTACTAGCTTAAATGTGAAAGATACGAATACTTATGGTTTCATGGGTTAAATAATCCAAGCTAGTAAAGTTTAAGGTTCGGTGAAGATGTGTGTTACTCAAGAATGGTGAATCACAAGATATCACCTTAACCGGGAGTCGTTCGGGTTCGAAAAATGACTTGATTATGTAAGGAAAATGTTATAATAAAGTCTAGGGGCCTTAGGGTTATTAGTTGAAAGTTAAAATGGTGAAAAACTAAGGTTTTAAGGCTACACCGTAAGCTACGGTTGCCAGACCGTAGCTTACGGTTAGTTATAAACTCAACCAGAAAGTCTGGACCGTAGCCTACGGTCCGGACCGTAAGCTATTGTCAGGTTTAAAAAATTGTTTTTTTTAAATTTGTGTATTCGTTTAAGGAGTTGAGTGGCTAACTCATTTGAGGTATTATTCGAGGGCATGAACACGTGTCAGTTTATTACCGAATACGAATTTTACGAGGTGTTACATCCTCACCTCCTTAAAATAAATCTCAACCTCAAGATTTTATTTAAAAAGATGGGGGTACTTTCGTCGCCTAATGGACTCAACCTCCCATGTATATTCGGGGCCTTGATGGGCATCCCACTTAACCTTTACAACAGGTATAAACTTCCTTCGGAGCTTTTTAACCTGTCGATCCTCGATCGAAATTGGTTTCTCAGTGAACCTCAGGTTTTTATCAATTTGCATATCTTGATGTGACATTGCTAGTGACTCATCGGCTAGACATTTCTTTAAATTAGATATGTGGGACACATCATGGATTCCACTGAGCTCCTCAGGCAGCTTGAGCTTATAAGCTATAGAACCGACACATTCGATTACCTCGAATGGTCTAATATATCTCGGGCTTAACTTGCGCTTCTTTCCGAAGCGCATCACACCTTTCTAGGGTGATACCTTTAATAAGACTCTGTCCCCTATTTGGAACTTAATAGGTTTTCGCCTCTTATCTGCATAACTTTTCTGCCTATCACGGGCAGCTTTGAGATGATCACGGATTTGCTTATCTTATTAGTTGTCTCTAAGACAATCTCAGGTCCTGATAGTTGGGCTTCCCCAACTTCATCCCAACAAACGGCTTTCTACATTTTCTCCCATATAAGGCTTCAAAAGGAGCAGCCTTGATGCTTGTATGATAAGTATTATTGTAGGGGAATTCTATTAGGGGTAAGTGGTCATCCCAACTTCCACCTAAATTAATTACACATGCTCTAAGCATGTCTTCCAAAGTTTGAATAATACGCTCACTCTGTCCATCTGTCTGTGGGTGGTAAGCCGTACCAAAGTTCAATCTTGTGCCTAAAGATTGTTGGATACTTTTCCAAAAGTGAGATGTATATCTAGTATCTCTATCGGATACAATAGATACCGCACACCATGTAGGGACACAATCTTGTCCACATATAGCTTTGCCAACTTATCAGGATTATAAGTCTCTTTAATTGTAAGAAATGTGCTGACTTAGTCAGCCTGTCCACAATGACCCAAATCGTGTCATTGCCACGTTTGGTCTTAGGTAACTTGGTAATCAAATCCATAGTCACCATTTTCCATTTCCAAGTAGGAATTTCAAGCTGTTGTAGGAGTCCTGACGGTTTCTGATGTTCGCTTTAACTTGCGAACACGTCAGACATTTAGCTACATAAGTGGCTATGCATTTCTTCAATCCCATCCACCAATAGTTCTTTTTCAAATCTTGATACATTTTGTCACCACCTAGGTGAACTGAGTATCTCGAATTATGTGCTTCTTGGAGCATTAGTTCTCTAAGTCCTCCAAAGATTGGAACCCAGATTCTTCCATTGAATCTAAGGATTCCATCCTTTCCAAGGCGTTAACTGATCAATAGTTCCGCCTAATCCCTCATTAGGAATATTAGCCTCTAATAGGGATTGCTTTTGCGCATCTAATAACTTCTCATTCAAGCTATTTTCGAGCTCAATGCTCTTGTGTTAATCCTAATGGGCTTAACTCTTTCCTTGCGACTCAAGGCATCAGCAACGACATTTGCCTTGTCGGGATGATAGCGAATTTCGCAATCATAATCATTAAGTGTTTTCCATCCAAGTCGTTGTCGCATGTTCAATTCCTTCTGATTGAACAGATGTTGGAGGCTCTTATGGTCAGTGTATATAATACACTTTGTGCCATATAAGTAATGTCTCCATAACTTAAGTGCAAATACAACAGCACCCTATTCCAAATCATGGGTGGTGTAATTCCTTTCGTGCACCTTTACTTGTCGTGATGCATAAGCAATCACTTTGCCTTTTTGCATTAGCACACAGCCCATGCCAGTGTGCGAGGCATCACAATAAACACAAAGTCCTCAATACCCTCAGGTAGAGATAACACAGGAGCATTTCTCAACTTGTGTTTCAGAATCTCAAAAGATTCTTGTTGTTTTGAACCCCAGTCAAACTTAACATTCTTACGGGTCAAGGTAGTTAAAGGAGTGGTTATCCTCGAAAAGCTCTCAATGAACCTCCTATAATAAGCGGCCAATCCTAAGAAACTACGAATCTCCGATGGAGTTTTGGGTACTTCCCAATTCATTATGGCTTCAATCTTAGCGGGATCCACTTGGATACCACCTCACTTACAACATGTCCAAGAAATTGGACTTCCCTAAGCCAAAACTCGCACTTAGAGAACTTAGCATAAAGGTTCTCTTGTCTTAGCAATTCTAAGATGCACCGAAGATGTTTCTCGTGACCAACTTGATTACGAGAGTAGATAAGTATGTCGTCTATGAAGACATTGACCAAACTTATCTAGGTACGGCTTGCAGACTCTATTTATGAGATCCATGAATGTTGCAGGTGCATTTGTGAGCCCAAAATGAATCACCAGAAATTCGTAATGACCATAACGGGTCCTGAAGGCAGTTTTGGGAACATCCTCACTTCTAACCTTCTGTTGATGGTATCCTGATCTCAAATTGATCTTAGAGAAGTAACTAGCCCCTTGTAGTTGATCGAACAAATCATCGATCCTGGGCAGAGGATAACGATTTTTTATTGTTATCTTGTTTAGTTCGCGGTAATCAATGCACATTTACATTGAACCTTCCTTTTTCTTAACAAAGAATAGGAGCTCCCCATGGTGAGGAACTAGGCTGTATGAAACCTTTCTCTAAAAGTTCTTATAATTGTATCCTTAGTTCCTTCATTTCTGTTGGTGCTAGCCGATACGGAGCTCTTGCAACAGGTGTTGCTCCTGGTAGGATGTTAATCCTAAACTCCACTTGCCTATCTGGAGGTAGACCTGGTAATTCCTCAGGAAAAACATCAGGATATTCCGAGATGATGGAAAGGTCTTCAATGTTTGGCTTAGGCTCGTTGATAGTGATTTGTGCCATGTAAATGACACAGCTTTCCCTAGACACTTGGATGCCTTAAACAATGACACTTTTTCTGGCAATCCATAGTGTGAATCTACAAGGATGGTGAGCATTTCACCAGATGGGGCTTTAATTTTGATGAGTTTCTTATCACAGGCAATGCGTGGCTTGGTTATGGGATAACCAATCCATGCCTAAGACTACATCGAACCGCACCAATTTCATTGGCAGAAAAGATATAGGAATTGAATGATTCTTAATGGATATAAAACATCCATCAAGAATGGAAGATGTTGTTTCTAAGGTTCCGTCAGCAAGTTCTACTTCATAAGTTATGTCTAGAGTTCTTATGGGTAAGTTTAATAGTTTGCTAAACTTATAGTCTACAAATGACTTATCTGCACCAGAATAAAAAAGAACTCTAGCATATATGTCATTAATGAGGAATGTACCTGTTATGACGTTGTTGTCATTAACAGCCTCTCTAGCATTCATCTGAAAGGCACGAGCATTTCCTTTCTTGGCCTCTCCAGACTTCGCATTATCATTCTTGAGATTCTTAGGGCAGTTAGTCTTAATATGCCCTTTTTCATTGCAGTCATAGCAGACGTCATCCTTAAGATCCTTGCATTCTAGGGTCTTATGCCCCTTTTTCTTGCAAATACCACAGGGCTTAGCCTGTGGGTCAAACTTACACTGTCCCCAGTGCTTGTGGTTGCGGGTCTTACAGGTCGGTGTCACGCCCGACTTATCTTGGTTCCTTCTGAACCCAAATCTCCCCTTATTCATCTTATTAAATTTTTGGGAGTTACCATCCTCTCTCTTCATTTTCCCGTCAGTCTCAGTCTTGACTGACTTTTGTCTCACTAGATGTAAAGTGAGAGAGAAAGATAGTCAACGTCAGACCTATATGTAGTAGGCTGGGCAGCCTTCACCATGCCTTTAATCTCAGGTGCTAACCCATTTATAAAACGCGCGATGCGTTTGGGTTCAAGTGAAATCAGATAAGATACTAATCTGGATAACGAATTAAAGTCACTAACATACTTCCGACAGTCTAGATTTTTCATTATAAGAGTCAGAAAATCTGACTCTATCTTCTCCACCTCGTAAGAGTTAGAAAATCTGACTCTATCTTCTCCACCTCATGAGGTGGGCAATCGTTTCTTTAACAAGGTCCGCAAACTTGGTCCATTCCAAGTTATACAGGTGTACTTTTCCTGTTGACTGGACCATGGCCTTCCACCATATAAGGGCATCGCCCTTGAAGGATTGGGATACAAACTTCACCACATCCTTATCAGCACAACCACTGATATATACAATAGTTTCCATCTCATCAAGCCATCTCAAGGCTTCTACTGCTCCCCTTTCCCCATTAAAATCTCGGGGCTTGTAAGAGACAAAGTATTTATAGGTACATCCGTCTTTAAAAGAACGGGACCTATCATTGAATTCTAGTTTCTTTGGTTCACTCTTCGCATTTGAAGAGTGAACAGAGCTCTCCTTTCGAGCTGATGATGGTGGAATAAATAAAGGTTTAGAGCGAGTAGCGCTCACTTCCTTAAATTTCTCCATGGCTTTTCCGACAGCTGCATCAATGCGAGCTTGGAAATCATCATTATTGATGGCTATATTTTCATCTTTGTTAGTACTATCATCACGGCGACTACTTTGCGCCTCATCTGGGTTAGCCATCTCTGATGTTTGGGTACTACATACAAAATTAAATTTTACATTAGCCATGGTATTAATAACCATATAGGCTATAAATTTTTGATATATAAATCCATTGTCTATTTGAACCAATGTGCATGGAATCACAACTGTCAGGCTTAACATTTTAAATTAATGTTATCTATATTTGGCCTAGGTCTCAAAAGGACCATCAAAGGCGAATTACAATTTGAACATAGTCCATATATTATTAGACAGTGGATTGTAATGTCACAACTGTCATTGTCATCAGATAATTATAAATAGCTCATAGGCTTATCACGAAGGACATTAAGATACAGCATATTGGCTTGTCACTAAAGACATATAAGAATTCGGCACATTGGCCTGTCACTAATGGACATAAAATATGGCACATAGGCCTTTACTAATGGACATAAAATACAGCACGTTGGCCTGTCACTAATGGACATAAAAATATGGCACATTGGCCTGAAACAAATCAACTAACATCAACTAGATGTCAAGATAGATAATCATCGCTCTGATGATATTAGTCATGATCTCATTGATCATATAGACTTATGAGGCTTGAGCATAGCTCACCACCTTGGACAGGGAACGATAAGGTTACAACTGTTATTGTCTTAATTGACAATATAATATTGGACAAAGGCAAATCATCACTAATGGATGTTTAATTATGTCCCGTAGGCACTATATCACTAATGGATGTTCAATTATGGCCCGTAGGCACTACAGCACTAATGGATGTTTATTATTATCATCACATTGATGATATTAGCCAGGATCAAATTTGATCACATAGGCTATATAAGGTTTAGGACGTAGTCCATTACCTAGACTGCTAGTGTGGTTCCTCAACTCACACTACCAAGAGTATGAACGTTACATGAATGTTGACATAGGAGTATCTTAATGGTCGATTAATAGTCACGGTCGCATTGACCTTAACGACTTGGAGGCTTGAACATAGTTCACCACCTCTTGATAGAAGGATAATTCTTCCTTAACTATCATGATAGAAGGCTATTCATCCTTAACTATCATTTATAATTTGGCCAATTAATATGGACGTTGCCATTTGGCTAATCAAAACCATTAAGATCTTTTGGAATTATATAGCTGATCATAAATTTCGAGTAAAATCGAGGCGATCGCTTGAAGAGGATGAGTACATATATATATATATATATATATAATTTCGAAATATTTCATTAAATGATAATAGAAAGTACAATACTTGAAATAAATAAATAAAACTAATTGTCCATGCAATGACTAAAAGAAATAACTTGTCCATGTAGGGACTAAACATAATAAAAGAAAAGACTTCACTCGTCCTTCTTTCCCTTTACCAACTTGGAGAGCTACTTGAAGAACGTATTCGTCTTCTTCTCCGTTTTCTCCGCTTGTTGTTGCACTTCCTTAATTCGTTTCAAGGCCTCGTTAATGGCCTCGAGTGGTGGCAGAGGTTGTGGTTGTGGCATAACATGATACTGATACCCATAACTTGGATATCTAGTAGGTGGATAAACGGGTGGGAAAGGAGACGGGTAAAGTGCGTTATGCTTAACCGCTTGCATGTAAGGGTCATGCGAAATGCTTGGTAGTCTACTGGCGTATATGAGTTAAAAGGATCATATCCAGATATATCCGGATATGTAGGAATAGGGATATTAAAACCCGATGGTGGTGGTTGAACCATTGTGGTGTGTCAGTTCACCACAGGTGAAGCATTAGAGGGCCCACCCATTTGTGGATCCTCTGGAATGGTTGGGTAAGGTTTGGGCAAAGGTGGCAGTGAGCCCGACCGTTGGCCCGTACGTACCGACATGCGTGCTCCTCTTTTCCTCCTTGGCGGTTCAGGTGGAAGTTGGGGTTGTTCCACTGGTTCCATGTGGATATCTTCTTGCACAGGAGGTCGTTGGGAGTGATGGGAAGGAGTGTTAGCAAAGGTAAATTGGTTCCAATATTGGTCCCACTCATTAGGACCCTGATATGGCGATCCGGCATAGGAGTTTGAATCACTCGATATCTCGATGGGATGCGCATTTGAACCTGGCGGCGGCTCGTCCATGGGATTGGGTTGGTCTATTTGGTTTTGGTCAGCTGGGGGTGTATTAAAGTATTGGTTGGGATTGAATTAATCATGATAAGAGTGATGAGAGTGGTGGGAGTGGGTGTGTGAATGATGTGAATGGTAGGAATGATAGGATTTTTGAGTATGAGAAGGTGAATGTTGTGATAACGGCCATGAATCCCCCGAATCCTCATAGGGGTCCGGGTGATGGGGATGCGAAGGGATATGTCCCAATGGTCCTCCCCTCATTGGTCCTTTACGTCTTCCCTTACTCTTGGCAGCATTTTCCTCTTAAAAATCAAATTCAAAAACAAAACTAATAACTTAATAATGAGATAAGTAAATCATAGGTCAAAGCCTAGACTCGGAAGTCTAAGAAATGTGCTTGTGTAAGTTTGAGATTAAACACAATAAGGCTAGTTTTTAATTCTATAAAACGTTAGCTCTGGTACCAACCTGTCACACCCCGTATTTTCAACCAAACACCGGTGGGCCCGGGTGCGGAATATTGTGACGTAAGTTGATATCATCATAGTTAATTAAACACAGCATAGCGGAAGTCTTGGAGTTTAAATTACTATTACAAACCAAATGTTCAAAGTACGAAAAATAATATACATATGGCTTGTAGTGAAAGATCCACAGGCGGATCATAAAATGTACAAAAATGTATAACAGACTTTGGGTAGATCTAAGGATTTGCCAAGATCCTCTTATATCACTACCGAGCAGCTTCCAGCCTATTTCGTATTGTACCTGAATCTTAGTCTTTTGAAAATACGTCAGCTTTCGCTGGTAAATACACCCGACTAACTCATTTTGAAATCATTTTTAAAATTAGATTTAAGTGCATAGGGCACAGATTTTTTATAACTTGGGAAAGTCAGCGTTGTAACCTTGTTAACAGCTTGACATGTTTGTCAATACATATGGGGCCCAGTACAGAGACCGAGACATGATTAACGTACACACCACTTATGAACCCACAAAGGAGTTATCCCCAACTTGTGGGTAAAAATAATTTAGCATTCGCATCTGTCGGGTGTATGCCTACACCCCGTGCTTTGGTCGTGGCCATTATCTAATGTAATGAGCCAAGGATATCCGGGACACGGTCGTTAACCCCCAATGTTTAAATTATCAAACAAAACTGATCAAAACAGAATATGCAGATTTACTAGCCAAAATCCGGCATTCGAATGATCCCATTTCTGACCAAGCGGTAATAATTTACCGTAACACAAGCTCGTATAGGGAAAATAAGTCAAGAGTATTTACCTGAGATAGTCTTGGTTAAAATGCAAGATTTATATCTCAACCTTATTCAAAATGAACTAAGTGCATATAGTATTTACCAGAAGTCTCTAGTCTGGATTATTGCATAAGCTAACCAATTAAAATTCTAACGGTCTTATTCAAGTCATAGACTTAGACCGATTAGCGTAATGGATCAAAAACGGTACGATACGCTAGATTAAGTGATGACCGGATAGAATGTAGTTTAAACCAACAAGTACTTAAGACTTGTATAATATGGGTAAACAATTAACATTCCGGAATTTGAGATTAAAATGATAAGGTTAAACCCGTTTTGGTTAATTTTCGTAAACTAGTTACATATACTAAACCGTATGCATATAAGCGATATCGGGGAACTGGATGAGTCATGAACAAGTTCTATATGTCGTTATACTTAAATCAGTTGCAATATTAGTAGCATATCAAATTATATGCCCGAAAAGGTTTTGAAACGAAATTTTGCCTAATAAGGGCGTTATGGTAATTATATGTCGTATAAAAAGAACTTGCATGTATTTTTATGTTATGATCATAAACTTTCTGGAAAAATACTTAGTTTGTGATATATTATCAGTAAGATGCACACATAAGTGTGGTTTGTTGTTTAAGACCAAACTATGAACCGAAAGGGCATTTAGGTCATTTAAAAGTACAGTTTATGATATTATAATAAAATCAGTTTATGATCAGAATATTAACATCATAATATGTTAATTACATTAACATATCAGTAGCTAATTCATTTGCATGTTCATTGTTGATTAAAACCTTTTTTATGTAAAAAGGGCATTTTAGTCAAAATTTGACATTTTGTGCATAAACTCAGATTATGATTATGATCATGTAATATAACCTCAGAGGGTTATGCAACATTATGTTTCGATCATAATGTGACCTAAATTCAGAAGTTAACTAATCTAAGTCGGGTCAGAATCAAAAGTCAAAGCATAAGTCAAGCTTCACGACTTTCGGTTGCGAACCGACTCTAGGACTGAAATTGACAGATCGAACATGTTCTCACATATTCTAATAATTATTACCAACTTTTTTAAGTGTCAAAAACATGTTTATAATATGTATAAACTTAGATTATTATATTTATGACTTTGACCCGTCAATTGACCTAGTAAACGTGATCCTTAGGAGGTGCCCTTGTAAGGGTTAATGCCTTCCTAATTACGATCACTTAGCCATGTTCATTTCGAACAATGGGTGGACCATAATGGTCTTAATATGAAATTCAAGGCATTTGTCGAAAGGGAAACTTAGAACTCAAAGGGAAGCTCCTAAATGGTCAGGAACTTCCAAGAGTGTAATAAGAGATGAGAAGAGGTGAATGAGCAAAGAATGAGATGAACTAGTGAGCTATTTATCGTGCAAGGAGGTGTGTGAAGATGAAGCCAGGTGTTAGAGGTGTTCTAGGATCATCACAAGTGTCTAGGAAGGCGTCAAGAGCTGCAAGAGTGTGGTATTTTGCAGGAGAGGAGGCATCTTGACAGAATTTTGGGGTTTTGACACTTTTAGTCCCTCAAGAATAGTTTTGTGGATTGTCATGAATTGTCCCTTGACTTATATCCAATGACATAATGATACAACTTGTTTTTTTTTGTTCAATACAAGATGTATTGAAGAAGAATAAGAGTAACCGAACATTAACGGGTGTCATACTAGGTGTTCCTACGTCTTATAAGCGTTTACTAGCTTAAATGTGAAAGATACGAATATTTATGGTTTCATGGGTTAAATCACCCAAGCTAGTAAGGTTTAAGGTTCGGTGAAGAGTGTGATACACAATAATGGTGAATCAAAAGATATCACCTTAACTGGGAGTCGTTCGGGTTGAAAAATGACTTGGTTATGCAAGGAAAATGTTATAATAAAGTCTAGGGGCCTTAGGTTATTAGTTGAAAGTTAAAATGGCGAAAAACTAAGGTTTCAGGGTTTCGCCGTAAGCTACGGTTGCCAACGTGCTTATGTTTAGTTATAATCTCTAATCAGAAAGTCTGGACCGTAGGCTACGTTCCGAACCGTAAGCTATTGTCAGGTTTAAAAAAATTTGGGTTTTTTTGATTTTTGGATTCGTTTAAGGAGTTGAGTGGCTAACTCATTTGAGGTATTATTCGAGGGCATGAACACGTGTCGGTTTATTACTGAATACGAATTTTACGAGGTGTTACAAGAACTGGTTACGGTTCAGTCTGATATTTCGAATTAAGACATAAATAGTCTGTATTGATATACCATAAAAATTTTATTCAAAATACCAAATTGTCCAAGTTTGCAGCAAAATAAAGCATTTTGAAGCAAAAATGTAGCATTCCGCGGCACAAAACAACAAATGTCCGAAAATTCAAAAATAAATATTTTTAGCTAAAAAATAATAATGGGTGATAGAAATACTATAAAACCCATATATAAATTCTATTATTTAAAGTTATATTGTTTGTTCAGTAAAACCTGACAACAAAACTGGTACAGGAACCGAACTCAAAATGATAAATTTATTAGTCTGAAGAGCTATATATAATTAACTGGACAATAAAAATTTTACTGTAATTATTATGAACATAAAATTTTATAAGTAACACATTACATCATTTTACCCGGTACAAGACCCGAACTAACTTTATCAACCGAACAACGAAACAATAAAACTAGTGAGTTATTTTGGCCTATTATAACATCACTTTAAAGTGTTGGGGTATTGGTTTTTATAAAAACTTATATATATATTTATTAAAGTTTATAAAACTTATAAAAATTACTATTATTAATAGAAATATATATATAAACCAACACCTCACGGCAACATGGGGCTTTCCCCATGCCACTAATCCCTTAATTACGTGTTGGCAACTTGTGAATTAGCTTAGTGGACTTGGTGGTGTAAGAGCATAACCCAAAACCAAATCAAAGCCATTTCATTTTTTTCATTTTCACAACACTAGAACTCAAAGAACACTTCTTCCATCTACTCCCAAAAATAGGCAAAGCACCCCTATATTCACCTTGAAATTTTTAAAAACCAAACACAAAGAAATCAAGCTTGCATGAAGACCTAAAGTTAATCTAAAGAGTTTGCAAAGATTAGGAGCTCACTTTGAAGATTGGAACTCTTGATCAACCTACCTTCTTCATCCTTTAGATCATCCCTAGCTTTATGCTAGTAGTAGGATCCTTAAACCTAATCTTGTACTTTATATTTTATAAAATTTCACAAGATCATCATAAAAGTTATATCAAAACCTACTTGAAAAACACTAATAAATCTAAGATCACTAACATAATAATGTTTTTTTCATGATAATTTTGGATGATCTTGAACCTATCATAAACTAATAAACTTGAATCTTGCAAAATTATGATAAAAGAGATCTAAACACATGCATGTTTAGATTAGCAAGATCCATTAAAAATGTCATGACATATTTTTATATTTTAAATATGATCATAACAAGTATTAGATCATTAATAAAGTTATAATTTAGAAATTTGTTCAAATGATAATAAAGTTTCCATTTTAAGAAAGATAAAATTATAACAAGTTATGATATTAGTTAATAAATTTATATAAATTTGTGTTGATGATGATTGAGTTATTTAATTATTTAGACATGTTTATAAAATTGGAACTATGTTTTTAAAGGAAACTTATAGCAAAATTTTTATAAAAATTAATCTTGATTAAGATATGATTTAACTAAAGATTTGATGATTAAAAGTGATTAGGAAATTTAATTTAATGTTTAAATAAGATTGATGAAAAGTTAAGAAATTAATTACTTATAATTTAATAAAAATGAGATAAATATATATTTTTGATAAAATATATATTCTAAACATCTTATATGTGCACATGTATTATTGTTAAAAGCTATATATATTTGATTATATTAAATTGAATACAAAATGTGATAAGTGTTCAAATTTTGATAAATAATAATCGACAATTCGGACAATGAAAACTCGGACAAAAGATAATATATGGTATTAAACTAACGACAAAGATGAAACGAATAAATAGTCGACGCGAACCTAACGGTCAAACGAACAAATAAACCGATACACTTTATATTTACTAGAATTTTTAAATCTATAACTTATAACTAATATTTTCATAAATAAATTTTATAAGTGTAACAAATACTATAAATATTTTTGGATAAGCCATTTTATAAAACTAATATTGGGCTAAAACAATTGTTAAAAATAATGTACAGCCCATTATATAAAATAGTTGGGCTAGGCCACTTTTATAAAATTAACTTTGGGCTAAGCCCACATTTATAAAATTTACAAGTGCGTAAGCACTTGATAAAATTAAACTTTGGCTAAGCCACTTTATAAAGTTTACACGGCTAGACCATTTAAATAAAGTTAACTATGGGCCAAGCCCATTTTTATAAAAAATAATTGGGTTTCAAATTTTATAAAAACTAAAATTGGGCAAAAGCCCACTTTAAAAAACTAAACTTGGGCTAATAAATTTTTATAAAATATATGGGCTAGGCCCAATCTTTCATTTAACTTGGGCTAGGACCCACTTTTACAAACAATTTGGGCTTACTCACTTTAAAAAATTAGGATTGAGCTAGGCCCACATACATAAAATAAACTGGGCTAGACCCAGAATTGGGCTAGGCCCACACATAGTATGAAAATTTGACTAGGCCCATACTTATAAAAACTATTGGGCTAGGTCCCTATATAAAGAATTATTAGATTGAATTATTTACAATTAAATTATGAACTAGGTCCATTTACATTATAATCAATCTAATATATATATATATATATATATCAACAAAGAAAAACCCACAATTACAAGAAAATTCAAGATAAAATACTTGTACAAAAAATGAACGAAACCTAAGTGTCTAATAAATTAGAACACTTGTAGGTCGAGAAACGAACAAAGTCTCAAGAATCGAATAGAGATTTGCACGGAACGTAAATTAGTGAGTTCATGTTTCCATTTTATTTTAACGTTTTTATGGTTTTTAAACGTGCTGGGATGTATACGTGTTACAGTTAATATAGCTTGGAAAATGAAAATATTTAGATCACATGTGAATAAGGATCAAGCTTTGGGACCATTAATGAATAACAAGTACCGAGGAACAAGGGGATAGATCTATTAGATTTGGGCGAGCCCCACTCTAATACGGCAATAATAACAGATTGTATTAGAGTGATTTTGTATCTAAAACGAGTGTCTCAGACACATAATAAATCGTCAAGGTTTGGTTGCCACCTTATTCGGCATACAGATTAGAGTCCTTGCAACACACTAATGATCTTACAAGTTTCATTAAGCTATATTATATGAATTTATTATTTCAAATGTTTTTGAAGATTCATTTGATACGAAAATTAACATGAATTCACCGGTTTTTGTTGACGTTGTTTTCAAAACTAACACGTATTACAGGAAACTAGTGGATGGTGTTTGGGGAAAATCTTGTTCGTTTGTTGTGAAGTCAAGATATTATGTTTCATCCAGTCTTTTGTTGTTATGTTTTATAAACTTACGTTGAATTTAAGTAATAGTGTTCAACTTGTGGTATGGTTTTATAAACAATAGTTGGTATGTAAACTATGTATTAAATAAAAAGTACGGATGAATGTTTTGTAATACAATTGTCGTTTACTTGGTTGAATGCAACGATTGCCGCTCTGGCCACACCTCGCGACACGCTTCTGCAACATCGAAAGTCGTGGTGTGACAGACCTGGTATCAGAGTTTCAATTGTAGTGAACTAAGATTCTTTTGAGTCTAGTCTACAATTTCAAAATGGTCTTTTTATAAAAGTCATAAATTGTTTGCGAAATTGTTACAAGAGTTTTCCCCACGGCATATATACGAAGGTCCACTAGTACCAAACGATGAATCAAAACAATAATGCAAGGACATTATATGAGATAGTCTTTGAGGATTAGATACGATAATAGTAAGATGAATCAGAATGATACATGATATGACGTGCAACGAAACTGAAATATAATTTCCCAAAATTTTATTATAAGATATTCACATATATGAGTTGCAAGAATTATTTTGCCAGGACCATGTCTTCCGACTCCGAAATTGATTCTACGGGATACGTTTCGAACGCTGATTACATACCATTAGACGATCCTGCTCCACCTGTTATCATCATCATCTCTGACGATGAGTTATCGGATGATGAGTGGATGAACATCGATTTCCAGCCATTTGCCTTACCTGAGCCTGACCAAGAGGATGATGTATTGGTTGTACCTCATTTTCATGAGATGGTCATATTCGGCCACCCTGTGGGTGAACATGTTGTTGCCTACGTCGCTATACTACTTAATGTGGTAGATCCATTTGATGATATTGTGGATGAGGACGGACACCTCGTACCTCCTATTGTTGATGTTGAGGATGATGTCATTCCAGTTATACATGTTGAGCATATTGACGATAATCTTGGCATTGGTGAGGATTTTGACATTACCATGTTAGAGGTAGCCCAGCTAGAGGCTGCAGTTATTGACATTACATCGTCTGCTCCTTCCACACCTCTGACCCTATCACCTGTATTTTCACCAGATACCACTTTACCACCATCTTCTGATATCTTACCTACATATGTTGATACCGTTTTACCTGACACATTCTACACGATCATTTATCTGAGTCAGCACCACCATTGCATCCTTTAGGGATATCACACACCACACTGATCATCTGATACATCAACCTTCTGTTGGACCAGTCCATTATACACTTGGTAGTACTTCTCAGCTCACTGATCATGTACCTCCTTATCATTTTGTTGGATCTGTTTCTACTACCGTTACACCGACATTCAGTTCTTACCCAGACCCATTCGCTGAAGGGCTATCACAGGTTCCATACACTCAGTCTATAACTGAGTATCCTCCTTTTATTCTAATCCCACTGCTTGAGATCTGTCCCATCCCCCACGTCATATGCATAGTACTGTCACATACCCTTCGCCTTACTTTACTGTTTCACATGACCAGCCACCTCTTGGCATGAGCCCATCTGACCCGTATCACCCGAGCCATTTGCCACTCACCACCACTGAGTATAGACTCACATCTACCAAGATACAGCTCGGTATTCTGTTTGGACAATTTCATGAGCTTAATGCCCAACTCACTGCTATTCGAGAATCACAGAATGCTCCATCATCATCATCTCAGCCACCACTACCCACATCATCACCTCCACCACCACCATCCCCATTAGCACCATCACTTGCATCATCTCATGCCATCTCTTCATCATTTGAGAGGCGCATTAGTGCCATTGAGGAGGAGATGGCATACTTCTGTGGTGTGATCCGCGCATCTGCACCCCCACCCCCATCGTCAGTCTGGCTTGGTATGTAATTAAGTTTTGGAGGTAGTACCCCTGTCAGGATTAGTTGAAGATTGAAGGATTTTGAAGATATATAGAAGTCAACTTGAAGACTCTGAAGAAACAATGCGAAGAAAATATCTACTTTTGTTTATATATTGTATAAAACTTGTATGTCGGATTGATGAAACTCCGAATTATAATTTTGTACTTCGCAAAAATGATGTAACAAGTTGACAATATATATATTTGAAAGTTAGTTATCCTTCTTTTATCATGCGTTGTTGATTATTCATATATTTGTGTCATGATGATATTTGTATGGATATCTCACGTGAGAGATGATTTGATTTATTTGACTTATATATATAATATATATATTATATATATATATATATATATAATATATCTGTTGGATATATTTATTCTATTTGATCCATGAGTGACAATATTTATCTGAACTATTGTCTAATTCATTCCATATAAATTTATATATGAAAATCATGCCACCAAGAAGAAGGAGCATACATCAATACAAACTCCCCTACCCGATTCTCAAGCTGAGCTTGATGCTTTGTTGAATCAATGCACTGCGGATACGATTGCTCAACATGAAGCAAATCGCACCGATTTGAGAAATGAAGATAGGGCTCAAGCCCCACCAATAGTAACAAATCCTATGAACGGTTGGTTACTCATAACCTTACAAGAAATTTTCTTTAATATTTTATTTGCAAAATAAATATTTCTGACAATTTCGAGAACCAACATTTCAGGATGCACATATAAGAAATTTTTAGATTGCAAACCATTAAACTTTGATGGCACAAGCGGAGCTGTGGCATTTGTTCTATGGACCGAAAATACGGATTCTGTAATCTGCATGAGTAATTGTTCCCCTAACTAGACTGTATTGTATGTTTCGGGATTGTTTATTGACGAAGCTTTATCATGGTGGAATCTGCAAGTACAAACGTTAGGAGATGCAGCAGCATACGCTATCACTTGGGAAAGAGTGAAGGAAATGATGCTTGAGACGTATTGGTCAAGGGCCGAACTACAAAAATTAGAAACAGATTTTTGGAATATAGCAATGGTCGGATCCGACATCTATGGCTATACTCAGCGATTTCATGATCTTTCACGAGTCGTTCCATATACGGTAACCCCCGAATTCAAACGTATCGAGCGATACATTTGGGGATTAGCTCCAGAAATCCAAAGTATGGTTACATCATCACATCCAGCAACCATCACTGAGGCAATCACGATTGCAGTAAGCCTTATCAAAGAAGCGGTAAGAATGAATAAATTTTCGAGAAAGAGTGCGGAGATGCCCAAGGAGACACATGTAGAATCAACCTCACACAGGAATAAGAGGAAGTTTACACACTTCAAGAAAGGTTCCCAACCAAGTAACAAGAAGAAGGAAACCCCCATAGAAAAAAAGGAACAAAGCATTCTTGGCGACAATAGAGACAGAACCAAGAGGTTATACAGGAAATGCACCTAAGTGCAACAGGTGCAATTATCATCATTATGGTGGATGCCGAATCACCAAATGTGATAAGTGCGGGAAGTTGGGACACCGCACTGAAAAATGCTGGAGTAATAACAAAAGAAATAGAAATGAAGGCAAGAAAGAAGGAGGCTATGGAAATGGAAAAGAGTGAGGAAGAAACCAAAGTTGCTATGGTTGCGGTGAACTGGGCCACGTTAGAAAGAATTGCCCAAAGGAGAACAAAGGCCATGGGCGAGCCTTTATAATAGGAGCTCACGAGGCATGTCAGGATCCAAATGTGATCACTTGTACGTTCCTTGTCAATAATCATTTTGCATCTATTTGATTCGATACTGAAGAAGATTTTAGTTTCATATCTTTAGAGTTTTAAAGATGTACTTGAACTAAATTCAAATAAATTAGATATTCTATTCACTATCGAACTAGCGAATGGAAAGATAATTGAATCCGATGAAATTATTAAAGGATGTTCTTTAGAGTTAGGTGGACAAAAATTCAACATCGATATATTACACATCCAGTTATGTAGTTTTGATGTTGTAATCGGTATGGATTGGTTATCTAATAACCAAGCCGAAGTCGTGTGTTGCGACAAATTATTCGCATTCCTCTTCCTAATAACGAAACACTTCTTATACATGGCGAGAATAGCGAAACACCATTACGAATTATTTCTTGTATGAAAGCCCAAAAGTGCTTGCGAAAAGGATGTATAGGATTCTTAAAACACGTTGTCGACAAGAAATCCAAGGAGCCAAAATTTGAGGAGATCCCTGTTGTGAAGGAATTCCCTAAAATCTTCCTAGAGGACTTGCCAGGAATACCACCACAACGACAAGTCAAATTTCGCATAGACTTGATTCCAGGAGCTGCACCTGTAGTGAAATCCCCTTACTGATTAGCTCCTTCGGAAATGCAAGAGTTGTCCACACAACTTCAAGAGTTATTGAAAGGATTTATTAGACCAAGCGTCTCACCTTGGGGAGCTCCTATTCTATTCGTAAAGAAGAAAGATGGATGCTTTAGAATGTGCATTGATTATCGAGAATTAAACAAACTCACGATCAAGAATCGGTATCCGTTACCAAGGATCGATGATCTGTTCGATCAACTTCAAGGATCAAGTTTTTACTCAAAGATTGACTTAAGGTAAGGATACAATCAGCTTAGAGTGCAGGAAGAAAGTATTCCAAAGACAGCATTCCGAACCCGTTACGGTCACTACGAGTTCCTTGTTATGCCATTTGGTCTAACAAATGCACCGGTAGTGTTCATGGACTTAATGAACCATGTGTGCAAGCCTTACCTTGATAAATTCGTGATAGTATTCATTGATGACATACTGATATATTCATGAAATAAGAGGGATCACGAACATCATCTTAGGACTATTCTTAACTTGTTAAAGAGGGAGAAACTATATGCAAAATTTTCTAAGTGCGGATTTTGGCTTCGTGAAGTCCAATTTCTCGGACATGTAGTCAACGAGAAAGGCATACATGTCGATCCATCAAAAATAGAAGCCATTAAGAATTGCAACACACCTAGACACCCACTGAAGTACGCCAATTTTTAGGATTGGCGGGCTATTATCAAAGATTCATCGAAAATTTTTCGAAGATTCCTCAACCACTAACCTCCCTAACTCAGAAAGAAAAAAGTTTGATTGGGGAGAGAAACAAGAAGCAGCTTTCCAACTGCTTAAAGATAAACTTTGTGATGCGTCGATTTTATCACATCCTGACGGCGTAGATGCCTTTGTAGTTTATGGTGACGCTTCACATCAAGGTTTAGGATGCTTCTTAATGCAATGAGAGAAAGTTATTGCATAGCATTACGCCAATTAAAAGTTCACGAAAAGAACTATACCACACATGACCTAGAGTTTGGTGAAGTGGTATTTGCGTTAAAAATTTGGTGTCATTATCTTTACGGCACTAAGTGCACAATCTTTACCGATCATAAAAGTCTTCAACATATATTTAATCAGAAAGAGTTTGTCACACCCTCAATTTCCACTTGCGGAGTATTACTGCGAGGCGTGTGATCAAACCAGAATCTCAGACACTAGCAATATCGAACGACTCTATATGATTTATTTAAACGTTTTCCAAAAACTTTTGTTGTAAACATTCATAGTCATTTTCAAAATATCATAGTTTTAAAGTTTAGCGGAAGCATTAAAGTAAAGTAACGGGCGCCAACATAAACGCCAAAACCAAAATCCCAAAAGTTATTCGTAAATAAAGACTCGATAAAAATGTCTTGATCAAATGCAAGTGAGTGCACCTAGCTCCTAGCATCCTGAGAAACATGCAAAGAAACAAGTGTCAACATTAAAGAAGAGTGAGTTCACAGGTTTTTATAAGTTCACAAGTTCGGTTTAAAAGATTGTTTTCCCCCGTTATCCCTAACCCGGGATAACGATATCGTTCCATCATTCCTAACCTGGAATAATAATGTTGGTTTGTAAATAAGTTCAATGTTAACATGTAGGTAGCGAGTGTAAAGTTACGTCACATAAGAGTTCGCGATCGAAGCTGACTGTTGTTGCCTCTGTGTTGCCAGGTCTATCACTGACCATGAAGAAAGTAGGCCAAATTAATCACCCGTTGACCATTCCCGGTCGGCTAGCGAGACTAGCTCGGGTGGGGCTTGTCGGGCCCAGTAGTACTACTATAATTTCCCCGCTATTTAACCCAATACTAACAATCCGAGAGTTGGTTGAGGACTTCCGTGATAAAGCTACTTAGTGACCATAACTATATTAACATTAACTTAGTTACCGAATAGTTAACGGCGTTAATTTCGCATAACGTAAAAAGATTGAGTTGTAGAGCGTATACATGTTTCTCCCCCTGTTGTTCAAAACCGGATAAAATAGGGGACGTGAACTTACCTTAAATTGCTCGGTTAGAATAAACGCAAAAGGGCCAAATGATGGAACCTTTAATCACGTCCTAACATGTCAACCGATTTAAAGTTAGTGTGTGAACACACTGACACAAAACCCTACGCAAACTAACACACAGTACGGCACACGTAATAACCAATTCGAAACCATAATCATGCATGCAAAGTATCACCATACACAATAATGATAAAACCAACTTGTCATAAACACAGATTAACTCATACAACACTTAGGTACACACAAACGCAAGTTATCATGTTTCAGCTTGTACGCTCATAACTGGGCTGTTTTCGAGGATTTTTATAAAATAGTTCCAACGTTCTAAAAATTCCAAGTTTTTACAGAAGGTGTCAGTTAGACTTTAGAATTTTGTGTAAAATTTTCAAATCCTAAATCTTTACCAATTATTTATAAACATTTATATACTAGGCTGCAGTCAGATTCGTCGCTTTCTGACTACAGTCAACGAGAAAATTTATTTAAAAATCATCGTTCATCCAATTAACAAAATTCCAGTGGAAGATTTTCGGAAATTCCTGTCTCCAGTTACTGTTACAAATTTCGTGACCTAACCCCATACAAACTATGAAATCCGACTCGATAAACAACCTGCAAATTCTGCAGAATTTACGCAGCTTCAGCTGCTGCACTAAATGACCATTTAAAAATAGCAAACGACCTCAGAAAAATATGAATCTGATGCCATTTGAAGCATTTTTCAAAAATACACGTTTTAGGCTTCAGAAAATCCACTTTTCGATAAATAATGATAAGGTTACAGCCAACTGAAGTTGGCTGTAAATGTCAATCAGCTTACTATTTTCGACTTTATCGCATTAGAACATGTTTAAACGGTCATGACGCTTAGTTGTATTGCTTAACAGCAGGTTAACTTGTCAATATCATCATATATATCAATATTCATCTAAACCCTAAATATATTCATGATCTTTATCCATAAAACGCAGCCTAGATTAGTATTCAACATATCATCACAACCGCAAACATTCGCATATTCATCCGAACTAATCATACACCGCAACACTTTTTTCTAGTAATGATCATACAAGCACATAATCATGATCAAGATTACACAAAACCTAGTGTGAATCGCAATACAATTAAACCCTAACCTTGAAACGATGATGATTAGCGAACCCAGACAAGCTTGGAATCGATCTGGGAGTGTAGTTTGCGCGACCGATAGAGAGAGAGGGGGGGCTGCCGTCGACCTTACTAGGGTATTAGGGTTTTGTGTTTTTTTTTGTCACAACATGCATGTATACATAATATAAGAGGGGGGTCGCGATAGGGGGGGGCGGTTTGGGTTAGTGCCTTGGGCCGCAAGTTTGGGTTATTTCCTTGGGCCGCAAGGAGGTGTGGGTCGCAAGGGGGTGTGGGTGGCGGGTTGGGTTTGCTTGGTCGCGAAGTCGAAACGTTTCACAGGCTTGGTTCGGTTTATAAATAGAAGTTACTAAAATATTATTCGTGACACGGAGTTTATAAAATATTAAATCACGTATTTGGAGTGAGACGCAATAGATTCACAAACATCTAATAACACATAGCATGTAATTCAGATACAACCCGTCTAATAACACATAGCACGTAATTCACCCTATAGATTCACAAAGTTAGCGTAGTTATTGCGAGCGTGTAATTTTAATTATCTGAATTAAATCAGGGTAGGATGATTACAATAAAGTAGCGCATTTAAGATACCTCAAAAGCCGGGATGTCACAGAGTTAAATATGCCCAAAGACGTTGGCTTGAATTGTTGAATGATTATGATTGTGAAATTAAATACCATCTGGGCAAGGCGAACGTTGTCGCGGATGCCCTAAGTCGAAAGGAACGAGTGAAGCCCCTTCGTGTACGATCATTAAGACTCACCATTCATAATAACCTTACCTCTCAAATTCACGGCACTCAACAGGAAGCCATGAAGAGCGGAAATTTTAAAGCAGAGATGCTTAGAGGTATGGAAAAACATTTAAAACCAAATGAGAACGGAACTTTGTACTTTAAAACATAATTTGGGTTCCTCTTTTTGGTAATCTGCGAAACCTAGTTCTAGATGAAGCACATAAGTCCAAATATTCGATACATCCCAGAGCGGATAAAATGTATCACGATCTTAAAGAATTCTATTGCTTGCCTAATCTTAAGGGAGATATTGCAACTTATGTTGGAAAATGTCTAACATGTGCAAAAATTAAGGTCGAATACTAAAAACCTTTAGGAATGTTACAACAACCTGAAATTCCCACTTGGAAATGGAACAAATTTCTATGGATTTCATAACAAAATACCCAAGACCTCACGCGGTCACGACATGATATGGGTAATTGTTGACCGACTAACCAAATCAGCTCACTTCTTGCCGGTACGTGAGAAAGATAAAACTGAGAAGTTAGCCGAACTTTATCTTAAATAGATTGTGGGGCAAGACATGGAGTGCCTGTTTCCATAATCTTTGATCGAGATGGTCGTTTCATATCAAGAATTTGGCAACCATTTCAAAAGGCTTTTGGATCTCGCTTAGATCTAAGTACGACCTTTCATCCCCAAACAGATGGCCAAAGTGAACGCACCATTTAAACCTTAGAAGATATGATTCGTGCTTGTGCGATTGACTTAGGTGGAAATTGGGATACTCACTTGCCTTTAGTGGAGTTCTCCCATAACAATAGTTATCACGTCCGTAAATGTCGATCTCCGCTATGTTGGGCGGAAATAGGCGACAAACAAATGATAGGTCCAGAATTAATTCAAGAAACTACGGATAAAATATTTAAAATCTGAGAGTGTATTAAAGCAGCTCAGGATAGACAGACAAGTTTTGCGGATAAACGCCACAAACCATTATCCTTTGAGATTGGAGACAAAGTTATATTAAAGTTCTCGCTTTGGAGAGGCGTAGTTAGATTCGGGAAGCAAGGAAAACTTAGCCCGAGGTACATAGGACCATATGAAATCTTGGAGAAGATTGGATCATTCGCATATAAGTTGAAATTGCCTGAAACACTTAGTAACGTTCACGACACTTTTCATGTGTCAAATCTTAAAAAGTGTCTTTCAGATGAATCACTTATTATACCACAGACGAAATTCAAATAGACGACAAACTCCATTTCATCAAAGAACCTGTCGAAGTTTTAGATTCGAAAATTCATAAAACAAGGAGGAGTCATGTCACACCCCGACCCGCAGCGGAAAAGGTGATCGGGGCATGATTGGGTTATCATCAAAGCTCATGACATTTATTATGCGTTTCATATTTATTAAATACAATTTAATGGAAATTTACAATAAATGTTACAACATGTTCTAGCTATCAATCTAAGCCTCTTTGCTCTCTTCTAAGGCATTTCCTATGTTTTCTTTGCTTCAACCTGTTCACCTGTATCATGTGTAAAAAGGTTTTGGATCAACATAAAGTTGGCGAGTGAATCCTATGGAAAAACATTTGAACAAGTTTATTAAATTGATTATGAAATATGTGCACAACCAAACATGAGTAAAAATAGATGTAAACTTATTCAACAATCATAAGATATTAAATAAAGCACACATGAACAATAATGGAACATTTAGAGGCACGCGTTGCTCAACTCGTCTCTCACGAGGAACTGATGGGCCTAATGAATGAATTGCATGAACATGATAATATGAATGACACAACTACAAACAATATAAACTCAATGATACACACATGAACAATAATGAATTGGTTTTGAGGCACGCGTTGTTCAACTCGTCTCCCACGAGGAACTGATGGGCTTAATGAATGAATTTCATATAATTTGACAAAATGAACTAAGTAATCACAACAATATAAACAATCTAAGTTTAGGTCATGATATGGTATGGCACAAATTTAAATAAACGAGTTAATTATTTGAGACATATGACACACCCCAAAACGTGTAATTAAAAGGGGGAGTTGTAAGATTCACTCACAGTGGGTGCGTTCGGTTGATGATGTTGAATGCACGCGAAGTGGTTGTAACCACGAGTGAGATTAACCTAGATAAATCGCATTATGGTTTGGTAAGTAAACGGATTTTATTAATCTATTTTAGTAGGATTGTTGGGTGTATTTTTGTGAGTTTAAGGCTATTTTCTAACCTTAAAAATGTTATTTTTAAGTATTTTTAATTGATTTTAATTAAAATAATTAAATAAAAATAATAAAAAATTTTGACTTTTTCTGCTACAGTGACCGTTGACTTTGACCGGTTGACCGTTGACCGGTTCGTATGCGTATTGTTGTGCGCTGAGTGAGGCTCGAACCCGAGACCTCCCGTACGCGTGCACGCAGCTCTACCAACTGAGCTACGTGTCTAACCCGTCATATATCTGTTTTTAATTATATTTATATATTAATTAATTTAAACAGAAAATCCTTTTATTTAAAAACGATTTAATTTGATTCGGACGGTGCGCTCCACAGGTCTCGAACCCGGGACCTGTGGCTTAAACTAACACACAGTCCACCGCTGGACTGTGTGTTTAACATGTTATATAATCCGATTTTTATTATACTTAAATACAAACTGAACATTTCTTTTTCTGCCTTAAATAAAAAGATAGATAATTGTCCGAGTCGGTGCAGAAGACCGGACTCGAACTCGCGTCCCGTGATTAAACATACACACAGTCCACCACTGGACTGTGTGTCTAACTTGGTTATTATTCCGGTTATTAATATACTTAACATATACATAAAATGAATCCGGTTCAGTTAACAAAAAAAGAAATTTTTATTAAGGCAGCGTGTGTGGAAACAAGATTCGAACTCGAGACCTTTGTGTGTTTATTGTGCACACAGTCCACCGCTGGACTGTGTGTCTAACCCGAGTAATATCTTGCTTTTAATTATACTTAAACATTACCGAACATCGTCTTCTTCACTGGTTTTAATCAGAATCGGAAATCGACTGGTTCGATGATTAAAACATGTTCTTTAGTGACAGAGGGTTAATTACAAGTGAGATTACATAAAAAGAATGAAGAAATTAAGCGTGAGGTATACCGATTGAATTCCTCTGTTTTCCGGCAGAACTCCGGCGACAGCAATAGGCTCCGGCGTCAGGTGTCTTGCAGCAGCGAGTCTCCGGAAAGCTTACAAAGGGTGTGGGTATCTCCGGTATGAGCTCAGGGGATTCAGTAAGGTTCAGAAATGAAGAACCCGGTTTTCCGGTGATGAGCAGAGATATTCCGGCGAGTGAGTTTTCGCCGAGAAAGGGTGCGGTTTTGAGCGAAAAGGTTTGCAGAAGTTCGAGGTGGTTTTTATAGGGCAAATCGTCGATGTACTTGGCCCGATTTCCAACTGGATTCATTGGTTTGAATTTCTCCGGCGTTTATGACTTTGGTCGCGGACTCAAACATCGGTTATAACCGATATGGCGTTTATGATTTACGTTATAACTGAAAGAAACGTTAAGTTTCGCGAGATTACCGGGATTTTCGACGACTGAACTTTTGGGCGCCGGTTTTGAATTTGTAAAGTCATGATATCAATTAAATGATCTTAATGGTTAACAAAAGACATCAGTGGCGCAGTGGTTTGTGTGTTGTGTGTTAAGTTGTTGTTGGATCGGTACTGACCCGGGTTCGAAACCCGGCAGAACCAAAATATATTTATTTTGCGATTTTTAACAGTTTTTCAAAAACTAACTATATATTCCCGTATAATAATTGATTATGTATCGTTTAAAATTATTTTGGGCATTTAATTCGCAACGAAAATTTTAACTGACTGTTCGGTTGATAAACGGAGCGGGTTTGGTAAATCCGTTTTTGACGGATGTTACAAGTCGTATCAAACTAGTCAAAGTCCATTGGAACTCAAAGTGCGGGCCTGAGTTCACTTGGGAATAAGAAGACAAAGTCAAAAGAAAGTACTCCCGTCTGTTTGAGAAATCCTACGCAAAGGATGACACGACTTAAATTTTGGGACAAATATTTTTTGAACAAGGGGAGAATGTGACAATTGGCGAAATTCCGGTAATTCTGTACAACTTGAGCAACTATTACATTGCTTATTTACCGAACAACTTGACTTCAATTATAATTTTAAGTCTTAAAATTCTAGGAATATACCAACTCATAGCTTGGTAAGATAATGGATACGTCATGATCACGAATATATAAAACCATATCCTAGACGGATGACAAAGACGCGAATACGTAATAAATATCAGAACTTGTTACGGTACAGTCTAATATTTCAAAATTAAGACATAAGATATGCCTGTATTGTTATACCATAAAAATTCTATTTAAAATACCAAATTGTCCAAGTCTGCAGCAAAAATGCAGCATTCCGCAGCACAAAACAACAAATGTCTGAAAATCCAAAAATAATTATTTTTAGCTAAAAAATAATAATGGATGATAGAAATAGTATAAAACCCATATATAAATTCTATTATTTAAAGCTTTACGGTTTGTTCAGTAAAAACCTGAAAACAAAACCGGTACAGGAACCGAACTCAAAATGACAAATTTATTAGTCTAAAGAGCTATATAAATTAACAGGACAATAAAAATTGTACTAGAATTATTATGAACATAAAATTTTATAAGTAACACATTACATCATTTTATCCGGTACAAGACCTGAAGTAACTTTATCAACCGAACAACTAAACAATAAGACTAGTGAGTTATTTTGGCCTATTATAACATCACTTGAAAGTGTTGGGACATTGGTTTTTATAAAATCTTATATATATATATATATATATATATATATATATATATTAACCTTTATAAAAGTTATAAAAATTACATATATTTATAAAAAAAAATATATAAACCAACACCTCATGGCAACATGGGGCTTTCCCCATGCCACTAATCCCTTAATTATGTGTTGGCAACTTGTGAATTAGTTTAGTGGACTTGGTGGTGTAAGAGCATAACTCAAAACCAAATCATAACCATTTCATTTTTTTCATTTTCACAACACTAGAACTCAAAGAACACTTCTTTCATCTACTCCTAAAAATCGGCCAAAGCATCCCTATATTCACCTTCAAATTTTTAAAAACCAAACACAAAGAAATCAAACTTGCATGAAGACCTAAAGATAATCTAAAGAGTTTGCAAAGATTAGGAGCTCACTTTGAAGATTGGAACTCTTGATCAACCTACCTTCTGTGACGACCGGAAATTTCCGGTGGTAATGAAGTGCTTATCAAACGTTAATACCATTATAATTAACGTAATTAGACGTAAATTATCTCGATCAGGCCTTTGGAAAGCTTAGGAACGTCTACTGGATTCACGCCACGCGATTTGGCAACAATCGAGAACTTTAACGCGAATTTGAACGATAAGCGAACTGATGCCGAACAAATAATGACAACATCTAAAAACACGAATTTTACACTTGTATTTATCATACAGTGTTGATTATGCGATAAATTTGGATCGTTGAACGTCGTAAAGCACAACGCGGAAGTTACGCAGAAAACCGGAACGCACCGACAACGAAACGGAAGCAACAGACTCGAGATACGCCTCGATATTAATATATTATGATATAATTGGCTTCTTTTTCAAATTTTAATACTCGCGGTTGAAACCAGAATGAAAAACGGATCAGAAACGACAAACAGAGCAATTACGCGATTTTTAATGCAACGAACGGATTACGCGTCATAACCCGACCCCCAATATAATTTAAAACATTTTCGAGTCTACACGAATAAATTTCAGTAAATAGCGATTTTTGGGTTTTGAAAATGGGCTCTGGATGCGTTTTGGGCTTATTCACGATAACGGGCCTGGGGCCCAACCCGTTTAGAAAATCTTAGACCTGTTTAAACTACCTGACCCTAATTACCCCTCATTTTCTTCACAAATCCAAGCCCTAGCACACACAACCAGACCCCCTGTTCTCTGCTCCCTCATTTCCGATCACCGGAAGCCGGCGGCATTTCCGGTCGGTTCTCCGGCCGACGTGCACACCCCTGCACTCCCTTTTGTCTCCGGTCACACACGCACCCGCATATACACGCAGACAGACAGAGACCGAGAGAGAGAGCGTAAGCTGTGAAGAGAGAGACAGAGAGATCGATGAGAGAGAGACTGTAGAGAGAAAGATGCGGAGTGAGAGAGAGAGCTGCGAGATAGAGAGATGGAGGCGGCGGAATGGGCGCCGGATCTTTTTTCCGGCGGCAGATAAGCCGCAAAGCAGCTGGGGCGTAGCGGCAGCAGCCGCGTTCTAGCAGTGGCAGCCGCGTCTTAACAGCAGCCCACCATTCTCCGAAATCTGACGGCGGCAGCAGCCGCTGTGTCTACGCAGCGGTGGCGGTGCAGGTTAGGGGGTTCCAGGTGGGGTTGGGTTGGTTTCGATGGAATAGCAGTGGCGGCAAACCCGCCGCAGGCGGCGGCGATGAAGGCGATGGTGGTTGTTTTGGATCGGGTCAAATCGGGGGGGGGGGTGGTGTTTTACGATTTGGGTGTTAACGGCAGCAACAAGCCGCGGTCGGCGGTACAATGGCCGGCCGACGGCGGCAGTGGAGGTGGTTGAGGCGGAATCCGGCGACAACCTACGGTTCAGTTCAGGTTCAGGTTCAAGTTTGAAGTTTTGGTTTGAACCAGTTTCGGTTCAGTCAAACATGGTTCAGATTTTGTTCAACTCGGGTTTAGTCGCGGTTCGGGTTCGGTTCAGATCACTTGCGGTTCAGTTCATTTTTGGCTCAGATTTGGTTCGAGGCTCATTTGGTTCAGGTTGCAGCTTCGTGTCTCGATTCAATCCAGTCAACAGATCGGTTCGGGTTCGGTTCACTCGAGTCGACACAGTTTGGTTCGAAACAGTTTTCAGTATTTCAATTTCGTTTTGATTCGGGTTTATTCTTCGGTTCAATGAAATATAAGTGTATGTTTCAGGTTCGGTTCGGTGTTCGGTTTGGTGCGGTCAACAAAAGTCAATGGGTCAAACCCGGTCAACACGAGTGAAACCGGTCAAACCTGGTTAAACCCGGTCAATGGGTTAACCCGAGACTCGGTAAAAATTAATTACGACGCGAAAGTTAATTATATTAATTTATAATTATTTAATATTTAATTATCGCAAACCGAGCTCGACACGACCCATAAACGATTAATTATCGCCACTATTAAAAGTGAATAAGCAAGCCGACACAATTTGCGTAAAAGTCATTAATTAAAAATCAAACCCACAATAGTATAAAATAAATCGGAAAAACTAAATCGGCGAAACGTTATATTCGAAACACGACGCTAAATTATATATATTGTTTCATACATTGCAGGTTGTGTTTTGATAATAAATCGACAACTAGTATTGTCGGGATCGTCCAAAAAAAGAGGAAACTCTGCCGATCTTCGTATAATTCGTAAAACAAAACGCGTTGTAATTCAAAGTCAAAACATCTGATTCAAACGATTGTTATAAAAGAAATATATATATATTTATTTTAACGACGCCTACAAATCGATCCGATAACTTTTCAACACGCGCGACTACAAGGCAAAAAGTTTCGGCGATCCGTTACAATCGAATATAATTATTTATGTTTAATTCAAACGCTGAATTCATAAACTATATTTCAAATGTCGATAAATTATTCGAATGATGTATAAAAATAAGTATATTGATTATATTTATTTCGAAACGCCACTAATTCGAAACGCTTATACAAGGCGTGTAATATTTCAAATGACAGAATTCGGAAATCGTGTTACAAGAATACTATATATATTCAAATGTCATGGCATTGAATACTTTCTACAAATAAATATAGTTATATTTATTTCTAACGTTGACGACGCGAACACGTACGAATACTTTCGAATGATATTATAACAATAGTATATTGTTTATATTCGATTCAAACGTTTAACGAAGTGCGACACGATACACTAGACTCTTGCGCGAATACGAAATGTATTATTTATACGGATATATAGACAAGTGTATATATATACATCATGTCTTACGAAAACTACGAAGTAGTTATGATTTCATGAAATATAGTTATGTTTAGATGTAAACATATATTTCAAGTCGCTCGAAAACTAAGACAATTCTAAGGAACCATAGGTTGGTTAACCGTGTTAAGTCAATAACACATTCATAGAATCGTATGAGTAACGATTCGGTAGAGCTCGGGATCGCGTAGTATAGCTACGTCATTCTTCGAAACTTACAAGTTATTCCATTTTAGGAGTACACTAGATTGCATGCTAGCAAGTCAAGTTGTGGAGACGACACTATGGAAATAACATTTAAGCTAGCTTTGCACAAGGACAACAGGTGAGTTCATAACCCCCACTTTTTACCGTTTTACATTTTTATAAATGTTTTCGAGGGTGGAAAGCATGCAAGTTTTGCGAAAGCCTAAAATGTTTCGATGAACGAAAATCTTATATTTTTAAACCATGTTACAAACAGATTTCAACAAACTCAAATGGTTTACGAAAGGTTTATGCTAAACTTACCGGTTTTCACAAGCTATACAAAGCTTTTCGAAACATGCATGAGTTTTATGACTATTGAAGGGATTGTCATAGTCACAACTAGGGGGCGAGGCCCCAATTTTATTTATAACATGGGCTAGGCCCAAAGACAAGAAAACATGGGCTAGGCCAATGACAAAAAACATGGGCTAGCCAATAACACGGATAACAGATTTATAACAATTGGTATGTAGCTATGGGATTAGATTATAACAGATCACTGTGCGTAAGTAGGATAATGACAATAGTAACCATTAATCACGTAGTGACCAAGGTGCAAAAGGTATAGATCTATCGAGTTTGAGACACGCTCCACTCCTGGTAAGTTAACCGGTTAGGAGTGCTTTTGTGATCCCAATGATGTCAAAGTTGTCTCGGGTTGGTTACTTACTTATGGCACATAGGTCAGTGTATTAGCTACACCCTGACAGATCCTTAGATTGCATAGGAAAACTACATGCTACGATTTCAATCCGGTTTGCAAAGATAACAGAAAACATTTTATTACCGGTTTATAAACATAACAGTTATATGCCTGGATTTGCAAACAACATGGAAAACATTTCAAGACTGTTATACAGACATGACATTTCAAATGCTTTCGGATACTATGATCCCACAAACCGGTTTTTCGAACGCAAGACTTTCAAATGTTTTATGATTCATTTGAAACAAAAACAGACAAACTATGAACTCGCCAACTTTATGTTGATTTTTCGCATGTTCTTTCTCAGGTTATGATTACAAGTATGGTACGGTTGGAATAGTGGAACCCATGGGAATTCGAGTAATTAGCGGGCGTTCATTTACTAGAAACCTTAGCCATCACGTCTGCTTCCGCTGTGCGATGAAGATGCCATTCGGTTCACGCCCCGCTCTGATGGGAAAGGAATTATAGGGGGTGTGACAGAGTAGTATCAGAGCCATAGGTTCTAGCGAACTAGGTATCAAACCCCGCTCTGATACCAGAGTGGTATCAGAGCTATAGGTTTCAGCGAATTAGGTTTCTATGGAGATACCTAGGCTTTAACCTCACTTTCTTTGGGGACATTAGATCAATAATACTTGAATACATACAGAACGCCTAGTACTCGAATATGGGTTCCAACCTGGCCGAAAATATTAAGTCAACATTATGATTTTAATCTTACACTAGTGTTGTGTTTGATACACGGTACACGAAAACATTACATACCGTAGGAAAAACTTGAGAGTTTTGATGACATGCATTTAGGACCTTTGGAAAATTTATGTCAATACTCATTAAAGGTCATTATGTAGGAACCACGATTATTAGCTCGGACAAACGCGTTACATATGTTGACGCTGTTATTTTATTTACCCGAGCAAGTAACCTACGTAAAACAAAAACACTAGTGCACAAATATACATGAAAGTTAAATGACACGATAACGGATGTTGAAGTACATCACATACGACTTTGAAGGCGCAACCTTGAGAAAACACGACATTACGGCAATGATGCTAGTCTTGTCAGCGAGAAAACTACCGACCAGAATACAACAATTTGTCACGTGGTCCTGTAAACTACACGAAACACGCTGAGGTACGTTCGAACGAGATATCACAACAGTCGGTACTTATTACAACGGTAAATCACAATTATTGGCGCTGTCAAAAGAAGTCACACGTCTTCGCATTCTCCCTACATTATTAATGACGAGTACGCTATATTCCACATTCGGTGGTAATGTCACGAAACAATAAGTCATCAAAGGAAATACTAGGTAAAGTCCTCGAATTCTGTTTGTTGAAAATTTTCAACTTTGCATATAATGAGTAGGTTTGCATACCTCTACTCCTCATAACGGTCATTGTGTCACGGAAATTCTTTCTTGATTAGTGAACGCATATTGCATCATTTCTTGACAGATTTACATGATACGCATGCTTTGCTTGTTACGAATGTGGTTAACCCGATACGTGGAGACCATCAGGGTCTTCACCTCGAATTGTCATTTCATCAATAATTCAAAAGTCAGTTCGCTATATTCAAATTTTCACTTTGTGATCTAGATGACCTACATTATTGCAAGTATTGACTCCTTGGTATCGAGTCAACGAATACCTTGAAATTTCATTTTCTTTCCAACTTGCATACATGGGTTTTCGTTGTAAACATATCAAAACTTGTTCGAATCATGTATTTATTGTTGGATTGTGTCAAACCAAGTTCAATTGTTTGAACTTGCTCACTATATACAGAGTTCAATTCAAGGATTTCATATGATGGATTGAGGCCGTCATATTCAAAGTAATGTCAACAAGCAATTCATTTGTTTCGAACCATAGCAGACTGGTTCAGTCTGCGCCCTCATTAAGTCAATTATTGGTTACGACACCTTGTGGTGGCGTTTACACTAGTTGAAGCTTGTGCTAATCTCGCTTTCACAATTCATGTACATATTTCATTACTTGATTATTTATTCATTTTTTTGAAATCCCCTTGTTGGATCATTTTCTTAAAACATTCTTAATGCAATCTGTATTAAGAAAAAGGTACGCAAATTTATGATCTATTTCAGTGTACCTGGTAATGGTCTTTCACCATCGGTCGAAAACTTTGGGATATTTATTGTTTTCCACTAGCGACCAAAATTATATTTATTTGTTCTTTCATTTTCAGTTGAAAATCCTATGAGATTATTTGGAACAAATATTCAGACTTACTTGATTGAACCTTTCATTAAATTGTGAACATGGTGAAGTTGTTCGGTCACCGCTATTGTTGAATTATTTCGATGGCTATGACGCTTGTGGCGTCGGTATAAACTTGTAGCTTGGGCTAATAATTGAAAGGGGTCTTAATGCAACTATGTATTAAGACAATGATACACTAATTTCAGTTGTAATTCGGTGTATCCTTGCAATTCAATAGTGTTAACTTATGATTCGAAAAGTTAACAAAGCACCTTCATGTTTCTAATTCAGTTGAGCATGTTGATTCTAAGTCTCACCAATCCAACAACCAACGCTAGTTCCGTTGGTAGAGATTCTCATTTGTTGACCCATGTAAACTCAGTCACATTAGTGATTATGTCATTACGTTTCGTTCACTTGGCAACGATTCTGAAAACAGATTCAGTTGAACCAGTGGGTTCATGTTGTTTTAGTAAGTCATTGTATTCATATAATCCAGACAAGTCTTGATGCGATTACATGACCATTTACCTGGGTATTTTTAATACTTACCTACATATGACAAAAATCTAAGGAGGTAACATAACTTAGATTTCGAGGACGAAATTTTTATAACAAGGGGAGAATGTGACAACCGGCAATTTCTGGTGGTAATTAAGCGCTTATCAAACATTCATACCATTATAATTAATGTAATTAGACGTAAATTAACTCGATCAGACCTTTGGAAAGCTTAGGAACGTCTACTGGATTCACGCCACGCGATTTGGCAACAATCGAGAACTTTAACGCGAATTTGAACGATGATCTAGCAGCGGCGGCAAACCCGCAAAGCAGCCGGGGCGTAGCGGCAGATAAGCGCAAAGCAGCTGGGGCGTAGCGGCAGCAGCCGCGTTCTAGCAATGGCAGTCGCGTCTTAGCGGCGGCCCACCGTTCTCCGAAATCCAACGGCGTTAGCAGCCGCCGTGTCTCCGCATCGGTGGCGGTGCAGGTTAGGGGGTTCCAGGTGGGGTTGGGTTGGTTTCGATGATCTAGCAGCAGCGGCAAACCCGCCGCAGGCGGCGGCGATGGTGGCTGTTTTGGCTCTGGTCACATGGGGGGTGTTGTTTTACGATTTGGGTGTTAACGGCAGCAACAAGCCGGGTCGGCGGCACAGTGGCCGGCCGACGGCGGCAGTGGAGGTGGTTGAGGCGGAATCCGGCGACAACCGACGATTCAGTTCAGGTTCAAGTTTACATTTTTGGTTCGAACCGGTTTCGGTTCAGTCAAACATGGTTCAGATTTGGTTCAATTCGGGTTCTGTCGCGGTTCGGGTTCGGTTCAGATCAGTTGCGGTTCGTTCATCTCCGGCTCAGATTTGGTTCGAGTCTCATTTGGTTCAGGTTGCAGCTTCGTGTCTCGACTCAATCGAGTCAACAGATCGGCTCAGGTTCGGTTCACTCGAGTCGACACAGTTCGGTTCGAGACAGCTTTCAGTATTTCAATTTCGTTTTGATTCGGGTTTATTCTTCGGTTCAGTGAAATATTTAAGTGTATGTTTCATGTTCAGTTCAGTGTTTGGTTTGGTGCGGTCAACAAAAGTCAATGGGTCAAACCCGGTCAACACGAGTCAACCCAGTCAAACCCGGTCAACGGGTCAACCCGAGACTCGGTAAAATTTAATTACAACGCGAAAGTTAATTATATTAGTTTATAATATTAATATTTAATTATCGCGAAACCGAGCTCGACCCGACCCGTAAACGATTAATTATCGCCACTATTAAAAGTCAATACTCAAGCCGACACAATTTGCATAAAAGTCATTAATTAAAAATCAAACCGACAATAGTATAAAATAAATCGGAAAAACTAAAGGCGAAACATTATATTCCAAACACGACGATAAATTATATATATTGTTTACATACATTGCAGGTTGTGTTTTGATAATAAATCGACAACTAGTATTGTCGGGATCGTACAAAAACAGAGGAAACTCTGCCCAATTTTTGTAAAATTCATAAAACAAAACGCGTTGTAATTCAAAGTTAAAACATCCGATTCAAACGATTGTTATAAAATAAATATATATTTACTTTAACGACGCCTACAAATCGATCCGATAACTTTTCAACACGCGTGACTACAAGGCAACAAGTTTCGGCGATCCGTTACAATCGAATATAATTATTTATGTTTAATTCAAACGCTGAATTCATAAACTATATTTCAAATGTCGATAAATTATTTGAATGATGTATAAAAATAAGTATATTGATTATATTTATTTCGAAACGCCACTAATTCGGAAACGCTTATACAAGGCGTGTATTATTTCAAATGACAGAATTCGGAAATCGTGTTACAAGAATACTATATATATTCAAATGTCATGGCATTGAATACTTTCTACAAAAAAATATAGTTATATTTATTTCTAACGTTGACGACGCGAACACGTACGAATACTTTCGAATGATATTATAACAATAGTATATTGTTTATATTCGATTCAAACGTCTAACGAAGTGCGACACGATACACTAGACTCTTGCGCGAATACGAAATGTATTATTTATACGGATATATAGACAAGTGTATATATATACATCATGTCTTACGAAAACTACGAAGTAGTTATGATTTCATGAAATATAGTTATGTTTAGATGTAAACATATATTTCAAGTCGTTCGAAAACTAAGATAATTCTAAGGAAACCATAGGTTGGTTAACCGAGTTAAATCAATAACACATTCATAGAATCGTATGAGTAACGATTCGGTAGAGCTCGGGATCACGTAGTATAGCTACGTGATTCTTAGAAACTTAAGTTATTCCATTTTAGGAGTACACTAGATTGCATGCTAGCAAGTCAAGTTGTGGAGACGACACTATGGAAATAACATTTAAGCTAGCTTTGCACAAGGACAACAGGTGAGTTCATATCCCCCACTTTTTACCGTTTTACATTTTTATAAATGTTTTCGGGGGTGGAAAGATATGCAAGTTTTGCGAAAGCATAAAATGTTTCCATGAACGAAAATCATATATTTCTAAACCATGTCACAAAAAGATTTCAATGAACTCAAATGGTTTACGAAAGGTTTATGCTAAACTTACCGGTTTTCACAAGCTATACAAAGCTTTTCAAAACATGCATGAGTTTTATGACTAGTGACGCGATTGTCATAGTCACAACTAGGGGGCGAGGCCCCAATTTTATTTATAACATGGGCTAGGCCCAATGACAAGAAAACATGGGCTAGGCCCAACGAAAAGAGAAAACATGGGCTAGGCCCAATAACACGGAGAACAGATTTATAACAATTGGTATGTAGCTATGGGATTAGATTATAACAGATCACTGTGCGTAAGTAGGATGATGACAATAGTAACCATTAATCACGTAGTGACCAAGGTGCAAAAGGTATAGATCTATCGAGTTTGAGACACGCTCCACTGTGCGTAAGTAGAATGATGACAATAGTAACCATTATACAGACATGACATTTCAAATGCTTTGGGATACTATGATTCCACAAACCGGTTTTTGAACGCAAGACTTTCAAATGTTTTATGATTCATTTGAAACAAAAACAAACAAACTATGAACATGCCAACTTTATGTTGATTTTTCGCATGTTCTTTATCGGGTTATGATTACAGGTATGGCACGGTTGGAATAGTGGAACCCATGGAAATTCGAGTAATTAGCGGGCGTTCATTTACTAGAAACCTTAGCCATCACGTCTGCTTCGCTGTGCGATGAAGAAGCCATTCGGTTCACGCCCCGCTCTGATGGGAAAGTAATTACAGGGGGTGTGACACCTTCTTCATCCTTTAGATCATCCCTAGCCTTGTGCTAGTAGTCAGATCCTTAAACCTAATCTTGTCCTTTATATTTTATAAAATTTCACAAGATCATCATAAAAGTTATATCAAAACCTACATGAAAAACACTAATAAATCTAAGATCACTAACATAATTATGTGTTTTTCTTGATAATTTTTAATGATCTTGGACCTGTCATAAACTAGTAAACTTGAATCTTGCAAAATTATGAATAAAAAGATGATTTAAACGCATGCATGTTTAGATTAGCAAGATTCATTAAAAAAATAGTCATGAACATATTTTTATATTTTAAAGATGATCATACAAGTGTTAGATCATTAAATGAAAGTTATAATTTAGAAATTTGTTTAAAAATGATAATAAAGTTTTTATTTTAAGAAAGGATAAAATTATAACAAGTTCATGATATTTTGTTAATACATTTATATAATATTTATGATTGATGACGATTTGAGTTAGTTTAATTATTTAAAGCATGTTTATAAAAACGCGGGAAACTTATTTTTTAAAGGAAATTATGGCAAAATTTTTATAAAAATTAATCTTGATTAAGATATGATTTAACTAAAGATTTGATGATTAAAAGTGATTAGGAAATTTAGTAATGTTTAAATAAAGGATTTGGATGAAAAGGTTAAGAAATTAATTACTTATATTTTTTAACTAAAAATGAGATAAATATATATTTCTAAACCATCTTATATGTGTACATGTATTATTGTATAAAAGCTATATATATTTTGATTATATTAAATTGAATACAAAATGTGTAAGTGTTCAAATTTTGATAAAATAATATATCGGACAATTCGGACAACTTGGACAACTCGGACAAAATAAAATATATGGTATAAACAAAACAAACGACAAAGACGAAACGAATAAAATAGTCGACGCGAACCTAACGGTCAAAATGAACAAATAAATAGATACACTTTATATTTACTAGAATTTTTAAATCTGTAACTTGTAACTAATAGTTTTCATAAATAAATTTTTATATGTTATAACAAATACTAGTAAATATATTTGGATAACCCCATTTTAAAAAAAAACTATATTGGGCTAAAACTATTTTTTATAAAAATATATGGACTAGCCCATTTATATAAAATAGTTGGGCTAAGGCCCACTTTTATAAAATTATCTTTGGGCTAAGCCCACTTTATAAAATTTACAAGTGCTAGGCCCACTTGCATAAAAATTAAACTTTGGGCTAAGCCCACTTTTATAAAAGTTTACATGGGCTAGACCCATTTAAATAAAAGTTAACTTTGGGCCAAGCCCATTTTTATAAAAAAATAAATTGGGCTAATCTATTTTATAAAAACTAAAATTGGGCTAAAGCTCACTTTAATAAAACTAAACTTGGGCTAATCAAATTTTTATAAACTATATTGGGCTAGGCCCAATCTTCATTTTAACTTGGGCTATACCCACTTTTACAAACCAATTGGGCTTTACTCACTCTAAAAAAACTAGGATTGGGCTAGGCCCACATACATGAAATGAACTAGGCTAGGCCCACATACATGAAACGAATTGGGCTTGGCCACAAATAGTAAGAAAATTGGGCTAGGCCCATACTTACAAAAACTATTGGGCTAGGCCCCTATGTAAAGAATTATTAGATTGAATTATTTACAATTAAATTATGGACTAGGTCCATTTACATATAATGAATCTAAATATATATATATATATATATATATATATATTATATATATATTATCAATAAAGAAAAACCATCAATTAGAAGTATGAAATTCAAGATAAAATACTTGTACGAAAAACGAACGAAAGCCTAAGTGTCTAATAAATTAGAACACTTGTAGGTCGAGAAATGAACAAAGTCTCAAGAATCGAATAGAGATTTACACAGAACGCAAATTAGTGAGTTCATGTTTTCCCTTTTATTTTAACGTTTTTATGGTTTTTAAACGTGCTGGGATGCATACATGTTACAGTTAATATAGCTTGGAAAATGAAAATATTTAGATCACATGTGAATAAGGCTCAAGCTTTGGGACCATTAATGAATAACAAGTACCGAGGAACAAGGGGATAGATCTATTGGGTTTGGGGAGCCCCACTCAAGTATGGCAATAATAACAGATCGTATTAGAGTGCTTTTTGTCTAAAACGAGTGTCTACACATAATAAATCATCAAGGTCTGGTTGCCACCTTATTCGGCATACAGATTAGTGTCCTTGCAACACACTAATGATCTTACAAGTTTCATTAAGCTATATTAAACAAATTTATTATTTCAAATGTTTTTGAAGATTCATTTGATACGAAAATTTAACATGAATTCACCGGCTTTTGTTGGCGTTGTTTTCAAAACTAACACGTATTACAGGAAACTAGTGGATGGCCTTTGGGGAAATCTTGTTCGTTTGTTGTGAAGTCAAGATATTTGTTTCATCCAGTCTTTTGTTGTTATGTTTTATAAACTTACGTTGAATTTTAAGTAATAGTGTTCAAACTTGTGGTATGGTTTTATAAACAATAGTTTGTATGTAAACTATGTATTAAATAAAAAGTATGGATGAATGTTTTGTAATTCAATTGTCGTTTACTTGGTTGAATGCAACGATTACCGCTTTGGCCATACCTTGTGACACGCTTCCGCTACATCGAAAATCGGAGTGTGACATATTACATAACGTAGCGTTATCTAAACCACTTCAAACAAAATACAAGACATGACATAGTTTATACAAGGCACAGTTATTTGATTTCACATTGGGCAGACTTAGGCCTTAGTGACTTTGAAATTTGCAAGAAAATTGTTATGTTTTTTATTTTATTCTCCCAAGACAATATAAACAATTAAATTCAATAATACAAAACTTTATGTACCATGTGTTGTGAAACAATAGTTCTGTGACATGACTCCCAGACGTTCCCGCCGCGATTTGTTTTTTTACGCGGTCGGGGTGTTACAAGTAGTGACTTAATAGTGTTTATGATGTTAAAGAAGTCTAATTAGTTCATTAGACTAGTTTGTATTACTTTTGGATGGTAAAAATACCACTAGTTCGCTCATCGGATCAAGACGGATAAATTGTGAAAGTTGTGTCGTAATACCGGGAGCGATGTCTCGAATATTTATTTGATACCGTTAAGGTTATTTATGACATTTGGCATTATTTACTAGCCTTGTGGCATCATAAATGCTGAATTTTTGATGTTGCGGACAATATTTTTACTAGTTTTTGCGCGGTTCGGACAATTTATAACTACATGTATTTTCTAGAAAGTTAAAGTGTTTTAGCATTTTGGTGCCACTAAATTGGGTTTTTAGTATATACATTTGCGAAGATATGCTTTCATGTAGTTCGTTAGTTGTTTGGACAATTTTCAGAACTAGCTGGCATGAATAGGGTGCTTAGTGAATAGTGCTTTTCAGCATTTAGCCAACATATTCGGATATAGTTTCTAGTTTCTAGTTTTCTCGTGACGCGATGAATGTGACATTACCATGTGTAAATTTTAACCATGTCCTACAAACGCTAGCATTTATATGACCTAATCATATATTAATTAAGCCATAAATGAACACGAATTTAATGTGCAATTAATTGTTAAGTTGTACGGATTTACCATTAATTTTGCCGGGTTGTCACAGAAAAAAGATCTTGTTAAAGAACAACATCTCAATGTCTTTCTTCGATAAATTTACCAACAACATAGCATCATAAACCCTAATCGTCCTCTAGTCCTTCTCATTCTCACACAGAACTATCACTACCTCCCCTGTCTTTTCATCATAATAACACCACCTAAATAATTTATGGAAGTCTTGCTCCATTTCATGGAAAGGTATTACATGTAATACATTCGGCCTTCGATACTTCAATGTGTCAGCAAATTTACCAGTTTCTAGATCAATTTCAATCTTAGATACTATGCATTTAGGATCTTGTGGCTTCTAGTGTTTGAATCCAGTTCTAGCTTCTCGTTTGATAAACTTTAGACATATTGGTTGTACTGATTCTAATCATAGTTGATCATCTTGATTCTTCACAATTCCTTCACATCCCACCACGTAATGATTTAATATCATTGATAACCCTAAAATATTGCACCTTATATTCTCTCCTTATTGTAATTCTCTTCAACTTGGGTATCCAACACCAACTATGATATCACCCATAGGCATATCCTTGTGTTGCTTGAAGAATTTTAACTGTAAAAAAATCCTTTCATCTTTTAATTTTTTAAACTACTTGAGTCGTTGAAGAAGTGTATCACTGTAGCTTACGTGAGGTGTATCTCCTTAATGTTCCTTAATCTTTCTCTTCGGGACACCTTCAACCTCTTTAGAAAATATTTCAATGAATGTTGGGACTGCTCATTAATATTATTTTCATATCGAACCTCAGCATCATCAAAATTATCTTCTATTTCAACCCTGTCGTACTCATCGGTATCTATCTTTATCTTTTGTCTTCGTTCTGCTTCTTCAACCTCTCTTTCCCAGTCTCTAAACTTTCAACAATCACTGTCAAGTTCTCATCCTCCGACTCTATTCCAAGATATTATCATTATTCGGCTCATTGAAATAGTCATAACCCAAATCATCGAAAAACTCAATTTTGGGTGTTGGTTCTGGTTGAGCTGATGATGAAGGGCCTTCTTTGATGATTTGGTTGTGGTGTTGCCTGTGTAAGTAAAGATGCTCTAAGTCTATCGTCTCTTCTACTATTAGAGTTCCACTCTTCACACTCTCTTTCTCTAGTTTGATAGGTTCATTGGTAGTCTGATTTTCTATGTTTTCCTCTATGATTGGTTCTTTACTCTTTTTTCCTTTCACCAACCTTCTTTCATAGTTCCTCAGGAACATATGTTTCATCTTTTTCTTCCTTAGTTGGTTTAGGTGAATCACTTTTTGATGTATTATTTCCACTTCTTGGATATGGACCACTGTGAGTTAAGATATCTTCATCATTTTCAGTTAGCTCATCACAAAATTTGTTTTTCCTTTTTCTAAAGTAGAAGATACTACTATTTCTTCTATCACAGGTTCTTTGGTAACTAGTTTTTCTTGTCTTGTTCATCTACGTCAATCACTTTCTTCGCCCTTGAGCACTTTCTCTTCTTTTGTGAACCCTAGTTATCCTCCTCTTTGTTGATTCTTTTACTTCTAGAATAAGCAAACTTCTTCATTTTGTCGGTCTCGTCCTCAGAATCACTCTTGGCATGTCTCCATTTACCTTCCTCATGTGCTTCATAGTCTTTATTCTTCAAGTGTCCAAGCAAATCTCTATAAGGTGCAACCTGCTCCTCAGGCTTTCCTTCGTAAGAATTCAATCGTTGAAGAGTAATATTGTTCATGTGCTCTAGCTCCATCTTGTCGTTCTCTCGTATTTCTAATTTCTCGTTTTGACACAGGCTACAAATCTCCAATAATATTATCCGATGGGTGGTACGACAAAGTGCTCGGCATAACCTTGTTTGGAACATTCACTTCGATTTCCAGATTCATAATATTCTGTTCAGCAACTTGATTAGTGGCAGCAACTTCATTCTGAGCACCTGAGTATCCAACTTGATTATTCAGTAAACTTTTGATCTCTTTTGTACCTTCATTGGAACTGGATCCTCCATTATCATAAGTTGGCTCACAATTAGAATCAGAATCATTAGATTGATCGAAAGTGGGTGTTATATTGTTTACATCTAGTATGATTGGATTCTGGTTGGGAGTTGCTCGGACCTATTTCAGAATCATTAATGCCAACTTATGATTTTGAAATCACTATTGGTCTAGGAACTTGCTCTTGAGCAGACGATTGTTGTTGATATGACAACACAAGTTCCTCTTCGGTAGGTTAATCTTGAAGTTCAAAAGAATTCCACAAACTCTCATAGTTAAACAATCAAGGATCACCAGGTTTCTGAGTAGGAGACGTGTATCTCTGGCAGTCAACGTGATGAGCTAAAATAACCCGGTTTATGCTAGGTAGATAGACTCGTTTCAATGGACTAGCATATCCCACGAAAAACCCTTCTAGAGAGTTAGCTCCGAATTTACCATCCAGGTCAATTACTGTACGCGGAGATCCAAACGGCTCTAAGACTCCAAATTTGGCTTTCGCTGCTTAAGAAACTCATAGCATATCTTCTTATGAGCCTTGAATGTTAATACTCGATTAAGCGTGTAACAAGTAGAGGCAACAGCTTCGCTCCAAAAGCTAATGGGCAATTTAGAATCTACAGCGTTGTACATGCTATTTCAATGAGAGTTCGGTTCTTCCGTTCAGCTACTCCCTTCTGTTGCGGAGTATAGCGAGCGCTGAATTCGTGAAGTATTCCTTTGTCATTGCAAAACTCCAACATTATGTTGTTATTGAATTTAATACCATTGTCGCTATAGATTCTTCTTATCAGTAGATGGTACAAATTCTCCAACTTTCTGAAAAGAATCATCAAACTTTCAGATGTCATCTTTACTTTCCAGAAATAGAACCCATGAAAATTTTGACTAGTTTAGTCACAATAAGGCAATATAGATCACCAGATATACTTTTGACGTAAACTGGCCTAAACAGATCCATATTTAACCTCTCTAACGGTAATTTGATAGAGTTTAGGAGTCCTCTTGAATGAGATTTCTTGTTCTGCTTGCCCTTCTTACAACCGATACAATCATCATTCAATTGGAAACTCTTAAGATTCACACCCTCCACCAGATTGTTATGCACCAGATAATTCATTTTTCGTAAATGGATATGTCCCATCTTTCGGTGCCAAGAATCGATTCTTTTTCTGTCGCCTTTGATACGAAACACTGAGCAGTTTTTGTAGAAGTGGATGCAACCTTATGTCAAGGATATAGAGATCATTTTCTCGTGGCGCGCGCATGAGGATCCACTCCTCGGGAATTTTGAATCTCGGCTTTAGAATGAGGCACTCTTTATCTGTAAAGTGACTTATGAACTTCTTATCTCAAATCTATGAAATACTCAGCAAATTGTCCTCCAACTCTACTATGTAGTTGACTTTATTGAAAGAAACCACACCGTTCGTCACTTTTCCTTCTCCAACGATTCTTCCACCTTGATTAAACCTAACTCTAATATGTTCCATTTGTTGGATTAGAGGGATTAAATCCGTAATTATGTAAAATTTGGATAATGGAGGGGTTAAAAGTGTCAACATGTTAATTTATACCTCTAAGTGACCTTTTGACGAATCGAGAGCTCGACAATGTCCGGGCATAACCCCAGGTATGCCAAGTATTGGCTACGGAGGGCTAAATATGCCAAAAAGGTGTTTTAGAAAGGTTTAAAAGGTTTTTTTTAAGTTGGGGGCTAATTGTGGCAAATTTTGAAATCTGACATGAGAAGCTCGCGGGGCGCGAGAGGCCTGAAGAAAATTTCCTTGGCCACCACACAAAGGTGCCAAAAACCATTAAATCGAAACCAGAGACTTGCAAACAACTATGCCACATTTTAGGACACTTGTAAGCTTCCCTTTACACCCCTTAACACCTGGCATCACCTCCTTCAAGCTCTCCAACTATAAATAGGTGCAAAGGTTCAACCTTTGAACTGCACCTTTCTCATTTTCAACTCTTCTCCCTCCTCTGAAGTTCCTAAATGAAAGGAGCATCCAACTTAGTTCTATTGCATCCTAGAACCTCTTGTAAGTGTTCCTTACTCTTGCATTTTCGTTTATAGACTTTTATAGCCAAAAGTCAAGCGTTTTACAGAAAACGCCTTGACTTTGGTTAAAACCATTATGGTCCAGGCATTGTTCGTAATGAACATGGATAAGTGATCGAAATAAGGTAGGTGTTAGTCCCTATAAAGGGCACCTCCTAAAGATCATGTTTGCTAGACCAATTGACAGGTCAAAGTTATGATATTAAAAAGTTAAACAGGTCATTTTTTCGGAAAAATCATAAATTGATCTTATATATGTTATGAAACCTGTTTTGACACTTAAACAAGTTGGTAATAATTATTAGAACATGTAAGAACATGTTCGGCTCGTCAATTTCAGTTCTAGGGTCGGTTCGCAACCGAAAGTCGCGAAGTTTGACTTCGCTTTGACTTTCGATTCTGACCCGATTTAGATTAGTTAGATACTGATCTAAAGTTGCATTATGATCGTAATATAATGTAGCATAACCCTCTGAGTTTATATTACATGATCATAATCAGAATCTAAGTTTATGCACAAGTTCCGTAATTATGCCATTTTGACTAAAATGCCCTTTTTGCATAAAATATGGTTTAAAAGATAATGAACTTGAAAATAAGTTTCCTATTGATGTAATATTATAAGTAGGATTATTTGGGATGTTAAATCAGATTATAAACTGAGTTTATGAACAAGTCCTTGTAATATGACGTAAATGATGATAAAAGCCCTTATGGCTTATAAAATAGTTTTAATCATATCTTTTCAAGGTAAATATTTTACCTACTGATATGTTATATTAAATAACATATCTAAGACATTTTAATCTGACTCCTAACATCAGTTTTCGTTAAACATCGCATAAATCGTCATTTTACGACATAAGAGTCATTTCGACGCATAGTATGGTTTTAAACCATATTTATCAATCAAGACTTGTTACCTACTGATTTTAAAACTTATTTTAAATATTTTTATAGTAGGTACAAGATATAAATGCAGCATCCCAAATAATTTATAAATTATGTGTAAAATGACCAAAATGCCCGTTCGGTGCACAGTTTGGTCATAAATGATAAATTACACATATAATTAATATCCTACTAATATTATATCATAAATAAATTATTTTTCCAGAATATTTATGAATTATAACATTTAATTTATTCAAGTTTCTTTTATACGGTATAAAATTACTGAAATGCCCTTATGAGGCATAATTTCATTTTAAAACCTTAACGGGCATATAAGTTGATATCATACTGATATTGCAACTTAATTAAAGTATAATGGCATATAGAACTTGTTCATGACTCATCCGGTTACCGATATCGCTAATATGCGTAAGGTTAAGTATATGTAACTAGTTTACGAAAATTAACCGAAACGGGTCTAACCTTGTCATTTAAGTTTCAAAATCCAGAATCTTTATGGTTTACCCACATTATGTAAGTCAAAGTACTTGTTGGGTTTAAACTACATTCTATTCAAACATCATTTAATCAAGCGTTATACGTTTTGATCATGTACACTACTCGGTCTAAGTCTATGACTTAAACAAGACCGCTAGTATTTAATTGGTTAGCTTATGCCACAATCCAGACTAGAGCCTTCCGTAAATGCTATCTGCACTTAGTTCATTTTGAATATGGCTGGGATATAATCTTGCATTTTATACAAGGCTAGCCCAGGTAAATACTCTTGACTTATTTTCCCTATACGGGCTTGGGATACGGTAAACTATTACCGCTTGGTCGGAAATGGGATCAATCGAATGCCGGATTGTGGCTAGTAAATCCGCATATTCTGTTTTAATCAGTTTTGTTTGATAACTTAAAATCGAGGGTTAAATTACCGTGTCCTGGAGATCCTCGTCTCATTACATTAGATAATGGTCACGACCTTAGCGCGGGGTGTAGGCATACACCTGACAGACGCTCAAATGCAAATTACCCAAGACGTTCGGGATAACTCCTCTATGAGTTCTAAGTGGTGTGTATTTAATCATGTCTCGGTCTCTGTACTGGGCCCTGTATGTATGGACAAACATGTGAATCTGTTAACAAGGTTACAAAGTAACTTTCCCAAGTTATAAAGGATTTGTGCCCTGTGCACTTAAATCTAATTTCTAAAATGTTTTCAAAATGAGTCATCCGGGTGTATTTACCAGCGAAAGCTGACGTATTTTCAAAAGACTAAGCTTGCAGGTACAATACGAAGTGGGCCGGAAGCTGCTCGGTACTGAAATAAAAGGATCTTGCAAATCCTTAGATCTGCCCTAAAGTCTGTTTTATATTCTTTCTTTGTACATTTTATGATCCACCTGTGGATCTTCTATTACGAGCCTGTATATTATTTTATTTCGAACATTCGGTTTGTAATAGTAATTTTACTCCAAGACTTCCGCTATGCCATGTTTAATTGACAATGATGTTATCAACTGACGTCACGATACTCCCCACCCGGGCCCACCGGTGTATGGATTTGGATTGGAAATCCGAGGTGCGACATTTACTTACGCGGTGCGTACGCGTGGTGGTTTTCGTACATCACGCGAGTGTTTTTCGAGCGAAAGGTTCGTGTTCGGGAGGCCTAGGTAACCTTACAGATGTCAATAAATGCTCCATAGTCTCTTCTCTCTAACCACAAAAATCACAATCAGTGGAACCCAGATAGCGAATTTCGCAATCGTAATCGTTAAGTGTTTCCATCCATCGGCGTTATCGCATGTTCAATTCCTTCTGATTGAACAGATGCTGAAGACTTTTATGGTCAGTGTATATAATACACTTTAGTGCAAACACAAGGTAATTGCTTATGCGTCACAACAATTGAAGGTGCACGAAAGGATTACACCACCCATGATTTGGAATTGGGTGCCGTTGTATTTGCACTAAAGCTGTGGAGACAATACTTATCGTGACGTAAGTTGATATCATCATAGTCAATTAAACACAGCACAGTGGAAGTCTTGGATTTATATTACTATTACAAACCAAATGTTCGAAATACAAAATAATATACAGGCTTGTAATAGAAGATCCACAGGCGAATCGTAAAGTGTACAAAAGAAAGAATGTAAAACAGACTTTGGGCAGATCTAGGATTTGCAAGATCCTCTTATCACTACCGAGCACTTCCAGCCTATTTTCGTATTGTACCTGCAAGCTTAGTCTTTTGAAAATACGTCAGCTTTCGCTGGTAAATACACCCAACTGACTCATTTTGAAAATATTTAAATATAATATTATAAGTGCGTATCAGCACAAAATCTTTTATAGCTTAGGAAAGTTGACGTTGCAACCTTGTTAACAGATTCACATGTTTGTCCATACATACAGGGCACAGTGTGAAAACCGAGACATGATTAACTACACACCACTTACGAACTCACGAAGGAGTTATCCCCAACGACGTGGGTAGTTGCATTTGAGTGTCTACCGGGTGTATGCCTACACCCCGCGCTAAGGTCATGGCCATTATCTAATGTAATGAGCCGAGGATATCCAGGACACGGTAGTTAAACCCCGGTGTTTAAGTTAACAAACAAAACTGATTAAAACAGAATATGCGGATTTACTAGCCACAATCCGGCATTCGATTGATCCCATTTCCGACCAAGTGGTAATAGTTTACCGTAACCCAAGCACGTATAGGGGAAATAAGTCGAGAGTATATACCTGAGCTAGTCTTCGTTTAAACGCAAGGTTTATTAACTCAGCCGTACACAAAAGCACTAAGTGCAGATATCATTTACCGGGATATCTCTAGTCTGGATTATGGCATAAGCTAACCAATTAAATACAAACGGTCTTTCTTAAGTCAAGACTTAGACCGACTAGCGTACATGATCAAAACGTACAACGCTAGAATAAGCGATGATCAGATAGAATGTAGTTTAATCCCAACAAGTACTTTGATTGTATAATATGATAAACTATAAACATTCTGGATTTTTGAGTCTTAAATGACAAGGTTAGACCCGTTTTGATTAATTTCCGTAAACTAGTTACATATACTTAACCGTATGCATATCAGCAATATCGGGTTACCAGATAAGTCATGGACAATTTCTATATACTATTATATTTTAATAAGTTGTAATATCAGTAGGATATCAAGTTGAATGCCTGTTAAGGTTTTAAAATGAAACTATGTCTCATATGGGCATTTTGGTAATTTCATACCTTATAAAAGGAACTTGAATATAATTTAATATTATAACCATAAGTATTCTGGAAAAAATAACTGATTATGATATAATATCAATAGATATTTATTATATGTGTAATTTATCTTTTATGACCAAACTATGCACCGAAGGGGCATTTTGGTCATTTTACACATAGTTTATAAATTATTTGTGATTCTGAGTTTGTATTATATACCTACTGTAAAAGTATTTAAAATAAGTTTTAAAACCAGTAGGTAACAAGTCTAGTTAGTAAATATGGTTTAAAACCATACTATGCGCCAAAACGGCTCTTATGTCGTAAAATGACGATTTATGCGATGATTAATGAAAACTATTGTTAAGGTCAGATTAAAATGTCTTAGATATGTTATTTAATATAACATATCAGTAGGTAAAATATTTACTTTGAAAATATGTGATTAAAACCATTTTATAAGCCACAAGGGCCTTATCGTCATTTATCGACATAATACAAGGACTTGTTCATAACTCAGTTTATAATCTGGTTTGACATCCCAAATATCCTACTTATTATATTACATCAGTAGGAAACTCATTTTTTTCAAGTTCATTATCATTTAAACCTCTTTTTATGCAAAGAGGGCATTTTAGTCAAAATGGCATAATTACGGAACTTGTGCATAAACTCAGATTCTGATTATGATCATGTAATATAACCTCAGAGGGTTATGCTACATTATATTATGATCATAATGCAACTTTAGATTAGTAGTTAACTAATCTAAATCGGGTCAGAATCGAAAGTTAAAGCAGAAGTCAAACTTCGCGACTATCGGTTGCGAACCGACCCTAGAACTGAAATTGACGAGCCGAACATGTTCTCACATGTTCTAATAATTATTACCAACTTGTTTAAGTGTCAAAACATGTTTCATAACATATATAAGATCAAATTATAACATTTCCAAAAAAATGGCTTTTTTGACTTTTTAATATATTGACTTTGACCCGTCAATTGGTCTAGCAAACGTGACCTTCAGGAGGTGCCCTTTTTAGGGACTAACACCTACCTTATTACGATCACCTATCCATATTCGTTACGAACAATGCCGAACTATAATGGTCTTAACCGAAAGTCAAGACGTTTTCCGTAAACGCTTGACTTTTGGCTATAAAAGCCTATAAACAAAAATACAAGAGGAAGGAACACTTACAAGTGGTTTCTAGAATGTAATAGAACTAAGTTGGATGCTCCTTTTAGTTAGAAACTTCCAGAGAAGGGAGACAGAGTTGTGAATGAGAAAGGTGCAAGTTCAAATGGTGAACCTTGGCATCTATTTAGAGAGCTTGAAGGCGGTGATGCCAGGTGCTAAGGGGTGTAAGAGGAAGCTTACAAGTATCCTAAAATGTGGCATAGTTATTTGGAAGACCATGGTTTCGATTTAATGGTTTTTGGCAACATGTGTGGGGGCCAAGGCAAAATTCTGCAGACACAGCCCTCTAGCGGGCTGCGAGAGGCACAGACCTTGCCTCTCGCGCCCCAATAGTGCACTTAGGCCACTTTCTAGTTTTGACACTTTAAGCCCCTTAACTTATAAAACCTTCTAAAACACCTTTTTAGCATATTTAGCCCTCTGTAACCAATATTTGGCGTACCCGGGAGTATGCCCGGACATTATCGAGCTCTCGGTTCCTTAAAAGGTCAGTCAGAAGTATTAACATGTTTATACTTTTAACCCCTCCATTATCCAACTTTCACATATTTACAGATTTAATCCTTCTCATCCAACAAATGTGACATATGAGATTTAGGACTTCGTAAAGGATCACTCAGAGGCCCACTATAAGCATGTTGACTCCGATGTCACTCAGAGGCCAAGTTTAAGCATGTTGACATATCAGTCACTCAGAGGCTAATGATTAAGCATGTGACATATCAGTCACTCAGAGGCTATTGTTTTAAGCATGTTGATATCAGACAGTCACTCAGACGCTCAGTTTGAGCATGTTGACACCTTTAGTCCTTATTAGTCTTTAATAGACTAAATTAAAAAAATAAACACGTGTCACTATACTATTGGACACGATTTTATGAGGTGTTACATTAGTGGTGGTGACAACGGCTATGGTGGTGCGAACATGTAGGTGGCGGTGGCGATGGATGTAGCGAAATCGATAGCAAAGATGGCGGTAGTATTGGCACCGTAGGCGATTCCTAGATGGTGACAAGGCTAGTCGTAACCGTGGAGGTGACAACCACAACGGTGGTGGTGTTAGTGATGACAAGGGTGCCTACGTCGAACTATGCAAAAAAAATGTATGTATTACAAAATAAAAAAACGGTACAGGGTAAATTACATAGAAGTTGTCTTATCTAAACAAAAAAATAAAGTCGTGACATGCCGAAAAGAATATCGACAAGTGTTTTGCATCAATAGAAAACCATAAATATGAATATTGGCACTAGCATTGAACTATTGTTGTTATCTGGTCAGTATCCATACGCCTCGCCGTACGCTACCGGTACTCATTATAGTTTATGAAACAATAATAAATATTTTATTCTGAATATAACTTTTCTTTTAATAAAATTTATATCTCAATGTTAACAAAAAAAAGTTATTGATAGCGCCAGTACAATAATGGTCCCTGCTACCAGTAATGCAAAATTACCAAGAAATATTGAAACAGACTCATATCAAAACCAATAATCATAAAAATAAATATTCATAGGAGTACCAATGTTGTTTGATCAGTTTTGGTGTAGTTCGATACAAATATGCTACCCATACCAAACATAGTGTACCATGCAGAAATAATATATGTTATTCAAACCTTTTTTGGACAGGAAACTTCTTTTAATTTTTGTTGTCTGTGAGAGTTGAACTCAAAACCTCTTCTCTCAAATCCAGGTGTTTTAAAGGCTTTGTTTTTACTACTAGAACATCACCACACCCCATTGATATTATTAAAACTTTTTATTTTGGGTATTGTGGCTTGATTGTGTTGGTTTGATGAGAATAATGAAAAATAGTAGATTAATGGAAGGGGTTTAATAATTGTTTAAACTTTTCAAATTTCTCAAACAAAATCAACACATTTAAATATTTTAATATAGGGTTGTTAAATAGGTTGTATTCGAGGGATTTAACTTGACATGACCTAAAAAATTTACATGAACCCAAAATGGGATCACACACATGAACTTGAGCAGCACACCTAAATTGACAGGTTAAAATGTGTATGACCCTTTCGACCCAAATACTTTAAACTATTCCAAATTATTTCATATTAATACTTTACAATTTTAAATAACATTATATATGCAATTATCTATAAACTATGCCACATATCTTTTAGATTTTAGATTTTGGCTTAAAAGATACCAAAAATAGTTTTAAGTCATTATACAAAACATAATTAAAAAGTACGGAAATTAAACAAATGGGCTGAACGCGTAAACCTGGAAACCGTTGGTAGACACGAATACGATATCTTTAGCCTAAAATGAAACCGGTTAGATCTGTTTTAAGATTTGTGTCAGATCAGAAATTCACGTCCCTATACTTACATGGCTCATTATCTTGACGATGGTGTTGCATGTACATCTTTATAACCATGAGATTGTCTCTTTAACTGTAGGGGAACCGTTCACAATACAAACTAAAATAATAGTTTTATTAATGAAATTCTGAATACAAGATATATACGAAATTGAAATATACAGAATGGAAATACGTAAGAAAACTAAACTGAGAAAACATTACAAAGAAACAACAAAAATGAAAACGAAGGTGACTGAGACACGTGAAGATCACGCTTCCCTTAAAACAGATTTCGGGTAACCTAGGTAAACTCATCTGTTTCCCAGGGTACAACAACCTAAGCAGATTAACTGTCGGGCGCGTGCACGTGTCGGGTGCTTCGCACCCTCTTGGCTGCCACTGGGTGTGACTTGATAAATAAGAATACATTCGTGTAGAGAATTATAGATATAAATCAACACAGGATTTATCTCTCCACCAATGTAGGACAAACACAACTTCACACACTTTAAAGTTCAACACACAATTAAAGGTTATAATCTCTCATTCATTTGCTTGAATCACTAAATTTTTTATCATAATTTCCAACATTAACCTCATACTTATCTCTTTCTTTTTTTCTATTTTTTTTTGCCTACTTGGTCCTATGTCATATACATTCTGTGAGGAATATATAAGGATATATGGCAAATTTAGAATGCAGAACTAGCTGTTAAACCAAATTATATTATGTGGAAAAGTTCAATGATGTCTTTTTCTCATTCTTCTTCAGATGCTTCGAGAACCATTTTCAACAATCTCGAGTTCATCATAACACCTAAACGGTGGACCAATCGTATACGTAAAGAGCTGTTTTCAGGAACCAGATAAGCACTTTGAAGATTTTGAAACGCCTCATCGTAAATTCAACTTACTAGAAAACATGGCTTTTGTGACCGCATTTTCGATAGCAAAGTGGTCATAATTACCATGTTGTCACCATTAATGCGGTGGTAAAAACACCCGTTTCAATTACCTAATACCACCAATTAGCCACCACTATAATTTTGCTACCACATTTTTGCCACCACAAAAATAGTCAAGATTGTCAAAAATATTTGCGACCGCTCGCCACTTGCATCCAAGTTGGGACAATTTTTTTGACACCATTTAGCCACCTCTGGCATTCAAAATTTGCTACGATCTAGCCACTCTTGCAATGAATGTATTTGTCACCATTTAGATAGTTTTTTTTTCATGCTTTTACATTAAATTTAAAATTAAAAAGAAACAAAACGCATCTCTACTTTAGTTTGTCCTGTTTTAAGATCATAAAAAGCATTCTAATAAAAATACCAACTAAAACATCAAATAAACAAATTTATCCTAACACATACACATCCAAACTATTAAAACCAAGTGTTTGTAACCCATCTTCGAATTATAGCTATTAACATAACTTCAACTAGTGACATCCTATTGAGCAACAGCCACGCAATAATTCCGTTCAATATTTACTTTTCTTCATCCATAAAATAAAAGTATAAATATATGAAATGGAGATATAAAATATAAAATCTATAATTAGAGGTATAAAAGCTAGAAATAAATGAAAATATGAATGATTCGGTTCGGTTAGCTAATCTTGATTAAACAAGAGAACAATAAAATTGATAACCGGTTTCGTCTGTTTCCGGTTTGGTTTAGGTTAACGATTTAGTTATCGCTCATTGATAACCGATTTCGTTAATAACCAACAGGTGCGCGAGCGATGCGGCGGGAAACACAGACATTGCCACAGTGTGCATTGTGCGGTTGGTTAGATTATTATCCTCAACCGAAATTGAGGTCATCGATTAGTCAATTTTATTACCAGTCCGGTTTTCAGTTAATCACTAGGAGTGTTCATGGTTCGGTTTCAAACCGTGAAACTGTCTAAACCGGTCATTGGTTTGGTTTCGCGGTCGGTTCTATTCAACTTTCGGTCGGTCGGTTTCAATATATTCAAACCGTAACTAACGGTTTGGTTTACGGTTCTTACCAAAAACCAACCGTAAAATACCGGACCGAACGTAAGAGTTTATTATATGTGTTTTTAATATATATATATATATATATATATATATAGTAGACATAAATTAAAATAAAACTATTTTAAATATTAGAACTAATATAAATTCAAAGGGGTAATCTAAGCCTATTTTGACATTCTCAGATTTGAGAACTTCGGCACCTCTGTTAATTTTCTATATTCCATATTTTCAAACCATAAGAACTAATCAACCATTCTTTTGAAGTCGCTTATATATCTAGGTTTTCCTAACTATTTTGATAAAATTATTTTTAACCTAAATTTTATTAACTAGTTCTGTTGAATCGTGATCACCAAAGCTTTCTTAACTGTTATGATAAAATCATTTTTCTTAACTGTCATGATATAATGTCCTTTTTGGTCTTTATGTAACGAGCTCAAACCGTGAAATTAAACCGGAATTGAACCGTTACGAACTGTTATGACTCGTTATGGTACTTTTAGATTTTTTTAAACATTATAGTTTATAAGATATGACAAGAAGAAGTAAAAGAATTATAAGTTTGTTGTGAAGGGAGAAAAGTGTAACTAATTACCCATAATTATGTTAAAAACTCAGGGATTTAAGTGTAATAAGATGGTGGGCTAAAAATATAATTATTGTTTAAAAGACCAATCTACCCTATTTTAGGGATGTATTTGTAAATTAAGAGAGAAAAAGTTCTTATTTTTTTGGTATCTTAAAACGTCACTCACTCATGCATTATAATATAATATATATCAAATAGCTACAGTGTGTAAACGGAATAAAATACTTATATGTATAAAAATGGATTTATTATATGTGATATCCCGGGTTTTTCGGATAACTTACACGTGACACTTGTCGAATAATATATACGCTAAGTATTAAGCGTGCACGAATTAAATGAATACGTGTTGTGTGTTGTGTGATTGTTTTAGTAATTGAATCATTGGAGTAGATACGTACACAAACTGAACCGAACCGCGACACGAACCAAAGTGATTCATTGTGACTCTAGGAGTTAACAAGTTTTAAACCTTAACTCAAGAATTCGGCCAAGATCAAACTCAAACCCGTAACAAACCTAAAACTATTCGGCCGATCAAACCAAACCAAACCAACCCGTGTGCAACCCAAACCGATATCAAAACCTAAACCCTAAACCAAAACACTCTCGGCCACATGATCAAAACCGCGGATTTATTGAGTTCAAACCCAAACCGAACCCACCCTATTCCTTGACCGCGAGATCAAACCCAAACCTAAACCAAAGCAACCCAAGATTCTCGGCCACAATACTTATCCCAAACCGTAAACCTTATCATGTGCGCCTATAAATACAAATCATGCATGTTTCTTTCACAATCCGAAAACCCTAACAAACAAGACAGCCGTCGGCAGCTTGTTCTCGCTTATTTTGATCGTAATCAGCTGTTGTTCTTGTTCGTCTAATCCTCTCGGTAGCAGCAGCAGCAACAATCTCCATCTTCACCCTCATTCAAATCGCGAGATCAGTCCTTGTTCACCTCTGGTCGATCAAACAGCCACTTTATCAACACCCTTTCGGTCGCGACTTTCCTGGAACAGCAGGATACCCCTTGTCCAAGTCCCGGTTTGTCTACCTAGTTATTCAAGGTTAGAGTTATCCTTGATTACAAGATCATGTTTCGGATGATATGTATGCTTAAATGTTTAAGTTGTCTCGGATGATATGTATGCTTGAATGTTTAGTTGTCTTGGATTATATGTATGCTTGAATGGCTAGTTGTTTCGGAAATATATGTGCGTTGATTTTTTCTGTTCTCAGATTTCATGATGGTATAGTTTCGGATTATAAGTGCTGTAAATAATCGGCTGTTTTGGTGCTTGTTCATATGCAGAATTGTTGTCGGGAATCACAAGTTACAAGTGTATTTTGGTTGTGATAACTAGAAGTAAGAACTAGGGTTTGCATGGATAGGTTATTAGTATTAGTCTATGATTAAAAATCAGTTCTTGATCGCCTAGATTAATCGCATGAACGGGATTACACGAGTTTATAATAATAACATGTTGAAACAGGATGCTGAGTGAAAGTTACAGCCGATTTCATCTGGCTGTAACTTGGTCGTTAGTTGTCGAAAAACGGATTTTCTGATGTCTAGAACGTAGAGAATTGAATAAGGAATCTAATGGCGCTGGATTCATAATTTTCTGAAGTCGTTTGATATTTTTAAAGGGCTAAACAAGTTCAGTAACTAAAGCTGTGAAAATACTGGAATTTTGTTGGTTGTTTATCAAGTTGGATCTTAAAATCAGTAGGGAGTTGAGTCATGATTTTTGTACAGCAACTAGGTATAGAAATTTCCGGGCAACTCCAACTGGAATTTTGTTAATCGGACGATCAGTGATTTTTAAATAAATTCTTCCGTGGACTGCAGTCAGAAAGCGGTAAATCTGACTGCAGCTTAGTGAATTAATATTTATGGTTAATTGGTAAAGATTTAGGACTTGGAAAAACTATATAAATTTCTATGGTATAGATGTCACCTACTGTAAAAATATTGGAATTTTTGGAATGTTAGAACTATTTTATAAAAATCCTAGAAAACAGCTGAATAATTGAGTGTTAAGCAGAAAGTTGATAACTTGTGATTTTATGCATTAAAGTGTTGCATGGATTTAGAATATGTTCATGATAAGTTGTTTGATTACTATGATCACATGAGAATACTTGCATGCATGTTTGAGTGTTAGATATGTTGTTTGTGTGTATCACTTTGTGGGTAAATTGCGTGTGGAATTTGTATTGCTGTGATTTCACACTGACGTGTAATTAATTGGTTTGTTAGGATGCAACTAGCGGTCCCATCTCTTATAACATCTTTGCTACACTAACCGAGCAAATAAAGGTGAGTTCACGGCCCCTAACTTTATCCGGTTTTTAAACAACAGGGGGAGAAACATGTATACACTCTCAAACTCAAACTCTTTACGTTATACGAATTTAACGTCACACAACTATACGGTAACTAAGTTAATGTTAATGTAATGTTATGGGCACTAAGCAGCTTTATCACTTAAGTCCTCGACAATCTCCTCGGATCGTTAGTATTTGGGTTAAATAGCGGGGGAATTATAAGTAGTACTACTGGGTCTGACGAGCCCCATCCGAGCTAGTCGCGCTAGCCGACCGGGTATGGTCAACGGGTGTATGATTGGCCTAACATCGCCATGGTCATGTGATAGGCCTGGCAAAACGGAGGCACAACTGTCAGCTTCGATCGCGAACACTTAGTGACATGACTTTAGGCTAGCTACCTATATACATTAATATTGAACTTAATTACGGAACAACTTAATATTCCGGGTTTGGAATATTGGAAACATCAACTTATTATCCCGGGTTGGGGATAATGGAAATAACAACTTAATATTCCGGGATGGGAATATTGGAAGCAACAACTTATTATTCCGGGATTGGAATAATGGAACTGATATGTTATCCCAGGTTGGGGATAACGGAGAGAACAAACTATAACCGAACAAACGAATTTATGAAAACCTGTGAACTCACTCATCTTTAATGTTGACACTTGTTTCTTTACATGTTTCTCAGGACGCTAGGAGCTCTAGGTGCACGTACATGCATTGAACAAGACATCATTATCGAGTCTTATTTATTAACATTGTTTTGGGATTTTTCATTTGTTTTGGCGTTTGTGTTGGCGCCCGCATCACTACTTATTTATGCTTCCGCTTAATCTTAAAACTAATGCTCTGCTAAATATTGGTAATTGATATAAAATTTACAATGAACGATTTTGGAAAACGTATTATCAAACCATGTAGAGTCGTTCAACGTACTAGTGTTTCAGATTCTAGTTTGTTCACACGCCTCGCGGTAAAACTCCGCAAGTGGAAATTGAGGGTGTGACATTATACATACACATATTTAAAACATAAAAGAAATTATATCGGGTATACAATCGAGTAAACGGGGAAATCAGGTCGGGTAAACGGGTATAATACCAAATTTTAAACCCACGAAAAAATAAAAACCAACCACAAACCCAATTAACCAACCCAAACCCGTCTTATATGTATCGGATTTTAGATTTACCCATCAGGTTCGCTTTTGATTGTCATCCCTAGGAAAGAGGTGATAATAGGGTACTATTATAAGGTGATTTTATTTAAATATTTAAATTATTATTATTATGATGCTGTTCTTGTAATTAAAACTAACACAGGGATCCTTTTTTAAGTTGTTATATTATATATATCCAAGCCCATCTATCTTTGATCAGGCGTGCATTTGAATTTTTATATTAACATCATGGTGAACTATTTTATTACAGATTTCGACGTTAACAAAGCCGCTCATGATTCTTTGAAGGTTTGTTTTATCTTCTGGATTATAAGTTGTGATGAACCGTAGAAATCAAAATGTTATTTTATTATATTTTTAGTTCTTTAATTTTAAGTTTTATCCCTAATATATTAAATAATATAAATTTTTAACCTATATTTCAGTTTATTATATATTAGTTTTTTTAACTTTTAAGTTTCATCAATAATATACTAAACAATATAAGCTTTTAACCCATTTAGTTTTTATTTAGTTTGATTTTTTCCATAACTCTCTATTAAATAATATAAGCTTTTAACCTATTTAATTTTTAGTTAATTTGATTTTTATTCGATGACTCACATTCATTATCTTTTTTTAACTGAATGCATGATTGTGTTTTTTTTTCTCAACCTTCTCGTATAGTCTTTAATTGTAGGAAAAAGACTTATTCATAATACAACTATGACAAACTAAACCGATGCCGACATTGATACAAGTATTGTTATTATCGGAATTGATATCATTCTTCGTCTTTATTGTGTTTTTATCGACATGGGTATCAACATTGTTATTATCGGAACTGGTACCGACATTCGTTTATATGGTTTTTATAATGTAAAACACATTCTTTTGGGCATATCATGACTTCAAACCGAGTGACACTACCATAGTGACACCGTCACGAATTGAATCGATACCGACCTAAACGCCGCATCACGTGGAAAAATCTCGCTAGTTAATATTAGTCATGGTTAGAGCATTCACATTGGAGCTTCTATCTTCATCTATATAATTTAATCAAAAAATATATTTTTCTTTAAATTAAGTTTTTCAAAAACCTCTCACATCCAATTTTCTATCTATTTCTCTATCATACTCACCATAACTTATTTTATTACTTTTTTCTCTTTCCTATATACTCACAATAAAAATATAGAGGCATGAATATGAGCGTCTAAATATAGAGGTTTACTTTAATATCTATATAATTTTCTATAGTAAAAAGATTTCAATGCAGTTGTGTTTTTGTTCCTCTATTTCTTCCTCTATATTATATAGAATGTACAAATAGAGAGGTTACAATGTGAATGCTATTAAAGGTGGTAAATCGGATGGTTCAGAGCAATTGAGCAAAAAGTCAATATGGATTTGGGTTTGGATCCCCTCGACCCAAATCATAGTATTTAAGCATCCTCGCGTTGCGGCGTGGGCATAAAACCGTGCCAAATAACACCAATATCACATCACCACCGACGTTGAAGTTGTGGCATGTTAATGCGAAGAAGTTATAAAGATATATAAAACATAAAAAATAATAACTAAGTCAATCTAAGACCCGTACGTTACAACAGACCTATTAAATGAGAAAAAAAAAGACGATAAAAAACGTTAACCACACACACGTTGCGTCATGCGAACTCGCAAAATTGAAAAAGAAGCGACCGAAATGTAAAAACATTGTAGCACACACGCAAGTTGCGTTAATTTAACTTGCAAAATTTAAAACAAAGCGTAAAACGAAAAATTTGAGAAAGATGTAAAGTATAGGGGATCAAAGTTGAAAGTAAAAAAGTCATGAAGTTAAATTACAAAAGATGAAAAGTTGTGGGTTAAAAGGAAAAAACAAATAGTTGTGGGTTAATAGTAATTTTTAAAATACTTTTGGGTTAAAAATAAAATGCTATGTTTTTTTTTGAAGAACTCACCAAACAATATGTACAACACATAAATGCATAAAAGTGTTGCTTATTTATAGTATATAAATTAATTGCTAATGAAGTATGTTTAAAAAGTTATATTATTTTTGTAGTATTAGATATAATAAGCGTAAAATTACTAATATTAGATAGAGATAGTAACGTTATAAATAAAACATTAAATTTTTTATACAAGGAAATATTTTAGTGATATATGAAATATTTTTAACTTTTATGACTTCTAATATACATTTATTTTTTCCTTGTATACAAAAAAATATTTAGAGATATATGAATTATTTGGGCATGTCGAGGGTTACATCTTATAAGGTTTAAATTGTTAGACAAATAACCAATAAAGCACCAAATATTTGTTATGCATTCTATTTTCATGCATTTTTTTCTCATTTTCCAGTGATCAGAGGAAGCCCAATAAACATCCAGTAAGCATAAAAATCCCATAAACTCCAGCATTAGTGAAAGACAAACTGGTGCTGTGATACCAGCAGTGGTACTCTTATTCTTAGTCTTATCCTTCCATTTCAATATAAGTTTACCTTTAGCGTGCAAATTTGCCCTCGAAAGGCATGCATCCACGGCTTTCCATCTTTCACCAAAATCCCAACCTACAGACGGGTCACCACCCTCATTGTCTCTGGCAATTTCACCATCGCGAAAATCTTCATCACGCCATCGGAAAACTCGCGCTTAGCTTAGATACCTCGGGTGCGATCTTCCCTTCTACCATCGCCATGTACGATCTAATTATGTAGGTCTTGACCGTCATTGAGCTCGTATAATTTTTTAAGGCGACCGGGTGGGTTAATAGCCCATGCTATCCACCCTTCGGGTTTTGCAGGAGGCGCGAGGAACCGATTGAAAGGGACACGTTTTGGGGGGTGAAATATAGTAGAGTGTCTAATGGAGCGCGCATAAATCTATGCACTTTGCATATACCTTTTTGTTTGTGAAGTCTTGTGATACACAATAACGTCAACTCACTAAGCCTCACCAAGAGATTCTCGTTGGTAACTACTTTCATCGATGTATTTATTACCGAATGGAGTGGCTAGTGATATTCATTTGTTTAGTAGTGGAATGCAGCGCAGATGATTGTGAAACAAAAGATAGGAATGTGAAGAGGAGGAAGAGCGGTGATGGGCGGAGGATGGCCATGTTAGTGGTGGCTGATAGTGTTAGGTTAGGATGGGAATGTAGAAGATGGTAATGGGTAGTTTGGTATGCATGTTGAATATTGATTTCACTGTATATGACATGTGTTTGTATATTATAATTATATTAGTCGGTGACAAACTAATAAATAAGTATTTCATTAGTATGAGTGACCAAAATGACTGTCGGATTGGATAAATTGTTTAAACGAGTAGAGAGAATGGATTACGCTGGAAAAACGGACCGGTCTGATTAATTAACGTGGTTGATCATTTATGACTCGTAAGAGTTAAATCGTGGGCAACGAATCAAAATCCATTTAACTGGTTTAACTAGTAATTACCAACGATATCGAAACGGATTATAGTTATATTTATGATCATGAACGGATTTATATTATTAATACTCGTTATTAATAATATAATTAATAAACTTATTGGGGGTATTAACTGAGAGACGGGTACTTGGACCAGTGAGACAAGTATACTCACTTCGCCACTTGTCTTGCATGCACACTTGCATCGCTACTTGTCGCACATACATGCTCATCTCGCCACTTGTCGCACATGCATGCTCATATCGCAACTTGTCACGCATGCAAGCTCTTCTCACCACTTGTCCAACCTGTGCATTCATGTCCGCCACTTGGCAAGTATACATGCATCTCCATACTCTATATATAGGGATGTATGAACTTGCATTAAAGTGTTAGAAAAATTGCATAAGAACTCTCAAGACACTCACACCCGCATCGCCGCCGCTACCTCTGCCTATACCCATGTTTCATTAGTTTGTTTCACTAGCGCGTGTTCGTTGAACCGGATCCTGTCGGATTTCATTTATTTTGATCACTCGTTTATATTTGGTGCGTTGTATTGATTAACTCACTTAATTGATTGACTATCATTTATTAAACCGATTTTTTGATAAATAAAACTTTAACTTATCAGCATGGAAAAACAACAAATTCATATGTTCTATTTGTTTCTACAATGGTTAGTGGTGATTACCAGTGTTGTAAAAATCGCGACTAATCGCGATTAATCGCCAGTCGGCTAGTAAATCAGTCCATTAATCGCTAGTCGGGCCTAATCGGCCGGCCAAAAATCGGCGATTCCAGCCAGATTCCGATAAAAAAACCTGTATATTCCGGCCAAAATCTCTAAATTTCGGCCATTTCTAACCAAACCATGTGAGTTCCAACAATTAATCTTGTATACTTATAAAAGGGAGTAAATATTCACACATCCCTCTCGTGTATCTCTCTCTATACATACATAGATCATGTATAGTGAGAGATAGAGTAAAAAGGATGTGACAATAAGATTTAGGGGTTTGGGAATAGTGAAGCCTAAAAAAATGAGGTGAGTAAGAGTTAAAACTTAGCTACTTAAAATATTTACCTATAAAAATATGTATATGTATACATAAAACTGAAAATTACATATAAAAACATGATCAATTAATCTCGAGTAGTCGCTAGTACTCATCTCATCAGCCGACTAGCGAGTTCTCCAACATTGGTGATTACATTAGTGACCGATGGTGGTGGAGGCGAGCCTTTATCATAATTTTCTAGCATTCTTTACTATGTTATCGACCAAGGTCGAAGAAATACATCTCTACCTAACATTTAGAGTTTTTTTATATATAAAGTGACGTCGTTTACCCCTTTTGCTATTCTAATAGTATAATATAACGTGTTATAAAGTTTTGAGTATACGATTGGGACGTGTTTATTTTTATATGCGTTATGAAAAGGGTTTTATTAGAAACTAGACGGGTTAAATATGATTGAGATTTTTTATTATGACGAACTGAAAGGATATCGTCCGAACAACATCGACACCGGAACCAGATATTTGTTATATAGTTTTCTCGATGTTCTATCATAAATTTTGTCGATAATTGACGTCGTGTTCGCATTAAAACATTTTGTTGCATTATAAGCTAGATCAAGTCTCGATACCATGACGAACCAAACTGATATTGTCCTAACAAAATCCGTACCGGTACGGTACTGATATTTTACTTTCAAATACCGTACCGAGCTTTTTTAGACCCAGTACCATGTTTTCAAATTTTACGAGATTAGTATTTTTTATACTTGTATATTCGGTACGGGTACGATACCAACCTCATCCCACAAAAGTGTGATAAATGATTTGGTGTGGTTGGAAAATTAATAAAATGTTAGTTATATATATCATATAGATTTTGAAGATTATTCTTTATCTAGCAAACTGGATGTAATGTAAGATGGCATACCAAAAAGTCTGAGTTCAAATCTCATCCTTTTTAGCACTTTTGCCCCTTCTCTCACTTGATTGATTCTCACTAGAAGCCCTCATCAATGTCAGTTCAGGGGTTGATAGTTTCAAAAAGACTCAAATCAATTGAAAGTGAGCATTAGGATTGAAGGCGCATAATCACCTACAAATTAAACAAGCGGCTCTTTGTTTACCGCCCCCTGGCATTTTAAGACACGCCTTATACAGAGGGAAAGGGAATAATACGGAGAGATGGGAGCCATCGCTTCTTTTCAACTCCGTCAGTGTAGAAGCCATCGTAGCTCTTGCTTCTTCAACCATAATATTAAGTGATTTAATCGTATGAATTCTTTTTTTAGCTGCTTCATCAACCGAAAACCCATATATGGGATACTTGGAAACAAAGATTTGTATCAACACCCTTTTTATGTCATGTGCTCACCAACATGACAATCAGCTACGTTTGAAAAAATATTGATATTTCACGAAAGAGAATGGATGTGCTTCAATTTTATTGGTATTGATTGCCTTCTCTTTTATTTTTTTTGGCGAGCGGCTCTAGCGTATGCTTTTTCTTAAATAACTTGACATGTACGATTTTTTCCTTGTGAGAATACACCAATAATGGTTATCTTGATGCCCTTAAACACCTCACATATTTGAAAGAAGAAGGTTTGGTCATTTTAGTTTTCTCCCTGTTTTAACTAGGCTCCTACCACATCACATAAAAGATGACTCTATATGTACGTGTTCCTATGATTGGTATAAAATTGCCGCCATTGGATTTGACGTGTAGTTAGTTGCTGGAATGTGATTATATGGTGTGTGTATGATTAGGAAGATGAATTGTGTTTATAATTAATGATTCGCCTGATGTGATCTTGCTTTTGTTTTGATTTTTATATGTGTGGAACTGTATTTATGGATGTTCTTTTATAATGATCCGCCTCATCGTACTGTGCCTGCACAATCATCATATGATCTCTACGAATTGTTGAAATAAGGGATGTTTTTTTCTCTAATGATCTGAACTTGAATAGTATGTTAATATGTTATGATTATCTATGTGATAACCCGTAGTTCCAAGGTAAAAATGGTTCATCCTTTTCGATTACATTTCTTATACGTTCTAGTTAGCGCATTGAGGAGGTATGGTCCCAAATAACCATACCCTTAACTACATTCACAAGGATAACCTAGCATTCAACATGCAAATGGTGCGTCTTCCTTACAAACATCAGGTCATACAATGAGCATTGCGCACTCAGAGCAACGGTGAATTAGACCAACAGCATCAGGTCATACAATGAGCCTTGTGCACTCAGAGCAACGGTGAATTAGACCAACAACATCATGTCATACAATGAGCCTTGCTCACTCAAAGCAATGGTGAATTAGACCAGCAACATCAGGTCATACAATGAGCCTTGCGCACTCAGTGCATCGGTAAATTAGACCAACAACATTAGGTTATACAATGAGCCTTGCGCACTCACTACAACGATAAATTAGACCGATAGCTTATAGTCACACAACGAACCTTGTGTACTTGGCACAACGGCAAGTTAGACTCATGTGCGCAGGCTACTAGACCCTGCGCGGGTCAGCAACCCTCTTAAACATTAATCCTAAAACCTTGCAAGGACAAGACACACATGAGAGCACCTCATAGTCTTGGAACAAAAGGATAAACCTTGACACCTGCGCTGGCGGAAAAAACTCTGACAGCTTCGCAGAAAGGGTAAGTACTAAGAGGTGTTGGCCATACCCAGGGTACATAGTGGCAGAACGGTGACGTAGGGTCACTCGGCAGTTACGTGTGGCAGTGTCTCAGACGTCAGACCTCACACCAACCATATCGTCGCCAATGATTGTTCCACCTTCTCCACTTCCTGCTGGTAGCAGGCTTGACACCAGAGAAGGTCACTTTTACACGTGGCACCACTCAACATCCAACATGACACACCTCCTAACAGTAGACATTAATATTTTTGCAGGGAGCATTTAATGTCTAACACACAGGACACAACGGATGTCTCTGGCTGTATGGGCCGGGCCCAAGGCCCACCAGCATATCTCCTGAACATACCTTTTCGGCTATAAGTAAGTATCAAACCTCGAGGTAACATGACGGTTTTTCATAGACGCTTTCACCAGCTCACACTTGCAATTTACTTGCTTACTATCCTCATATACTTATTCTCACGCCAGAGTGTGGTCACGGAGAAAACCACCCTTTTCCCCGTGGCGAGACTAACGGTGTTGCTAGTTTTGCAGGCCAGCCAGAGTGAATAACCCTGTGAAGTGGAGTGAATAGGAACCCCTTTTACAGAATCACCCTGGTTGCAACTTATATATCCCCGGATATCGACCAGTGTTTGTTCATTGGTGTCATCCGCTACGTTTCTCTTTTCATAAACACTCCCTTATATCCCACTTTCATAAACTTCACTCCCATATGGCTAACTTCACATCGAACACCCCACGTGGTCCTCGAGGCGAAGATAAGAACCCAGTTCAAACCTCTCAAATCGACGGACAAGTGAGGGAAGACTCTTCCGAGGGCAGTGAAACCCAAAAGGATCTTCACCGTGTAAACACCACTGCCACACCCGGTGCTCACCTAGAAACCCCGTTCGTACCAGTTGCATCGGTCCTGACCCCGGGCGAGACCCAGATGTCCTGGTACATTAAGTCCCAGACGGCTCTCAATGTCGTATACGTGCAGCTATGTGCTCAGACCAACACCCCCGCTGCCTAGCGCAACCCACTGTCCAGGCACAAATCTCGCCTAGGACACCGAGTCATAACTCGCCAACTGGAGCAAGCGTCCCGCACAATCTCCATCTGCGAGAGATGGACTTCACGCCACCTCCACCCAAGTCGGATGCTCGCCCTCTAAGACGAGCATCCGTCCATTCACGGTTGGGCCCGCGCCTCCAACCGGAGCGGTACACCTAGCGCAAAGATGGCAAATCTTATGACAAAGGCGAGCGCCTCCAACGGGAGCGGTACACCTAGCGCAAAGATGGCAAATCTTACGGAAAGGTGGTAGTGCCAACGTTTTCCAACGGCTATCGAAAGATCTGGCCGCTAGTAACTCCGCACCCCGGGGTGGCTACAACCATAGGCGGAGCATGACTACAACTTGGTTTACTGGCTGGAAGATGTAGCCGAGCACTCCAAGTTTATCAAGGAGATAGCGCTCACGCCACTGGAATGAGCGAAACTTCCCCCTAACGTCGGGAAATACAACGGGTCGACAGACCTGGACGACCATTTGCGTTTCTTCACCAGCACAGGTCTCATTGGAGGATGGACACTACCCATGTGGTGTCACATGTTTGTTCAAACCCTCACAGGTGCCGCGCGACTGTGGTTTGACAACCTACCTGCAGCCAAACTGGCATCATGGAACGACTTGTAAAACAAGTTCCTGACACACTTTAGCCAGCAAAGACGGTTCGTCAGAGATCCTTCTGACGTAATGAACATTTGGCGGCGAGATGGAGAGAGCCTCAAAGACTTCATCACCCGCTACAATAAAGAGGTGTTAGAGATAGGGGACGTGCACGAAGACCTGATTCGTGCACAGTTCAAATACGTCGTACGCTGCGACAAGATGATCAAAGTCTTGTCAGGAACCACAGGTCTCCCCAAAAGCTGAGAGAAACTTATGGCCGCGGCAAAGGTCTACGCGCAGACAGAGTGCAACCTCAACAATAACAGGCATTCCCTACCACAACGCCGTCCCCAAGACTTAAGCAGGAGCTTCGGGAAAAAGAATAAAGGGGGGAGTGACCACAACCAGCATCCTCCCCACACAGCGGTCGATGCCCGTGCGACCATTGATAAGCTTGCCGCTCAGCGAGCAACAAAACAAGGTAACCGCGATCGCCAGTGGACCCCACTGACGAAGACACCGACGGAGGTCCTCAGCACAGAAGACCATCATATCAAACAACCACCGCCAATGCGCAACAAGAAGGGTCAAGACCCCAACCTCTTCTGTTATTATCATAAAGACATGGGGCACACAACTGACAACTGCATCTCCCTGCGCATAGAGATTGAGAAGGCACTCAAGAGTGGGAGGCTCACCCATTTATTACAAAACGCACACAAGGAGGTACATCAGATTACTCGACTCGGTGAAGCCCTGAGTAATCAGAAAATGAAAAATGTTCTTATAACCCAGGGTGGCCCTTCGCGCAAATGAAACCACGAGAGGAGCTTCACGTCTCATTGACGTGATCAACCAAGACATTGATACACGTAGCTTACGAGTTCATCATCTTTTGTCTGTTTCTTACTATGGCTCTTGCGCCAAACTATGTAATAAAGACAACAGCACCTGATCCACTTTTATCTCAATGTTCTGTCACAACTGCGTGGAACCACTTTGGGTACACGCGAAAATACCTTGGTGCACAATGACTCGCGAATCTTAAATCACTACCTATGCGAGCGCTCTTAGGAGCTGACGGACCCGCACACGAGTTCATTACAGTCTCATTCGTTATACCTATACAAAGATGGTCTACACCATGCAAATATTGTATAACCAGAAAGGAACATTTCATTAAAAGATAAGAATTTACAAAGTTGCGCAATGCACAAACACAGTCAATAGTTTACAAAAAGCTATTACAAAGAGGACCCTACAATCTACTCCTCTTCATCAGCAGCAATTTAACCTTCCACGGGAAAGATACCCTTCAAGCGGTCGACGAAGTCGTCATGAGTGAGTACCTCATTCACCAACTCTAACACGGGACATCAAGACGATTGTATCCCTGCTGCGCCTTCTCAAAAGCAGCACCGGTATTAACCCCTGAAGTAGAGCATGGCTGGAATCCCATGGAGATCCCAGAACATGGGTCACCTGCTGCACACACTCCACATAACCTTGCGCGTGTCCATCATAGCGCGCCGCAACCACTAGTTTGGCTACTCAGCATCCAGCTCCGCAGAATTCACAATCGAGCGGACTATCTGCAAAGTTAAAGAGACATTCAGGTCAATCTCACGAAGGAGAAAACACAATACAAAACAGGCGAAGCACTTACATGAGCAATCCCATGTTGTTGAAGCCACAACAATTCGTTGGCCAAAGAGTCAACCAACGACTTGGAGATGGTGCCAGAGGCTTCAGCATCCTCCAATTTCTTTTCGCCCACCTCCACCTTCGACTCCGCTAGCCGCAGTCGGCCAGAAGCTCAGCCTTCTCACTAAGGCTGCTTAGACGTCTTTTTTCGCGCTCTCTAAAGCAGCGCGGGCTTCGACCTGATTGGTTATAACGAGGTTAGCATTAAAACTTTGTTGCATGACCAAATAAATAAACACAAGGACAAAGGGGTTACCTCTCTCTGTTCACTATACTCACGTTGCACTCTAGCTTGTGCAACCGCGGTAGTCACCGCCTCCTTCTCTTGCACCTCGCGTGCCACAACAACGCGCAGGCGAGCCACCTCGTCCCTCAGGGATCTGTTCTCCCTGTTGCTTTTTCACAGGCCTCTTTCCATAGCTTGCGTTCGTCAGCAAGCTTACTTTCCAAGGTTTCGGCCTGTTTCTTCCAACCCATCGCGAACCATTCCTCAATCCGCTGCTCATTGGCGATGGCAATCTCCTTTGCCATTACCGCAGCTTCACGCGCAGCCAGTTGGGCTCGCTCTTTCTCAAGTTTTTGGGCAGCTCCAAGATTCTTTCTTTTGTTTCACCAGGTCTTTCCATTCACAAGCAATTTTATAGGAAACAGAGTCGGACCTGGTAGCTGCCTGGAGGTACGTCTGATATGTCTCTTCCTGTCCACGATCAGAAAGCGAACGTACATCCGCCGGGGGGAAAGCCCCCTCAAACCACTCACGGCATGCCAGCTAGTGAGAAAAGTTCTCTCCTTTCTCTAACCCCCACACAGGGGTGTGGACCTCTCGTGCTTGAGCTGAGGAGAAAGACCTATAATAATACTCCCTCGGAGTTTCATCCGGACGGAGTGGCGAGATATCATGAGTAGAAGGGCCCGCGTCATCCCCGACTGGTTTTTTCTCCACATGCGCCCTTTGTGGAGCACTGGTCTGAATACACTGGGCGGAAGCCCTTTTCACGTGCTCGCCCTACAAAAATTAACGAGCCAGCCTAATGAACACTTCCTTCCTCGCCACCACGGGTTCTTGAACAACGAACCCCGATTCTTCCACTTCCAAAGAAGGTTCCCCGAAAACCAAACGTGATCCCTTACAAACAACCACATGTTCTTCAAGATCCTGATGTGGTTGTGTCAATGGAACACCCGAAGTTTCCAAAACTAGGGAACCCGCATTAGTACCCATTCCAGAGTTTTCCACCACGTGAGGCCCCTCCCTCACATGGACTGGTCCTTCCACTCCAGCAACAGAGTGCACCCCATGACCACCCGCCTGCGTCATGGGGAATCAGTGCCTCCAGCGCATGCGCTGGATTCCATAAAAACAGTTTCATCCCCCACTAAACAAGAATAAAAAGTTAGTTATGCGCAACGCAAAAAAAGGGGATGCAAATACCAAAGGGTACAAGAGCTTACCAAGGGATATTTTGGAAGTTAACGACCCAAGATCCGACCATTTCCCCAGATGTTTCCGCGCAACCTTCTTGGGTGGTTGCGCAGAGAGATCCTCCTTCGGGCACCTCTTCCGCTTCAAAGACACCTCCGGGATCTCCTTAGCTTCCTCCGGGCTACCAGGTATGGCGGTCGGGATAACCGCCTGCTGGGGTGCAACCTCCCTTGCACCTGCACATCCAAGACCCTCTCATAAGTTAGGATCAACTACAACACAATTCAGCAAGTTAGCAGCAACGCTCTTACCTCAGGGAAAGCCAACTCCAGGTTGACTTGCGTCTCCCTCTACCGCTGCACCCGACCCTACGCATCGCTTCTTTTTGGGATCTGGACCAACGCGCAATCTTTCAACGCGCCTGCATTACAAGAAATACATAAGCCATCCGCATGATACGCTATCAAATAGACAAGACTTACCTGTCAATGGCGCGGGAACCTCCAAGTCCGAATCCTTAAACAGGGCAAAATTACCCAAGACCTGCGCATACCAAGTGGGCTCATCAACCCCCAAGCGGAGTTTCTCAATCCGCCCTTGTTTCCTCTGAAAGGCGATCAACAACAGCGGAGCCCCTGCAGAAAACGCAAGAAAGTTAGCGTGCATGAAACCCAAAATTCAAGAAAATATGGCGAGAAGAGAGTACATACTCCGATCATCCTCAACATACACTTGTGGCGGTCAGGTTTGAACCGCAGGCTCATCCCCGCCAGCCACCAGTATCCTCTCTGGCAACTGGACCGACGGGATCTCCTTTAGATCACCATACTAGGCGTCCAACACTGTATTGGTAGGGTTTCCACCGGGATCTCATCCGGCCCACGAAACGTCAAAGGCGCAGGGATAACCCCAACCATCACAAAAAAGAATTTTGCCTTCCAATCATGGAAGGAATTGGGGGAGAAAGCAAGATCTTCCGTGCCTGCGCACGGTGCTGAAAAGAGTAAAACCCCAGCGAACACTGGAGCTGATAAAATATATGGAACCGGTCAACAGTGGGAACAGACCCTGTCAACCGCACAAGAACTCAAAGTGCTTGATACGTACCTTTCCCATTGGGCTCAGTTGGGAAAGGTGGAAACCATAAAACTGCAGTACTTCGATCAAGAAATTGGTGGCGGGCAAACGGAAGTTACCCTCACCGAAAAATCATAAAATAGGGTGATATACCCCGCCGGAGCATCGGCGGCGGTATCACCCTGAGTCGGAAACCGGCCATCCCAAGCAGGAGGGAACCGGAAACCAGCGACTACCTCCTCAAGAGCTTGACGGGTAAGCTTGCACACCGGCAAAGGAGGAGCCACCATCACAAACAACAAAGATACAATCTTTCTGAAGAAAATGTTGGGGAAACTCAACAGATCACAAACATATACTTCCTCTCAACACTTCGAAAAATTTTTCGCCACAACACCAACGGCGCATGTAACAACTCTTCTAGTCCAGCACTCCTCCCACTTTACAACTTGCGCGTAGAAGCAGCACTGGACAGGGGACTTGAGGAGGTATGGTCCCAAATAACCATACCATTGACTACATTCACAAGGATAACCTGGCATTCAACATGTATATGGTGCACCTTCCTTATAAACATCAGGTCATACAATGAGCCTTTGCGCACTCAGAGCAACGGTGAATTAGACCAACAACATCAAGTCATACAATGATCTTGCGCACTCAGAGCAACGGTGAACTAGACCAATAACATCAGGTCATACAATGAGCCTTGCGCACTCAGAGCAACAGTGAATTAGACCAACAGCACCAGGTCATACAATGAGCCTTGCGCACTCAGTGCAACAGTAAATTAGACCAACAACATCAGGTTATACAATGAGCCTTGCGCACTCACTGCAAAGGTAAATTAGACCGATAGCTTCTAGTCACACAACGAACCTTGTGTACTTGGCACAAGACAAGTTAGATCATGCGCGCAGGCTACTAGACCTTCCGCGGGTCAGCAACCCTCTTAAACATTAGTCCTAAAACCTTGCAAGGACAAGACACACATGAGAGCACCTTATAGTCTTGGAACAAAAGGATAAACCTTTGACAACTTTCGCTGGCGGGAAAAACTCTGACTGCCTCGCAGAAAGGTTAAGTACTAAGAGGTGTTGGCCATACCCCAGGGTACATAGTGGCAGAACGGTGACGTAGGGTCACTCGAGTTGCGTGTGGCAGTGTCCCAGACGTTAGACCTCACACCAACCATATCGTCGCCAGTGACTGTTCCATATTCTCCACTTCCTGCTGGCAGCAAGCCTGACACAAGAGAAGGTCACCTTTACACGTGGCACCACTCAACATCCAACATGACACACCTCCTAACAGTAGACATTATTCCTTCTGCAGAGAGCATTTAATGTCTAACACACAGGACAAAACGGATGTCTCTGGCTGTATGGGCTGGGCCCAAGGCCCACCAGTATATCTCCTGAACATACCTTTTCAGCTATAAGTAAGTATCAAACCTCGAGGTGACAAGACGGTTTTTCATAGACGCTTACACCAGCTCACACTTGCAATTTACTTGCTTACTATCCTCAGATACTTATTCTCACGCCAGAGTGTGGTCACGGAGAAAACCACCATTTTCTCCGTGGCGAGACTAACGGTGTTGCTAGTTTTGCAGGCCAGCCAGAGTGAATAACCCTGTGAAGTGGAGTGAACGGGAACCCCTTTTGCAGAATCACCCTGGTTGCAACTTATATACCCCGGATATCCCTAGATTCGACCAGTGTTTCTTCACGCATCATACCGTATTCGATCAGTTATCTAATACATTAATTTAGTATTGTTTTATTAATGAGTATAAGTGTAAAAAAAATATACAGAATACTAATCAAATAAAAGTCACTACCTACCACCTCCACTTCTTTGCTTTTCGTGAGCAACCTGTACGGCCCAAAACCCTCAACCCATTCCATTTATATTTTTTGTTTTGATTGTCATCGGCCCAACTCCATAACCCCAAACCGCCCCTAACTCTAAATCCCTTTTTATATAATTATGTAACATGCATGAACGTTATAACTTCCCTAAAACTAAAACCCTAACCTACGACTAGTCTGCCTCTCTCCCTGCTCTCTCTTTATCGCTATTGTTGGCACGAAATCAAGACCAAGAAAGCTCTTCAAGTCCTCGGTTCACGCACTAGCTATCCCCACCACTTTATAACTCGGTAATTCTTTTGTTTTAGTTGATTTTTTATAATGTTACGCATATTGGCTGCGATTGTTTGATTTGCACAATGATTTGATGTTATATGAAGTGCTAGATACTAGATATCATGTGTTTGTAATGTTCGGATTGTTGTGAGTTCGGTTAAGACACTAGGGTTTAATTACGGGGTTAATATTGTGTTTTGGTGATAACTAGAAGCGTTCAAACATGATTTTAGTATATGATATAGGCTGCGTTTTCTGTTTAGATAGGGAATCTCGAAGCTTGTTGATTACTTGGATTGTTCAAAAAATTATTATAGTTGGCTTTATAATCGAACATGGGTTCGGGTATGTCCCTCGGTGTTGTTTATGGGTTTAAACCTATGGTTAGTGATAAATTAGTTACTACATGATCTCATATGTGTTAAAAAAAACCTACCGTGGTTAATGGTCTTAAGTTGTTGGGTTCATAGGTTAATCGTTTATGGGGTTCGGGTGACTAAATAGGTTCTGGCCAGAAAGTTACAGCCGACTTTAAGCGGCTATAACCGGGTCAAACATTAACAAAAAGTGTTGTTTCTTGAGTCTATGATGAACTTCCAGGAAATATCTTTCAACCCCAACTGGAATCACATTTTTTCGACGTCGTTTGGTATTTTAAATGATTTATTTCGTGTCAAAAGTCTAGGCTATATTTTTTGACAGGATTTGCAGCCCACTACGAATGTCATAACTCAATGTAGGAATTGAGTTATGATCTCAAATTTTTATTGTAGGTAGTTCTAGGAGGACATGAAAATCACCAACTGGAATTTCATAAAAAGAGTAAACGGTGATTTTTAAATGATTTTTGGCATAAAACTGTAATTAGAAGTTGTAAATCAGACCTATGTGTAAAGGATGATTTTTAGTGATTTTTCTGTAAAGACTTAAATCATGAGAACAATAAGTATTCAGGAACTAAATGACACGTTGTGTTAAAATATCATAATTTTATGAGTTCGTTTAGTATTTTAAATAAATTCCGGAAAACTGCCTAAAAACCGACATGAAATATCAATGAGCTGAAAGTGTTCGTGAACGTTTTAAATATGCTTATATGTTGCAACAAAGTGTTATATGTTATTACAAACGTTAACGGGTGTCTATGAATGTGTTATATGGAATTAGACGATCACATACTCTAACTTACCTAAACATGTAACTGCATGACAACATGATTCGGTGACTATGTGTTAGAATACGTGTGGGAATTCATAAATTAACTAATTGAAATGGTAAACATATCAGGAAGAGATTTACTTTCCTAATTACCTTTCAATTTTACAACCGAGCAAACTAAAGTGAGTTCACAACCTTTTTCCAAAAGCATGTGTTCCTAGTTTGGAACAACACTTTTTACGGTAGTCTTGGTTGGGGCTACACGCGCGTTCCTTGTTGGAACCACTGAAACATACTATCCATTGGAAGTGGAGTAGTACACTTGGACTAAACGAAAACTCTATCATGAGAGTCCCTACATTTTTACCGATTAGATTGCCGGGTGAGCATACGCGAGGTATTAGTTGATAGCACTATTAGGTTTGACAAAACTCACACCGTGTTGGAGGTTGGACGTGAACTTCTAACCTTCACTCTTGTATGATGTTGATAGACATTAATGAGGGCACAAACGAAACGTCAGCATTTGGTACACAGTTTAGTCATGTAATGAGGGTTAGCTACCAGAGTCATACATAATCAAAAACATTGTGAACTTTACTTTTACTAAACTCAAATTTGTGAATTCGCCAACTTTATTGTTGACACGTAGGGGTACAACTATGGACGGCCGTTGCAATCGGCTGGAGTGGGTGGTTCGTTAAAACTTTATGTTTTGAATATTTATTAAATCTGTGGTTTTTAAGTTCTTGATGTGTTTTATATTACTTTTCCGCTGAAACATAAACTATGTATTAGATAATTAAACTCTATTGCTAACCATGTTATTAGTGAAGCTTTTATGATTTTAAATAGTTGGTTCAACATGATTAGTGGCTAGATCCTGGTCAGTCACACGCCTCGTGGTAAAACTCTGCATGTGAAAATTGAGGGTGTGACAATCTAATCATCAATTTTCTGAAATGAAACCCCAACTCATGTCCCTAACATGCAAGTTAGCTGGGAAAGGTTGTGTTCATGTTCCTCCAAGAAATTAGACCTCAAATGGTGATGTCCCAACCTAGTTTACCAAGGTAAACTTGTGGATACACTCCTAGAGGTATTCCAAGTGAGTAGAAACAAAAACACATGAAGAAGAGAAAGGAAAAGTGAGTTGAAGCTCACTTTTGAACTTGTGTATAATATGCCTTCTTGCTATAATTTCAGTAGTTTAAGAGTGTTTTGAGTGTGGGAAAAATGAAATGAAGGTGTGGGAGGCTTGGTTATAAAGTGATTGATTAGGGTTTGATTTTTAATGAGGTTGGAAGGTGTTGGGGAAGAAAGGAGGTGAGAAAGGTGACCAACCCGGATGCAAGAAACAACTTTATGTGGATTAAGGGGCTACGCGACGCACAACGGGGGAGTATGGGTAGCCCACGCGACACGGCGTGTTGAAGTTCTAAAGTTGTTGATTTTTGTTCCAGTTTAGTCCCTGATCCTTGCATGTTTTGTTATTTTATGCTACAACTTCATATTTTGTATGTTTTCAAGTATGAGAAGTGTATGCATGCATGTGTTACATATCGTGCATGTATGGATGATAGTTTGAATGTATAATAAGTCTTGGTTTCGCATGTAAACACGTATTTGACGATTGATTGCATATAACATAAGTATGAGTTTAATATGATTGATGTAAATATGAATTTTCATTATGATCGAAGTCTCAGATTACAAGATTTGAAGTGAAATACGAATACAAGTTGCTAAAAATAGAAATGCAAACACAACTTTCTAAATATAGAAAGTACGAAAATATGGAGTGCTACACATTCATATAACCAAGATCGGTTGGCATCGAATTCTGGTCACAGACAAGTCAGAAAACTTAATACAACAATTTGTTCTCATTAGGTTTGCATAACCCGTACATTGGTATGCATAGGTAACATAGTGTTCATTTCTTCATAGGTTTTCTTGAACTCCATGAATAAGAGGGTACACCTTCTTAATCACAAAGTACAACTCTCAACAGCTTTTGCTTTCACAAATCAGGATACATGGTAGGCTCTGATAACATGAAACAAACTGACAATTAAATTACAAACTAAAACTAATGGTGAACAAACTAGCAACTTGTGGGGAAATAAAAAGACTTGTCTCGTGATGATACAAGTGGACAACTATAAGTGGACATTTAGAACATTTATTTATTTACATTAATGTAAAACATATACAATTGCCATACCAACTGCCTTTATCGTATCGGTACTATAATGAACCGAAGATAACCAATATATACTTAAACCCCACCGCAAAGCTTCCCGAATTCCACTAGTAAAAAAGTAAATGCCGTTAAAAAAGAAAAAGGTGTAAACTAAAAATAATGACATTATCTGTCCCTTGTTTCATATACAAACTAGGCCCAAGTGTAAATCTAAAAGTAAAAGATATTACACGTTTCGTCCCAAGTTAGTAAAAAAGGCAGGCCCAACATTTTAATGTTTGAATATTTCGGGCCATGAATGAAATCCCAACAGGCAGTCACTGATTTACAGGTTTCATTTCAAGCGTCTGTTTCATTCCAGTGCTCACACACTACACCTAATTTCGTCTCTGTAATTTCTGGCTTGCAGATCTTATATAATTAGTTTAATCGAGTAAGGGTTTTTCTTTTTTTATTTTTTAAACTTATTTCTATCCTCTGTTTTGATCACATTGAACTTTAATTGGCATGATTCATCCATTTGTTTCTCGTTGATCTTCGTTTTTGCTTGATAGTAGTAACTAAAATGTTTATTGCTTGGTTTTTAGTTATCAGTGGCGGTCCCTAAGCTTGATAAGAAGATAACTAAGAAATTTTAGAGGCCCCTAAATCACTGAAAATTCGTCTCAAGGTACATTTTGCTTGTTTAATTACTAGATCACAACTTTTGAGAAAAAAGACAATTAATCGAACCATATTTGAAATAACTGACAAAACCGAACTACAATGAACAAACTAAAATGGTTAAACCGAACTAAAATGACCGAACATAATAAATGGTTAGATCACAACCTTTTTTTTGGTTAAACTGAAAATTATGGTTAGGTGTAGGTTTCGATTAAGCACTGAATCAAGCTCCAAAACCGTTAAAAATGTTTAAATGTTTGTTACTGGATTTTATTTACTAATTTTGAATAAAAAATTTCTTGCCCCGAATGTATTAGTTGGTTGATTAAAGAAAAATAGGTCCAAATTCATTATGTTGGGTCAAATTAATAGGGTGATTAACAAACATTTTAGGCCCAGATTCATCAATTTGGACCAGTTTTTTCTTCAGCCCCAACATTTTAAGCCCACTGAGGTAGAAGTCCTCATGATGCACAACAGGTTTGTTAGTTGTGACTTGTGTATATAGATGGTAATTGTCAACCCATTAAATATGGGTTTTGTTAGATTGATAATGGGTTTAATTCAAAAAATTAGCTAAAAATCAAATGGGTCAAACGATTGAAACCTGAAAAGTCATCTGACATATAATACATAATATTTATAAAAAAACTAAAATATGGTTGTGGATTAACCAAATCTTACCTGTTTTGCCCCAAAATAAAGTACACATTTTACTTATTACTAACCTGACAATACTTAATTTTTTTTTTTTGCCAAGACATACTGCGCTGGGATAGCGCACAATGTATCTATCCGCAAAAGGAAGGAAATCCGTTGGGCGTAGTTGTTACCAACAAATTCGGAAGGCGAATAAGTTTGGTGTTCTTAAAAGAGGAAAAATTACTGTTAATGAATTTGTTAGGAGCATAATTTTAGCATGTGTAGGCGTAGCTTTGTTACACGAATCTTTATTTGATGTCATTGCCTAGATTTTACTAACGAGTAAATTATGCTGCTTATAGTTCAGTTCCAAAGTACATTATATATACACATATCCCGTTCTATACAACATTCAATTCTAAGTAGAAAACTGCGCAATACACTTGTATTTATTGCCTTTAATGTGATACACAGACTACTTTTGATAATCTTTGCACTACTCACAAGCTCATTACTTTTTCTTCGGTTCTCTACTTTATCTGTAGAACCAATGAGCTCTAAAAGTTCAATGCTATTAAGTTATAATCTCTTGCATTTGCAGTTCATTCATGCCTGCTTCTAGGTTCCTGGTGCATTTGCTATGTCATTCTTGTAGCTTATCAAACTCGACTTGCGGTGTAGGATTCTCACATCGGATGATCTCTTTGATGCATTTTTCAACCTGCATTGTTTCTCCCACAAGACTCGCGATGCAAAACCCTAAAGAATTCAAGTGAAGGATCACTTTTCTTTTACACTCTTGACTTTGAATCTTATCTGTTACATCCTTTAAGCGATGAACAAAAGCGTCCGTAACTTTCATTGCTGCTTCTGTTGGTTGACCTCCTGACTCCAAGTCAAAGAACCCTTCACTCTCTTGCACATGGCGATCAAAGGTCTCGTTAGACCTCACCAGAGTGATCTTTTGTAGACACTTGACACACGGGCTCGTGTTTTCTTTCAAATTCTCCAAATTGCCATTGATGTGCTGTTCAAGCTCTTTACAACCACCATCAGAACTTTGTGACAAACTTGATAGAAACTCAATGTTATAAATCATAATCTGCATCAAATCAACCATCTTTGATAACCTTTGCCGCGCGTTATCATAGCAAGAAGCTTTAAAAGGTAGAAACCAGAAGCTAGGCTCGGACCTTGCATCTTTAATCCGGTCCTTCAATCCGTTTAAATCAGATTTCAGTTTTCTGATGTTTTCTTTTGGACTTGCTGCTATATGATTTAAGCATTCGTCCAATGTTCCGAGGCATCGGGACACTTGGAGTTTGACCACCGTTGCAGCTCGAACCGGTTGCAGTATGATCTCCAACAAAACCATGCAAAAAAGCCCAATTGAAACCTCTGTTAATCTAGCAATGGCAAATTGTTTCGGTGGGCCGTAGTTTTTCCTGCCAAGAATCAAAAGTGCGCTGATCACCGCCGCGATACCACCACTTTCGCCATACATCTGACTATGATGTAGCATGCTTGTGAAAACGATCCACGGTAGAAGAATAACGAATCTTAGTTCGGCAACTTGGTGTAAAAGACAGCTTCCGAGCACACCGTAGACCGAGCCAATTGCTGTGCCTTTTACTCGGTTATTCGCAACCGTGAAAATCGGCAGTCTTCCTTCCACAAAGCTAATGGCTATGGTGAGCCCCGACCAATAACCGTTCTTTTTGTCGAAAAACATGCCTAGAAGGACTGCTAGACCTAACGCGATTGAACACTTTAAAGCAAACACGACCCGCTTAGTAATTGATTGACCCACGATTTTCTCTACTCTTGATTTTTTAGCCATGTTAACCTTCTGGCCAACGAGGGATTCGGGTTTAGGGTTCGCGTTTATAAGCAGTTCGAAGCATGATAAGAAGAAAAACACGGGTAGGTTTTCGCGGGTTGGTGAAATGCTAACAAGAGTTGGTGTGGATTCGTAGAATACCTCGTCTTTTCTTTCAGGAACGGTAACCGCGTCATCATATGGTGAAAAACGTTTAGCGTGCTCGAGTTTTAGCATTTGTGCACTTTGCAAGAGGGTCTTTATCTCTTCATCAATCGTGACAGGAAACGAAGAGATGGCGGATAATGCCATTTTCATTCCCGTAATTGGTGCTTCCATGTTTTTGAAGTCTAGAGCGCGATGTGTTTCCCACTCTACGCCTTCCTGTGTCAGATAAGAAACAAAAGTGAGCTATAGTGATTGCAAAGAGGGTGACTGATGGTGTGGTTACCTGGACCAGGTTGATGTGGTCAAGGAGGTTAGTCCCTATTTGAGCAATGGGTTCAGCTTGAGAAATGAGATCATATGCTGTTGATTTGTCATCACTCAAGAATGCTTTCAAATAGAGATTGCTTCTTTCTGATGCATTTTCTTCATATGAGTACAATTGCTTCTTCACCTACAATCCAAGAGATTAAACTTATTACTTGTAATATGGTTCGGGTAAATTCAGATATATATACAACTAATTGATTGTGACTAAAGAAATGAAGTTTAATTCGTAATTGTTTTTTCGAAGTTAATGATTATTTCGTGTTTAGAGTGTTATATATCTGACAATAAGATTTAAATAAACAAATTTGGATTAGTTTAGTCTGGCATAATTTTTGAGTAAATACAGACAAAGTACGAATGAAGAATGGCCGGATGAGTACACTTTTTAACCACCACCTTTGCCATCTCTCTTCTTCCGTCGTCACCACCTCCACCGAATTGTAAATACATGCCGCAGCTGCCGGCCTGCCGCCACTATAAATTTAGTAGGGTGTAAACGAGCTAAACCCAAGCTCGATTAGACTCACTCGCATCATTTAGTACAGCGTGAGGGTAAATTTTCAAGGTTGAGATCGGTTCCTCGATTATGTATTAGTGTATGTTTATAAGATTTTTTATGTATGTGTTTTAATTATGTGTTTATATATAATTTATTTGTGTTCATCATAATTTTATATATTTTAACAATTATAAAAATATATATATCAAATAACATTTTATAAGTAGGCCCTTTTAGGCTTGATAATTGAAGCTTGGGCTCCGGCAGGAAGTTCTTTATTAGAAAAACTTGCTTTTAGACTCAAGCTCAAGCTTGGGTGGAGGCATAGAAAAACCGACATGAAATTTAAAGCAATAGTTTTATAATTCAGACGGCGACAACTTTTCTTATGTATATTTTAATAACACGTAACGTTAAAAGAAAACTTAGATATTTATCTATAGTCTTGTTTTAAAAAAACACACAATTAACATGTTATGTGATGTAGTATTTGGTTTGGCACTCATGCTCCAAAACATTGGTTAAATGCCAATATTAAAAGTGACATTCCATTTAAATAAAACATACCTCTCTTACGGCCAACCTAGGGTATGGTAGCATCAAAGCAAGGACCGAGCCCGTCACCCCAAGGACGGTGCACGCCGCGATATGGACCGGGTGGGTCACCGGTCCGGCTTCATTGCCACGCACCACAACACCAACATAAATGATCACCAATTGTACATACGCAATGCGTTTGGTTAGTAAGGGAAGACACTCGGGCACCGACACCACAAAAGCACTCACGGTTACTGCCACAGCCGACCCAGCCTCTGTGAATCTGGATGGAGCCACCAAAGAGAGACATAACACGGTGGAGGGAACCACTAGCACGGTGGCACAAAGCGCGTGCCAGGAACCTCTCAAGGTGGTGCCAAGTGTTGCATCGGAGACAATCAGTATGGAAGTCACATAGGCCACAGAAGGGTACTGAATCTGGAGGCGGATCAGGTCTGGTCCATAGAGGGCGGTGCAGCCAATTATGGTACACGCTATGGCAGTTCTCAAGGCGGAACCCAGTCTCTCCCGCCAGATTGCTCCGGCATGGGGCGACGTCACCTTTATGACTCCCATTTTCAACTACACTAGCTGCTTGTATATTTTTAAGAACCTTGTTTGTTAAGAGTATGAATAAAGTCTAGTTGTAACAACATTTCTCTGAATGAATGGTATGTAACACTAGGCTTTTGTAGAGAAGAATATTGGTTGGGGAACATAACTATGTGGGGTCCTAAGTTGGACAATATTATTTTATAATTAAAAAAGTATAAAAAAATCAAATATAAATAATTTTAGCGTACAAAACGTATGAATCGAAAGTTTTGCTGAAAAAAGCGGTGCAATTTTCGTAATTATTTGCTCGTAAGATAATTATCATAATTACTCTGTAATGATTTTGTAGAGTAATTTTGTAAAATGTTCTTGTAAGATAATTTTAATCTTGTAGAGTATCATAATTACTCTACAAATGATCTTTTATGATAATTTTGAACTTGTAAGATAATTTTGTAGAGTATCATAATTACTCTGTAATGATTTTGTAGAGTAACTTTGAATTGTATGTTGTTTGATAAACTTGCAAAGTAATTTTGATACACTTGTAAATTAATTGTGATACGGAGTGATTTTGATAGACTTATACAATATCAAAATTACTATACAAGATCATTTATAGAGTAATTTGATAATTACCTTACAATATCAAAATTACTATACAAGATCATTTGTAGAGTAATTTTGATAATTACCATACGAGAAAATATTTACGAAAATGTCACCGTGTTTTTTTTAGCTTTTTCATGACTTTCGTACGTTTGGTACGGTAAAATTATTTATACGAGAACTTTACTCTTAAAAAGTAATTGATAGATGGACGGATATTCTTTTTGTATTGCACAAAAAAAAATCCAGGGTGGGAACTGATCCAGGCCCGATTTTGAAACCGGTATACCTGTTTGGGTCTACCTAAATGGTTGATTGTTTTGTAACCAGGGCTGAGCAATTTTCGGTTTCGAACCGCCAGAATCGAAGAACCGAATCGAAACCGCCAGATCCGAATTGTTTTGTTGTATTTCGGGTCTGATTTCGGTTCTTAAATTTTGGAATAAATGGTTCCCTGTTAGGTTTCGGTTATAACTGATGGGTCCATTTAAAGAAACGCTATAACCTGTTTGGGTTTAAACTTTAAATAATATAGTCAAAAACCCTATTAATTCTTTTAAACTTTAAAGATTATATTTAGAAAAATGTTTCTAGGATTTAAAAATATAAAAATAATTTTTATATAATGTTTAATGAAGTTTTTGTGATGGTTAACAAAAAAATTTTAGTTGATTTTTGTTTTTATACATCTTATAATTGCTTTTATAGTTTGAAACATTTTATCGTTCGTACTTTACTTTGATTGTTTGAATTTTGTATGTTGCAATTCTTATTTATATGTTTTAAACGGTTTGATTATTTTAATTATTTTTCTTTTGTAGTTAGTTTTAGGATTTAATTGACAATCAGTTCTGGCGAGAACCGTTTAACCCGGTTTCAAAATGAACCAAAACCGTTAAAATACGGTTCGGTTCCGGTTCTTATATTTAGCATAAACGGTTCTGGTTCGGTTCCGACCCGTTGCACACCCCTATTAGTTTCTAAAGGTGCCCAATCCCTAGGGATGTTAAAAAAAACCCATAACCAAATAAAACCCGTAAACCGAACCGTAACTGTAACCGAATAAACCAATCTGACTAACGAATTCGGTTTTTGGTTTGGTTTCTAACCAAAACCGAATTGTTGTAACACCTCGTAAAATTCACGTCCGGTAATATACGGCCACGTATACGTAACCTCGGATAATACCTCAAATGCGTTAGCCACACACTAACCTAAAACATGTCCAAAATTCACAGATTTATTACACCTAATCGTAACCTACGTCTAGACGTAGGCTACGTCTATTGTCACTGAACTGATTTTAAGATGACCGTACGCTACCGGTCAGCCTACGGCGGGCTTCTGATGCCTTACTTTTTCACTAAACTTTCAACTAATTACCCAAAGGCCCCTAGGCTTCATTATTTTCATGTTTCTTGTTTAAACAAGTTATTTCTCGACCCGAACAACTTCTGGTTGACGTGATATCTCTTGATCTACCATCCTTGAGTATTCCGCTTCTTCACCGAACCTTTAACTTTACTAATTTGGGTAATTTAACTCATGAAACCATAAGTATTCGTAGCTATCACGTTTTAATCTAGTAAACACTTATAAGTAACAATAACACATAGTCTAACACATATTGATGTTCAGTTATTCATGCTCTTCTTAAATGCATCACGTGCTGAAAGAAAAGAACTAGTTGTGTCATTATGTCATTGAATATAAGTTAAGGGATAATTCATGACATTTGACAAAAACTATTTTTGAGGGACTAAATGTGTCAAAACCCCAAAATTCTGTCAAGGTGCCACCTAGCCTGCAAATTGCCACACCCTTGCAGCTCTTGACACCTAATTAGACACTTGTAAAGATCCTACAACACCTCTAACACCTGGCTTCATCTTCACACACCTTCTTGCACTATAAATAGACCATCAAACTCACTCATTCTTTGCTGATTCACTCTTTCTCCTCTCTATTACACTCTTGGAAGTTCCTGACCATTTAGGAGCTTCCCTTGAGTTCTAAAGTCTCTCTTAGATTACTTGTAAGTGTTCCATCTCTGCTCTTTTCTTTTTATAGGCTTTTAGTAGCCAAAAGTCAAGCATTTTCGACAAATGCCTTGGCTTTCGGTTAAGGCCATTATGGTGTAGTCATTGTTCAAGTTGAACATGGTGAAGTGATCATAATTAGGTAGGTGTTAATCCCTTAAAAGGACACCTCCTAAGGATCACGTTTACTAGGTCAATTGACGTGTCAAAGTTTATGTTTTAAAAAGTCAAACGGGTCAGATTTTATAAATATTATAATATGAGTTTATATATGTTAAAAATATGTTTTTGACTCTTAAACAAGCCGGTAATAATTATTAGAACATGTGAGAACATGTTCGATCCGTCATTTTCAGACCTAGGGTCGGTTCGCAACCGAAAGTCACGAAATTTGACTTCTGCTTTGACTTTCAATTCTGACCCGACTTAGATTAGTTTACTACTGACTTATGGTTGCATTATGATCATAATACAGTGTAGCATAACCCATGGAGGTTATATTACATGATCATAATCATAATCTGAGTTTATGCACAAGTTCCGCTAAATGTCAATTTTTAACTAAAATGCCATTCTTATATAAAACAAGGTTTTAATCAACAATGAATTTGCAAATGAATTACCTACTGATATGTTAATGTAATTAACATATTATGATGTTAATATTCTGATCATAAACTAACTTTTAATATAATATCGTAAATTATATTTTTAAAAGACCAAAATGCCTTTTCGGTGCATAGTTTGGTCCTAAACCGTAAATCACACTTATGTGTGCTATCTTACTAATCATATATCATAAATTAAGTATTTTTCCAAAGTGTTTATGATCATAATCATCAGAATATATGCAAGTTCCTTTTATACGACATATAATGGCCAAAACGTCTTATAAGACGTAGTTTCGTTTTAAAACCTCAGCGGGCATATAAGTTGATATCCTACTGATATTACAACTTATTTAAAGTATAATGACATAGAACTTTTTCATGACTCATCCGGTTACCCGATATCGCTTATATGCATACGGTTAAGTATATGTAACTAGTTTACGAAAATTAACCAAAACGGGTTAACCTTATCATTTTAATCTCAAATTCCAAAATGTTAATTGTTTACCCATGACATACAAGTTTTAAGTACTTGTTGGGTTTAAACTACATTATATCCGGTCATCGCTTAATCTAGCGTATTATACCGTTTTGATCCTTTAAGCTAGTCGGTCTAAGTCTATGACTTGAATAGGACTGTTAGCATTCTAATTGGTTAGCTTATGCCATTATTCCAGACTAAAGCCTTCCAGTAAATGCTATCTGCACTTATCTAATTGATTAAACGGCTGAGTTAATATAAACTTGCATTTAAATCAAGTGCTCGCTCAGGTAAATACTCTTGACTTATTTTTCTTATACGGGCTTGGGATATGGTAAATTATTACCACTTGGTTGGAAATGAGATCAATTGAATACCGGATTATGGCTAGTAAATCCGCATATTCCGTTTTGATCAGTTTTGTTTGATAACTTAAACATTGGGGGTTAACGACTGTGTCCTGGATATCCTCGGCTCATTTAAGTTACTAATGGCCACTACCAAAGCACGGGTGTAGGCATACACTTGACAGATGCGAATGCTAAAATACTTTTACCCACAAGTTGGGGATAACTCCTTTGTGGGTTCATAAGTGGTGTGTCAGTTAATCATGTCTCGGTCTCTGTACTGGGCCCCATATGTATTGACAAACATGTGAATCTGTTAACAAAGTTATAAGTATAAATTTCCCAAGTTATAAAAGATTTTTATGTGCCTTGGGCACTTAAATCAATTTTTGAAATGTTTTCTAAATGAGTTAGTTAATTGTATTTACTATCGAAAGCTGACGTATTTTCAAAAGACTAAGTTGCAGGTACAATACGAAATAGGTTGGAAGCTGCTTGGTATTGATATAAGAGGATCTTGCAAATCCTTAGATCTGACCTAAAGTATGATGTTCATCTTTTGTATATTTTACGATCCGCCTGTGGATCTTTCATTACAAGCCGTCTGTATATTGTTTTTGAAATTTAGACATTTTGATTTTTAATAGTATTTTAAACTCCAAGACTTCCGCTGTGCTGTGTTAATTGACTATGATATCATCAACTTGCATCATTACTCCCCACTCGGGCCCACCAGGTTTGGTTGGAAATCCTGGGTGTGACAGGTTTGTATCAGAGCCAACGTTTGAGAGAATTAAACACTAGCCTTCTGTGTTTAATCTCAAACTTACACGATAGCACATTCCTTAGACTTCTGAGTCTAGGCTTTGACCTAGAATTACTCATTTCATTATTAAGTTATTATTATTGTTTTGGACTTGATTTTAACAACATAATGCTGCCAAGATTCAGAGGGCAAAGTGGAAGAGGAAAAGGTCCAATGAGGGGAGGACCATCGGGGCACATCCTTTCACAACCTCACATCTCAAATTCCTACCAAGATTCGGGAGATTCATCTCCTTGGCAACCAGTGAGACACTCTGTCTCTCATAAATACTCGGCCCTACATTCCCAAAATTCTTACCACTCTCACCACTCCCATCATTCACACTACTCCCACCATTCCCACTCATATTCATATCATGAAGAGTTTAACCCAGATCTTTATTTTAACCCACCGCCAGCTGATCAAACTTAGTTGGATCAACCAAATCCTATGGACGAGGACTCCGACCCAGATTTGCCACCATCAGGATCGCATGGACACCCCATTGAAATCTCTAGCGGTTCTAACTCTTATGTAGGATCACCTTATCAAGGTCCTAACGAATGGGACCAATATTGGAGTCAATTCACTTTTGTTAACACTCCTTCATACCACTCTCCAACACCGCCTCCTACACAGGAAGACGTCTAGATGGAACCGATGGAGCAACCTCAGCCACCACCTAAGCCACCAAGGAGGAAACGTGGAGCACGTATGTCGGTGCGTACGGGACAACGGTCGAGTTTGCTACCACTATTACCCAAAACCTACTCTACCATTCATGAGGACCCACAAATGGGTGGACCCTCCAATACTTCACCTGTGGTGGAACCGACACCACCACCTGTGGTTCAAACACCACCATCGGGTTTTAATAACCCCATCCCTACATACCCAGATACGTCTGAGTATAATTCTTTTAACCTAACTACGCCGACGAACTTAAATTATCAGGTGCTATCACAAGACCCTTATATGCAAGCAGTCATGCATAATGCACTTTACCCGTCTCCTTTCTCACCTGCTTATCCATCTACTGGATACCCAAGTTATGGGTACCAGTATCCTATTGTGCCTCAACCACAACCACAACCTCCGCCACCTCTTGAAGCCATTAATAAGGCTTTGGAATGGATAAAGGAAATGGAACAACAGGCTGAGAAGGCGGAGAAGAAGACGAATCAGTTTTTCAAGAAACTTTCCAAGTTAGTCAAAGGAAAGAAGGACAAATGAAGTTTCTTCTATTTTTTTAGTTTTGTAACCTTTTCTTAAGTCCCTACGTGGACATTCTTATTTCTTTAGTCCCTACGTGGACATGTTATTTCTTTAGTCCCTACGTGGACATGTTATTTCTTTAGTCCCTGCGTGGACATTGTTATTTCTTTAGTCCCTACGTGGACATGTTATTTCTTTAATCCCTACGTGGACATGTTGTTTCTTTTAGTCCCTGCAAGGGCAATCAGTTTAATTTAATTCAAGTATTATAATTTTCTATTGTTATTTAATGAAATATGTGGAATTTATATATATATATATATAATCGTTACATCCTCTTCAAGCGATCATCTCGATTTTAACTCGAAATTTATGATCCACTATATAATTCCAAAAGATCTTAATGGTTTTGATTAGCCAAATGGAAAAGTCCATATTAATTGGCCAAATTATAAAAGATAGTTAAGGAAGATTAATCCTTCTATCTAGAGGTGGTGGACTATGTTCAAGCCTCCAAGTCGTTAAGGTCAATGCGACCGTGACTATTATTAATCAACCATTAAGATAATTTTGTTTAACATTCAAGCAATGTTAATACTCCTGGTAGTGTGACTTGAGGAACCACACCAGCCGTCTAGGTAATGGACTACGTCCTAACCTTATAGCCTATGTGATCAAATTTGATCCCGGCTAGTATCATCAATGAGATGGTAATAATCAAACATCTAGTAGTGATGTAGTGCCTACGGGCCATAATTAAACATCCATTAGTGATGTAGTGCCTATGGCCATAATTAACATCATTAGTATGTAGTGCTACGGCCATAATTAAACATCCATTAGTGATGTAGTGCCTACGGGCTATAATTAAACATTCATTAGTGATGAAGTGCCTACGGGCTATGATTAAACATCCATTAGTGATGAAATGCCTACGGACTATAATTTAACATCCATTAGTGATGATTTGCCTATGAGCAATTCTATATTGTCAATTAAGACAATGACAGTTGTAACCTTATGGTTCCCTGTCCAAGGTGGTGAGCTATGCTCAAGCCTCATAGTCTATATGACCAATGAGATCATGACTAATACCATCAGTGCACTGATTATCTATCTTGACATCTTAGGAGATGTTAATTGACCTATTATATTATTTTGCCTACGGGCCATATTATGTTGTCAATTAAGACAATGACAATTGTAACCTTATGGTTCCCTGTCCAAGGTGGTGAGCTATGCTCAAGCCTGATAGTCTATATGATCAACGAGATAATGACTAATATCATCAGTACGATGATTACCTATCTTAACATCTTAAGAAATGTTAATTGATCTATTATATTAATTTACCTAAGGGCCATATTCTATTGTCAAAATATGACCATGATAGTTGTGACTTTATGATCCACTGTCTAATAGTATAAGGACTACGTCCAAATTTAGAAAGCCTTTTATGGTCCCTATGAGACCTAGGCCAAATGTAACTAAATATCTCAAAGAACATTCATTTAAAATGTTAAGCCTGACAGTTGTGATTCTATGCACACTGTTTCAAATAGGCAATGGATTTATATATCCAAACTTTACACCCTATATGGTTATTAATACCGTGGCTAATATAAGTTTAATTTAAAACTTAGTACCAAAACATCAGAGATGGGTAATTCAGATGAGGTGTAAAGTAGTCGCCGTGATAATAGTACTGACAAAGTTGAAAATATAGCCATCAATAATGATGATTTCCAAGCTCGCATTAATGCAGCTGTTGGAAAGGACATGGAAAGGGCTATAGAAAAACTTAAGTAATCGAGCGCTACTCGCTCCAAACCTTTATCTATTCCACCATCATCAGCTCGAAAGGAGAGCTCTATTCACTCATCGAATGCAAAGAGTGAACCAAAGAAACTAGAATTTCATGATAGGTCCCGTTCTTCCAAAGACAAATGTGCCTATAAGTACTTTGTCTCCTACAAGCCTCGAGATTTTAATGGAGAAAAAGGGGCTATAGAAGCCTTGAAATGGCTTGATGAAATGGAAACTATTGTAGATATAAGCGGTTGTGCTGATAAGGATGTGGTAAAATTTGTATCCCAATCCTTTAAGGGTGATGCCCTAGTATGGTGGAAGGCCATGGTCTAGTCAACAGGAAAGGTACACCTGTATAACTTGGGATGGACCAAGTTTGCAGACCTTGTTAAGGAAAAATACTGCCCACCTCATGAGGTGGAGAAGATAGAGTCAGATTTTCTGACTCTTACAATGAAAAATCTGGACTGTCGGAATTATGTTACCGAATTTAATTCCTTATCCAGATTAGTATCTTATCTGATTTCACCTGAACCCAAATGCATCGTGCGTTTCATAAATGGGTTAGCACCTGAGATTAAAGGCATGGTGAAGGCTGCTCAGCCTACTACTTATAGGTCTGCTGTTGACCTATCCCTCTCTCTCTCTCACCTTGGATTTGGTGAGACAAATGTTAGTCAAGACTGAGACTGACGGGAAAAGGAAAAGAGAGGATGGTAACTCCCAAAAATTTAATAAGATGAATAAGGGGAGATTGAATTCAAAAGGAACCAAAATAGGTCGGGCGAGAAACCGACATACAAAACTTGCAACCGAAAGCACTGGGACAGTGCAATTCTGATCCACAGGCTAAACCCAGTGGTATCTGTAAGAAAAAAAGGGCATAAGACCAAGAATGCAAGGATCTTAAGGATGCCGTCTGTTATGGCTGTAATGAAGAAGGGCATATTAAGATTAACTGCCCTAAGAATCCTAAGAGTAATAATGCGAAGCTTGGAGAGGCCAAGAAAGGAAATGCACGTGCCTTTCAGATGAATGCTAGAGAGGCTGTTAATGACAATAACGTCGTAACAGGTACATTTCTCATCAATGACGTATATGCTAAAGTTCTTTTTTATTCGGGTGCGGATAAGTCCTTTGTAGACCATAAGTTTAGCAAACTATTAAACTTACCCATAAGAAAGATAGACATAACTTATGAGGTTGAACTTCCTGACGGAACCATAGAAACAGCATCTTCCATTCTTGATGGATGTTTGATATCCATTAAGAATCATTTTATTCATATCTCTCTTCTGCCAATGAAATTGGCGGGGTTTGATGTAGTCTTAGGCATGGATTGGTTATCCCATAACCAAGCCCGCATTCCTGTGATAAGAAACTCATCGAAGTTAAAACCCCATCTGGTGAAATACTCACCATCCTTGGAGATTCGCACTATGGGTTGCCAGACAAAGTATCATTATTTAAGGCATCCAAGTGTCTAGGGAAAGGTTGTGTCATTTACATGGCACAAGTAACTATTAATGAGCCAAAGCCAAAAATAGAAGACCTTCTAGTCATCTCGGAATATCCTGATGTTTTCCCTGAAGAATTACCAGGTCTACCTCCAGATAGGCAAATGGAGTTTAGGATTGACATCCTACCAGGAGCGGCACCTGTTGCAAGAGCTCCATATCGGTTGGCATCGACATAAATGATTGAATTGAGAATACAACTAGATGAACTTTTAGAGAAAGGAGTCACTAAGTCTAGTTCCTCACCTTGGAGAGCTCCTATCCTTTTCGTTAAGAAAAAGGATAGTTCAATGCGGATGTGCATTGATTACCGCGAACTAAACAAGATAACAATCAAGAATCATTATCCTCTGCCTAGGATCGATGACTTGTTCCATCAACTTCAAGGGGCTAGTTACTTCTCTAAGATCGATTTGAGATAACGATACCATCAACTGAAGGTTACAAGTGAGGATGTTCTCAAGACTGCCTTCAGGACCCATTATGGTTATTATTAATTCCTAGTGATGCCTTTAGGGATCACAAATGCACCTCAGCATTCATGGATCTCATGAATAGAGTCTATAAGCCGTATCTAGATAAGTTTGTCATTGTCTTCATAGACGACGTACTTATTCTACTCTCATAATCAAGTTGATCACGAGAAACATCTTCGGTGCATCCTGAATTGCTAAGACAAGAGAAAGCTTTATGCTAGGTTCTCTAAGCGCGAGTTTTGGCTTAGATAAGTCCAGTTTCTTGGACATGTTGTAAGTGAGCGTGGTATCCAAGTGGATCCCGCAAGATTGAAGCCATAATGAATTGGGAAGTGCCCAAAACTCCATCGGAGATTGTAGTTTCTTAGGATATGCCGGTTATTATAGGGGGTTCATTGAGAACTTTTCAAGGATAGCCACTCCATTAACTACCTTGACTCGTAAGAATGTCAAGTTTGACTGGGGTCCAAAACAACAAGAATCTTTTGAAATTCTAAAACATAAGTTGAGTAATGCTCCTGTGTTATCCCTACCTGAGGGTATTAAGGATTTTGTCATTTATTGTGATGCCTTACGCACTGGCATGGGCTGTGTGCTAACGCAAAAAGGCAAAGTGATTGCTTATGCATCACGACAACTAAAGGTGCACGAAAGGAATTTCACCACCCATGACTTGGATTTAGGTGTTGTTGTATTTGCACTTAAGTTGTGGAGACATTACTTATATGGCACAAAGTGTATTATATACATTGACCATAAGAGTCCTCAACATCTGTTCAATCAAAAGGATTTGAACATGCGACAGCGCCGCTGGATGGACATGCTTAATGATTATGATTGCGAAATTCGCTATAATCCCGGCAAGGTAAATGTCGTTGCTGACGCCTTTAGTCACAAGGAAAGGGTTAAGCCTATTGGACTAATACCAAGAGTATTGAGCTCAGAAATAGCTTGAATGAGAAGCTATTAGATACACAAAAGCAAGCCCTATTAGAGGCTGATATTTCTAATGAAGGATTAAGCGGAACTATTGACCAGTTAGTGCCTGGAAAAGATGGAATCCTTAGATTTGATGACAGAATCTGGGTTCCAATCCTTCGAGGACTTATATCTAATCCTCCAAGAAGCACATAATCTGAGATACTCAGTTCACCCAGGTGGTGACAAGATGTATCAAGATTTGAGAAAGAATTATTGGTGAATGGGTTTGAAGAAATCCACAGTCACTTATGTAGCAAACTGTCTGACGTGTTCGTAAGTTAAAGCCAAACATCAGAAACCGTCAGGACTTCTACAACAACTTGGGATTCCCACTTGGAAATGGGAAATAGTAACTATGGATTTAATTACCAAGTTACCTAAGACCAAACGTGGTAATGACACGATTTGGGTCATTGTGGACAGGCTGACTAAGTCAACACATTTCTTGCCAATTAAAGAGACTTATAATTCTGATAAGTTGGCCAAGCTATATGTGGACAAGATTGTGTCCCTACATGGTGTGTCGGTATCTAGTGTATCTGATAGAGATACTAGATATACATCTCACTTTTGGAAAAGTTTCCAACAGTCATTAGGTCACAAGATTAAACTTTAGTACGACTTACCATCCACAAACTGATGGAAAAAGTGAACGTACTATCAGACTTTGGAAGACATGCTTAGAGCATGTGTGATTGATTTAGGTGGAAGTTGGGATGACCACTTACCCCTAATAGAATTCTCCTATAATAATAGTTATCATACAAGCATCAAGGCTGCTCCTTTTGAAGTCTTATGAGGGAGAAAATGTAGAATGCCTGTTTGTTGGGATGAAGTTGGGGAAGTACAACTGTCTGGACCTGAAATTGTCCTAGAGACCACAGATAACCATGATCGTCTCAAAGATGCCCGTGATAGGAAGAAAAGGTATGTAGATAAGAGGCGAAAACCTCTTAAGTTCCAAATAGGGGACAAAGTATTATTGAAGGTATCACCCTGGAAAGGTGTGATGCGCTTCGGAAAGAAGGGCAAGTTAAGCCTGAGATATATTGGACCATTCGAGGTAATCGAATGTGTCGGTTCTGTAGCTTATAAGCTTAAGTTGCCTGAGGAGCTCAGTGTAATCCATGATGTGTTTCACATATCTAATATAAAGAAATGTCTAGCCGATGAGTCGCTAGCAAGATCACATCAAGATGTGCACATTGATAAAAACCCGAGGTTCATTGAGAAACCAATTTCGATCGAGGATCAACAGGTTAAAAAGCTCCGAAGGAAGTTTATACCTATTGTAAAGGTTAAGTGGGATGTCCTTCGACGCCCCGAGTATACATGGGAGGTTAAGTCCACTATGCGACAAAAGTACCCCCCATCTTTTTGAATAAAATCTCAAGGTCGAGATTTCTTTTAAAGGGGTGAGGATGTAACATCTCGTAAACTTCACGTCCGGTAATATACGGCCACGTGTACGTAACCTCGGATAATACCTCAAATGAGTTAGCCACTCAACTAACCTAAAACATTTCCAAAATTCACAAATTTATTACACCTAACCGTAACCTACCATCTAGGACAGTAGGCTTCAGTCTATTGTCAAAGAACTGATTTTAAGATGACCGTACGCTACGGTCTGGAGACCATAGCCTACGGCGGGCTTCTGAAGCCTTACTTTTTCACAAAGCTTTCAACTAATTAGCAGATGCGCCTAGACTTCATTATTTTCATATTTTTGTTTAAACAAGTTATTTCTCGACCCGAACAACTTATGGTTGACGTGATATCTCTTGATCTACCATCCTTGAGTATTCCGCTTCTTCATCGAACCTTTAACTTTACTAATTTGGGTAATTTAACCCATGAAACCATAAGTATTCGTAGCTATCATGTTTAAGCTAGTAAACACTTATAAGTAACAAAAAACACACAGTCTAACACATATTGATGTTTAGTTATTCATACTCTTCTTCAATGCATCACGTGTTGAAAGAAAAGAAGTAGTTGTGTCATTATGCCATTGAATATAAGTCAAGGGACAATTCATGACATTTAACAAAAACTACTTTCGAGGGACTAAATATGTCAAAACCCCAAAATTCTGTCAAGGTGCCACCTAGCCTACAAATTGCCTACACTTTTGTTGCTCTTGACACCTAATTAGACACTTGTAAAGATCCTACAACACCTCTAACACCTGGCTTCATCTTCACACACCTTCTTGCACTATAAATAGACTATCAAACACACTCATTCTTTGCTCATTCACTTTTTTTCCTCTCTATTACACTCTTGGAAGTTCATGACCATTTAGGAGCTTCCCTTTGAGGTCTAAAGTTTCTCTTGGATCACTTGTAAGTTTTCCATCTCTGCTCTTTTCTTTTATAGGCTTTTAATAGCCAAATGTCAAGCATTTTCGACAAATGCCTTGACTTTCGGTTAAGACCATTATGGTCTAGCCATTGTTCAAGTTGAACATGCTAAATGATCGTAATTAGGTAAGTGTTAATTCCTTAAAAGGGCACCTCCTAAGGATCACGTTTACTAGGTCAATTGACGGGTCAAAGTTTATGTTATAAAAAGTCAAACGGGTCAGATTTTATAAATATTATAATCTGAGTTTATAAATAGTAAAAATATGTTTCTGACACTTAAACAAGTTAGTAATAATTATTAGAACATGTGGGAAGATGTTCGATCCGTCAATTTCAGTCATACGGTTGGTTCGCAATCGAAAGTCACAAAGTTTAACTTCTGCTTTGACTTTCGATTCTAACCTTACTTAGATTAGTTTACTACTGACTTATGGTCACATTATAATCATAATACAGTGTAGCATAATGCTCTGAGGTTATATTACGTGATCATAATCATAATCATAATCTGAGTTTATGCACAAGTTCCGTTAAATGTCAATCTTTGACTAAAATGCCCTTTTTACATAAAACAAAGTTTTAATCAACAACGAACTTGCAAATGAATTACCTACTGATATGTTAATGCAATTAACATATTTTGATGTTAATATTCTGATCATAAACAAACTTTTAATATAATATCGTAAATTATATTTTTAAAAGACCAAAATGCCCTTTCGGTGCATAGTTTGGTCCTAAACCGTAAATCACACTTATGTGTGCTATCTTACTAATCATATATCATAAATTAAGTATTTTTCCAAAGTGTTTATGATCATAACATCAGAATATATGCAAGTTCCTTTTATACGACATTAATGGCCAAAACGTCTTATAAGGCGTAGTTTCGTTTTAAAACCTCAACGGGCATATAAGTTGATATCCTAATGATATTACAACTTATTTAAAGTATGACATATAGAACTTATTCATGACTCATACGGTTACCCGATATCGCTTATATGCGTACGTTTAAGTATATGTAACTAGTTTACGAAAATTAACCAAAACGGGTTTCACCTTACCATTTAATCTCAAATTCCAGAATGTTGATTGTTTACCCATGACATACAAGTCTTAAGTACTTTTTGGGTTAAAACTACATTATATCCGGTCATCGGTTGATCTAGCGTATTGTACCGTTTTGATCCTTTAAGCTAGTCGGTCTAAGTCTATATATTAAATAGGACCATTAGCATTCTAATTGGTTAGCTTATGCCATTATTCCAGACTAAGCCTTCCAGTAAATGCTATCTGCATTTATCTAATTGATTAAACGACTAAGTTAATATAAACTTGCATTTAAATCAAGTGCTAGCTCAGGTAAATACTGTTGACTTATTTTCCTTACACGGGCTTGGGTTACGGTAAATTATTACCGCTTGGTTGGAAATGAGATCAACTGAATGCCGGATTGTGGCTAGTAAATCCGCATATTCCGTTTTGATCAGTTTTGTTTGATACCTTAAACATTGGGGATTAACGACCGTGTCCTGGATATCCTCGGCTCATTTAAGTTACTAATGGCTACGACCAAAGCACAAGGTGTAGCCATACACTTGACAGATGCAAATGCTAAAATACGTTTACCCACAAGTTGGGGATAACTCCTTCGCGGGTTCATAAGTGTGGTGTAAGTTAATCATGTCTCGGTCTTTGTACTGGGCCCCATATGTATTGACAAACATGTGAATCTGTAACAATGGTATAAGTATAAATTTCCCAAGTCATAAAAGATTTTTATGTGCGTTGTGCACTTAAATCAATTTTTGAAATGTTTTCAAAACGAGTCAGTTAATTGTATTTACCAGCGAAAGCTGACGTATTTTCAAAAGACTAAGTTGCAGGTACAATACGAAATAGGCTGGAAGCTGCTTGGTATTGATATAAGAGGATCTTGCAAATCCTTAGATCTGCCCTAAAGTCTGATGTTTATCTTTTGTATATTTTACGATCCGCATGTGGATCTTTCATTACAAGCCGTCTGTATATTATTTTGAATTTTGGGCACTTTCGTTTGTAATCGTATTTTAAACTCCAAGACTTCTTCTGTGCTGTGTTAATTGACTATGATATTATCAACTTACGTCACATTACTCCCCACTCGGGCCCACCGAGGCTTGGTTGGAAATCCGGGGTGTGACAATTGTGAATATGGTTTTTGGTTCAGTTTTTGGATCCACGTTTTTCTATTTGGTTTATTTTCTTTATTTAGATAACTGAATAAACCGTTAATTAATTAATTATTAAATACAAATAATAATGTTTTATAAATGATATACAATTGATTATCCCAAAATACTATAGTTTCATCAAATGTTGATCAAATACATTTTTGTTTGTTAAATTTTCTTCATTTTATATATGAGGTTCACTCGAGAGACTCATGTTTGAATGTTTGAAGATTATTTATATTTTGTGCCATTAGACTTGTTGACTATTTATAGTTTCTGTGATCTATTTTGAAGTTTTAACTTTGTGATTGTGTGTACGACTATTTTATGGATGTGTTGGTTTTATTTTTCTATGTCTTTTATTTATATATTGTTAGGTTTAACTTAGTTGTTGACTTGATGTTGGAAAACTAGAACCCAAACATACGTTTAAATTAGGAAAAAAGTACTTAGGTACAATTTGGTTAAACTTAGTTTATTTAGTTTCTAACCGAAACTAAACCAAACCAAATTGAATCTGGTTTGTTTTGGTTTGGTTCAGTTTGCATATTCCTAATTTGGTTTGGTTTGGGGTACAAAATTTTGAAAACCGAATAAACCGAACCGAATAAACCAAATAAACCATAAACCGAACCAATTATATGTTTTAAACGGTTTGATTGTTTTAATTGTTTCTGTTTTGTTGTTAGTTTTAGGATTTAATTAAAAACCGGTTCCGGCGAAGAACCGTTTACGCAAGAACCATTTAACCCGGTTCTGAACCGAACTGGAACCGTTAAAATACGGTTCGGTTCTGATTCTTATATTTAGCATTAAACAGTTCCGGTTTGGTTCGGTTCCATTCTGAACCATTGCACACCCCCTTCCAGTTTGAATAGGCCTAACCAACCAAGTTATAACCAGGTTTCAAACAGGCCAAACCTATTCCTTACACCCTAAGTGCCAGTTCCGACACAACCCAGTTTGGATAAAACCTGGTTTTGACTTTTGTTGACCCAACCAACCCGGTTTTAATTCGAACTCGTTGGGGTCTAGAACCCGGTTTGGGCATCTCTTTGTGTATGTCAGACATTTTTATACACTAGTGGGGAATCCGCCCGTTCCATCGAAGGGGCATTTAAGATACCAATAAAATAAGAAATTTTTTCTCTTAATTTATATATCACCACTAAAATAAGGATAAATTGGTCTTTTAACCAATAATTATATTTTAGTCCCTAATCTTAGTACACTTAAATCCCTGAGTTTTAACATAATTATGGGTAACTGGTTACACTTTTTCCTCTCCACAACAAACTTACAATTCTTTTACGTATTGTTGCCATATCGTTGCCATATCTTATACACGATAATGTTTTAAAAAATCCGAAAGTACTGTGATGACCTACTTATTTTTGTCAACGTTTTGATAGTTTTCTTGGTTAGTATTGACGTGTAGATTAAAAAGGTACAAGTAGATGATGCCCTAGTGTACAAGTGATTAAAGCCCAACGTACTTAGTTATATCCTAGAATGCGTTTAATAGCTACAGTGACTACAAAATGTTAAGTGATTAAATACCATCAATTTAATTCTCAATCTAGATTACACTTTAATCCCTCATCTTTAACAATATTATATATAATTATTTGGTATTTAATTTCATTACCTTATAAAAAACTAACTCCTCCTCCCCGTGATTTTTAAGCGGTCATAACTTTTTGGTACATTAATATATATATATATATATATAAATTACACCATATAAGCGAGTATTATATTCTCTTTAATTTTAGTATAGCATTGATATTGTTTTTAATTAAAAATTGATATCTTACCGAACCGAAACCGAAACCGAACCGAAATCAACCGAAATCAACCAAAAACTGATTAACCGAAACCCGAATTAACTAATAACGGTTATTGATTTTTTGTACCCTTATTTAACTAACACTAACTCAACGAACCATTCATAATTCTTTACATATTTTTAGCTTTTATACCTTCAGTTCGTGTATTTCATATTTATACCTCATTTTTATGTATTTATACTTCCACTTTATATACCTATACATTCATTTCATGTAACTATACATCCATTTCATGTATTTATACCTAAATTCAATGTACTTTTAATCAAACGTTTTAGCCCAAGTTTGGTTTTGGCTATTAACCGAAATTAAATGAATCAAACAAAAAATCGTCAATCTTCTTATTGAATAAACCAAACCTATTAACTGAAAACGACCTGGTTAATAAAATAGACTGATCAATAACCTCGATGTCGTTTGAGGATAATCATCTAACCAACGGAACTATGCACACCGTGGTATTGTCTGTGTTTCCTGCCGCATCGCACACACCTGTCGTTATTAACCAAAACCGCTTATCGGTGAGCAATAACTAAATCGTTAACCTAAACTAAACCGAAGACTAACGAAACTAAACCAAAATCAACCAAAAACTGAATTAACTGAAAACAAAGTTAACCAAAAACCAGTTATCAATTTTTGTACTCTTGTTTAATCAAAATGAGTTGAACTGAATTGAATAATTCATACACTACAACAAAATAAGTCTAATGCAACCCCGATAAAATGTTGCATTATGGCTTAAAAAAGTTGCATTTGGATAAAGGCAACCTTTTATTGAAAGCCGCGTTAGGTGGAGTTGCATTAGACGTGATACAACCTTTTTTTCTAGATAATGCAACATTTAAAAAAGAGTTGCATATTAAGAAAATGCAACCTCTTTAATATGCAACCTTTTTATGCAAAATCAACTTTTATTTACTTTTAAATGCAACTTATTATATATTCTAATGCAACATTTTCTATATTCAAATGCAACTTTTATTATTATTAACGTAACGTTTTTTTACAACAAAATGCAATCTTCTTTATCGTGTATGCAACTTTTTATGATCTTTCATATGCAACCTTTTACACATTTTTGAATTCTAATTAATTTGTAGAATCATTGTTTACACTATGATTTAGAATTGTTATCATATGTATTACTATCTTAAATAATGCAAAACAATAATGGCATAATAATATTAATAATCTTAAAAAGCTTTACATAGATAAAAAAAAAACTAAAACAAAAAAGTCAATCAAACTAATCAAATACAATCATCAAGATCAATTAAAACCTCCTACTTGTATTTGTAACTCTCGATCATTCATTTAGGTAGTTGGTCCATAAGCTTGAGTAACATTTCTTGTTGCTTAGCGATATTTATTTGCATTGCTTCTAACTCGGCTTTTTGCTTTTGTTGATCTTCTTTCATAGCTTGCAACTCGGCTTTTTTCTTTTCATGATCCTCTTCAATTGCCTTTTGCATTTCAATTAACTCGTCCTTTTTAACTTATTCAATATGGCCACCACCATCCGTATTTTTTATCATTTTGTTGGAAACACCTCTACCATAAAGTCTACGATACCTGGCTCTCTCTTTGTTCATCACGACTGTAAAAGGGTCTAACGAATCTCCTCCATCTTCTGTAGATTTGTATTTCTTCATTTGATCCTACAATATTAATATTCTCAGAAGAATGTAAAAATTTTATAATTGGACAACACCCTTACCAAATGAGGTTAAATTGTTGTCAAAATGTTGTTAAAGAGATGTTTAATTGATGTCAAAAAGAAGTTTAATTGCTGCTAAAATGCAGCTAAAAATGGGTCGTATTGTTGTCAAAATTGAGTCAAGTGTTGTTATATATGTGGTTACAAATGAGGTTAAACTATTGTCAAAATGTTGTTGAAATGCGACTAAAAAGGGGTCAAATTGCTGTAAAAATGGACTAAAAATGAATCCAAAACGGTGACATAATTGGGTGAAAAATATTATAAAAAAGGGCTTAAAATTATTGGGTTAAAATGTTGTCAAAACTAATGCCAACTTAAAATGCAGCCAAATGTGCATATAAGTTGCATCATTTTTTGCATATCACAATGCCAGAAACAATATTATGGTCTAAACTAACAAACTACATTAAGCTCGAGCGTATACTTTACTTATCGAGCTCGAGTCGGGGGTTAGCTAACTTACAATTTTTTTGCCGTGTCATCATAGTCATCAGCATATGTGCGCTCTTCAGTCCTTTTTCGTGTGCGTTCAAATAGTTTTATTAAAGAAGGTGGTTCCTTGTTTGGGTCATCATTTTCCTGTATTTATCATAACATGAATAAACTTAAGAGACTATGAAAAACACAAGTAACGAGCAAAAAAAGACATAATACCATCTCGTTTCGAATCCTAGCAAAACTTTTAGGACCTGCTGTATGCATATTTTTTTGTGACATGCGTGCTTCCTTGGCTCGTAAACAACGCTTCTGAACACATTAATATATACCCTCAGCTAACAAAGTTCACCATGAAACAACTCTAAATTAAAAATATTATAAATATAGAAACATTTTAGAAATTTACCGCCTCATCTTTGTTGTTCCATAAGCTCATCAATTTTGAGAAATCATCGTCTTTAATGTTTTTAGGTTCGTTCTTCCATCTTGTTTTGTAGTCTTTATATTGATAGAAGTGCTTTTTCTTAAATCTGCATTTGTGTCCCTTATAAGCACTTCCAATGGTCATTAAAACCCAAGTTCTAGCGGCCTCAGGCACATCATATTTTTCCTTAAAAAAATCCATTTTTGTTAAAAGTGAAATCTAACCAAGAAAACCTTACCAAGACATATTGCCATATTCTATCTTTATTTGGCACCTTGTGCCATGAAGTATAGGTTAATGGTGCATAATCGTAATTACGAGCTATTGTACCCAAAAACCGTGAGAATTCTCCTGCTACGTCCTTCCACTGTTTCAGGTCCAATGGGTTGTCCAAATTTATTACATGTTATGACTTTGCGCTCATGGACACTCCGCATATGCACATCATGCAACATTGTGGTCCTCTACTCTTGGATTTAGAAGTTACTAAATGACTTAATCATGAATAACAAATCTATTTAATCAATAACAAGACAATAATATGACCTAACTAGGTATAACGAACCTGATGCTTTTCCTAACTCGGAGCCCTTTGATTGTTCTTGAACATCATTGTTATTTTCCAAGTCATCGTTATCATTCATTTGTATCTCATTTTCATTATTTTCATGTATCATATCGTCCATGTCTTCACAGTGATCATTTGATCAACACCATCTAATCATTTGTAAATACAATACCATTAATAAATAGTAATATCAAAAAAGTATAGCTATATAATCCAGTTAAATCACTAAAAAAAGTACCTTGAATCACCAACTCATTTTCATCATCTGACACACCATCAAGTTCCATATCTAGATTGTTAACTTCTATAAGCATAGAAAGTAAATTAATATCAAAAGGAAAATTTATTTAAATATACTTTGAGATTAACAAAATAATACCTTGAATTATCTCATCATCCTCGTAATCATCCTCATCAACAAGAGCCATTCTTCTATTTGCTCCTCCTTTATTACTCGATATTAGTTGACCCATGGTAACTGTAGTTCGTTGGTGATTCACTCTTGTTGCATTTGAACCCGATGAAGCCTTTTGGGAGACATTTGGTGCATTTATTCGATGTAGCTTTGATAAATTAGCAATCTTTTTTATTGACATTGGTGGAATATATTGTGCACGATGTACCTATAACAAATTTTATTTTGATTAGATAACAAGTGTAATAAAATAAAAATAATTAAATTTATGATAATCTAATTACCTTTTTGGATACTTGACTAAAACTTCTAGCAACTTCTTGGTGATCTTCCTCACTATCATCACCCGTGTCATCAGGCTTATAGTCAACGTCTATCTCACTAGTAGACTTTTGTTTCATTGTCTTTTTCTTTATTTTTTTACTTTCTGCCAAACTTCTTAAAGACTTTGCAACATTTTTCACACCTAAATCTCTTAGTCTTTTTTCATTTTTTTGTATGTTTAGTAGTCTGAGTTACTCATAAGCATTCCCCTCTGTTTGTAAACTTTGATTTTTATTGATTTTGTGTGCCATTGGACCTGTTCATAGTCAAATTTAGCAATGCATAGGACTATATAATAACATATCTTTGTGATGTGGAATAATAAAATTGAGGACAACGTAACCAGTCAAAACAAGTTTAAGTAGACATAAGCAATTGAATCTTGGTTTGAAATATTGTTTTTGAGGCATGAGGCCTCTGAAGTGACGCTGACAAAAACACTTCACCCTACTTGAAGTGAAGCAATCCCCAAAAGCGGGTCAGAGTTGGAGGTGTGGGGCGTTAAGTAGGTAAAAACTATAGCTTTTAGTTTAAATGTATGCCAAACATTAAAATAAACGTTACTAAACGTTACTGGTTTGGTTTTTTTTTTCATATGTTATGATTCTTAAAAATACGAAAGTCACTTTTATGGTTTATTTATGCTTTTCTGGCTGTACAAGAGTCTGTTCATACCACATATATAAATAAATGGGAAAAGTGTATATGGTTTTGTTAGGCATGTAACTTGGACTCAATATTTATTATAACTATGTCGTTTTGAGTGAATGGAGTTAAAACTAATGTGATTTTTCATTCTTTCTATCTGCTATCCACATTGATTAAATAATATTTTTTTCTACTCTCGAATAAGTATACAACTGCTAGTTTGATTAAAAGCTGAGCACATGCTAAAATTTAAGGATTTTTCACAAGGTATTCAAACAGGAGTTCTATATTATTTAGCTTGCACAGAGTGAACATGCTACAGTAATTTAGTAATCTATCGAGTGAAAACATATGTGAACCTGTAGGTTACTATCATACTAAAGTTATTGATGTCAAAATGCTACCCAAATAAGTGGAATTAAAACCTACTTGATTTATCTACCATGACTTTTTTACTTGCATAATAACATCAGCACCAAAAGATAGAAATTCACAGACAAAGCAAAATCCTAGAAATATTTTTCGAAATAAGAGCAACATCAAATAACATAAATTTCACATTAATTAACTGGTGCTGAAAAATCACTAGTTTCCCATCAGATCACTATGCTAAAAATCCGATTTATTGCCAGATTAACTAATCATCAGATCATAATTAACTAGTGCTAAAATTCACTAATTAGATAACTACATAAGGAATTGAGAAACGGATTGATAAATTGCTAGATTCGTCACTAACCTTCTTAACCAGTTTCATATTGATTATTGAATCACAGAGATAGAGGCGTCACTAACCTTTTAAACCAATTTCCGTCGTCAACCTTCCAAAGCAAGTTCTGAAAGTTTATTGAATCATGCTGATAGAGGTAGATTGGCTGTATCCAAATAGAGTTCTTGTGGTTTAAGGGGCAGACGGTTATTGATTAGGGTTATAAAAAATTTTATTGAGAGAACTTACTGGGAAGTTTTGAAGGACGTTTGAGGGGGAAATGAAAACAGTTAGGAGGAAAGTTTTGGGGGAAATAAAAATAACTAGGAGGGAAGTTTTAATTTAGTGGAAATTAGAGGAAAGATCTAGTAAAGGAAAAAAACATTTATTATTATTATTATTATTTTATTGTTATTGTATTATTATTATTATTATTATTATTATTATTATTATTATTATTATTATTATTATTATTATTATTATTATTATTATATATATAATTGTTTCGATAACAAATAAAAAATATACAAAATATGAAGCAATATATTTAACAAATTTATTTCAAGGTTTAGTTAGGAACGTGAACGAACAGAGCCGGGCGGTGAGCTCCTCGGGGTCGGCTCACTAAAAGCTCAAATCGATCCGATCATAAACAAGTTTTTTTATTCTATAACATGTATTTAATATATATGAATTAACGTGTGTGTATTAATAATTGTATATAAATTTCTGATACAAAGTAAGAAATAATATATTTTGTTATGTTATATTTAACATTTATAATGATAAAAAGGTATAAAAATATGTAAATAATGGTGAATTGGCTAATCGACAACACATTTGGTCATTGATGATAAATTACGGTTATTGATGAGGATACACGGTTATTGATGGTCAATTAAGGTTGATAATGGTCTATTAGGTTTCATCACGGTCGATTAGGGTAATTAACAGTAAATTATGGTCATGAATGGTCTTATAGGGTTATGGATGGTCAGGTAAGGTCATTAACTGCCATTATGTATCACTAATAACATGTAAGGGTAAATGATGATCAATTAGGGTAATCAACAACAAATTTGGGTCATTGATGGTCATATTACAGTCATCGATGAGGATACACGGTTATTGATGGTCAATTAAGGTTGATAATGATCTATTAGGTTTGCTAATGGTTGATTAGGGTACTTAACTATAAATTATAGTCATAGATGACCTTATATGGTTATGAATTGTAAGTAAGGTTACTAACTACCACTATGTATCACTAATAACAAGTAAGGGTAAATGATGATCAATTAGGGTAATCAACAAAAAAATTGGGTCATTGATGCACAGTTATTGATAGTCAATTATGGTTAATAATGATATATTACGTTTGATAATGATCGATTAGGTTGATGGTCATTTTAGGTTACAGATGGTCATTTTAGGTTATGGTTGGTCAGGTAGGGTCATTAACTGCCACTCTGTATCACTAATAACCCATAAGGGAAATGATAGTCAATTGGGGTAATCAACAACAAATTTGGGCCATTGATGAGGATACACGGTCATTGCTGGTTAATTAAGGTTGATAATTATCTATTACGTTTGATAATGGTTGTACATATAATATAATAATGATGATGATAACATTGACGAGTCGAGCTCGAGCCGAGCTTTGGCTCGTTTAAGTGATATTGAAGCGAGCTCGAGCCGAGCTTTTAGCTCGTTTGAGGTTGTTCTCAAAATGGCTCATGCTAAAATAGAGGCTTGAACCGAGCCGAGCTCGAGCTTCATTAAAACATGACAAGCTGAGCTTGGCCCGGCTCGTTTACACATTGAACAAATATGAAATAGGTCAAATGGGTAAAAACTGGTCTAAATCTAGTGAATCGAAATGAAACGTGTAAAAATGGTCTAAATATAATAAACAAAAAAATGGAAGGGGTCAAAATGGGTTAAACGGGTTAAAACAGGTAAAGCCTGGTCTAAATTTAGTAAGCAAAAGTGAAACGGGTCAAAATGGGTCAAACAGTGTAAACTGGTCTAAATATAGTGAATCAAAATGAAATTGTATAATGTTTTGACTTCCAACTTGCAGGTTCTAATTGTATAATGTTTTGACTTTCAAAAGTCAAAGCCAGAGTTGTCTTTAGAATGTTAATTTAGTTGTTTTTTTGTTTACTCTAACTTCAGGTGGAACAAATGCATAAAATTTATGCTGCTTGCAACCTGTTATTCACAGTTCCCCTTCCATTAATATTTCTTTTACATCTGACCCGTTTAATTTACATTCAAGCCGAGGTGTGGCTCAACTCATGAGCTTATAGCTAGCTTGAATTATTATTATTATTATTATTATTATTATTATTGTTATTATTATTTTATTATACATTAATTATATACTGTTAACACCAATTTCATATCAAGCTTGACTTTTTAAAGTCAACTGTCTTTGTTTTTGAATGGCCAACATAAATTTTATTAGATAACATCTTAGCAAGAAGCGAAAGCAAAATGTACACACAAAGTTACAACCACCATAAACAAAACAAGGCTGCACTTGACCCACAAAAATCCCATGTAGCCACACATAACACATGTAATCGACATGAAATGTATGCTTCTGGCAGCAAGCGCAGCCAGAATGGGAAGGCATACCTGTTCAGCCCTACTTCCTTAAATTAAAATTCTTGACTTTCAAAGTCAAGCGAACTATTTTACACCTTTTGAATTGATAAAGATCTTAACTTTATGATGAAATATCAATGAATCGATAAAGATCTTAACTTGCTGGACCAGAAGTCATCGATAAAGAAAAATAAATATTTTCCCGATTCATTTTGACCACTAAGCAAGGTTGCCTAAAATTATTCCAGCAGTCCTAAAACAACAAAAGTACTGATACAGCAGTGTAAAAACACATCCAAACAACATAAAATAAACTGCATAAAATCTCTATCATCAACCCCTTTTAACCAATTCTCCCAAGATACGTTCTTCCATTTAAATCTTGAGGTGATCCACCAAAAATTCTTCATTCTCGCACTTCTTCTAGTAACCACCTGTCTTCCATGGAGGAAAATTGTAGTTAATCAGTACCACATGCCAAGTGCTATGAGAAACGCTCGTTGTTCGAAATGGATTAAATCCATCACTTGACAACCCTAACCTCACATTTCTCGTTTCTTCAGCAAAATGAGGATACAAAGAATCAAATTCCTTCCAGCTTTCTCCATCTGTAGGATGTCGTATATTTCCATCTTTTGGGCGCCCTTCATCATGCCATGTCATATATTTCGCTGTTTCAGAACACATGAAAAGTCTTTGTAGCTTGGTTTTAAAGGAAAATGCCACACCACTTTAGCCGGAACCTTTGAATAATGTTCATGATTATCCTTGCTCCCTTGTTTATCATTAGTGGTTTCCACTTAGATGTGTGGCAAATGTGGCACACATCAGCATGTTCATACTCTTTCCAATATATCATACAATCATTCGGACATGCAGGAACCTTCTTACAATCAAGCCCTAAATCTCTTATAACTTTTTTAGCTTGCGTAAAGCTAGTAGGAAGTTTTGCCTCTGGAATCATCTCTTGTAAAAGTAGCAGGAGATCATCAAACGCCACGTTACTAAGCTTATGAAGCGTCTTGTAGAGCCCAAAAGCCTGATGATGAAAAATAGCTTCGAAAACTTTTTACACCCAGGGTACAACTCTTGACTTTCATCGTCAACCAACGTATAGAACTTTTTTGCCTCTTCATTTAAGCCTTCTTGTACAGTACTTGTCTTCTCTGCAATATCTCTAAACCTATCATGCAATAATTCATCAAAATTCTCATGCATACCAACTTCATTAGCATCGATGACAGTTTCAATTCTTCTTTGTGAAGGGCTTTCTCTCCATGGAAAACCCATACATAATAGTTTTCTACAAATCCGTATCCTTTTAAATGATCAAATATTTCGTCTCGTCGATACCAATAACTGTTCATACACTTTTTACAAGGACATCAAATTTGACTAATTCCCCCTGCCTTAGCAAACGAAGAATTAAGGAATTCAACAACTCCAGCTTCAAACTCAGGTAACCGCCTAGGTTTATACATCCAATCTCTAACATCCCCCATTTCTCTCGTATCCTGAAGTTAAATGCAACATTAAAAAAAACATGGTTTTTATTCACATATAAGAATGTACGGTACAATTTGAAGGCCAAATTCGGTCCCAAAATATCAAAAAGTGGGTACCGATTCGGTACCGAAAAATAAATTTGGTACGGGTACGGTACCTGTTTGGTATTGGTTCCGAATACCAAATGCTCATCCCAACTAGACAACAGCAATCACAAATTTAGCGAGGATACTTTATGTAGTAGTAAAAATAGTAGAAACAAAACAAGAGTTTTGGATGAGTAATAGATTAATAAGGATATTTCGTTCACTTTTGGAAACGGGTCAAATGGGCTGGTGTCAAAACAAACTTTTAAGTCATAGTAGAACTAGGTAGGCAAGTTTATCATACTTTAAAAATTTTACATATGGTCAAAATCATGGCTTATCTACTATTACAACATCTATAAGATGAATACAAAACTAATAATACATTAAATAAAATTCATATGCAATGCAATACAATATATACGAACCTTGGCAGAATGATCTTTCGCTATTGTAGAAGATGAAGCGAAGACGAATTCCCTGTACTCACGGATAATCAAATCATGTACTCATTAACAATAATAACCCATAATCAAAGACGAACGATGGAAGGCTGTTGTATTAACCATACTAACCGTTCCCCCTGATTTGGGCGCCTCATTAATGAAAAATCTATAATAAATTGGAATATTATGTTAATAAATACACTATAATTACTAATACTGGTTGCATAATTAATAAGTTTATGATTAATAAGTTTATGAAAGCTGATGCAAAAAGTATCCAGTCAAGTTGGTAAGCGCATGTGTTCGATCTCAGCTGATACCCATGTTTTTTTAAATATTTATATATATATATATATAAATATATATATATATATATATAATATATATATATATATATAACTCGAGTGAACTTATAATATAAGATGATTGAGTGTTCTAGTGGATTATTCCTTATATTATCAAAGATTGGACCCAAGTTCGAATCTTAATTGTGGTTTTTTAATGAACTTTTTTATATTTTTTAAATACAACTATACAAGCAGCTCTAAAATCAATTGTATGCATTTGAAATAATGAAAACTAGCAGTGGATAACAATTCGATATCAATATAACAATTTCAATTGCATGAGTTTGAAATAATGAAAACAATATAACAGTTTCAGGATTACGTTAACAATTCACATTAAGTAGCATGTTCAATATTCACATTCAGTATGCACATGTAGTGCCAATCTTAGTTAAAAATTTACTAACAATGTATTAGTAAATAGTTTCAGTATCAAGTTTAGTGCCACATAATAACGACTTTAGATCTCCAACTATAACGTAGAGAAGATCCAAATCCGTACACTTAAAGTTGTTCAAAAGTCCATACCTTAAGCAACGCCTACAATGAATATGTCAGATGTTAACTCCTTTCCGATCTAAAGTTCATTTAGTGTTAATTTTTAGTCAATATATAAATACTCAAATTGAAGTCATCTTCGAAACAAAAAAATATACATGTATTAAATATATAAACGCAGCCTGAAAAAATCTGAAATTTCTTCGGTCCACGCCACCGATCATGTTGCTCTTTTGAATCTCAACCATTAACCCAAACTTTTTGTCGTGAATGTGTGTGGAAAGTAATTACGTTATGACACAGCCCCTTGTACATTTGAATGCAACATTGTAAAATAGTAGTTGCATTTAAATTTTAACAATGCAACCTTTCTAACAAAAGTTGCAACTTTCAATAACTTTTGCAACCTTTCAATACAAAGGTTGCAATTTTTAGTAAATTCGCAACATTTTAATAAAAAGGTTGCAAATCCAATGTAAATTTGCAACTTTTTACGAATGAGGTTGCATTACATCTTCTAATGCAACTTTTATGTATCACGAAACTGCACTAGAATCAAATGCAACTCATTTGAAAAAGGTTGCATCTAAAAAGTTGCATTAGGGTTGTTTTCTAGTAGTGATATTTTCACATATTTAAAGCTTTATACCTCCGGTTCATATATTTCATATTTTATATCTCCATTTAATTTATTCATACTTTCATTTCATGTATTTATACCTCAATTTCATATATTTCTCAACAGAAATTTTAACCCAAGTTTGGTTTTTGCTATTAACTGAAATTAAATGAGCTAAACCAAGAACCGTCAATCTGACTGAATACCGAAGTGATTAATCAAAAACTGATTGATTAATAAAATAGACTAACCAATGACTTTGGTTTCAGCTTTGGCTGAGGATAATAACCAAACCGACCAAATCATGCAAAGCTCAATGAAATGGATTACCCGATTACTTCGCTTTTGATGTATATCTATCACAATGATGCTACAATAAATATTCTGCTAGTAATCTAATAAATGAAATAGATTTATTAAATATAAATGCCAAAACTTAGGCTATTTAACTTGACTCTTCGTATGTCATCTTAAAATTTAATAAGAATTTACCATTTTTTATATAGAAAATATTTTATATAGTAATATAGATTAACGTGAATTTGTGGAGTTAATGATTCATTTTATTTTGCTATGGTAGGTATTGTAATATCTATATTAACTGTGATTTAGTAGACTTAACAATATACATTAGTATTTCACACCTAAATAACTTGTTATAACCTAAATTTACAATATAAATTATAATGCATATAAACTAACATACAAGAAATTAAATAATCATCCAGGTCTGTCCATATGCGTATGTAGTAAAAAACCTCTTTTCTTTTAATTTAAATTAAATTTATAAAATATCTATTCATATATAAACTTGTGATGTGTTCGGATGGTGCATTACAAAAATTCATATTATCGTTAATTTTGAGGTTTAAATGAAATGAAATTTGACTTAAAAAGAAGCAAAAACAAGAATGAAATTTTACTGTATCCTATTTGATGGGATGCTCTAATGAAGTGTGAACAGACACCATTTTATTGGATTTTAAGAAAAGCACAATTTCTATCTTTGGGTTTAAATCCAATAAAACATACAACTCTTATTTGAAAAAAAAAAACGACCAGTCAAGTTCTTGTAGTTGTTGATTGAAATCAATCAAGTCCCTCTTACTAACTAGTCGTTTGTGATTCAGTAAAAGACTAAAATACCCCTATAACTTTAGTTACCATTTTAGTCCCTTAACATATATTCATGCATTCCCTGAATATTCAAAACACTTCATAATGGAGCAACTAAGCACTGATTAACCTTACTTAATCTGCAATATGGTATTAACAACAACACTAGCCCGTAATAAGACATGAACATGACTTGAAACATGTTTACCTTTTTAGAACTTCAAATGGGGTTGACTTATAAAACTTCAAATGGGTTTGGCTTTTTAGAACTTGAAATGGGTTTGAGTTAGAACTTGAATTGGGATTGACCTTCCGTTTAGAACTTGAATTGAGACTGACCTTCACAACTTCAAGTGAACTAGTTTTAGAATCAGAGTTACCCAAATCTATGGGTTTGAATGTAACATGTTGAGGTGGTTTGACTTCTAGAACTAGAAAGTTGTTTGACCTCTATCTACTACAATTAACAACAATAGCTAGTAAGAACACATATCTAACCTCTGTTCAATAAATTTCTAAACACATTTCTACACTTCGTTCAACATACTTAACTTGGTTTTGACCTCTATGTTAGTAAAGCATGTTTGAACCTCAAGTTAACCTCTGTTTGTTGCCTCATGCTTGAGCATTAAAAGACCTTTGCTTAGTCAAACATGTTTCAACATCAAAAGTCAATTACAGTTAAATGCACATGTTTTGTTCATTAAAATTAAAGTGAAATGCACATGTTTTGTTCATTCTACTGTCAAATACAAGTTAATTCCAACGTCCAAAACCAATGTTTAGTTAAATGCACAATAAAATTAACATCAAATACATGTTCATGCAAATGACTAAAACCAGAAATTTTCAAATAAATTAAACATCCAACACAAACAAGTTATCTAAAACAAATAAACAAGTTTCCTAACCAAAACTTACAATTCAAGCCTAAGCATCCCTCTCACTATCTTAGGTTCATATGAGTATCTCAGGTTCATTTCCTGGTCAAAACTAGTATCCCCAATAAGCATTCAATGGTCTAACTATATACCATTCAATATGCATCATTCATATAAAACAACAGTAAGCATAGTTAAAAAAATCAGACATTCATCATCATTGTTAAATATCATAAGTCATACAACATTGATACATATTCTATACATGGATTACCCCTGATCACTAATCCCACATACCTAAAACCTGACCAACCCAAGTAACCCAGTTAAACTGTTCAAAGTAACATTGATCATCAATGACTAAAAACCCAAAAATGACCAGACCAAACTAACCAACAACAACATTCAAAGTTACGCTAATAGATATGCATCATATATGTACACTAAAAGAGCCAGAAGCCTTCACAGGCGATGACATAAACAGAGCTCAACCCGAAAGCCCTTATCGGTCCTCATTAGGACCCAATATTGGATCCTAATGTGCTGCCTAGTGATCTGGACCCTAATTCCCACTAGAATTCCAAGAAAAAGGAACCAAATTTAGGTTAACAAGACATGAATTATGAAATCAAAGTTCAAATACAAAATTAAGACAATGTCGTACCACTAACGTGGAAGGTGATTAGAATAACAATGTATCTCCTCATGTTGTTGATGATCGGAGCTTTGGATGACCGGATGATTGGGTCGTCGGTGGTGTTTTTGATAGCAAGAAGGTTTTGGGGGAGGATGGAGTGGATTGTAGCTTATGAAGGAAGTTTGAGGATTAAAAAGGTGGACAAGTTTCAGATTTATGGGAAATTACCATTATGCCCTCCCCACTGTTAACTTATTCGACGATCAACTAAGGTTCTCTTACATATAGAAAACGGTCAGCAACGATATTTCTCTTACATAAAAACAAACCGGTGTGAGGACCGTTTTCCATATGTAATATTGTAACCTAGTCCAAATTATGCGGAATCCAATTTTAGTTAGATGACAATACAAGATACTTAATTTTCACTATTTTCATTAATCGTTCAAACGTTTACAAGTTCCTAAAAACAAACTGACAATGTTTCGTCGTCTTATCAACAAAATCTTACTAACCCTAAGTCCACACGTCTATTTATACTAACTAGACATACCCTTATGCGGACTAAGGTACCTCTGTATGGACTAACCACATCCATGCGAACTTGCTTACCTCCGCACGGATGTGTACCTCCGTACCGAAGTAACATTACATCATCAAACAAATAATCTAACATTCAACCTATTACATGACATGACTCGATGACGTAGGCAACAGACATAGTGTGTCACACCCTGACCCGCAGCGGAAATGGTAGTCGGGGCATGATTGGGTTTTCATCAAAGCTCATGACATTTACTATAAAGTTTCATATTTATTATTTCTCTTTAAAGAAGAAGTTACAATAAACATACAAGCACAACATGTTCAAATACATTTTTCATTCAAATTACAAACTAAAATATCCAATAAACAAAATTCATACAATTACAAAGGAAAACAAAACTAAACGTTCATTCCAAAGCATTAACTTGTTTATTCTTCTAGGCCATCCTAAGTGTTTCCTTCCTCAACTGGATCACCTGTATCATGTGTAAAAATAGGGTTTTTGGGTCAACAAAAGTTGGCGAGTGAATTTTATGAAAACATTTGAACGAATTTATTTTATTGGTTAAAAAAGTGCATAACCACATATGAGTAAATGTAAATGTAAATTTAATCACAAAACACATAATATCAATTTATGCACAAGCACACACACCAAATGATGAACACTGAGATCAATGCTCAATCAAACGGAGCCGATCTAATGAGGCACGCGATGTTCAACTCGTCTCCCACGAGGAACTGATGGGCCTAATGAATGATTTGCACACAACTTGACAAAATGTAAACACACATCACAACAAACAATATTTACATCACAAGTTTATATCATATAATGGTAATAGCACAAGTTTGAATAAACGAAATAATTAAAGCGACACATGATACACCCCAAAACATGAATAAAAAGGGAAATTTGTAAGAATTCACTCACAGTGGGTGCGTTTCTTTGGATTGACGATGAATGCACACGAATATGGATTAACCACGAGAGAAACTAACCTAAATAATAACATAATAATTCGATAAAAAAATAAAATTTATTTGAGATTAATATTTTTAATTAGTGTTCTTAATGTGATTTTTAGATTTATTTTTTATGAATTTAAAGCAAATTTTTAGGCTTTAAAACTTTATTTTGGGGTATTTTTAACTAATTTTCAAAGAAAAATAAAAAGGATTTTTAATTAAAAAATTATCCTTTTCTAAAGTTGACTGGTCAACGGCCGGTCAGGCTGATTTATTATAGGCAGCGTGGGAGGTTCGAACTCGTGACCTCTCGTATACGTGCACGCAGCTCTACCAACTGAGCTACGTGTCTAACCCGAAATATTTCTGATTTTAATTATATTTATATACTATTTAGATTATTTCAGAAATCATTTATTTTTAAAAAGAATTTAAAATCCTTCGAACCAGTGTGTAGATTGGCCTCGAACCCGCGACCTTAAGGTTGCGTTGCACCCAGCCCAACCAACTGGGCTAGGTGTCTAACCCGTTTATATTATGATTTTTATTAAACTTAAATACTAACTGGAAGGTGTTCTGGAGCCCTTTAAAAATTTGAGATTTATTACAGAAAACCGATTAAGTGCACGAATCGAACCAGATCCTTCATGTTATAACTGCACACAGTCCACCACTGGACTATGTGTCTAACCCGGTTATAATCCGGTTTTAAAAATTTAAATATACGCAATACGACTTCATCTTCTTCAACATAGTTAAACCCAGAACATAAACCCTACTGCTAATTCAAAAATTTTGTTTAACATTAGGATGCTATACAACTGAATTCGAAAGAGAGTAAGATGAATATACCGATCAGAGAATGTCACGGAAGTTCCGGTTGGATTTCCCTAATGTGCAGAAAGCTCCGGCGGCTGAAAGGAATTCCGGCGAAGTTTAACTTGCGACAGAGGCTCTACAGGAAGTTTGAGGTGAGTGCGGTGATTTCTGTCTGAGCTCTAGAAGTCCTATTTATAGAGTAAGGCAATAATGGAATAGATTCTTCGGTTTTCCGGCGAGTAACTGAGGATTCCGGCGAACATAAAATTGTTTTCCGTCAAGAACAGAGTGTTTGAGCAGAGCGTTGGACTTGTGATTGTGCGAGTTTAAGCAGGTGATAGCTCGATATATATATTGGTCGCAGAGAAACGGTTTCGGTTTTGAATCTTTAGAACCAATATTTGATTTCGGTTTAAATCCTAGATTATCGCATTATTAAATTCAATCGGTTACCACATGTATTCATTGGGTTTCCGTTAGAGTTTTCAGTGATTGGAACCAGATTATTCGCTGAACGGAAAACATGATTTCAGTTTTGATTAAAATGGCGGTTTCAGGTTTTGGGTTTTGAACTTACAGGCGACCGTAAGTTCACTATATATAATATTTGGTTCTAAAACTACACATTAAGTGTGTGTGGTCTAGTGGTATGTTGTGTATGTGCATATCCGGGAGACCCGGGTTCGAAACCCGTTTTCTCCTTTTTATTTATTTTTTTTCTCATTTTTAAGTGTATTTCAATTTACCTTTTTCATTATTATTTATTAATTATGATTTAATTCTATAACATCTACTAATTGCGAAAAGAAATAATAGTTGACACTAATAACTATGAAATGAACATTTAACCAAATACTTGATTAATAAACGGTGCGGGTTTTTGAAACCCGTTTTACGACGAATGTTACAGTATCCTCTACTTTTAGAAATTTCTCCCGAAATTTAAGTAGTAGTGGTATGTTTGATCCGAAGGGAGGGTGTGTTAATTTGACACTTACATATTCAGAAGAGAGTGAGAGTTTAAATTTTTATTTGAGGCGGTAACGTTCCTAGTAAGGGTTGAATACCCTGCTACAGGAATCGATTTTTGATGCCTAAAGTATGAAAATGCGGAACATGGATAAACAGAGTTGATTGACTAGGTATGATCTCATGCATAAGAGTTTTGAGGGAATTGATATTTTTGAAAAGATAAGGTTATATCATAAAACAAAACTTCCACCATGATGATACTAAAACCTACACGGAACTTCTCATAACCGCCTGACAATGCTGTTAATCCTTTGACAAAAATACTTATATATAGGAAGTACTAGCGGCGTATCCACCATATTCTTGTCAAAATTTCATTGGCTTTGTCAGTAAGTTATGATTAGTTCTATGTGACTCTAAAATTTACAAAACAATCACAACAGCCAAGGCTTGAGTTTCAATTCTGAAAGGATACATGACTGAATGATGACAATACCTCTCTCGTTTGTTATGATGAAGGAGTCGGTCTATGAAAAAGTGAGACACAACCCAACTTCTTTAAATGATGAGATCGAGATATCGAGATGTATGATGATATGAATGTTAAATCAATGAGTATAGAACAAAACTGAAATATCAATTCGCATTAAAATTCTTGGATACATAAATTTCCAATTTATAACTGGGATACGTAAAGATTGAGATAACATAAGAAAAAAAAAACTAAACGGTTGAAGTTGAGTCTTGATTCTTGGTGAAGGAAGGCTAGTTGGGTGGTTTGTTTGGGCTGTTATTATCTTCAACAGGATTGGCGTTGATGTTGTAAGCTCTTCCTCTTGCTGGTGGTGGAGCTGGGTTTGCTTGATTTGCTTGATTAACTGGGTTTGCTTGAGCTTGGGCGTTTATGATGTTAACCAATCGAGGGCACGTGTTTCTAAAGTGGATAGGGTCGCCACAATTAAAACAAACTCGAACATATGGAAACATGGGGTATTGGGGTTGTTGATATGTTTGGATCATGTTTTGAGTAGGGGGTGAAGCTTGGTTTTGAGGGGCACGACAAGTTTTGCTCCAATGACCATAATGCCCACAATTTGCACACACTCGACAAGGTACGGTAGATGGATGGTGATAAAAACAGGTGTTGCATTGAGGGTGAGGTCCAATGTAAGGTTTCTTATTTGGGTAAGTAGAGTTGGGTGCTACTTGAGTGATTGGGATAGCTTGGAGGGGTACGGCTTGTGAAGCTGGTTGATTGCCTTGGGTGATAGAGAAATTTTTCCCATCTCGTTTTCTCTTAGGAGTGGTTTGAGAAGGGGATTCGGTCTGGGCTGAGTTTGAGGTTTCGGATGATGCTCTATCCTTCTTCTTCTCCTCCTTGAAGTCTTTATTCCGTATACGGTTTTCGGTGAGCTCTGTAGCCATCTGCATTGCTGCTTCCAAAGTTGCAGGTTGGTACTTATTACAGGGTCTTGAATTTTTGAAGGAAGACCTCGAATGTAGTGTTCGATCAAACGGTAGAGGGGAGTAAACAAGTTGGGGATCATCTGATTCAACTCAAGGAATCTCTTGTTGTATGTGGTGTGGTCGCCCTCCTTTTGTTTCAAAGAATAGAACTCATCTTCTAATTTCTTGATTTCGCTTCTTGGACAGAAACGTCTTGTCATGATTTCTCTCAACTCTTCCCAAGTCAAAGTCATAGCATCCTCAGCACCTTGCTTGGCCTTCTCTGTATTCCACCATGTAAGTGCTACTCCGAACAAACGACGGTGGCATATCGCACCTTGCGATCATTAGGGCAGTCGCAATTGAGAAAAGTGTTTTCCATTTCCTCAAACCAATGGAGGAGAGCGGTGACACCTTCAGTCCCTTCGTATTTTGGAGGATCACAGGATTTAAAATGCTTGAAGGTGCATTTAGTGGTATTTGGGGGAGGGTTGACAATGTTTTGATCTTCTGGGTTGATTGGGGTGATTGGACTAGCGGTAAGGGCTTGTTGAACTTGAACTACGATATTGGGTATTACGGCGGCCATTTGTTGAGCGATTTGGGCAGCCATGCGCTCGCGGGATTTTCCTGATCTCATACTTCTACGAGAGAGACTAGAAGACATCTACAGGGAATACGTACCAAAAGTATGAGTTTGACGTTTTAGGTGTCATGTGTCGTATTTAGAAATGAACATTCATAAAACAAATGAAGAATAATAAATTTACTACATCCATAGGATGTCTTGGGCTTTGCTCATGTTTGGGCTCCCATATGTCCCCTTACTTGGCCTTGGTAGTCATGTGGGCCCCCATGACTACTGGGATTTGGTAGGGTTCATATTGGTGTTGGCCTGTTAACACTTGCGCCACCCGAATGAAAATCGTAAAACATGACAACAAAGTATAAGGTCGGAGGGTGTCCTGGTATGGACACAATGACAACTCAAAGTAGGGTTAGTTTGAACGACGTTTGGTGTGGCATGCTTTGGCCTAATAGGTCCTTCGTACTCTCATCGTTAGTCCCCAGGTAGGCAAACTGGTCCGTTATATTGGATTTATACGAATGCCAACCTAGACAGGACGTTCCGACTACCGGTACTTGTACCCTTACAGTTACTACATGCCCGTCGTAAAACTCACTTTGATGAGATTGAAAAACGAAAATTGCGACAAAATCTTGAATAAAGGAAATATGAGGATGATTTGAATATGTGAACATTGAAATATGCGTGATGAATGTATATGTAAGCATGTTATGTTTGACAACAAGTATAACTCATTAAGTATCACACAATATGATAGTGGAAGTGTTTGCATGCATTTGTGTGTGTAATAAATACAAAACAAATAAACATCATGAGTTTGCATGTAACCATATAAACAATTAAAATCTAATCAACTATAGTATAGGCTCTAAGGGTCTAATAACCTATCCTATATCCCTATAGTCAAAAGCTCTGATACCAATCTGTCACACCCTGACCCGCAACGGAAATGGTAGTCGGGGCATGATTGGGTTTTCATCAAAGCTCATGACATTTACTATAAAGTTTCATATTTAATTTTCTCTTTAAAGAAGAAGTTACAATAAACATACAACACAACATGTTCAAATACATTTTTCATTCAAATTACAAACTAAAATATCCAATAAACAAAATTCATACAATTACAAAGGAAAACAAAACTAAACGTTCATTCCAAAGCATTAACTTGTTTATTCTTCTAGGCCATCCTAAGTGTTTCCTTCCTCAACTGGATCACCTGTATCATGTGTAAAAATAGGTTTTTGGGCCAACAAAAGTTGGCGAGTGAATTTTATGAAAACATTTGAACGAATTTATTTTATTGGTTAAAAAAAAGTGCATAACCACATATGAGTAAATGTAAATGTAAATTTAATCACAAAACACATAATATCAATTTATGACACAATGATGAACAATGAGATCAAGGCTCAATCAAACGGAGCCGATCTAATGAGGCACGCGATGTTCAACTCGTCTCTCACGAGGAACTGATGGGCCTAATGAATGATTTGCACGCAACTTGACAAAATGTAAACACACATCACAACAAACAATATTTACATCACAAGTTTAGATCATATAATGGTAATAGCACAAGTTTGAATAAACGAAATAATTAAAGCGACACATGATCACCCCAAAACATGAATAAAAAGGGGAATTTGTAAGAATTCACTCACAGTGGGTGCGTTTCTTTGAATTGACGATGAATGCGCATGAATTTGGATTAACCACGAGAGAAACTAACCTAAATAATAATATAATAATTCGATAAACCAATAAATTTTATTTGAGATTAATATTTTTAATTAGTGTTCTTAATGTGATTTTTAGATTTATTTTTTTGTGAATTTAAAGCAAATTTTTAGGCTTTAAAACTTTATTTTGGGGTATTTTTAACTAATTTTCAAAGAAAAATAAAAAGGATTTTTAATTAAAAAAATTATCCTTTTTCTAAAGTTGACTGGTCAACGGCCGGTCAGGCTGATTTATTATAGGCAGCGTGGGAGGTTCGAACTCGTTGACCTCTCGTATACGTGCACGCAGCTCTACCAACTGAGCTACGTGTCTAACCCGAAATATTTCTGATTTTAATTATATTTATATACTATTTAGATTATTTCAGAAATCATTTATTTTTTAAAAAGAAATTAAAATCCTTCGAACCAGTGTGTAGATTGGCCTCGAACCCGCGACCTTAAGGTTGCGTTGCACCCAGCCCAACCAACTGGGCTGGGTGTCTAACCCGTTTATATTATGATTTTTATTAAACTTAAATACTAACTGGAAGGTGTTCTGGAGCCCTTTAAAAAATTTGAGATTTATTACAGAAAACCGATTAAGTGCACGAATCGAACCCAGATCCTTCATGTTATAACTGCACACAGTCCACCACTGGAGGGTGTGTCTAACCCGGTTATAATCCGGTTTTAAAAATTTAAATATACGCAATACGACTTCATCTTCTTCAACATAGTTAAACCAAGAACATAAACCCTACTGCTAATTCAAAAATTTTGTTTAACATTAGGATGCTATACAACTGAATTCGAAAGAGAGTAAGATGAATATACCGATCGGAGAATGTCACGGAAGTTGCGGTTGGATTTCCCTAATGTGCAGAAAGCTCCGGCGACTGAAAGGAATTCCGACGAAGTTTAACTTGCGACAGAGGCTCTACAGGAAGTTTGAGGTGAGTGCGGTGATTTCTGTCTGAGCTCTAGAAGTCCTATTTATAGAGTAAGGCAATAATGGAATAGATTCTTCGGTTTTCCGGCGAGTAACTGTGGATTCCGGCGAACAGAAAATTGTTTTCCGTCAAGAACAGAGTGTTTGAGCAGAGCGTTGGACTTGTGATTGTGCGAGTTTAAGCAGGTGATAGCTCGATATATATATTGGTCGCAGAGAAACGGTTTCTGTTTTGAATCTTTAGAACCAATATTTGATTTCGGTTTAAATCCTAGATTATCGCATTATTAAATTCAATCGGTTACCACATGTATTCATTGGGTTTCCGTTAGAGATTTCAATGATTGGAACCAGATTATTCGCTGAACGGAAAACATGATTTCAGTTTTGATTAAAATGGCGGTTTCAGGTTTTGGGTTTGAACTTACAGGCGACAGTAAGTTCCTATATATAATATTTGGTTCTAAAACTACGCATTAAGTGTGTGCGGTCTAGTGGTATGTTGTGTATGTGCATATCCGGGGGACCCGGGTTCGAAACCCGTTTTCTCCTTTTTATTTATTTTTTTTTCTCATTTTGAAGTGTATTTCAATTTACCTTTTTCATTATTATTTATTAATTATGATTTAATTCTATAACATCTACTAATTGTGAAAAGAAATAATAGTCGACACTAATAACTATGAAATGAACATTTAACCAAATACTTGATTAATAAACGGTGCGGTTTTTTGAAACCCGTTTTAATCACGAATGTTACATAGTGTATCAACAAACTCCCCTTTGGATGTTGCCGTAGTCTCGATCGGTCTTCAAAAACTTCATAACTTCAAAACCTTCAGCACCCGAAAAATACTTTATCACTCTTTGACGTTTAAGCTTAAATAATGTTATAGGCGTCTGATCTGTTGGAACAGGCTTGCTTATAAATTTAAATCTTCTGATTGATGCCTTATTCATTCGTTTCTTGATATGTTCTTCTTTTTTAATTTCCTTCATAAATTGTACACATTCAATCTCTCTCCACCTTTAATTCCATATCTTTCTTGTAAGAGCAGGATCGGTTCACCGAAGAACACAAGATCTGCGATTAGCTCGGTTTAACGTCCGAAATCCGTTAAACCGAACCGTAATCGTTATACGAACATAAATAAAAAACATTTTATTACGTATCAATCGTAATCTGGACAGAGTTTCAATGCTAATCAATACAAATTGACCTAATCTAGATGAAGAACTTGATGAAGATCTTAAATGATATTGTTGTTCGGAGTGTTGTTCTCAATTCTTGTACGAAGCTCTTGAAGTTATATATAGTTGATCATGCAAGTTCGTACGAAGTGATTTCTACTCACTTCGTGCAATCTATAACTTCTACAATCTTGAACTTCTTAAGTCAGTATACTTTTCATGCATGATTTTCGTACATATGATGACTTCATGATGATGCAATAATGATGCATATGATATGATGTCATCATACAGAATGATGACATCATGTCTAAACATTCCCCGTCTCTACGCACCGTGTCGTACCGAATTCTAACCTGACCTAAACAATTCTAACACAATCTATCAAAACCTATGTCTGGTATTTTACAGACTCAAGACAGTTGACAATACATGTATAGTTAGATTTCTATCTATGGCCAGACGAATAGTGCACTAACATTTCTAGAATTGATCTCATTAGCATAGCGAACTCTAATAACATTCTGGTATTGCATGGCCTAAACAGCCTCTGGAACTTGATGAACAATCTTGTTATAGTACAAACGCTTAACACTTTCTCTAATAAGTTCACTAGCCACATAGGATCTAAAGTCCTTATGGCCCTCCATAAACCTTCAGTCTTTAACACAATTATCGCTTCACCAGCCTCTGAATCATATTACCACCATCTGAATTCATTATAAAAATATTGTTCAATCTTCATCAGAGGCATATGCTTCATCACTTGTGGCCGCTTCACAATCAATGTCACATAAGGCAATTTTGTTACCGGATTAATCTTTGTAATTCTATTAGGCTTGTGTAGTTTCCAATTTGGAAAATTATGACGCGCTTCAAATCTTATGAGCTTCCATAGTTTTTGATCACCTGGTTTCATTTGAAAGTTGATTAGTTTTGTTTGACACAAATCTTGCATGTCCCACCATGGAAGAGTCTGTATATCTTGCAAGTATTTGAAATATTGAACACCAAATTCTCTTTTGATATACCAAACGTTCAACTTTGGTATCCATCCCCAACTTATTATATCACCCAGTGAGACATGAGGGTGTCTTGTATATAATTTTGGTGGTTGTCTAAACTTTCTTTCTTTCGATACAACTTTGAACCAAGTTTTCCTAGCTTCTCTTATTTTGATTTCTATCAATCATCAGAGATTCGCCGTCTTTAATTGTTTCTTCGATTTTTATTTCAGCAACTCATTTGTGTCTTCGTCAAACATATCTTGAAATGTTGGGAAATTATCAGTTCCATCACTAGAATATTTAACCATTTCATCGTCTGAATCATCGTCCACCACAACATTGTTATAATTATAAACTTCTTCAACAAACTTGAATACATAATCTTCAGGTTTTGAAGACTCAATGTTATTCAGTTCATCTTCAAATTCAAACTCGAACGAGTTTTCATCAACACCCATCATCTTTGCAATCTCATCTTTAGTATAATTATGAACAAATTTGCCTTCCTCAACATCATGATCAAGATATATAGTTCTGTTGTGAATTGCATGAAAAACCGTTAAAGGAGTAACATATGTGAAGATTCCTGAATTCTCTTCATCGTGCATAGGATCATCTTGCTCCCCATTTCTATTAGCTTCATCTTCTTGATTTGCAGCATCATTCATATACTTGTTCTGATAATGGGCTTCAGAACATTTAGCCAGATATACTACCAATCCAGTACCAACTTGATTGTTGTCATCATCATCACCCTTATCATCATCATTACCATGATCAGAATCTTCAATATCTAGCTGTTCATCATCCTCCTTTTCATCAGCTTCTTTCTCTTTCTCATACAGTACATCTCGTACTCCACCGATAAGAATGAATTTTGAGATATCTATCTATTCAAGTTCAGGTTCTTTCTCTTTCTCAGGCTCAGATGTAATTATTGGAATAGCATCGATTTTTCTTTTTCTTTATCAGTGCTTGCCATCTCTGTCTTAGCAGCAGCTTTTCGTGCTCTTTCAGCAGCTTTAGCCTTAGCTTCATCTATATCAATTGATTAAATTCAGCTTCAAAGTCAATCGTCATTCTCTTTTCCAAGACTTTGTACAAATTCTACAGCTTTCGATCCTTCACTTTCTTATCAGCTTCTAAGTCCTTTGATCTTTTTCTCAATCTTTCATTCTTAGAGACTAGACTTGCAATCACAACTTCCATTTGTTCATGTTCATTCTCTAAAAACTTGATTTTGCTTTCCATCTGCTTGATCTTTTTATCATTAGGATCATTCAAGAAATCCAAATTCATTGCTTCTGGAATTAATTGATCATCTGTAAATAAAAATGCACTATCTTTGAACATAGGACCAGTTGGATGATATTGCCATTGTTGTGATGATTGAGATGTTGGTGTTGATTGTGGTGGTTGTTGAGTTTGTGGTGGAATTGGTGGAATAGGTGTTGGTTGTTGGAGGTTGCTGTGAAGTCGTTGGAGTTTGAATAGGAATCACATGTTCAACTTCAGCTTCAGCTTCCACCGATGGTGTACCTTTCTCTATAACCACTGGTTCAGCTCCAGTAGTTGTTGTATCTTTCAAAGACTTTTGAACTCTCTTTCATGTTTTCTTTGTTAAGGTAACCCAGTCTTCTTCTTGCTTACATCACCAACTTTCCTCTTAACCCTTTTCACCAGTTACTTAACAGTTTCTGGATCATAGGGCACATATGGATCATCATCACTATCAGCAGAACATTTCTTTCTTGTAGCAGCTCTTAGTTCAGCTCCCGCTCTAGGATCATGCATAACTCTTTCTGTTCTAATAGTTAAATCATCTTCCTCTTCACTCTCCGTAGCTTTAGAATTAGATTCATCTCCTAAACTTCCAAATGCTTCATTCTCAATATCACCAGCAATCTCAGCATATCTACAGTACTTTTCTCAGCCCTTTCTCTATCTAAAGTAGCAGAAATCACTTCATCATCTATATTCACATTCTCATCTTCTTTAGCACTTCTCTCATCTCGAAGCAAAGTTTTTGGCGTTCTCTTTCTTCATGTTTGCTTTAGTGCTGCTTGTTTCTTTGCTCGCCTTTTCTTACCATCTTCCTTTTCGAACCATTTACACCTCTTAGCAACAAATCCTTCCAACTTTTTCTCTTTATTATCAGAGTTGCTTTCATCTTTTCGCCATTTTTGTTTTGTTGGTGCACCATAATCTTTATCTTTAATACAACTAAAGAAGTTCTTAAATTGAGGAATATCTTTAGACTTGTATTGTTGAATGTGATCCAATGATAGATTCGTCATATTTTCTAATGGCAGCTCATTAGACTCTTCTTTTTCAAGATTTGGAATCAAATCATCTAGCAACATATGAACAAACCTTGGATAGTGTAGAAATCTTTCATGATCTATGTTTGTTTTCATTTGCTCGAAAATTAGCTTTGTAAAGTTGTATGGCAGATTTAAAGTTAAAACAACAATGATTCACATCAAATAATCTACTGCTACATCATAATCTCCCTTTCTATGCCCCATGGCATGAATAACCGAATGCATAAAGAATTTGTAAGGCCTTGAAATGTTTTCTTTCGAAAAATTCGTTTCGTTGACATGCCCTACGGAACCCATTCTATAAAAAGATCCTTTAACCATACGTTTCAGATATCCAGTAGGATCACCAACTGCATCTCCAAAATCCAATACTTTTCTGATAATATCTTCTATAGTAATCACCTCTTTGTCTTCGTTTCCAAGTTTAGCAATAGAATGAATAGCTGGAGGATCCGCAATGAACTTTGTATTTTCCCAAAACCTTTCAACATGTGATTGATAAGCTTTATATTGATCCGTTAATGCTTTCTTTATCCGAATTCTATCCATAAATTCTAGAATAGGCTCAAACGGTTCCATCTTTGTTAATTTTTTGTCTAATACACAACAAATGTTGTGTTAACGATCGAAGTTCAACACTTTTGCTTCCACAAACGGAAAAATCAACACTTAGACAAATTTTCAAAATTGTCATAATTTGGTGCGAAGGTACTTTTGTACGGATGTACATAATTTTGCATGGATGAAAGGATCTTCGTACGAAGGCATATTAACCATTTTCACCAATTTTTACTTTCATGAGAAGGTAAACTATTTTACCAAAAAATGTTACTTCCGAGCGGAGGTAATTTCATTCGTGCAAATGAATTACTTCCGTACGGAGGTAATTACATTCGTATTAACACAACTTTCAATTTTCTTGATTTTTACATGTTTTGAACAAATTGATAGTGTCATTAGAACCTGAGTTCACCGATTAACACAAATATAAGATGAATTTTACATTTTAATGGTCCAATGTTAACAGATCTAAGTTTTTGTCCTTAAAAGTCCGATTTGTTCATTGTAGGTCCAATTTGTAGGTGTTATACCTTTCAAATAGTATGTGTTTGTCAACACCCCTAAATAAAATTTGGTAGCACTTCGTTACTTAGAAAGATTTTCTCCCACTTCTCTCAACTGGTGCGGAAGCAACAGTTTCATGCGAATGAAGCTTCCTTCGTGCAAAGGAGCATTTATAGTTGCACTGTGTCACTTCCATGCGAAGGAGTACCTTCATGCGGAGGTAACTAGTTTTTTTTCAACTTTTCAATTTTTCAATTTTTCAAACATTTACCAGTTTTAACAACCCACTCAGATAACCAAGTCAAAGTTAATGACCCTAGTCACATGATTTGTCTACCAAGTCCAAGTTAATGACCTTGGTTGAACACTATGGGAATAAACTGATGTTTTCTATCAATGTTAAGTTTCAAATTAATGAACTTTTAAATTTTTCAAAACATTTCTCATTTTAGATTAGCTCCCAACCCGTTGTTCTCCATATTCTGTTCAGGAACTTTGGATTTTGAAGATCAACATTCCATCATCGATAGTCGAAAATAAGATGTTATAAAAGCTTTTTGAATTTTCCAAAGTTTATACTAAAACACATTGATAATCTTTTTGGTTTCTGAAATGAAATAGTTATGTACAAACATATTTAAAGACATTTTTTATGAGTTTGTGTAAGAGGATCATATCAGTTTTTGAGATTTTGTCACTAGCATCGTTGAACTTATTAAACTTTAAGTTTTAACAAATTCACTTAGATTGTCAGTATGTTTATCCTTTTAAACCTCTACACATTGCTTAATTGTTTCAAGATACGGTAATTAGATGTCTTAGACCTTGACTTAATAGTGTTTTCTACCTCAGAATATACTCCCGTATCAAGATTCTCTGGATTTCATCTTACAGGTGTATATACCAAATTGATATATGTATCTGCATTATGCGAGGCCTTGAGAGCTTAGGTTAGACCAATGTAAAACAAAGAGATAAAGGCTCGACCTAAAAGTGGTGTTCCATATTTTGGAATCTTTTGACTACAATTGTCAAATCTTTCAATTATTTTAATTTCGATGAAGTTTAGGATTTTTAAAGCAAAGTATTCTACAAGTTTTAGGCCATTGCTTACACAAAATCAGAAGAACTTGTATAATACCTCATGTATCAATTATTTATAAAGACCTAGTATCTCGAAATCCGACAATCTGTCAAACGAAATTTCCATGTACTAAGACCATATATTCGAGAAATGTTAAACCACTAATTAAGAAGTTTTTCGTTATGTTTATATCTTGAAAACAATTTACTAAATGTGTGAAGTCTACTGGCACATCATCAATGATACTTGTTTAAACACTTTTTGACAATGCATTTCTTTAGTGTACTATGATAATCCACTAATATACTATCATTTCCTCTTCTATACACGAAAACTCTTTTTGTATTTTCATGTTTTTGTACTTTTCAAATTTTATATGTTTTTGTATTTTTCACAACATATTTCTCCCTTTAGAATCAAAAACATAGTTTTGGTTTTTGTTTTTAAAGAAAGAAAGTCTTACTTAATCGATGAGGATTACTTCAAATCGCCATCCATCTCGGCTTCACACTCTTTGTCCCCCCTGATGACAAATCTTTCATCCAGTTTAATTTCAAAAGATATTGAAACTTTGTTCTTCAAACGGTTTTGTATAAAATCTGCTTTTTGTTCATCAGTGTGGATTTTTTCAATACAAATCAACTTTTTCTCGTAGCAGTCACAGATAAAGTGATGTCGTATTTCCATATGCTTTCTTTTAGAGTCTTGAACCAGATTTTTATTTATGTTAATGGAAGCCTCGTTATCTACATATATCTGCATGTTAAGAAACTACAATCCATAGTCTCTCATCTGTTGTTGTATCCACAAGATTTACGAACAACCTGGAAGCTGAAACGTATTCCACTTCACAAGTCGAGAGAGCGATTGTGGTTTGCTTCTTACACTACCATGTTACTAAACGTGTGACAAAGAACTGGCAACCAGAAGTTGTAGATTTAGCATTGATTTTGCAACACCCAAAGTTGGAGTTAGAGGCGTGTTGGATACATGATATCCGATCGCGATGCTATCAAATACATCAAAGAGCCAATCATCGAACGATAAAGAGTTTCCTATATCTTCTCTCCGGTTGAATGAGGCCGATGCCATGATTCTGAGCTAATGAGTTTGACATCGGGGATGCGTCAGACATCTTGAATTTCTCCGAAACATCGTTCACATACTTCATCTGATGTATGAAGATCCCGTCAAATAGTTGGTCTACTTGAAGTCCAAGAAAGAACTTCATCTCCCCCAAAGAACTCATCTCAAACTTTTTCTTCATAACTCTTTCAAAATCTTTGCATAAAGCTTCATTTGTTGAACCGAATATGATATCATCCACGTAGATTTGTACAATTAAGATGTGGTTGTCTACTTCTCACGTGAAGAGAGTGCTATCTACTATGGCTCTGTTAAAACCGTTGTCGAGGAGATGCTGTGAAAGCGTCTCATTCCAGGCTCTCGGTGCCTGATGTAAGCCGTACAACGCCTTATCGAGCAAGTAAACTTTATCTTTATGAATCGGATTGACGAACCTAGTGGTTGGCTGACATATACCTCCTCCTTCACCTTGCCATACAAGAATGCAGATTTGACCTCTAATTGGTACCTTTGAATCCCTTCCAAGACGCGAATGTGAGGAAGATTCAGATTGCTTCTAATCTGGCTACAGGAACATAAACTTCACTAAAGTCTACTCCCTCTTGCTGGGAAAATGCCTAAACAATGAGTTGAGCTTTGTTACACACAATCACACCTCTATCATCCTTTTTGCACTTGAAAACTCATTTTGTATTTATCTTCTTGTGGTCTTCTGGTAGATCAACAAGCTTCCACACACCAAGTTTTTCAAATTGAGATAATTTCTCCTGCATATCATACACCCAGCTTTCCTCTGTCAGTGCTTCCTTATATGTTTTCAGTTCTACATGCGAAATAAAACATTTGAATGAGAACCTATTTTGAAAAGGTGCCACTTTTGAGTAAAAACAACTAAAACCCTGATTGACTTGATGTTGGTTTTTAACACCACTCTGTAACTCCCCGATAAAAAAACCTCTGACGAGTGGTACAACAGTGTTCTAGGCATAACTTCGTTGGACACGCTCACTCCTTGTTGCCGAATTGTAGCATTTTGTTCAACGTTCTATTAACAACATATGTTTCATTCCGAACACTTGTTCCTTCAGTTTGATTGTTGAGTAAACTTTCAATCTGAATTTCACCATCATCAGAAGTAGATCCATTATTGTTTTATGTCGGTTTAGCTTCCGATTCAGAGTCCTTAGATTGAGCAAACATAGGAGTTGTTACATTCTCCTCTTGTTCGATTTCGGGTTCATTTTTCCCAACAGTCTTTGATTTAGGATGTTGAGTAGTCAGTTCTTCTTCAGCATCATGTGTGCCCAAAGTGTGTCTCAGTCAAAGCGATTGGTCTCGGAACTTGATCTTGAGAAAAAGATTGTTGTTGCTGGTAAAGCATAGTAAGTTCCTCCTCTGTTTGTTTAGCTGGCATAGCGATGGAATTCCAGAGACTTTCATAATTGAATGGCCAAGGATCTCCTGGTTTCTGTGTCAGAGATGTGTATCTTTGACAATCTACATGTTGAGCCTGAATAACCCGGTTGATGCTAGGAAGATAAAACCTCTTTAGCGGACTAGGATACCCCACATAGAACCCTTCAAACGATTTAGCCCCAAATTTTCCATCCGAGGTGATTACCGTACACGGTGACCCAAAAGGTTCTAACCATTTCAGATTCGGCTTTCGCTGGTTAAGCAGTTCAAAACACGTTTTCTTGTGTCCCCTGACCGTCAATACCTGTTCAGTGTGTAACACGCAGAGGCCACGGCTTTGCTCCAAAAATTAACTGGGAGTTTTGAATTAGCGAGCATGGTGTGTGTAGTCTCTATCAGCGTTCTATTCTTTATCTCAGCTACATCGTTGTTTTGGGGTGTACGGTGCACTGAATTCATGCAGAATTCCTTTCTCGTTGCAGTACTCTAACATCTTGTTATTCTTTAGTTTTGTTCCATTGTCGTTTCGAATTCATGTAATCGAAAAATGGCACAGATTCTCGAGCTTTTTGAACAACATATCAGACTATTGAACATTTCGTCTTTACTCTCAAAGAACATCACCCACGAGATCCTTGAATAGTCATTGGTAACAACTAAGCAGTACAGATCTCCTGATATACTTCGTACATTTATCGGTCCAAAGAGATCCATATGAAGACTTTTTAGTGGAAGCTTTATCAAGTTCAGAAGCTTCCTTGGATGCAACTTTTTTGTTGCTTTCCTTTCTTGCAGCTGATGAAGTCGTCATTCAAGTGAAGCTCTTCAGATTTACACCATCCACTCGCTCGTTATGTACAGAAAGTTCATCTTTCTTGCAGAGATGAATGTGTCCCATTTTCCTATGCCACAATATTGACTCTTTTTCTGTCGCTTTTGACACAAACATTGTGTTTTTGTTGTTGTAGTTTCAACGCTCATGTATAAGACATATAGAACGTTTTCATGAGGAGCACACATTAAGATCCACTCTTCCGACATTTTGAAACCTGGCTTCAGAATCAAACACTCTTTGTCAGTGAAGTGCGTGGTGAATTTCTTATCAAAGATCTAAGAGATACTGAGTAAGTTATTCTCCAACTCGGCTACGTAGTTGAATTTTTCAATGATACCAGCCCGTTTGTTAAAATTCCTTCACATACTATCTGGCTTCCCTGGTTGCCTGCAAACCTGGTTTGAGGAGTGCTAACATCCCTGTCATGTGCCGGGCCGCTCTGCTATCCATAATCCACTTCGATATGATGGATCTTGGAACCCCTGCACATTCACCCAAATAATTACTTGAAGAGTGAAACCCAAGCCTTACCGGTCTTGGGTGGGTTTACAAATTTGTTTTCACACACACAATCACACTTTTGTTCAACTTTTTCGATATTCATTGTTGAAACAGATGGTTTAATCTCTTCAGAAGATTCCTTTTTCTTGATCACCCATGTTTGATTTTTCAATTGTGTAAAATTTAGAATCTTTTTGTTCAACTTTGTTTGAAGATTCACCAGTTTTGTCAATTGAAACTTTGATGTTTACTTGTTTCACTTTGTTTGTAGATTCTTTGTTTCGCTTTAAGATTTGTGTTGGAACAAACATTGGTATTTTTTGTTCAAATATTCTGATGTCTTTTTGACACCGTTAATCAGTTTAGGATTCTTTTATGGAAATCAACTAGCAATATGCCCAACCTGAGTACATCTGAAGCAAGTCCTACTTTCTGTTACAACAGAGGATCCGTCAACCTATTCACGTTGTCTTTTCTCAGCAAAAAAATCTTCATTTGATTGTTTTCTAAAATGACTCTCTTTATCACTTTCTGAAATTGCACTAGATACAAAAGTCATGTTCGTTGCAAAATTTTGATTTTCCTAACTTGTTGTTATTTCTCTACCATATCCCGAACCGTTTCTCCCATAATAGTAATTTCTCTGTTGGTAACTAGATTGGGAGCTCTTTGGTTTATAATAGTAAGATTTGTCCCTTTTAAAGTTTGAAAATCCTTGATTTATTGACAAATTTTCAATCTCAGATATTTCAACCTCAACTAACTTGAAAACTTTTTCGACTTTGTTCATGTTCACATTCTGAATCGGAAACTCAGTATCAGAATATAGCTTGTCAGATCCGCAAATTTTATATATAAAAACGTTCGGATCATCACTCAAATTATAATATGATTTTGGAATGCAATTTTTATGAAAACTGTCGTCATTTTCAGAATTCGAACTCGAACTTGTTTTCTCAAACTTTGATTGAGCACTTTCAAAATCAGTTTTATCACTATCATTTTACAAAACTTTCTTGATAACGTCTTTATCCAATTCTGATTCACACTCAGTTTCAGATTTGGTATAGGTTACATCGAGATTGTAAGGCAGCTTGTCTTTCTATTCAGTTTTTACTTAAAATTCAACACCTTTTTCACCCCTTCTGGTTTCTTTCTTGAATAGCTATTCCACATAGGGGTGGAACTCGATGATAACCCAAACCTTTGTTATGATACCCAAACACATCCTCTCCTATTTCATCTTTTCCTATTGGTTTAGGGAGGATGTGATCCAAAATGTAAGATGCTGTAAATAACTAATCAGCTTTTTATCAACCCGTTCCATTTCTATGCTGACAGTTTCTAGATCTTGTTATAATTTGGCAATCATGTCAATATAATTATTTATTGCTATTTGTTTATCCATGAGCGTACTTTTGAGCATAGAAAGCATAGCTTCATTTTCTTTTCTAGCGTCATATACTGGTTAATAGTTCTATTCAGATTATCATACGCTTCTTTTGTTTCTTTTAGTTCACTTGTCACAAAATTTGTGTGACTTTTCAACTCATTATATTTCACATCTTTTTCAATGCATGATTTGTATGGTTCAGTGCATTTTATGCATTGAAATTGAGATTTTGTTTTCTCACTTTTAACTCATTTACCACTAACTCAACTTTCTGTTCGTCTTTAGTTCAACTACCTCTTTTAATTGAGCCATCATGGCTTTTTCAGCAATTTTGGTGATATTTTCAGCATTCATCTCCTGCGTCACATCAATGATCTCTTCTACATATTGTTTCTTCTCTTCTTCACAGTGTAGACCACAATAATTTCCTCCATTGTTGAAGAAACCAGCAAAATAATTAAACACATCAGGAGGCCTAATTGATTTAAATGCATTACTAATAACATCATTTGATGCTTTAGAATCATAATAATCTTCTAAATCTTCTGGACTTACATCGAATGCAATCTCAGCATAAACATCATCAATCGCTTCTTCAACTATCACTTCCTCCACAATATGTTCTTGATTTTCAATAATCTCAGCCAAAAGAGCAAGGCCTTCGGTTTTAGAATATAATTGTTCCAGTTAAATCCTTCATCTTATGTGAGTCCCAAAACAAATGCGGATCACAGTGGTTTGATTGTTATTACCCAAACAACTATAGATTAGTTGCTTGAATGTGTAAAAGTTAAGAAAAAACAAAAGATGAAGATTCTTCTATGGATCAAACAACAAGTATTGTATATGGAATCCCAAAAGATATAATCACTAGAAGCACCTGGATGTTCGGATTTAGCACAAGAACAATAATCACAACACAAGAGAAATCACCAAAGCTTGTCCCAGAACCTTAGACTAGGGTTTTCCATTGATCACATATATATACGCACTAATTATCTGGCGTATTTAATAAATACGCAAGAATCTTAAATACTCCATTCTGGCTATTTCATATGTTCCACTTTTGACCCTTGAACTTTCTAGAAAATTATAAAACATAACAAAACAATCCGAAACCTAACAAAACAAGTATCAACGATCTCAAAAGCTCTAACAATATCCCCCCTAGATCGTTGCGTACTTGTTCATTCTTCAATCTTGAGCTTTGGTTTCTGGATTTGTTGCAGCTTTATCTGCGGTCTGTTCAGCTGGTGGTTGATTTATAACAGCTTCACTAATGATTGGGGATCCTCCATAGTGGCCTCATATGCGGATGAGCCGGGAGCTGGAGATTCTGATGCAACTAGTTTGGGTGATGGATCTTTTTCTTTTTCTAGAGACTTTTGCTTCTTGTTCTCTTTACTTTTCTTTTACTTCACTTCCTCTCTCTCCTTTTTTTTTCAATTCTGTTCAGAATATCCATCATTTCTATCTTCCGTTCTCTCGCTCTTTCTACTGCCCTTTGAAATAACATGCCTTCTTCCTTGTACTCGTTTCCAGCACCGACATGAATTTTATGACCGTAAAGATTCAAATTAGACAAGCAGAACATAAAGATATCCATTGGATCTAAAATGCGTCTATCTTCATTTGAGTTGGATCTGATGACCGCTTCACCTGTTTTTCCATCATAGAACCACTTTTTGAAATTTGTGAGCATCACTGGAATCTCTGGAGGGATCTTAATTCTCGTCACAACCTTAGTAGAGTCGACGACCCATGTGACTTTGCCTTTACCGGTGATGGGATCTTTTCTTGTCTTCGAAACCTTTCTGCTAGGGCGTTAGGTCTTGAAGACAATAAACCCACGATCGCATTCTCTTAAGATTAGTCTTTTAAAATCAGCACCGATGCAACTGTTGGCCGGATTGATCATATCTAATTTCCCGAGCTCACAGATATCCCACCGAAGAAGGCTTTTCATGTCTAATCCAGTCTTGAAGTATTGGATGAGTCACCACGTCTCTTCACGATGAACATCCCTTTTAAATTGTAGTACTTCCAGCTGATTATTTTGTCCGTAGCTTATGTCTTTTCAATAGTGACTACTAGATAAAAATATAGAAGGTTTTCTCTTTCCTTTTTAAACCATTCAGGATGTTGCGGGGTCACTTCATCACCGTCCTTCATTTCATACAGAACCTCTTCCTCTAATCCCCATTCAACAAACCGTTCCCGAACCACTTCCTCTTCCTCACTTTCATCATGTTTGTTGGCGTTTACCGCCGATTCTACTCGTCTTTTCTTTTTCTCAGCTTCATCGTCTTTTCGTTTATCTTCCTCTACCTTAAAGTTCTTAGCTGAAGATGTAAATCTTTTTTGTTCAGTCACATAAGCATGAAGCTCCTTGTTTTTCTTTCTCTGCTCTCTCAGCTTCTCACGTAGCACATTTTTATCGTTCGCTTCCTTTTCTTCATCAACTTGTTTTTCCTGCCTCTCTCTAGCCTTTCACACACCGTCTCTGTACTTCTTTGTTCCATCCCATCCTATTTGTTTCGCCATTTCTGAAACACGGAAACGAGCCAAGTGAGATATGGTTTCCGAAACGTAACTATTAAGTTAGATTTATATTTACAAAAATACCTAAGTTAAATTAAATTAAAAAAATTATGCTTTAAAAGCACTCATAAGTCATTAAATATTTACAATGGCAACATTTAGATAAATACGTTGATATATATACAGATCCTATTCAATTGTGTCGGTTATATAGGGTTATTTACGCTGACTATGGGTTGCGTAATTAGATACGCCGTCTCTTTCAAAAATTTGAAGTAATCTTCAATTCTAAGAAATCCAAAACAAATATGCTTTCGAAAATTTTAAACTTTCTCGAAGAAAGTGCCATTTTTGCTAAAACCTTATGCAGGAAACAGAAAATAACTTGTGGAAAATAAAATTTGACCAAACGGACACCAAAATCCGTTTTTTGAACTGAGGGATTTCCTTTTTCGCAATTTTCTTTTGTGTGGCACTCCTTGACATTCCTGCAAAAGATCATACTGGCAACACTTGTCAGTTTATTATTATGTTTTTTTACTAATCGAGGCATAAGAAAAACTGTCAGTATGTTTGTTCCTTTAAATCCATGCATCCTTCTTTCAACATGCTCTCGGTGAGCGTTTTATCATGTTATGGTAATATTGACAAGAATTGCAATGGCCCCACTCAAGCTAGATGGTTAGAATATTATGCCAGTGAGTCCCATGTCAGGATATACCCCCCGATCAAGGTATACACAAAGCTTCCTCATAACAGGTGAGTATATTGAATTCATTCATTTGAAGAGATACAAGATCAGCGCATTGGTGAATAGGTATGTACGTTTATACAGTCAAAGCGACCAATGATGTCTTGACCAGGGTTAGGTAGATACTTCAATGTGGTATGATTTCCTTAGGTAGATACTTCAATGTGGAACGATTTCTTTTGATTGGCTCGTTTGGTTGAGCTTTTTCAATTTTAGGGTTTTTGGCCTCTTTAGCTCTTTTGAAAAGATATCATAGTGTCCAGGTCTGCATATATCTGGAAGCAACAGAAGAGCGACTATGATATCCCCGAATGATAAAACAATATAAAGACCCGAAATCTCGGATTTTGGCAATCTATCAACGCAAGATTTAAGACCATTAAGTCATAAGCCGGATATGTTACCCACAAACAACACAATATTGTGGGTACTCAGGAAGGTGTTAAACAATGCAATGTGTTCAATAGATATCTTGAGTGCTTGAGCATCACCGACCACAATAGTCTTCTCGTTAGACTGTGGAGCCTTTGTAGAGTTTGTGGAAGCATTAGCACAAGATGCATTAGCACTATGAGAACTTGAACCACCGGTGGTTATGGGGGCAAGGAATGCCATATTCTTAGGTATAATAACAGTAGCGGATTGGGCAAATCTTTGTGAGTATCCTGTCTGATTCATCTCTCTCTTGAGCGCGTCCATTTCAAAGGCCTTTAGAGTATTGATTAGATCCGAAAGAGTGACAGGAGTTGTACTGGTTAAGAAGGTTCTTTTGAACATCATGCACTGTAAGCTCCATTCTTTTGGAAGAGAGTCCAAAAGTTTCTTGATTGAAGTATAGTTGGTCACAGGATTACCAACCTCCTTCATCTTTGCTAGAATGCTCAGAAAGCGGCTGATATGATCTGACAGACTTTCACCACGAACACTTCCAAACATATCATATTCCTTTTGAACCATATCTCTCTTGTTTTCCATCAGTTCTTGGTTGCCTTCATAGTGATCGATTAGTGCCAACCATAATTCATGAGCTGAGGTGTACTCTTCAAACAAGTTGTTGTCATCCTTTGATAGAGCCATTATTAGAGCAGCGTTAGCCCGACGATCACGTTGGATTAAAGTCTTGTCTTCGTTAGTGTAGGTCGAGGGATTATCGTTGATTGTACGAACATCATCACGACTTACCATAGGAACGTGGGGTCCTACAGTGACGGACATCCATTGAGAATAGTCCGTATACTCAAAGAATGACTTGATTCTGTTCTTCCAGCTACTGAAATCTTCACATCCTTTCAACTTTGGAGGTCGAGTTGCGGTTCCGGTCTCAAGTTCAACTTGTGCAATTGGGTTCAGTTGATTAGGCGACATTTTGATTCGGTTTTAAGTTCAATTTATTAATAGCAAGATAATTACACAGGTTAAACTGGACTGGGCACAAATACGTTGCTAATTACGCTGATATGTGTTATGAGGCTTAATTAAGCTAGTCAATCAGTTCTATGTCCGATCAGTCAAATGCGCTCAAGAATTCATTTTTGCTGGTTAGAGTGACAAGTTTCTTGGACGGGCGACAAAAACAATTACCCTGACAGAACAAACACACAAATACTTGGCTAAAACCGCCAAACACTATGATAAAATCGCAAAAGTTTTATACCATTGACCCCGAAGTCGCCTTCGAATAAGTACGCTAACTCTGATTAACAACAATAATTAATAACAACCTAATAATTTATCACTCCAGATCAAACCATTTTAAGTCCAACAATTTTAAAAACCTTGAAACTTTGAAAACTTTTTAAGAACCTTCAAAACTTGAAGAATCTTAACAAAAACTCAAACAATCAAGAGCACAAAGGCTCTGATACCAAATTGTGAGTCCCAAAACAGATTCGGATCATAGTGGTTTGATTGATTATCGCCCAAACAACTATAGATTAGTTCCTTGAACGTGTAAAAGTTAAGAAAAACCAAAAGATTAAGATTCTTGTATGAATCAAACAACAAGTGTTGTATATGGAATCCTAAAAGATATAATCACTAGAAGCACCTGGATATTCGGATTTAACACAAGCACAATAATCACAACACAAGAGAAATCACCAAAACTTGTCCAAGAACCTTGGACAAGGGTTTTCCATTGATCACATATATATACACACTGACTATCTGGCATATTTAATAAATACGCTAGAAACTTAAATATTCCATGTCTGGCTATTTCATATGTTCCATTTTTACCCCTTAACTTTCTAGAACAATAAAAATATAACAAAACAATCCAAAACTTAACAAAAACAAGTACCAACGATCTCAAAAGCTCTAACATCTTCTTGTGTTAGGACCAATGCCTTTTCATTCGACTTCGGTGGACCATCCTCAATCGGAATAGGTCTTGACATGTTTGGCGGATGCTAGGAATTCTTGTGATAAATTGCCTTTGTAGAATAATCATCACCAAATGGATTATTGTCACCATGAACCTCTCTTTTCAGACATTCTCGCTTGAAATGGGTTTTTTCTTTACATTTGAAACATTTCACTTTAGATTTATCGAATCCTAGATTTGAGTAAGGCCCTCCGAGACTGTTCCTTCATGTGATTTCCATTAATCGTTGAAATCCTCTAACCACACTCGCCATACACCATTTTATACCGAGCAGTTCTAACTCCCCAGGATCTATCTGATCGTAATATTCTTTCATTATGTTAGGATTTCCAATCCTTCCTGTTATCAGGCTCTTATATTATTCCAGGACAGAAGCAAGAAGTCCCATGTGCTCTTTATCCGTGGTTTCAGTGAAATCTTGAACGTTTTGTAGATTTACTGCAATGTTGCACTGCATGATGTGAGGATTAGAATTGTTCTGGTTGGTGTAGTTGTTTGAGCTTTGCTATGACTGAGGACTCTTCATCGGAGTGTTCAACTCAAAACTTGGATAGGATGAAAAGCTACTACCACTACTTGAATTATTTGATGAAGATCCAGATGAAATATCTGTGTAAAAGCTGTTTGTATCTTTGGGCTTTGAGTAATTGCCACCCTACTGCCTTTTAAATAAAGATCAACGTTTTGTTGAACATTGAACTCTTTATTTTGGCCATCTGGCGTAGCTCTAATTCATGCCCTTCCAGCTTGTCGATCGTTCTCCCTGTGGTAACGCGTCAGCTAGCTTATCCACCCACTCTTCATCTTCTTTTTCAATACCTAACCGCTTCATCTCCGCAACAAGATGGCAATACCTCTCAATAAGCTCTGTTACCAATTGTAAGTTCAGGAACAGTTCGTTATCGAACACAAGTTCTGCATTTAATTTGGTTTAATGTGCGGAATCTATTAAACCAAACCGTAATCGACATCAAGAATGTAAATAAACACTGGTTTATTACGATCAGACGCAAACCAGAAAGAGTTTCGACTCTCCTTTTAAGCTTGTGAAGATATCGAACTCTTTCTTTAGCAAGGCCTTCTTGCTTTTTATCATTGACAAACTTCCTTGAAATTTTACTTTCAACGCCATCCAGATGGATTGTGCATTTCTTTGGTGTTGGAATAGTGTGAAAATATCTTCCTTTATAGCTTGCTGAAAAAAATTTAACATCTTTTTCGCTCTTACTAATTTTTCTTTCTCAGTTGGAGTGAACTGGGTTAGTGTTTTCTTTTGACCATTCTCTCCGTATGGAAGAATATATTCTTTTTCAATCGAGTACTAACAATCCAGATTATTCGAGCTTTAAAATCCTTGAGGACGGGGATCGAGCTCCCGAAATGAGCAATCGACCGATCTCGCTCAACTAGCAGAGGCGGAATTCATTGCTAGAGAGGTAGATATGACAAACAAGATAAAACTTATTGTTTAACTGCTTCTGATCTATTAAAGACGTTCAAGTTACAGACGCAAGTCAACAGACTGACAGAGCTTCACTGTATGAAATGACAAATCTGTCCTAGCTCTAACACAACACTTCCCTATTTATAGGTCGACATGACTCGTACTGAAGTGCGTGCACTAACAAACAAACAACTATGATTCGTACGAAATTGTATTTTGTACGAGTGACTGATTTCATACGAAACACTCTCCTGTTTCGTGCGAATCACAGTGTAACACATATAAATTTTACATTTTCTTATTTAAACATTAACTTGTAATTCTTTATAAAAATTACAGATATATCCTAGACGTAGGCAATAGACATTATGCACCAACAAACTCCCCCTTGGATGTTGCCGTAGTCTGGATAATCTTCAAAACTTCACTTTGATTAGACTTTAACACCCAAAAAATCTCGTTAACGGCTTTCGACATTCCTCAGAAGCAATAGGCGTTTGATCGGTCAGAGGACGTCGCTTCAAAAATTGAAAACTCCTTAACGATGCTACTCTTGACGTTCAGTGATCCGAGTTTCTTTTTCTTCAGTTTTCTTTGATTCCTTCTTCTCAATCTTTCTCCATGTTGTCTTCCAATTCGATCCCGAATGAATATCATTTGCAAAGCACACATTTACGACCTTTTGAAATTGAAGTGCTTGCTCCTGATCCTTTTCTTCAAAACTGATCTTGCTATAAAATAAACATTCAATGTCTTTCTTCGAACAATTTACTAGCCACATGGGTCTAGTACTCGAATGCCGCGCCACAACCCATATATTCTTTTGTATGTTATGATGGCTTCGGTTAATCCCTCAGTTATCTTCCATGAATCTTCATCTGGGTGTACACAAATAAAAGCCTCACCTGTATTAGAATCGTAATGCCACCACTTGAAGATTGTATAGAAATCTTGCTCCATTTTGATCATCGGCATGTTTTTCAACACCCGTGGTTTCTTCACAATCAACATAATATCTTTCTCCTTTGTCGCTGGATCTTCTTTAATAATACAACGCGGATAATGCGGTTTCCAGTGAACAAAACCATGCTTCGCTTCAAATTTGATCAACCTCCACAACTTTTGATCATGGAACTTCATCTTTAGGTTTATCATCTTTGTTTGCACAAGTTCCTTTATATCCCAATATGGCAGTGATTTGATGTCACTTAAGCATCGAAAGTATTGAATTCCAAATTCTCTTTTAATAGCATAAACATTTAGCTCTTCAATCCAACCCCAACTCAAAATATCTCCCGAAGAAATATCAGTATCTCTTGTAAAAAAGCCAGGGGTCTCTTAAACTTTCGCTCAGCTGGACTCTCTCTAAACCATTTCATCTTTTGTTCGATAATCTCAGCTGTAGACATCTTTTCAGGAATTGTTCCTTCTTTAACAGCTTCTGATACTTTCTTTTGTAACATCTCAGAGCTTTCGGCTATAAATAAATCGATAAACGTTGGTAAATCCTCTGTACCCTGAACGGCATCATTTGCATCTTCATCAGAGTCACTTTCAACGACAACGTTATCATATACATTCGCATCCTCTACTAAAAAACATAAGCATTTGGTTCGAAAACATCTATCTCATTCAGCACGTCTTCAAAGTCAAAATCGAACTTTTCTCCACTAATACCAAGCATTTCAGCTATCTCTTCTTTCGAATAACTATGCACAAACTCTCCCTCTTCAACATCATGCTCAAGATATAGAACAAATGGCTTTTGCATGACAGGAACAAAAAATGTAACATTCTCTGTGAAGATTCCTGCCTGCTGAGCATCAATCGAAACATCAACTTTGTTTAACCTTTCCTCTTCAGCAATTTGGTTCTCAGAATCATCAAAATACTCGGAAAGATCAACTAAATCATTAATATTTGTATCTATTACACGAACACCCGATCCACCCACATTATCATCATCATTACCATCATCCGAATCACTAGAATCTTTATCATCAACGTCTACTTCTTCAGTATCTTCCATCTCTTCCTCCTTTTCTTTTTCTTCAACCGATTCTTTACTACCCATCTTTTTCATCAACCACTCTCGATGTCGTTGTGAAATATCCAGAAAAGCTATATCAACATCAATTGGCTTTCCTATCAGAATAAAATTCTTCGGTTCCTCATACACTACAATATCCCAACACTGTACTGGCCCAGATTCAGCTTCTGTCACAGCTTCTTCAGTTACAGAATCCTCTACAATCTTACTCTTGCCTTTCCCTAATGCATCAGATTGTTGTTTTGCCAACCGTTCTCTCTCAACTCTTTCTCTTGCTTCTTCACGTTGAATTTCATCAATCGCTGCAGATATACTCAAACCAAACTTCTTCTCAAGAATCTTCTCAAATACATCCATCCTTCGATTATTTCTCAACCTTTCTTCCTCGTATTCAGTCATTCTCAATCGTAATCTTTCATTTTCAGAAATAATACTTGCCATCATCGCTTCGAGTTGTTGTTTATCAACAATTAATCCTCCAATTCTTTCAAGCATCTCAAACTTCTCTGTCGTTAACAAGTTTATCTGCTCTTGTAATTCAACGATGCGCACAACATTCATCGTCACTTGTTTCTGCAAATCATCGATTCTAGGATCATCAAATCGAAACTCATCTCCTCCTGGTAGATCATCTAAATTAATCTCATCAAAAATGTTTGTGTATTAAACGGCTGCGATGCAGGACGATACTGTGAAGCATGATATGGTTGAGACTGTTGTTGAGCCGACTTTTGTGGTATTGGTTGCTCGACAAGCTCTGGATGAGGCATAGGTTGTTGAACAGGTTCTGGCACAAATTGTTGCGGTGTTGGTTGTTGTTGTTCAGGTTCTTGTTCAGGAACTGGTGGTTGTTGCGAAGATATTTCTAGTTTAATATGTGGTTGATCTGGCTCGGAATGCATATAATGTAGTGGAGATGGAATACTCTGTGTTTGTTCCTCCACATTTGCTTCAGTAGTTTGCTCAGCACCCGCTTCTGTTGGATTAACAATCGGAGATATGCGAGCTGAAGATCTTTTCATCCTTCTTTGTCTTTTCTTGACCGAAGTTCTAAAACCAGATTCAAGCTCAGATTCAGACGGAACGTAAGTAGTATCGTCTTCGCCTGTTGCCTTTCTTTTTCTTTCTTCGACTTTACGCTTCAGCTCTTCTTGACGTTTCTTTGCCAATTTCTCCACTCTTTTCTTTTCTCCTGCACGTCTATCCTCAGAATCTGTACTAGAAGATAGTACTTCTTCAGCTGCTGTCTTGTCAGCTCCGAAAGCCTGACGTTCTATATATTCTACCATTTTTCAACTGTTTCTTCAATTTTAGGTTCATCCCTCAACCCTGAACTTTCAGCAGTAGATGCGGTTTTCCTTTTTCTTCCTTTGTATGTAGCCTTTCCTCCTTTATCTGGGTCTTTATAAACCTCAAGTCAGGATGTAAATGGTCTAACAACATCTGTATAAACCGCGAGTACTGCAAAAATCTTTCCTTCTGAATATTTTGTATCATCTGAGTAAATATAACTTTCGAAAAGTTATAAGGAAGGTTCAGCACTAGTGCAGTAATCATGCACATCTAATAATCCACCAAATCATCAAAACCACCCTTCCTGTGACCTGAACAGTGAATAATGACATGTGCCAGATATCAAAATGGCGCACTTAGATTACTCTTCTTAAAAGGAGCAGCATTCACAAAACCCGTATAACCCATCCTATAGAAACAACCTTTCACCATATATTCAGTAAAGCCCATTGGATCATCTTTGTTATCTTTAAACTCTAACACTTTCTGAATCAAATCTTCAGTAATCTTAACTTGAATATCCACATCGTTAATCTTCACTGCTGATATAATCGCATTGTCGTCAAGACTATATTCTGCAGCATTCCAGAAATACTCCACATGTGACAAATATACAGTATGTCTTTCTGTAATCGCCTTCGCCACTCTAATTCTTGTTAGAAAATCCAAGATACTTCGGTATGCAGCTATCTCTGGGATTTTAGAATATGTGATACAACATATGTTATGCATTGGAGAAAAACCAGATCTCTTTGCCTGTTCAAGAAAATAAAAATCAACCGTTAGAAAAAAGTTTCAAACTTTCAAAAATTCTTCACTGATTCGTACCAAACCCAATGTTTCGTACGAAATACACTGTCTTGATCAAGAGTTTGAAACTTTCAAAGTTTCTATCTCTTGGTTCTACAAAACCCCATGTTTCGTACGAAAACACTACCCTGATCAAGATATTCAAACTTTCAAAGTATCTTTCTTTTGATTCATACAAAATCTATATTTCGTACGAAATATCCAGACAAGTTTTGATCATTGTAACATTATTCTCTGTTTCGTACAAAAACTCTGTTTCGTACGAAACCTTCATGTGATCAAACCATTTGAAAGTTGAAGTTCATATTATCCATACAGTTCACTTGTTTCGCACAAATATTCTTCATTTAAACACTTTTTCTTTGAAATCTTATTTCGTGCGAAATCGTTCACTCGTACCAAATCGTCGTCGTCCAAAAATTTGTCCAAGTGTAATTCGAACCTAAAACTTGTTGTTTTTAGCAAATTGATAGTTGATTTTCAGGTTATTAGAGCCGATATTAGCGATTTTGTGGTCAATTTTAAGTTTTACCGGTCCAATTTCCCTAGATCTAAGTTTTAGTCCGAATCGTATGAAATTTTGGCATTATAACAATTAGATCATGACGAAATTACCTTGCCCATTGTATAAGATGTGCAAATCAACCTCAACAATGTGAATAGCAAGCACAAAAACCAAGAAATGAAGTTTTAGAGATGAATCGCACAAAATCTCTCTGAGTCGCTCAACAACGCTCAAAAAACAAAAATCTCATTTTGTGCGAGACAATGGATATATATACTTACTCTGATTCGTACGAAATCTTGTGAATCGCACAAAATATTTACCCTTGTTTCGTACAAAAACGACTTATCCGCATGAATTTTGATTTTGTACGAATCAAATCTAAAAACTTTTAAAGTTTTTCAATTCCAATTTTTATTTTTTAGTTTTTGTTTTTTCATTCATTTTATCAAAAACTTTTATGTGTTTCAAAAAATCCACTTGACTAACCAAGTCCAAGTTAATGACCCTAGTTATCCAATTTGCCTTCCAAGTCCAAGTTAGTAACTTGGTTGTCCATATTTGACCAAACAGATTTATTTTAACATGTAAAGTTTCAAGTTAATGAACTTTCTTGGCATTTGAGTAAACTTTGTTAAAAATTAGCTCCCAACCCTGATTCCAAGCTTTCTTCACCAAGATGTTGCTTTGAATCAACTATCAGTGTTTTTATCATCGGTAAACAAAAATAAAACTATTAAGCTAAGAAATCTAAAAACCTTTTTGGGTTTTTTAATAATTTTTTCAAAGTATAACAACATTTTTTTGTGAATTTTGCGTTTTCAGAGGATCATTTCAAGCATTCATATAAGTCATCAGTACCATTAGTCTAGAAACACCTTTTAAGCTTTTAAACAAATTTACCTAGATTGCCAATATATTTATCCATTTAAACCTCTTCTCATTTCTCAACTGTTTCAAGATATGTTAAGGTATTATTAGAAACATGAAATAACTTTCACATCTCAGAATATACTCCCGTATCGAGATTCCCATAATGTCATATTACAGGTGACTATATCGAATTGATATCTGTATATAGGGTGAATGCGAGACCTTGAGAGCTCAGGTTAGTACTACCGTACAGACAAAGAGATGAAGGCTCGTCTTTAGGTGGTGTTCCATTAAGGAATCTTTTGTACTGCAAATGTCATAATTGCTTAAGACATAATCATTTTTATGCAGTTTCGGGGAAATAATGCGAAAGTATTATATGAGTTCTAGGCCATTGCTTCCGCAAAATCAGAAGAACTCGAATAATACCCCAGATATCAATCAAATATAAAGACCTAGTATCGCAGAATCTGGCATTCTCTCAAACGAAATTTCGGAGTACTAAGTCTATATATCCGAGAGATGTTGACCCACAAGTTAATCAGTTTTTGTGTTTTAGGTTTATATCTTGATAACAATCTACTGAACGAGTGAAGTCTATTGGCATATCCATTGTAAGACTTGCTTAAACACTTTTAAACAATACAATTCTTTAGCATACTGTGACTATCATTTTTGATTTACTATGATCACTCTTTTTACACAAAACTCTTTTTGATATTTTAAACGTTTTTGTATTTTCCTCAAATATTCTCCCCCTAAAATCAAAAACATATTTTTGGATTTTTAAGAAATTAGAAGAAAGAATGTACAGAGAACGTTTAACCGATAAGAAATTCACATCAAGCCGGCATCATCCACAAACGCAACCTCAAACACATCCCCTGAGATCAAATTTTTAAACCATTTAGCTTTAACAAATTAGTAAACTTTGTTTTATCAAAAACTTTGGTATAAAAATCTGCTTTTTGGTCATAAGTGTGGATTTTCTCAATTCGTACCAACTTTTTCTCTAACAATCACGGATAAAGTGGTGTCGAATCTCGATATGTTTAGTACGTGAGTGTTGACTTGAGTTTTTGGTGATATCGATTGCGGCCTGATTATCGACATATATAGGCGTATCAAGAAATTGCAAACCGAAATCTCTCATCTGTTGCTGTATCCAGAGAATCTGAGCACAACAACTGGATGCCGAAACGTATTAAGCCTCATAGGTAGAGAGAGCGACCGCGGTTTGTTTCTTGCATTGCCACGTTACCAAACGGGTTTCGAAGAACTGGCAGCTTGCCGTTGTAGATTTTGTATTCAGTTTGCAGCATCCAAAATCAGAATCCGAGTAACCTACAATATTAAAATCATCATGTCTAGGGTACCACAAGCCGGTGCTTGGAAAACCCTTCAGATATCTCATTATGCGTTTAACGATAAGGAAGTGTGACTCTTTTGGATTAGACTGATAACGGGAGTAGAGGCACGTTGGATACATGATATCTGGTCGAGAAGCAGTAAGATACATCAAGGATCCGATCATGGAGCGATATAAAGTTTCATCAACTTTTTCGCCGGTAAGATCTGGATATATGCCATGATTTGGAGCTAACGGGTTTATGCTGGTTAGTTCTGTCATATTGAATTTCTCCAATATGTCATGAACATATTTCGTCTGATGAATGAAGATACCATCAGGCAACTGATCAACCTGAAGTCCTAGAAAGAACTTCATTTCCCCCATTGCGCTCATTTTGAATTTACGCTTCATTACTTCTTCAACGTCTTTACACAGCTTGTCATTTGTCGATCCAAAGATAATATCATCCACATATATCTGTACGATAATTAGATGTCCATCTACTTCCTTCGTGAAAAGAGTTGAGTCTACTGTTCCCCTGATAAAGCCATTATCCAAAAGATGATTCGATAATGTTTCATACCAAGCTCTCGGGGCTTGATGAAGACCATATAAGGCTTTATTCAAGAGGTAGACTTTATCTTTGTGCACTGGATCAACGAACCCCGGTGGTTGGCCGACGTACACCTCCTATTTCACTTTTCCGTAAAGAAAAGCAGATTTAACATCCAATTGGTACCTTGAACTATTTTCATGAGGCAAAGGCCAAGAATATGCGAATTGCTTCAAGACGTGCAACTAAGGGTAGACTTCAGTATAGTCTATCCCTTCTTGCTGATGAAAACCTTGAACCACAAGTCGAGCTTTGTTGCGCACGAAAACTCCTCTACCCTCTCTTTTACACTTGAAGACCCATCTTGTATTAATCTTTTTGTGATGATCTGGCAGGTCAACAAGCGTCCAGACGCCAAGTTTCTGGAATTGCAATAACTCTTCTTGCATTGCATCCACCCAACTTTCTTCTTTCAACGCGTCTTTCCAGTTTCCCGGTTCAACCTGAGAAACAAAACAACTGTGAGAAAATCAGACTTGAAGTGGAGCAATACTAGTACAGAAACAGCTTAGATCTTTATAATTGATGCGATTTGCATCCTGATTGTAAGCTGCCTATAATGTTCTCTGACGGATGATATGAAAGTGTTCTAGGCATCACTTAAGTTGGGACATCTACTTGTGTTTGCAAATTTGAGATATTTTCATCGACAACCGGTACAGATGAAGAAGCTTTATTCCTAGCATTAGACTGATCAGCTTGTTGATTCAGAAAGTCTTCAATCTGTTCAGATCCTTCATCAGAACTGGATCCTCCATCTTGAAAGTTGGTTCCCGATTAGATTCATCATCTTCATTTGGCTGGACAGAAGATTAGCAGCATTGACATTTGAAGCAGGAAATGGATTTAGAATAGAAGAGCTTTGATCAACATCAGACGTGTTAACTGGTAAAGATGTAGAAATCACCAACGGTCGAGGAACTTGTTCTTGATTAGATAACTGATGTTGTTGAAATAACATAACAAGTTCTTCTTCAGTTGGCACATCTGGAAGATCAAACGAATCCCACAATCCATCATAGTTAAACAGCCACGAATCCCCAGGCTTCTGCGTAGGCGTTGTATATCTTTGACAATCTACGTGCTGCGCTAGAACTACCTGGTCCAGACTCGGCAAGAAAACACGTTTTTGAGGAGTAGCATAACCAACAAAGAAACCCTCCAAAGATTTGGCTCCAAATTTACCAGCCGGGTCCAAGACGGTACACGGTGATCCAAAAGGTTCTAAAAAGGCTAAGTTAGGCTTTCGTTAATTTAGTAACTCAAAACATGTCTTTTTGTGAGGCTTAACTGTTAACACACGATTTAGGGTATAACATGCTGATGCCACTGCTTCACTCTAGAAACTGATCGGTAATTTCGAATCAGCTAACATTGTTCTAGCAGTTTCTATCAACGTGCGATTCTTTCGTTCAGCTACTCCATTTTGTTGTGGAGTATAAGGGGCGCTGAATTCATGAAGAATCCCCTTTTCATTGCAGAAACCTTGCATCTTCAGGTTCTTGAACTCCGTTCCATTATCACTGCGAATTCTCTTAATGGGCAAATGATATAAATTCTTGAGTTTTCTGAAAAGGATCATAAGAGTCTCAAACATTTCATCCTTACTTTTCAGAAAGAATACCCATGAAAATCGAGAATAATCATCTGTAATTACAAGACAGTATAGATCTCCAGAAATGCTTTTAACATTGACTGGTCCAAAGAGATCCATGTGTAGTCTTTCTAGTGGTAGCTTTATCGAATTCAACAGCTTTCTCGGGTATGATTTCTTATACTGCTTCCCCTTTTTTTAGCTAAGACAATCATCTGATAAATTAAAACTTTTCAAATTGACACCCTCACTAAGTCGTTATGCACAAGAAAATTCATCTTTCGAAGATGAATGTGCCCCATTTTTCTATGCCATAAAATTGACTCTTTTTCGGTAGCTTTGGAAACAAAGCATTGAACTTTCTTTGACGTGGTAGAAGCGATGCTCATGTCAAGGACATATAAATCATTTTCTCGTGGAGCTCGCATCAGAATCCATTCTTCTGGAATCTTGAAACCGGGTTTTAGAATTAGACATTCTTTATCATGGAAATGTGACGTGAACTTCTTGTCACAAATTTACGAGATACTAAGCAGATTGTTCTCAAGTTCAGCATTATAGTTCACTTTATCAAACGATACAACTCCGTTCGAGAGAATCCCTTCCCTGACAATCCTACCTCCTTGCGTTCCAGCGAATCCAACATATCCTCCTCGAATAGCTCTAACATCATTGAGCAATGCAAGCATTCCTGTCATGTGGCGAGACGCTCCACTATCCATGATCCATTTTGACAATATAACGTTGGAACCCCTGCACACATGATTAACAAAATTTATTTAAACAAAGAGACCCAAGCCTGTTTGGTCTTGGGTGGGTTTGGAATGTCGAACTTTGGACCCACTTTGTTCTTTTCAATCTTTTTAAGCTCAATGTTGTTTGGAATAGAAGGTTTGAGTTCAACCTTGGATGATTTGGTTTTAACAATTTTAGCAACCCATTTCTGTGTTTGTGGTTTAGCCTGTTTAACATAAAATTTTGAATCTTTTTGTTGAACTTTGTGTCATGTTTCACCAATTTCAAACTTAGATTGAGGTTTAATAATTGGTTTAACATTTTGATGAAATTCACTTTTTCTTTTAAGAATTTGTTTCAGCATAACCATGGGTGCTTTTTGCTTTTCATTCTTGGTGACTTTTTCGGAGAAGAAACTAGTTTTGAACTTTCTTGTGAACAATATCGTACAATATGTCCAACTTTCTTGCATTTAAAGCATGTCCTGCTGTCCTTATGAACAGAGGTATTCAAAACCTGTTTCTGTTTTTGTTTCTCTTTTTCTTTAAGAATATCATCATTTGATTGAGTACCAATGATTTCCTTTTCCTTCTCGGTTGTTGTCCCAAATACAAAATTAATTTTCTTTGTAAAATCCAATTTTTGGGACTGTTGGTTTTATGTTGCTTCTGATAACCCAACCCTGCATGATTGTTTTCTGGATATTCTCCATTTTTTTGATAGTAAGGTCGGTTGTCAGTGTTTGATTTAGAATAGAAAGATGAATCATGTTTATCCAAATCATCATGACTTACCTCCATCAGCTTGAACATTTTATCAACATAACCTCTTTTCACATTCTTGATGGGAAAATCCTCATCCAAAAATAGTTTATCAGATCCTTTTATTTTATAAACTATGACACTAGGATCATCATTTAAACTATTTTCTGATTTGTCATCAGATTTTGACTTCTCAGACTTTTCAGACTCAGCCACTTCTGATTCATTTGTTAACACTTTTTCAATCACATTTTCTACCACTTCAGAATCACATTCACCATCATTTTTAGTGTAAGTTATATCGATATCCTCAGGAAACTGTTCGGTTTTCAATTAAATATTTAGCGCCTTTTCCACCCCAGATGGATTTTTGCAAGCATAAGTGTTCCACATGGGTGGAGGAACTCGATCATAACTTCCACTCTTTGTTTTACCATTTTTAAATTCCTCAGTATTTTCAATTTTTAGTAAAATGTGATCTATGACGTATGAGCTTGTGGCATAACTAATTAACAGTTTGTTAACTCGTTCGGTTTCAATTCTCATTTTCTCAAGCTCACTTTTGAGCTCAACAATAGTGTTTAGATGATATTAATTGCCATTTGTTTATCCATCACTGTTGCTTTAAGCATCATAAGTGTTGTGTCATTTTTCCTAAGTGCTTTATTATATTGTTTAACAGACACACTCAATTTGTCATATGCTTCCTTTGTGATTTTGTAATCGCTTGACAAATTGTCTGTTAAACTTTGCAATTCATCAAATCTTTTGTCTTTCACAAGACACTCACCACATGGTTCATCACACTTTCAACAAGATTTTTCATTCTCAGATAACTTGTTTACCTCATATCCATTTTCCATGCACGCTTTAATGATGTCTTCTTTTAGCAATTCCTTTTTCTCATCCTCTTTGACATCTTCAACCGGTTTCTTTTGCATTTCAACTGTTGAATGTTGAGTAGGTGCAAAATATCCTGCAAAAGTTTTTAAAACATCGTTAGGCAAAAGATGTTTGAATGGACCATTCAACAGCTCCTCTTCCTCCGATGAAGTATGATAGTAATAATCATCATCCTCAGGTCCTTCATCAAACGATGCCTCCGATTCTTCGTCCGATTCATCAATAATTTCAGCCACCAATGCCAAACTTTCTCCTTTCGAAATAAACTTGTTCCAATTAAACCTTCGTCTTCTTGTGTAACAATCAAAGCCTGATCTTTAGTTTCAGGTTGTTTGTCTTCAATCGGCACGATTCTTGTTCTCGGTTGTGGTCGGTGATAGATCGCTTTTTTGTAATAGTCATCTTGGAAAGGATTCTGATTCCCTTGAACCTCTCGGTTTGGACATTCTCTTTTAAAGTGACATTTCTCCCGACATTTGAAACAAGTAACTTTAGATTTATCAAATCCAAGTTTCCCATCAAAACCTCCCAAATTTTCTTTACCAGTGATTTCCATAAATCGTTGTGCTCGTCGAACGATCGAAGCCATGCACTGTTACACCCGACCCGCAGCAGAAAAGGTGATCGGGGCATGATTGGGTTTTCATCAAAGCTCATGACTTTTATTATAACGTTTCATATTTATTATTACAATTTAAAGGGAATCATACAATCATAATTACAACATGTTCTACACATCTTTCTAGACTTCATTATTTTCTTGGCATTTCCTATGTTTTCCTTGCTTCATCCTGTTCACCTGTATCATGTGTAAAAATGGTTTTTGGATCAACAAAAAGTTGGCGAGTGAATCCTATGAAAAAGATTTAAACAAGTTTATTTAATTGATTATAAAATAAAGTGCATAACCACATATGAGTAAAAGTAGATGTAAACTTATTCACAAAACACTTAATATTAAATAATGCACCCACATACAATAATAGACTGTTTTGAGGCACGCGTTGTTCAACTCGTCTCCACGAGGAATGATGGGCCTAATGAATGAGTTTTGAGGCTCGCGTTGTTCTACGAACTGATGGGCCTAATGAATGAGTTTTAAGGCACGCGTTGTTCAACTCGTCTCCCACGAGGAACTGATGGGCCTAACAAATAATTTGCATACAACTTGACAATATGTAATACATAACTACAAACAATATTTAGATTCTAATTTTAAATCATAATATGGTATGGCACGAGTTTGAATAAACGAATTAGTTTAAGTGACACATGATACACCCCAAAACGTGTAATAAAAAAGGGGAGTTGTAAGATTCACTCACAGTGGTTGCGTTTCTTGGATTGATGACGAATGCGCACGAAATTGGATTTAACCACGAGAGAAACTAACCTAGATAATAACATAACGGTTCGGTAAATAAGCGGATTTTATTAATCAATTTTAGTAGGATTATTGGATATATTTTTGTGAGTTTAAGGCTATTTTCTAACTTTAAAAATGTTATTTTTAAGTATTTTTAATTGATTTTTAATTTAAATAAATAAATAAAAATAATAAAAAAATGTTGACTTTTTGACTTGACCGTTGACCGTTGACCATTACTGTTGACCGTTGACCGGTTCGGTCGTTTGTATGTGTGCGCTGGGTGAGACTCGAACCCGTGACCTCCCGTACGCGTGCACGTAGCTCTACCAACTGAGCTACGTGTCTAACCCGAAATATTTCTGTTTTTAATTATATTTATACACTAATTAAGTTAATCCGAAAATCATTTATTTTAAAAAGGATTTAATGGTATCGACTCGGTGCTCTCCACAGATCTCGAACCCGGGACCTGTGGTTTAGTTTGGCACACAGTCCACCGCTGGACTGTGTGTCTAACTTGGTAAATATTCCGGTTTTTATTATACTTAACATGATTCTGCGTGTGGATCCGGTTCGGTTTAAAAAAAGAACATTTTTATTACAGCGAGTGTGTGTGTGTCAAGGATCGAACTCGGGACGTATGCGTATTTATTTGCACACAGTCCACCGCTAGACTGTGTGTCTAACCCGTTCATAATACTGATTTTAATTAATCTTATAATCAAACACGACTTCGTCTTCTTCGTTCAAAACACAGACAATGATTAAACCAACTGTTTCTTGATTAATTCGGTTAACGAATATTATGAGCAATTGAAAGATATTGAACAGAAGGGTTTGGGGAAAGAATATACCGAACAGATTATCTTCTTCAGAAATCCGGCAAAGATCGTCGTCTCTGTTTTGTGAACTCCTTCTGTTCGGATTCAATAATCAATTTGATTGATTAGATATGAAATTGAATTACTGAGCAACTGATTATCAGGATGTTTAGATGATCATACCGATTAACAGTGTGATTCTGGAAATTCCAGAAGTTTTCCGGCGAAAATGGAATATCCGGCAACGTCGTCTGGAATAGGTTCTGGGTGAGGGATTGATGTTAGAATTTGTCTAATAATGGATTAAAACAGAAAAAGTCGAGGTATTTACCGTGTAGATGAAAGTCTCGGTTTTCGGCGACTTGCAGAGAATTCCGGCGAATGAAATTTCTTGCGACAGAGATTCTTCAAAGGTTTAAGGTGAGTGTGGGTGATGTCAGTATGAGCTCTAAGATCTTATTTTTGGGTAAGCAGACGGGATGGAATGAATTCAGTTTTCCGTGCGAAAATTTCCGTTTAATTTACAGAGAAATCCGGCGACTTGTGGCGAAGTTTTCTGAGCAAAATGGAGAGTGTAAGTTGGATAAATTCGTGAGTTCAACTGATGAATAAAGTATATCTCATTTTTAATTGTATTTCCGGTTTTGAATTCAAAGTTATTCGGTTATGATTTGATGATTTGAATGAGTGACTTTAAATTTTCAGTTATAACCGGCGCTGCTGTAAATCGTCCGTTATGACAAACGAAAACGTCAATAATTGACGAATCCGTCGGGATTTCCAGCGAGAATGATTTGGGCGCTGAGTGATAGATTTTTGACTTCTAGTTTTATATTAAGTATTAATTGTTTCAGTATTTCACCAAACAACACAAGTGGCGGAGCGGTTGGGCGAGTAAGAGTTAAGTCTTTGAAGCGTTACCCGGCTGACCCGGGTTCGAAACCCGGCTTCATCATTTAATTTTTATTTCACTATTTTTAATACATTTTCAAATATAAATTTATATTCTAATATACTTATTAATTATGTATCTTTAAAATTAATTTGGGCATTAAATACGCAAAGAAATTTTTAACTGGTTGTTCGGTTAATAAACGAAGCGGGTTTGGTTAACCCGGTTTTTGACGGATGTTACAGTATCCCCTACTTTTAGAAATTTCGTCCCGAAATTTAGGTAGTGGCATGTTTGTCTCAAAAGGATGGTGTTTTAATTTGACAGTTACATACTTAGAAGGGAGTAAGAGTTTAAATTTTGTTTGAGGCGGTAACGTTCCTTGTAAGGGTTGAGAACCCTGCTACAGGAATCGCTTTTTGATGCCTAAGATAATGAATATTGATAAACAGAGTTGATTGACTAAATATGATTTCATGCGCAAGAGTTTTGATATGTTTGGAAAGATAAGATTATATCCTAAAACAAAACTTCTACTACTAAAACCTACATGGAACTTCTCATAACCGCCTGACAATGCCTCTGATCCTTTGGCAAGAATACTTATATATAGGAAGTACCAGCGGCGTATCCACCATATTCTTGTCAAATTTTCATTGGTTTTATCAGTAAGTTATGATTGGTTCTATGATGTGACTCTAGAACATAAATAAACACAACAACCAATGCCTGAGTCCCAATTCTGATAGTATACATGTTTGAATGGTGACAGTACCTCTCTCGTTTGTTATAATGGAGAGGTTAGTCTATGTAGAAATAGAACACAATCCAATTTCTTTAAATGATGAGATGATATGAATGCTAAATCAGTGAGTATAAAACAAACTTCAACCATGACATTACTAAATCCTACATGGAACTTCTCATAACCGCCTGACAATGCCTCTGATCCTTTGACAAGAATACTTATATATAGGAAGTACCAGCGGCGTATCCACCATATTCTCGTCAAATTTTCATTGGTTTTATCAGTAAGTTATGATTAGTCCTATGTGACTCTAAAACATAAACAAACACAACAACCAAAGCTTGAGTCTTAATTCTGATAGTATACATGTTTGAATGATGACAGTACCTCTCTCGTTTGTTATGATGGAGAGGTTCGTCTATGTAGAAATAGAATACAATCCAATTTATTTAAATGATGAAATGATATGAATGCTAAATCAGTGAGTATAAAACAAACTTCAACCAAGACATTTCTAAACCCTACATGGAACTTCTCATAACCGCCTGACAATGCCTCTGATCCTTTGACAAGAATACTTATATTAGGAAGTACCAGCGGCGTATCCACCATATTCTCGTCAAATTTTCATTGGTTTTATCAGTAAGTTATGATTAGTCCTATGTGACTCTAAAACATAAACAAACACAACAACCAAAGCTTGAGTCTTAATTCTGATAGTATACATGTTTGAATGATGACAGTACCTCTTCGTTTGTTATCATGGAGAGGTTAGTCTATGTAGAAATAGAATACAATCAAATTTATTTAAATGATGAAATGATATAAATGCTAAATCAGTGAATATAAAACAAACTTCAACCAAGACATTTCTAAACCCTACATGGAACTTCTCATAACCGCCTGACAATGCCTCTGATCTTTGACAAGAATACTTATATATAGGAAGTACCAGCGGCGTATCCACCATATTCTCATCAAATTTTCATTGGTTTTATCAGTAAGTTATGATTAGTCCTATGTGACTCTAAAACATAAACAAACACAACAACCAAAGCTTGAGTCTTAATTCTGATAGTATACATGTTTGAATGATGACAGTACCTCTTTCGTTTGTTATGATGGAGAGGTTAGTCTATGTAGAAATAGAATACAATCCAATTTATTTAAATGATGAAATGATATGAATGCTAAATCAGTGAGTATAAAAGAAACTTCAACCAAGACATTTCTAAACCCTACATGGAACTTCTCATAACCGCCTGACAATGCCTCTGATCCTTTGACAAGAATACTTATATATAGGAAGTACCAGCGGCGTATCCACAATATTCTCGTCAAATTTTCATTCGTTTTATCAGTAAGTTATGATTAGTCCTACGTGACTCTAAAACATAAACAAACACAACAACCAAAGCTTGAGTCTTAATTCTGATAGTATACATGTTTGAATGATGACAGTTCCTCTCTCGTTTGTTATGATGGAGAGGTTAGTCTATGTAGAAGTGAGACACAGCCCAACTTCTTTAAATAATGAGATTGAAATACGTTGAGATGTATGATGATATGAATGCTAAAATCAGTGCGTATAAAACAAAACTGAAATAGTAATTCGCATTAAGATCCTTGGATAAATTTCCAATTTATAATTGAGATACCTGAAAATTGAGGTAACATAAAGAAAAACATAAAAACTAAGCGGTTGGAGTTGAATCTTGATTTTTGGTGAAGGAGACTAGTTGGGTGGTTCGTTTGGGCCGTCATTATCTTCAACAGGATTGGCGTTGATGTTGAAAACTCTTCCTCTTGCTGGTGGCCTAGTGGTTAGGTTTTCTTGATTTGCTTGGTTAACTGGGTTTGCTTGAGCTTGGCCGTTTATGATGTTAACCAATCGAGGGCACGTGTTTCTAAAATGGGTAGGGTCGCCACAATTAAGACAAGCTCGAACATATGGGAAACATGGGGTATTGGGGTTGTTGATATGTTTGGATCATGTTTTGAGTAGGGGTGAGGTTTGGTTTTGAGAGGTGCGGTAAACCTTGCTCAAATGACCATAGCGTCCACAATTCGCACATAGTCGACAATGTAAGGTAGAGGGATGGTGATAAAAACAGGTGTTACATCGAGGGTGAGGTCCAAGGTAAGGTTTCTTAGTTGGGTAAGTTGAGTTGGGTGCTACTTGAGTGATTGGGATAGCTTGGAGGGGTACGGCTTGTGAGGCTGGTTGATTGCGTTGGGTGACAGCGAAAAGTTGCCCATCTCGTTTTCTCTTAGAGATGGGTTGAGAAGGGGATTCGGTTTGGGTGGAGTTTGAGGTTTCAGTTGATGCTTTATCCTTCTTCTTCTCCTCCTTGAAGTCTTTATTCCGCATGCGATTTTCGGTGAGCTCTGTAGCTAACTCCATGGCTGCTTCCAAAGTTGCAGGATTTGGAATGCTTGAAGGTGCATTTAGTGGTATTTGGGGGTGGGTGGATGACATTCTGATCTTCTTGATTGATTGGGTTGTCGGGATTAGCGGTAAGGGCTTGTTTAACTTGAACTACGATGCTGGGTATTACGGCCGCCATTTGTTGAGCGATTTGGGCAACCACGCGCTCGCGGGATTTCCTGATTTCATTTTCCTACGAGCGAGACTAGAATCTACAAAGAATACGTACCAAGAGTTGAGTTGGATGTTTTAGGGATCATGTGTCGTATTCAGGAATGAACATTCATAAAATAAATATAGAATAATAAATCTACTACATCCATAGGATATCTTGGGCTTTGCTCGTAATTGGGCCTTGCATGCCCCCATACTTCACCTTCGTAATCATGTGGGCCCCCATGACTACCGGGTTTTTCATATGTTTCGCATGTGTTAGCCTGGTTACGTACACTAAAACCCAGAGAAAATCGAGAAATATGTATGTAACGTATGATATTCGGAATGTATCCAGGTGTGGACACGGTGACACCTCAAAGTGGGGTTAGTTCGAACGACGTTTGGTGTGGCATGCTTTGGCCTAATAGGTCCTTCGTACTCTCATCGTTAGTCCCGAGGTAGGCAAACTGGTCCGTTATATTGGATTTATACGAATGCCAACCTAGATAGGACGTTCCGACTACCGGTACTTGTACCCTTACAGTTACTACATGCCCGACGCAGAACTCACTTCGATGAGATTTGAAAAATGAAAAATGCGACAAAATCTTGAATAACGGAAGTATGAAGATGATTTGAATATGTGAGCATTGAAATATGTATGATGAATGTGTATGTAATTTATGTATGTTTGACTGTAAGTATAATTCACCATGTATCACAAAATGTAGTATTGGAAGTGTTTGCATGCATTTGTGTATGTAATAAATATGAAAGAAATAAACATCATGAGTTTGCATATAACCACATAAACAATTTAAAATCTAATCAACTATAGTATAGGCTCTAAGGGTCTAATAACCTATCCTATATCCCTATAGTCAAAAGCTCTGATACCAATTTGTCACACACCGACCCGCAGCGGAAAAGGTGATCGGGGCCTGATTGGGTTTTCATCAAAGCTCATGACATTTATTATAACGTTTCATATTTATTATTACAATTTAAAGGGAATCATACAATCATAATTACAACATGTTCTACACATATTTCTAGACTTCATTATTTTCTTCTAAGGCATTTCCTATGTTTTCCTTGCTTCATCCTGTTCACCTGTATCATGTGTAAAAATGGTTTTTGGATCAACAAAAAGTTGGCGAGTGAATCCTATGAAAAAGATTTAAACAAGTTTATTTAATTGATTATAAAATAAAGTGCATAACCACATATGAGTAAAAGTAGATGTAAACTTATTCACAAAACACTTAATATTAAATAATGCACCCACATACAATAATAGACTGTTTTGAGGCACGCGTTGTTCAACTCGTCTCCCACGAGGAACTGATGGGCCTAATGAATGAGTTTTGAGGCACGCGTTGTTCTACGAACTGATGGGCCTAATGAATGAGTTTTAAGGCACGCGTTGTTCAACTCGTCTCCCACGAGGAACTGATGGGCCTAACAAATAATTTGCATACAACTTGACAATATGTAATACATAACTACAAACAATATTTACATTCTAATTTTAAATCATAATATGGTATGGCACGAGTTTGAATAAACGAATTAGTTTAAGTGACACATGATACACCCCAAAACGTGTAATAAAAAAAGGGGAGTTGTAAGATTCACTCACAGTGGTTGCGTTTCTTGGATTGATGATGAACGCGCACGAAATTGGATTTAACCACGAGAGAAACTAACCTAGATAATAACATAACGGTTCGGTAAATAAGCGGATTTTATTAATCAATTTTAGTAGGATTATTGGATATATTTTTGTGAGTTTAAGGCTATTTTCTAACTTTAAAAATGTTATTTTTAAGTATTTTTAATTGATTTTTAATTTAAATAAATAAATAAAAATAATAAAAAATGTTGACTTTTTGACTTGACCGTTGACCATTACTGTTGACCGTTGACCGGTTCGGTCGTTTGTATGTGTGCGCTGGGTGAGACTCGAACCCGTGACCTCCCGTACGCGTGCACGCAGCTCTACCAACTGAGCTACGTGTCTAACCCGAAATATTTCTGTTTTTAATTATATTTATACACTAATTAAGTTAATCCGAAAATCATTTATTTTAAAAAGGATTTAATGGTATCGACTCGGTGCTCTCCACAGATCTCGAACCCGGGACCTGTGGTTTAGTTTGGCACACAGTCCACCGCTGGACTGTGTGTCTAACTTGGTAAATATTCCGGTTTTTATTATACTTAACATGATTCTGCGTGTGGATCCGGTTCGGTTTAAAAATAGAACATTTTTATTATAGCGAGTGTGTGTGTGTCAAGGATCGAACTCGGGACGTATGCGTATTTATTTGCACACAGTCCACCGCTGGACTGTGTGTCTAACCCGTTCATAATACTGATTTTAATTAATCTTATAATCAAACACGACTTCGTCTTCTTCGTTCAAAACACAGACAATGATTAAACCAACTGTTTCTTGATTAATTCGGTTAACGAATAGTATGAGCAATTGAAAGATATTGAACAGAAGGGTTTGGGGAAAGAATGTACTGAACAGATTATCTTCTTCAGAAATCCGGCAAAGATCGTCGGCTCTGTTTTGTGAACTCCATCTGTTTTGATTCAATAATCAATTTGATTGATTAGATATGAAATTGAATTACTGAGCAACGATTATCAGGATGTTTAGATGATCATACCGATTAACAGTGTGATTCTAGAAATTCCAGAAGTTTTCCGGCGAAAATGGAATATCCGACAACGTCGTCTGGAATAGGTTCTGGGTGAGGGATTGATGTTAGAATTTGTCTAATAATGGATTAAAACAGAAAAAGTTGAGGTATTTACCGTGTAGATGAAAGTCTCGGTTTTCCGGCGACTTGCAGAGAATTCCGGCGAATGAAATTTCTTGCGACAGAGATTCTTCAGAGGTTTAAGGTGAGTGTGGGTGATGTCAGTATGAGCTCTAAGATCTTATTTTTGGGTAAGCAGACGGGATGGAATGAATTCGGTTTTCCGGCGAAAATTTCTGGTTAATTTACAGAGAAATCTGGCGACTTGCGGTGAAGTTTTCTGAGCAAAATGGAGAGTGTAAGTTGGATAAATTCGTGAGTTCAACTGATGAATAAAGTATATCTCAGTTTTAATTGTATTTCCGGTTTTGAATTCAAAGTTATTCGGTTACGATTTGATGATTTGAATGAGTGACTTTAAAATTTTCAGTTATAACCGGCGCTGCTGTAAATGCGTCCGTTATGACAAAAGAAAACGTCAATAATTGACGAATCCGTCGGGATTTCCAGCGAGAATGATGACAGATTTTTGACTTCGAGTTTTATATTAAGTATTAATTGTTTCAGTATTTCACCAAACAACACAAGTGGCGGAGCGGTTGGGCGAGTGTGAGTTAAGACTTTGAAGCGTTACCCGGCTGACCCGGGTTCGAAACCCGGCTTCAGCATTTAATTTTTATTTCACTATTTTTAATACATTTTCAAATATAAATTTTATATTCTAATATACTTATTAATTATGTATCGTTTAAAATTAATTTGGGCATTAAATACGCAACGAAATTTTTAACTGGTTGTTCGGTTAATAAACGAAGCGGGTTTTGTTAACCAGGTTTTTGCCGGATGTTACATGCACCATTTTATATCTATCAACTCCATTTCAACTGCATCAATTTGATCGTAGTCTTCTCGTGTCATTTCAGAATTACCAATCTTTCCAGCAACAAGACTATCATAAGACTCAAGAACTGAAACAACTAGAGACATATGTTGTTTTGCCGTCTTTTCATCAAAATTTTGTGTGTTATGAAAGTCAACGGCAATGTTGCATTGCAGAATTCTTTGACTTGCATTAGATGATGGAGTGGCTTGATTGTTCTGAGATTGATTTGATCCGAAAGAAGACTGTTGACTAGAAGCTGTATTTGGATCAACTGTTGGATACGATTGGAAACCACTTGACTGAGTTTGAGGTGTGCTTGGTGAGCTATATGCACTGAACGCAGTTTGAATCTTTGGCGCTTGGATTTGAGAAGTAGAACTATTTTTGTAATAAAGATTAACATCCTGTTGCATTTGAACAGTCTTGTTTTTTGCCATCTTTTGCATCTCTAATTCATGACCTTCCAATCTCTCGATAAAGCGAGGCAACGAGAAATTGTTGTATTCAACCCCATTCTTCAAAATGGTTAAGTAAGTCGACCATTCACCTTGTGGCAGAGAATCAGCTAGTTTATCAACAAGCTCTTCATTTGTCTTCACTGTGATATCCCGGGTTTTCCGGATAACTTACACGTGATATTTGTCGAATATATATAGGCTAAGTATGCATGAATTAAATACGTGTTGTGTGTTGTGTGGATTTTTAGTTATATATGTATGTATAATAAATACGTACATGAACCGAACCGCGACACGAACCAAAGAGATTCATGGTGACTCTAGGAGTTCACAAAGTTTAAACCTAGACCTAGAGTTCCAACTACTCGGCCAAGAACAACCTAAACGGAAAAAACCGTTGCATGCCAAACTAGAACCAACTCACTTTAACCATTGGCCGCGAGATCAAGCCCAAACCCAAAACCGAGAACAAGTCCAAACAAGATTCGGCCAAGATCAAAACTCAAATCAAATTAACTCACCCTAGTCTCTTGGCCGCAAGATAAAACCCAAACCGAACCCACCCAATCCAACTCAAACTAATCGGCCAAATTCTAGTCCCTCGGCCACGTGATCAAGACCCAAAACAAACAACCCAAGATTCTCGGCCATAAACCCAAACCAAACCGTAACCTTGTTCCCCTTGCGCCTATAAATACAAACCCATGCATGTTCATTCAAAAACACAAAACCCTAGAGTTTCACTGCCGTCGGCAGCTTGTTCAGTCCATTCAATCGCAAATTAGCTTTCATCTGATCAGCTTGTTCAGTCCATTCAACCGCAAACAGCCCTTTTACTTGGTTCCTTGATCGCGAGATCAGTTTCTTCTTTCTCTCGGTCGCAGCTGCAGCAACAATCTTCATCTTCACCTTCATTCAAATCGCAAAGTCAGACCTTGTTCACCTCTAGCCGATCAAACAGCCCACTTTATCAACATCCTTTCGGTCGCGACTTTGCTGGAACAGCCGGACACTCCTTGTCCAAACCTCGGTTTGTCTACCTAGTTATTCAAGGTTAGAGTTATCCTTGATTACAAGATCATGTTTCGGATGATATGTATGCTGAAAGATTAATTGATTTATTGTTTCGGGTCTTATATGTTGATTAAATAATCGGCTGTTTTGATTATGATCTTGTGTATAATTGTTTACGGATGTCATAAGTGCAAGCATGATTGAACGAGATGTTAGATTAGCCGATTTGTCGATGATGTTTACACTGAATGATCTCATTGTTCGGATTGGTTACACTAGGTTGAATGTATAGGCTGTGTGTTGTTATAATAACTAGAAGTTATTAAGTAGGGTTGCATGGATAGATTATTAGTATTAATCTAGGATTAAAAATTGAATCTTGATCGCCTTGGCTAGTCACATGAACGAGTTATACGAACTTAGTATAAGGAGATGCAGAAAACAGCATGCTGAGTGAAAGTTTCAGCCGACTTTATCAGGCTGTAACTTGGTCGTTAGTTGTCGAAAAACGGATTTTCTGAGGTCTAAAACCTAGAGATTTGAATAAGGAATCCAATGGCACTGGATTCATAATTTTCTGAAATCGTTTGATATTTTTAAAGGGTTAAACAAGTTCGGTAGGTAAAGCTGTTAAAATTCTGGAATTTTGTTGGTTGTTTATCAAGCTAGATTTTAAAATAAGTAGAGAGTTGAGTCATGATTTTTGTACAGAAACTAGGTATAGAAATTTCCGGGCAACTCCAACTGGAATTTTGTTAATCGGACGATCAGTGATTTTTAAATAAATTCTTCCGTGGACTGCAGTCAGAAAGCGGTAAATCTGACTGCAGCTTAGTGAATTAATATTTATGGTTAATGGGTGAAGATTTAGGACTTGAGAAAATTATATAAATTTCTATGGTATAAGGGTCACCTACTGTAAAAATATGGGAATTTTTAGAATGCTGGAACTATTTTATAAAAATCCTAGAAAACAGCTGAATAATTGAGTATTAAGCAGAAAGTTGTTAACTTGTGATTTTATGCATTAAAGTGTTGCATGGATTTGGAATGTGTTCATGATAAGTTGTTTGATTACTATGATCATATGAGAATACTTGTATGCATGTTTGAAGTGTTAGTTATGTTGTTTGTGTGTACCACTTTGTGAGTAAATTACGTGTGGAATTTGTATTGGTGTGATTACACACTGACATGGAATTAATTGGTTTGTTAGGACGCAACTAGCGGTCCCATCTCGTATAACATCTTTGCCACACTAACCGAGCTAATAAAGGTGAGTTCACGGCCCCTAACTTTATACGGTTTTAAACAACAGGGGGAGAAACATGTATACATTCTTAAACTCAAACTCTTTACGTTATACGAATGTAACGTCACATAACTATGCGGTAACTAAGTTAATGTTAATGTAATGTTATGGTCACTATGCAGCTTTATCACTTAAGTCCTCGACAATCTCCTCGGATCGTTAATATTTGGGTTAAGTAGCGGGGGAATTATAAGTAGTACTACTGGGTCTGACGAGCCCCATCCGAGCTAGTCGCGCTAGCTGACCGGGTTTGGTCAACGGGTGTATGATTGGCCTAACATCGCCATGGTCATGTGATAGACCTGGCAAAACGGAGGCACAAATGTCAGCTTCGATCGCGAACACTTAGTGACATGACTTTAGGCTAGCTACCTATATACATTAATATTGAACTTAATTACGGAACAACATAATATTCCGGGTTTGGAATATTGGAAACATCAACTTATTATCCCGGGTTGGGGATAATGGAAACACAACTTAATATTCCGGTTTGGGAATATTGGAAGCAACAACTTATTATTCCGGGTTTGGAATAATGGAACTGGTATGTTATCCCGGGTTGGGGACAACGGAGTAACAAACTAAAACCGAACAACGAATTTATGAAAACCTGTGAACTCACTCATCTTTAATGTTGACACTTGTTTCTTTACATGTTTCTCAGGACGCTAGGAGCACTAGGTGCACGCACACGCATTGAACAAGACATCATTATAGAGTCTCATTTATTAATACTGTTTTTGGGATTTTTCCTTTGTTTTGGCGTTTGTGTTGGCGCCCGCATCACTACTTATTTATGCTTCCGCTCAAACTTTAAAAACTGATACTCATGCTAAATATTGGTAATCTAAAATTTACAACAAATGATTTTGGAAAACGTATTATCAAATCATATAGAGTCGTTCGACGTACTAGTGTCTTAGATTCTGGTTTGTTCACACGTCTCGCGGTAGAACTCCGCAAGTGGAAATTGAGGGTGTGACATTCACAATTCCATTCTCTTCATATGAACCACCAGATGACAATATCGCTCAATTAGTTGTTTAACCGTTTCTCCTTTGATCAATGTGAATACATCGAACTCTTTGCTTAATAATGCCCTTTTGCTTTTGCGGAGTTGAGCACTACCTTGAAATTTGAGTCGAAGAGCATTCCATAAAGATTGCGCATCATCATCATGCTGCAATAAATCCAAGATGTCTTCTTTGATCGATTGCTGAAGAATTTTCATCATCTTATTTTCATTAATAAATCTTTCTCGTTCCACATCAGAGAATTGGGCAAGGATCTTTTCAAGCCCACTTTCGCCAACTGGTGCGATGTATTTTGCCTCGATTGCAAACCAGCAAGTAAAATGATTAGCTTGCACCCAGTTCATAAACCTCTCGCTCCAACTATCAAAGTCTTCCAAATTCATAAGCTTTGGAGGTTTAGTCATTGTTCCCATTTCATTTTCTAAATTGATGTTTTGAGTTGCTGCAGTGGTGACAACCGATGTGGCAAACGCATTGTAAAATTCCTCAGACATTTTTCTTGCAAAAAGTTAGAACACACTTCTCGAAAATATACAGATCAGATTAGACAGATTTTTTGTGCGATCAAGTGGTTTTGTACGAAATGCGAATTTTACACGAAACTGAATTTTTGTACGATTCAAGTTTTATCACAAACACTAAGTTTTCGTAGGAATCAATTCAATTTTTACTAAGTAGAATTTTGTGCGAATGAATTTGGTACGGAACGAATCAAGTTTTTTTAACTGAGTAAATTTTGGTACGATTGAAATTTTGTACGATTCAAATCATTTAGTACGAAACAATTTGAAATTCTGAAAAATTTCTCAAGATTCTGTATGAACTTTAAGCTGATTCGTATGAATTCTAAACTGGTTCGTCCCAAATCTAAACAACTGTATTTCATGCGAACTCGTACGAAAACTGATTCAAACTTCAATTTGACCAAATTTTATTGATTTCAACATGATTTAGTTCAATTTTAAGTCCGAATTATGGTATGGATTGATTAGATTGAAGATTAACTTGAATACTAAAATCCTAGTCCATTTTGTCCATGAATTCGTCTGAAATTTGTCCAAAATCCAGCAAAGGTCAGAACAATGATGAAAATGAAGATATGTCCAAGTCTGAACAGTAACTACTTATTGTCTATCTGTAGTTCAGATCTCATGGCTCTGATACCACTTGAGGACGGGGATTGAGCTCCCGAAATGAGCAATCGACCTGATCTCGCTCAACTAACAGAGGCGGAATTCATTGCTAGAGAGGTAGATATGACAAACAAGATAGAACTTACTGTTTAACTGCTTCTGATCTATTAAAGACGTTCAAGTTACACACGCAAGTCAACAGACTGACAGAGCTTCGCTGTATGAAATGACAAATCTGTCCTAGCTCTAACACAACACTTCCCTATTTATAGGTCGACATGACTCGTACTGAAGTGCGTGCACTAACAAACAAACAACTATGATTCGTAAGAAATTGTATTTCGTACGAGTGACTGATTTCTTACGAAACACTCTCCTGCTTCGTGCGAATCACAGTGTAACACATATAAATTTTATATTTTCTTATTTAAACATTAACTTGTAATTCTTTATAAACATTACGGATATATCCTAGACGCAGGCAATAGAAATTATGCACCAACAATCATCCATACTCATGAGTTTCGGTGGCTTCGTCATTGTTCCCATTTCGTTGTCTAAGTTCAGTTTTTGAACGACCGTCGTGTGGGTTGTGACGAATGATTATAAAACTCATTCTCCATCTTAACAACAGTTTCATGCGGATGTAAGAAAATTGGTGTGAAGGTAGAAAATTTGGTGCGAAAGAAAGCTCGTGCAGATGTACTTGAAAAATATCACTTTGGTGCCGATGTAACCATCATGCGAACTAACACAAAACACAAAAACTGATTATGTTCGTGCGAAGGTAGACTTTTCAAACGGATAAATTTTTACTTCCGAGCGAAGGTAAAGTTTTGAATTGAAAATAGTTACATCCGTGAGGATGTAATTAGTCCTTGCAAATGTAGTTTCTTCGTACGATGTAATGAGTAGAAGAAAAGTCTTCAGGAAATATCTTGTTGAATTGTCTAAGATATTTGCCTTCAAGCTCTTGTACCATTTGTGAGGAACGTTTTCCATATGAATAGCTCAGGTAGTATCTGTTAAGCTAGTCCAAATTGTGCGGAATCCAATTTTAGTTACTTGACAATACAAGATGCTTAATTTTAACTATTTTCATTAATCGTAAAATGTTTACAAGTTCTTGAAATCAAATTGACAGAGCTTCATCGTTTAATCAGCAAAATCTTACTAACTACATCCGTGCGGACTTGCTTACCTCCGCACGGATGTGTACCTCTGTATGGAAGTAACGTTACATCATCAAACAAATAATCTAACATTCAACTTATCACATGACACGACTCGATGACGTAGGCAGCATACATAGTGTATCAACAACCAGTCATCTTTCCCATAAACAAAGTAGGTAGCCCGAACAATTTGTTATTTTCAAATTGTTCACACTTTATTATGTTTAAGTATTGCGTAGGAATGTAAAAAGCTTCATGATCACAAACTTTTTGTAGGTTTCTAGAAATTGTGGTTGGTTGGGTTTTTGCGATGGAAAATAGAGGGAATATCGTATTCAAACTTGAGTGAATTCGTAGGTTTCTAGAAACTGTAGCTTACAATTCGTTTATTTTATTAACACATGATTTCATTGCTAAATTATAAATTGTTGTTCCATGGTTACAAAAATATGAAATGATACGAGGTTCTTTAATATCCTTAATTACAACAGTTTGATTTCAATTCATATACAACAAGTCGTAATGGTTAAATAATATTAAATTGTTAGAAACTGAGTTACTTTGTTTGCAAACAAGTATTGATTATCACAATAATATTCATGACTGGAAGTCATCATCAATGATTGTTTTTCATTAATTATCAAGGATTCAAATGTTTAACAATTCGATTGACTCTACAAACTCCCATAAGCTAATCACACAAACAAATCAGTTCGTACAAGAGAAAATGTGATGTGTGTGATAAATATATCACTAACATATGTGATCTATTTATACAAGTATGAAAGCTATGTTCAATGATTGTGATTGGTTGACATCACCCTTATAGTGACATCTAACATTCCTAACAGAACAGATTCTTAGATGTTTGCAAACATCTTAGCAAATCTTATCCTTTGATCTAGGCTATATTAAACACTGATAAGATAAATATTGTTACATTGAGAAAACATTGTCTAAGCTATACTCTATCGCAGTTGTCCAAACATCTGTTTAGCCTAACTGATGTTTGGTCTTCTTCATCGAACCTTAGGCTTGATCAGGGCTTTGGGTCTTCAACAACAGCTAGCCTTCAAGAGATGTTGGTACTCTTGAACGGTGGTTCCAAGTCTTCATCAGATGTTAGTTATGCTCTTGAACAGATGCTCTGAATAGGTGTGTTAGATTCACTATTTTAGGGGAGAGACTAGTTCAATTTTTTGCGTATTCTTGATCATTGGATCATGCTTTGGCTTTTGGATATCATCTGTTCTTTTGTAGGTCCAACAATCTCCCCCAAGAACAGATGATGCCAAAACGGATATTTATTGGATCAATCTTAATTCCTCTTCTTCAACATACCTTTGATTTGTGTTTTGAATTGCTTTTTAAATCTTTCGGATAGTGAATCATCAGTATCCCTTTCAAATGAAAGATCTAGTAGATCTTGCAGATCTTCAATTCTTGAGCTCATAATGCAGTTCACTGAAATCTTTTGCACTTCCCCATTAGCTCTGATTGTTGTGAATTTGTGGTTGGCTTTGTCTGAGGACAACTTTTGAATTTTTGAAGCAATGAGGTTTACTGGGAGTGATGTTATTGGAAGAGTTGAATTTATTTGCATTCCTAAGACTTGCCTTATCGGACCCGCTTGATTGATATCAAGAAGTTTATACATAATCATGTTTTATCCCTTTCTTCAAAATATCTTCTTTAAATCTTTTTGCATCCTCTACAGACATATCCTTCTGTCTTTTAAGATGGCTTCTCACCAATTTAGAGGCTTGTCTTGCAGATGAAATTTTAGATATGATTCCTTTGATCTAATAGGTAAGTCTTCATGGTTAGGCTTTCTAGGGACTTAGGGATCTTTGGCTCTTAAAGCTTCATTCTTTTTGTAAGTTCAAATATGATAGCCTTTGATTTGATCGGTAAGTCTTCATAGTTGGGCTTTCTAGGGACTTATGGAATTTGTTATGTATAGATAGAAACATAATTAGGGATTTCGAAATTGATTTATTAACGCTAACTCATTTTGTGGAATATAGTAAATTAATGATCTATATCAAATTACTCATATACCCTTAGACTAAATTTATATACTAACACTAAATGAGGGATTCTTATGGTTGATTTATTCTTATCATTTCATCTCTCCACACACATACACACATATATAGTGTAAGGTTCAATGGAGAACAATAAAAAGGTGGGGAACCGGGGAATACCACATTTAACATGATAACTACAACATAAAATTCAATTTTAAATCTAAAAGAAGTATATTTTTCAAATATTTTTTGTAGCTTTTGCATATAAAGATGTGTAGAAACTACTTTACTAAAAAATCATATTTGTAAAAAAAGAATTAACTTTTTGTTAATCTTTTTTATTTTTAAATTAAAAAAGCTTCTATATGTATTTATATGAAAAAGCTTCAAAATTGTTTTTTAAAAAAAAATAATTTTTAACATGTTAAATTGATATTTTATGATTTATTAACATGTTAAATGAATTGTTCCTCGGTTCCCCACTTTTTTAGTGTTTCTCATTGAACTCAACTCTATATATATATACTATATTATGATGCATAAGGGAGAGGTATTTTAAGATACTCAAAAAATAAGTACCTTTTCCTGCTTAATTTAAAAATGCATCCCTAAAATGAGGGTAAATTGGTCTTTTAAACAATAATTATATTTTAAGCCCCTCGTCTTATTACACTTAAATCCATTAGTTTTAACATAATTATAGTTAATTAGTTACACTTTCCCCCCTCCACAACAAACTTATAATGTTTTACGTATTCTTGCCATATCTTATAAACTATAATGTTTTAAAAAAATCCAAAAGTACCGTAATGACCTACTTATTTTTGTCAACGTTTCGATAGTTGTCTTGGTCAGTATTGACCTGTGGATTAAAACATCCAAGTAGATGATGCCTTAGTATACAAGTAATTAAAGCCCAAGGTACTTAGTTATTATCCAAGAATGTTTAATAACTACTAAGGTTGTAAACGAACTCAACGTTCAGCGAATAGTTCATCAACCGTTCGACAAGAAGTTCATTGGTTTAGTTAATGAATGAGAACAAACGAAATATCTCGTTCGATTAACTAAATGAACGAACACGGACAAAGGTCCCATTCATTCAACTGTGTTCGTGAACGTTCGGTAATCAAAATTGAAGGTATGAAAAGATCTGACAATTGCAGTCAAAAGATTCCAAAATATGGAACAACATCTTCTAAGTCAAGCCTTCGTCTCTTTGTCTCTACGGTTGTACTAACCTGAGCTCTCAAGGTCTCGCATAACCGAGATACAGATTTCAATTACGTATATTCACCTGTAAGATGAAATCTAGGGAATCTTGATTCATGAGTGTATTTATGAGGTGGGGAACACTATTAAATCAATTTCTAAGACACCTAATAACCGTATCTTGAAACAATTGAAACACGTGAAGAGGTTTAAGTGGACAAACAATACTGACAATCTAAGTGAACTTGTTTAAGACTTAAAGTTTATCAAAGATCAACGGTGTTAATGACAAGTCTCAAAACTGATGTGGTTCTCTTACACAAACTCAGAAAAATATGTCAGTAAATATGTTTATACGTAACTATTTCATTTCAGAAACCAAAAAGATTTTCAGTATGTTTTAGCATAAACTTTGAAAAACTCAAAAAGATTTTATTTCATCTTATTTTTGACTGCCGATGATGGAATGTTGATCTTCAAAATCCAAAGCTGTTAAACAGAATATGAAGAACAATGGGTTGGGAGCTAATCTGAAATAGAAAATGTTTTGAAAAGGATACAAGTTCATTATTTGAACTTAAGATTGACAAAAAAAAACATTATTTTGTTCATAAAGTGTTTAACCAAGGTCATTAACTTGGACTTAGTTGACAAATCAGATAACCAGGGTCATTAACTTGGACTTGGTTAACTGAGTGGGTTGTTAAAACTGGCAAATGTTTGAAATTTGAAAAACTTGAAAAAATGGGATTTCATGCGAATGAGTCTTATCCGTACGAAGGAGTCTCCTTCACACGGAAGAAGCTCATCCATATGAAAAAGTCTTGATCCGCACGAATGTACTTCATTTGCATGGACCAAGAACAGTGATGGCCAAGGGGGAAATTGTTAGTGCATATTCGATGTGTCCGCCATTGTGCGAATAGGTTAGATAGATCGTGTGTTGAATATTGCATAGATACAAGTTAGAAAGGAACACATGAGACCTTGGAGAGGACGAGAGCACGTTCGTACAGATGAGACTCATCCGCACAGATGTAGCTCATCCACACGGACAAGACTCATCCGCACGGATGTAGCTCATCCACACGAACAAGACACATCCACACGGATGTGTTCATCCTCACCAAATGTCATATATAATAGGGTCATCTGTTCATTAGTTGTTAAGGGGGAAATGCTGAAGAGAGTGCATGATGCTCTCTCCAGCCTGTAAATGATGTATACTGTTTCTATATGAAATGGAACCTATGACTAATGACTATTATGACAAGATTTCTACCGAATTAGTTCTATCCTATCCAAACTTTCGTCTAAACCCGTCGGATCCAGAACTTTCAATATGTTCATTTACGTTTGTTCATATCCATTCGTGATCGTTTGTGTATGTTAATTTGTTAAAAGTAATTTTTAATGTTTTTTAATATTTTACTTTCCCTCTTAAGTTCTACTTTCCCTCTTAAGTTCTAGTTTCCCTCCCATTCATTAGTTAACAATTGTATTATAGAAATAGTAAAACGTAAACCCTTATCTAAATTTGGACACTAAAGACATTTTTAGATGATAATGTCTTAAGTTAGTTAAACTTGATTTATCATATGATGTGACAACCTGGAAATTTCTCATACTTTCGTGTACTATTGTTGATTAAATTCTTGTGCATGGCACTTGGAAATCTTTGTGTATGACACTTGGGGAACTTCTTGTAACGTTGCGTACCATTGTAAACGAACTAACTCTTTGTGCGTGGCACTCTAAACATGTACGTTACATGCTAAACCGCGTTTACTCAATTTTCGGGACGAAAATTCTTTCAACATGGGGATAATGTGATATCCCGGGTTTTTCGGGTAACTTAAACGTAATACGTGTCAATCTAATTACGTGCTATGTGTACGAACGTGTATGAATTAAATGAATACGTGTTGTGTGTTGTGTGATTGTTTTAGTGATTGAATATTTAGATTTAATACGTGCACGAACTTAACCGAACCGCGACACGTTCTAAACCTTGGTTCATTGCGACTCTAGGAGTAACAAGTCTTAAACTCTAGTTCAAGTCAAGTCCTCGGCCAAGATCAAATCCAACACACATCGAAAACCTAAACCCTAAACCAAACATGTCTCGGCCATAAGATCAAAACCAAACCGAAACCTATAGCATGCAACTTTAGTCTTCGGCCAAAAGAGAACGAGAATCAAAGATCAAACCTAAACTCTAATACTCTAATCACTCGGCCGCAAAACCCAAACCAAACCACTCCAATACTTGGCCGCAAGATCAAACTCGAAACCACAAGATAAAACCCAACCCAAGATTCTCGGCCACAATACACAAACCCACCCTATTCCTTGACCGCGAAATCAAGTCCAAACCAAACTAACTTCCTTAAGTCCCTCGGCCACAATGCTTATCCGAACCGTGAACCTTAGCATCTTGCGCCTATAAATACAAACCCATGCACTCATTCACATGAACACAAAACCCTAAAGAAACACAGCCGTCGGTGGCTCTCTCCGATCGCAAACAGCCCTACACTCCATATCGCCTGCCCTCTTCTTCCCTCCTCTCTTCCTGCCGACGCAAGCAAGATCTCCAAGAGGACTCTTCCACGACTTTGGTTCAAGTTTAATCGGCTCATACCCTCTCTAGCTCTCGGTAACACGTTAATCACAGTCTTGTTTTCCCAAATTCTTGATTTAAATTGTCGTATATATGGCTGTGAGGTTCTTCGGTGATAGTATTACTTGATGATTCGATAAATATGTAGTGATATGGGTGTATTATGGGTGTGAATGGATGCATGAGAAGTTAACTGGCAGTAAGTTTAATACGATCATATGCATATGTAGGTTGTCTGCAAGTATGTAGGGACTTGAAAGTTTTGAGTTATATGTGTTGATTTTGTTGTTGTTTCGGATTGATTTATTGATTGAAACGATCGTGTGTTTTCGGAGTATACATGTGTCAATCGGCTGATGTATCATAGTTACAAGTATGGTTGTTTCCGGAACATATAAGATTGCCAAGCATGATTGAATGAATGTTAGACTAGCTGATTTGTTAATGATGTTGGCGTTAGATGATTGTATGATTGCGGAGTGTTTAAACCGAATTGGATGTTATATTGAAAGCTGATTGTATAGGCTGTGATTTGTGTATAAAAACTAAAGTATTGAGAAGGGTTTGCATGGATAGGATATTAGTATTAATCTAGGACTAGAAATCAGTTCTTGATCACTTAGATTAATCGCATGAACGGGATTACACGAGTTTATAATAATAACATGCTGAAACAGGAAGCTGAGTGAAAGTTACAGCCGATTTCATCTGGCTGTAACTTGGTCGTTAGTTGTCGAAAAACGGATTTTCTGATGTCTAGAACGTAGAGATTTGAATAAGGAATCTAATGGCGCTGGATTCATAATTTTCTGAAATCGTTTGATATTTTTAAAGGGCTAAACAAGTTCAGTAGGTAAAGCTGTTAAAATTCTGGAATTTTGTTGGTTGTTTATCAAGCTAGATTTTAAAATCAGTAGAGAGTTGAGTCATGATTTTTGTACAGAAACTAGGTATAGAAATTTCCGGGCAACTCCAACTGGAATTTTGTTAATCGGACTATCAGTGATTTTTAAATAAATTCTTCCGTGGACTGCAGTCAGAAAGCGGTAAATCTGACTGCGGCTTAGTGAATTAATATTGATGGTTAATTGGTAAAGATTTAGGACTTGGAAAAATTATATAAATTTCTATGGTATAAATGTCACCTACTGTAAAAGTATGGGAATTTTTAGAATGCTGGAACTATTTTATAAAAATCCTAGAAAACAGCTGAATAATTGAGTGTTAAGCAGAAGGTTGTTAACTTGTGATTTTATGCATTAAAGTGTTGCATGGATTTGGAATGTGTTCATGATAAGTTGTTTGATTACTATGATTATATGAGAATACTTGCATGCATGTTTGAGTGTTAGATATGTTGTTTGTGTGTATCACTTTGTGAGTAAATTGCGTGTGGAATTTGTATTGGTGTGATTACACACTGACGTGGAATTAATTGGTTTGTTAGGACGCAACTAGCGGTCCCATCTCTTATAACATCTTTGCCACACTAACCGAGCTAATAAAGGTGAGTTCACGGCCCCTAACTTTATCCGGTTTTTAAACAACAGGGGGAGAAACATGTATACACTCTCAAACTCAAACTCTTTACGTTATACGAATTTAACGTCACATAACTATACGGTAACTAAGTTAATGTTAATGTAATGTTATGGTCACTATGCAGCTTTATCACTTAAGTCCTCGACAATCTCCTCGGATCGTTAGTATTTGGGTTAAATAGCGGGGGAATTATAAGTAGTACTACTGGGTCTGACGAGCCCCATCCGAGCTAGTCGCGCTAGCCGACCGGGTATGGTCAACGGGTGTATGATTGGCCTAACATCGCCATGGTCATGTGATAGGCCTGGCAAAACGGAGGCACAACTGTCAGCTTCGATCGCGAACACTTAGTGACATGACTTTAGGCTAGCTACCTATATACATTAATATTAAACTTAATTACGGAACAACTTAATATTCCAGGTTTGGAATATTGGAACATCAACTTATTATCCCGGGTTGGGATAATGGAAACAACAACTTAATATTCCGGTTTGGGAATATTGGAAGCAACAACTTATTATTCCGGGTTTGGAATAATGGAACTGATATGTTATCCCGGGTTGGGGATAACGGAGTAACAAACTAAAACCGAACAACGAATTTATGAAAACCTGTGAACTCACTCATCTTTAATGTTGACACTTGTTTCTTTACATGTTTCTCAGGACGCTAGGAGCTCTAGGTGCACATACATGCATTGAACAAGACATCATTATCGAGTCTCATTTATTAACATTGTATTGGGATTTTTCCTTTGTTTTGGCGTTCGTGTTGGCGTCCGCATCACTACTTATTTATGCTTCCGCTCAAACTTTAAAAACTGATACTCATGCTAAATATTGGTAATCTAAAATTTACAACAAATGATTTTGGAAAACGTATTATCAAATCATATAGAGTCGTTCGACGTACTAGTGTCTTAGATTCTGGTTTGTTCATACGTCTCGCGGTAGAACTCCGCAAGTGGAAATTGAGGGTGTGACAAGCATGTCTTCCAAGGTTTGTATGGTCCTTTCGCTTTGACCATCAGTCTGAGGGTGATAAGCTGTGCTCATATCCAAGCGTGTTCCCAACGCTTTCTGGAGTGACTGCCAGAAGTTTGACGTGAAGCGAGCATCTCTATCTGAGATGATGGACGTTGGCACTCCGTGCCGAGAAACTACTTCCTTAATGTAGATGCGAGTCAACTTCTCCATCTTATCTGTTTCTTTAATAGCTAGGAAGTGTGCGGACTTAGTTAAACGATCCACAATCACCCAGATGGTATCGCAACCACCCAAGGTTCGCGGGAGTTTAGTGATGAAATCTATTGAAATCTGATCCTACTTCCACACTGGGATCTCAGGTTGTTGGAGTAGCCCCGATGGCTTTTGATACTCCACCTTGACTTTTGCACAAGTCAAACATTTACTTACGTAGGTGGCTATATCGGCTTTCATGTTGGGCCACCAATACGCAACTTTAAGGTCTTGATACATCTTATCCGAACCCGGATGGACAGAGTATCGAGATTTGTGAGCTTCATCCATGACTAGCTCTCTGAGATTTCCGTAGAGAGGTACCCATATACGATTCATGAAATACCGGGCTCCATTGGGCTTTACCTCCCAATCGCGTTCCATTTTTCCCACTGATTCGGCTTCGATGTTTTCCTCCTTAACTGCTTCTAATTGGGCGTCGCGTATTTGTTCGGGTAGCCCTGAATGAATAGTGAGTTGTAGTGCTCGTACGCGACGAGGTTTCAAGTGTTCCTTCCTGCTGAGGGCATCAGCTACCACGTTAGCTTTACCCGGGTGATACCGAATGGCACACTCATAATCGTTCAAGAGTTCGACCCAGCGACGCTGTCGCATGTTCAACTCCTTCTGATCAAAGATGTGCTGGAGGCTTTTGTGGTCAGTGAAGATTGTGCACTTCGTTCCATAAAGGTAGTGTCTCCAAATCTTAAGTGCAAACACTACTGCTCCCAATTCTAGGTCATGCGTCGTGTAGTTTTTCTCGTGAACATTCAGCTGTCGCGACGCATACGCGATGACCTTATCGTGTTGCATGAGTACGCATCCCAATCCCTGAATGGAAGCATCACAATACACTACGAAGTCATCTGTCCCTTCCGGCAAGGACAGAATGGGTGCACTGCAAAGTTTCTGCTTCAGCAGTTGAAATGCTGCTTCTTGCTTGTCACCCCAATTATACTTGATACCTTTCTGGGTGAGGGTAGTGAGCGGTTGTGCAATCTTTGAAAACCCCTCGATGAAGCGTCTGTAGTAACCAGCCAATCCCAAAAATTGGTGGATTTCCGTCGGAGTCTTAGGTGCTTCCCAGTTTTTGATGGCTTCAATCTTGGCAGGGTCTACATGGATACCCTTTTCATTCACAACGTGCCCGAGAAACTGAACTTCCCGGATCCAGAAATCACACTTCGAAAGCTTGGCATATAGCTTTTCCTGTTGAAGTAACCCTAGCAGTAATCTTAGATGTTCAGCATGCTCTTCTTTACTTTTGGAGTAGATGAGTATGTCATCGATGAATACAATGACAAATTTGTCGAGGTATGGTTTACACACGTGGTTCATGAGGTCCATGAATACCGCAGGTGCGTTAGTGAGACCGAATGGCATGACCAAGAACTCGTAATGGCCATACCGAGTGCGAAATGCTGTCTTAGCGACATCCTCCTCCCTGACGCGTAGCTGGTGATAACCGGACCGTAAATCAATCTTAGAGTAGTAACTTGACCCTTGCAGTTGGTCGAATAGATCGTCGATGCGAGGTAACGGGTATCGGTTCTTGACAGTAACCTTGTTGAGTTCCCTATAGTCGATGCACATGCGGAAAGTCCCGTCCTTTTTCTTGACAAACAGGACTGGAGCTCCCCATGGCGAAACGCTTGGTCGGATAAATCCTTTTTCCAACAGCTATTGAAGTTGGGTAGACAGCTCCTGCAGCTCGGCTGGAGCTAGGCGGTATGGAGCCTTGGCGATGGGAGTTGCATTGCTTGCCAATTCGATTTCAAACTCCAATTGTCGATGTGGTGGAAGACCAGGTAGTTCTTCTGGGAATACATCGGAAAAATCACGGACGACAGGGATGTCTTCTATACGTTTCTCGTCCTTAGGCTGTTCGGTAATTAGTGCGAGTAAAGCGAAGGAATTCTTTTTCCGAAGATACTTCTGCGCTTGCATAAATGAGATGATGTTGGTGACGGCGCTTGTCTTGTCGCCTTGTACCGTCAGGATTTCGTCGTTCGTGAGTGGAACACGGATAGACTTTTCGAAGCAGAGGACTTCAGCCCGGACGTCGGATAGCCAGTCCATTCCGACTACCACGTCAAAACTACCCAGGGTAGTTGTCATCAGATCGATGGTAAAAGTGTGGCCCGCGAGTTTGAGTTGACAGCCGGATACGATTTGGGTCACATTTACAGATTTACCATTTGCTAATTCTATCACATAAGGGGTCTCTAATGGTTTAAGCGTGAGATTTAGGTTCTTCCTAAAAGACTCAGATATAAAGCTCCTATCCGCACCCGTATCAAAAAGCACAGAAGCAAAATGTTCATTAAGGGGAAACTTACCGGTGACCACGTTCGTGTCATTTCTGGCCTCTCCGCGGCCCAGTGTAAATGCGCGACCTTTGGCACCTCCTGTGCCACCGTTCCCATTGTTGTTGTTGTTATTATTGTTGTGGTTATTGTGGTTGTTTCCACCATTATTGTTGTTGTTGCGCAACTGTGGGCAGTCTTTTCTGAAATGAGCAGTACTACCACACTGGTAGCATCCCCGGTTTATACCTTGCTGCTGACCCTGAGGCCGATTCTGATTTTGTCGGGACACGATTTCCCCACGACAATCCTTTGCCGCATGTCCCATCTTGCCACATCTTTGGCAGCGATTTCCTGCACAAGGGCCGTCATGGTGAAGATTACAGCGGTTTGCACTGCGGCTTTCGACCTACATAGCCGCCTGCATTCTGGTTGTTGTTGTTGTAGTTGTTGTTGTTGTAACGATTTTGATGACCCCGATGGCTGTGGTAATGATTGAACCGTTTCTGGTTCCCTTGCTGCGGATGAGATGACGAAGACTGTCGAATGGTGGAGTCTTCAAACTTTCTTTTGTTATCTGGGGCAACTTCAGTGGTACCCCGTGCTGGTAGTTTCTTCTGTTCCACCGCTTTATCGGTGAGTTTGTGAGCCAATCGGATAGCTTGATGTTCTGTTACAGGGTTACTAGACATCACCATACCCTGAATTTCCGGAACCAGACCCCCGAGATAGAACTCGAGTCTTTTCTCCACCGTGTTGGCCAATTCAGGACACAGAAATACCAAGTCATGGTGTTTTGCGGTGTAAGCCTCAATTTCCGATCCCACCATCTTGTGGTTCCATAGAGCTTGCTCTAACTGTTGCACTCTGTCTCGTGGACAGTACTCCTCTTTAATCAGGGCCTTGAACTCAGTCCATGCCATTGCATTTGCAGCTAACAGTCCACGTGTTTGGACTTGGGCATTCCACCATGTCAGTGCCCCCTCTTCCAGTGTTGAGGCGGCGTATTTGACCTTGTTGGCCTCTAAGCAGTTGCACATTTCAAACACGGATTCCGACTTTTCGATCCAGCGGACCAGTCCAATGGGTCCTTCCGCCCCCGAGAACTTGCTTGGCTTTGCGTCAAGGAACATCTTATAGGGATTAAAGCCCCCTCCTGCTGACAGAGAACAGGAAGTCAGCAAGGAATTATACTAGCCTCACTATTAGATTTTCACGCGAAAACTTAATAATGGTTACCTGCCGGCTGGTTCTGAACACCCGCCAATGCTGCATTCACATGCTCCTGAATCATGGCAGCTAGCTCTTCGGGCATCAAGTTAAGGTTTCCACGTCTTCCAGTCGCCATTTAGATCTTCGAAACACAACATAAACACACTCCGATAAGTCTATACATCCAATAGAGTTATCCTACTTCGTACTTTAATAATTATAAAGTTATGTCAACTCAATATGTTAAATAGTCAGAAGAAATACTTGATTAGCTGAAATCTCAACGTCTTACAAAAGTGCAAATCAAACATACGAATTCACTATAAAGTCTCAAGTTTAAATACAAGTGGAAAATAATAAACTGAAGGAAAACAAATAATATAAACGAGACATGTCAGTCGTCTACGTCTCCATTCCCCAAGTCACTGTCATTGCCGTCATCCTGTGCGGCATCTCCAGCCTCCTCAGCTGGGTCCTCCTCCGGATCCTCTTCTGGATCCTCCTCTACCGGCACTGGAGGGGCCGGTGCTGGTTCAAGTGCTTGATTTTGCAGTTCCTGAATGTTCCAACTATTTTCCAGGACTCTGTCCTCAAGCCAGTCAGCTCTTATCTGCTCAGCACGCAGATCTCTGGCTATGGTGTTATGAGCTATCTTACTCGTACGATGCTCTTCCTCGAGCGAGTCGGTCTTTCCCGTAAGGTGTCGGATCATCCACCCTTGTGCTAAGATGGTTTCCTGCATTCTTTCTAACTGTTTTTGTTGTGTATGCACTAGGATTCTAAGCATGTCAATTCCTATTTCTACAGGATTAACCGGTTCAACCGGTACAGCAATAGTTGGGCGTAACGATGACTCCTCCCCCAGAGCGAGCCTTTTCCTCGCCGCTGAGCGTGTCTCTACGCCATAAGGTAGCATGGGTTCCACCATTGGTGCCTTTCCTGGTGCCCTTGGTGGCGTAAGTCTGTCGGACGATGATGACGATGAGGATGATGACATTGCCTGTTAGGTCGTGTAGTTAGTTACGAGTTGTTTTCATTTCTTATCATGAAGGTATAATCTACCAAACACAGTTGTGGTATATTACATATCAAGATATAATAATTCGGTGCCAAACTAAGTCTAGTGTCGTGATATCAGCTATAGTTTAGGTCTACTTCTAATGCAAACCTGGTTCTCTATAGCTAGTGGCTCTGATACCAATCTGTCACACCCTCAATTTCCACTTGCGGAGTTCTACCGCGAGACGTGTGAACAAACCAGAATCTAAGACACTAGTACGTCGAACGACTCTATATGATTTGATAATACGTTTTCCAAAATCATTTGTTGTAAATTTTAGATTACCAATATTTAGCATGAGTATCAGTTTTTAAAGTTTGAGCGGAAGCATAAATAAGTAGTGATGCGGATGCCAACACGAACGCCAAAACAAAGGAAAAATCCCAATACAATGTTAATAAATGAGACTCGATAATGATGTCTTGTTCAATGCATGTATGTGCACCTAGAGCTCCTAGCGTCCTGAGAAACATGTAAAGAAACAAGTGTCAACATTAAAGATGAGTGAGTTCACAGGTTTTCATAAATTCGTTGTTCGGTTTTAGTTTGTTACTCCGTTATCCCCAACCCGGGATAACATATCAGTTCCATTATTCCAAACCCGGAATAATAAGTTGTTGCTTCCAATATTCCCAAACCGGAATATTAAGTTGTTGTTTCCATTATCCCCAACCCGGGATAATAAGTTGATGTTCCAATATTCCAAACCCGGAATATTAAGTTGTTCCGTAATTAAGTTTAATATTAATGTATATAGGTAGCTAGCCTAAAGTCATGTCACTAAGTGTTCGCGATCGAAGCTGACAGTTGTGCCTCCGTTTTGCCAGGCCTATCACATGACCATGGCGATGTTAGGCCAATCATACACCCGTTGACCATACCCAGTCGGCTAGCGCGACTAGCTCGGATGGGGCTCGTCAGACCCAGTAGTACTACTTATAATTCCCCCGCTATTTAACCCAAATACTAACGATCCGAGGAGATTGTCGAGGACTTAAGTGATAAAGCTGCATAGTGACCATAACATTACATTAACATTAACTTAGTTACCGTATAGTTATGTAACGTTAAATTCGTATAACGTAAAGAGTTTGAGTTTGAGAGTGTATACATGTTTCTCCCCCTGTTGTTTAAAAACCGGATAAAGTTAGGGGCCGTGAACTCACCTTTATTAGCTCGGTTAGTGTGGCAAAGATGTTATAAGAGATGGGACCGCTAGTTGCGTCCTAACAAACCAATTAATTCCACGTCAGTGTGTAATCACACCAATACAAATTCCACACGCAATTTACTCACAAAGTGATACACACAAACAACATATCTAACACTCAAACATGCATGCAAGTATTCTCATATAATCATAGTAATCAAACAACTTATCATGAACACATTCCAAATCCATGCAACACTTTAATGCATAAAATCACAAGTTAACAACCTTCTGCTTAACACTCAATTATTCAGCTGTTTTCTAGGATTTTTATAAAATAGTTCCAGCATTCTAAAAATTCCCATACTTTTACAGTAGGTGACATTTATACCATAGAAATTTATATAATTTTTCCAGGTCCTAAATCTTTACCAATTAACCATCAATATTAATTCACTAAGCCGCAGTCAGATTTACCGCTTTCTGACTGCAGTCCACGGAAGAATTTATTTAAAAATCACTGATAGTCCGATTAACAAAATTCCAGTTGGAGTTGCCCGGAAATTTCTATACCTAGTTTCTGTACAAAAATCATGACTCAACTCTCTACTGATTTTAAAATCTAGCTTGATAAACAACCAACAAAATTCCAGAATTTTAACAGCTTTACCTACTGAACTTGTTTAGCCCTTTAAAAATATCAAACGATTTCAGAAAATTATGAATCCAGCGCCATTAGATTCCTTATTCAAATCTCTACGTTCTAGACATCAGAAAATCCGTTTTTCGACAACTAACGACCAAGTTACAGCCAGATGAAATCGGCTGTAACTTTCACTCAGCTTCCTGTTTTAGCATGTTATTATTATAAACTCGTGTAATCCCGTTCATGCGATTAATCTAAGTGATCAAGAACTGATTTCTAGTCCTAGATTAATACTAATATCGTATCCATGCAAACCCTTCTCAATACTTTAGTTTTTATACACAAATCACAGCCTATACAATCAGCTTTCAATATAACATCCAATTCGGTTTAAACACTCCGCAATCATACAATCATCTAACGCAAACATCATTAACAAATCAGCTAGTCTAACATTCATTCAATCATGCTTGGCAATCTTATATGTTCCGGAAACAACCATACTTGTAACTATGATACATCAGCCGATTGACACATGTATACTCCGAAAACACACGATCGTTTCAATCAATAAATCAATCCGAAACAACAACAAAATCAACACACATAACTCAGAACTTTCAAGTCCCTACATACTTGCAGACAACCTACATATGCATATGATCGTATTAAACTTACTGCCAGTTAACTTCCCATGCATCCATTCACACCCATAATACACCCATATCACTACATATTTATCGAATCATCAAGTAATACTATCACCGAAGAACCTCACAGCCATATATACGAACAATTTAAATCAAGAATTTGGGAAAACAAGACTGTGATTAACGTGTTACCGAGAGCTAGAGAGGGTATGAGCCGATTAAACTTGAACCAAAGTCGTGGAAGAGTACTCTTGGAGATCTTGCTTGCGTCGGCAGGAAGAGAGGAGGGAAGAAGAGGGCAAGCGATATGGAGTGTAGGGCTGTTTGCGATCGGAGAGAGCCACCGACGGCTGTGTTTCTTTAGGGTTTTGTGTTCATGTGAATGAGTGCATGGGTTTGTATTTATAGGCGCAAGATGCTAAGGTTCACGGTTCGGATAAGCATTGTGGCCGAGGGACTTAAGGAAGTTAGTTTGGTTTGGACTTGATTTCGCGGTCAAGGAATAGGGTGGGTTTGTGTATTGTGGCCGAGAATCTTGGGTTGGGTTTTATCTTGTGGTTTCGAGTTTGATCTTGCGGCCAAGTATTGGAGTGGTTTGGTTTGGGTTTTGCGGCCGAGTGATTAGAGTATTAGAGTTTAGGTTTGATCTTTGATTCTCGTTCTCTTTTGGCCGAAGACTAAAGTTGCATGCTATAGGTTTCGGTTTGGTTTTGATCTTATGGCCGAGACATGTTTGGTTTAGGGTTTAGGTTTTCGATGTGTGTTGGATTTGATCTTGGCCGAGGACTTGACTTGAACTAGAGTTTAAGACTTGTTACTCCTAGAGTCGCAATGAACCAAGGTTTAGAACGTGTCGCGGTTCGGTTAAGTTCGTACACGTATTAAATCTAAATATTCAATCACTAAAACAATCACACAACACACAACACGTATTCATTTAATTCATACACGTTCGTACACATAGCACGTAATTAGATTGACACGTATTACGTTTAAGTTACCCGAAAAACCCGGGATATCACATATGGTGCTTCTAGTAGACTTCTTGTGTCTTGAATTCTTGAGTTATCCCTTAGTGGTTGCATTTGACTACTTGTGTCAGATGTTTAAGGTTAATCGTGTTTTTTAAATTTCAAGTTTAATGTTTGTTTGTGTCCGTTTGTGTTTGTGACTAGTGTTCACCAACTGTTTGCGAACAACAAAAATTCCTTAACAAACAAATATGAACATAAACTTCTGCTCGACCTGTGTTCGCAAACAATTCACGAACACCTGCATATCCTTAACGAACGAACACGAACATGCGCTCATTCGTGGTCGTTCGGTTCGTTTATAGCCCTAATAACTATAGAATGTCAAGTGATTAAATACCTTTAGTTTAATCCTCTTGTCTAGATTACACTTTAATCTCTCATCTTTAACAACATTATAAATAATTAGTTAGTAGTTACACTTTATCCCCTTATAATAAACTAACTCCCCCCCCTCGATTTTTAAATGGTCATAACTTTTTGGTACGTTAATAATTTTTATTGTGTATATTATTCTCTATAATTTGAGTATATAGTATCGCTATAGTTTTTCAATTAAAAATTGATATTTTACGTGATTAACGGTACAGTGTCCAAGGGTGAGTAATAAATTAATCGATAACCAAAACCGAACGAAATCAACCAAAAACTGAATAATTGAAACCCGAATTAACTAAAAACGATTATTGATTTTTTTGTACCCTCACTTAACCAAAATTAACTGAACTGAACTATTCATATTTTCATATATTTTTAGCTTTTATACCTTCCATTCATGTAGTTCATCCATTTCATATTTATGCCCCATTTTATATATTTATACCTCCATTTCAAGTACCTATACATACCTATACATCCATTTCATGTATTTATATCTAAATTACATGTTTTCCAATCAAAAGTTTTAGCTCAAGTTTGGTTTTGACCATTAATAGTAATTAAATAAATCAAACAAAAAACCGTCAATCTAACTGAATAAACCAAGCCGGTTAACTGAAAACGGATTTGTTAATAAAATAGACTAATCCATGACCTAAATTTTGGTTGAGGATAATAATCTACCCAACCGAACAATGCACACCATGGCAATGTCTGTGTTTCCCGTCGCATTGCGCACGCACCTATCGGTTATTGACCAATACCGGTTATCGGTGAGCAATAACAAAATCGTTAACCTAAACCAAACCAAGAATAGTCGAAACCGAATTGAAATAAACCAAAAACTGCATTAACTAAAAACTTATAACCGAATTAACCAAAAACCGGTTATCAATTTTGTTTTTGTTCTCTCGTTTAACCAAAATTAGTTGTACCAAACCAAATTATTCATATTTTCATATATTTCTAGCTTTTATACCTACGGTTCATATATTTCATATTTTATATCTCCATTTCCTATATTTATACTTTCATTTCATATATTTATACCTCAATTTCATATATTTCTAAGCAAAAGATTTAGTCCAAGTTTGGTATTTGCTATTAGCTGAAATTAAATGAACAAACCAAAATCCGTCAAACTAACCGAATAAACCGAACTAATTAACCTAAAATCGATTGGTTAATAAAGTAGACTAACCAATGAGTTTGGTTTCGACTTCGGTTGATGATAATAACCAAACCGACCAAACCATGCACATTACAATGAAATGGATTACCCGATTGCTCCGCTTTTGATGTATATATCATAATTATTCTACGATAAATATTATATGAATAAGAAAACTATCAAATACGAGTATCACAATGCGATGTATCGCTCCTGTCGCATCGCGCGGGCATCCTGCTAGTATGTATGTATGTATATGATATATATACATACATATATATATATACATATATATATACATACATATATATATATACATATATATATATACATATATGGAGAAGATCATGTGAACTCTTTATTCGTGAGAAAACTCAACAAAAAAACTATATCTAAAATTTTATTTTATTTGGGGGGGGGGGGGGGGGGGGGGGCTGTTTAGTTTTTTGAGTTTAAGTTTTGGAGGTTGGGATTTAGATTTTTGGGTTTAGCTTTTTAAGGTTTAGGGTTTACCTTTTAGGGTATAGTGTTTTAGGGTTTAGAGTTTAGAGTTTAGTAATGGTTACATAAAGTTTTTTCAAGTTTTCCTTTGAAGAAAAGTTTTCTAATAATCCCTCTTCTATACAGTGTGTGTCCATTCATCACTAGCTAAGATGGTATTATAGTCTAATTACTAGTTTTTAGCGTGTATATTTGTAGTTTTTTATTTGTTTTAAACAACTATACATTGGTCTAATTACTTGTTTTTAACGTGTATATTTGTAGTTTAATTATTTGGTTGAAAAAACTATACATTAACGAAATATAATTGATCAAAAGCTTGAACTCACACCTTTATTATATTTAGCAGAAGTTTGTTGAAACCATTCAAATAAAGTGCAAGGAATATTTGTGGTGTGTAATTAATATATAATAAACTCAAAAATGATGACAAAGCAAATTGATCACCTTCATATATGTCAAACAAATTTCCAGGAGAATGTTCAAAAATTTAACCACCAAAACATTATGATCCACGAATATAACTAGTGGTTGCAAAACAAGTGTTGAGGAATCAAGAGGGAATTGATCGACCGAGCATAACCGCCGTATGCACGAGGGAATGCATAAATGCATAATATGATGGACTTAGATTTGGATGAAACATGATTGCACAGTTATCATGCAATGAAGGTGGCATCATTTGTGGACTATACTTAATCCAACTCACTACAAACCTTAATTTTATGTGGTTCCAAGTGATAGGGAGTTAATGAGCTTTACATAATTAGGTTAAAGGGTGTCGTCATAACTTTTATGACCATTATGACCCTTCACATGTAACATCCGTCAAAAAAAAAAAAAAAAACCGGGTTATCCAATCCCGCTTCGTTTATTAGACCGAATAATCAGTTATAAAACTCGTTGCGTATATATTGTTTATTTTAATTTTAAACGATACATAATTAATAAACATTTTATAACTTAAAATCTATAATTGAAAATTTGTAATAAACAATGAAATAAAAAAATATAAGGAGACGCCGGGTTTCGAACCCGGGTCACCCGCCTCCATCACACACACATAAACCGTTCGGCTGCCAAGCCTCATTCGGTCTATTTTAGATCCATTAATATATGTATACGCATTTCAATTAAGGGAGGTCTCAAAAAGAAAGCCGCCCAAAGATTTAGCAGTTACGATTTCAAAAGAAAGGTAGAACGCGCATACAATTATCAGTTACTGAATCGTGTTTTAATTCGATTTCAGTTATCAATTATACCCTGAATCAAAGAATTTCAGTATTTTGAAACCGAAAACATTTAAGAAAAAAATGAATGAAACCGAAAATATTAAAAGATGAAACCGATTACAAATCATTCGATCTGCAAATACTGAAACATCTCGAGCTTTTCTGTTCAAACACTCTACTGCTGGAATTGCTTGGTAGTCACCAGAAAATATCACCGGAAAAACCGAAATCGTGGTGGATCACATCACCTATAAATTCAGGGCTAAACTCCTCAATCCAACCTGTTCAATCTCTCAAACCCTCTCTTAAACTCTCGCTAAAACACTCTGAAGCAGTCGCCGCAAGTCGCCGGAATTTATCTGTGTTCGCCGGGATTCTCAGATACTTGCCGGAAAACTGAAGAATCTATCCCACTGTTGCCTTACCTTATAAATAGGACTTCTAGAGTTTCGACAGAAGTCACCCACGCTCACCTCAAACTTCCTGAAGATCCTCTTTCGCAAGTTACACGTCGCCGGAGAAGTTTCAGTCACCGGAATTTTCTGTCGGAGTTAAACCGAAAAGTCTAACACCTCGCCCAATCGGTACAAAGATTTAACTTTCTTCAATACTGTTTATATGCATTTGTTTAAAAATGGGAATCGAAATTATGTGGGCTAACAGTCGGGATTGGGAGTTCTGGGTTGTTTTAACAAAGAAGATGAAGTTTAGGTTGTGTAAATATTTAATATAAATCGGGTTATATCTCGGGTTAGACACACAGTCCAGCGGTGGACTGTGTGCATTTGAAACATAGAGATACCGAGTTCGAGTCTGTCCTTGTTCCGATTCGTCACAATATTCAAACCTTTTTATAAAACCCAAATACGGAACCTTTCAGTTAGTATATAAGATTAATAAAAAACAAGTATTTTAACCAGGTTAGACACACAGTCCAGCGGTGGACTGTGTGGAAAGTTAAACCACAGGTCACGGGTTCGAAACTTATCATGCGCACCGGTTCGACTAGTTTAAAAACCTTTTAATTAATTAAATAAAATTCTGAATAATCTAAGTAGTATATAAATATAATTAAAAACAGAAATATTTCGGGTTAAACACGTAGCTCAGTTGGTAGAGCTGCGTGCACGCGTACGAGAGGTCTCGGGTTCGAACCTCATTCAGCGCATATAATAAACACGGTCCGACCGGTCAACGGTCAACGCTCGGTCAACGGTCAAAGTCAAAAAGTCAACATTTTTATATTTTTTATTTATTTATTTAATTTAAAAATCAATTAAAAATACATAAAAATAATATTTTCAAAATTAGAAAGTGTCCTTAAACTCACAAAAATAAATCTAGAAATCCTATTAAGGTTATGAATTAAAATTATTAATCTCAAATAAAATCTTTTTATTTACCGAACCACTATGTTATTATTTAGGTTAGTTCCTCTCGTGGTTAAATTCTAATTCGTGCGCATTCATCATCAATCCAAGAAACGCAACCACTGTGAGTGAATTCTTACAAATTCCCCTTTTTATTCATGTTTTGGGGTGTATCATGTGTCGCTTAAATTAATTCGCTTATTCAAACTCGTGCTATACCATTATATGATCTAAACTTAGAATGTAAATATTGTTTGTTGTTATGTATTACATATTGTCAAGTTGTATGCAAATTATTTATTAGGCCCATCAGTTCCTCGTGGGAGACGAGTTGAACAACGCACGCCTCAAAACTCATTCATTAGGCCCATCAGTTCGTTGAACAACGCGTGCCTCAAAACTCATTCATTAGGCCCATCAGTTCCTCGTGGGAGACGAGTTGAACAACGCGTGCCTCAAAACAATCAATTGTTGTATGTGTGTGCAATATTTAATATTATGTGTTTTGTGAATAAATTTACATCTACATTTACTCATATGTGGTTATGCACTTTATTTTATAATCAATACAATAAACATGTTTAAATGTTTTCATAGGATTCACTCGCCAACTTTTTGTTGACCCAAAAACCATTTTTACACATGATACCGGTGGACAGGATGAAGCAAGGAACACATAGGAAAGTGTCTTAGAAGAAAAATAATGAAGTCTAGAAAGATGTATAGAACATGTTGTACTTGTATGATTTGATTGTATGATCTTCTTTAAAATTGTAATAATAAATTTGAAACATTATAATAAATGTCATGAGCTTTGATGAAAACCCAATCATGGCCCGATCACCTTTTTCCGCTGCGGGTCGGGGTGTGACAGATTGGTATCAGAGCTTTTGACTATAGGGATATAGGATAGGTTATTAGACCCTTAGAGCCTATGCTATAGTTGATTAGATTTTAATTGTTTATGTGGTTACATGCAAACTCATGATGTTTATTTATTTCATATTTATTACATACACAAATGCATGCAAACACTTCCAATATTATATTTTGTGATACTTAATGAATCATACTTATAGTCAAACATAACATGCTTACATATACATTCATCACACATATTTCAATGTTCACATATTTAAATCATCTTCATACTTCCGTTATTCAAGATTTGTCGCATTTTCCGTTTTTCAATCTCATCAAAGTGAGTTCTACGACGGGCATGTAGTAACTGTAAGGGTACAAGTACCGGTAGTCGGAACGTCCTGTCTAGGTTGGCATTCGTATAAATTCAATATAACGGACCAGTTTGCCTACCTGGGGACTAACGATGAGAGTACGAAGGACCTATTAGGCCAAATCATGCCACACCAAACGTCGTTCGAACTAACCCCACTTTGAGTTGTCACCGTGTCCACACCTGGATACATTCCGAATATCATACGTTACATACATATTTCTCGATTTTCTCTGGGTTTTAGTGTACGTAACCGGGCTAACACCTGCGAACCATATGAAAAACCCGGTAATCATGGGGGCCCACATGATTACGAAGGTGAAGTATGGCGGCATGCAAGGCCCAATTACGAGCAAAGCCCAAGACATCCTATGGATGTAGTAGATTTATTATTCTATATTTATTTTATGAATGTACATTCCTAAATACGACACATGACCCCTAAAACGTCCAACTTATACTCTTGATATGTATTCCTTGTAGATGTCTTCTAATCTCGCTCGTAGGAAGATGAGATCAGGAAAAGCCTGCGAGCGCATGGCTGCCCAAATCGCTCAACAAATGGCTGCCGTAATACCCAACATTGTAGTTCAAGTTCAACATGCCCTTACCGCTAATCCCGTCAATCAAGAAGATCAAAATGTTGTCAACCCTCCCCCAATTACCACTAAATGCACCTTCAAGCATTTCAAATCCTGCGACCCTCCAAAATACGAAGGGACTGAAGGTGTCACCGCTCTCCTCCATTGGTTTGAGGAAATGGAAAACACTTTTCTAAATTGCGATTGCCCCGATGATCGCAAAGTGCGATATGCTACCAGTCGTTTACTTGGAATAGCACTTACATGGTGGAATACAGAGAAGGCCAAACGAGGTGTTGAAGATGCTATGACTTTGACTTGGGAAGAGTTGAAGGAAATCATGACAAGACGGTTTTGCCCAAGAAGCGAAATCAAGAAATTGGAGGATGAGTTCTATTCTTTGAAACAAAAGGAAGGCGAACACACTACGTACAACAAGAGATTTCTTGAGTTAAATCAAATGGTCCCCAACTTGTTCACTCCCCTCTACCGTTTGATCGAGCACTACATTCGAGGTCTTCCTTCAAAAATTCAAGACTCCGTAATAAGTACCACACCTGCAACTTTGGAAGCAGCAATGGAGTTAGCTACAGAGCTCACCGAAAACCGCATACGTAATAAAGACTTCACAGAGGAGAAGAAGAAGGATAAAACCTCAATCGAAACCTCAAACTCCACCCGAACCCAATCCTCTTCACAACCCATTTCTAAGAGAAAACGAGATGGGCAAATTTTCGCTGTCACCCAACGAAATCAACCAGCCTCACAAGCCGTACCCCTTCAAGCTATCCCAATCACTCAAGTAGCACCCAACTCAACTTACCCAAATAAGAAACCTTACTTTGGACCTCACCCTCAATGCAACACCTGTTTTTATCACCATCCATCTACCTTACCTTGTCGACTATGTGCGAATTGTGGACGTTATGGTCATTTGAGCAAGGTTTGCCGCACCCCTCAAAACCAAACCTCACCCCCTACTCAAAACATGATCCAAACATTTCAACAACCCCAATACCCCATGTTTCCATATGTTCGAGCTTGTTTTAATTGTGGCGACCCTACCCACTTTAGAAACACGTGCCCTCGATTGGTTAACATCATAAACGCCCAAGCTCAAGCAAACCCAGTTAACCAAGCAAATCAAGAAAACCTAACCACTAGGCCACCGGCAAGAGGAAGAGTTTACAACATCAACGCCAATCCTGCTGACGATAATAACGGCCCAAACGAACCACCCAACTAGTTTTCTTCACCAAAAATCAAGAATTCAACTCCAACCGCCTAGTTTTTTTTATGTTTTCTTTATGTTATCTCAGTCATCACATACCTCAATTATAAATTGGAAACTTATCCAAGAATCTTAATGCGAATTACTATGTCAGTTTTGTTTTATACTCATTTATTTAACATCCATATCATCATACCTCACGACGTATCTCAATCTCATCATTCAAAGAAGTTGAGTTGTGTCTCACTTCTACATAGACTAACCTCTTCATCATAACAAACGAGAGAGGTACTGTCATCATTCAAACATGTATACTTTCAGAATTTAGACTCAAGCTTTGGTTGTGGTGTTTGTTTATGTTTTAGAGTCACATAGAACTAATCATAACTTGCTGATAAAGCCAATGAAAATTTGACAAGAATATGGTGGATACGCCGCTGGTACTTCCTATATATAAGTATTCTTGCCAAAGGATCAGAGGCATTGTCAGGCGGTTATGAGAAGTTCCATGTAGGATTTAGTAATGTCATGGTTGAAGTTGTTTTATACTCACTGATTTAGCATTCATATCATCACACATCTCAACGTATTCCAATCTCATCATTCAAAGAAGTTGGGCTGTGTCTCACTTCTACATAGACTAACTCTTCATCATAACAAACGAGAGAGGTACTGTCATCATTCAAGCATGTATACTTTCAGAATTAAGACTCAAGTTTTGGTTGTTGTGTTTAGAGACACATAGAACTAATCATAATTTACTGATAAAGCCAATGAAAATTTGACAAGAATATGGTGGATACGCCGCTGGTACTTCCTATATATAAGTATTATTGTCAAAGGATCAGAGACATTGTCAGGCGGTTATGAGAGGCTCCATGTAGGTTTTAGTAGTAGAAGTTTTGTTATATGGTATAACCTTATCTTTCCAAACGTATCAAAGCTCTTGTGCATGAGATCATACCTAGTCAATCAACTCTGTTTATCAATATTCCTTATCTTAGGCATCAAAAAGCGATTCCTGTAGCAGTGTATTCAACCCTTACTAGGAACGTTACCGCCTCAAATAAAATTTAAACTCTTACCCCCTTCTAAGTATATAATTGTCAAAACCACCCTCCTTTCGAGTCAACCATACCACTACTTAAATTTCGAGACGAAATTTCTAAAAGTAGAGAATACTGTAACATCCGTCAAAAAAAAAAAAAAACCCGGGTTATCCAAACCCGCTTCGTTTATCAAACCGAATAATCAGTTATACAATTCGTTGTGTATATATTGTTTATTTTAATTTTAAACGATACATAATTAATAAACATTTTATAACTTAAAATCTATAATTGAAAATTTGTAATAAACAATGAATAAAAAAAATATAAGGAGACGCCGGGTTTCGAACCCGGGTCACCCGCCTCCATCACACACACATAAACGTTCGGCTGCCAAGCCTCATTCGATCTATTTTAGATCCATTAATATATGTATACGCATTTCAATTAAGGGAGGTCTCAAAAAGAAAGCCGCCCAAAGATTCAGCAGTTACGATTTCAAAAGAAAGGTAGAACGCGCATACAATTATCAGTTACTGAATCGTGTTTTAATTCGATTTCAGTTATCAATTATACCCTGAATCAAAGAATTTCAGTATTTTGAAACCGAAAACATTTAAGAAAAAAATGAATGAAACCGAAAACATTAAAAGATGAAACCGATTACAAATCGTTCGATCTGCAAATACTGAAACATCTCGAGCTTTCTGTTCAAACACTCTACTGCCGGAATTGCTTGGTAGTCACCAGAAAATATCACCGGAAAAACCGAAATCGTGGTGGATCACATCACCTATAAATTCAGGGCTAAACTCCTCAATCCAACCTGTTCAATCTCTCAAACCCTCTCTTAAACACTCGCTAAAACACTCTGAAGCAGTCGCGCAAGTCGCGGAATTTATCTGTGTTCGCCGGGATTCTCAGATACTTGCCGGAAAACCGAAGAATCTATCCCACTGTTGCCTTACCTTATAAATAGGACATCTAGAGTTTCGACAGAAGTCACCCACACTCACCTCAAACTTCCTGAAGATCCTCTGTCGTAAGTTACACGTCGCCGGAGAAGTTTCAGTCATCGGAATTTTCTGTTAGAGTTAAACCGAAAAGTCTAACACCTCGCCCAATCGGTACAAACATTTAACTTTCTTCAATACTGTTTATATGCATTTGTTTAAAACTGGGAATCAAAATTATGTGGGCTAACAGTCGGGATTGGGAGTTCTGGGTTGTTTTAACGAAGAAGATGAAGTTTAGGTTGTGTATATATTTAATATAAATCGGGTTATATCTCGGGTTAGACACACAGTCCAGCGGTGGACTGTGTGCATTTGAAACATAGAGATACCGAGTTCGAGTCTGTCCTTGTTCCGATTCGTCACAATATTCAAACCTTTTTATATAAACCCAAATACGGAACCTTTCAGTTAGTATATAAGATTAATAAAAACAAGTATTTTAACCAGATTAGACACACAGTCCAGCGGTGGACTGTGTGCAAAGTTAAACCATAGGTCACGGGTTCGAAACTCATCATGCGCACCGGTTCGACTAGTTCAAAAACCTTTTAATTAATTAAATAAAATTCTGAATAATCTAAGTAGTATATAAATATAATTAAAAACAGAAATATTTCGGGTTAGACACGTAGCTCAGTTGGTAGAGCTGCGTGCACGCGTACGACAGGTCTCGGGTTCGAACCTCACTCAGCGCATATAATAAACACGGTCCGAGTCCGTGGTCAACGGTCAACGCTCGGTCAACGGTCAAAGTCAAAAAGTCAACATTTTTATATTTTTTATTATTATTTAATTTAAAAATCAATTAAAAATACATAAAAATAATATTTTCAAAGTTAGAAAGTGTCCTTAAACTCACAAAAATAAATCTAGAAATCCTATTAAGGTTATGAATTAAAATTATTAATCTCAAATAAAATCCTTTTATTTACCGAACCACTATGTTATTATTTAGGTTAGTTCCTCTCGAGGTTAAATCCAAATTCGTGCGCATTCATCATCAATCCAAGAAACGCAACCACTGTGAGTGAATTCTTACAAATTCCCCTTTTTATTCATGTTTTGGGGTGTATCATGTGTCGCTTAAATTAATTCGCTTATTCAAACTCGTGCTATACCATTATATGATCTAAACTTAGAATGTAAATATTGTTTGTTGTTATGTATTACATATTGTCAAGTTGTATGCAAATTATTTATTAGGCCCATCAGTTCCTCGTGGGAGACGAGTTGAACAACGCGCGCCTCAAAACTCATTCATTAGGCCCATCAGTTCGTTGAACAACGCGTGCCTCAAAACTCATTCATTAGGCCCATCAGTTCCTCGTGGGGGACGAGTTGAACAACGCGTGCCTCAAAACAATCAATTGTTGTATGTGTGTGCAATATTTAATATTATGTGTTTTGTGAATAAATTTACATCTACATTTACTCATATGTGGTTATGCACTTTATTTTATAATCAATACAATAAACACGTTTAAATGTTTTCATAGGATTCACTCCCAACTTTTTGTTGACCCAAAAACCATTTTTACACATGATACAGGTGGACAGGATGAAGAAAGGAACACATAGGAAAGTGCCTTAGAAGAAAAATAATGAAGTCTAGAAAGATGTATAGAACATGTTGTACTTGTATGATTTGATTGTATGATCTTCTTTAAAATTGTAATAATAAATATGAAACATTATAATAAATGTCATGAGCTTTGATGAAAACCCAATCATGCCCCGATCACCTTTTTCCGCTGCGGGTCGGGGTGTGACATCACATAGGCGTTATGTCACCCACTTTTAATCCAGCATTCAAAACCACTACTCTAAGGGTGTGGTCATGACCCAAACCACTACCCCTTTATTATTTTAATATATTTTTGTCTCAAAATTTTCATATGTGAGGGTCGTGGTAATCGTGGTTCAATTCACACTAACCACCATCAATCAAGGAGGGAGGTGGTGTAAAGTTCCATTCATGTTCCTACATGGCGAATCATGTTCCAACCACGACCCGCATACACCATTGCCAAATTGCACTCTTATGATTATCTAAGAGCATTCACAATGAAAACCTTAAAAATATGTGAGTGAGTTTAGTTATGTTATAAGGAATGGTTGTTAGTATTTTTGAGTGGTTGTGAGTTAAAGAGAGAAAATTTATGTGAAAGTTACTGTTCATCTATAAATATATGGGAAAAAAATCAAGAGAGAGAAAACCATATAATTTTTTTAATATTTTTAGAAATGATTGTGAGTGAATGAAAGAGAAAACGTAATGATAAATGTATAAAATTATTATTTAATTGAAAAGAAGAGAGAAAAAGTAACTGTTTTTAATGAAAATACATGGATATGGATAGAGAATTCATTGCAATTACTCTAACTTGTTAGCATCATCCATAACCCTTGTCTATCCCTCTAATTTAAGCCACCATAAACTACCTCGTGTCAAAACCCCCTAGTGAAAGATTCTTAATAAAACATATCGATTAACAAAAGTTGTGCCTATTGGAGTGGTGTTATTAGGATCGATGTTAACGGGCCAGCCCCACCATTTGTTGAGCCACGCTTCACTTACTAGCCTTGCTTTGATTTGATAAAATATGATGCATATATCTTCTAAACCAAGGTTCTTATGGGATAGATGAAAGTAGGGTTGTAAACGAACCAAATGAACATGATCAAGGCCTTGTTCATGTTTATTCGTTAAGGAATTAGTATGTTCATAAAATGTTCACGAACGCTTATCGAACAAGATTTCTTGTTCGTATTCGTTTATTAAGGAAATGAATGTGTTCATGAACTCTTCACGCAAACTTACAAAATACAAGTGAAAAACAAATGTTCATGAACATAAATGAGCACAAATAACGTTTAGGAGCACAAATGAATACAAACGAATATTTATTCATTTTAGAATGTAATTTGCCTTTCCATCACAAAGACTACGAAAATCCACTAAAAAATAAATAAGCACTTAACATAATTATCTGAACACATTTGACATAATTATCAGAACGAAAACATGATTAACACAAAGTTAACAACTTTGTCATGCTTTAACACAAACTAAAATTGAAGTTGCCAAACGAGGGATGTTGGGGAGACATATAGTAAAACTAGGGTTTCAAATTTTTAAAAACTAAAAACAATAAAACAAAAATATAACATATAAAAACCTATAAATGAACATATGAACATAAACGAGCAAATGTAAATGATCAAATTACCAAACATAAACGAATGAACACAACTTCTGTCCATGTTCGTTCGTTTAACTTAACTAACGGAAACGAACCCTCGCTGAACAGTTCACGAACTGTTCGCTGAACGTTTGGTACATTTACAACCCTAGATGAATGGGACGAGGATTTACAAAAATATTCGAATCTGACCGGCGAACACGATATCAAAAAGATCGCTATGGGTATTTGGGTATAAGACCTGGTATAGGGTTAGTTTGAGACTTTTTTTGTGGGTTTGGATGGATATGTTGATATTATTAGAAACTTGCAGTTTTATAAATTATAGAATTGTTAGATGTAGTTAAGTATTTTATGTTTCAAGTTGATTTCGAGGAGATTTCTAAAACGAGGTTTGGGTAATGGAGATTCGGTCACAACAAGTAACCTTTTACCACATAAGGTTGCAGACATCATACCACAAACCCTATGTGTATGCTACCACATTAGATTATAGACATCATACCCACAAACCCTATCTATATGCAACACAATATCATATATATAATAGGGCATGAGACTGGGATTAGCGAAACTAGTCTCATTTCATTGTCATTTTTTAAACTGTATGGATTCATGACTACACATTTTGATGCAAATTCTTGTTTTATATGATGTATCTAAAAAACTATTCGATCCATGAGATGTTACGTTTGATTAGAAAGTTTTTGAGTTTATATATTTGTCTTCCTTGATGATCATCGTAGTTATTCATCACATAATTTTTTTCACACTTTAAATTATTCCAAAATCAAATAAAAACAAATTAGATTTAACTTATTTGTGAACATGTGAGATTTAGAGAAAAAAACAAAGTATGTCGACGTTAGGTGACGACATCTCTTACATACGTGCATGCCAGGAAAAAAATAGTTTTTCATGACTGATCAAGAAAACGTTACGTTAATTTTGTGTCCTCATAAGTTATTTAAATTCAAGCTCGTAATTGTTTAAATATATATGTTTCGAATGTTTCATCCCTTGGCTACCCAAGATTATACATATTTCGTCCTAATTTTTAACCCGAATAACTTTTATTTCTGTTGAATCATCATTTGCTAATTAAAGAATAATAATAATTAACTTATCCGTTAAATTGAAGAAGATCAATAAATGATGTATACTACTTTTCTCTATTTGTCTTATTTATTTATTTATCCTATAATATTTTTTAGAATGTCGTTTAGGTTTCGTCTTCTTGGCTCGGTTTCATAAATGTCAATCCATAAGATTTTTGACTATTTCGTTAATTAGGACACATAAACATGATTCCGCCGGCTGTCACGTAATTGGCACTCTTCAAACATATAAATTATATATATTTGTAATTAAGAGTGTTAAGCTATTAATTGCATCAATACAAATACAAATACACTTTGTTAAATACATCAAATTTACAACAATTATTTCAATCTGCTTCAATGTATCTTACCTTTATGTTTGATACATAAATACGAGAGAACCTTGATCTCCTCCATGATATTCTTTGTGTATATCTCCTTGTGGAAAACTTTATCATTTACTATATTCCAAATGCACTATAAATTAAATAGTGAGAAAAAACCGTGTGAAGCATCCTTTTATTCACTTTGATTTGTACAAAGAGTTGGCAAACTCAAAAATCAGTGGGATCGATCGATGACACCGTCCATTGTTGGGTTTTACACCAAAATATATATACTTATATTAAGGAAAAGTAGTTTCACTTTTTATTAAAAATTATAAATTAATAAATTATAATAATAATATAATAATAATAATAAATAATAATAATAATAAATTTGATATTTGTAGGAAATTCAACTAATATAAAACCGGTTACAAAACCGAATAAATAAATATAAAATACAATTTTATATATCAATCTCGATTCAAACAGCATCACAAGTAGGTACTCCACCATACATTTAGAAACATCCTAGCCTCAAGTGTTTATCATGTTGAGTCTTTAACCTTACTTCTTGACCGCAACCAAGGATACACAAAAAATATTGACGGTTTGGTTGAGGATCGTGTTTGACATGAGGCCCTTAAAACAGATTTCACACTCTCTTCTCAAGACGATCAATCTCACAGGGTACAATAACCGAAACAATATATTACTATCAAAGATGGTACTCGCACTCGAAATTACACCGGGTACGATGGTGTTCTTGTTTTGTGGAAAATGATGAAGTTGCAAAGCATTTCTTGAAAGTACTCCTTTCAAGTTCCTAATCATTTGAAGAAAACTAATGTATGTATGTATTTCCGTCTCTAAAACTCTAGTTTCAAGAATGAACAAACTTATTCATATATACATATTTGACAATTAAACTCATTTTGTTGAATAATAAAAAGACAATTATTCTTATAATTAACATAGTTTAACTTTATTTAATCAATTAAGTGGTCGATCAAAAACTATCATTTTCATTTTGACAAGTGCTAAAAACCGTTTAGACATTAACTCACTAGTGGGTGGACTAGTTTGACTAGTCGTCTGCATGCGCAGTTGAAACTGTGTCAAGGCTACACTCCGACACATAATTCGTGTTGTGTAATATGGAGTTTGCGCAGCATCCATACCCGCATTCTACGTCGTATGCATGCACTATGCGCCTAAGGCCCTCAAGCCATCCCCCTACGCCACCCAAGGGTGCACCGTAAACGGACCTGCCACCTGACGTGCTTATAGCCCACACCACGTGCGCGCGTTTGTGATTGTGAGTTAGTGTGTTTCGCACCCTTTAGTTCCCCACTAGTGTTTGCCCAAAAGTAAACAATATATAAGGAGTGATCCTCCTTATAAACCACTTAAAGTTTGGCATCCCACCTATATGGGACAGGATGACAACGCTCAATCCATTTTACTCATCTTTGGTTGTTCCAACTATACAACTTCAAGCCTCGATATCACTTTCATCTTAGCTCCATTTTGGACATAGTTTGATTCATTATGGTGCTCTCACAACGTAGAACCCGAACCCACAAATAATTATATATATATCACATATATAAATATTATTATTGATGCCCAAAATATTTAGTGAAAACCCCATTTTCACTAATATTTCCAACAATCCCCATGTGACATGAATGGAGATCGATTAAATCACACAAAATTTCTTAATGAAAACTCAACACTCGAGTTTTGGAGGCTAGGTGGGTGTTGCCTTTGAACCTTCCTTTGTGATGCATACTTAGCCTACTAGGGTTTTGTAGACGCGATGTCCTTGAACAACCCCCCATTTCGGGTAAACAACAATACACTTCACACAATACTTTCCTTAGTCAGATCATCCCCTCACTGTCGTGTCTAATAATGGTTCTAGAACACTCTTCTGGTTCTGCGGGAGCTCTAGGAATTATGCCCCAATTCCATTCGAAAAAACTGCACTTCTTTCCAACATAGGTGATTTCCCTTTAAATCATTAAAAACATTATGGTTTACTATGATTTATGCAAATCATTTAACAACATATTATGCTTAGCCTCACAACAATGTCATTGAATATTATAGGAATGGACTAGGATGTATTGAAATACCCTTTTATAGTTTAAGGGGATATATAAATATAAACATATATATATAGGTTTTATAAACATATATATTACTATGCCCCCATAGTGACTACCCTTTTGTTCCCGATTAAGTTATCCTATTGAACCTAGATCTTGAGATGTCCAGTCAACTAGGTTATGTTGCCCTCATATCCATTTTTCCATGGGCTTTAGTCTAATTCTACAACTTGATCTCCTATCAACCTGCTGGTTGTTGGATCCAAAATTATCTACTACTTCACTAAGTCAACAATGATAATTTACAATTGAGATCAGTTTTTCTAACATGTTCTTGACTCGCTAGTCACTTTGCCTTTTATTCCATTCGTAAGACTTATAACTAGTTATCTCAACTTGGATCTAGTTATTTACCTTGTCTTTAGAATGACATAAAACTCAATTCATGACTAGACATGTTTCCATCATGACTCTAGATGATCATTATGTACTCCACTTAGTCATGTGTTTGTAATATTTATTTGAATTACTAAAATCCTTATTGACAAACTTTCCTCATTCAAATGCAAGTTACCCCGCATTTAGCTTTTATTGGATAACATCAAAATGGGGTGATGAAAGGTTATCTCATTCTTCTCGAGTTCGAGAAACTTCTCAATTTCCATTTCTACATACCCCAAAGGGTTCTTTCTTAAATGGCTCCTCCTCCCACATTGCTTACATTTAGTCTAGTCTTAGTAATGTCACTCATGATGACTTTTAAATGCCCGTTATAAGATAACGAATATCTATATCTTTTGTGTTATTAAGGTCATCCAAGTATATTACTCTACTCATATTACAATTGCTCACATGAGCTTCTGAGATGTATGAGTTTTGCTCATATAAAATCGGATAGAATCATCATCAATGATCGGTCATCTCAAGTTATGAAGTTTGTTTAATAGTTTTGTTTATACAAAATTCATTCTCACGTCATCACATATTTTGAATGTTTAAAGTTATGTAAACCCCGTCAAGCATCTAAATTAATAAGTATTAGTCTAGCATGCTTTAAACCACAATACTCTAGCATGTGAATAGAAGATGCATCATTTTGATTTTTCACAGCCTTGAAAGATAACGTTTATCTCTAACAAAAATTCATTTCTTAGTTTATACAAAATATTGAGATTCTATTTTACCATTCCAAAACCTCTGTTTTTAGGAAAGTCTCAAAACCATATTTAACTTTATCCAGTAGGGTCATAACTCATTTGTCGTTAGTCTCCAAGGCATCACCATTAACTCATAAGGACTTAAACATAAGTCTTAATCCAAGTCACTTTGATGAACAATATTGGTATAAAATCACTAAAGTCTTTGAGATATAATGAATTAGATTGACTATCAACAATAAGGCATTCACATATGCCCTTGAACATATGTTATGAATAGGTGTTCAAGATTCACTATATTTGGGGAAAGACTGATTGAATCTTTTTCTTATTTATTGATCAGTGGATCAAGCTTTGGCTTTTGGATATCATCTTTTCTTTTATAGGTCCAACAATCTCCCAATAGAACAGATGATGCCAAAACAGATGTTTTATTGGATCAACTTGTATTCCTCTTCTTTAACTTAATCTTTATTTGTGCTTTGAATTGTTTTTCAAATCTTTCAGATAGTGAATCATCAGCATCCCTTTCGAGTGGAAGATTTAGTAAATCTTACAGTCTTCATTTTTAAGCTCATCACACTGTTCATTGAAGTCTTTTGCACTTCCCCCTTTGCCCTAAAATTCTCAATTCGTGGCTAGCTTTATCTGAGGACCACTTTTAAATTTGAGAGGCACTTGGGTTTACTGCGAGTGATGTTATTGGAAGAGGTGAGGGAAACTGCATTCCCCTGACTTGACCTATCAGATTTGCTGGATTGGTATCAAAATGTTCAGCATTACATATTTTTGATCCCATCCTTAAAGATGTCATCTTCAAATTTTTTCACATCTTCTGCAGACATATCCTTCTGTCTTTTCAGATGGTTTCTTACCATAGAAGAGGCATGACTTGAAGATGGAAGTTCAGATATGATAGGCTTAAAACTGATTTGTAAGTCTTCATAATTTGGCTTTTGGGGGAATGAGAGATCTTTAGCTCTTAAAGCTTCTATCTTCTTGTAAGTTGCCCTGATTGTTAGCTCATCCCACCTAGCCATATATTTATAGAGCCATATTTGGCAGCAACCAACTCTTGCTTCATTCTTGTGAGTTCAACTGCTTTTAAGCAAACAGGTTTTCTTCTTGCAACCCAGTTGGGAAGAGTGGGCTTGATATTGGATTGAGCTTTAGCATCTTAATTATGGCTATTTCTTCCAAAACAGGCCTCTACAGACCATACAGTGAATTGAGCTTTTGAAGTTCTGTAGGGCTTATTCTTCATGATGAAATCCAGATAGTCTTCCCTTAGTTCTTTTTTGAGGCTAGGTTCCTAATTGGTCCATGAGATTCCTTTTGACTGACATCTTTAGCAAAATCTTCAAGTCTATCACTTTGGTGAATTCTACAGACATGATTTGTTGTGCCTCCTTATCACTTTTTCCCTTGCTTTTAAAAGCAGCTATCTTTTAGCCTTCACAAGCTTCAACTCCAAGTATTCTTGTACTTTTTTGGGTTTCTGATATCTTCTGAGGGATGGAAAGGTAAGTTGGCTGATTTTAGTTTGGAATAGAAAGATTGTATTTCTTTTAATACATTTTCTAGTTCTAGTGGGTCAGGGACAGTGGAGGATAGGTTTATGGATGGATTTATGATAGTCAGGGTTGTTGTTATGGTGGTGGATGGTTGAGATGTGATAGAGGTGACAATGGTTTTGATAGGAGATGCATCAGGAGTTTCTTCATCATCATCTTGGACAATGAATTTAGTTCTCCTATTTCTTGTTTGAGATATGGATATTTTTTATGGTGGTTGTGGGGGGTAGTGAAATTGGTTTTCTTTTAAGAAGACCTTTGGGAGATTTAGATAGTGGTGGTGAAGGTGGTGTTTGAGTAGTTGTAACCTCTGTTGTCACTTTTGTAGTGGTAATAGATGTTTTGGCAGTGCAAGTAGTGGTGCTTTGAGGAGTGGTGGTGGAAACATTGGTTTGAGTTGTGATAGGTGAAACAGCGGTTTGGATAGGTACAGTAGTGCTTTGGCTAATCTCTGTTCGAACCTCTGTTGAAGAACCTTGGTTGTCTTGGATTTCTTTTCTTTTGATGATTTCCTACACTGTGATCTGCATATTGACTTCCCATGTATCCCTTCTCTTTTGCTTCTCGATCTCTTTATTAGTTTCTTCTTTTCTAGCCATCTTGAGTGCAACAACGTCAGGCTTTTTGCTAGCCTTTTTGACAAAGGGTGAGAGTTTCCTCATGCATTCTTCTTCCTCCCCCCTTTTTGGCATCATCATACTTAGGGAGATTGAGAGCTTGACCAGTGCTTTCAAAAGTAAAGTCTTTAATTGCTTTAACTTCTACCTGTGTATCTTGATACCTGGCATCCATTGTTTGGTGTACAAGCTCTATCTACATTTGATGGTAGATTTCTAGAGTTTTGGATCAAAATTTTCATCATGTCTTGATATCCCCAACAGATGATTCTAAATTTGTGACTCTCCCCGTTAATTCCTGATGGTTTATTCCATCACCTTAGTGAACAAGATCATTTGAATTCCCACCAGATGTGGTTTAAACTTGGTTTTAAACCAAGTGCCCCTTGTTTGGGTACTGGGACTTCCAACTGATATAGAGAATACTGTCTCAATAGTTGTTGCCTTCAAGGGGGTTTTAATGATGTAACCACTGTCCAACTGTGAGACTGTTATCACTACAACTATAGTAGTTGCCCCACTTGAAATACCAAGTTTTACATTTTGATTTGATGAATTCTATTGTTTCCTTGTTCTTTGGTTTGATGAATTCTGTTTTTAAACTTGCTTTGATTACGTTTAAGACTATGATTGTTGGCTAGTTTTACTTTTGCTACCTGGGTTATGATGAACTATTATGAAAGTTTAGATCTTATTTGACTTGATAATGTTTTATGGGATTTTTGATAAAGTAGTTAACTTTGGTTGTTTGATTTGGTGTATTTTCATGCTTTGATCTAATTATTGATTATTTGATTGTGTCACATAAATCTAGTTGAATGTCTTTCATAGAATAGGTTTATGTTGATTGTCGGGTCTTAACGGGTTCGGGTAATCGTTCGGTAAATTGGTCAATAAACCGTAGAAACAATTGAATGAAAAATATAATTAAATCTTAACATTATACTAAATTTAATTATTAAGAAATAATAATTTATTAAATGAATTAAATAGGTAAATTGCTAGGATTAGGTTTTGAGAAAAACTGGTGTTAGTTTACTTGCCATATTTGAGTCGGTTAAACCAAATCAAGAACCATAGTTAGTCTAGGCTTCCTATTGAGAGATAGTTAGCTAATTTAGACACTTTATTGAATATTAGATAACCGAGATGAAATCTTATGAATAAGCCCAACTACCTTTAGGATGTCATAGGTGTCTTCCCGAGAAGGATCGGGGGTCCTGTTCGGTATTCCTTAGGATTTAGTATTTTAAGATCTCGGTTCCCTATCACATTATTAATCAATTAAAGACCATTCAATAGTAATAAGGATTCTAACCTAGGTAGCCATTCCACCATCCTTGAATTAAATCTCCGATTCAAAAATCCGTCTTAATTCGCCTTAGTGAAATTAATATTAGTTTCATCATAAATTTAGGATTTTTAGTAACCCCCCCCACCCAAAAAAAAAACATAAAATAAGTTTGTCAATTTAGTCTTGACAGAGTCGTTAACATAATCAGAGAGTCTTGTGGGTTCGATATCCGGACTTACTTAAACTTTTCTACAATTGATTGGTCCACTTGTCGGTTAGTAGTTTAGTCGAGTTTAGGAGTCTAGAGTATTACTTTGAGTCTAGAATTAGGTTAATTTCAATTGTTTTTATTAGACTACTTTTAGGACATCAAGTTTTTGGCGTTGTTGCCGGGGACTCTCTTTGGCAATTGCGTTGATTACTTTGTTTAGACTTAATTGATTCATACGTGTTTTCCGTTTTGTTTGCGTCGTAGGAGTCTAAATAATTTAGTTAGTAAAATTTTTCAGTTTAATATATTTTTGTTAAGTATCTTTTCTGAGTGAGCTTACTTGTCTTGTTTCCGGTTTTTAGTGGATGCCCCGTACGCATTCGCAAGGACCTCCGCCGAAGCCGCCAACGGGCACGTCTCTTTCTCCCGCGCAAAAGGTTAGTACTTCTTCATCCTCATCTTCTGGTTTTTTCTGATTCTTCCCGCCCATTTATACCGCCAAACATTGACTTTACACCAAAGCCCTCACCGCACAGTTCTCCACCTCCCCGCATAATTCACCGAAACACAAGCCCACCACCTGTTCTCCACATGGCTCATAATCAAACCGTTTACCAACAAGCGACCACCGGTTTCACCGGTGCGAACTCGCCTATCACTCATTCCCAAATGAACAATGACAAACCTTGACAAATCCCATCTTACATCATGACCGCTATAACCAACTCGTGCCAATTCCACGGTCGTGATGACGAGGATGTGCCCGCCTACATTAACCGCCTTACCCGCCTCTGTCACTCCTTTAACATGGAAGGTACGGGCAACAATGCCCGTTTCCTTCAAGTATTTACTTTCTCTCTTGGAGGTCAAGCTGCCGTCTAGCTTGACTCTCAACCGGCTGGTACCTTTACTACTTGGGCCACCCTACGAGATGCTTTCCTAAAGAAATATTTTCCACCAGCCAAAGCATCTCGTCTTCGCGATCAGATCCATTCGTTCCGAATGGAACCTGACGAGCCTTACCATATAGCATGGGAGCGTTTCCAAACCTTAGTGTCCCGTTGTCCTCAACACGGTCTGTCTGATTGGGCACTTGTAGAGAAATTCTACAACGGTCTCACCCCTGAAACTCGAGCCCGATTTGACACTTCTGCTAGCAGGCACCTAATGGGTAAGAAGACGGTTGTTGAGTGTAATGACCTTCTTCGAGAGTTTCGCGCATTCTGACATAGACTACAGCACTACCGGCAGGAATTCCATCCCTGTTTCTCGTACCACTCTGGTCAACCGGGGGTTACACCAAGTTAGCTTGGAAACTATGGTAGCTGTTGCATTAGATAGCTTTAAGCAAGAGGTTACTAAGGAGATCAAGAGTTGAAAAAGAAGGTAGATAGATGTGAGGTGTGTAGAGTAGGACATGATACGATAGAGTGTCCTACGCTCACTGTCGAGCAAGTAGAGTTCATCATGGGTCAGAGTCGAGGCCAAACGAACCCTTATAATAATAATAATTCTAACTATAACCCTAACTGGCGTAATAATAATAATTTCCGTTCTTCCGGTAACCCCCCTGGTTTCCAATCAGGTCAATATCAGAACAGGGTGCAGGGTCATTACTCTAGTGGAGGTTCAGGTCATCCAGGTTAGTTTAGTGGTGAGGGTTTTTAAGTCCCATAAACAGATCAAACAGGTATCACTAACCTAATCAAAAGTGGAAATAATGATTAGGAAGAACAACTTTGAATAACTTCAACTTGCATACACCAAAAGATGTCTGATACAAGTTCTTTGACTACAACTCTCTAACCCCTTCTCAATAACCTAACATCTTTATTTATAAGCACTATTAAGCCCACTACTACAACCCTAGGCCCATTAGGCACTAGGAAGCCCACAATGTACACCAAAGCCCAAAATAACCCCTAATGAGTAAACCTTTAGCAATCCAAGCCCAACAATCTCCCCCTAAGTTTACTACATTAGTCTTTCGGTTGAGCATCCACACAGAGACTTCCAGCTATGATTCCAGCAACCGCAGCAGTCCAATCCTTTGCACAAACCTCATACAGCTCAGCAGTTCGAATTTGATGGGACGCAAGAACCTGCAAGTCTTCGTCATGAAAGCTCACTAAATCTACCACGTCGTTAACTCGAACGCTTTCTCCTTTATCACTATCGCCACGCTTCCAACCTTAGGGTCGTATAGCCAAAAATTGAAGTTCTTGAGAATCCCCCGAGGAAAGGTAGGAGCAACTGGAATAACTACTTCTTTGTTGGTCGGCGGCCACATCACTGATTTGAATCTCTTTCCATGTGAGCATCACGAACTCCTTTAGCCACTCTAAAATATGGTTCAACAGTCTTCATAGTCTTTAATCCACTCTTGGCCTCACGTTCAAGCTTTTTGAAGAATCTCCATCCGGGTCCACGTTCGGTAGTGACATCATCAGTGTACGGAGCTCTCAATAATCAGTCAAAGCAACTTTAGTCCACGTCTCGAATTGCGACTCCTTGGAATAATATTCACGGGTTCCATCCTGACGCACAATAATCCACATATTTTTGACGTGGTCGTACATCCAACTGAGCACCCTGGACTTGTTTCCCACTTTACTGTAGTAGCTCGACCCTAACTCCATCACATACCTCTCGACTGATTCGTTGGATCCTTAAGCTGAAAGTTCTCATCAAGCGGATTCACATTGACATTCTTCATAAAAACCATTTGCTTCTTCTTCTAACCAGCGGCACGTTTCTGACTAGCAGTAAACTTCCTGCATGGATCGCTCATATAATCATCCAGACCAGCTTGGCGTTCAGCTGCTAACTGCTCAGCTGCCAATCTTTGTTCCTCGGATTCCTCAGCCATTCGCTGTTGCGCCGCACGATGCCTGGTCTCAATGTTCATCGGGTCGTCTGAAGGATCCCTGAACTCCCTTCCAAATTTGTTTTCCATCTTGCCCTTCAAATAAAAAAACAGAGTCATAAGCATTGTGACATCTCCCTACAGCTGATCAATAATCTGATCTCTGACATCTAAACGAGTCTGTAGAGAGGCAATTTGAGCATCCTTAAGAATAACCTCTTGTTCCAAAACTACCACCCTTTTCTTTAAATCCACTACATCAACCTCCATATCATCATCGTCACTATCTATTCCTCAAAATTCGAATGCCCTTTTCTCTGATCTGCGCAAAATAAATCATCATCAATCAACATCATCCAATGTCATATGACCAACTCACACATCACTACAACCTAGCTTCAGAACCACCAGCACCTGATGAGCTTCCTCCAAACTCCATCATTTGTAGAATCGTGTCAGCAGGAATCAACACTATAGTAGACTGTGTAATAATAGGAGCGGTTGGTTGTGAAGATAAAACAGGTGTGTCAAGCATCAAAGTATGAGCAATAGATTCACCAACTGTTGACTCAGAAACAGTAGAAGTAATTAACTCAGATTCATCAACAGTGAAAACAATAGGAGCTTCAAGTTCACTAGATGGAATGCTCGGCTTGGTTCTTCTCCTTTTGATCAATGGCACCTCATCTTCGTCATCTTCTTCAACCTGAGCAGTCGGTGTAGCAATAGATGGAATATCGAGTGGAGGATCGCCTTGTTTCTCCTGAATATCTTTCAAGTGAGCAATCAAAGCCTCTAAATTCTCTGATGATAACTCTGGTAAAACAGGAGTCAAAGTGGCGTTGAATTCTGTGAGATCGGCAAGAAAGGCTTGCCCAACATCAGCTTCGTCATCAGTAACTAAGTCCTCGATCTCTACCTCTTTCTCTTTGGCAGGTATATCGTGTTCTTCGGCCACTATAGCATTAATTGGAGGCGGAGGAGGTTGTGGAATATCCAAACCAACAACTTCAAAGAACTTCCCGAACTTCTTCAAAGCAGAACGACCCACAAACATTGTCTTAGACGTAGAGCGGTTCTTTTTCATTGTACCAAAAGTAGTAGGCCCCATCGGCTTCATATTAAGCAAGTTGGCATCTGTTGCATCCTTTACCAAATCAGGGTAACGGGCATCTAGAATTAGCTGGACGAAGCGCGGGTACAAGCTTCTTGGACTGCTCTAAAATTTTCTTCATGTTGTCGAAGATATAACCAGAATAGTTATACTTCCAGTCCATAACCAATGAAATTATAGCAGATGTCTGGGCTTGATTTGGCTGATCCAGACCGCCTTTGTTCTCCGACACACACTGCATAAACATGTGGACAACCGCCAATAAGCTGGAAACATTTGCTTCAGTAGTGGTGGATACGAACCCTCATATCACATCTCCATCAGCACAGGAAGCACCTTCTCTTTGGCGTAGATGGTTGGATCACTAAAAGTATCCGTAATCTGCAACACCTCTCTCACACATGCCTCGTTGACCACTATCACTTTACCCTGTATTTGTGAACGGATAAACGGTCTTCCGTCTTCACCTCTTGGCTGAAATCGTGCTCTTTTCCAGAACGAATGTACTAGGTCTCTGTAGATAACCGGGTTAGCTCAGAGGGCATATGCAATCTTACACGTGTTAAGCCCCACAATCATAGACTGAAATTCCTGGAAGAACTCTGCTGGAGGATCTGAAAGATACCCCGCCTGGTTGTGAAATTGCTCCTCAACCAACATCACCACATCAAACGCTTCTTCAACCATATATGTCAAGACATCAACCAAGTTAAATCCCAACTAACAGAAATTAACGGAGTTTACCAGTATGGCAGTAAAACTAACTGGATAGGTCAATCAGATGTCAAGGTTCAAATTAACAAGAGTTCAAGTTAATTATAGGGTTCAACAGTTGAAAAGGTTCAAACCGGATGAAATGTTCAAAACCTCAAATCTGGATTACTGACAGTTCAATGTTAATCCGGATGAACCCTTTCATCAATCCGGATTAGAAGGAGGTCAAACAGTTCGGAAAAAAGTGCAATCCAGATTACCTATAGTATCTCGGAGGATTGTCATTCCGGATGAAGATCCAATCCGAGATGAAATCCGAGTTCATCATTTCTGATAGATACCAATCCTGAATGAAATCCGAAATGCCTAAGACCTTGAAGATCAATCCGAGATACAATCCGGAATGCATTAAATATTAATAATTTTCATCCGGAATTCATATATTCAAGCAAGTTATACCTAATCTGGATGAATGTCCGAGATGCACAATTCGAAAAAGAGAGAATCAGAGAAGAAAATATCATTTCGGAATATGTGGATAATCCGAAATGAGAAAGCAGAGATACCTATATACTTCCGAAATGGTCTTGGGCCCAAACTTTTGAATCCGGATTAGGCTTGTGACAGGCCCAATCCGAACAGTAACACAGTGGGCCTATCCGAAAAAGTCCAAATGGGCCTTTCCGAAAAAGCCCAATCCGGAACAGTAACTTTTGAGCAAAAGAAGCCCAATCCGAAATAGTAAACTAGGTTTCCAATTTTCAGACTTTTAACCAATTTTATTAGATTGGCCCAAATCCCAAAGCACACTGGGCCAGTCCAATATCTCTTGACAGAAACCATCTCACCAAAATTCATCAAGTAGACTAACCAAGCATCCAAACACCTTTTAACATTCTACAAAGAAGAACTATTTAAGACAGACATAAATATTTAACACAACCTTGCTAAGGGATCAAATCGTTTCAAAAGCTAACTAAGGAACATTTTTTCAGTATGAGCAGGTTCAATCGGTCTAAGCGATTGTCAATATACTTATCCATTTAAATCTAAAACTCAACCCTTGTAGTTCAGGCATTATGATACGCTTAAGGTAGTATTATACTATGATACTCGTGTGTCCCATACCATGACATACCCCCGCGATCAAGGTAAGCACAACAATTCATCGTAGCAGGTGAGTATACTGTGGTCATCCTTTATATCACCATCAGGTTATTGGTGAACAGGTCAGTACTTCTGTACAGCAGAGAGACCAATAGTGACTGACGGGGGTTAGGCAAATAACTTATGTGGTACGTAAGAATTATGAAGAAACTTCTGTTCTCTTAGGTTTTGGCCTTTCCATTTTGGCTCTTTTACAAAGATATCCTGAATGTGCCTAGGTCTGCATATAATCTGGATGCAACAGAAGGGCAGCCAAGATATCCCCGGATGACTCAACAGCATAAAGACCCGAAATATCAGATGTTGGCTATCTATCAACGCAAGATTTAAGACCATGAAATCTACGCCTATAGTAAGTGACCCACTGAGTACATAGTTCGTTAGGTTTATATCATTTGACCCCATCCGGTTGAGTTTTAGACCTATCGACACATCACTTTCGATCCAAAAATTTTCCCGCTTTGACGCCTTACATGTGTTAGTCAAACATTTTATCACGAAAAAGTATTTCATTTCCCTATCCTTGCAAAAACTTTTTTTTAAGATTTCTCCCCCTAAATTTGTGCATACATATGAACAAATTTATGAAGCAATGAAAAGAAAATAAGAACAGTAAACAAAACACAAAGACAGAGGATGCCTAGGTAGAAAACCAATCATTTTGAGAAGATCCACAAGCACTTGAAAACGCGCGTTGCTAACGGGTTTCGTGAACAATCCGCCACATTTGCATCAGTGTGGATTTTCTCAAGCTTTACGACACCCTTTTCATAGCAATCATAGATAAAATGAACTTTAATATTTATGTGCTTAGTTTTGGAGTGGAAAACAGGGTTTTTAACTACTTGGATAGCGGCATCATTATCACAGTAAATTGTTGTGTTTAGATAAGTCAAACCGTAATCCGCAAGTTGATGTTGCATCCATAAAACCTGGGAGCAGCAAGCAGAGGCTGCGACATATTCTGCTTATGGGTAGAAAGCGAAACCGTCTGTTGCTTCTTGCATTGCCACGAAGTTAAGCGATCTCCTAGAAATTGGCAACCAGTCAAAGTTGAGCACATGTCCCTATTTGTACCTCCATGATTACTGTCAGAGAAAGAAAACAGTTCAAATTCAGAATTTTTAGGATACTAGAGGCCCAGTGATGGAGCCCCTTTGAGGTACCTAAAAGTTCGTTTAACAACATGTAAATGAGAAAGTTTAGGAGTAGCCTGATAACGAGCACACTAGCAGACAGTAAACATGATATCTGGCCGGCTAGCAGTGAGATACATGAGTGATCCAATCATTGAGCGATACATAGTCAGATTAACAGGCATTCCTTCAGCATCTTCATTGAGCAGAGGCCATTCTACGATAGGTGAAGCTATAGGCTTGGAATCTGTAAGCTTGAATTTGGCAAGAACGTCATGGACAATATTTTCCTTGATGAATTAGGATACCTGTGGGCTCTGACGAACTTGAAGTCCTAAAACCATGGTCATCTCCCCCAATGAGCTCATCTCAAATTTCTTCTTCATGATTTCTTCGAATTCGCGGCACAAACCATCATTGGTGGAACCAAATATAATATTATCAACGTAGATTTGGACGAGAATAATGTCCTTATCAACGCGTTTGATAAACAAAGTTTGATCAATGGTTCCTCGTGTGTAGTCATGAGCAAGCAGATGCTCTGTAAGAGTAGCGTACCATGCACGAGGCGCTTGATGCAACCCATACAAAGCTTTGTCTAGTTTGTAAGCATAATCTGGCTTGTCAAGATCAGTGAAGCCTAGTGGTTGTGCCACGTAGATTTCCTCTTTCACCTTGCCGTATAGAAACGCAGTCTTGACATCCATTTGATATACAGTAAAATCCATGTAAGATGCATATGCCAAGAAAAGGCGTATAGCCCCCAAACGCGCGACAGGTGCATAGAGCTCATCATAATCCAATCTTCAATCTGTCGAAATCCCTGAACCACTAGTCTAGCTTTATTCCGAACGATAACTCCAAGTGTCATCCTGCTTATTCGGAAAACCAGCGAGTTCCGAGAGCACGTTTTCCTTGAGGCAGCTTCACCAATTACCAGACACCAAGCTTCTCAAATTGATTGAGTTCCTCGTGCATGGCATCGAGAGTAGTCATCAGCAATAACCAGACAGTAAGCCTTTCCGCCAATGCTTGTATGTCTGTTGGACCAAAGAGATCCATATGCAGCAATTCTAAGACTTGAGAAGTGGAGGGAACGACGGGGCTGTCGATGTTGTATCCCACGCGCGCATGATTCACACTTTTCGATCTGCATGAAGTCACGAACTGGTAGATCTCTGACTAAACCACCTTTTGCAAGACGATTTAAATTCTTCATGTTGATGTGACCCAGTCTGCAATGCCATAGCATGGCGTCATGTTCGGCTATCGATGAGAAGAGGCAAGTGAGCTTGTCAGAAGGAGCCTGGTTCATATCAATAACATACGCATTGCCTTTAAGAAGAATCCAATCATCTGGAATAATTAAACCGGGTTTAAGCACATACCATCCATTCTTGGTGAAGAGAACATCCAAATGATTGTCGCAGAGTTGAGACACACTCAACAAACTGTGCTTCAATTCTGGTACGTAATTGACATTCTTAAAGCTGAGGGCTCCATTGCAAACAGTTCCTCTCATGGTAATTTTCCCTGTTTCTCCACCTACGAAGGAAACAAACCCGCCATCGAAAAACTGAACATCATTCAACTGCGAGATGTCTCCGGTCGTGTGCCTGGAATAGCCACTATCAATGTGCCATAGTCTAACAAGAGTGCGCCATAGCTGTTCCTGCACATTTCAACAAGTTTAGTTAGAAACGGGAACCAGGCCATTGAAGACCTAGGTTTGCCATTAGCATCAACGTAAGTAACCTCACAAAAGAGCAAATTAGTTGAGGATGAGGTTGATGATGCTTTTGATTTATTAGACATGGGGGTAGAAGACTGAGTCTTGGCCACTATCTTAGGCCTCCAGGTTACCGAATCAGACCTCTACACGATCCTTGGAGTGCTAGAGGGATTCTGGGAAACTGAAGGTCTCAAGGGTTTGAAAGATTGTTTCTTGGCCAAGTTCCAGTCTTGATCAGAAGACTTAGCCATAAATCGAGCCTCAGATGGGAGATTAGGCATAGTCTTCTGTGTCTGGAATACAAAGTTTTGAAGAGGTAAAGGTCTTTTGACAATTGCGAGTAATGTGCCTGGGAGATCCACAATTGAAATAGGTCTGCCTCTTCTGGAAGAAAACAGTCCGTTCAGCTTGGGAAATTCTGGGCAATTTCACTGTCAGTTTCTTGCTGGCGGGTACTGACGGCTGATACACGGTCTTGGTCTTGACGGTGTCCTGCGCACAACCATCAGCACACTTGTTAGTTTTGTGATTTGAATTCAAGGTTTTTGAACATGGAGATTTTGGCAAAATTTTAACTGATATCTGTTCAGCTGATTGCTTAACAGATTCAGTTTGCGACTGCTGAGTTAATTCCTCAGTTTGATGAGGAGACCCAGTAGTTGCCGTTTCAATTTTTGAAGACGCCTGTTTTGTTTTTTCTTTTTAGATCGGCGTGTTCTCCGCTTCTTGGTCTTACTCTTCAAATCACGCTTCTTGACAGATTCTGTGGAGGACACGAGTGGCTCTATAGGGACATCCTGTTTGGAGATTTCAGAAGACGAATGTGAAATCTCGCAATTTTGAAAAGTTTGAGATTCCGATTCAGAATCAGTTTTAAGATTTTCATTTGAATCATGAGGAAAAGTGTGTTCATCTTATGTCATTTCAGAATCAGTCCCTTGTATTGAGTCGCCCGAGTCTTCCAGAATTATGTCACTATCAACTTTTACAGAATCGGTTGGTTGGTCTACTCTCGCTCTGTCAACCCTATGAGATGCATCAACAGATGCAGCCTCTGGAGAAGCACTTTTGGTATCCTCAGCTGAAACTGATGAAACCGAATCATCTGTTGATGCAGAACCTGCAGCTAAATTCATTTTCTCATCACAAGAGTTATCACAATTATTAGCATCATTCAAAACATCAGTATTTGATGAAAAACCAAATTAAAACTGTCTAAATTCTCAACACAACCAACATTGTTTGAGCAAGTAAATTGTTCAGCAAGAAATTGATTTAAAATGTCTAAAACAGGCTTATAAAACGCATAATCAGCAACCGAATTGTCTGAATGTGTATTCAGACATTCCTCTTGATCACCCTCTGTGATACCCTCAACTAAAATTTCTTCTGCACATGAGTTAGACACATTAGTATCGTTCACAAATTCAGTTTGAGTATCAGAAGATTCTTTTCCATTCGATTATGTGGAGGATGTGGATTTTTCTGCCTCAGGCACTTCTTTCTCCAAGCCATTTGTACTTCCAGAGGGATGATTACCAGTTTCATTAGAAAGTGGTGTAGAAGCCACAAAGACATCATCCCTCTTGAGTTCAGTGGGTTTGGAGAACTTTAGGTAACAGGGCGTCCATGGTTTGGATAAATAATCTGAAGGTTTTCCATAAATCTTTTTTCTGCATTTCCTACCTCTTCCTCAGATTCAGGCATTCTAGTATAGTTATGATTATATGGTGGAGGCGCCCTATTATACCCAAGGCCTTTGGTAAAATTCTTTTGATAGTTAAGCTGGAGGTCACATCAGTCCTTGACAAGTTCACTAGAAGTTTCAAATTTTTTAATGTCATTTCATTTTCGTGAAGTTTCCATGTCAAGGAATTCAGCTTGGCTAAGGCTGCTTGAAGTTCTACATCCTTTTCAGCTAGTTTTAGCTTGTAGTCATAGACCTAACATTGCTGTTGGTTCAAGTCTAGCTTTAGCTGAGCTACATCCTGTTTCTGAGCTTCGACCTTCTCCATAAGAAGCTTGTTCTTATGTTTAAGGGCGATGTTCTGCGAAGCAGCTTGTTGATATTCAGTCACTAAAGTTGAATTATAGGCACGCATTTGTGATAATTTAAAACGACAACTATCAGAACAGAGAATTCGATTTACAGTTTTGAAAGATCAGGCGTCTCAGTTGTCTGCGCCATCATGCAGTGGTTGCTGTTCTTGGATAGATTCAAAGTTTCCATTTGAGCTGCAGCATCTGCCCAGTTTAAACCTTCATGTTGTTAGGCCACCAATGTTGTTGACTTCCTGCCGAGCTGCTTGATGGACTCGTAGTGGACTTGGAGGGAGAGACGGGAACCAGCTGTCTGTCACTGCTCTGTATATCAGCGACCTGGATGATACATACCCGGACGGTTGCTTCTTGCATTCCCTGGCGAATTGTCTTGGTTCGTGACATTGGTAACATCTAAGTTTGTCCTTGGTGAGACAAGTCTTCAAATTTGACAAGGGTTGCCTTCCATATTTCTTCTAAAACTTGTTGACCTGAAAAGCAGCCATTGCTAAATTCCAAGAAACATCGATCTCGTCCAGGTCCTCCTCCATGATCTGGTCAACTTTGGTTGGAAGAATAGATGGAGGGGTCAGATCACCTGCCAGAAGGCATTTAAGCTTTTGATCATTGATGCCGCAATAGCCAGTTTCTCCTCGTTTTCTTTAGTCAGAAACACAGAGTTGGACGCAGGTTGAGCAAGTGCAGGCGCTGGTGCAGCGGTTTGAGGAGTGTTGCCTTGTTGTACTGTTTGAGGAATTGCAGGACTGAATACCATGTTGGGATACTGAGCATGGTACTGTGTGTGAACTTGAGCAGCTGAAACCATTGTGGGATTCTGAGATTGAAGACCATACACGTACTGAGTGTTCTGAGGCATGGCTATAGGACTGTAAACCACGTTTGATCCACCCGGTGTTTGTGAAATTCCCTGTAGAGGACTATAAATAAGATTCTGTGACATTAGAGCCGCATTTTGCCCTGTCATCCATGCGGCCTCAAACTTCTTTGATGATTGATTTCCCTCTGCTTGTTGTCAATCTCACATGATTTGATAATAACTATCATCTCGGTGAGAGTGACATCATTCAAGTTCTTGGTCTTTTTTATCATCCCCACATCCACATCCCAACTCTTGGGCAGTGAGTTTAATAATTGTCTGTTCATGGCACTGTTGGTGAGGGTAATCTCAGCTGAAATCATCTGGGAAACAAGCTTGACATAGCGACGAATCTGATTTTCAATAGCTTCCCCATAGATGTGATTGAATGAGTTGAATTGCTGATTCAGCTGATTCACCCTGCTTGCTTTCATGTTTGCATTCCCCTCGTAGAGATTTTGCAGCTCACTCCAAACCTCCTTTGCAGTCTTACAGTTTCTAACCGCGATAGTGTCACACCCAGGGATTTCCAACCCAAAATACATACACCGGTGGGCCCGCGTGGGGAGTACCATGACGTAAGTTGATAACATCATTGTCAATTAAACATGGCACAACAGAAGTCTTGGAGTAAAATTACTATTACAAACCGAATGTTCGAAATATAAAATAATATACAGGCTCGTAATAGAAGATCCACAGGCGGATCATTAAAATGTACAAGAAAGAATATAAATTAGACTTTATGGGCTATATAAAATAAATCATAACCCGAAAGGGTAATACATCACTAATGGATGTTTTATTCATCACCGAACTGGTGATATTAGCCGGGATCAAATAGATCACATGGGCTATATAAGGTTAGGACATAGTCCATTACCTTGAAGGCTAGTGTGATTCCTCAGGTCACACTACCAGGAGTATGAACATTACTTGAATGTTAACATAAAAGGACCTTAATGGTTGATTAATATCCCGGTCGCATTGTCCTTATGACTTGGAGGCATGAACTTAGTCCACCACCTCTAGATAGAAGGATAACTTCCCTTAACTATCATGATAGATTGCCCTTCTGTTCTTAATTATCATTTATATATTTGGCCAAATATGTGGTCTGTGCCACTCGGTAAAGCAACATTAAGATCTTTTTGGAATTATATAGCTGATCAAAACTTCCGAGTAAAATCGAGACGATCGCTTGAAGAGGATAAGTACATATGTATATAATTCCAAAATATTTCATTAAATGATAATTAGAAAGGACAATACTTTAAATAAATAAAGAAAGAAACTGATTGTCCATGCAAGGACTAAAAGAAATAACTTGTCCATGTAGGGACTAAAGAAATAACAATTTTCACGCAAAGGGATACATAAAGTAGAAGAGACTTTACTCGTCCTTCTTTCCCTTGACCAACTTGGAGAGTTTCTTGAAAAACTTGTTTGTCTTCTTCTCCGTTTTCTCCGCTTGTTGCTGCATTTCTTTCATTCGTTCCAAGGCATCATTAATGGCCTCAAATGGCGGCGGAGGTTGTGGTTGTGGCATAATCGGATACTGGTACCCATAGTTGGATATCCAGTCGATGGATAAGTAGGTGGGAAGGGAGACGGGTAAAGTGCGTTGTGCATAACGCTTGCACATAGGGGTCTTGCAACCATGCTTGATAGCCTATTGGTGTAGACGGGTTTAAAGGATCATATCCAGCCGTGTCTAGATATGTGGGGATTGGGTTAGTATAACCCGATGGTGTTGAATAGCAGGTGTTGGTGTTGGTTCCACTATGGGTGAAACATTAGAGGGTCCACCATTTGTGGGTCCTCTTGAATTGTAGGTTAGGAATTGGGAAAAGGTGGCAGCGATCCCGACCTTTGTTCGGCACGCACCGACATACGTGCTCCATGCTTCCTTCTTGGTGGTTCAGGTGGTGGTTGAGGTTGGTCCACCGGTTCCATGTGGACATCTTCTTGAACAGGAAGTGGTTGAGAGTGATGGGAAGGAGTGTGGGCGAAGGTGAATTGGTTCCAATATTGGTCCCACTCATTAGGACCTTGGTAGGATGATCCGGTATAAGAATTCAAATCGCTTGATATTTCTATGGGATGTGTGTTTGATCCCGACGGTGACATCTCCAGGTCGGAGTCCTCGTCCATAGGGTTTGGTTGATCCAACTGATTTTGATCGGCTAGAGGTGTGTTAAAGTAATGGTTAGGGTTAAATTCTTCATGATAAGAGTGTGAATGAGAATGATGAGAATGGTGAGTATGGTGTGAATGATAGGAGTGGTGAGAGTGGTAAGAATTTTGGGAATGTGAGGGCGAGTGTCTATTAGAGACTGAACGTCTCGCTGGTTTCCAAGGAGATGAATCTCCTGATTCTTGGTAAGCATCTGAGTTATGAGGTTGAGGGGGAATGCACCCCGACGGTCCTCCCCTCATTGGACCTTTTCCTCTCCAACTTTGTCCTCGTACACGTGGCGGCATTTTCTTGTAAAAAAAATCAATTCAAAAACATACTAATAACTTAATAATGTGTAATCCTAGGTCAATGCCTAGACTCGGAAGTCTAATGAATGTGCTCGTGTAAGTTTGAGATTAAACACAAAAGGCTAGTGTTTAATTTTCTCAAACGTTGGCTCTGATACCAACCTGTCACACCCCGGGATTTCGAACCCAAAATCCAAACATCAGTGGGCCCGGGTGGGGAGTACTGTGACGTAAGTTGATAACATCATTGTCAATTAAACACGGCACAACGGAAGTCTTGGAGTAAATTACTATTACAAACCGAATGTTCAAAATATAAAATAATATACAGGCTCGTAATAGAAGATCCACAGGCGGATCATTAAATTGTACAAGAAAGCATATAAAACAAACTATAGGGCAGATCTAAGGATTTTCAAGATCCTCTTATTCACTACCGAGCAGCTTCCGGCCTATTTCGTATTGTACCTGCAGTTAGCCTTTGGACGATATGTTAGCTTTCGCTGGTAAATACACCCAACTGACTCATTTTGAAAATTTTAAAAATGATATAAGTGCAAAACGACATAAAATCTTTTGTTAACTTGGGAAAGTTAACTTTGCAACCTTGTATCAGATTCACATGTTTGTCAATACATACAGGGCCCAGTACAGAAACCAAGACATGATTAAATACACACCACTTTAGAACTCACGAAGGAGTTATCCCCAACGTCTTGGGTAATTTGCATATGAGCGTCTGTCAGGTGTATGCCTACACCCCGTGCTAAGGTCGTGGCCAATAACTAATGTATTGAGCCGAGGATATCCAGGACACGGTAATTTAACCCCCGATGTTTAAGTTATCAAACAAAGCTGATGAAAACGGAATATGCGGGTTTACTATCCATAAACGGGCATTCGATTGACCCCATTTCGGACCAGGCGATAATAATTTACCGTATCCCAAGCACATATAGGGAAAATAAGTCGAGAGTATTTACCTGAGCTAGTCTTCTTCTTTTATTTTTAAATAACTCATCCGTATACCAAAACTACCAAGTGCAGATAGCATTTACCGGCAAGGCTCTAGTCTGGATTATGGCATAAGCTAGCCAATTAAATACTAACCGTCTTATAAACCGAATAGTGTCCATGATCATTACATATAATGCTTGATTAAACAATGATCGGATAGAATTTAGTTTAATCCCGACAAGTACTTGACTTGTATAATACGGGTAAACTATAAACATTCTGGATTTTGAAACTTAAATGACATGGTTAAACCCGTTTCGGTTAATTTTCGTAAAATAGTTATATATACTTAACCGTACGCATAAAAGTGATATCGGATAACCGGATAAGTCATAGACAAGTTCTATATGCCATTATATTTTAAGTAAGTTAAAATATCAATAGGATATCAACTTGTATGCCCGTTAAGGTTTTAAAACGAAACTATGCCTCATAAGGGCGTTTTGGTAATTTCATACCATATAAAAGGAAATTGAATATAATCTAATGTTATAATTATAAGTTTTCTGGGAAAATACTTTATTTATGATATAATATCAGTAGGATACCAATTATATGTGTATTTTACCTTTTATGACCAAACTATGCATCGAAGGGGCATTTTGGTCATTTTACACATAGTTTATAAATTATTTGGGATTCTGAGTTTATAATATGTACCTACTGTAAATATGTTTAAAATAAGTTTTAAAATCAGTAGGTGTCAAGTCTTGGTCAATAATATGGTTCAAAACCATACTATGCGCCTAAACGGCGCTTATGTCGTAAAATGGCGTCTCTATGTGATTTTTACGAAAAATGATGTTAAGGTCAGATTAAAATGTCTAATATATGTTATTTAATATAACATATCAGTAGGTAAAAGATATACCTTGTAAAAGATTTGATTAAAACTATTTTATGAGCCACAAGGGCTAAAATCGCCATTTGTCGACATAGTTGAAGGACTTGCTTGAAAACTCAGTTTATAACTTGGTTTAACATCCCAAATAATCATACTTATAATATTACATCAGTAGAAAACTCATTTTCAAGTTCATTACTATTTAAAACCTTATTTTATGCAAAAAGGGGCATTTTGGTCAAAGATGGCATAATTATGGAACTTGCATATAAACTTAGATTCTGATTATGATCATATAATATAACCTCAGAGGGTTATGTTACATTATATTATGATTATAATGCAACTTTAGATCAGTATGTAACTAATCTAAATCGGCTCAGAATCGAAAGTCAAAGAAGAAGTCAAACTTCACGACTTTCAGTTGCGAACTGACCCTAGAACTGAAATTGATGAGCCGAACATGTTCTTACATATTCTAATAATTATTACCAACTTGTTTAAGTGTCAAAACAGGTTTCATAACATATATAAGATCAATTTATGATTTTTCTGAAAAATGGCCTATTTGACTTTTTAATATCATAACTTTGACCCGTCAATTGGTATAGCAAACGTGATCTTCAGGAGGTGCCCTTTATAGGGATTAACACCCACCTTATTACGATCACTTAGCCATGTTCATTTCGAACAATGGCTGGACCATAATGGTCTTAACCGAAAGTCAAAGCGTTTTCCAAAAAAACGCTTGACTTTTGGCTATAAAAGCCTATAAACGAAAATGCACAAAGAAGGAACACTTACAAGAGGTTCCTAGAATGCAAGATAACTAAGTTGGATGCTCCTTTCAGCTAGGAACTTCCAGAGGAAGGAGAAGAGTGAATAAATGAGAAAGGTGCAAGTTGGAATGTGAACTTAAACACCTATTTATAGTTGGACAACTCAAAGGAGGTGAAGCCATGCTTTTAGGGGTGTAAGAAGAAGCTTACAAGTGTCCTAAAACGTGGCATAGCATTTTGGGAAGCCATGGTTTCGATCTAATGGTTTTTGGCATTTTGTTTGGAAGCCAAGCAAACTTTCTGCAGTAGAGGGCTTCTCGCGCCCCGCAAGAGACACAGGCCCTATGTCTCTCGCGGCCCACGACCGCCCCACGGCCACTTTAAAACTTTGACACTTTAGCCCCCTTAACTTATAAAAGCTTATAAAAGCCTTCTAAAACACCTTTTTGGCATAATTAGCCCTCCGTAGCCAATACTTGGCATACCCGGGATTATGCACGGACATTGTCGAGCTATTAGTTCGTTAAAAGGTCACTCAGAGGTATAAATTAACATATTGACACTTTTAATCACTCCTTTATCAAACTTTCATATAATAATGGATTTAACCACTCTCATCCAATAATCAGGACATATGAGAGTTAGGACTACGTAAAGGATCACTCAGAGGCTCAGTATAAGCATGTTGACTCCGATGTCACTCAGAGGCTAGGCATGTTGACACAACGATCACTCAGAGGCCAATTTTATGCATGACGACGCTAATGGTCATTCAGATGCTACGTTTTATGTATAACGACACTAATGGTCGTTCAGAGTCTAGGTTTTATGCATGACGACCCTAATGGTCGTTCAGAGGCTAGGTTTATGCATGTTGACATCAGAAAGTCATTCAGAGGCTCAGTTTGAGAATGTTGTCACTTTTAGTCCATATTAGTCTTTAATAGACTATATATAAAAATACAACACGTGTCACTATATTATTGGACACGATTTTACAAGGTGTTACAGATAGAGATATCAGGTCCAAGGGCCATGGTCAGAGTTGCTGAAGCCTTCTCATCTTCCTCTATTATCTTGATATCCTATGGAGTCCATAGGTGCATGGGCTTGGGGATTTTTGTGTCTGGATCTTGCTCTGTGCTGTAAACTATGGTTCTTGGACCATTCATGATGCATCTCCACACACCGGGCTATGTAGCCTTGCAGTACTGTTCAAAACGGAACTTCCACTCTTAGTATTCGTCCCCATACAATAAACGTGGCATTTTGGTGGAAGTGCCAATTACTTGATCCAGCTCTTGATGGAGGGCTAGCATTTGCGATTGCAGGGCAGCTAGAGTGGCATTTGTTAGATCTTGTGTGGTCATGAATCCAGCCATCATAATTAAATTAATTAAAACCAAATTGATTTAAAATTAATTTATTTTAAGCGTCTCAGATGAACAGTACGAAATCCGAATCTGATCCGAAATGGTCAATTCTGAAGTCAATGATGGTCAAATCCGGAAGAAGTATCCGAGTTGATGATAATCCGGATTTATGAATCCGGATTGAGATTCCGAAATGGAGAATTGACTTGAAAACCCGAAACGGAGAACCCGGAATCTGATGGATCCGAAATGAGAAGACCGAATTGCAAATCCGAAATGCGAATCCGAAATGAGAATCCAAGATGTATGATCCGGAATAACCAATTGTGAATGTGAATCTGGTATCAAGAATCCGGAATGGAGAGTCCGGAATGCTTGTCTTATCTTATGAATCTGGAATAGTTATCCTTATCTTTATCTGAGATCCAAGGAATTCAAAATCGTAATAGTAACTCGGATTGCAATCCGGATTGAGCAATAGTCCGGGATCAATCCGAGATGTATGATCACCTTCGTGTTCTTCGGATTCCGGAACAGTAGTTTATCCGAATTGTGAGAACCTTCTTCTGTTCTTCGGAATCCGGAACAGTACCAGATCCGAATTTTTCAATACTTCTTAGAGTTCTTCGGAACAATAGCCCTTCCGACGATGAACAGTGATCCGGAATAGCAAAACAATCTAAACACCAGCAACGCACTTCAAAAAACTTCTTCAATCAGCAATACCCGGAGCCTGTATTTGAACAGCAGGCACTGATACCAATTGTAAGTCCCGTAAACGATCAAACAGGTATCACTAACCTAATCAAAAGCGGAAATATTGATTAGGAAGAAGAACAACTTTGAATAACTTCAACTTGCAAACACCAAAAGATGTTTGATACAAGTTCTTTGACTACAACTCTCTAACCCCTTCTCAATAACCTAACATCTCTATTTATAAGCACTATTAAGCCCACTATTACAACCCTAGGCCCATTAGGCACTAGGAAGCCCACAATGTACACCAAAGCCAAAATAACCCCTAATGAGTAAACCTTTAGCAATCCAAGCCCAACAGGGTTCATACCAAGAGGGTCTAAATAGGAGTGGAGGTTCGGGAGGTAGTTTGGATAGGATAGAGGAACTTCTATCTCAGCTAGTGGTTAAGGATCAAGCTATCAGAAAACATTACGGTACATGATCTTCTTTTATAGAATCAACAATCCGCACTCTTAGATCTTCAAAGGTCCGTAGGTAGTATCGCTAAGCAACTACAAGAGCAACCACACGGTCAGTTCTCGGGTAACACTCAACCTAACCCGGCGAACCAACATGCAAAAGCGATAACCACCCATAGCGGTAAGAGTCTTGAAGAAGTGGTTAGAGAGCGAGTAGAGATAGAGGATAAGGATAAAGAGGTGGATGAAGAGATAGAGATGGAGGTTCCACCTAGGGTGCACAATAGGCTAGACCCAGTAAGTACTGCACCGAACAGTGAGCCTTCAGTCGAGAGTAGAGCAGATTAGAAACCAGTAGAGGTTAGGCGTCACCATACATAGATCCTTCACGCTTACCCTACCCCGCCCGCCTTAAGCAACAAAAATATGCTAAGGAATACGGGAATTTTCTCGATATGTTTACCCAGTTGAAAATCAATCTTCCTTTCATTGAAGCCCTCCAGCATATGCCAAAATATGCCAAGTTTTTGAAAGACCTTCTTAAACGCAAAGATAGGCTGGGAGAGCTTTCAAATGTTCCTTTGACTGGAGGATGTTCCGTCGTAGTGCTAAATAAGTTACCAAAAAACTCATTGATCCGGGTATCTTTACCATTCTGTGTCTGTTTGGGGGTTCCATTGCTCCGCTCATGCGTTAGCCGATCTAGGTGCTAGCATCAATTTGATGCCTTTCTTGCTCTATGAGAAATTTGATTTGGGGGATCTTACTCCTACTCGTATGTCACTGTCTCTAGCTGACCGGTCAGTTAATTATCCTTAGGGAATCATAGAGAACTTGCTAGTTAAAGTTGATAAATTCATTTTCCCCGTCGATTTTGTTATCTTAGATGGAGGCCGATGAGAAAGTGCCCATCATCCTAGGTCGTCCGTTCCTCTGCACTGCTAAGGCGATCATTGATGTCCATGACGGTAAGATCACACTTCGCGTTGGGGATGAGAACATCACTTTTGAAATCGCTAGGTCGATGCAACACCCTAGCGGTGGAGTTACTGATAGTGGCCCATGTCATTCCGTCTATTTTCTCAATTCATTCATTTCGTGCGTAGATCATTGTCTCGAGTATATTAGTGGAGCCGATTTAGTGAATGAGGGGGTAGTAGACGAGGAGAGTGAGGAAGATGACATAGAGGATGACCCACTTTGGTCCCTGAGACATTAGACTTCTGTGAGATTAGTGAGGAGAGTGAGAGCAAACCTGTAGCCACTCCGGCCCCGTTAGAGCTTAAGGTCCTTCCCTCCCACCTAGAGTATGCTTTCCTAGGTGAAAATTCGAGCTTACCCGTTATAATTTCTTCGAAATTGTCGACGGAGGAGAAGGTGAAATTAATAGATGTTCTGAAAGAGAATAGAGAGGCCATCGCATGGAAACTATCCGATATCAAGGGAATAAGCCCAACTTTCTGTACTCACTAGATCCTCATTGAGGATGTCTTTAAGTTGGTGGTACAATCTCAACGACGCCTCAATCCGAATATGCATGAATAGTCAAGAAAGAGGTGCTCAAGTTGATGGAAGCTGGGCTAATCTATCCTATATCCGATTCCGCTTGGGTGAGTCCAACTCAAGTTGTTCCCAAGAAGGGGGAATGACAGTGGTCATGAATGAGAAAAATGAACTCACTCTATCGCGTACGGTCATCGGTTGACGTGTGTGCATTGATTACCGAAATTGAACGACGCCACCCGAAATGACCACTTCCCACTTCCGTCCATTGATCAGATGCTAGAGCGTCTCATGGGTTAACAATTCTATTGTTTTCTTGACGGGTTTTCAGGTTACTTCCATATCCCTATCGCTTCGGAGGATCAAGAGAAGACAACCTTTACATGTCCTTATATGTGTATCGCCGCATGCCTTTTGGATTACTTAATGCTCCATGACATTTCAGCTGTGCATGGTTGCCATTTTCCAAGACATGATCAAGAATTCCATGGAGGTTTTCATGGATGACTTTTCTATCTATGAAAATTCCTTCGACCAGTGCCTTCGTAATCTTGAAGCGTGATGAAGAGGTGCGTGGAGGCTAGGTTGATGTTGAACTGGGAGAAGTGTCACTTCATGGTGACAGAGGGGATTGTGTTAGGTCACAAGATATCTCGAGTCGGTATAGAGGTAGATAGAGCTAAAATCGATACTATTAGTAAACTTCCTCCGCCGACGAGTGTGAAATCCATCCGTAGTTTCCTTGGTCATGCGGATTTTATAAATGATTTATTAGGGATTTCTCTAAGATTACACGACCCATGACCCGACTGCTTGAGAAGGATGTCCCTTTCATCTTCGACGAAGAATGCCTTAAGGCCTTTGCTATCTTGAAAGAGAAACTCGTGAGTGCCCCCATTCTCGTGTCACCCGACTGGAGCTTGCCTTTCGAGCTCATAGGTGATGCGAGTGACTATGCAGTTGGTACAGTTTTGGGCCAAAGACGAGATAAACACTTCCACCCTAGCTATTATGCTAGCAAAACCCTTAATGATGCCCAAGACAATTATACCACTACCGAGAAGGAACTCCAAGCCGTAGTTTTTGCATTCGATAAGTTCCGTTCATATCTCGTGCTTTCCAAGACCATAGTCTTTACCGATCATGCGGCTTTGCGTTACCTCTTCCAAAGGAAGGACGTTAAGCCTCGTCTTATTTGGTGGATTCTCCTACTCTCTGAGTTTGATATAGAAATTAAGGATAAGAAGGGAGTGGAGTATGTAGCCGCCGATCATCTATCACGCTTAGAAGATCCGAGTATAGAAGAAATTCGTGAGGAGGAAATAGGTGATAGATTCTCTCATGAATCGATAGAGTTTGTGGCGGTGGAAAAGGAGGGTATGCCTTGGTTCTCGGATTTTGCAAACTACCTCGCAAATGGAGAATTTCTTAAGGGTATGACCACTCAGCAGAAGAAGAAATTCTTAGGGATGTCAGGAGGTATATTTGGGATGACCCGTTTCTATATAGGGTAGGAGGCGATAGGATTCTTAGGCGATGTGTGAGTCGAGAAGAGTGGATAGAGATCCTTAGGTATGTGCATGAAGGATTGACGGGAGGTCACCATGGTCCACACGTTACCGCCCAAAAACTTTTCGATTGCGGTTTTTATTATCCTTTGGTAGTTAAGGATGCTTTAGAGTTTGTTAGGAAGTGCTATCGTTGCCAACGTACCGGCAATATCTCATCTAAGGACGAGATGCCCCAAAACCCGATCCAAATTCTTGAAATATTTGACGTTTAGGGAATCGACTTCATGGGACCGTTCCCGTCTCTAGCGGGAATCGGTACATCCTCATGGCAATTGACTATGTCTCCAAGTGGGTGGAAGCTCAAGCTTTACCTACAAATGACGCCCGAATTGGTGGTGAGATTTCTAACAAAGTTATTCACTCAATTCGGTACACCTCGAGCCATCATTAGTGACCGTGGCACTCACTTCTATAATAACGTAATGGAGAAGGCATTAGCACGCTACGGTCTCACTCATCATTTGTCAACCGCTTATCATCCTCAAACGAGTGGTCAAGTTGAGAATACGAACCAAGGGGTAAAGAGGATTTTAGAGAAGACGGTAGGCAAGATTAGGAAGGATTGGTCCGATAAGCTTGACGATGCATTATGGGCGTTTAGGACCGCCTATAAGACACCTCTAGGTACCACTCCATTCATGATTGTCTATGGAAAAGCTTGCCATCTTCTGGTAGAACTCGAGCACCGAGCACTATGGGCCCTTAAAATCGTAAACTTAGACCTTACCGAAGCGGCTAAGAAACGATACTTCCAAATTCATGAGTTAGAAGCGCTTCAGATGCAGCCTATGAGCGATCATGGAGTATCAAAGAGAAAACAAAAGCATTGCATGATAGGAAGTTGAAGGGTTTGAAAGAGTTTAAAGTCGGCGATAAAGTGCTTTTATACAATTCACGACTGAAATTATTCGCCAGCGAGCTGAAGTCCAAGTGGACGGGTCCTTATGTGGTGAATGAAGTATTTCTGTATGGAACGGTAGAGTTGAGAGATGGAGCCGATGGAGGCACTTGGAAAGTAAATGGCCATAGGTTGAAGCATTATCTAGGAGGGCCGATCGATTCTACCGAGATGGAGGAAACTCCTCTCGAAGTTCCACCTCGCACCACTTTTACCTGTGTATCTTGACACCTAGCATCCATTGTTTGGCGTACAAGCTCTATCTGCATGGTATATCTTTCTTCTACAGCTTGCTTTTGAAGGTGTAGGTATGGTTGAACGTGTGCTCATATTTCTTTTGCATTGTCTGCATTTGATGGTGGATTTCTAAAGTTTTGGGTCAAAATTTTCATCATGTCTTTTCCCTAACAGATGTTTCTGAATTTGTGACTCTCCCCGTTAAATCCTGATGGTTTATTCCATCACCTTAGTGAACAAGATCATTTGAATTCCCACCAGACGTGGTTAAACTTGGTTTTAAACCAAGTGCCCCTTGTTCTCGGTACTGGGACTTCCAACTAATATAGAGACTACTGTCTCAACAGTTGTTGCCTTCAAGGGGGTTTTAATGATGTAACCACTGTCCAACTGTGAGACTGTTGTTACTACAACTATAGTAGTTGCCCCACTTGGAATACTAACATGTGCCCATAGGAGGTATTACCTCCTCTACTTGGGGGATAGCAATGATCTCTAGGTTTGCCCTAGTCACTTGTGGAAGTTAACTCTCCATGATTTGCTGTTGAGATAAACTAGGTATATGCAAGTCAGATGTATCAATTGTATCAAGCAATTTTTGTAAGGATGATGTGAATGTTGAAGTGGGTGGAGGTGTAGAAAGAGAAGCAGCCCTGGGAGAAGGAGTTGATTTGATATAATCAAGTGATATATCTCCCCTTGATGTATTGAATAATACATCTATTTATCGTGTATAGTTTGTACTAGTTTAGTTAATATTCGTTTCAGTTTTACAAGAATATATCTACTTTTAATCCAAATACGTTTCGCAGGTCTTGGTCTGTGGAAATAGCTGAAATACGAGAAAATGAGCTGAAGTGTTGAAAGAAACCGAGCCGGGTCATAATTGGGAGCCGAGAGAAGAAACGAATCACAAAACGGGGAAAACCACCCTCTTGCGGCCCATGACCACCCAAGGTCAAGGCTCTCGCGGGTGGCGAGAGGAGTATAATTGCCCGGAGAAATTAAACCGGGTCGCGGGGCGCGACCGGCTACATGAACCCTCTCGCGGCCAACGAGATTCAGATAGTTTCGTGAATCTATCAGATTGGTATTGAGAAAAGTTATATAATTAGAGTTTGTGAGTCCCAAAACAGATTCAGATCACAGTGTTTGATTGTTTTACCCAAACAACTATGGATTAGTTGTTTGAATGTGCAAATACTAAGAAAAACCAAGCAAAGAGGAGGAAGAATCTTGTTTGGATCAAACAACTAGTGTTGTATATGAAATCCCAATATCATATAATCAATAACAGCACCTGGATATTCGTATGAAAGCACAACAGCAAAAATCACAACATAAGAAGATCACCAAAATCTGTCTAAGAAACTTGGACATACATGCACTGATGAAGATATTTATACAAAAGGACGCTGGGTTGCTAAATACGCCGCGTTCGTACTGGTTTCACCATATTACACTTTTGACCCTTTAACTATGTCTAACTATTACAAACTAGCTCAAACTTTAGATAATCAAGCACCAAAGATCTAATAATAATCCCCCTAGACCGTTGTGTGCTTGTGGTTCTTCAATCTTGCATCCGAGCTTCTGGGTCTGCGGTTGGATCTTGATCTTTGTCTTGTGTAGCTTGAACGGTAGGTTGATCTGTGGTTGCTTCGATTGTTTCTTCGGAACTGAGATTAACAATAGCTTCACTGGAGGGTTGTTGTAACTCCGTAGTGGCTTTATATGTGGATGAAACCGGAGTTTGAGGGTGAGATGCAGCTTGAGATGGTGTGGAAGCTTTCTGTTGTGATGACGACTTATGCTTTCTCTTTCTTTTCCTTGCCTCCTCCTTTTCTTTATGCTTATGAATTTTAAGAACTATTTCCATCATCTCTATCTTCCTCTCACGAGCTCGTTCCACAGCTCGTTGGAATAGCATTCCTTCTTCTCTATATTCATTTCCAGCTCCGACGTGGATCTTTGACCAAAGAGAATGTTGAGATCAGAAAGGCAGAATATGAAAACATCCATCGGGTCTAGAAATCATATATCTTCGTTAGACGCTAATCTGATCACTGCTTCTCCTGTCTTCCCATCGTAAAACCATTTCTTGAAGTGAGTAAGCATGACAGGCTGTTCTGGTGGGATTTTGATCTTTGTTTCGACCTTAGCAGGATCTATTACCCATGTAACTATCCCGTTTCCTGTGATGGGATCCTTTGTCGTCTTTGATACTCTTCTTCGGGGTCGTTGCAGCTTGAACACTGTGAAACCCCGATTGCATTCTCTTAAGATCAGTCTTTCAAAGTCAGCTTCGATGCTCCTGTTGGTCGGGTTTATCAGATCTAGCCTCCCCAATTCTCATATATCCCATCGCGGAAGGCTTTTCATGTCATCTCCGGTCTTAAAATGCTGAATAACACCACCTCGTCTCTTTACAATAAACATCCCTTTAAGATTGCAGTACTTCCAGCTGATTATTCTATCAGTGACTTCAGATTTGTCAACGGTGACCACCTGATAGAAATTTGGAAGCTTTTCCCTTTCTTTTCTGAACCATTCCGGATGCATTGGAGTCTCTACGTCACTATCCTCAGTTTCATAAATAGTATCTTCTTCCAAACCCCACTCAACAAATCTTGCTGGCAGTTCATCTCTGTCTACCTCCTCCTCTTCACTTTCGTCATCCTCAGTGACGTTTACCGCCGATTCTAGACGCCTCTTCTTCTTTTCTGCCACCTCAGCCTTTTGTCTTTCTTCTTCAATCTTGAACTTTTCATATTCGAAAATATCAGTAGATGAGAACATCAGTGGAATGTCTACTTTGGTGCAGAGATCTCTGATCATACGATACATCTTCTCCATCCGTCTTGCTGAAATCTCACAAATCTTGTCTGTTCTTTGACGTCTGCGTGGAGCTCTTTATTTTTCTTTCTTTGTTCCTTCAGCTTCTCATGGATAACGTTAGTGTTGCTTACTTGATGTTTTAACAGACAAATTTCCTGAGCTGGTCCTTTCCCGATATCTTTCACCAGCTTGTCGTATAGTTCCTGAAATGGACGAGGTCTTCGAGGAACCTGTTGCGGCATTTGACTTGGTTATTCCTCTGTCGATGGACCTTCCCCAGATTTCTTACACTTTTGCGGGGGAGATAGACTTGGAGCTTCCGGATTGACAATCAACCGATCTACAAACTCATCCAACTGCTCTTGCTCCGTGGTGACCGTCACAGGTTTTTCGATTCTGTCATGTGACGCCTCTTTCTTCTAGCTTCTCGTTTTTCTCTTTCTTCCATCTCATGAATTGCATGTACATTCTCAATATGCTCACGATGTTCTATGGTGATTCCAGCCCTGAAGCTGCTTTCCATTAGTCGTTCTTGAGGGGCAGTATCCTTTTGTTTCTTCGAGGAGTCCCCTTCCTTCATGATTTTCTTTCCTTTATTCTTTCTAACCAGCTGCTCAGTTTCCTCTTCTTCCTCCTCCACTTCCTCATCACCATCTCCTTGTCTCTTTTTCTTAACACGTTCTCTGTATTTCTCATAAGTTGCTTTCACGACAGGATATCTCTCCTCCCTATACATCCACTAATGCAATAGTACCCACTCCTCAGTTTTTAGCTCGATGATCTGACACCCTGTTGGCAGCTGGAACTTGTACAGGTCGTTGTCATGAGGAAGGTTTGGATGTTGGTCATTAATGAGGAGCTGAACAAACCGAGGATACATAGCCCATGTGGAAGAGATAGCATTATCAACCATGCAGTAAAAAATGAGACCAGAGATGTTGAATGACCACTTTGTGCAGAGGCTAAGCATAGCAGCCGACCATTCTAAGTTCAACCCGTCATATCCTCCTTTCCTATGTACCAAGCTCATAGCGAATATATTAAGAATGAATCTCCAGTCCTTGGTAAGCCCCTTTCTTTTTATCTCATTTTTCTCTTGAAGTCTCCAATATACCTCATTCCTTTGAACCCATCTAGAATGTCGTCCTTCTTCATTCTGAGCAAATCACTTTTCTTGTCTCCAAGACTGAGGACTCTGCATATGTTTCCTCGGTAACTACTATCTTCTTATTTCTGGCTGTAGCTGTAATTCTTTTAATCTCGTTTACGGTCGACACTTTGGCTGTCTTCCAAAACTCTTCGATGTGGATGCTGTAGATGATCGGATCGGCTTGAACAACATAGCTAATCCTGCTTGAGTTTATCCACTCTGCTACGTCTTCGAGATCACTAGGAGGTGGGACCAACTTACACGGCTGGTTGTGCTTTCGCGTCTTATCCCAGATGATATCCTTCACCATTTCTGAAAGTGAAAACGAGTCAAGTTAGATTCGTGTACATAAATACATAAATACATAAATACATACATATATATATATATATACATAAATACATATACAATAACATATACATAAGATATAAAAAAATACAAATCGCTAGTATTTACGCCAGACTAAGTACGCCGAACATGAAACTCGAGCCACAAAGATAACTACGCCGAATAAACGTTATTTACGTTGAACACGATTAGCGGATTTAAGGTTTGACACAAGAACGAGTCCAGTGTAGATGATTATCTACGCTAGGTTACCGGCGTATTTGTCAATTACGCCGGTTGCTTGAACTCGCGTTCAAGACTTAAATCCGCTGACTCAAAGGTTGAGATAAATACGCCACATTCAAAGTTATTTACGCTGCATTTAAATTAAATACGCTGGCTTCAAAATTTTTTTTTTGAGAAACCATTAAAACCAGAAGACCAGATTCGAATGAAAGCATAAACACTTATCAGAGATCGAAAATAAGGATTTAAGCATAAGTAAGCATAGAACAAAACACATTTGAGTATCAAAATCATACCGATACGGCTTCTTTCAGATTCACTAAGGAGAAAAACTGATAAATGAAGTGTGTTTTGGTTTGAGATAAAAGAAGAAGATGAAGATTAGTTTGAAAAGAAGCGGTTGCACACAAAAACGAAACTGATTTATATATATACATGATTTCATTCCAGCATATTTATTAAATACGCTAGAATAACAATTACGCCGCGTTGTGAGGTTTTAAGGATATCTTCATCTTTAAGAAACTTTAGAAACAAATACGCTCGAAAATTTTAACATTTCTCAAAAAACGTGCCCCTTTTTGGTTAAAAGATTGCAAGAAATTAAAACTAAGCTTAATGAAAATAGAAAGTTGCAACATTGGATCCTGAAAGTTGTTTTTGGGTCCGGAAGTCTCCTTTTTCACACAAAATTTATGATCACTGACTTGAATCCTGTGACTTTCCTGCAAAAGATCATACTGGTAACACTTCGTTCGTTTAAGCTAAGATGTTAAAAAAAATAAGGCACAAGAACCAATGTTAGTATGTTTGTCCTTTTAAATCCATGCACCTATCTTCCAACATTCGATCGGAGAGCCTTTTTATCATGTTATGGTAATATTGACAAGTAATTCAGTGTACCCCCACTCATGCTGAGATAATCAGAATGTTGTGCCTGTGAGTCCCACGTCAGGACATACCCCCGCGATCAACGTATGCTCAAATATTCCTCATAGCAGGTGAATATACTGACTTCATTCGTTTTTGAGATTTCAATTTTAGACAGTTGGTGTTCAGGTCAGTACTTCCGTACAGTAGAGAGACCAAGGTCTAACGAGGACTACGACAGATACCAGATGTTGTACGATTTAAGCATTTGAATGATTCTCAGTGAGAGATTCATTTATGTAGGGTTTTGGCCGCATACGCTCTTTTTAGAAAAAAAGATATCATAGCTGTGTCTAGGTCAGCATATATCTGGATGCAGCAGAAGAGCAACTATGATATCCCCGAATGATTAGCCAATATAAAGATCCTAAATCTCAGACTTTGGCAATCTATCAACGCAAGATTTAAGACCATTAAGCCATACGCCGCAACGTGTTACCCGTAAGTTGCACAACATTGTGGGTATTCAAAATTCTCATGTGATCATTAGAGTTTGTCTCCGTTTCGCAGTTTACTTCAAGGTATTGCTGAATGTACCGACACATCGTTGCTTGAGGCCTTAATCTTTTTCTGTTTTAAGATCAGAACAAAGGTGTTAGCAGTTTTTCTATCATTTCTCGTGCAGGTGCCAAAGAAAGGATTCAGTCTCAATAGTATTTTCTGGAAAACATCCCCCCTTAAAATTTTATTTTCAAGAATCCATTGCTTAAAAAATTTTTAACTTTGCAGAAAATCTTTTTGCTGGGCATATTTTATGAGTTTGTTATTTATTATGAAAGCCTTTTTATACCAAAAGTCAGTTCCACTCAAGTAAATTCACCATTTCCAACCGGGTTACCAACAGGTTGAATCGAGCTTTATCGAAGGCTTTCGTAAATATATCAGCTTTTTGTTGCACTGAATCCATTGGCACCACTTGGATGTATCCTTTTTCGTACGCATCTCTAATTGCATGAATGCAAATTTCGATATGTTTCGTTCTGGAGTGATGGATAGGACTCTTCACAATCCCCAGACACGCTTCATTGTCGATGAATATTGGAGTCTTCATGATGTTGATTCCATAATCCAACAACTGATTCTGTATCCAAAGGACTTGTGAGCAGCAACTGTAAGCTGTCGTGTATTCAGCCTAAGCGGTAGATGTGGAGACTGTTGTATGCTTTTTGCTCTGCCACGAAATAAGACGATTTCCCAAGAATCGGCAGCCTCCGGAGACAGATTTTCTGTCTACTTTGCAACCTGCATGATCACTGTCAGAGTAAGCAATTAGATCAAAATTACTATCTTTAGGATACCACACCCCAAGCTTTGGAGTTCCTTTGAGATAGCGAAAGATTCTCTTGACGGCGGCATCATGCGATTCTTTGGGATTTGTCTCAAAGCGGGCACATAGACAGACAGCCCACATTATGTCAGGCCTACTTACAGTTAGGTACATTAACGAGCCAATCATTGAGCGATAGAGATATTTGTTCACTGGCTTTCCTTGAAGATCTGAAGTGAGTTCAGTCTAAGCAGCAAAAGGAGTGCTGGCGGATTTGCAGTCATTCATGCTATATTTCAAAAGATTATCTCTGATTTACTTAGCTTGATGAATGAGGATACCATCTTTTCTTTGCTTCACTTCTAATCCTAAGAAAAACGAGAATTCTCCCATCATACTCATCTCGAACTTCGCTTTCATCACCTTTTCGAATTCTCTGCAAAGGGCTTCATCTGTCGACCCAAAAATGATATCGTCTATGTAAATTTGAACCAACATCACATCATCTCCAATCCTTTTAGTGAAGAGAGTCATGTCTATTTTGCCTCTTGAGTATCCACACTCCAGAAGATATGTTGACAAAGTCTCATACCACGCTCTAGGAGCTTGGTGAAGGCCATAGAGAGCTTTGTCAAGCTTGTAGTATTTCGTGGGAGAATGAGGATCTTCGAAACCTCGAGGTTGACAGATGTAAACTTCTTCTTTCAATTTCCCATACAGAAAAGCACTCTTTACATCCATTTGAAACACCTTAAAGTTTTTGAATGAAGCATAGGCCAAGAAGATTCTGATGGCTTCTAGCCGTGTAACAGGTGCAAAAACTTCCTCGTAGTCAATCCCTTCTTCATGTCGAAACCCTTGAACCACTAATCTAGCCTTATTCTTAATAACTACACCACGATCATCCAACTTATTACGAAACACCCACTTGGTACTAATTGGATACTTTCCGTCTGGTAGGTCAACGAGTTCCCAGACTTTAAGTTTCTAAATTGGACCAATTCTTCCTGCATAGCTTGTACCCAACTTGAATCTTGAATAGCTTCTTCGTATCCCTTGGGACGGACTGCGAAAGAAAGGCTGCATACAGTCCTGTGTTGATGGTATGTGTTTGACCACGTGTTCGAACTCCATCTTCTACAGAACCGATGACATTTTCAATTGGATGGTTTCGATTAGTCTTGTACCCTGCATTGGTGTGAGTCTCAATATGATGAGGCAGATTAGAGAAGTGTTCATCGACGTAGATAATAGGCGTTTCGTCTTCTTTGGGTGGTTCATCCACAGCCTGCTGTGAAGAAGAATCATCATGTGAGGATGCATTCTCAGCAGATGTGTCACCAATTTCTTCAAACACCGGAAGAGTAGGAAAGGCAGAGGCAGGGGTGAAACGGGTAGTAAAAGGAGTAAAACCAATATCTGGGGCATCAAACAAAGGTTCCAATAGAGTGGATTCTAGTAGGTTCGGATTCGGAGATGGGTTTATCGATGCTGAAGGTGTTGAATATAATATCCATGTCATTAAACCAGTTCGGAGCACTTCCAGTGTTGGTGGAGTTTCCTTCTTGAAAGTCAACGTAGTACGATTCAATCACCATTTTGGTCCGTTGTTGTAGACTCGATATGCTTTTTGAGAGGATGAATAGCCCACGAAGTAGCACACGTCATCGACTGCTTCAAACTTGATGAGATTGTCTTTAGTGTTGAGGAGTGTGCATGAACACCCGAACGGTTTGAAGAAATCTATCAGAGGCTTTCTTTTGAAAAGTAGTTCATAGGCTGTCTTATCGTGAGGTTTGACGATAAGAACACGATTCAAAACATAGCATGCTGTGTTGACCGCTTCAGCCCAGAAGATTATGGGAAGCTTAGAGTAGACAAGCATAGTTCTTGCAGCTTCGATGAGAGTTCTGTTTTTGCGTTCTGCTACCCCGTTTTACTGAGAAGTCCTGGCAGCGCTGTATTGAAGGCGAATTCCTTTATCTTCACAGAAGGAGACAAACGTATGATTTTTAAATTCGTTCCGTTGTTGCTTCTGATGGAGATGACTTTCAGCTTGATCACGTTTTCAATCATGGGAATGAAGCTTTTCAGAATGCATGCAGAGAGGGAAAAATATTCATATTAAATAAATCAAAATCAATAAAATAAGTAAATAAAAATGAAGTAGAAGACCGTTTCGCTTTTGGCTTCAAGAAAGAATACCCATGAAAACCGTGAAAAATCATCTGTAATCACCATACAATAAGATCTTTTAGCTAAACTTTTAACGCTAATTGGGCCGAAAAGATCCATGTGAAGTAACTGCAGAGGGGCAAAAATCGTATTCACTGCTTTGGACTTATGAGGCTTTTTATCATGCTTTCCTTGGGCGCATGCGATACACTTTTCAGAAAAAGGAAAATCTTTCATAGATAATCCTCTTACAAGGTTTAATTTTGAAAGTTTATTTATGTTCTTAAAATTCACATGCCCCAAACGCCTGTGCCACAGTAGTGATTCCGATTCAGATGCTTTTGACATAAAGACATGTCATTAGCTCATTTGATTTGGCATTCTTCATGTTTAGCACGTAGGTGTTATTTTACGGGGAGCTCTAAGCATGATCATTTCTTTAGGGACGGAGTAACCGGGTTTAAGGAATAAGCACTCCGCGTCATTGAACAGTACCACATTCCTTTGTCACAGACTTGTGAAACGCTCATAAGATTGTAACACAGTTCTGGAACATAGTTCACATTCTCCAAAGTGAGTGCTTCTGACACGACGTCACCCATTCCGACGATTTTTCCTCCCTTTTCGTCTGCGGCAAAGGATACAAAGTCACCATCAATAACTCAAAAGTTGGCAAGCAGATCCTTCAGCCCGGTCATGTACTTGGAGCAACCGCTGTCAACATGCAAGATATATTCCATGAGCATCCGAAGCCACTTCTGAATTTTATTCTGTTATACACAACAACAACAACAAGAAATATGTACAAGATTAGCTAGCTTTTGGAACCCAGACTTGCTTTATATTAGTTCTATCATGATTTTGAGCAAGAGATTTTTCTTTTCTTTTCCAAAAACAAGTTGAATCAACTATGCATTTTACTGATTTCTTTAAATTGTCAAATTGATCAGTAAAACTTTTAACGAAATCTTGACTAGGTGTAGAAAATTTCTTGCTTTTGCAATGTTTCGCCGTATGTCCTAAATGACCACAGCGAAAACATTGTTTTGGACTCGATCTTTTCTTCTTGGTGGTGAGTGTGAAGATGATGTATGTGATGAGAGTCTTGAGCATCTTGAGGAGCTTGATGATGTGACTCGGCTGAGTTTTTAGCTTTCTTCAGTTTCTCTTCAGGATGATGTTTATCTTCAATGTCGACTTCACTGTGCTCACTGTCTGATGAGGAAATTGATTCTTGACTTTCATCTGGCCTTTCTTCATCACTTTCTGAAGTTGTTGTGCTTGAATCTTCGGTGAAATCTTTATCATCTCTGATGTACCTGCAACTGATGGAACAAATTTTGGTCTTTCCTTTGTAAGGAATTTTCCAAAACTATTTTTCTTTAACTCTGGCACAAATACAGGAGACTTAAGCATAACATTTTCATCATTAAGAACAAAGTTTGGGTCATGACCCTCAACCTTAGCAATCCCTTGGTTGTGAGCCTTAATGTAAAACCCAGACGGATTTTCAATAATATCAAACAACTTTGTGAGAGTGCGGAAATCTAACACAAAGTGATTCAAGAACGTATATAAACGAAACACAATAAAATATGATCAAAGTACTTGCATTCACCAGAATGATGACTGATACAAGACTTGTATGTTTGGTTTCGGCTCCCCCTTCTCTTGTGTGTTCGATCAATCTTAAACCTAAACTAGGAATGAGCTTATATACTAATATAAGACTTGAAACCCCAAGGCCCAGCCGAAACCAATACACAGACCCAAATTACATTTCGACCAAACATATTAAACTAACACAAGATCAACTCTATTTTATGCATAAACCTTTATATTCTAACATTCTCCCTTAGGTTTATGACATAAGTTCCTTTATCTTTATCTGCTGCCACCATGATTCTTCTTACCAGAACCTTGCTTCCTCACATGTAATACTCCAGCAAAAGCTGAGGTCAACTTTTAGCACACTCTTCATATTTCTCAGTTACTCGGATTTGATTCTGAGCCAGCACTTCCAGATCTTCAATACTTAAATTCAACAAGTCTAGCGTATCAACTAACCTGAATTACAAATCTCCATCACACACTATCAAAGCTTGCCCCAGCGTTTCATCGTATGCCCAAAAATGCATCGTTTTCAAGCTTCCATCAGGGACCTTTTTCACCAAGGGTATTGTCTTCTCCTTATCTGTTGGTGGCCAAATCACATTCTTCAATCTTTTGTGTGTAGTAGGATCACGAATGCCATGAGCAGGCTTCAAGAAGGATTCAGCAGTATGCATCAAAGGAAAACCTCTTGCAACCTCTCGTTTAAGTCTTTCAAAGAACAAGTACCCTCCATTTGGTTTATCATCAGAATAAGGGAGCAATTAGCAAGAATGGCAAGATCCACTTTAGTAAACGTTTGAAACTGAGCAGGTCTAGAGTACCACTCAACGGGACCAACCTTCCTTTTGACCCACCACATTTTACGGTCATGGTCAAAACCCCAGCTCACAATTCCAGATTTATTCCCTACAGTATCATATAGCTCTTCCCTACTTCCATTAAATGATGTGTCACTTGAACTTCAGGGTCAGCACGGTTGAGATTTCTATTCTTAATCACTACCAACTCTTGTTTCTTCTTCTGTCTTTCACCCTTTTCCTTTTCTTTCTCTTTGTTTACCGATCGAAAAAAGTATAAATCCATAGTCTCAGATCTCTCGGTAGCATTTTGCTCAGCAGCAGCTTGAGTAGATTTTTCAACATCGCTAGAGTCAGCAAATTCACTTCCAAATTTCTTTTCTAACTTCCCACGTAGCTCATAAACACCGAGAATAGCAAACTCACGTCACCTTGTAATTGATCTATTTGCTGGTCCTTCTTCACGATCAGATCTTCCAGCTGAACGAGCTTGGCATCTTTATAAATTGAATCTTGTTCAATCACAACAATTCGCTTTTTGAGATCACTAATACTCACATCATCATCTATCAACGGTTGATCTTGAATTGTTTCTACAAAGACACCGGGTCTTAGATCTTTTCTTTTACGTTTCCAAGGTTGTGAAGCCGAATCGAACGGAGGATTTTCAATTCTCCCACTAACTGATTTTAGGAGCAACACTAAATTCTCAGCAGATAACACTGGTTGTGGAATATTAGCAGAGTAATATCACAAGCTTCAACTTCCATCGGCAACTCATCACCCAAATCATCCACATTCACAATATCCTCCTCAACTTCCACATCAACAACATGTTCATCGTCAACAACTGGTACATTCTCAATAATTTGAACATTATGTTCTTCTGCGACTACCCTCTTGGTTCTTCAGGTTGTTCATCAGCCAACTTAGCCACGACATCTTCTGTTTCTTCAAACTGACCAAATTTTACAAGCGGTAACTTCCCAACAAATTTAACCGCAGTATTTTTCTTAGGCATCAATGCCCCAAAACAAGAAGACCCCATCGGTTTTAAATCAAGAGTATCACCGGACCTCTCAAGCTCAGAATACTTGGCATTGAAGATCATTTGCAAAAATCGTGGTACATCACAAACTTGTCTTTCCTCACCCAGAACATTCCTCTAAATTCCTTCAAACACATATCTTGAGTAGTTGAAAGCTTGATTGGTAATTAGACACACAAAAGCCCAGACTGCATAGAGTTTAATTGATCCGTTCCCCCTCTATTCTCAGTCATACACATCGTGAACATATGCATCAACAAACGCCAATAGGGATGCACAAGCTTCTTAAGGAGATGAGGATACATTCCTTCATAACTCAGTCGTGGCAAAACATCCTCAACAGTTCCCACTGATAGTTCAATAGGATCTGTCTCATTATCTTTGAACTGCAGCACCTCTCTAATGATTTGCTCCGTGACAATAACATCTTTATTCTGAACCATCGCCTCAATAGATCCTTGCCATCAGCTCCTTGCTCTACAAACCTTGCAGTCTTCCAGAACTCCTGAATGAGGCTTTTGTAGATAATAGGATTGTCACGAAGAGCGTGAACTATTTTGCAATTTTGAAGACCTTTGATCAGGAAGGTATAAAGTTCCATATGTTTTTCGGGTGGTGAAGCTAAGTAAGCTGCCTGATTGTGTCCCGAAATGATCTTTAAATCCATGATGCTACAAAACAACATAAGTTAAATTAGCATTTAATGCAAATGTAGAAAACATGGAACTGGTAAAAACGTTAACTGTGATCAACTCAGGATTTCGAGTCGAAACCATTAGTTTCGAGTCGTGACCAGAGTCTCGAGAGGAAACTAAACGATTTTGAGTAGAGATCACGGTCGAGATCACAGAGACTCGAGTCGAGATCTCAGTAGAAACGAAGGTCTCAAGTCAAGTCTCAATTCGAAACCAAGAAGATATCGAGTCCCAGTGTCTTCATTCTCAGCCTGAGTTGAAACCAAGTAAACATCTTTGACCAGTCAAATTGAAGATCAAACTCTAATAATATGTCTTAATGTAGTTGAAAGCCAAATTAAGTTTCTAATTAGGATTCTGAGTGATCTTCAAATCTTCATCAAATCTTCAAACAGTTCCTGCATATCTTCAAACAAAAATGATTATTTGATCTAAGATACCTGTAACAGTGATTGTTTAAGAGATATGACACCGAAGAGTTAATCAGTCGGAACGAAGAAATCAAAGTCGGAAAGAAGATCTCCGGAAAGATGAGAGAGAGAGAAAATGAGAAGGATTTCGAGAGAATGAGGAGATCTCGAGTCGAAACCCTTAAATACCTCAACTATTCATGGGCCGGGCCCTGACAACAAGTCAGGCCGAACTCAAGACCAGTGGATCGGAGTCGAGACACGCTGTTCCTAATCGAAACCAGCTGTTCCGAGTCGAAACCAGCTGTTCCGAGTAGAGATCATTCATTCATTCGAGAAAACACTTTACAAAAATAATCCTTATCTTTTCAAGCACATTTTACGAGATAAAAACCTATTAAACAAAAATAAATAATTTCTAACTATTTATAAAAATAAAATAAATATGAAAGAACCGTAATTGCTTAGGGATCAAAACACGAGACATTAGGCTTGACATCACTTATCAACACTGATCTACTTACCGAATGATCTGAAATAATTGTCAGTATATATTTCCACTTAAACTTAGCTCCTTAGACCTTTTCCAAATAATTGTCTGTAATCAATTTTTATCATGTTTTAACAATTAATAATGAACACCAAACAAATACTAATCAAATCCCGGAATTTGCAATGCACACTCTATCACGCAAGTTGATTTCCTACCACACATTTTCACAAATCAGTTCTGGGTTCATAAAATCTTATCTGAGAATGGGTTGAGAAGAGAAAAGAATAGATCAAGGGCAGAGATGATATAATATACAGATCAAATGAGATTTTGTCAGTTTGACATAGGTTTTTGGGGTTTCTTTTGGGCACTAGAGGGCCTCTTTCGGGTATAATGTGACCCACAAGGCGATAGACGTATAGCTAGGTCTTTGCTCACGCAAAACAGAAGCAACGCTGCCTAGCACCTCCAGGTCTTTACTGACGCAAAACAGAGGAGATACACGACTTTTTAGACAAGATCTCAGAACTAGAACCAACTGGTGTCATGTGTATCGGGAGATCACACAAACATTCAAATAGAAATGAGCGAATTCCAAGTGACTTTCTTTCCTGAGGTCATAGACTAATCTAGATTCTAAACAGGCAATCACTGTTTCCAGCATTTAGGATAGAGCCTACCAACACATCATTCTAGAGGCAAACTATTTCGATACTGGTTTTGCATGAGTCAGCCCTTTGTCATAATGTGAGAGTACATTTCACTTCCCCGCATGTAGTACATCTTTTTGTTTTTTTCAATTTTTTTCAATGTTTTGTATTTTTCATATTTTCTCCCCCTAAATTTGTGCATAAATTAAAACTACCTAAACATAGACAACTTTATGAACGAATTTACCTACTAAAACATGCTCAGTTAGTATATCGGATCATTTTCAGAAAGTTCACAAGCACCTGAAATTTCGAGCTGCTGACAGGTTTTGTGAACACATCTGCCGCATTTGCATCCGTGTCAATTTGTTCCAATTTGATCAGACCTCTGTTAAAGCAGTCTCGAATAAAATGAACTTTAATCAATGTGCTTGGTTTTAGAGTGGAAGACAGGATTTTTAACAATTTGAATAGCAGCATCATTATCACAGTATATCGTAGTATTCGAATAAGACAAACCGTAATCCTACAATTGATGCTGCATCCACACCACTTGAGAGCAAGATGCAGAAGCTGCAACGTATTCAGCCTCAGCTATTGATATCGCCACCGTTTGCTGCTTCTTGCATTTCCAAGAGATGAGCCGATCCCCCAAAAATTGACAACCAGCGGATGTGGATTTCCTGTCACTATCAGTGCCTCCAAAATTGCTATCAGAAAACGCAAACAAGTCAAAACAAGAATCTCTCGGGTACCACAGGCCAAACCGATGTTTCATGCCTGATCTATGGCAAGCTATGCACAAATCATTCGGCTCACGTCTAGACATGAGCACAACCTATTGATGTATAAGAATTTATACATCGTTTAACGTCAAATATGCCTCGTTTATGAGAGGACTCGATGTATTTTCATTGATTTTGGTACTCATTTGAGTTGTTTGTGAAATACAGGTCCGGGCTTCGTCCCGGTGTTGAAACGGAGGCTTTTTGAGCAAAATGGAGCAAAAATGGAACATTTCAGCAAACTACCAGGCACGACCATGCCAACACCTAGCACGACCGTGCCAGGCCAACCAGCATCGACACTCTCATCAGCATTATCAACCATCAGCACAAATTAGGAAAATCCATGACTAGCACTACCGTGCCTGGTCCAAGTTAGTCTCTGTTCAGCTAATATCCGAGATCGCAGTAGTCATCTTGGCAATTCGTCGATAAGCATGGTCATGCCATGGTTTGGCATGGTCGTGCCACCTCAGAAAACTTTGAGCGGGATTTTTTCCAGAAATGGTAGCAAACAAGGTTGACAGGCAAAAAGTGACTCTGACTTGCCAAGCACGACTGTGCCAAAAGGTAACATGGTCGTGCCAAACACCCAACAGCTTAAATACGAGTTGCCATCTCATTTGCAATGGAGTTGGAGCATTTTGGTGAAGTTTTCTCTCAAGAATCTGGACTTGGAAGCTTGTTGGAGCAAAGAAGGAGCCTTGAAGAAGACTTAATCACTAGAAGATTCACTCATTTACCATCTAATCTTGTCTTTAAACTTGGTTAGCTTACTTATTACTTTATGAACAATTCAAGCTTTCTTGTATTTGATTTGGTAGCTATGAGCCTTATAGGCTAAACATTTGTGTTGCTTAAACTTTGTTGTAGCTAATGTATATGTGATAACATGGAAGTAGATGATTGTTTGTGTTAATCTTCATAGTGATGTTTAATCTTGTTCTTGAAGTTCATGTGCATGTTAAAGTCTTTGTTCTTGAATGTTTAGTCATACGTATTTACATGTTGTGTTGGAAAGCCCATATAGAGATTATTATTGTTAAATCTTGTTAACTTGTTAGTATGATTCATAGCATGAAACTAGGAATGGTAATTGCTAACATGAATTGGATGGTGATTTGAACATGTGTATGGATTCTTGCATTTAGATTTGGAAAGATCAAATATTGTTTATATGAATTCTATAGTTTATGTTCGTGGTAGTATGATGATTTAAGCCAAGATTGTTGTCTAGCATAACCATGCTTGTGGTTCATATCAAGAAAATGATAAAGACATTACTTACTTAAAACCAAGTTAGGGTGATTAGTATGTTGTTCATAGTAGCTTTCTCCAACTTGTAGAGTTAGGAGTTTTGATAAACAAATAACTCATCATTAAAGATTAACATCAACTTAGCAAGTGAACTTAAAATAATAAATTTTAGGTGATTAGAATGTTATTTCATTTTAGTATTCCTAAGATTTATAAAACTAGGAAGCCCTAATTGGGGACTTAGTTGAATATAGGGCTTGCATCACCACTAGTCTTTCCCCTTTGTCGTCACATGTTTATTAGTGGATACTTAGTTTAGGAAACCTCTTTTGGATATTGTTCTTCCTTAGATTAGTTAGTAGTTTGCTATTTTTGCATGATAAATTAGAAACACAATCAACCCATCAATTGAAAGGCTTTAAAGTAGCAAAGGTTTAGTATCGAGACACCGCGTCCACGGATTAATATCCGGTTCTTACCGATAAACTATATTACCACCAAACGGGTACACTTTCCCTTTTGTGTGTTTTTGTTTAGTTCTTGGGTGAAAATATTTTTAAAAATAAATTTGTGTGAAGGAAAATTAAATTATGAAAAAATATAAATAATTCACACACATCAAGTTTTTAGTGCCGTTGCCGGGGGACGCGGGTTTTCTTCCGAACGGTTCGAGTTACTTATTTAGCCATTGTGAAAAGTGTATAAAGTTTTTGTCTATTTCTTTTATTTGCCTTTGCATGATTATTTAAAAAAATATTATTTGCTAGTTGTTTTTTGTATATATATGTAGTGCATTGTGCTCCTCCTTATTCCCTACAGGTCGTGCATGTCCTTAACCCCCGTTGCTGAAATTGTTGAGCCTTCACAGCATCTGGAGCGCAATCTTCGTCGGAGAATGCAGGTACGGTCCCGGTGGTAGCCGCGACGATCGATGTAGACGCGGCGGGAAGGTGACACATTCTACGAGGTTCAAGTAGATATGGCGGACGAAGAGGAGACGAGGATTTTAAATGAGATAGGAAAACCGTCACTTGAGGGTTTACCGGTGAGCATCAATGCACCAACGACCAATAATAATAGTTTCGAGATCAAATATGGCACTATATCGATATTGCAGAATGTGGAGCAGTTTTATGGCAAGGATCACGAGGATCCTAGTGTCCACATCGTGGGTTTTCTAGAGGTTTGTGCCACATTCATGATTCGTGATGCATCACCGGATGCTATACGCCTTCGGCTCTTTCCATTTTCTTTACGTGATGGTACCAAATAGTGGCTTCTCTCATTTCCAACTGGATCTATCACTACATGGAATCAATTAGCTGAGAAGTTCCTCTAGAAATGTTTCCCTCTGGAGAAAACTTTCGGTTGAGAACCAAGACTCTCAACTTTCGTCAAGACAAGGATGAGTCCCTTTACAAGGTGTGGGAGCGATTTAAAGAGCTCATGAGAAAGGTCCCACATCACGGGTTGCCTAAGTCGCAACAATGTCAGATCTTCTACCATGGGTTGGATGGTCCAGGTTAGATTACAGTCGATACATATTCGGGCGAAGACATTGGCATAAAGAATCCCACGATGGAAATTTGAGATTTTGGAGAAATGCGCCGCGAAGAACGGACACATCAGCCACCGAGGGAGAAGAGTTCTCGACAGGGAGTTCATCACGTGGATGACTTCACTGCCATGACAGCACGTATACATGCCTTATCTTCGAAATTTGATCGAGCGATGGAGATTCACTTCGAGTGGGGGAGCATATCATGTAGGAGATTTTCCGACGGGAGAGGCGTTACACGAGCACATTGATTTTATGAGAAACCAATATCGTCCTCAACATAATCCCTACAACAATACTAATAATCCCGGGTGGAAGAATCACCCAAATTTAATTGGAAGCCTGACGCTTCTAGTCAGCATCTACCCAGATTTGCTCCACGTGCCACAGCTCCTAGAGCATATGGTCCACCTCGGCCTCGGCAGACATCTTCCACTAGTAGACCTAGTGTGCAAGATATGTTTAGTCAACTCTTAGCTGGTTAAAACTCTATAAAGGTCAAGAATGAGTAGCGTTTTACGAAGTATGACGGTCGTTTCACGAGGCACGAGGTGAGTTGAGAAGCCAAAAGGATTCCATGTAGACCATTGAGAACTAAGTTGGCTAGATCGCCAAGATGTTGTCTAAGAGGCAATAGGGGGCCTTCCAAGCAATACAGAGCCTAATCCAAATGCTACTGCGAAGGCCATCATGTTAAGAAGCGGCAAGACCGCTGAGCCCAGCACTTCGGCTGCTCCAGCAAAGCTGGTTGATGATGAGATTACTGAGGAGATTGAGACTCAGTCTCTAGGTGAGGTGCAACTAAGGCGAGACCCAGTAAGTACAACACAACCCAAGGAGCCAGTGAGAGAGTATGTCTCTCCCATTCCATATCCGAGGAGGTTGAAGAAGTAGAAAATGGAAGAACATTATGGTAAATTCCTTGAGCTTTTAAGCAACATCATATAAATTTACCATTTGTTGAGGCACTTGCTCAAATGCCTAAGTATGCCAAGTTTCTGAAAGATATTTTATTTAACAAAAAGAAACTTGAGGAGCTTTCGCATGTGACCTTGAATGAGGAGTGTTCGGTGGTTCTTAGGAATAAACTACCAAAGAAGATGAATGATCCCGAGAGTTTCACTATCCCGTGCTTGATTGGTATTTTGTCGGTCAGCTATGCATTGGCTGATCTTGGAGCTAGCATAAACCTCATGCCATATGCGGTTTTTGCTAAGCTAGATGTAGGAGAGCCCAAACCCACTCGTATGAGCATTCAGCTAGCCGATCGTTCGGTGAAGTATCCTCGAGGCATAGTTGAGAATATGCTAGTGAAAATCGACAAGTTCTTCTTTCCTATCGATTTCATGATTTTGGACATGGATGAGGACAAAAAAGTCCCGCTTATCTTAGATCGACCATTCCTCGCCACTGCGAGAGCCTGGATTGATGTCTGCACCGGCAGACTTACTCTTAGGGTTGATGATGAGGAGGTGACCTTTGATATTGGGAAATCCATGTAGCATCCACAAAGTCAGGATGATACACTCTATTTCATTGAGACTATTGATACATATGTGAGTGATCATCTTCGTGACACATTTGAGGAGGATGTTGTGGACACGCAGCTGCTTGGAGGGGAGACTTTTGGTACACCTGATGTGGACCAACTAGTCGAGGAGATGGCCTGTCTGATAGGTCACGCGTCTCCCTTGTGTCTTAAGGCTTTGAGGTTGTGGATCATGTTGCTGAGCCTAAGCACGCCCTTCTATTGAGGATCCACTTTCGGTTGAGCTTAAGGACTTCTAGAGATCATTTGGAGTATGCTTTCTTGGATGGTGAGAGTCATTTGCCCTTTATCATTTCTTCTTGATTGTCGGGAGAGGAGAAGGATCAATGCTTGAGGTCTTAAGCAACATAAGAAGGCGATTGCTTGGAAGATCATGGATATAAAAGGGTTTAATCCATCCTTTTGTACCCATAAGATCTTGATGGAGGAGGACTTTAAACTTGTAGTGCAGCATCAGAGGCGCTTAAACCCGAACATGTAGGAGGTTGTGAATAAAGAGGTCATCAACTACTTGATGCAGGTTTGATATATCCGATCTCTGATTCATTGTGGGTTAGCCCTTTATAGGTAGTCTCGAAGAAAGGAGGGATGACAGTGGTGACTAATGAGAAAAACGAGTTGATTTTCAACTCCTACTGTCATCGGATGGAGAGTTTGCATTGATTACCGCAAACTCAACGATGCCACGAGGAAGGATTATTTCCCACTCCCTCTCATTGATCAGATGTTGGAGAGGTTGTCGGGTAGGACGTTCTACGGATTTCTTGATGGTTTTACAGGCTACTTTCAGATTCCCATCTCTACTGAGGATCAGGAGAAACGACATTCACATGTCCCTATGGCACATTCTCCTACCGGCGGATGCCCTTTTGACTGTGTAATGCCCCGGCCACATTTCAGAGATGATTGGTGGCCATTTCTCATGACATGATCGAGGACTCCATGGAGGTGTTCATGGTTGATTTTTCTGTGTTTAGAAGTTCCTTTGATCAATGTCTCGGGAATTCGAAAAATATGTTGGCTAGGTCTAAAAGATGTTCCTTTATGGTGAAGGAGGGCATTGTTCACAGGCGGGGCTCGAGGTTAACCAAGCCAAAGTTGAGACTATTTCTAAGCTCCCGCCTCCCACATCTGTGAAATCTATTAGGAGCTTTCTTGGTCATGCAAGATTTTACCGGCGATTCATAAAGGACTTTTCCAAAATCGCCCGTCCCATGACTCAACTCCTCGAAAAGGATGACCAGTTTGTTTTCTCCGATGAATGTCTTCGGGCATTCGAGTTGTTGAAGGAGAAGTTGGTGAATGCCCCGATCATGGTAGCTCTCGACTGGGAACTACGATTTGAGTTGATGTGTGATGCGAGTGATTTCGTAGTCAGGGCCATCTTGGGTCAAATGAGAGATAAGCACTGTCACCCGATTTATTATTTGAGCAAGACCTTAAATGACGCTCAGGAGTATTATACCACAACAGAGAAAAAGCTTCTAGCTATGGTCTTTGCCTTTGATAAGTGTCGGTTTTTTTCATCCTTTCATGTGTACACGGTACTGCAGCCCTTTGGTATCTTTTTAGCAAGCAAGATGCTAAACCGAGATTGATACGTTGGATCCTTTTGTTGCAGGAGTCTGATATTGAAATCTATGACAAGAAAGAGGCAGAGAATTTGGCAGCCGATCATTTGTCTCGTCTTGAACATTCCGAGGGAAAGGAAATTCGTGGCTCTAACATCAATGACAATTTCCCCTATTAGTTTCTTATGAGGATCGAGACTAATGATAATTACCCATGGTTTGCTGATTTTGTGAATTACTTAGCTAGTGGCATCTTAATCAAGGGGAAGACCTATCAGTAAAAGCGAAAGTTCTTTGCGGATGTCAAGTATTATTTTTGGGATGACCCGACTTGTTTAGGGTAGGAGCAGATCAGATGATCCGATGATGCGTGCATGGTGACGAGGCGAGAGATATTTTGCGCTATTGTCACGAGGGACCCACAGGAGGCCACCACGGAGTGAACAACACGGGAAAGAAAGTGTTTGACTCTAGATTCTTTTGGCCTACTATCTTCCGTGATGCCCACAAGTGGGTGAGGTCCTGTGATACTTGCAAGAGAGCAAGCAACATTTAAGCACGCAATGAGATGCCACAAAACGACATCCAAGTTTGTGAGGTCTTTGATGTATGGGGACTAGACTTCATGGGTCCTTTTCTGACCTCTTTTGGTAACCACTACATCCTAGTCACCGTTGATTATGTGTCAAAGTGGGCTAAAGCACAGGCTTTACGCACTAATGATGCTAGGGTAGTGGTGAGGTTTTTGAAGAAGCTGTTTGCTCGCTTTGGTGCCCCAAAGGCATTGATTAGTGACGTGGGACGCATTTTGTAATGCATAGCTTGAGAAAGTATTGTCCCGATACGGTGTGCAACACCGATTCTCTACACCATTTCATCCACAGACGAGTGGACATGTTGAGGTCACTAATTGGGGTATCAATCAGAGTTTGGAGATAACGGTTAATTCTAGCCACAAGGGTTGGTCCGAGAAGTTAGATGATGCACTATGGGCTTTCCGGATAGCCTACAAGACTCCTATAGGCACCACACCATTTAAATTGGTCTATGGGAACTCTTGTCATTTTCCTGTTGAACTCGAGCACAAAGCATATTGGGCTTTGAATACAGTTAGTCTTGATATGGCTGCCGCAAGTGAAAACAGGTTTGTGCAGATTCACGAGATTGAGGAGCTTAGGAATGATGCATATGAAAGCTCTAAGTTGTACAAGGAATGTACTAAGACGCTTCATAATGACCGCTTGAAGGACAAGAAGGAATTCCGAGTGGGTGATCATGTGTTGTTATACAACTCACGTCTTAAGTTGTTTCCTAGTAAGCTGAAGTCTCGGTGGTTGGGTCCTTACACTGTACGCGCAGTGTTTCCATACGGGACCATGGCCATGAGGATGGTCGGTTGTTTTTGGAGGGCCCGTTGATCAGAGTGAGGAGGTTGTTACCCTCCAACCCAGGAACAAATGAATTCGAGGTGGTGAGTCTAGCTGAAGACTCGTAAATAAACTTAGCATGTTTTTTGTTTATATTATTTTGTCGGTTGTTTATTTCTTTTTCAAGTTTTGGTTCGTTCTGGTTCGCGCGGGATATTAGAGCTTGTTGCCGACTTTCAGGTATGTTAGTTCGGTTCTTTCTTGATAGGAGATGCTTCATGAGTGCCTCGGGTTTAAGGAGTTTTTACCTTATTCATATCTTCATCCTTATTCCTATTTTTACTTTTCTTATTCTTCACCTTTTATTTTATAATTTGAATTTTAAAATTTTATTTGTAGTGGTTTTGGTAAAATTTTAAAATTGTAGTAATTAAGTTAGAATGAAATTTTTTTTTTGAAAATTGAGCACTATCAACAGAAAATCTTGCACTTCCAGACCTGCTAGTTTCAGCCCTTTTGCAAGGCCAATAATAGAACCCACCATCAATAAACTCAACCACTTCTTTTCTTTTTGTCTTCATCGTCCTTTCTTGAATCCATCCAAAGCACTCACGAATCCTTTGCATCTCCTTGCTTCCTTCGAGAATCTCTTCTATTCTTTCCTCCCATCAATCATTCTAGGTACGAATTCTTCTTCTTCTTTGTTAGTTTTTGTGTTTTAGGGTTATGTTCTTTATAGTTAGTTTCTTTTATGTTTTCAGGGCTTGGTCTAAATCACCCGATTCAAGCCCGTTTTTCGTGTTTTTGTGTTGTTATGAACCACACTTGATCAATTTACAAAACCCCTAAGCGAAATTGTGATAAACATGGGTTTTGAGTGCAATTTAAGGGCTTTCGTGATTTCTGGGTCCGTCATGCACGACCGTGCCAACCCTTGGCATGATTGTGCCAGCCATAAAACCGTGTCGAATCTTCATAATCTACCCATAAATTCATCGCACATGAGGGTGCCAACATATGGCACGATCGTGCTCTTCACAAAAAATGCTAGATCTTCAAATCAAACCCAGAAATCGGTCAGGCACGAGGCTGCCGGTGGGTGGCATGATCGTGCGTCTGGAAGAAAAACCCAGAACTTCATAAACCGCTGAAATCTTCATAAACCTGCTAATTTTTCTAGGCAAGCACGGCCGTGCTAGATGTTGGCATGCTCGTGCCAAAATGTCTAGAATCATATTTTTGTCTGTTTTGGCTACTGATTTATTGCTCCTTCTTGTTCAGGAACAATGCTAAGGAAGGGCATTGTATCGCAAAGGTGGAACGGTTATGGGCAAAATGACATTTGATTGAGCCCGTGCGGAAGTTGTAAACGGTTGATCTAGACTTGCTCGGTCAGACGGAGCGGTTTGAGGACCTGATGAAGCCTCCATGGACACGCCTTTAGACATAGCTGAACCGCAATACGTGGAGCTAGTTATCAAGTTTTTCACATCTTTCAGGTTTACCTTTCCTTGCCCAGACGTGTGTGAAAAAAGGGTTGGTGTGAGCTATCGCCTAGGACGGAAATGGCGCCATCAATCAATCAGTTGATTTGGTTAAGTGTTGGGGTTATATGCAGATGATGAAATCGACTAAGAGCTCTTTCATGGTAGCTTGCAAGAATGGGAGCCAGACGCGGACAAAGCCGCTATTTGGGCCGAGATCACAATTTCGGGTCAGGAATGAAACCCGCGGAAGGCTAAGGCCACATGGATTCTTGATCCACTACATCGCGTCATCAAGCGCGCCATTTTCCATGTCATTAGAGGTCGGGGTGACAGTACTGGCAACATCACCATCCAAGACCTATTTCATCTCTACTGCATCATATCAAATTCAAACTGTAATGTGGTGGTCAGCGGCGCCGAGTCGATTCAAAGGGGTATTGGTTGACACCTGCGTCAAAAATCTGTGGGGGTGCATTCTCCACCAAACTCGCCAATTATTACCGGGTTCGGTTAGACCATCTTACCGAGGCTTGTGGTTATGGTATGCTTGACGTAGTGCAGCTGACCTTCATGCACATGATCCGCAAGGTAAACAAAATTCCGAAGCTTGTTGACATATTAGGTAGGATTTGGGATCCGCTTCCCGAAGCGCAGGGTGATGATGATGATGGTGGTAATGGCGATGGTGGCAATGCCGATGTCCATATGTAGGATATCCCGGTTCACGGGAATGATGATGTTGATGGGGGGGTGGGGGGCATCTCACATGTAGATTGGTGATTTGGGCCATGGTTTTGGTAGCCCAAACTAGGAGAATGTGTATGGCGGGTATGATGGTGGTGTTTACGAGCATGGTGCCTATGGTCCTTTTGAGCTGTCATCGATTGATCTCTGGCGGCGGATGGATGGACTTTCATTGGATCAGCCGAAAGTGCGACGTGACGTGGGTCTGATTCGTGCAGCACAACACAACCATGGGAACCTTATGGAGGATATCTACAAACAAAGCTGACAAAGCTTCGCTGGCTTTTTGGTTCGTAGTAACATATCGCGAACTCGCTCAATACACCCTTCCGGATCTGGTGGCAGGTCTTAGTCTCGTTATCTATCTTTTATTTTTATTATTTTGTGTTTGAGGGGTGTGCCATTTTCCATTGTCTGTACACCCCTCCGTCATAGAACTTTAATTTCTTTTGTTAATTTTAATGGGCTAAATAACTAAATAAAGGCAAGGGTAAATTGGGTTGGGCAAATTCTTTTGAGTTTGATCATGTATGCTAGTGTGCAGCGTTGGCTCGATGAGATGTTGGTTTAATGGATGGCTCGGTTGTTCTTTGCGGATGCTCCTTATTATTTTGTATTGCTCTATTCTAGCCTTGATGTTTCAAGGGAGTTCTCATGTTCCTATTTCCTCCACCCCTTTAATATATGTGCATTTTGCTTATATAATTGTTTTTGTTGTACATCTAGGGCGATGGGGAGGTGGCTTAGCACTTGAGCTTTATTGTCCGAAAGAATCCGAAAAAAATAACAAATAATAACAATAACGCAAAGCTCTCTTGAACATTGTTTTTGTGGCATACATTTATACTTATTCCACACCCAAATCATACCCCTAGTAAAACCAATTTGAGCCTTTCCCTTTCATTTCGTTAAAACCACTAAATATTAACCCCTTAGTCAAATTAGCCTTTTATATTTTAACCCAAAATTTTTGGTTGGAAGCCCGGTTCGGTTAGTATTATCTTATAGCCTGTTTGTATAGTATCTTAGTTCATTAGTTGCAACCTCATTGTTAAGAGTTTTTATCTAAGTAGACGTACTTAGTTCCCTCTAAAGCATGTGTGAAAATAAACAATGAAACTAATCATTATAGTTTGAAAAAGCCTTATCAATTGGCTTTGTTAGAGCAATTTTGGGAGTTGAAAAGCTAAACTTGTCGGTTAGCTCTCGGTTAGATATTATTAAGTTGAATAGTTGTATTTTCTTTGTTTCAAGTTAGTCAAACCATCGGGTTACAACCGTTTTGGCCACTTTCAAAATCCACTTCCACACCCTTAACCCTAGCCAAGTTATAACCCAAGCAAGACTTCATGATTTATGTTATATTTTTGTCGAGTGATTAGATTTGATCATTCCACAAGCTTATGACATCGCATACTCATCGTCTTAGAATCGAGTGTTCTAAACATACTCCATGATTTGTATATGCACCTATAATTAGCCGAGTATGTATGACCATTGTGAGGATGCAAGGTGAACTTGTATGGATTTCTAAGATGGACCATTGCTCATAAACATATTTTGCATACTTTTTGGTTTTTCCTTCATTTCGAGTATTCCTTAATTGTTATAACCCGAATTATTTATTTGTGCTTATGAAATGCTAGTCGAGATGATTGCCATTAAGAGAGTTTCTGTTTGTTTTGGTTTGCTTGAGGACAAGCAAAGTTCAAGTGTGGGTTTGTTTGATTTATAAGAATTTATACATCTTTTAAACATCAAATATGCCGCGTTTATGCGAGAACTCGATGTATATTCATTGATTTTGGTACTCATTTGAGTTGTTTGTGAAAATACACATTTGGGCTTCGGTCCGGCGTTGAAAAGGAGGCTTTTGGAGCAAACTGGAGCAAAAATGGAACATTTCAGCAAACTGCTAGATATGGCAGGACGTGCCAACGCATGGCACCGCCGTGCCAGGCCAACCAGCATCGGCACTCTCTTCAGCATTATCAACCGTCAGCGTAAATTAGGAAAATCCATGACTGGCACGACACCCCAACCACGACGGTGCCTGGTCCAAGTCAGTCTCTGATCAGCTCATTTCCGAGATCGATGCACTCATCGTCGACAATTCATCGATAAGCATGGTCATGCCATGGTTTGGCATGGTCGTGACACCTAGGGAAACTTTGAGCGGGATTTTTTTAGAAATGATAGCAAACAAGATCGACACGCGAAAAGCGACTTTGACACTTTCCAAGCACGACCTGCCAAAAGTGGCATGGTTGTGCCAAACACCCAGCAGCTTAAATACGAGTTTCAAGCTCATTTGTAAGGGAGTTGGAGCATTTTGGTGAAGTTTTCTCTCAAGAATATGGACTTGAAAGCTTGTTGGAGCCAAGAAGGAGCCTTGAAGAAGACTTAATCACTAGAAGATTCACTCATTTACCATTTAATCTTGTCTTTTGTAGGTCCCATAATCCGTATGGATCTTCATAGAATCGTCTATCCAACCTAGAGTGCAGAATCCTCTAGACCAGATTATCACAGAAAACCGAACAATAACAACAACATGAACAATCACTTTCAATCAGTCTTCTATTGATTATCTAGCACGAATGTTTACACTCAATTCAAGACTCACTAGAATTCTCTCAGCCACTCTATGTAGATTTCTCACACTCCTCTCTACTGTTCTTCCAACTTCTTCCAAACCCTAATGCACAACATGTATATATACTACATGTCTGCATACTGGACTTTGGACTGGGCTAGGCCATTCTCCAAGCCCATTACAATTCTAAACAAGCTAAACACAAATGCTAAGTCCAATACAAAATATCCAAAGACCAAACTATTAAACTATTAAGATGTTGTCACAAATATGCACCAACAGACTCCCCCTTGACAATAGCTTCATAGTGTAATTTTGTCTTCAAACATCTTGAGATCTTTTGGTCTTTAGAGAGCTTCTGTTACACACAGATTCTGACATCAACAGACTCCCCCTTAGCTGATGCATCCAATCACCAAATCTTCTAAATCGTTAGCGTTTGAATAAACTCCAGTTTAGCACTTGCATAGCAATCTTCAAAACTCTTCAACTTTGTCTGCAATGTAGAAAGGAGGTTCTACCATGCAGCCAATCAAACTCGTCTTCACCAAGCTTTTCAGCCACACATTGCTACATTATGTATACTATAAAACAAACATCTCGAGAAACCATAAGAATCTTTCAACACAAGGTAACAATTATTATTATTCAAGAGATGATGAAACTGTATCATAGATTAAGCACTTCTCTACTCAAAACACACAATTAAAATTTTAAGCACACTGAACCTGCAAGATGTTAAAATTTTGAACTCATCTTCTAACACCGTCTCCCCCTATCGATAACAACTCTTCCACGGACAACCATATTCTGTACATTAAGAATTTACAAGAAAATGAAATCTTTTTGGATTTTTATATTTTCTGAAAGCAAATAAATAACAAAATAATGAACACTCTGTTTTTGTGAGAATCACCGGGAAGAAGATCATATCAGCAACATCAAACTGTTTGCACACTATTTGATAATTCTATATGCAATATTCATGAAAAGCGGTTCAAGACGATTACCAGTGTTGTTTATATCCACTTAAACAAAAAAATGAACATTTCAAGTACCATTACCTAGTGATATGTTAAGGTAAATTTATACTGATATACTAGTGTGTCCCACTTTTGGACATACCCCTACGAACAAGGTATGCACAAAGATTCCTCGTAGTAGGTGAGTATACCGAAATTCATCCTTTTTGATTTACAATGTTAAATAATTGGTGATCAGGTCAATACTTATGTACAGCAAAGACACCAATATCCAACGAGGGTTAGGGCAAATACCAAATTTTGGTACGAATAATGCAATTTGCACATTTGAATGGCTCTCTAGGAGAGCTTCTCAATTTTTGGGATTTGGCATTTTAGCTCTTTTAAGATATCCTAGTTGTGCCTAGGTCAGCATATATCTGGATGCAACAGAAGGACAATCCTGATACCCATGATGAAATAACGATATAAAGACCTAAAACCTCAGATTTTGGCAATCTCTCAACGCAAGATTTAAGGTTACAAAATCATACGCCACTGATATGTTACCCACTCATACACAGTTCGTTATGTTTATATCACCAAGGTAAGTTGATTATTTCATGCTTTTTGCCTACCGGTACATTATATGATTAAACTGCTATCACACTTAAGCAATGTAATATAATTTTAGTGTGACAGTCTAACTTGCTGATGTACTATTATTAATTCTTTTTCACACAGTGAAAACTCATTTTTTTTATTTTAAACTTTTCAACTAAACCCCCTTAAACTCACACACTATCTGAAATCTTTTTGGTTTAGGGAAATTTCTCCCCCTAAATTTTTGTTTTTATGGAGTAAGGTTTTAAAAACAGAAATTTAAACACAAACAAACTCCCATTTTAACCTGACAAAAGGTTTTTCACTTTTAGTAAACATCATCAATCATAGAAGTAAATAACCACTGTTGAACACATCAACAGACCCTCTTAGCCATCCTGCACTCACTCAACAACTTAGTTAGACTAGAGAACCCAAAGCCTACCGGTTTTGGGTTGACCATGAATATCAATATAACTTAATTTTGTCCAATATCCATCACACCCTACTGGTGTCTTGGATGTCTTCCAAGTTGTTGAACTAGATTTATAATTTCCACTAGATCTTTAATCGCGAGAGATCCAATAAACTCTTGGATTTTCCAATCTTTGAAAATTATTATCTCGACACCTTCTTTTCCCATTATCATAATCTAAACTTTGAAATTTTTTTGGATTGTTTTGAAAATTTGAGTTACTAAAACCCCTATATTCATTTCTTCTTTGAAAATTTCGATTACCAGAAGTCTGGTATCGATTTTGATATCCAATTTTTTTTTCTTTTGAAACAATTTGATTGACTATTCACATGACTTGATTTAGGAGAAAAATTTCTTGAACTATCATATCTTCTTGAAGTTGAAGGTTTAGGTTGAAATCTCGGTTGATTTGTCTGAGAACTTGGTTTAACATTGTTATTTGAACCAACCTGATTTCCTTCCTTAACCTCAACCTCAGCGTCCACTTCTTACCCTTTTTAAAAGGAGAACAACTAGCCACATGCCCTTTGTTGTGACATTTAAAACAAGATCTTTTCTTAAAATTTTTCTTCCTGTTAGATCCCTTTTTAAATGTTTTAACCATTTTGTCTTTAGTATTCTCATCCACTTTATGAGGTGTACTGTTAGACCTAACTGATTCTTTCAAAGAATCTGGACTATTAGGTATGTCAACTATTATCGGATCCACTATAGCTGGTGTAGTAGGCACAAAATCTGTTAGCTCATTTTCATTTGGTAAAAAGGAGTAATCCTGATTCTCAGAAGATGAGGCTTTACTAAACCCCACTCCCGTTTTATCACTACTCCTTTTCAAACCTTTCTGAATTTGAGTCTTGACTAACAGTGATTTTCCAAATTTGTCTAACTTTCCATGAAGTTCCAACAATTTTGGCTTGTGCACCAAACAATTCTGTGCACTTTTCTAAATGCTCGTTAGTCTTATCCTTCACAGTTTCACGAGCCAAATCAATGAACTCTAACAATTCATTGACTTTGCTGGTCAAACTGTTAATTTCTTGTTCATTTGATTTGAGTTTATTTAAACAATTTGACTCCCTTTTACTCAAAGAACATGTAACTCTTTCTATTTTTCTAATTCGGCTAACAGAATTTTGTTTTGCTCCGGTAGTTTGTCGACTTTACCTTGTAGTTCAGTGCAATTATGATAAGTATGACTTACAGATTGAAATTGTACCTGTGCCTCTGCTGTAAGCTTATCTGTATCATCCATGCACACTGTAACCCTTGCATCCTTGACTTCCATTTTCCCCTTCTCAGCTTCCTTCTTCTCTTCTTTCTTAGCAGCTGTTTCTTCAATCTTCACAGCTCCAGTCTTTGCTAAACATGCTTGCTCACATGTACTTTGTCTTGAAGAATTCTGATAACATTTTCCTAAAGCTTCCCACAGCTCTCTAGACGATCCATACCTAGTATAAATGTGTTTCATATCACTTGGCAAGGACATCTTTATCGCTACTAAAGCTTTCTTCTCAGAATCATACATATGTTTCTTAGAGTCTTCCATCTTCTCATATGAATGTACCAAAATTCTCTCATTAACTCGATGTGTGGGAGCTATGTACCCATCGATCATACAATTCCACATTTTAGAATCTTCACTTTGAACAAATGCCTCAAACCTCTTCTTCCAGTTTACATATTGTTCAGCATTTATCAGTTTTGGGCAGTTATTTACACCCTCACTCAGATTGTTCATTCTGACCATCTTTAACAAGTAGAGTATCAGTTTAAATGGATTTTGGTATACCTGTGTCAAAATTCAAATCTAACTTCTCTGCTGGTCCTTCTTCGTGTTTTACCGTAACCGTACCGTTAAAAAACGTTCAAAATTTTTCCGGAAAGTGTGATTACCAAATTGTACAGTTAGACTCGTCTCTACGATACGAATCAAATGATGTATAATGTCCGATAGTGATTTTAGGAATTTTCGTGCCTTCTTTTTGTCCTAAAAATAATACGAGTCTAACTGTGTAGTCGGTTTGTCAAGATTGTCTATGGATCAAATTCTGTGTACTGAAACGTTTATCTCCGGTTATGTCAGCTGGTTAACTTTCCACCTTTGTGAATACAACTCGGAACAGTACTGAATTCGAAACAGTAACTCGGATTGACAATCCGAGATGGAAATTCGAAATTGTGACTCGAGATGCCAATCCAAGATGGTGATTCGAAACAGTGATCCGATATGGTATTAGAGATGATCCAAGATGGTATTCGAGATGATCCGAGATCAATACCAAAAATCTTAGATTCACTGTTATGATCCGAGATGCAATCCGAGATGAACACCTATGATCTGAGGTGCACTGTTCTGATCCGAGATGCAACTATTCTGATCCGAGATGCTTCTTGATGATCTGAAATACAACTTTGATGATCCGAAATGCAAGCTTTCTGATCCGAGATGCAAATTTCTGATCCGAGATGCTTCTCTTATGATCCGAGATGCACTTCCTCTATCTGAGATGCTTGCTGTTTATCCAAAACAACACAAGAAACCCTAGAACAACCGTCAAAACTTCAAACTAGCCTTCAAAACATCCAAAACTTCAACATTTCCTCTTGTTATGATTCTGAACCGAGCAAAATAAGAGCCAAACGCTATGATACCGATTGTAGGTCCCCTGATCCATATGGATCTTTGCAGAATCGTCTATCCAACCTAGAGTGCAGAATCCTCTATCCGAGATGCTTGCTGTTTATCCAAAACAACACAAGAAACCCAAGAACAGCCGTCAAAACTTCGAACTAGCCTTCAAAACATCCAAAACTTCAACTTTTCATCTTGTTATGATTTTGAACCGAGCAAAATAAGAGCCAAATGCTCTGATATCGATTGTAGGTCCCCTAATCCGTATGGATCTTCGCAGAATCGTCTGTCCAACCTAGAGTGCAGAATCCTCTAGACCATATTATCACAGAAAACTGAACAATAACAAGAACACGAACAATCACTTTCAGTCAGTCTTCTATTGATTATCCAACATGAATGTTTACAATCAATTCAAAACTCACTAGAAATCTCTCAGCCACTCTCTGTAGATTTCTCACACTCCACTCTATTGTTCTTCCAACCTCTTCCAAACCCTAATGCACAACATGTATATATACTACATGTCTGCATACTGGACTTTGGACTGGCTAGACCATTCTCCAAGCCCATTACAACTCCATAAAAGCTAAACAAAAATGCTAAGACCAATACAAAATATCCAAAGACTAAACTATTAAACTATTCAGCTATTGTCACAAATATGCACCAACATCTTTAAACTTGGTTAGCTTACTTATTACTTTATGAACAATTCAAGCTTTCTTGTATTTGATTTGGTAGCTATGAGCCTTATGGGCTAAACATTTATGTTGCTTAAACTTTATTGAAGCTATTGAATATGTGATACATGGAAGTAGATGTGGTGATTTTTTGTGCTAATCTTCATAGTGATGTTTAATCTTGTTCTTGGAGTTCATGTACATGTTTAAAGTCTTTGTTCTTGAATGTTTGGTCATAAGTAATTACATGTTGTGTTGGAAAGCCCATGTAAAGACTATGATTGTTGAATCCTGTTAACTTGTATGTATGATTCGTAGCATGGAACTAGGAATCGTAATTGCTAACGTGAATTTAATGGTGATTTGAACATGTGTATGGATTCTTGCATTTACATTTGGAAAGATCAAATATTGTTTATATGAATTCTATAGTTTGTGTTTGTGTTAGTATGATGATTTAGGCCAAGATTGTTGTCTAGCATGACCATGCTTATGGTTCATATCAAGAACATGATGAAGACATTACGTACTTAAAACCAAGTTAGGGTGATTAGTATGTTGTTCATAGTAGCTTTCCCCAACTTGTAGAGTTAGGAGTTTTGACAAACAAATAACTTATCATTAAAGATTAACATCAACTTAGCAAGTGAACTTAAAAGAATAAATTTTTGGTGATTAGAACGTATTTCGTTTTAGTTTCCTAAGATTTATAAAACTATGAAGCCTTGATTGGGGACTTAGTTGAATTTAAAGCTTGCATCACCACAAGTCTTTCCCCTTTGTCGTCACATGTTTATTAGTGGATACTTAGTTTGGGGCAACCTCTTTTTAGATATTGTTCTTCCTTAGATAAGTTAATAGTTTTTTATTTTTGCATGATAAAATAGAAACAAAATCAACCCATCTATTGAAAAGGCTTTAAAGTAGCAAAAGTTTAGTATCGAGACACCACGTCCACGGATTGATATCTGGTTCTTACCGATAAACTATATCACCACCCGATGGGTGCACTTGCCCTTTTGTGTGTGTAGTTTAGTTCTTTGGTGAAAATTATTTTAAAACTAAATTTGTATGAAGGAAATTAAATTATAAAAATATTATAATTCACCCACATCACCTATCATCCACAAACTGATGGTCAAACTGAGCAACCCATTCAAACCCTAGAAGATATGCTGCGAGAATGTGTCAATTTTGGTAACGGCTGGGAAAGGCACTTACCTCTGGTGGATATCTCTTACAACAATAGTTACCACACCAGTATTCAGGCAGCTCCGTTCAAAGCATTATACGGATGGAAATGCCGATCACCTCTCTTCTTGACTGAAGTTGGAGATAGTCAAATCACTAGCCCTGAACTCGAACACGATACCTCGGAAAAGATTGTTCAAATCAGAGACTGGATGACAGCAGTGCGTGACCGTTAGAAAAGCTATGCTGATAGGCGTAGAAAACCGTTGGCATTCCAAGTTGATGATATAGTCTTGTTAAAAGTCTCACCTTGGAAGGGTGTTGTTCATTTTGGTGAACAAGTCAAACTCAATCCATGTTATGTTGGACCATTCAAGATCACGAAAAGAATTGGAAAAGTGGTGTATAGACTGAATTTACCTGAAGAACTCAATGGTGTGCATGATGTCTTTCATGTGTCTAATCTAAAGAAGTGTCTATCTGACGAGACACTCGTTGTACCATTCAAAGAGCTTTAGATTAATGACCAACTCCATTTCATTGAGGAACCAGTTGATATCATGGATCGAGAGACCAAAACACTCAAGCGCAGCAAGATTCTGACTTTTCGAGTTTGTTGGAACTCAAAACGTGGCCCAGAGTTTACTTGGGAACACGAAGATCAAATGATGTGCAAGTATCCTCAATTGTTCAAGAATAACACATCCAGTGCTGAAGCTACTACTGAAATACGGGATGAAATTCCAAATTAAGTTGGGGATGATGTGATACCTTGCGAAAACGCTCAACCGCACTAGCTTTTTCAGCGACCGTTTGCAAATTTCAGGACTAAATTTCACTGAACTTGGGGATGATGTGGCAACCCGTAACCTCAAGGTAAAAACTTTTTTTTGGCTTTTATAAATCAAATCTTATACTTATTTCATTTGAGGAATTAATTATATTCTTACCAAACTATATCTTATTCTTATCGTGTTGAACCAACCCGAATTGTTGGAACTAAAGTTCATGTCTCGCTTGTCGATCTTATACACCCATGTAACTTGAACCTATGAGACCCGGACCATAACTTGTTTAATATCTATACGTGTTACTTTAGTGGTTGAAGTATAAAATATAATAGTAATAGTAATAGTAATAGTAATAGTAATAGTAATAGTAATAGTAATAGTAATAGTAATAGTAATAATAATAATAATAATAATAATGCTTGTCGATCTTATACACCCGTGTAACTCGAACCTATGAGACCCGAACCATAACTTGTTTTATTCATATACGCGTTACTTTAGTTGTTGAAGTATATAATAATAATAATAATAATAATATAACAGTAACAGTAACAGTAACAGTAATAGTAATTGGTATTTTTTTTTTTCAACCAAAAATCGCTCCAAGTTGCTGCCACTATGTTTCCCCTTTGTGTTTTTGATTGGGCACCCAAATCAAACCCCATTTCCCTCTTCTTTGTGTAGCCCATAACAATTAAATGGGTTTTAGCCCATCACGGCTAGAAACCCCAAACCGCCCGAGCTCTACTCCAATTTATACGAATGTATGCATGTTTTTATAACACAAAACAACAACAAACCCTACTTCCTCTTGGTGACTTACGACAGCAAGGCAGGAAATCCCCCCATCGCAATCTCTCTCCCTCATGTTACCTCTTTCTCTTGCATCCCTCTCATCATTCGGTTAGTGTTACGTGCTTGGATATTTAAATTTTGCATATACTTGGCTGCGTTTTTCTTATCTCTATCATGATTCATGGCTGCGTTTTATCAACATTATGATTTCGGTTGTTTAAATGTATGCATGTGAGTTAGGATTATGCTAGAAACCATGCTTGAAAGGTATTTGTGACCATACATATGTCTAATGAATTAACTAGTGTGTTGCGGATTGAAAGTTGTTGATTTGTGATGATATGCATATATTATTGTGAGTATCACGGCTATGATTATGTATAACTTATGGTTTAAAGTGTTACGGGTTAAAGTGTAGCCGTGTAAGGTTGTCGATTATGTTGTGTAGATTTATGAATATGGTTAGGGTTAAATATTTGATGTTTGAGCATGGTAAACTTGACATAAATAACCTAAAACCTGCTGTGATTAATGTTATAACTGATCGGGTTCGCTAATGAAGCGTTTGCGGGGTTCGGGTAACGAAAACAAAATCTGTCCGACAGTTACAACCGACTGTAATTGGCTGTAACCGAGTCATAATTTAACAAAAACCAAATTTTATTGAGTCTATAACGTGCTATGTCGAAAGACTCTTCTAATGGCACTGGAATCATGATTTGTGGAACGTTTGCTATTTTAAAAAAATATTTCGTTTAAGCAATTAAAGGAGCATTTTTCTACAGATTTTACACGTTATGTTTTGAGTTATAACTTGGTAAATATTTAGCTTAAGACCATGAAATTTATATTGTAGATAGCCTAAGATGTTTGTACGAAGCTCCAACTGGAATCACGTCAATCGGATAACCGAGGATTTTTAAATAAATTTTTCCGTGAGCTGGAGTCAAAAAGTGACGAATCTGATTGCTGCTTTGTAAATGATTTTTTTTTATAAAATTTTTGGTAAAGATTTAGATTCTTAAATTTTAACACGAGGTTAATCCCTACTACGGGCACATTACATAAAAATATAATAATTTTTTCTGTTTTGTAAGTATGTTAAACGAGCTTCCAAAAACAGTCTGTTTTCAATGATTTTAGTTATGTTTGAATTTAAGTTGTTAACTGACGAATTGGGTACGTTTAATATCCGCACATGCTTAATAATTGTATAAATGGTATAATTGCATGTCGTAGGCTGTATTATGAACCTATGCTTGAAAACTACTCGGTAATATGTTGTGACAACTTGTACACGTGTTAATTTCTAGTTACGTGTACGATTGCGTGAATTACATAAACGACCCCTAATATTCTTGGTACCCATAATAGGACGTGATTGACCATACTAGCTCCCATAATTTAATCTGCCGAGCTAAATCTAAGGTGAGTTCACACATTTACTAAAAGCATGCATTCCTGGTTTGGGAACCACACTCTGGATTGGGACCACCTAGTATTCCAAACAAGGTACTCTGGTTTCGTGATTTGGATACTGTTAAATATGATAATTTATTCTTCTTATCTTTAGTGGACTAAATGAACTCTATCTGAAAGTACCACACATTATACCGATTAGTCATCGGGCTTGGCAAACGGGGTATTAGTTGATAGCGCTATTAGGTTTAATAAATCTCACACCATGCTAAGAAGGGAAAGCGTGAACTTTGCCTTGGCAACTGGTCAATGATTATAGACATTGTCACGGGGCACAAACAACTACAACATTTAAGTTTTGGTACCACACAGTTTAGTAGCTTCACTATGGGGTAGCTCAATATATATGTTTTATAAACTAATATATTTAAACGAACGTACTCTTGCAATTAAACTGAAACAGTGAACTCGCCAACCTTTGTTGATACGCTTGTGCATGCTTTGTAGGTCGTTAGTTAGTACTAGGGAGCTTGGTGAGTTGGAGTGTCGTGGCTGCACTGACTATTTGATTTGGTTTTTATTAAACAATTACGGTTTTAAATATTATTTGGATTTTTAAACTGTTTGCTTCCGCTGTTGGTTAAACTATGTTTTGGACATTTAAACTTTAGATTACTAATCGTGTTGATGGTGATAATTTTTTATAACTTAAATAATTGTTCAACATGATTAGTGGCTTCATCCTGGTCGGTCGCACCTCTCGCGGTAAAACTCCGCATGTGGATTTTGAGGGTGTGACAGACAGTATCAGAGCCTGGGCCGGACCAGTGGTGCCAGGTCCCGCGAGGATGCTGGAGCCCTTAAGGGCGGTGGATTGTGATATCCCACATAGTTGTGAAGGGGAACAAAGGCTTCCTTATAAGGGGCTGGATACCTTCACCATCATGACGTGTTTTAAAAACCATGAGGGGCAGACGCTGAGGGCGTGCTTGCTACCAAAGCGGACAATATCATGGTGCGGTTACACTGGACTGTTATACTAAGTTTCTAGAAAAATTTCACCATCTCTTCTCCACCTCGATGCGACAAACATCTTTATTCGAGATGCTCTAGCTTGGTGTAAAAACTTTAACAATTAAAAGTAAAAAAAGTTGACCCCCTTTTTACCTGATCCCTTAAAGCCTTTATAGAAAGCTTAATTCGAAGACTTGGTAGTTGGAAGCGACTTAGAGCTAATAACGACAAACCATACCCCAAATCAATTAGCGGACTAGGTTTTTGTAATTACATACTTAGATTGCGCACATAATAGTTAAGCGCTTTTTTAATCGTGGTTCTTTTGCTCACCTAGCAGAAATCCTTCATCCTTGATCATCTATGTTAAACAAATAGAATAATATTTTATTGTTATATTATATGAATGCCTAATTAAAATAGATATACCATGCACATGGATTGATTTATAGGGGCAGGTTAATGTATAATACCCCCTTAACGTTTAACTGTACGCCGCACTAATATAACGTGCGTAATTAGGGTATACCAAACCCATGCGAAATTATGCATATCACATGTGTAATGAGCGTTTAACCACACCCATGCGTAATTATTTATTATAACGAGCGTAATTATGCAAAGTTAATTACTATCGTGCCACTGTAATTAATTGAAGGCCTAGATTAGATTAGACGTGCGGTTAAGATGCTAGTGTATTGTTGGACCTACAAAAGAACAGATGATATTCAAAAGCCAAAACATGATTCTAAGATCAAGAAATAAACAGTCAATGAAGCAATTCTTCCCCTAAAGATAGTGAATCTTGAACACCTACTCAGAACATATGTTTAAGAGCTTGGCTAACATCTGTTGAAGACTTGGAACCGCTGTTCAAGAGTACAACAACTGTTGAAGGATAGCATCTATTGAAGACCAAAGCCCTGATCATGTAAAGGTAGGATGAAGATGACCAAACATCTGTTAGCCCAAACCTCTATTAGTGGTTAGCTTAGACAGTGTTTATTCAATGTAACAATACTTTATTTTAACAATGTTTAGATTAGCCTAGAATATATGATAAGATTGCTCAGATTTTGCAAACAACTAAGAATGTTTTCTGTTAGGAATGTTAGATGTCATTATTAGGGTGATGTTAGCACATCATGAACAGAGCTTTAGTACTTATATAAATAGATCACACCTATTGGTGATTTATTTATCACTTCACACACATTCTCTTTTGTACGAATAGCTGTAGTGAGTGATAGGCTGAGGGGGAGATTGTAAAATCGTTCTTGTAAAACTTATGACTATTTGAATCATTTGAAAAATAGTTTTGTGATCATATCTCTCGGTTTGTGAATATTATTATGATAATTAATATTTATTTGCAAATATCAAACCCAGATCCTAACTATTGGTATTAGAGCTTGGCCATATTTAAACTCGATTCTACAATCAATTTAACACAAAAAAGATCAACTCATTAAAGATCCATTGACTATTCGTAGCTTAGAGTAGAAAAGTGTAAGAACTCAATAGTGTCTTTCACAATACTTTGTTCTTCTTCTAAAAAGATCAAAGAGAACGACTCTCAAAAACTATGATTCCCTTATCTCTTGGTGTCATGGAAACCTACCGACGCTTGACAAATCAAATTATCATGTCTGGCAATGTCAAATGGTACACTATCTTGCTCAACAAAACATAGGATATTGGAGGTCAGTTATGTACGGACCATACATTCCTATGACACATTGTGTCAAAAATCCTAGTGTAAAAGAGCCAAAGAAACTAGAAGATTACTCTTTCTTTATTTTAAAAATTTTGAGATAGATGCCAAATCACTTATTATAGTCACACGAGCTCTACCAGACGAGATCTATGCGAAACTATTACAGTGTGATAGTGTAAAAGAGATATGGGATGAGTTAAAAGAGAAATTCAGTAAAACCAAGGAAACGGATAAAAAAATCCGAAAACTCACAACACACAAGATGTTGAGAGTAAATCTAACCCTGTACAGACAAATATACGTGAAAAAAGAGATGATAAGGTTGTAAAAATCACTGATCCTTGGAATAATGCTGAAGATGAAAATAATTGCGATTGTGCAATAATGGCCACCAAGATGGGAGTATCTACATGCCTAGATAGCCTATGGTTAGTAGATAGTGGAGGACCCAGACGTAGGGTTGGATATAAAGCTCTATTGACAAACTTCCATTCTCATAGTGGTGGTGATATTTCCTTTGGAAATAATTCTAAAGGAAAGGTTTTAGGGTCAGGGACTGTCCAAGCTAGAAAGCTAAAATTTGAAACTGTCAATTTAATAGACAATTTAAAATTCAATTTACTTAGTGTCTCACAAATTAGTGACAAAGGCCATGACTCATTTTTGATAAAAACAACCTGTAAAATTGTTGGACCTGAGGTTGTCGAAAAGATAGATAAAATTATAGCCTAAAGTATTGCACAACTTTTTCTCATAGAATTGGTAATGTTTGTGTGGTAGACATGTCTAAAGAAAATCCAAAAACCAATGCCTGCCTATTCTCTGTTGCCTCTTCAAAAGAGACAGAGTTATGGCATAGAAGGTTGGGACATGTTAATTAAAAACAATTAACATTCTAACTAAAGAAAAACTTGTCAGAGGTCTACCAACTAAACAATTTAAATGTGATGAACACTGTGTTTCCTGTTTAACAGGAAAACAACACAAAGTGTCACACAAACCCATTGAAGAGTCTAAAACAACCAAATGTTTACAACTATTGCATATTGTTGATGCATTTTGTGTCCTTCACAGTACGAATAAGCTAGAGAGAGCGTGTGTTGAATATTGTATAGATTAGATAGGAACACACGACTTAAGTGCGAACGAGAACAGTGTATAAAGTTCACTTCAAACGAAGTGGTCACTTCGTACGGAGGTAACTCACTTCGTACGAAGTAAAGCCACTTCGTACGAAGTTAAATGCTCCAGTTCGCACGAGGTGATCAGATCTATATATAGGTGTTGTGTGTTCATTGTAAGGACATGTACTTATAGGTTTACATTTGTCTTGTATATGTTAGTGTGGGTTGGTTTAGTAGGTTTTGGGGTTGGTCGATGTTATATGTGCACATAGGGGTTTGGGCTTGGCCCGGTTGTATTAGGTCATCCTATATGTTATAACTATGATGCACCTAAGTCTTGTTTTGGTTGTTAATTGTTTGCTAAACACTGAATAGGTGTACTAAACGATTCTTAAGTAATCGAGTGCATTGGATCCCTAATGTAATCGATTTTGTTCTTCATCTTGCTCAATAATTTCACAGTTTCCACACTTTGATTGTATTTGTGATATCCGATTAATAGTTCTTAGACTTACAATTGGTATCAGAGCCTAAGAAGTCTATCGAAAGGCTCGATTTTGCTTGGATATTACACGAAGAGCAAGGTTCAAGAGCTTGTGCAGATTCATCAATTCGAAAAGCAATGGAGTACACTAACCAAATGTCATTAAGTGATAAAGTTACCAAGAACCAAGACTTGGACAATGTCATTGGAACTGCCAACAAGATTCCCAAACTGCATTTGGGGGATTCGTTCTCTGAGTGGAAATTTCATTTCATTCATTACATGAAGATGAAGGATCCCAAGGCATGGAGATCAATTTGTAGAGGTCCAGTTGTCATCACCTATGTGGTAGATGTGGAAAAGGGAACAACTGCTGTCAAACCTGTATCAGCCTATAGTGATGAAGACTACGAAAAGACAGAGATTGATGATAAGGCTTTAGCTATGCTACATTCTACATTGGTTCTTGTTGGTGCATATTTGTGACAACAGCCTAGATTTAGTCTTGGAATATCTTTTCTGTTAGGAATGTTAGATGTCATTAATAGGGTGATGTTAGCACATCACGAACAGAGCTTTAGTACTTATACAAATAGATCACACCTGTTGGTGATCTATTTATCACTTCACACACATTCTCTTTTGTACGAATAGCTCTAGTGAGTGATAGGCTGAGGGGGAAATTGTAAAATCATTCTTGTAAAACTTATGACTATTTGAATGATTTGAAAAATAGTTTTGTGATCATATCTCTCTGTTTGTGAATATTATTATGATAATTAATATTTATTCGCAAATATCAAACTCAGATCCTAACTATTGGTATTAGAGCTTGGCCATATTTAAACTCGATTCTACAATCAATTTAACACAAAAAAGATCAACTCATTAAAGATCCATTGACTATTCGTAGCGTAGAGTAGAAAAGTGTAAGGACTCAATAGTGTCTTTCACAATACTCTGTTCTTCTTCTAAAAAGATCAAAAGAGAACGACTCTCAAAAACTATGATTCCCTTATCTCCTGGTGTGATGGAAACCCACCGACGCTTGACAAATCAAATTATCATATCTGGCAATGTCAAATGGTACACTATCTTGCTCAACAAAACATAGGATATTGGAGGTCAGTTATGTACGGACCATACATACCTATGACACCTTGTGTCAAAAATCCTAGTGTAAAAGAGCCAAAGAAACTGGAAGATTACTCTTTGATTGATTTCAAATTATCAGAGAGTTGAGAGAGAGAGTCTTGAAATGATTGTAAACCATTGTGTTGGATAATCAAAGACGACAGTTTGAAAGTAATTGTGTTCTTGTTCGTGTTTGGTTTTCTGTGAAATCTGATCCAGGGGATTTCGCACTCTAGATTGGGTAGATGATTCTGTGACAATCCATACGGATTAGGGGACCTACAATTTGTATCAGAGCATCAGCTCTTGATTTTGCTGGGTTCAGAATCGTAACAGCAGAAAAAGTTGGGTTTTTTGGACGTTTTTGGAGGCTAGTGTGAAGTTTTGACGGCTGTTTTAGGGTTTCGACGGGCTGTTCTAGGGTTTTTGCAGCGATTTCGGACTAACAACAAGGGATTTCGGACTTGCATCTCGGATTAAAAGTGAAGCAATTCGGATTGAAACTTGAATTTCGGATCAGAAACTTGCATTTCGGATCATCAGACTTGCAATTCATATCATCAGACTTTCAACTTGGATCATCTGAGTTGCATTTCGGATTAGAAAAGCCTATCTCGGATTCCATCTCAGATTGAATTTCGGATCAGCAGTGTATTCCGGATTCCAACTCGGATCAGAATAGTCTATTCCGGATTCCATCTCGGATCCGAATAGTCTATTTCGGATTCCATTTCGGATCATAATAGTACATTCCGGATTCCATCTCGGATCACTATTCTGAATCATCATCTCGGATAAGCAATTTGGATTACTGTTCCGGGTTTCTAACTCGGATTGACTATCCGAGTTACTGTTCCAGATTTGGTACTGTTCCGAGTTCTATACAAAAAAGGTGGAAAGTTAATCAGCTGACATAACGGAGTTAAATGTTTTCGGACATAGAATTTGATCCACAGACAATCTTGACAAACTGGTTCCACAGTTAGACTCATGTGATTTTTAAGACTAAAAATAAAAATTTTCCTAAAATCATAATCGGACAATATACATCATTAGATTCGTATCGTCGAGACGAGTTTAACGGTATAATTTGGTGACCACTCATTTCGGACAAGTTTTTAACGTTTTTAGGGCAAACAACGTGTTACTGCTTATGTGAACATGTCAGAAGCTGAAAAAAGGATGTATGAGTCTGAGAAGAAAGCCTTAGCTGCTATTAAGATGTCATTACCTGATGGCATCAAACATACATTCAAGCGTTATACTACGTCGAAGGAGATGTGGGATGCCCTAGAGAAGAGGTATGAGGGCAATACTGATGTGAAGAAAAACAAGGTTGATCTGCTGAAGAAACAATTTGCTGTCTTTAAAGGCATGAGGAGTGAGTCCCTTGAAGATATTATCACGAGATACTATCATCTGATGTCAGAAATGGACGATTATGACATAGAGGGATACATGAATGTGGAGATAAATTATAAGTTGCTGGATGCTTTACCTGCAAAGTGGATATTTATACTTTGATGATAAAGGGTGAAGCTGACTACGAAACTAAAGACTTGGAAGAGGTTGTTGGGAAATTAAGAGCTTATGAGCTCAATATGAAGAAGAAGGAAACTGGATATGATTAGGTTCAAGATCCAAGGATTTATAAAGGGCTTACACCTTCATCTTCCAACATTGCTTCAAGTGATACTGCAACTGCGTTTCTTTCATGTGAAACTGAGCAGATTGTGACCAATGCTGAGGGTGAAGTATGTTTTGTTGCTGCTTCAGGAGGCTCGTCAGGGCAAAAAGAAACAATCAAGTAATAGTAACAGCAGTACTAGGTCTATGCCTTGGAGTGTCAAAAGTGCTGAAGACCATCTAGCATTGCTTGCTTCTTTCGTTGCTTCCTACGAGAACTACATTCAGGGAAGAATATCTCATCCTGCTATGTTTGATGAAGATTATGATCATATTAACCCTGATGACCTAGAGGAGATGGATTTAGAATGGCAGATGGCCATGATCTCTAGAAGAGTGAAGAGGTTCATGAATAGAACGGGCAGAAAGTTCGTTGGAAAGAGTGTGGGTTTTAACAAGTCTAAAGTGAAGTGTTACAATTGTCAAAACTACGGAAATTTCGCTAGAGAATGTCAATGACCAAAAACTGAATCTCGTTCTAATTCATCCTTTCAAGATTTTCCTGGCCATGGTTCAAGCAACAGGAATGCATCAACCAACACTGGATCAAAGGCACTGATCTCTACTGCTAGAGAGGGTTCCTATGATTGGAGTGTTCATCTGGAGGGTGATGACCATGCCACACAAGCCTTCATGGCTGAGATAGCCCCAGTTGTTGATGAAAAAGTGAAAGCTGATGATGAGGTAGAGCGAGAGAAGGTAGCTTAAAAAGCTGATGGAGAATAGAATGCTGTAGAGAAGAAGATGGCTGCTGATTTTGCTGCTTTATGGCCGATTTAAGCAAATAAATAGGAGAGGAGCTGCTAAGGAGGATTATCAACTTGCGGTATGTTGATAGTGGCCACTCCAGGCACATGACGGGGGATGCGAGGTTGTTGACTGAGTTTGAGAATATAGATGGTGGTTATGTAAATTTTGCAGGTACTAAAGGCGGGCACATTACAGGTCGAGGAAAAGTGACTAACGGGAAGATCACACTGGATAAAGTGAACTATGTGGAGCGGCTGAAGCACAATCTGATAAGCGTGTCTCAAGTCTGCGATAAGGGTCACTCGGTCCACTTTACTAAGTCTAAAGCTTTGGTACTGAAACCTGGTTTGGTGATACCAGATGATTGGATAGTGATGAGAGCGCTAAGGAGAAACGTGTCGGACATGGGCGCTAAGGATTCTTCCACTGTGGTGGCTTGTTTCCTATCAAAAGCATATGAGGCTGAGTCATTACTGTTGCACTGACGCATGGCCCATATCCACTACCGAAAATGAATTATATTATTAAAAATGGTTTCAGGTGGAAGATAAATGTCTTCCATGTCAAAAGGGAAAACAACATAAGAAACCTCACAAGTCTAAAACAGTAAATTCCATAGATGCCCCTTATGAATTACTTCATATGGATCTATTCGGTCCGGTGAACGTAAGGAGCATAGGTGGAAAGTACTATTGTTTAGTTGTCACAGATGATTACTCACGATATTCATGGGTTTTTCTTTTTAGGTACAAAAGATGAGACAGCGGAGATGCTGATAGATCATTTTACAAAATTGGAGAATGTCCATGCTGCACGGATCAAGAGGATAAGGAGTGACAGTAGCATGGAGTTCAAGAATCAGATTCTAGATCTCTATTGTCTTCGCAAGGGAATTGAACATCAATATTCTGCTCCTTATACACCTCAACAGAATGGAGTCGCTGAGAGGAAAAACAGGACGTTGATTGAAGCCGCTAGGACTATGCTTTTTGATTCAAAGCTTCCAGTTCTTTTCTGGGGAGAAGCTATGAACACAACTTGTTATGTCCTGACCAAAGTTTTGACGGTTAAATGGCTTAACAAAACATGTCACGAACTATTGTTTAACCGAAACCAAACTTAAAAGGCTTTGAACCATTTGGATTACCCTGCACCATTGTGCGAAACAAAGATAAGCAAAAATTCGGTGATGTAGCTGATGAGGGTTACTTTCTAGGCTATATGCCTGGAACACCGAATAAAAGGGTTTTTAATCTAAAAACTGGTAAAATTGAGGTTGTGTTTAACATGGAAATCACTAGTTATTCACTTGAACAATCAACGAGTGGTCCTGCTATATTATATGATTATGATAGTGTTTTTAAATCATTTAATATTTCTGATTTTTACAATGCAGATGAGTCTCAAGTGATCCAATCTGTGATCAGTGAAGATGGAGAGTGTGACTTCATGCCTAGATTGAGTATATCGATGACAAATGCTCCAGAAACTTCTTCCAGTGCAGCTCCACAAGACTCCAATGATAGTGAGTCCGAACCTATTCAGGGGGAAGATTTCACTAATCCATTTGCTAATAGTAACATTCAGGGGAGATTGGATTGAATCTGTGAGATAATCTAGTTGTTGAGACCATTGATACCACACATGTATAGAGAGATTATCCAGTTGAAAACATCAGAGGTGATGCTTCTGCAGGTGTTCAGACAATAAGTGGTGTGGTCGAAGGTTCCTATTTGTTTACTTCGATTCAGAAGACTGGGTTTATTCATGCGTGTTTGTATAGCTGCTTTATTGCCCAAGAGGAGCCGAAAAATGTTTATATGGCTCTAAAAGACAATTTTTGGGTTAAAGCTATGCAAGAGGAACTAGCTCAGTTTAAGAAGTTGAAAGTTTGGGAGCTAGTTGACTTGCCTGAAGAAGAGAAGGAAATAGGCACTAAGTGGGTGTTTAAGTGCAAGAAGGACGACCGAGGGATCATGCTAAGGAATAAGGCTCGGTTAGTGGTGAAAGGGTTCAATCAGCAAGAAGGGATTGATTACAATGAAGTGTTTGCACAAGTAGCAAGGATGGAAGCAATTCATTTGTTCCTAGCTTTTACTTCATTCAAGGGATTCAAAGTTTACCAACTTGATGTGAAGAGTGTGTTTCTTTATGGGAAAGTCCAAGAAGTGGTGTATGTCTCACAACCAGATGGGTTTATTGATCCACACTATCCAGATCGAGTCTATCGACTTGATAAGGCATTGTATGGATTGCATCAGGCACCTAGGCGTGGTATGAGACACTGTCAGCACATTTGTTAAAGAATGGTTTCGAAAGAGATCGGATTGACACTACACTTTTCATTAAAAGGAAGAAGGAAGACTTTCTGTTGGTACATGTATACGTGGATGACATCATTTTTGGGTCATCTGATGAGAACATTGTCATGATTTTGAGGAGGTAATGAAGAGCAAGTTTGAAATGAGTGCGATGGGTGAGCTATCCTACTTTTTGGGTTTACAAGTTGAACGGAAGAAGGATGGGATGTTTATACATATGAAGTATGTGTATGGCATTCTGTCTCGTTTCAAAATGGAGGATTGCGCTACTTTCAATACACCTATCTGTGAGAATCAAAATCTTGGTCCAGATCATGAGAGTGTGGAGGATGTTGATCCAACTCAATACAGGGCAATGGTTGGTTCTCTGATGCACTTGACTGCTTCAAGACCAGATATCATGTTCGCAGTATGTCTTTGTGCCAGATATCAAGCGAATCCAAAAGAGTCCCACATGAAAGAGGTGAAGCGGATTCTTCGTTACTTGAAGGGGAAACCTAAACTTGGGTTATGGTATCCAAATGCTAGTGATTTGAAGTTTGTTGCTTTCACTGATTCGGACTTTGGAGGATGCAAATTAACAAGGAACTCTACCACAGGTGGTTTCAGTTCTTAGGAGGGAGGCAAGTGTCATGGCAATGCAAGAAGCAGTCTTGCGTGTCTACCTCGACATGTGAAGCTGAATATATTGCTGCAGGTAGCTGTTGCTCTCAGGTTCTCTAGATCCAACAACAGATGCGCGATTACGGTTTGAATTTCACTCGTACTCCTATTATGATAGACAATAATGCCACTATTTCAATCACCAAAATCCCGTAAAACACCGTCACATAAAACATATTGACATTCATCATCATTTTATACGGGATTGTGCTGAAAAGAGATTAATTGAACTGCATCGAGTCGACACACTTGATAACCTGGCAGATCTTGACACAAAAGCTTTTGACAGGGCTCGTTTTGAACATTTAGTCGAACTCAACGGGATGAGGAATCCTGAATAACCAGTTTTCCATAAGAATTTCATAAATAATTTACTGCTTTTCAAAACAAATCAAAAACATAAAATTAAATAGAAAATCAAATTAGAATTTTCACTGTGTAAAAAAGAAGAAATGATAGTACACCAGCAAGTTAGACTGTCACACTAATATTTAACGCTAAATTGCTTAAGTGTGATAGCAGCTTCATCATATGATGTACCAGTAGGCAAAAAGCATGAAATAATCAACTTACCTTTGTGATACAAATATAATAAACTGTGTATGAGTGGGTAACATCTCAGTAGCGTATGGTTTTATAACCGTAAATCTTGCGTTGATAGATTGCCAAAATCTAAGGTTTTAGGTCTTTATATCGTTTATTCATCCGGGGTATCAAGGTTGTCCTTCTGCTGCATCCAGATAATGCTGACCTAGACACAACCAGGATATCTTAAAAAGCTAAAATGCCAAATCCCAAAAATTGAAGAAGCTCTCCTAGAGAGTCATTCAAATGTGCAAATTGCATTATTCGTACCAAAATTTGGTATTTGTCCTAACCCTCCTTGGATATTGGTAATCGTCTTGAACTGTTTTTCATGAATATTGCATATAGAATTATCAAATAGTGTGAAAATAGTTGGTGTTGCTGATATGATCTTCTTAACGATGATTCTCACAAAATAGAGTGTTTATTATTTTGTTATTTACTTGCTTTCAGAAAATATAAAAATCCAAAAAATTTCATTTTCTTGTAAATTCTTAATGTATGGAATATGGTTGTTCAAGGAGGAGTTGTTACCGATAAGGGGAGACGGTGTTAGAAGATGAGTTCAAAATTTTTAAGATCTTGCAGGTTCAATGTGTTTAAAAATTCTGAGTATATGGTTTGTGTTGAGAAGTGCTTAATCCGTGATACTGTTTTATAGTATACAGATTGTAGCAGTGTGTTGTTGAGAAGTTTAGTGAAGAGGAGTTTGCTTGGATGCATGGTAGAACCTCCTTTCTACATTGCAGACGAAGTTGAAGAGTTTTGAAGATTGCTATGCAAGGACTAAACTGGAGTTTACTTAGGCGCTAACGATTTAGAAGATTTGGTGATTGGATACATCAGCTTAGGGGGAGTTGGTTGCTGACAGAAGCTATTAAAATGAAGCTATCCAAAGAGCAACGTTTTTCAAAGAAGTTGAAGATTGTAAGATGACTGAAGACTAAGTTATTTTATGAAGCTATTGTCAAGGGGGAGTTTGTTGGTGCATATTTGTGACAACAGCTTAGATTTGGTCTTTGGATATCTTGTAATTAGTAAAATGATAAACGGTTAGCAGGTTTAGTTTTGTAATAGTTAATTAGAAGTAATTGGGCTGAATCAGACACCATATAGCACATGGTAGGCGAATTGGGCCTAGACCCAATAGCAGTCCATGTGGTGAAACCTAGCCTAGTTGCATAACCTGTCTCTATATATAAGGGAGGTTTGCATTAGGGTTTAGATTGCTGGTTTAGTTGCTCATTAATTGATTAGAGAATTACTTCAAGGGTTGAAGAGAGGAGTGTTGAATTGATTGTAAACCATTTTGTTGGATAATCAATCGATGCCAGTTTGAAAGTAATTGTGTTCTTGTTTGTGTTTGGTTTTCTGTGAAATCTGATCTAGGGGATTCCGTACTCTAGATTGGATAGATGATTCTGTGATGATCCACACGGATTAGGGGACCTACAGTTCTAGAAATTGATATTGGTGTTTGTGAATCAAAATCTGCCAAAGAATTCTGGGATGCCCTTCAGGCCATGTATGAAGGAAATGAAGGAGAGCAAGAGAGAAATGTTGACTCAAATGTTCAACATGTTCAATCATTTTCTTGGTGAATTACTTGAGAATGAGATCCAAAGGTTCATTGCATTGATCAATGAGATGCGAACACATGATATGATGCTTCAGAACTCGATGGTCAACAAGAAGCTGCTGAATGCGTTGCCAAGACACGAGGATACAAACGTCACGCTCATCAAGAGAACCAAAGACCTGGCCCGCATGAGTCTTGAAGAAGTAATTCCGTTACTCAAGTCTTATGAAATGTATGACAAGCAACGATTATACAATCATACTTCAAGTTACAACAATGTTACTATTGCATCCAACACAGCCTTGGTATCACAACTAGGAGTCAGGACATTTAAGATGTTTCCTTCTAGCACTCCCACTTACACTAATACTCATACTCACTCTAGTTACACATCTACTGTACTATTTCAATCAATGCACCCCATTCACACTTCCCATAGCTCCTACTACATCTGGTCCTACTTCAAGAAACTCAACTCCTTTTGAAGTCTCAAAAGAAGTTGAGCAAAAAATGGCCTTCATGGCGGGAGTTATGAACTGCTATAATGCCGCTGCTGGGAGGCTCACTACTAATAACATAGGGTCTATGAGCTAAATGAAGTCCATCCTAGCGAAATTGAGGAAAATTTATATCACCTTGCAAATGTCTATGGCAGTGTTTCAAGCAAAAAAATTATTAAAAGAACTGGTAGAAACAACTGGGAAGCAGCCAACAAGGATCTGGGATGGCAATAAATCAAAACTGAGGTGCTTTAACTGCCATGAGCCAGGACATTTCGCTCGTGAGTATAAACAACCAAAGAGGGAGAGATTAGATGCAAATGTCACTATCACTGTTACATCAGCATCAAGACCTGCTACTGTGGCTACTACAAATATAACTGGTGCAAACCCAAGAAACACTTCTGGATCATCTTTAGTTGCCAATCGCAGCAAAGCCATGGTGGCTCAAGAAGGAGGAGGATTCGATTGGTCTGCTCAAATGGTTGATCTGAACATCAATGAAGAATCAATGTATCAAGCTTTCATGGCGTAGATGCATGATCCCACTCCGACTGACACTAAGGTATGTGTTGATAATATTTGTTGTACTAGTGCATGTCGAGATAAACTTCGTGGTTACAAAGATCAGGCTGACTCACTCATTATGCAACTGCAATTATCCAAAGCTGATTTACATCAAATTAAAAAGAAAATTAATGGATATAAGGATATGGTGGAGGCGTAAAAGCATGATATCTGATAGTTGCAAATGATCCAAGCCAAGAAAATATAGGCATCTCCACTTCAAAGAATTGTCAGAGAAGTTAACTGTTGAACTTTATAATCTAAAATCAACTTTTGAAAATACAGAATTAAATGTTAAAATGTTTGATGTGTCAAGTGAATAGGTTGAGAAAATGATTAAAAAGGAAGTTAGGAATAAAGTATTGGGATTTGTATACATTCCTCCACCATACAATCACAATTACACCTCTATTCCTATGAATGAGGAAGAGATAGCCAACATACCTGACATGGAATATGGGCGACCGAGTGATGTGAAGGTTGAACCATTCAAGCATAAGAAAGTCAAAACCATAAGGCCTGAGAAAACTGAAATTAAGTTAGAAAAAAAGGCTTTCAATAAAACATTCATAAAACCTGCTAATATTTCAAAACATACTAAGACTCTAAGTTTTGAGAAAAATGCCAATGTTGATAAACATTTTCAAGTATTATGATAATAGTGATAATATTGAGTTAACAATTTCTCAAAAACCATCTGAATTGCAAAATCAAAAGGAAGAGTCTCAAAATAAATCAACATGCTCTGAGTTTGCTATGATGAATGGTTTGGCTGAATTCATCAAAGAATTTGAGTCTACTAGACAAATTAAATCAACTATTTTTGGTTCATTCTTTATGTGACTCCTCAGGAATAGCTAATTGTGAAAGTTCAGAATTAGTTGAACCTACCGAGTCTAGTGATGAATCATCTGGAAAATTGAATCAGAACGGACGAAAGTAGAATCAGAATCGACAACAAAAGCCTCTGTTCAGCCATAGAATATTATTGATTCTGAAACTGCTAAGGAAATGTAGTCACTTGAAATTTGTTGTCACTTGAAATTGATAGCATTGCTCCGGATTTAACTGACATTGTTTGTGAGAAAATGAACGTTACTAACCCGGTTACTTCAAATGTAGAAAGAGTGATTATGGAAGATTGGGTAGATGATGAGGATGATGGTATTGAATTGCTTGATTTAAAAATAAAAATTCAGAAAAACAATCGTTTAGATTCTGAAAAGTCAAACAATATTTCAATTTCTCATGATGCTTTGAATTGTGTGGCCTCTATTTTTAAGAGCGATGGATGTTTAAATACTTGCTTTGATTCAGTTTTTGATTGCTTAAATTCAGTTGTTTTGTCAAATAAATTGACGTGTCTAATAATCTGTTGGTAAAACAAACTAAACAGGGTGGAGAAACAAAGTATATCCCACCTAAATCAAAATCGAAAATTGTGTATGCTGATAACTGTCACACCCTTGTCGTAGCGGAAGCGCAAGTGTGTGACTATTAGGTAATCATTGCATCCAACTTAGTAAACAAACATAAATCAACAATGATGCCATGCCAATATAAGTTTTCATTCCAATTTTTACAAGCAACCAAAGGTAAGTTCGTAGTTTGATCTATTTACAACTTGTCATCCTAAACATAATTCAAAGTACATTACTTCAAAATAAGATATTGTTTTCATCATAACTGCGTAATGAGCTTTTGACCCCTATATACCCATACGAAGTTGGGATATAAGAGGCAAACCCTCCAAAAGATGGCACATCGTTGTCGTGTAACTTTCCCATATCCCGACATGTATCACCAGCTCATGCCTTGCGTCCTGAAATACATGTAATTTTAAAAGTCAACAAATTTGGGAGTTCATGTAGTTAATGTTTTCGTATAAAATGTCATCCTTGAAATCCAGTAATGAAATCTGAGTATGTTATTAGCATCATGGAGTTTTAAGGATCTATCAGTGTATCGCGAGCACCTTGACATATATGTGCCATAAGTAAGCAACCAAACCGAGACAACTTTGACATCATTGGGATCACAAAAGCACTCCGAAGGGTATACCAACCAGGAGTGAAGCGCGTCTCAAACTCAATAGATTTACATCTTTTGCACCTTGGTCACTATATGATTAATGGTTACTATTGTCATCATCCTACTTATGCACATGTGATCGTGTTATCATCTAAACCCATAGCTAACATACTATTGTTATGAAATGTATTTCCCCTTGATAGTTTTAAAACAAAAATTTGAAATAATTGAAAGGAGGGACATGAACTCACAGCTTTGCGTTCCGTACATCGTACTATTCACAGTCCGGTGTCCGTACATGTGTGTAACCTACATCTGTATTAAGTTTGTTAGACACCTAGGCCTCGTTGGACCCTGTACCATTTGTTCATCTTGAATTCTTGTTATGTATTTTTTTTATTACCCTAGAAAAACTTTCAATGTTATCATAGTGTTGGTAGTTTGTTTGTTTGGTTAATATTTTTATACATATATTTCTCAAATATATATATATATTATATATATATTGTTATTCTTAGACCGTGTGTGAACCAGGCCTTGCCCTTCACATGTCCTCGTGTCCTGCACGCGTGCCATTGGGCCTTGCCCATGTTCTCATGCCATTGGGCCTAGCCCATGTTTTTATGTCAATGGGCCTCGTCCATGTAATTTATGTCATTGGGCCTGGCCCATGTCTAATAAGTCATTGGGCATGGCCCATGTCTTTATGTGATTGTGCCTAACCATGTAATTTATGTCATTGGGCCTAGCCAATGTCTTTTATGTCATTGGGCTTAGCCCATGTAATTTATGCCTTTGGGCTTTGTCTATATATTTTATGAAATTGGGCCTTGCCCATGCCTTTTATAAAATGGGCCTAGCCCAAATTCATTTTCAATAGCCCAATATTGATAAGTCCTACACTTATAATTTTTACTAATCATAGATTTGTAAGTATACATATTTTTATACTTTTATAAAATCACTTAGTAAATTCTTATATACTTTACCATTCCCGGTTTTGATATCGATAACATGTATAGATGTCAAGTGTCTAAAATAAATTATTTCTAGACGTGTCGTCGTCATTGTTTAATATATGCTTTTTCACGTTGAAAATTGCCGTCATCGTAATAACTCTTCGCGTCGGCGATTTGTTCGTTTGTCGACGACGCGGCGGTGTATTTGTATACGTTCGCCCACCGTCGGCATTGCTTCGTTTGTCCGATTATCGTTTCGACGTATTGTAAAAATGTATGTGTTTGTGTCACCTACACTTGGTAATATTTTCAAGTGTTTGTAATATTTTGTGTATAGTTGGGTATTTTTATGGTGGATACCCTAAGCTTCTAAATACATACACATACAATACGCATGTATTTACACATAATTCTTGGTGACAAAATATGCATATACATATGCTTTTATTTTCACAAGTCTTCATATATATATATATATATATATATATGTATATATGAATCACTTATATTTTAACTTGTAAAAATATATATATGCACTTGTTAAACACTTGGGTGTTTAGGGTTTAACCCTTGTCATTAGGACTTCCTTAATGATGATTTATGTCACTAATCGCGTTTAGTCCCGCTAATCACCCCGTTAATCATACTTTAATCGCGATTAGATTTTTAGAGTTTCGCCATAGTTTAGGGTAAAGTCCCTTTGTTTACTACACTTTTTAAGATGGTTACATCTTAAATCATAGTGTTTATTCTTTATAAAAAATTACTCATGTGTAGTAAATCACTTTTAGATTGTAGTAATCTTCGTGGATGATGAAGTTGATGATCTTGTTTAGATTTAAACATCTAAATGTTTAAATCATCATTTATATATTTATTCATACAAGATCATCTACTTTATACACCTTACTTTAACATAATCATCATCATCATGCTAACTAGTTAACATGTAAGCACATAATCAACACATAATAAACAATATTTAGTGTTATTATTAAGGTGAGGTTTAGGGTTTTGAGTTATTTCTTTACTTTCAAGATGATCAACTTGTACTTACTTAAATTAGACATGGTAAGAAGCTAGAATATGAAGAGATTTATCTTACAATGGTTGCACAAGATTAGAAAAGATCTAGGAAGAAAATGAAGCTCCAAGAAATCCTTAATGGTCCTCCACCTTTGCTAGCACCTTGGATGGTCTTGAAATGGCTTTAAAGTGAGTGTAATGAGGTGGTTAATGGTGGTTTAATGGTGGTGTTGGTGGCCGTGTGGGATGAGGGAGAAGAAGGAGATGTTTTCAATTTTTTTTTTGTGAGAAATGACATAAGACATGAAGTGATGTCTTTATATAATTGCCATCTTTCCAAGTTCACATCAATATCTTACACCATGCCTCTAATATCACCATTTCAACATAAATAAAGTGGGTATGGGACCCACTCGAATCCGCCATTTGGGGGGGGGGGTAAAGTGTAACTTTTTTTTATAACATAAGTTTATTAATTAGATATTTAGGTACTTAACTTAAATGTTATGATTAGGGGGGTTGATCTTGTACCATTAGCATATAATTAGGGTTTAGGGTGCTAATCTATGTTAATTAGTCCACTTGACTAATTAGTATAAGTTTCGAATAACGAAAACGTTATTAGTTCGCTCATCGACACAATATTCGCTAATAAACGAACCTTACTATTTAGTACCGCAAGCTTTGGTTTATTACCACCACAATTGTCATGGCGTTTATTTAGTGCACTTCCGATCTAGAAATATGCTTAACTAGTTTGCTAGATGAATATATGTTGAGTTAGGATGGCCGAAATGCCTTTCGTTCGATCGTTTGCTCGATATCGGCACTTACATATCTTGCCGTCGAACTTTTCCGGAAGTTGTGTTTCCGTGATCTCAAGATAGTTGAAAGGATTCTGAGTCCCAAATGAGGCTTAACTAGTTCTCTAGATGCATGCATGAGGCTATCGGCCACTAAAATGTTTGTCGGTTTGACAAACGGTCGCTTTCCGGTCGAGTTGTGAATTGTTTGTCGTATGACCGGAAACGATGTCTTTTGTGCATTTTTGCTATTCTCATATTATTTTAGGATGTTCAACATTGTTTTGTTATAATCCTGAAATCCGGAATCCACCAAATTAACATTGCGGACAAACTGATATTTGTCGCCTTTTTGGTCGAAATTGAATATTTTGCATGTTAGGCGTTGTACCGGAAAGTTATATATTTTTGTAATGGGTGTTCCCATATTAATGTTTTCATATATATGGACTTAATTATGGCATTAGCATGCCGTTATTCGTTGTTTTGTTTCGTTTTAGCGGTTTTGCTGAAATGAGTAGTGCAACCGCGAATATTGCGCCCAACGCTTTCTACTAACACTTTTAGGGCATTGTTTGGTTTGTTTCACGTAGTAACGAAAACCAATATATGATATGACCTGATTTACTTGTCCTAATACTTGCGATATGACGTAGGGTCTCTGTTACGAAATTAAACTACCATAGTGTGCATGAGATTATGAAATAGAAATAGTGATTAGATTGTACGGAACTACCGGTTATTTTCCATTTGTCACAATAACATAGATAATAAAAACTCGAATACACAAGAAATGAATAAGAAGGGCAAGGATCAAAGTATGTCTGTTTCGTCAAGATCTCAGAAAACACACATGTCTTATCATTATGAAAAAGATGAGGGATCTTCAACGAAGCCTCATGTGAAACGTCAAATATGTTACACATGTGGCATCGTTGGACACATAGCTAGAAATTGTCGCATCGTCTAGAAAAATTCATTGAAGGGAAACATCAGAAGGCTCCAAAAGGGAATAACAAAACAATCTGAACAGGTGAAGGTTAAACAACCTAAACCTGTGAAGAGTCTGGATTCCAAGGTGAAGCCTTCTCATGGAGATTGGAACAAGGCAAAATCTTTGAACAACAAAAAACTGTTAAAATCTCAAGGGCAAACTATGCAATGTTCAAAAGCGTTAAACACAACTAAGCAAACCTAGAGACCTAAAAGCCATGTTCAATCTACAATTCCCAAATCCTCATGTTCTAGCAATGGAACCGTCTGCTCTAACAATAACATGCTTTAGATGAAAGTAACATACATTAATGCAAAGGGATTACCCACTATAACCATCGCATGGGTTACCAAAACTAACTTATCCATAAAATGTGTAGGAACAACTATGGAGGACTATCATTAGACTATGGTATATTGATAGTGGTTGTTGTAGAACATGACAGGAGACTTATCCCAGCTAAGTGACCTTGAAGAATTTTATGGTGGATTTGTCGCCTTTGCGGGAGGTGAGAAGGGTCAGATCACTCGTCGAGGCACTATAGAAACGAAGATCTCTGTTTCAAGAATGTCAATTATGTTCCCGAGTTGAAGCACAACCTATTGAGTATCTCTTAAATTGCGACAACGGCTACTCAACATACTTCACCAACAAAAGCTGTCTCATCTTGAAACAAGGAATTATCATTCCTGAAGAATAGATTCTGATAAAATTAGACTGAAAAGGGAATGCTTATGTCATCGACATGAACAAACCACCGTCTGAAAGTGTTACCTGTTTGTTCTCTAAAATCTATAAACACATTGCTATGTTGTGGCATCGTCGTCTTGGACATGCAAATGTCAAGAACTTGAACCGTTTTGAAAACTGGGGTTGGTAAGGGATTTACCGGTTAAGGATTTATTATATTTGAAAAATGTCTTTCTTGTGCAAAAGGTAAACAACATAGAAAACCTCATTTTCCTAAGACAGTTAACTCTATTGATAGTTGTTGCAGCTTCTTCACATGGATCTTTTTGGTTCAGTGAATGTGCTCAGCATCTCAGGAAAATCTTATTTTAGTTATTGCTGATGATTTCTCACATTTTACATGGATTTTCTTCTTAGCTAACAAAAGCGAGATTGCAGAACTTGTCAAAAGATTTATCATCTTTATGAAAATCAAACCAACAAAAAGGTAAAGGGGATTCGCAGTGACAACGACAATGAATTCAAAAAATGGGGAGCTATACTTCTTTTGCGCTCAAAAGGGAATTGCTAGGCAATACAGTGCCGCAAGAACTTCGCAGCAAAATGGAGTTGCAGAAAGAAGAAATAGAACCCTGATTGAAGCATCTCGCACTATGTTGTGTAACTCCAAGCTCCCTGTTTTCTTCTAGGACGACGCGATAAATACGACATGCTATGCTCAAAACAAGGTGTTGATAAAAAGGCACAAATGAAAACCCTCATGAAATCTTGTTCGGTGTCAAACCTTCTGTTGCTCATTTTCAAGCCTTTGGATGTCCATGAACTCTGCTGCATCTAGACGCAACACCCAAGTTTATGCAAGAGGGGATGAATGTTTCTTTATTGGTTATGCCGGTAAAGCTGCAAAAGAGAACAAAACTGCATATAGAGTGTATATCAAATCAACAAGGCTGATTGTTGAATCATTTGATGTATAGTGGCTTGAAGAAAACAAAACAGATGTTGGAAACGGGCCATTTACTCTCTATAATTATGCACATTTATTCAAATCATTTGATATCTTTGATGATTTACCTCCTGTTATTCATGCAAATAAATCAAGTGCTTCAAGCGTTGCTCCATGTTCATCGATCATAATTAGAATGATACAAGTAGTTCCGAATCATACAGATTCTCTCAACCAAGAAAAGGAAGCTTCAAATTCGTGTGACGATGAAGATTCATCGAACAATCAGAATGATATGTTTTCTAATGATCCAATACCAGAAGAGTACGTTGTGGACGAATAAGTAGAGGAGTTTGTGACGGAACCACTAGAACATGCTGAAATTGAGAATTTGACAAATTTGCCGCCAACAGGAATAACTCCCGAATATGTTTCCCCACTAGTGTTCAGAGGAATCACCTAGTAGAGAACATGATTGGACCCATTGAGGATTGAGGCTAGGGTTTCACCAGAAGTCAGACAGGAGTCATTAACACATGTTTATACTCATGTTTCATCTCATAAATCGAGTCTAAAACAATCTCTATGGCTCTTCAAGAACCTAGTTGGAACAAGGCAAAATCTTTGAACAACAAAAAACTGTTAAAATCTCAAGGGCAAACTATGCAATGTTCAAAAGCGTTAAACACAACTAAGCAAACCTAGAGACCTAAAAGCCATGTTCAATCTACAATTCCCAAATCCTCATGTTCTAGAAATGGAATCGTCTGCTCTAACAATAACATGCTTTAGATGAAAGTAACATACATTAATGCAAAGGGATTACCCACTATAACCATCGCATGGGTTACTAAAACTAACTTATCCAAAAAATGTGTAGGAACAACTATGGAGGACTATCATTAGACTGTGGTATATTGATAGTCGTTGTAGATACATGACAGGAGACTTATCCCAGCTAAGTGACCTTGAAGAATTTTATGGTGGATTTGTCGCCTTTGCGGGAGGTGAGAAGGGTCAGATCACTCGTCGAGGCACTATAAGTAACGGAGATCTCTGTTTCAAGAATGTCAATTATGTTCCCGAGTTGAAGCACAACCTATTGAGTATCTCTTAAATTTGCGACAACGGCTACTCAACATATTTCACCAACAAAAGCTGTCTCATCTTGAAACAAGGAATTGTCATTCCTGAAGATTAGATTCTGATAAAATTAGACAGAAAAGGGAATGCTTATGTCATCGACGTGAACAAACCACGGTCTGAAAGTGTTACCTGTTTGTTCTCTAAAATCTGTAAACACATTGCTATGTTGTGGCATCGTCGTCTTGGACATGCAAATGTCAAGAACTTGAACCGTTTTGAAAACTGGGGTTGGTAAGGGATTTACCGGTTAAGGATTTATTATATTTGAAAAATGTCTTTCTTGTGCAAAAGGAAAACAACATAGAAAACCTCATTTTCCTAAGACAGTTAACTCTATTGATAGGTGTTGCAGCTTCTTCACATGGATCTTTTTGGTTCAGTGAATGTGCTCAGCATCTCAGGAAAATCTTATTTTAGTTATTGCTGATGATTTCTCACATTTTACATGGATTTTCTTCTTAGCTAACAAAAGCGAGATTGCAGAACTTGTCAAAAGATTTATCATCTTTATGAAAATCAAACCAACAAAAAGGTAAAGGGGATTCGCTGTGACAACGACAATGAATTCAAAAAATGGGGAGCTATACTTCTTTTGCACTCAAAAGGGAATTGCTAGGCAATACAGTGCCGCAAGAACTTCGCAGCAAAATGGAGTTGCAGAAAGAAGAAATAGAACCCTGATTGAAGCATCTCGCACTATGTTGTGTAACTCTCCCTGTTTTCTTCTGGGACGACACGATAAATACGACAAGCTATGCTCAAAACAAGGTGTTGATAAACAAGGCACAAATGAAAACTCCTCATGAAATCCTGTTCGGTGTCAAACCTTCTGTTGCTCATTTTCAAGCCTTTGGATGTCCATGTACTCTGCTGCATCTAGACGCAACACCCAAGTTTGATGTAAGAGGGGATGAATGTTTATTTATTGGTTATGCCCTAAAGCTGCAAAAGAGAACAAAACTGCATATAGAGTGTATATCAAATCAACAAGGCAGATTGTTGAATCATTTGATGTATAGTGGCTTGAAGAAAACAAAACAGATGTTGGAAACGAGCCATTTACTCTCTATAATTATGCAAATTTATTCAAATCATTTGATATCCTTGATGATTTACATCCTGTTATTCCTGCAAATAAATCAGGTGCTTCAAGCGTTGCTCCATGTTCATTGATCATAATTAGAATGATACAAGTAGTTCCGAATCATACAGATTCTATCAACGTAGAAGAGGAAGCTTCAAATTCGTGTGACGATGAAGATTCATCGAACAATCAGAATGATCTGTTTTCTAATGATCCAATACCAGAAGAGTACGTTGTGGACGAATAAGTAGAGGAGTTTGTGATGGAAGCCCTAGAACATGCTGAAATTGAGAATTTGACAAATCTGCCGCCAACAGGAATAACTCCCGAATATGTTGTCCCCACTAGTGTTCAGAGGAATCACCTAGTAGAGAACGTGATTGGACCCATTGAGGATTGAGGCTGGGGTTTCACCAGAAGTCAGACAGGAATCATCAACACATGTTTATACTCATGTTTCATCTCATAAATCGAGTCTAAAACAATCTCTATGGCTCTTCAAGAACCTAGTTGGAACAAGGCAAAATCTTTGAACAACAAAAAACTGTTAAAATCTCAAGGGCAAACTATGCAATGTTCAAAAGCGTTAAACACAACTAAGCAAACCTAGAGACCTTAAAGCCATGTTCAATCTACAATTCCCAAATCCTCATGTTCTAGCAATGGAACCGTCTGCTCTAACAATAACATGCTTTAGATGAAAGTAACATACATTAATGCAAAGGGATTACCCACTATAACCATCGCATGGGTTACCAAAACTAACTTATCCATAAAATGTGTAGGAACAACTATGGAGGACTATCATTAGACTATGGTATATTGATAGTGGTTGTTGTAGATACATGACAGGAGACTTATCCCAGCTAAGTGACCTTGAAGAATTTTATGGTGGATTTGTCGCCTTTGCGGGAGGTGAGAAGGGTCAGATCACTCGTCGAGGCACTATAAGAAATGGAGATCTCTGTTTCAAGAATGTCAATTATGTTCCCGAGTTGAAGCACAACCTATTGAGTATCTCTTAAATTTGCGACAACGGCTACTCAACATATTTCACCAACAAAAGCTGTCTCATCTTGAAACAAGGAATTGTCATTCCTGAAGATTAGATTCTGATAAAATTAGACAGAAAAGGGAATGCTTATGTCATCGACGTGAACAAACCACCGTCTGAAAGTGTTACCTGTTTGTTCTCTAAAATCTATAAACACATTGCTATGTTGTGGCATCGTCGTCTTGGACATGCAAATGTCAAGAACTTGAACCGTTTTGAAAACTGGGGTTGGTAAGGGATTTACCGGTTAAGGATTTATTATATTTGAAAAATGTCTTTCTTGTGCAAAAGGAAAACAACATAGAAAACCTCATTTTCCTAAGACAGTTAACTCTATTGATAGTTGTTGCAGCTTCTTCACATGGATCTTTTTGGTTCAGTGAATGTGCTCAGCATCTCAGGAAAATCTTATTTTAGTTATTGCTGATGATTTCTCACATTTTACATGGATTTTCTTCTTAGCTAACAAAAGCGAGATTGCAGAACTTGTCAAAAGATTTATCATCTTTATGAAAATCAAACCAACAAAAAGGTAAAGGGGATTCGCTGTGACAACGACAATGAATTCAAAAAATGGGGAGCTATACTTCTTTTGCACTCAAAAGGGAATTGCTAGGCAATACAGTGCCGCAAGAACTTCGCAGCAAAATGGAGTTGCAGAAAGAAGAAATAGAACCCTGATTGAAGCATCTCGCACTATGTTGTGTAACTCCAAGCTCCCTGTTTTCTTCTGGGACGACACGATAAATACGACAAGCTATGCTCAAAACAAGGTGTTGATAAACAAGGCACAAATGAAAACTCCTCATGAAATCCTGTTCGGTGTCAAACCTTCTGTTGCTCATTTTCAAGCCTTTGGATGTCCATGTACTCTGCTGCATCTAGACGCAACACCCAAGTTTGATGTAAGAGGGGATGAATGTTTCTTTATTGGTTATGCCCTAAAGCTGCAAAAGAGAACAAAACTGCATATAGAGTGTATATCAAATCAACAAGGCAGATTGTTGAATCATTTGATGTATAGTGGCTTGAAGAAAACAAAACAGATGTTGGAAACGAGCCATTTACTCTCTATAATTATGCAAATTTATTCAAATCATTTGATATCCTTGATGATTTACATCCTGTTATTCCTGCAAATAAATCAGGTGCTTCAAGCGTTGCTCCATGTTCATTGATCATAATTAGAATGATACAAGTAGTTCCGAATCATACAGATTCTATCAACGTAGAAGAGGAAGCTTCAAATTCGTGTGACGATGAAGATTCATCGAACAATCAGAATGATCTGTTTTCTAATGATCCAATACCAGAAGAGTACGTTGTGGACGAATAAGTAGAGGAGTTTGTGATGGAAGCCCTAGAACATGCTGAAATTGAGAATTTGACAAATCTGCCGCCAACAGGAATAACTCCCGAATATGTTGTCCCCACTAGTGTTCAGAGGAATCACCTAGTAGAGAACGTGATTGGACCCATTGAGGATTGAGGCTGGGTTTCACCAGAAGTCAAACAGGAGTCATCAACACATGTTTATACTCATGTTTCATCTCATAAATCGAGTCTAAAACAATCTCTATGGCTCTTCAAGAACCTAGTTGGAACAAGGCAAAATCTTTGAACAACAAAAAACTGTTAAAATCTCAAGGGCAAACTATGCAATGTTCAAAAGCGTTAAACACAACTAAGCAAACCTAGAGACCTTAAAGACATGTTCAATCTACAATTCCCAAATCCTCATGTTCTAGCAATGGAACCGTCTGCTCTAACAATAACATGCTTTAGATGAAAGTAACATACATTAATGCAAAGGGATTACCCACTATAACCATCGCATGGGTTACCAAAACTAACTTATCCATAAAATGTGTAGGAACAACTATGGAGGACTATCATTAGACTATGGTATATTGATAGTGGTTGTTGTAGATACATGACAGGAGACTTATCCCAGCTAAGTGACCTTGAAGAATTTTATGGTGGATTTGTCGCCTTTGCGGGAGGTGAGAAGGGTCAGATCACTCGTCGAGGCACTATAAGAAAAGGAGATCTCTGTTTCAAGAATGTCAATTATGTTCCCGAGTTGAAGCACAACCATTGAGTATCTCTTAAATTTGCGACAACGGTTACTCAACATATTTCACCAACAAAAGCTGTCTCATCTTGAAACAAGGAATTGTCATTCCTGAAGATTAGATTCTGATAAAATTAGACAGAAAAGGGAATGCTTATGTCATCGACGTGAACAAACCACCGTCTGAAAGTGTTACCTGTTTGTTCTCTAAAATCTATAAACACATTGCTATGTTGTGGCATCGTCGTCTTGGACATGCAAATGTCAAGAACTTGAACCGTTTTGAAAACTGGGGTTTGTAAGGGATTTACCGGTTAAGGATTTATTATATTTGAAAATTTTCTTTCTTGTGCAAAAGGCAAACAACATAGAAAACCTCATTTTCCTAAGACAGTTAGCTCTATTGATAGTTGTTGCAGCTTCTTCACATGGATCTTTTTGGTTCAGTGAATGTGCTCAGCATCTCAGGAAAATCTTATTTTAGTTATTGCTGATGATTTCTCACATTTTACATGGATTTTCTTCTTAGCTAACAAAAGCGAGATTGCAGAACTTGTCAAAAGATTTATCATCTTTATGAAAATCAAACCAACAAAAAGGTAAAGGGGATTCGCAGTGACAACGACAATGAATTTAAAAAATGGGGAGCTATACTTCTTTTGCGCTCAAAAGGGAATTGCTAGGCAATACAGTGCCGCAAGAACTCCGCAGCAAAATGGAGTTACAGAAAGAAGAAATAGAACCCTGATTGAAGCATCTCGCACTATGTTGTGTAACTCCAAGCTCCCTGTTTTCTTCTGGGACGAGGCGATAAATACGACATGCTATGCTCAAAACAAGGTGTTGATAAACAAGGCACAAATGAAAACTCCTCATGAAATCCTGTTCGGTGTCAAACCTTCTGTTGCTCATTTTCAAGCCTTTGGATGTCCATGTACTCTGCTGCATGTAGACGCAACACCCAAGTTTGATGCAAGAGGGGATGAATGTTTCTTTATTGGTTATGCCGTAAAGCTGCCAAAGAGAACAAAACTGCATATAGAGTGTATATCAAATCAACAAGGCAGATTGTTGAATCATTTGATGTATAGTGGCTTGAAGAAAACAAAACATATGTTGGAAACGGGCCATTTACTCTCTATAATTATGAACATTTATTCAAATCATTTGATATCTTTGATGATTTACCTCCTGTTATTCCTGCAAATAAATCAGGTGCTTCAAGCGTTGCTCCATGTTCATCGATCATAATTAGAATGATACAAGTAGTTCCGAATCATACAGATTCTCTCAACCTAGAAGAGGAAGCTTCAAATTCGTATGACGATGAAGATTCATCAAACAATCAGAACGATCTGTTTTCTAATGATCTAATACCAGAAGAGTACGTTGTGGACGAATAAGTAGAGGAGTTTGTGATGGAAGCCCTAGAACATGCTGAAATTGAGAATTTGACAAATCTGCCGCCAACAGGAATAACTCCCGAATATGTTGTCCCCACTAGTGTTCAGAGGAATCACCTAGTAGAGAACGTGATTGGACCCATTGAGGATTGAGGCTGGGGTTTCACCAGAAGTCAGCCAGGAGTCATCAACACATGTTTATACTCATGTTTCATCTCATAAATCGAGTCTAAAATAATCTCTATGGCTCTTCAAGAACCTAGTTGGAATAAGGCAAAATCTTTGAACAACAAAAAACTGTTAAAATCTCAAGGGCAAACTATGCAATGTTCAAAAGCGTTAAACACAACTAAGCAAACCTAGAGACCTAAAAGCCATGTTCAATCTACCATTCCCAAATCCTCATGTTCTAGCAATGGAACCGTCTGCTCTAATAATAACATGCTTTAGATGAAAGTAACATACATTAATGCAAAGGGATTACCCACTATAACCATCGCATGGGTTACCAAAACTAACTTATCCATAAAATGTGTAGGAACAACTATGGAGGACTATCATTAGACTATGGTATATTGATAGTGGTTGTTGTAGATACATGACAGGAGACTTATCCCAGCTAAGTGACCTTGAAGAATTTTATGGTGGATTTGTCGCCTTTGCGGGAGGTGAGAAGGGTCAGATCACTCGTGGAGGCACTATAAGAAACGGAGATCTCTGTTTCAAGAATGTCAATTATGTTCCCGAGTTGAAGCACAACCTATCGAGTATCTCTTAAATTTGTGACAACGTCTACTCAACATACTTCACCAACAAAAGCTGTCTCATCTTAAAACAAGGAATTGTCATTCCTCAAGATTAGATTCTGATAAAATTTGACAGAAAAGGGAATGCTTATGTTATCGACATGAACAAACCACCGTCTGAAAGTGTTACCTGTTTGTTCTCTAAAATCTATAAACACAATGCTATGTTGTGGCATCGTCGTCTTGGACATGCAAATGTCAAGAACTTGAACCGTTTTGAAAACTGGGGTTGGTAAGGGATTTACCGGTTAAGGATTTATTATATTTGAAAAATGTCTTTCTTGTGCAAAAGGCAAACAACATAGAAAACCTCATTTTCCTAAGACATAACTCTATTAATAGTTGTTGCAGCTTCTTCACACGGATCTTTTTGGTTCAGTGAATGTGCTCAGCATCTCAGGAAAATCTTATTTTAGTTATTGCTGATGATTTCTCACATTTTACATGGATTTTCTTCTTAGCTAACAAAAGCGAGATTGTAGAACTTGTCAAAAGATTTATCATCTTTATGAAAATCAAACCAACAAAAAGGTAAAGGGGATTCGCAGTGACAACGACAATGAATTCAAAAAATGGGGAGCTATACTTCTTTTGCGCTCAAAAGGGAATTGCTAGGCAATACAGTGCCGCAAGAACTCCGCAGCAAAATGGAGTTGCAGAAAGAAGAAATAGAACCCTGATTGAAGCATCTCGCACTATGTTGTGTAACTCCAAGCTCCCTGTTTTCTTCTGGGACGAGGCGATAAATACGACATGCTATGCTGAAAACAAGGTGTTGATAAACAAGGCACAAATGAAAACTCCTCATGAAATCCTGTTCGGTGTCAAACCTTCTGTTGCTCATTTTCAAGCCTTTGGATGTCCATGAACTCTGCTGCATCTAGACGCAACACCCAAGTTTGATGCAAGAGGGGATGAATGTTTCTTTATTTGTTATGCCGGTAAAGCTGCAAAAGAGAACAAAACTGCATATAGAGTGTATATCAAATCAACAAGGCAGATTGTTGAATCATTTGATGTATAGTGGCTTGAAGAAAACAAAACAGATGTTGGAAACGGGCCATTAACTCTCTATAATTATGCACATTTATTCAAATCATTTGATATCTTTGATGATTTACCTCCTGTTATTCATGCAAATAAATCAGGTGCTTCAAGCATTGCTCCATGTTCATCGATCATAATTAGAATGATACAAGTAGTTCCGAATCATACAGATTCTCTCAACCTAGAAGAGGAAGCTTCAAATTCGTGTGACGATGAAGATTCATCGAACAATCAGAATGATCTGTTTTCTAATGATCCAATACTAGAAGAGTACGTTGTGGACGAATAAGTAGAGGAGTTTGTGATGGAACCCCTAGAACATGCTGAAATTGAGAATTTGACAAATTTGCCGCCAACATGAATAACTCCCGAATATGTTGTCCCCACTAGTGTTCAGAGGAATCACCTAGTAGAGAACGTGATTGGACCCATTGAGGATTGAGGCTGGGGTTTCACCAGAAGTCAGACAGGAGTCATCAACACATGTTTATACTCATGTTTCATCTCATAAATCGAGTCTAAAACAATCTCTATGGCTCTTCAAGAACTTAGTTGGGTAGAAGCTAGAAGGATGAACTGAATCAGTTTGAAAAACTACAAGTATGGAAGCTGGTTTGATTGCTTGTTGGTAGGAAATCACTTGGAACTCGATGGGTTTATCGAAATAAATGGGATGATAGTGGACTAATTGTTAGGAACAAGGCCAGACTGGTAGTGCAGGGTTTCAGACAGATCGAAGGCCTTGACTACGATGAAGTGTATGCTCCTATGGCTAGATTGGAAGCAATTCGAATTTTTTTGGCCTATGCATTGTTTAAGGGGTTCAAGGTCTATTACGTGGATGTTAAGACGACGTTCTTGTATAGCAAAGTGAACAAAGAGATTTACGTATCTCAGTCGCTCGATTTTGTTGATCCACGGTATCCAGCTCATGTGTATAAGGTTGATAAAGCACTGTTAGGGTTGCATCAGGCACCCCTTGCATGGTATGCTACTTTGACTGAGTATATGTTAGAAAATGGATACACTTGTGGAATCATCGATCAGGCCCTATTTATTCGTAAGGTTGGAGTAGACCAAATCCTAGTGTAAATCTATGTGGACGACATCATCATTGGGTCCACTAGTGATGCACTGTGCAAGGAGTTTGAAGAGGTCATGAAGAAGCAGTTCGAAATGAGTGCTTTGGGAGAAATAATTTCTTTTTGGGTTTGCAAGTTCATCAAGACTCAACGGGTATACTGATTCATCAGGGAAAGTATATTGACGATATCATTGCAAAATTCAAACTTCAGAATACGAAGCTTGCAAACACTCCAATGGAAGAAAGACAAGTTTTGACCGAAGATCTGGAAGGAGAACCTGTCGACGAGACATTATATCGATCCATGATTGGCTCGTTCATGTATTTGATTGCTAGTAGACCGGATATTATGTTTGCTATGTGTCAGTGTGCACGCTATCAGCCCACTAAACTTTCTCATCAAAATGTTGTCAAGAGAATCTTTAGATATCTTAAGTGCAAGCCTACGCTTGATCTTTTGTATTGAAGAGATTATCCATTTGATTTATGTGCTTTGTCTGACAGTAATTTTGGAAGTGAAGGTAGGGATATGGAGTACATATCTCCTTGATGCCAGTTCCTGGGAGATAGACTCATCTCATGGCAATGCAAGATGTAGCAGATTGTATCACTTTCAACTGGAGAGGCTGAATATGTAGCTGCTTCAGCGTGTTGCTCTCAGGTGATATTGATTCAACACCAACTAGTGGACTATGGTTTGAATTTCTCTCACACTCCCATCTTTTGTAACAATGATGCAACCATTCAAATAGTGAAAAATCTTTTGTATTTCTAAAACTAAGTACATTACCATCAAAATGCATTTTATTCGTGATTCATTCAACCAGGGACTCATTTCCATGGAACAAATCCACACTGAAGACAATGCTGCGGATTTGTTCACAAAACCTGTTGATCGAGCATGCTTTACTACTCTTCTTAAGTAGCTAAAAATGGTCGAATTCGAGGACTGAACTTAGTCACACAAAAACATATTTTTATTCATTTGTATAAATTTGTTTCTTAAAATTGTTTTTGTTTATTATTTTTATTTTCAATTTTAAGCAAAAATTTAAGGGGATAGTAGTCTATCAGAAAAATACAAAAACATTAAAAAAAATCAAAAAATTACAAAAATAGTTTTTGCTAAGCCTTTTGATCTAACGCAGGAAATGAAATGAATTCTCACTATGTGGATTAAGGCTGACTCATGTAAGACCAATATTGAAATGGTCTAACTCTAGAGCGATATGTTGATAGGCTTTATCCTGATGGCTGGAAACTTTGATTGGTTCTGTGTAGAACGTAAAATTACATTATGACCTCAGGAAAGAACATCACTTGGAATTAGGACACTTCTATTTGAATGCATGTGTGACATCTCATTACACACAATTTTGTTCTAGTTCTAAAATCTTTTTTACCAACTCATGTATCCCCTCTGTTTTGCGTGAGCAAAGACCTGGAGGGCTAGGCAACGTCAACTTCTGCTGCATCCAGATACATGTTGACCTAGCTGTACGTTGTCACACTATAGATCAATTACACCCTAAGAGGCCCTATAGTGCCCAAAAGAAATCCCAAAAACCTAAATCAAATTGAAAAATTTGTTAGTGCCGAATGTCTATAGCCTACGTCTTAGGGTCATCTCGTGTATGTAACAGGGCTTAAATGTTAGATTTTATATCATTTTGTATGTAATACGGCCACTTCGTACAAAGTGCACCTCATACGAAGTTGCAGAACCACCCTTGTGCGAAGCTACCATGTCTATAAATAACTGAGGAGGGGTGTTGAGTCCTTAGCTGTTTTTCTGATTGTAAGGCGAAGCCCTGTCAGTTTTGTCTTTGATTTGTAAACATTTATTCAAGATTAATGAAGCAGAGGCATCAAAACAGTAGATGCTATCATTGTCAAATAGTTAATGATGAATTTCGCGCACGTTAAGTCTTGTGCATTCAGAGGAGAGCCAATCCTCCCACAAGTGGTATTAGAGCTTGGAGGCCTAATTTGTGGACAATTGATCAAGTTTCAGCCATTAAATACTTCTTATTCTACTCCTTATTTTTATCAGATCTGAACGGATTCATGGAAAAATTGAACTAATTTTCTAGTATAACATGTTAAAACTAGTTTAAACAACCCTTGAAAGTTTCACACATAAAATCAACCGAATTCATGTTGAAAATTGTGAAAAACGAATACTGTTAAACTACCTCGTTCGAACTGTCATAACACCTCGTACGAAGTGACAAGCAGCCTCATACGAAGAGACAACCCACACTAAATCACATTTATCATTACAAGTTGTCACCTCTCACGAAGAGGGTATCACCTCATACGAAGTGTATAGCAACTCGTACGAAGTGACTTTAAAGTGTTTTTGAAAACTTTTGTGTCCACTTTGCACGAAGTGTCACATCGTACAAAAGCCCACTTCGTACGAAGCAAGTGTTAGGCAAATGTTTTGTTAAAAAATGGAAGAAGAATTTTCTAATGCGTTTGCTACTTCCGTAGTTACAACCGTAGCCGCTCAGAACTTAAATCTAGACAATGAGATAGGCAGAATGGCTAAGCCGCCAAAGTTAATGTATCTTGAAGATTACAAAGGCTAGCATGAATGGTATACAAACTGGGTGCAGGAAAATAATGCTGAAAACTTATATGCGATCGAGGAAGGTTACAAATTCCGTCTAGTGAAAATGGTCTCAAGAAAGGGTTAATGTAATACAACGATCAAGAGAAGGATTTTTTCAAATGAAAAAAAAGATGATGAACATTTTGCAACTGGCGATTAAAGAAGATATATTCACTTTGTTGCAACATGATAACACTGCTCAGACCATCTAGAATGCACTAAAAGTAAAGTTTCAAGGAAGTAAGTAGATGATCAAGAGCAAACAATCGTTGCTGAAGAAAGAGTTTGACATTTTTATCCACTGAAGGGAGAGACAATGAAACAACTCATAGAAAGATATTGTCATCTTGTGGTGAAAATGAAACGTTTGGGTGTTAACAAAGATGATGAAGATCTGATAGAGAAATTGGCAGACGCTTTTCCCGAAGGTGAATGGTCAACATATCTTACGATTATCAAGAGTAGTCTGGATTACGGAAGCTGCACGATGACCTTATCAAAGTTCATTGAAAAGCTCGAGGCTCATGAACTAGAGTTGTAGAAAATGGAAAAATCAAGAGGAGCACATGCATAGCAGGATATCAACTTGTACTACAAAGGACGTACACATGCCAACGTTCAAAGCCTAAAGATATGGTCAGCTTTCAGTGCTAACCACTCGATAATGTTCCAAATCAATCAAGCAGCAACACTAGATTCACTTCTTTTCAAAGTTATGATCCAAATTCTCCTACTACCCCAAAGTCAGCCCAAAGCTCTAATAACTTCAACAACGGCCATAACAGTCAGTCTAATCCTACTCAAAGTAATTCAGTGCAATATAGTTGTAAATTTGGAGAATGCACAGAACTTCAATGAAAACACAGTTGCACAATACATTGCCTTGCTCGCATTAGTGCTTGAATCGTATGAAAGTCTAGTGGCGGTAAGATCGGGAATCCAAACATGACCAAAGAGGATTACGATCAAATCGACCCCGAAAAATTAGAACTCATAGACATCAAATGGTGCATGGTAAGTATAGTTAGATGAGCTCAGCGCTTTATGGAGATAATTGGGCGTAACAATTTAGGAGGATTGGATGGAAAGTTGGGTTTCGATAAGTCAAAAGTGATGTGTTTAAGTGCCGAGAGAATGGACACTTTAAAAGAGAATGCCCAAACCGATTAGTGCAGGGTAATTGGCATCCTTTCGGTGATGATTACTACAAGAAAGCGATATATCATAAAACTTCTCCTCAAACTTCAACAAGGCTTGTTGCAATTGAGGATAGTTCATCAAAGTCCAAAGCTCTCATGGTGACTCCGGAAGATGAAGGATTCAATTGGAATAACTGTATTCCTCAACAGGAAAGTTTGGCACTGCTTGCAGACATAATTGAAGAACCAGTGTTTGATGAGGTGGTTGAAGAAAGTTTGATTGAAGAAAGTGAGACTATGTTTGATGAAACACCTGATATTATTGTTGAAGATTGTGCTGAGGCAATTTACTATGAATAGTTTGCCGAGGAATATTTAATTCAACATGCTTTTAAAACAATGTTACCTTCTGATGTCTATAATTCTTTTGAAGGTTTATTCGGAGGATCGAGTCAATACCAGTGTGTACCAAAGCAAGAATAATCCAAGAAGACTATTGAAGAAATTATGGATGTTACGAAGGAGATGATTGTAGAAAACTTGAAGAAAATCGCCGACATAGCTATGATGGCCAAGCTGCAAGAGGTAGTCCCTGAAGAGAGTAAAGAGGGAATGAAAGAGTCGGTTGTTGAGTCGGTCAAAGGGGTCAAGGTTGTGACTAAAGAAATTGAGAAACCATGCACGAAATGCCTAGAACCGTGCAAGGAGTGCTCAGAAAAGGATCTAAAATTTAAAGATCTAAAGAATCATACTGATAACTTGACAAGTGACATGAAAGACACAAAAGTTGCTTATGATAAATTAAGCAGATCAATCAAACAATTTCAAGAAGTCAGTAGAGAGGACATGGCATTAAAATAAATGTAAAAAGTTACAGTAATGGACAAATAAATGGCAATTATATTCACATAGATACCATTGCTAAGCTAAAAATTGAACTTGAAGCCATAAAGATTAAGTCTGAACGAGTCAACAAATTGTTGATTAGTTACTTGACGTCTTCATACGTAATTGATCATATTCTTCCTCAACAACTTGAGAAAACCAAAGAGGAAGAAAATGTATCTGAAAAAACAAAACAAAGCTCTGTGTTATAATCAATGTCCACCCCCTATGTGGAATAAATACGGTAAGAAATATCTAAATGGGGTGGAAAAGGCGCTTAATCTGAAACTTAAAACTGAACAAAAAGAAGATGAGCTACTGGAAAGCATTGATATAACCTATGAATGCCAATCAAATTTTGTGAATACGGTTGTCGAAACTATTTTGGGTAATGAGTCTGATAGCACTAATTTTGAAAGTGCTGAGTCAAATCTGGAAAACTCAGAGTCAAGTTCACATCTGAACATGAGGAAAGCTTACACGAGAATCACATTTCATCATCAGAAAATAGTCTAAGTGATGATCCTAATGTGATTGTTTACAAAATGAATGGATCAGATAAACTTTATTCTGATAAAGAATTCCCAATTCAGAATGTAAATCTTGATCGTGTTGATAAATTGTTCAAATTGGTTGAAGTCAGTCTTTTTGATCTTGAAAAGCAAGACGCTTCATTTTATTCCAAACCAAAAAGAGTTTACAATAATTACTATCATGAGGGTAGGGGTTATCCTAAAAATAGGAGAAAAGGTTTGGGATACGAAAAGAAGAAAAATGAGAAAAGGTTTCAAAAATCAAATTATAAAAAGAAAGTTAATTTTGTTTTTGGAACAAGTACTATGAGTCAGAAAGAAACTACTAGTAAGCAATCAAATGATGAATTTAAAAGGAAAAGGAACGCCGTGAAAAGACTTTGAATTCCTCTGTTGGAAACGCCAACATAACATGCTACAATTGCAACAAAGTCGGACATATTACTCGACAATGTTCTCAAAAGAATCCAAACCTGCTTATAGTGTGAGAAAGTATACAGAAGATGTGAAACAAAAGGTCCTTGAGTTTGTGCCAACCCAAATCTTAAAAAGAAACAATGAATCCAACAAAGTTGTGAAACCAACAATTTTCAAAGAGTCAAAATTTGAAGTTGGTGAAACTTCAACCAAAAATGAGCAAAAGGATTCAAAATTCTACTCTAAAAAGGCACTACTAAAAACAAAAACTTCGATGGTTAAATCCAAACCATCTTCTACAGAAATCAAAACAACATTTGTTCCTACTAAATCTGATGTTGGACAAGATGTTAAAGTCAAAATTCCAAAGTTTGATATTCCAAACCCACCCAAGACCAAGATGGCTTAGGTTTCACTTTTCAAGTAATTACTTATTTACATGTGCTCCCGAGGACAATCATTTCAAAATGGATTATGGATAGTGCAACATCTCGGCACATGACAGGAATGCTAGCCTTACATTATGAAGTAAAATCAATCTGTGGAGGCTATGTAGGGTTTTAAGGTAATCAAGGAGGAATAATTTTCGAAGAAGGAAAGCTTTCGAATGTTGTGGTTTCGTTCGATAAAGTGAATTACATCACAGAATTAGAGAACAATTTGCTGAGCATTTCGCCGATCTGCGACAAGAAGTTCACAACTTACTTCAATGATAAAGAATATCTTATTTTAAAGCCGAGATTCTAAATTCCTGAGGAGTGGATCCTCATGCGCGATCCATGAGAAAATGATCTCTATGTCCTTGACATGACCGTCGCATGCACTACATCTAAAACCAAACAATGTTTTGTAACGAAGGCAACATAAAAAGAATCAATTGTATGGCATCGAAAGATGGGTCACATCCATTTACGAAAGATGAACTATTTGGTGCACAACAATCTGGTGGAGGGTGTTAATCTCAAAAGTTTCCATCTGAATGAGGATTGTCTTAGCTGCAAAATGGGGAAGCAGCATAAGAAATCACACCCAAAAAAATTGTTGAATTCTATCAAATTACCACTGGAAAGGATTCATATGGATCTATTTGGACTAGTAAACGTTCGCCGTATAACTGGAGATCTATTTTGCCTTTTTGTGGCAGACGACTACTCGAGGTTCTCATGAGTTATCGTTAAGGGAGTAAGGATGAAACGTTTGAAAATGTGATGATCCTCTTCAGAAAGTTGGAGAACTTGTACCATTTGCCGATCAAAAAAATACGTAGTGACAACGGCACACAGTTCAAAACAACAAGATGCTCGAATTCTGCAATGCTAAAGGTGTTCCTCATGAATTCAACACCCCCTATGCTCCACAACAACATGGAGTAGCTGAACGTAAGAATCGTACTATCATTAAAATAGCACGCACAATGCTCGCCGATTCAAAGTTACATGTTAGTTTTGGAGCAAGCAATTGCCTCTGCTTGTTACATGTTAAACAGGGTTTTAACTCTCAAGGCTCACAAGAAAACATGTTTCGAGCTGCTTTCAACGAAAACCGAATTTAGAGTTTTTGGAGCCATTTGGATCTCCATGTACAGTCATCGACCCAGATGGTAAATTCGATGCAAGATCTCTGGAGGGTTTTTTTGTGGGTTACGCTAGTCCTTTGAGAAGAGTATATCTGTCAAGCTTAAACCAGGTTATTCTAGCTCAACATGTCGATCGTCAAAAATACACGATGCCAACTCAAAAGTCAGTGATCCCTAGTTGTTTAACTATGAGAGTTTATAGGATTCATTCGACCTGCCAGAAGAACCTTAGGATGAAGAACTTGTGATGCTATATCAACACAACAACAAGTTCAAAGACCAATTGTGGTTATTCCACCAGAAGCTGGCACAAATGAATCTGAAGCAGGTCCGAGCAATACTCAAGAAGAACTGATAGTCGAACTAAATACGAACAACACAACACCCTCTTTCAATCAGTCAGATGATTCTGATTCTGATGAATAGCCTACGTATGATAATGGTGGATCCAGCTCCGATGAAGGAACATAACAGGTTCAAAGTCTAATTAATAGTCAAGCTGTCGGATCAAGTGCTAGGAATGATGTTGCTACTACAAAATAGGTTGCTGAACAAAATGTTACAAATCTGGAAAGTGAAGTGAATGTTCCTAATGAAGTGAAGCCAAGGACGTACTCATACCATCCGTCAGGAAATATCATTAGAGAATTGCAAACTAGAGTAAAAACGAGATAGATCAATAAGGATCTAAGTTGCTTTTACACTATTGCACCACTTCAAGATACTATTTCTTATAGTTGTTTTTTTTCTCAGGTTGAACCAAAGATGTATAAGGAAGTTCTTCAGGAAGAAATATGGGTTGAAGCTATGCAAGAAGAGTTGCAACAATTTGAAAAGCTTGGAGTCTGGAAGCTTGTTGATCTACCCGATAATCACAAGAAAATCAGTACACGGTGGGTCTTCAAATGCAAATGAGATGATAGAGGGGTTGTGGTCAGAAACAAAGCTCGGTTCATGGTCCAAGGTTTTCATCAGCAAGAGGGGATAGACTAGACTAAGGTCTATGCTCTTGTCGTATGTTTAGAAGCTATCAGCATATTCCTGTCCTTTGCGTCATGGAAACGGTTTAAGGTGTACCAGTTGGATGTGAAATCTGCTTTTCTGTATGGAAAGGTTAAAGAGGAAGTGTATGTCGGTCAACCACCAGGGTTTGTCGATCCGATACACAAAGATAAGATTTTCCTACTAAATAAGGCACTCTACAGTTTACACCAGGCCCCGAGAGCCTGGTACGAGATGCTTTCTCAACATCTTCTGGAGAACGGTTTCACTAGAGGAATTGTAGACAGCTTCGGATCACAGTGATGGTGTTGGCAAACACCCAAACACCTATAGATTAGGTGCTTGAATGATATAAGTAAGAAAACACAAAGAAACTAAGATGAAGGTGAAGAATCTTGTCCAAGATGTAATCCCATAATGATAGTAACAATCAAAGATCCTAATGTATGATAACAACGTGCAAATAAGAGACACAAACACAAAACAATAGCAAAATGACCTTGGTATAAGAAACTTTGAACCAAAGGTTTCACGGGTTTCATATATATATCACTGGCTACCCAACGTATTTAATAAATACGCTGGAACATTAAATACGCTGCTACAGGTACAATTCCATAATTACACTTTCAGCCCTTCTAGTTTTACTAACTATTACAAACTAGCTACAAACTATGAAACTTGAGTATCAACAGTCTCAAAACATCCTAACAATAAAGACTTTAAAGAAGTCATGAAAAGAAAATTCGAGATGAGTGCAATGGGGAGATGAAGTTCTTCTTGGGACTTCAGGTCGATCAGTTGCCTGATGGTATCTTCATCCATTAGAAGAAGTATGTTCACGATGTTTTGGAGAAACTCGATATGTCGGGACATCACTAGCGTCAACTCCATTGGTCATCAATCACGGCGTTTGTCCAGATCCTCCAGGAGTGAAAGTTAACAAAACATTATATCGCTCCATGATCGGTTCATTGATGTATCTTACAACTTCAAGGCCAGATATTATGTATCCGACATGCCTTTGCGCCCAATATCAGTCAAATCCAAGGGATTCACACTTGCTAAACGTCAAAAGGTTAATGCGCTATCTGAAGGGTTGCCCATGCACCGACTTGTGGTATCCACGTGATGAGAACTTCAATCTTGCGGGATACTTTGATTATGAATTTGGTTGTTGCAAATTAAACGCCAAATCTAAAATGGTTGGTTGCCAGTTCTTCGAAACACGATTAGTAACATGGCAATGCAAGAAACAGACCGCGGTCGCTCTCTCTACTTGTGAAGCGAATACGTTTTAGCATCCAATTGTTGTTCCCAAATTTTCTGGATACAACAACAGATGAGAGACTTCGGATTGCAATTTCTTGATACGCCTATATACTTAGATAACAAGGTAGCTATTGATATAACAAAGAATCCGGTTCAACACTCAAAAACTAAACATATAGAAATTCGACACCACTTTATCCGTGATTGCTACAAGAAAAAGTTGGTTCGAATTGTAAAAATCCACACTGATGACCAAAAAGCAGATTTTTACACTAAAGCTTTTGATAGAGCAAAATTTAAAAGGCTTTTGAAACTAAACGACTTAAAAATCTGACATCAGGGAATGAAAATGAGGTTGAATTCGAGATGGACGAGGAGTTGACGTAATCCTCATCGGTATCTCATGTTTTTTGTTTTAAAATTTTCTTTCTTTATAAAAATAAAAGTCCAAAAATATGTTTTTGATTTTAGGGGGAGAAAAGTTATGGAAAATACAAAAACATCTAAAAACAAAAAAAATACAAAAACATGTAAAAGACAAAAAGAGTTTTCGTATAAAAAGAGGAAATGATAGTAATCAGTCGACTATCATAATATGCTAAAGAAATGCAATGTTAAAAAGTGGTTTAATAGGTCTTACTATTGATGTGCTAGTAGGCTTCGCACATATAGTAAATTGTTTTCAAGATATAAACTTAAAAAGAAAAACTGATTAATCTGTGGCTTAACATGTCTCGGATATATGGACTTAGTATTCAGAAATTTCCTTTGAGAGAATGCCAGATTTTTAGATACTAGGTTTTTATATTTAATAGATATCTAGGGTATTATACGAGTTCTTCTGATTTTGGGGTCAGCAATGGCCTAGAATTTGTATAATACTTTTCGCATTTACACCCCAAAGCTGTATCAAAATTGAAATTATCGAAAGACATAACAAATGTAGTACAAAAGATTCCAAATTTGGAACACCACCTATAAGTCGAGCCTTCATCTCTCTGTCTGTACGGTAGTACTAACGTGAGCTCTCAAGGCCTCACACTACCCTCTTACAGATATAAGTTAGATATATTCAGTTGTGAGATGAAATCTAGGGAATCTCGACGTGGGAGTATTTTCTGAGGTGGAAACATAGTTAAGTCAAGTTCCTAAAATTACCTAACGTATCTTGAAACAATTGAGAAATGTGTAGAGGTTTAAGTGGATCAATATATTGACAATCTAAAGAAATCTGTTTAGAACTTAAAGTTTTATTAAAGATCCATGGTATTGGTGATATGTCTCAAAAACTCATGTGATCCTCTAACACAAACTCACAAAAATGTCTGTAAATATGTTTGTACAAAGCTTACATTTCATTTTAGAAAAAAAACCAATAATGATTTTCAATGTGTTTTAGCATAAACTTTGGAAAATAAAAAAAGATTTTATTTCTATATGTCAATTGCTAAATGAAAGCTGAGGAACTACGGGTTGGGAGCTAATCTTAAATGAGAAAATGTTTTGAAATGATAAAAAGTTCATTCATTTGAAATTAAGATTGATGAAAAACACCAGTTTGGACATAAAGTGTTCAACTAAGGTCATTAACTTGGACTTTGTAGACAAATTAGTTAACCAGGGTCATTAACTTGAATTGGTCAACTCAGTGGGTCGTTAGTACCGATAAAATGCTCGAAGAAATGAAAATTTGAAGTGTATAGGTCACTTCGTACAAAGTGGAGGCCACCTCGTACGAAGTGACCTTGTTCTATATAAAGGTTTCAACTCGTACGAAGAGGATATTACCTGTTTGTGCTAGTTAAGAAACCCCATGTGTGATTTAAACATTTTGAGCGATTTCTAAACGAACTACATAAATCTAGGAAAAACAGATCGGTCAAATCTAAAATTGAACTTATATACGAGCTTATCGGCGCCTATACTATCTAATTGAACCATCAATTTCATGAAAATCACAAGTGTAAGAATTGTTGTTATAAACAGTCAATTTGGTATGAAGTGGCACCTCGTACGAAGTGCATTATGCAAAATATCAAAGTCCACCTCGTACAAAGTGACCCTGGTCAAAATTATTGTTGTACTTTATGCCTCTTCATACGAAGTGCATATGTACACCTCGTATGAAGTGTTTTAGTCAAAAGTGTTTGTGTTTATGCACACTTCGAACATCTATTTTACAACAAGATAAGTTATGAAGAAAAAGACAAGGAGTAGGCGTTGCAGTTCCAGCAGGTTATAAATGTTTGTTATGCTAACGATATTAATTTAGGAAAGATCTGGAACACTAAATGGAGAAAGCTGGAAGGCAAAGATCAACGTAAGAAAGAGAGAAATGAAGCAAGAATTGCTGAAAAGGTTAGACAAGCATTGTTTAGAAGATTTCAGTTTGGAGACACCTACAACAGACCTCCTCCAACAGATCAAACACCTATTCCATCTGAGAAGTGTCGAAGACCAAGAAAGCATTTCTTTGGGCGCTAACTGTCAAAGCTTTTGAAGAGTTTTGAAGACTGACCGAGACTGTGGCAAAATCCAACAGGGAGTTTGTTGGTGAAGATGTCTATAGCCTACGTCTTAGGGTCATGTCGTGTATGTTAACATGGCTTAAATGTTTGATTTTGTATCGTTTTATATGTTATAGGGTCACTTTGTACGAAGTGTTTCTCGCCTCGTACGAAGTGGCATAACCACCCTTGTGCGAAGCTACCATGTCTATAAATAGCTGAACAAGGGTGTTGAGTCCTTAGCTGTTTTTATGATTATAAGGCGAAGCCCTGTCAGTTTTGTCTCTGATTTGTAAATGCTTATTCAAGATTAATGAAGGAGAGGCATTGAAACAATATATCCTATCATTTTCAACTAGTTAATGATGAATTCCGCGCATGTGAATTAGCTCAGGTCAGATCCTGTGCTTTTAGAGGAGAGCCGATCCTCCCACAAAATTAATTTCATCTGTATATTATATCCATCTCTCTACTAATGATCTATTTTGTTCTCTTCTCAACCCAGTCCCAGTTAAGGTTTCAGAATATTAGAACCGGCTTGTGAAAATATGTGGTACGGAAATTACATGCATGATAGAGTGTTCTGATTAAAATTCTAGAAATTGATTGTGATTTATTTGGGTGTCCATATTTAAATAAACCAAAACATGATAAATCAGTTGTAGACCATTATATGGAAAAGGTCTAAGGAAATAAGTTTAAGTGGACAAACATACTTGCAATCACTTGGATCACCCAAAGTAAATCAGTATTGATAATTGTAGTCTAGCCTGAAACACTGTGATTTGATCTTGTGAGAAATGTGCTTGCAAAAAAAATTGTGTGTGTGATTGATTATAATTTATTATTTGTGTGTGCATATTTCGTTATTAAAAATGTGGCCCTGTTCAAAAATAGAGAAAGACCGTGTTTTTCTTCAAAACTCGTTTGCAAAATTGAAATTGTTTTTGGTCTCCGGACTCGAGCTGGGCCCACCGCACACTTGGTGGGACCCACACAATCTAACAACAGGGTAATGATGTTTGGTTTGGCCAAACGCACACTTGGTGGTCCAATATATTAAAAAAGGGGTTTCGAAAATCAATTCAAAACTCAATTACACCGCACACTCCTCTTTCTCTCTCACTAGGTTTTCTCTCCTAATCGTCTTCTTCAACTGTGATCATCATTTAAAACTCAGATTTTTTGGTTCAAAATGTCTACACCTAAGGGAAAATCTAAAGGTTGGTGCTTAATTTTTGAGTTAAATTGACAAGAGGTAATTAGGGGATTAGTGAGTTCATGAATCATCAAAGGGATTCGAAGATGGTGGTGATGGATGATGTTTTTTTATGAAGTTAGATGGGATTTTTGGGTTTCGGGATGAGTTGAGATGAATAAATGGCCGGAACAATATGTGGGAGTGCTGGAGAAGATGAGTTGCGGTGGTGCGTGAAAGACGCGCTAGGAGTTGGGGTTCACACAGTTACAAAATGACCAAATACCCTTACACACCCTGTGTATTGACTGATTTACCCTTGAAGGGTGTGCGGGGTAGAAAGGGTGTTTTACTATGACTATTTTACCCCTTGTACACCTGGTAAACTAGTGTGTGGATCAGTGGTGTACCGTTGACCACGTTAACCATTGTGATAGTGTGGTTGACATATTGACCAAGATCAATGTGCGACTTGCCTGGTTATTACATATTTGCCCTTAAAAACTATGTGGAAAATACAAGATTGCCCTCGCATACTAGTGTTGGGACCGCACACTAGTGTGTGATTGGGCCTGTCTATGTGTTTTGGGCCTGGTTATGCATCTATGAGTGTGTATATCAAACATTTGGACCCAAACTTTGTTAAAACTTGATTTTGAGATTGTCTTTAAACTGATATAACAAGTTAATTTTTAAACTCAAAATTATTTTTAAGATTGACAAAGGACACTAAGTTGACCAAGTCTACGGTCAAACTCGGTACTTCCTAGCATGGTGTTTATAATGCGTGTTTAATTTGACTCGTTTGGTGCGGATACTGGAAAGAAGGTAGCAGATAAATCAGTGCACGATTCCTAGATTCGAGAAGAGTATGAATATTTCCTGCTTTCTAGGAGAACCTCCAAAAGGGCACGAAGAATTCAAATCGATGATTGTGGGGTTAAACACTTGTCTGCTGGCTCACGCTTTACGAGAAAATCGTATCATACGTGATGACTAGATCAGGGAGTTTTGGAATAATGCTACGGCACAAAAGACACACAAGGTGATTCGTTCAATTGCTCAGAAAATGGAGATTCCCATTACTGAACAGACAATTAGAGAAGTGATGTTGTTTAGAGATGTTGCCATGATCTTATTGAGTATTCTAAAGAAAAGATAGTCCGGTTATCGAGAAGATGAGATATGAAGGGATGTATCCTTTTACGCTAAAGAAATTGCTTCATCCGTACTGGAGGTTTCTGGCTCAGTGTATTAGGTGTCCATCAATGCAAATAAGAGCGGGATTGACGTTCTAACTGTCAGATAAACGTCCAGAGTGGTTGCTTTAGTTGAATGATGGAAGTTTAACTATGTTGGCAAATGTGAAGACCATAAATGCAAAGTATTGGTTTAAATTCCCAAGATTTCTTTAGATGATTCTAGTAGTTAAATATCCATCACGACATCAAACTGTCAGTATCTATGACACCAAGATGATGAATTACATGGTTTTCAGTTTGTTAAAGCAAGTTAGAAAAGATGTTCCGGTGCAATATCAGAACAAGAGACCATTAGAGAAATTTGGTGCCTTTCCTGAGCTTACCAAAGAAAATGCTGCACTGGTCAATTCTGTTGTGGCCGATGAACATGATGTACAGATTATTGATGCTCCTCCTGGATCAAGTGGCCGATTGAGAATTTGTATCTAACCGGGGTTGAGATTGAAGAAGAAAATGTGTTTGAGAAAATTTGATGGATGACGCAGAGTTTAATGCGACGATTGGTGAAAGTGGAACAAAGACTAACACAGAAAGCCTCACAACAAACATGCCTATTAAAGATCAACTTTTTGGTGTGAATCCTCCTCACACTAGGACTGTTGAATCTATATTCGCTAAACCTGAGAATGTGACTGAAGATCCCGTGACTGATCTTCATCCTAGGAAACGAAGTAGAAGAGATCCTAGGATCAGCCATAAAACAGTTAATGTGATGAGCACAAATCCACAACCAATCATGCATGTTGTTACTAAACAACCACCTACTTGTGCAATTGGAACACCCATAAGTGATGCCGTTATTGAATTTCTTACCAATCCAAAAGTTGCCATGTACATGCCGGCTGTAAGAACTAGAGAAGGGTCAAGTAGCGGTCCTTCTGAAGCTGAAGTGCATAAGGCAAGCATTATTATTACAACAAGCGGTGAGAGATAGTACTGCAGCAGAAAAATATGCTCAAGAGAAAGCTCATGAATCTGTGAGCAGTTCGGATAGTGAAAGTCTGTTTGGTGATGTTGATGTTGGAGAGCTCATGAAAAGAGTCACTGCTCTTGAAGAGGAAAAGATCTTTAAAGATGTGCAAATTGCTAGCTTGTTGGAAGAAATTACTCACAAAAATTAGCAGATTTAAGAACTTGAAACCAACTTGGGATCACTTTTGGCTATAGTAATAGATCTGAAGCTAAAGCTGGAAGGGAAATTTGGAAAGGCGTTTTCTAAGCCACAAAGGAATATAGTACAACAGAGAAAGAATAGATGGGTAAAGAACGTGAGGAAGCACTCAACAAGTATATTCAAGATCCTCCTTGTACCGTAAGTCAGAAAACGTAACAAAAGGAGGTGGTTATGAGGAATGTGGGTAGTGAGAAGAATTATGGATTTCAAGACATGCCTGATCGATACATGGGAACTACTGGGAGATAGATTTGATCGATCATGGGAATAGATCTGGGATAAAGAGTGTCGCGTATAATGATGAAAAGGGATGTTTTTGGTTAAAAGAAAAATGGAAAAGTTGAATATTATAATTCGTCGAGCTCATTCAAATCCTGGACTGTAGTTGATCTTAGTGAATTGATTCAAGCTCCATATCATGATCAATACAGAAATCCAAATTGCAAGATTGGATTGAACTTTAATAACAAGCTGCAACAACAAGCATTGGTGAATTTCAGGGATATGAATTTGCAACAATATTTTGTCAAAGTTCATAAAGAAGTGCTTGATCCAAAAATGAATGAACCTCTAAAGACAGTGTGTGGCCTTCGGCCTCCGACCAAACAAGCCAAGACTATTCCATTGCTCAAAGTTCTTCCTGATGACAATTTCAGTGAATTCAAATTCTAGATGTATGATCCTGTCACTAGGGAAGCTGTTATAGTTTGTGAACACGAAGAGTATCAGATCAATGATGTTCGTGATTTAATGAGGTTCGAAGAAAAGGATATTTACTTCCTAGGAAGATCTCAAATACAGAGCGATCCTCAATATGAAGTATGTGCAAAGTCTTATACAGGTGGGGTAGCTCAGATCATTAAAATGAAGTTGTGGTTAGGGGTTAGAGGCAGAGTTGAAACTCAGCTGTTTGTTCTGCATGTTGGTAAAAAGATATCAGGAGCTGACTTGAAGAAGAAGCAGAAGCTCAAGTTGAACTTGAATTACCAAGACAGCATAAACCTAGGGGGTATTGTAAGGAAATGTACTTATAGGTTTACATTTGTCTTGTGTATGTTAGTGTCGGTTGATTTAGTAGGGTTTGGGCTTGGTCGATGTTATGTATGTGCACATAGGGGTTTGGGCTTGGCCCGGTTGTATTAGGTCATCCTATATGTTATAAATAGGATGCACCTAGGTCTTGTTTTGGTTGTTGATTGTTTGCTAAACATTGAACAGGTGTACCAGACGATTCTCTAGTAATCGTGTGCACTTGATCCTTAATACAATCGATTTTATTCTTCATCTTGTTCAATACTTTCAAGTTTTCTGCACTTTGATTGTATTTGTGATCTCCGATTAATAGTTGTTGGACTTATATTCATTGTTTTGTTAGTTTTGGAGTTCCTAGAGGGGAAACGCTCCAGAATTTTGTCAGCTTGACAAGATGTATACTCTTTCGGTATGAATGAATGAAGCTTCAGCAGATTCTGTTTCTACTCCTTTCTTAATAACATTATATCGAATTAGTGATATTATATACCAAAACTTCCATCTAGAACCGTCGGATCCTTGACTCTCAATTGGTACCAGAGCTACGGTAGTGATTCAATCAATATAATAGTTGATGAATCACCTACGCTCATGAATTATGGACATTTATGGACTTAGGAGGGTTTTAGATGTAAATCATCAAATAAATGGACAATCCACGGACAAAAATTAAAATTTAAACCATAGGATTTTTAGAAAATGAATTTCGACCAGATCTGTGGAAGAATCATCTTGAAATTCGAAGAAATAAAGATTTCGGATCGAAAAAATGAGATCATAGATTCACTTTGCACGAAGTGAGTATCCACTTTGCACGAAGTGAGGATCCATCTCGTACGAAGCGAGATATGCCTAAAAAAATTGGTGATAGAAATTTTGTTGATCGTATTGATGAGACAAGTGTCTAGAAAAATTTGTTGATATAATTTTGTTTAAAAATTATTGATGAATACGGGATGTTCGGGGACACCGTCTAGAGCTTCAGAGAATAGATTTGATGACACGATCGCAAAATGTTGAAGATAACGGGGTAGTCACTTATACATATGCCGAATGATGATCATTTGGTATGGTGATTACTAATGGGCCTTAACGTAAAATCCGCATTTGTTGAAAACTGAATTTTCCAGATTTGAGGGGGAATTTCAATAAAAAATTTGGTACAGTCGAAATTTGCAAAAATGAGGGGGAATAAAAATTTCACGTATATATAAGATTCCGGCATATTTGAATTCGTGACGATGCAACACTATTTGGGTGGTTCCGATTTTAGATTATCTGGGGAATGTAGAGGATTTAGATTCGTTAGTTCATGATCATAAGAGGTTCAAAATTTTTAGATCGTGATACTAATTAATGATTAAGAGTTAGAGTCCTGCTCTTTGATGTGGGTAAGGTTAGCAGGATTAGCAGTTTTTATTGATACCAGAAGAAGATATGAGAATGTTCAAGTTATATTGCATACACGAATGTTCAGGGATGGTCTTAGGTGTAGCAGGACTAGCTCGTTGTTTCAAAAATTACCGAGGAAATTAGAGGTCATTCAAGTTTTATTGCATACACGAATGATTGATGATGTTCTTAGGTACCATTATTTTTAGTTTTCAAGTACATGAATTGTTCTTCTTGGACTAATCGCTGTTGAATGATGATTTTTGTTGAATAAGTTACGTCGATTCAGCGGAGATAGCTATATATCTATTATTATGACTGAAGAGGAAGAATGGGATTTGATCGCGAAAGAATGTTTCTCAGATCTAATGTGTTACCAGATGATTTGATTCGATGAAGATTTGCTGATTGAGAAGATTACCATTTTACTGATCTATCTTTTAGGAGTATGTGTTATTGTGATTACGTAAAACGGGATTTCAGATTTTTGAGAGTGTTCACAAACTTGAAGTTTATCGGTGTGGTAATTCGAAGTTTCTTTCAATTTCCGGTTGGTTTTTTGAAGATCAGAGGATCGAGCATAGGAGGAGTGCGCTCAAACCGAACACGGATGTGGTTATCGCCAAAACAAAGAAGATGCATTGATTAGTTTCAAGTTGGTGGTTATTCGAGAAAATTTATCGATTAAGCCAATTAGAGGAGGTCAGGGACCGTGCATACAAAGATCTGAAGATTAATTTCTGGAGAGAATTATTTCAGGGGGAATTTGTGCTTTATGAATATTATGCAAGCCCGGATCATCAATCAAGGGGAATCAACTAAAGATTTCAAGATGCTTGGTTGAAGTTGTAGAAAATTTAAAACACGATTATCCTATTTCAAGATCAAGAATAAGCTTCGACAAGTGACGTCCAAGGGGGAAATTGTTGACGCATTTTGTGTCCATCACTATACAAATAGGCTAGATAGAGCGTGTGTTGAATATTGTATAGATTAGATACGCCATACAACTTAAGTGCGAACGAGGATGGTGTATAAAGTTCACTTCATATGAAGTGATCACCTTGTATGAAGGTAATACGAAGTCAAATGCTCAGTTCGCACGAGGTGACCAGGTCTATATATAGGTGTTGTGTGTTAATTGTTTTGTAAGTTTTGTAATTCCTAGAGGGGAAACGCTGACGAAATTTCTCTAAAATTTTGCCAGCTTAACAAGATGTATACTCTTTTGGTATGAATGAATGAAGTTTCCGCATATTCTGTTTTTACTCCTGTCTTAATTGTTGGATCATTTTGTCCATTAGCAAAGGCCCTAATTGGATTAACTAGTCATAAAACGCGCGTAATTCATTTTAGAATAAGCGACAATATGTTTAATGTTTACTGTTTCATTAATCACAATGACGTGTACAATCGTGAAATAATCTGGGCAGGGCTTCACCCCACAAAACTGTTAAAGACTCATACCCTAACACACCTATATATAGGAACAGACTTTACCTTCGTGCAAGGGTAGAGCTATCTTCGTGCGAAGGTAAGTTACCTTCGTACGAAGGTAAAAGCTACCTTCATTCGACGTGAACTTCACTTCGTGCGAAGTTAGTTACAAACACTTTAAAAACATAATCTAACAGTTAAGCACTATTACATACAAAGATACAACCCTAAGACGTAGGCAATAGACATAATGCACCAACAAACTCCCCCTTGGATGTTGTCGTAGTCTTGGTCTGTCTTCAAAATCTTCACAAACTTCAAACATTTAACTTTAACGTCCAAAGAAATTCTTTCGCGGCTTTCAATGTTCTTCAGATGGAATCGATATTTAATCAGTCGGTGCAACCTTCGTCATATACTGAAACCATCTGAGATGTCCTTCTTTATAGTTTTCTTCATTCTTTTCCAAATGCCTTTCTTCTTTGAAAAACACTTTCTTTTCTAGCTCTTTCCACGACAAACTCTACATCTTCCCTGAATTAGTAGCTCGTGCATCACATACATTTATCACTCCCTAGTATTGCATCGCTTGGGTCTTATCTGTGGCATCGTAACAAATCTTGTTATTGAACAAACACTTCACGTCATTCTCTGAGCAGTTCACTAGCAACATCGGGTATAGTATTCGGATTGTTCTCCATAAGCCCCATATCCTCTTATGTGCCAATATCTATGGAGTTAGCTCTTCAGTAATTTTCCACGTATCATCAGCTTTCAACACAATAGCTACTTCACCTGTTTCTTCATCTAGTTGCCACCAATTAAATATCTCTTGAAAATCCTTCCCTATCTTCAATAATGGCATGTTTTTCATTATTCGTGGCCTCTTCATCACCAAAGTAACATCTTTCTCTTTAGTGACCAGATCTATCTTGATTCTCTTCTTTGGTATGAAAGGCTTCCATCAATTAAAACCATGAGCTGCTTCGTATTTGATGAGCTTCCATAAACGGTGATTGTGAAATTTCATCTAAAGGTTAATCATCTTTGTGTACTTTCTTCTTGTTTTCTTTATAGTAGGAGATCCTGTTACTTTCTTTTTTACCACCGGCTTACTTTTAACCCTTCGTGCTTTCTTAGTTTGCTTTTCAGTGTTCTCTTTAGATTCTGGTTCAGACGGAACATAAACATCATTTTCTTCACCTACCACCTTTCTTTCTCTTTCTCTTATCTCCGCTTCTTTTATTGCTTTATTAAAAGAATCATTTGAATCCTCTTCACTATCACCACCAGCTGCTTCTTTCTCTTTCCCTGCATCAATAGATCCAATATTCACATCTCTTTCTTGATCTAAGGTAGCAGGAAACGCTTCTTCTTCAACGTTAACCTCCGTTTCAACATTCTGTTCTATATTTTGCTCTGTCTCCACCTCTTCAACAGTAGCTTCATCCCTGAGTACTGTTTCAACCTTTTATTTTTGAGCTTTCGCTTTAGGAGTTCCCTTATCTTAGAATCTTCTTTTTCATACCATACACCTCTCTTAGGTTCAAAATCTTCCATTTGTGTAGCTTCATCATCAGAATCACTACCATCATTTCTCCATTTTTCTATTGGAGGTGCTTTATATTTCTTATCTTTGAATCTTCCAAAGAAATAACTATTTCTGTCTTCTGTTTCAAATACTAATTCAATATAACCAACGACAAGTCGTTCATATGATCCAGTGGTAGCACATCCTTCATATCTTTTGCTAAGTTTGGGAATTGATCATCTAGCATCATCTGACAAATCTAGGGTACTAAAAAAATTTTCTTTATCAATATGTACCGGAAGTTTAAAGCCATACGATCTCTGGAATCTTTTCAAAATCAAAATTCGCTCATAAGCTTCAAAATCGACTTAAACGGAGCAATCTCTGGAATCTTTTCATCCATGACACAATAGATGTTGTGTTTCATGTCAAAGTTAGACTTTTTATCCTGCAGAAATACAAACACGAAACACTTATAAAAATTTCAAAAATTTTACCATTTAATTTAGTGCGAAGTGAAACTTGAACAAAGTGACCATTTTACATCGTGCGAAGTGAAATGACCTTTTATCATTTTAAGCATTTTATCTTCGTTTGAAGGTAATTTATCTTCGTGCAAAGATAAATTATCTTCATGCGAAGGTTACCTTCAAGAACACTAAGAAATTTTTCTACGTTTTCCATAAAATTGATGGTTCTATAACGACCTAAAAGTGCCGATTTACACGAATACATGTTCAATTTTAATTTTGGCCTGTTAAATTGTCCGAGATCTAAGTTTTTAGGTCTGGTTTACCAAAAACATTGATTTAACATCCAATTCGAATTTAATCTAGTCCAATCTACCTTAGGCATTGTTCATAGTGTGCAAATCAACCACTACAAGCTATGATTTGGACAACACTTCGCCGCTTAATTTACAAAGTTATCTTCACTTAGAGAAATCTTGAACAGTGAAATGAGTTTCACTTCGTGCGAAGATAATTCTCTTCATGCGAAGATAAGTCTTCTTCGTGCGAAGTGAAGTGAATTTTTCTAATTTTTAACATTTCGTTCATTTTTACCAGTTTTATCGACTCACTCAGTTGACCAAGTCCAAGTTAATGACCCTTGTTAACTGATTTCTCAACCAAGTCTAAATTAATAACCTTGGTTGTACACTTTTTTAATAAACTGATGTTTTTAAGTAATGTAAAGTTTCAACTTCATGAACTTTTGATCTTTTCAAAACATTTTCTCAATTCAGATAAGCTCCCAACCTATTGTCCTCCGGTATTCTCAGCATACAACATCTCTGAACTTTGAAGATCCGTTTTTCATCATCGATAGTCGAAACTAAGATAGAAATAAAACCGTTTTGAATTTTCCAAAGTTTATGCTAAAAAACACCAAAAAACTTTTTGGGTTTTTCTGAAATGAAATGCAATGAACTATGTACAACATATTTACAAACATATTTTTGTGAGTTGGTGTTAGAGGATCATATCAGTTTTTGAGACATATCACTAGTATCGTTGACCTTAATTTTACTTTAAGTTATAAAAAGATTCACTTAGATTGTCAGTATACTAATCCTCTTAAACCTCTACACATTTCTCAATGTTCCAAGATACATTAGGTAATTTTAAGAACTTGACTTAACAGTGTTTCCCAACTAGGAATATACTCCTTTATAAAGATTTCCTGGATTTCATCTTACACGTGAATATATCTAATTGATATATGTATCTGGGTAGTGTGAGACCTTAAGAGCCCAGGTTAGTACCACCGTACCGACAAAGAGATGAATGCTCGACTTAAAAGTACTGTTCCAATTTGGAATCTTTTGACTGCTATTGTAATATCATTCGATACTTTCAATTTTATGAAGTTTTCGGGTTTAAAAGCAAAAGTATTCCTCAAGTTCTAGTCCATTGCTGACGTAAAATCATAAGAACTTGTATAATACCCCAGATATCAATTATCTATAAAGACCTAGTATCTCAGAATCCGGCAATCTCTCAAACGAAATTTCGGTGTACTAAAACCATCTATCCTAGAGATGTTAACCCACTAATGAAGAAGTTTTTCTTTATGTTTATATCTCAGAAACAATATACTGAATGTGTGAAGCCTACTAGGACATCATCAGTGAGATCCTTTTAGACTTTTGAACACTACAATTCTTTAGCATACTGTGATAGTTCACTAATGTACTATCATTTCCTTTTTCACACAGAAAATCATTTTGTCTTTTTCATGTTTTTGTACATTTTTTTTAATTTTAATATGTTTTTGTATTTTTCACAACATTTCTCCCCCTAAAATAAAAAATATATTTTTGGATTTTTGTTTTTAAAGAAATAAATTCTAAAAACTAAAAACATGACTAACCCGATGCGGATCATGAAAACTCGTCATCCAATCCGTATTTAACTTCAATTTCCCTATCTGATGTCAGATTTTTCAAACCATTAATTCTTAAAAGATATTTAAATCTGGTTCGATCAAATGGTTTAGTGTAAAAATCTGCCTTTTGTTCATAAGTATGGATCTTTTCTATTCGAATCAACTTTTTCTCGTTGCAATCACGGATAAAGTGATTTTTAATTGCTATGTTTTTAGTTTTTTAGTGTTGAACCGGATTCTTAGTTATATCAACAGCAACCTTATTATTTACGTAAATGGGCGTATAAGAAATTGCAATCCAAAGTCTCTCATCTGTTGTTATATCCACAAAATCTGGGAACAACAACTGGAAACTTAAACGTATTAAGCCTCGCAAGTAGAAAGAGTGACCATGGTTTGCTTCTTGCATTGCCACGTTACTAATCATGTTTCGAAGAACTTGCAACCAGCCTTGAGAATTGGCATTAAGTTTGCATCATCAGAAGTCAGAATATCAAGCGGGGCCGAAGTTTCCATTTTGCGGATTCCACAAGCCGGTGCTTAGGCAACCCTTCAGATATCTGAAAATCCAATTGACTATCATCAGGTGTGACACTCGAGGACTCGATTGATATTGTGACATCCCGGCTTTTTAGGTATCTTAAACGTGCAACTTTATTGTTATTAATTCCTACGCTGATTTAATTCGGAGAATTAAATTAGCGCTCGCAACAACTACGCTAACTTTAGTATTTAGGGAATACACAATGTTTGGAAATTCTAACGGGTTGTATCTGAATTACGTGCTACGTGTTATTAGACGTTTGTGAATATGTCGAGTCGTATTATGTGTAGTTATTTATCAGATTATAATAATCGGTTAGTAAATTCTATTTATAAGCCGAACCGAACCAAGCCTTGAAACGTTTCGACTTCGCGACCAAGCAAACCCAACCCGCCACCCACACCCCCTTGCGAACCCAACCCAACCCGCCACCCCTCCATTGCGGCCCAAGGACAAGCCCAAACCGCCCCCTTGCCCCTTATGTATGCGTACGTATGGATGCATGTTGCATTCTTGAAGTTTTGGCAAAACCCTAGAACCTCCTTCCCTTGGTGAAACTCGACGGCAAGCAGCCCCCCCCCTCTCGGTCGCGCAAGCAGCCTACACCCCTCGGATCGATTCCAAGCTTGTCCCGGTTTGCTAATTGTCATCGTTTCAAGGTTAGGGTTTAATTGTATTACGATTCACACTAGGTTTTGTGTAGTCTTGATCATGATTATGTGCTTGTATGATATTGTTATGAAAAAGTGTTGTGGTGTATGATTCGTTCGGATGAATATGCGAATCCTTGCGGATGTGATGATATGTTTGAGTATTAAAATCGTAGGCTGCGTTTTATCTATAAAGATCATGATATATGCTTAGGGTTTGCATGAATACTGATATATTAGATGATATTTGACAAGTTAACCTGCTGTTAATCGATACACCTAAGCATCATGCCGTTTACACATGTTCTAATGCGATAAAGTCGAAAACAGTAAGCTGATTGACATTTACAGCCAACTTCAGTTGGCTGTAACCTGATCATTGTTTTATGAAAAGTAGATTTTCTGAAGCCTAAAACGTGTATTTTTAAAAAACGCTTCAAATGGCGCCTGGATTCATATTTTTCTAAAGTCGTTTGCTATTTTTAAATGGTCATTTAGTGCAGCAGCTGAAGCTGCGTAAATTCTGCAGAATTTGCAGGTTGTTTATTGAGTCGGATCTCATAGTCTGTATGGGGTTAGATCACGAAATCTGTAAAGTAACTGGAGACAGGAGTTTCCGAAAATCTCCCATTGGAATTTTGTTATCGGAAGAACGATGATTTTTAAATGATTTTTCTCGTGGACTGCAGTCAGAAAGCGACGAATCTGACTGCAGTCTAGTATATAAATGTTTTTAAATAATTGGTAAATATTTAGGATTTGAAAATTTTACACAAAATTCGTACAGTCTAATTGACACCTCCTGTAAAAAAATTGAATTTTTGGAATGTTGGAACTATTTTATAAAAATTCTCGAAAACAGCCCAGTTATGAGTGTACAAGCTGAAAAATGATAACTTGCGTTTGTGTGTATCTAAGTGTTGTATGAGTTATCCTATGTTTATGACAAGTTGATTTGGTCGTTATTTTGTATGGTGGTACTTTGCATGCATGATTATGGTTTCGAATTGGTTATTACGTGTGCCGTACTGTGTGTTAGTTATGCATAAGGTTTTTGTCAATGTATTCACACACTAACTTTGAATTGGTTGACATGTTAGGACGCGATTAGCGGTTCCATCATTTGCATCTTTTGCGTTTATCTAAACGAGCAATTTAAGGTGAGTTCACGGCCCCTATTTTATACGGTTTTTGAACAACACGGGAGAAACATGTATACGCTCTACAACTCTATCTTTTACGTTATGCGAAATATACGTCGTTAACTATTCGGTAACTAAGTTAATGTTAATATATGTTATGGTCACTAAGTAACTTTATCATGGAAGTCCTCAACCAACTCTCGGATCGTTAGTATTGGGTTAGATAGCGGGGAAATTATAGTAGTACTAATGGGCCCGACAACCCCACCCGAGCAAGTCACGCTAGTCGACCGGGAATGGTCAACGGGTGATTAATTTGGCCTAACTTTCGCCATGGTCAGTGATAGACCTGGCAACACAGAGGCAACAACAGTCAGCTTCGATCGCGAACTCTTACGTGACGTAACTTTAGGCTCGCTACCTACATGTTAACATTGAACTTATTTACGAACCAACATTATTATTCCAGGTTAGGAATAATGGAACTATGTCGTTATCCTGGGTTAGGGATAACGGGGGAAAACAATCTTTTAAATCGAACTTGTGACTAATAAAAACCTGTGAACTCACTCTTCTTTAATGTTGACACTTGTTTCTTTACATGTTTCTCAGGACGCTAGGAGCGCTAGGTGTACTCACCTGCATTTGATCAAGGCATTTTTATCGAGTCTTTATTAACGATTATTTTTGGGATTTTGGTTTTGGCGTTTATATTGGCGCCCGTTACTTTATTCTAATGCTTCCGCTAAACTTTGAAACCTTGGAATTTTGAGAATGACTATGCATGTTTACAATAAATGTTTTTGGAAAACGTTTAAATAAATCATATAGAGTCGTTCGACATTGTAGTGTCTGAGATTCTGGTTTGATCACACGCCTTGCGGTAATACTCCGTAAGTGGAAACTGAGGGTGTGACAGATTGGTATCAGAGCCTCTAGCTATAGAGAACCAGGTTTGCATTTAAAGTAAACCTAAACTATAGCTGTTACACGACACTAAACTTAGTTGGCACCGAACTGTGATATCTTGTTATGTGTTATACTACAATTGTTCTATGTGATATATATATATATATATATGTGATATACGCAGCTCGTAACTAACTACACCACCCCAGCAGGCTATGTCATCATCATCATCCGACAAATCTCGACAATCAAGGGCGCCGGGGAAGGCACCCATGGTCGAACCCTCACCACCTTGTGGCGTGGAGACACGCTCAGTGCCAGGAAAAGACTCGCTCTAGGAGGGGAGTCGTCCTCCCATCCAACCACCGCTGTACCGGTCAAACCGGTCAACTCTTCAGGAGTGGGGGACGATCTACTTAGAGTTGTGCTAAGGAAACAACAGGAACAGCTGGAGAGAATGCAAGAGACTATCGAAGCACAGGGATGGCTAATACGTCAGCTGACTGGTAAAACTGAAGAGCTCGAGGAAGAGCAAGATGAGAATAAGAGAGTTTGAAGCATTTTAGCTAAGGACCTTCGTGCTGAACAGCTGAGGGCTGACTGGCTCGAAGACAGAGTTCTTGAGTCCAGTTGGAGGATTCACGAACTGGAGCAGAACCAAGCACCACCTATCCCAGTACCCGCACCAGCACCGGCCCCTCCAGTGCCGGTAGAAGACGAAGAGGAGGATCCAGTGGAAGACTCGGAGGAGGATCCAGAGGAAGAAGAGCCGGAACAGGACCCGGCTGTTGAAGCTGAAAACGCTGAAGAGGAAGACGGCAGTGATAGCGACTTGGGAGATGGAGACATAGATGACTAACTCGTCTCGCCAATCTCTGTTTTGTTTCCTTTAGTTTGTTTGTTTCCGCTTATGTTTGAACTTGGAAATTTTATAATTAAACTGATATGTTTGGTTGGTATATTGTGAGACATTACAATTTATTTAATCGAATGTTCCTTTTGATTGTTTAATTTGTTGGGTTGACAAAAAACTTTGTGATCATTGAAGTGTGGAATATGATAACTATATTGGATATATACTTATCGGTGTGTGTTTGTGTTGTCTTGCGAAGATCTGAAATGGCAACCGGTCGTCGCAGAAATCTCAACATGTCAGCTGAAGAATTGGCTGCTTTAATCCAACAACACGTGAATGCTGCTCTGGCAGGTGTTCCTAACCCACCAGCAGGTAACCATTATTAAATTTTCATGGGAAAATCTAATAGTTTGGCTAGTAAACTTTCTCGCTGACTACCTATCCTCTATCCTCAGGAGGGGGTCTTAACCCCTAAAAGATGTTCCTGGATGGGAAACCGAGCAAGTTCACGGGAGTTGAAGGACCCATAGGACTGGTCCGTTGGGTCGAAAAGTCTGAATCGGCTTTTGAAATGTGCAATTGCCTCGAAGCTAATAAGGTCAAGTATGATGCCTCGACGTTGGAAGATGGGGCATTAACCTGGTGGAACGCACAAGTCCAAACGCGTGGACTTGCTGCGGCGAACACAATGGCCTGGACCGAGTTCAAAGCTCTAATCAAGGAGGAATACTGTCCGTGGGACAGAGTTCAGCAATTGGAACAAGCGTTATGGAACCACAAGATGGTCGGGTAAGAATTTGAAGCGTACACGGCAAGACATCATGATATGGTGTTCCTTTGTCCTGATTTGGCTAACACCGTCGTTAAACGACTTGAGTTTTATCTTGGGGGTCTGGTCCCTGAGATCCAGGGCATGGTAATGTCTAGCAACCCTACGACGGAGCAACAAGCGATTAGGCTGGCACATAAACTCACCGATAAGGCGGTGGAGCAAAGGAAGTTGCCACCTAGGGGTGCGACTGAAATTGTCCCTGACAACAAAAGGAAATTTGAAGACTCACCTACTCGGCAGTCTTCATCAGCCCAACCACAACAAGGAAACCAGAAGCGGTCCAACAACTTCAAGAACAATCGTGGTCACAACAATCAGTCTGCCAACAACACCCAGAAATTCGAGCGGCTATGCGGGTCGAAAGCCGCAATGTAATCGTTGTAACCTCCATCATCACGGCCCTTGCGTCGGAAATCACTGCCAACAATGTGGCAAAGCAGGACATGCGGCAAAGGATTGTCACGGGAAGATTGTATCATGACAGAATCAGAACCAGCACCAGGGTCAGCAGCAGGGTAATAACCGGGGATGCTATCAGTGCGGTAGCACTACCCATTTCAAGCGAGACTGCCCGCAACTTCGCAACAACAACAATGGTGGGAATAACAACAACAACAATAACAACAATGGCAACAATGGAAATGGTGGCACAGGAAGTGCCAAAGGACGTGCATTCACGTTAGGCCGTGGGGAGGCCAGAAACGACTCGAATGTGGTCACCGGTAAGTTTCCACTTAACGATCATTTTGCTACTGTACTTTTTGATACGGGTGCGGATAAGAGTTTTATATCTGAGTCTTTTAGAAAGAACCTAAATCTCACACCCAAACCCCTAAAGACCCCTTACGTCATAGAACTAGCCAATGGTAAATCTGTAGATGTGACTCATCTAGTGACCGGCTGTCAACTTAAACTCGCGGGTCACACCTTTGCCATTGATCTGATGACAACTACTCTGGGTAGTTTTGACGTGGTAGTCGGAATGTACTGGCTATCCGACGTCCGAGTCGAAGTTCTCTGTTTCGAGAAAGCTATCTGTATTCCGCTCTCTAACGACGAAGTCTTGATGGTGCAAGGCGAGAAGGCAGGCGTCGTCACGAATATCATCTCTTACATGCAAGCTCAGAAGTATCTTTGGAAGAAGAACTCTTTTTCTTTGCTCGCACTGGTCACCGAGCAGTCTAAGGACGAGAAGCGGATTGAAGATATCCTCATCGTCCGTGACTTTCCCAATGTGTTTCCAGAGGAGTTACCCGGTCTTCCACCACATCGACAAGTAGAGTTTGAAATCGAATTGGCGAGCCATGCGACTCCTATCACCAAGGCCCCATACCGTTTAGTTCCAGCAGAGCTGCAAGACCTGTCTACCCAACTTCAGGAATTGTTGGAAAAAGGATTTATCCGACCAGTACTTCGCCATGGGGAGTTCCGGTCCTTTTTGTCAAAAAGAAGGACGGGACCTTCCGCATGTGCACGAATACAGGGAACTTAATAAGGTTACCGTCAAGAACCGGTACCCCTTACCTCGCATCGACGATCTTTTCAACCAGCTTCAAGGGTCAAGCTACTACTCCAAGATTGATCTACGGTCCGGTTATCACCAGCTACGCGTCAGGGAGGAGGATATCTCCAAAACGGCATTTCGCACTCGGTATGGCCATTATGAGTTCTTGGTCATGCCCTTCGGTCTCACCAATGCACCCGCGGTGTTCATGGACCTCATGAATCGCGTGTGTAAGCCGTATTTCGACAAGTTTGTCATCGTGTCCATCGATGATATACTCATCTACTCTAAGGGTGAAGAAGAACATGCTGAGCATCTGCGGTTATTGCTGGAACTACTCCAATAGGAGAAACTATATGCCAAGTTTTGAAGTGTGATTTCTGGATTCGGGAAGTTCAGTTCCTCGGGCATATCGTGAATGAAAAGGGTATACACGTTGATCCCGCCAAGATCGATGCTATCAAGAACTGGGAAGCACCTAGGACACCGACAGATATCCGCCAATTTTTGGGGTTGGCTGGTTACTACAGACGTTTCATCGAGGGATTTTCCAAGATTGCACACCGCTTACCGCTCTCATCCAGAAGGACACCAAGTATGCTTGGGGTGACAAACAGGAAGCAGCATTTCAATTACTAAAGCAGAAGCTTTGCAGTGCGCCCATTTTGTCCTTGCTAGAGGGGACGGATGATTTTGTGGTATATTGTGACGCTTCCATTCAGGATTGGGATGTGTGCTCATGCAACGTGATAAGGTAATCGCGTATGCATCCCGACAGTTGAAGGTCCACGAGAAGAACTACACGACACATGACTTGGAATTGGGAGCAATTGTGTTTGCACTTAAGATTTGGAGACAATACCTATATGGACCAAAGTGCACAATCTACACGGATCACAAGAGCCTCCAGCGTATTTTTGACCAGAAGGAGTTGAACATGCGACAGCGTCGCTGGGTCGAACTCCTGAACGATTATGAATGTGCCATTCAATATCACCCGGGTAAAGCTAACGTGGTAGCTGATGCCCTCATCAGAAGGAGCACTTGAAACCTCGTCGGGTACGAGCACTACAGTTCACAATTCATTCTGGGTTACCCGAACAGATACGCGACGCGCAGCTAGAAGCAGTTAAGGAAGAGAACATTAAGGCCGAATATGTGGAAAAGATGGAACGCGATTGGGAAGTGAAACCCAATGGTACCCGGTATTTCATGAATCGTATATGGGTACCTCTCTACAGAAACCTCAGGAAGCTAGTTATGGACGAAGCTCACAAATCCCGATACTCTGTCCATCCTGGTTTGGATAAGATGTATCAAGACCTTAAAGCCACGTACTGGTGGCCCAACATGAAAGCGGATATAGCCACCTACGTGAGCAAGTGTTTGACTTGTGCAAAAGTCAAGGTGGAATACCAGAAGCCATTAGGGCTACTTCAACAACCTGCGATCCCAGTGTGGAAATGGGATCAGATCTCGATGGACTTTATCACTAAACTCCCGTGAACTCCGGGTGGTTGCGATACCATCTGGTGATCGTGGATCGTCTAACTAAGTCTACACACTTCCTAGCGACCAAAGAAACAGATAAGATGGATAAGTTGACTCGCATCTACATTAAGGAAGTAATTTCTCGGCACGGGGTGCCAACGTCCATCATTTCAGACAGAGATGCTAGTTTCACGTCCAACTTTTGGCGGTCATTTCAGAAAGCGTTGGGTACACGCTTAGATATGAGCACAACTTACCACCCTCAGACGGATGGTCAGAGTGAAAGGACCATTCAGACCTTGGAGGACATACTTAGGGCATGCGTGGTAGACTTCGGGAACGGTTGAGAAATCCATCTGCCTTTAGTGGAATTCTCGTATAACAACAGTTACCATACGAGTATTCAGGTAGCACGGTTTGAAGCATTGTACGGTCTCAAATGTAGATCACGGGTCTGTTGGGCAGAAGTCGGTGACAGTCAACTCACAGGTCCTGAGTTGATACTCGAGGCTACTAAAAAGATTGTGCAAATCAGAAACCGCATGGCAGCGGCGCGGGATCGACATAAAAGTTACGCTGATCAACGACGCAAACTGCTCGAATTTCAAGTAGGTAACCGCGTCCTACTGAAAGTGTCACCCTGGAAGGGTGTAATTCATTTTGGGAAACGAGGCAAACTAAATCCACGGTACGTAGGCCCATTTGTGATTTCGAAGCGTATCGGGCCCGTAGCTTATCAGTTAGACCTTCCTGCCGAACTCAGTGGAGTTCACAACGTTTTTCACGTGTCCAATCTGAAGAAGTGTCTATCAGATGAGACCCTAGTCATTCCATTGGATGAGATTCGAGTGGATGAACAACTGCATTTTGTGGAACAATTTATCGAGATCATGGACCGTGAGATCAAGACTCGAAGGCACAGCAAGATACCGATCGTCAAGGTTCGTTGGAACTCTAAGCGTGGACCGGAGTTCACGTGGGAAAGAGAGGACCAAATGAAAAGCAACTATCCACACCTTTTTGTAGCTGAGCAGCAATCCGATGTTACCGCCAACTAAATTTCGGGACGAAATTCTTTCAACATGGGGATGATATGACAGTCTAGGATTTCCTTATACCATTCTAACAAACTGAATTTTTGTGCGTTGCATTCTAAACCGCGTTTACTCAATTTTCGGGACGAAAATTCTTTCAACACGGGGATAATGTGACATCACAGCTTTTCAGGTATCTTAAACGCGCTACTTTATTGTTATTCGTTCCTACGCCGATTTAATTCGGAGAATTAAATTACGCGCTCGCAATAACTACGCTAACTTTAGTATTTAGGGAATACACAATGTTTGGAAATTCTAACTGGTTGTATCTGAATTACGTGCTACGTGTTATTAGACGTTTGTGAATAATTGTCGAGTCGTATTATGTGTAGTTATTTATCAGATTATAATGACCGGTTAGTAAATTCTATTTATAAGCCGAACCAAACCAAGCCTGTGAAACGTTTCGACTTCGCGACCAAGCAAACCCAACCCGCCACCCACACCCCCTTGCAAACCCAACCCAACCCGCCACCCCTCCCTTGCGGCCCAAGGACAAGCCCAAACCGCCCCCTTGCCCCTTATGTACGCGTACGTATGGATGAATGTTGCATTCTTGAAGTTTTGGCAAAACCCTAGAACCTCCTTCCCTTGGTGAAACTCGACGGCAAGCAGCCCCCCCCCCCTCTCGGTCACGCAGGCAGCCTACACCCCTCGGATCGATTCTAAGCTTGTCCCGGTTCGCTAATTGTCATCGTTTCAAGGTTAGGGTTTAATTGTATTATGATTCACACTAGGTTTTGTGTAGTCTTGATCATAATTATGTGCTTGTATGATATTGTTATGAAATAGTGTTGTGGTGTATGATTAGTTCGGATGAATATGCGAATTCTTGCAGATGTGATGATATGTTTGAGTATTAAAATCGTAGGCTTCGTTTTATCTATAAAGATCATGATATATGCTTAGGGTTTGCATGAATACTGATATATTAGATGATATTTGACAAGTTAACCTGCTGTTAATCGATACAACTAAGCGTCATGCCGTTTACACATGTTCTAATGCGATAAAGTCGAAAACAGTAAGCTGATTGACATTTACAGCCAACTTCAGTTGGGTGTAACCTGATCATTTTTTATCGAAAAGTGGATTTTCTGAAGCCTAAAACGTGTATTTTTTAAAAACGCTTCAAATGGCACTAGATTCATATTTTTCTGAAGTGGTTTGCTATTTTTAAATGGTCATTTAGTGCAGCAGCTGAAGCTGCATAAATTCTGCAGAATTTGCAGGTTGTTTATCGAGTCGGATCTCATAGTCTGTATGGGGTTAGGTCACGAAATCTGTACAGTTACTGGAGACGGGAGTTTCTGAAAATCTCCCACTGGAATTTTGTTAATCGGATGAACGATGATTTTTAAATGATTTTTCTCTGGACTGCAGTTAGAAAGCGACGAATCTGACTGCAGCCTAGTATATAAATGTTTTTAAATAATTGGTAAAGATTTAGGATTTGAAAATTTTACACAAAATTCTACAGTCTAATTGACACCTCCTATAAAAAAATTTGAATTTTTGGAATGTTGGAACTATTTTAAAAAATTATCGAATACAGCCCAGTTATGAGTGTACAAGCTGAAACATGATAACTTGCGTTTTTGTGTATCTAAGTGTTGTATGAGTTATCCTGTGTTTATGACAAGTTGATTTGGTCGTTACTTTGTATGATGATACTTTGCATGCATGATTATGGTTTCGAATTGGTTATTACGTGTGCCGTACTGTGTGTTAGTTATGCGTAGGGTTTTGTGTCAGTGTGTTCACACACTAACTTTGAATCGGTTGACATGTTAGGACGCGATTAGCGGTTCCATCATTTGCTTCTTTTGCGTTTATCTAACTGAGCAATTTAAGGTGAGTTCACAGCCCCTATTTTATCCGGTTTTTGAACAAAAGGGGGAGAAACATGTATACCCTCTACAACTCTATCTTTTACGTTATGCGAAATTTACGTTGTTAACTATTCGGTAACTAAGTTAATGTTAATGTATGTTATGGTCACTAAGTAGCTTTATCACGGAAGTCCTCAACCAACTCTCGGATCGTTAGTATTGGTTAGATAGCGGGGAAATTATAGTAGTACTACTGGCCCCGACAAGCCCCACCCGAGCTAGTCGCGCTAGCCGACCGGGAATGGTCAACGGGTGATTAATTTGGCCTAACTTTCGCCATGGTCAGTGATAGACTGGACTGGGCAACAACAGTCAGCTTCGATCGCGAACTCTTACGTGACGTAACTTTAGGCTCGCTACCTACATGTTAACATTGAACTTATTTACGAACCAACATTATTATTCCAGGTTAGGAATAATGGAACTAAGTTGTTATCCCGGGTTAGGGATAACGGGGAAAACAATCTTTTAAACCGAACTTGTGAACTTATAAAAACCCGTGAACTCACTCTTCTTTAATGTTGATAATTGTTTCTTTGCATGTTTCTTAGGATGCTAGGAGCGCTAGGGGCACTCACTTGCATTTGATCAAGGCATTTTTATCGAGTCTTATTAACGATTATTTTTGGGATTTTGGTTTTGGCGTTTATGTTGGCGCCCGTTACTTTATTCTAATGCTTCCGCTAAACTTTAAAACCTTGGAATTTTGAAAATGACTATGCATGTTTACAATAAATTTTTTTGGAAAACGTTTAAATAAATCATATAGAGTCGTTCGACATTGCTAGTGTCTGAGATTCTGGTTTGATCACACGACTCGCGGTATTACTCCGCAAGTGGAAATTGAGGGTGTAACAGATATCGGGCGCAAAGGCATGTTGGATACTCCAATCATTGATCTGTATATGGTCTCATCTATCTTCACTCCAGGTTCATTTGGGCAAATGCCATGATTAACTGCCATTGGCGTAGATAATGTTGTAGTTCCCGACATTTTAAATTTCTCCAATATATCGTCAACATACTTCGTCTGATGGATGAAAATACCATCGGGTGTTGATCAACTGAAGTCCCAAGAAGAACTTCATTTCTCCCATTGAACTCATTTCATATTTCTTTTTCATGACCTCTTTGAAATCTTTGCATAAAGCATCGTTCATTGACCCAAAGATGTTGTCATCCACATAAATTTGTACTATGAGCAAGTGCTGAGAGAGTGTCTCATACCAGGCTCTCGGGGCCTGATGCAACCAGTATATCACTCTATCAAGTAAGTAAACCTTGTCTTTATGCACTGGATCGACAAACCCTGGTGGTTGGCCGACATACACTAACTCTTTCACTATTCCGTAAAGGAAAGCAGATTTGACATCAAGCTAGTACACCTTAAAACCTTTCCATGACGCAAAAGCCATGAATATGGGATAGCTTCTAGTCGAGCGACTGGAGCATAGACTTTAGTATAATCAATACCTTCTTGCTGATGAAAACCTGTGACAACCAGTCGAGCTTTATTGCATACAATTACCCTTTGATCATCTCTTTTACACTTGAAGACCCACTTGGTCGCGATAGCTTTGTGATTATTTGGTAGGTCAACAAGCTTCTAGACTCCTAGTTTCTCGAACTGTTGTAGCTCTTCCTTCATTTTGTTTACCCTACTTTCTTCGGCAAGCGCTTCTTTGTATGATTTTGGCTCAACCTGTGATATAAAACAACGATATAAGCTATGCTTCTTGAATTGGTGCAATTTTGGTATAAAAAAACTAAGATCCTTACTAATTTAATTTCTCGTTTTCACTCCAACTTGTGACTCTCCAATAATGTTTTTCGATGGATGGTAAGACAACGTCCTCGGCATCACTTCATTAGAACATACACTTCACTCTCCAGATTCGCAATATTCTGTTCAGCAACATGAATACTCGTTGATGCTTCATTCTGAACACTAGGACCCGCATATTGATTAAGTAAACTTGTGATCTGCTCGGAACCTTCATTGGAGCTTGATCCTCCATTATCATACGTTGGTTCACGTCTAAATCAGAATAATCCGATTGATTAAGTATGGGTGAAGTGTTGTTTACATCTGGATTGATGACGGGTTCTTGTTGAGTATTGCTCGGACCTGCACAAGAATCATTTGTGCCAACTTGTGGTTTAGTAAGCACAATTGGTCTTGGAACTTGTTCTTGATTTGATTCTTGCTGTTGTTGATATAACAACACTAGTTCCTCCTCATTAGTTTCTTGCAGATCGAATGAATTCCATAAATTCTCATAGTTAAACATCCAGGGATCACCAGGCTTTTGAGTAGGTATTGTGTATTTCTTGCAATCGACATGTTGAGCGAGAATAATAGTTTAAGCTAGGCAGATATATTCTTCTCAAAGGACTAGCGTAACCCACGAAAAATCCCTCTAGAGATCTGGCACCAAATTTACCATCCGGGTCGATGACCGTACACGGAGATCCAAATGGCAACAAAAAAACTCCAAATTCGATTTTCTATTGTTAAGCAGCTCAAAACATGTTTTCTTGTGAGCCTTGATCGTTAGAACTCTATTCAATGTGTAACAAGCAGAGGCAACGGCTTCGCTCCAGAAACTGATAGGTAATTTTGAATCAGTGAGCATCGTGCATGTTGTTTCTATGAGAGTACGATTCTTACGTTCATCTACTCCATTTTGTTGCGGAGTATAGGAGGCACTGAATTCGTGAAGAATACCTTTATCATCATAGAATTTGAGCATTCAATTATTCTTGAACTTAGTACCATTGTCACTGCGTATTCTCCTGATTGTTAAATGATACAAGCTCTCTAGCTTTCTGAACAGAATCATCAGATTTTCAAAGTCTCATCTTTACTTTCTTGAAATATAACCCACGAGAATCTCGAGTAGTCGTTTGTCACAACAAGGCAATACAGATCACGAGATATACTTTTCACGTTTACTGGCTCGAAAGGATCCATATGAAGCCTCTCTAGTTTTTTTTTATCGAATTTAGAAGCTTTCTCGAGAGCGATTTCTTATGCTGCTTCCCCTTTTTGAAGCTTAGACAATCGTCATTCAGATGGAAACTTCTAAGATTAACACCATCTACCAGATTGTTGTGTACAAGATAGTTCATCTTTTGCAAATGGATATGCCCCATCATTCGATGCAATAAGATCGATCTTTTTTCAGTTGCCTTTGTTACAAAACATTGTGCCTATTTCAAGGTAGTGGATGCGACGCTTATTAAAGATCATTTTCTCGTGGAGCGTGCATGAGGATCCACTCCTCAGGAATTAAGCATTCGTTGTCATTGAGTGAGTTGTAAACTTCTTATCGCAAATTTATGAAATGCTTAGTAAGTTGTCTCTAACTTAGCATTATAGTTGACTTTGTCAAACGAGACCACACCATTCGAAAGTTTTCCTTCTCCAATTATCTCCCACCTTGATTACCCGCAAACCGTACATAGCCTCCATGAATGGATTTTACATCATAAAGCATGGCCAACATTCCTATCATGTGACGAGAAGCTCCATTGTCAATTATCCACTTAGAAATGATTGACCTTGGGAGCCCTTGCACATGAAAATAAATAATACTTAAAACAGTGAAACCCAAGCCTTCTCGGTCTTGGGTGGGTTAAGGTTATCAGACTTTGGAACTTTGACTTCAACAACATGTTCAACCTTTGATTCGGTTGTTACAGTTGTTTTGAACTGCTTCAGAAGATGATTTAGATTTAGCCACCCAAGTTTGTGTTTTCAGAATTGCATTTTTAGTGTAAAACTTTGAATCTATTTGTTCTTTCTTAATAGATGATTTACCAGTTTCTTTGTTCAAAATCTTAGTAGTTACTAGTTTCTCATAGTTGTTAGATTTAGTTTTTATTTTCAAATTTGTGTTGGAACAAACTTTGGGGATTTTTTATTCACATCTTCTGATGACATTTTATCTTAGTAAACAGGTTTAGAATTGGAACAATATCTCGCAACATGTCCGACCTCATTGCATTTAAAGCACGTCCTGCTGTCAGTGACAGAGGATTTCTGAACCTATTCACGACGCTTCCTTTCAGCATGGAACTCATCGTTAGATTGTTCATTTCCTAACCTTTCCTTTTCACTTACCGAGCTTGATCCAAAAACAAAGTTTATCTTCTTTTGAAAATTTGGTTTCTGAAACTTATCATTTTTCTTCTTTACATACCCCAACCCTTTCCTTTTGTTCTTATGATAGTTTTTACCTTTGTGATTATTATTGTATGAACGTTTAGGTTTGGTGTAGTAAGACTCATTTAAATTTTCAAGCTCTGAAAGGTTTATTTTTGTCAACGTAAACACTTGTTCAACTTTTTTCAAGATTAACATTCTGAATCGGAAACTCCTTGATCAGAATATAGTTTGTCCGATCCTTTCATTGTATAAGCCACCAACTTAGGGTCATCATCCGAACTAGAATCTGATTTGTCAAGATAATTCTTATGAAAAACTTTCCTCATTTTCAGAAGGTGAACTTTAACTAGTTTTCTCCAAATTTGACTCACCACTCTCAAACTTTGTGTTATCACTTTCACTTCCTAAAACATTTTCAACAACAGTTTTTACCACATCTAATTCACATTCATTGTCTGATTTAGGGTATGTCACATCAATTTTCTCAGGCAACTCGTTGTTCTTTTCAGTTTTTAGTTTTAAATTGAGGGCCTTTTCCACCCCTGACGCTTTCTTTCTAGCATAACTTTCCCACATGGGTGGTGGAACAGGGTTATAACATCCACTTTTGCTCTTACCTTTCTTATCATCTTCTTTCTTTTCAATTTTTGGAAGAATATGATCAATAACATATGAACTGGTGGAATAACTGATTAACAACTTGTTAACCCTTTTAGTTTCAATTCTCATTTTTCAAGTACATTTTTTAGTTCACCGATTGCATTCAGATGAATGTTTATGGCCATTTGTTTGTCCGTCATAGTTGCTTTAAGCATTGACGAAGTGGCATTATGTTCTCTGTTAATTGTTCATATTGCTTAATTACTTTAGATAATTTGTCATAAGCTTGTTTTATTTCGTTGTAATCACTTGACAAATTATCTGAAAGTTTTTCAGTTTTTAAATTTTTTATCTTTCTTGACACACTCCTTGCAAGGCTTTTTGCACTTCTTTCAAGGTTTTTCCACCTCAACAATCTGAACTTTGATCACTTCTTGTACCGACTCTTTGACACATTCATTCATCGACTCTTTCTTTATTTCATTAGGAACTACCTCTTTAAGATTTGCCATCACAGCTTTGTTTGCAATCTCCGTTAAGTTCTTAGCATTCATTTATTTGTCCACCTCTATCAATGCCATAACTTCAGGCTTTGATTCCTCTTCTGATTGTGCTTGATAGATTGAATCGAAATATCCTACAAATTTGGAAACATATTAGGTGGAATCAAGTGTCTAAAAGCACTATGTAACAAGTTTTCTTCCTCAGAATGTTGTTCATGATAATATCCTTCAAGTACAACTTCTTCAATTGCTTCATCAAAGATTACTTTAGAACATTCTTCTGACTCAGGTTCGGGATCTTCGATTATCTCTGCCAGCAGTGCGAGACTTTCATTCTTCGATATATACTTGTTCCAATTAAACCCTTCATCCTCCTAAGCCACCACTAACGCTTTGTCTTTGCATTAGATGGACCGTCTTCAATTTGAATCATCCTTAAATTTGCTTGTGGTGGTGCCGATCGATGATATATACTTTCTGTAATAATCATCACCGAAAGGATTTTGATTGTTGTTGACTTCTCGGTTAGTAGATTCTCATTTAAAATGTCCTTTCGCTCCTCATCTTAAACAAGTAACCTTTGACTTATCAAATCCAAACTTCCCATACAAACCTCCCAAACTATTTCTGCCCGTTATCTCCATGAATCTATGGGCTCTTCGAACTATAGAAGCTATGTACCACTTAATGTCAATCAATTCTAATTCTTTCGGATCGATCCAATCGTAGTCCTCTTTCGTCATATTCAGATTTCCAATCTTCCCGGCAACCAGGCTTTTATAAGATTCAAGAACCAAAGAGAGCAACGCCATGTGCTGCTTAGCAGTGTGTTCATTGAAATCTTGTGCGTTTTCAAGATTCACAGCTATGTTGCATTGTAGAATCCTCTAGTTTGAACTAGTGCTTTGCCTACTTTGGAAGTTATTTGATTCTGTGTAGATTGTGGTGTTTGAGGTGAGTTCTTTTCAAAGCTAGAAAATGATTGAAAGACAGATTAATTTGAAGATGGTCTTGTAGAACTATCAGCACTGAAGGCAGTTTGTATTTTTGGACTTTGTGTAGCCACGAATACCTTTATACTATAAGTTCACATCTTGCTGTATATGAGCAACTTTGATCTTAACCATCTTTTGCATTTCTAGCTAATGATCTTCGAGCTTTTCTATGAACTTTGATAGAGTGAAACTACTATAATCAGCACCGTTCTTAAGAATCGTCCAATAAGTAGCCATTTACCTTCGAGCAAAGCGTTAGCCAGTTTATCAACTAACTCTTCGTTGGTTTTCTGAATTCCCAATCTCTTCATTTGAACAACAAGGTGACAATAACGCTTAATCAACTATTTCATATTTTCGCCTTTCAATAGATTGAAAATGTCGAACTATTTCCTTAGCAGTGCCTCTTTGTTTTTCCTCATTTGCGAGCTTCCTTGGAATTTCAGTCTTAACACATTCCATAACTATTGTGCATCATTGTCGTGTTGTAATAACGCCAAAATATATTCTTTGATCGATTGTTGCAATCTATTCATCATTTTCTTCTCATTGATAAACTTGTCTTTTTCGACTGTTGAGAATTGAGACAATGTCTTCTCCAATCCATTTTCCCTGACCGGTGCGGTATATTTTTCTTCTACTACAAACAAACAGTTAAAGTGATTTGCCTGAACCCAATTAACAAAATGTTCACTCCAACTGTCATAATCCTCTAAGTTCATCAGCTTCGGAGTTTTCACCATCGTCCCCATTTCGTTTTCTAAATTCAGATTTTGTGCGGCTGCGGCTGATGCATTATCGGTCAATGTAGCGAACACGTTGTAGAATTCATTTTCCATCTTGTCGAAAAATTTCCTGGAACAAAGTTAAACGATTAACGATTAAGATTTTAGTTCGAGTGAAGTAAAAAATTTCAAAACTTGATTTATCTTCGTACGAAGATAGATCTATCTCCGTGCGAAGGTAAATTTTCCTTTAAACCTTACACTTTTTATCTTCGTGCGAAGGTAATTCTTATGTTTGTGCGAAGCAAGGTTCACAATTTTACGTTTTTTTTGCAATTTTCAACATGAATTCAGTTGTTTTTAGCTCTGGTTTTCTCAAGGGTTTATCTAAACATGTTTTTACGTGTTATACTTGAATATCAGTTCATGTTGTCCATGAATTTGTTTTAAAAAGTGAATGGTAAGAAGAATGAATAGAATAAGAAGTCTTATAGACTGAATCTTGAACAATTGTCTTCAAATCAGGCATCTTGATCTCTGGTACCACTTGTAGGATCATTTTGTCCATTAGCAAAGGTCCTAATTTGATTAACTAGTCATAAAACGTGCGAAATTCATTTCATAACAAGCGACAATATGTTTAATGTTTACTGTTTCATTAATCACAATGACGTGTACAATCGTCAAACAATCTAGGCAGGGCTTCGCCGTACCACACTGCAAAACTGTTACAAAACTCATACCCTAACACACCTATTTATAGGACAAGACTCTACCTTCGTGCAAGGGTAGAGCTATCTTCGTGCGAAGGTAAGTTACCTTTGTACGAAGGTAAAAGCTACCTTCGTACGAAGTGAACTTCACTTCGTGTGAAGTTAGTTACATACACTTCAAAAACATAATCTAACAGTTTAGCCCTATTACATACACATACACAACCTTAAGATGTAGGCAATATACATAATGCACCAACATTAATAACATTCTACTGAATTAGTGATAATATATACCCAAACTTCCGTCTAGAACCACCGGATCCTGGACTCTCACATATGGATTTGTTTGGCCCAGTAAAAATCATGAGCTTGAGAAAAAAGCAATACTACTTAGTGATACTTGATAATTTTCTAGGTTTACATGGAAATTATTTCTTTACTCAAAAGATGAGATTGCAAGAATTTAAAGATTTTATCATGAAAATAGAAAAAACAATATGATCTTCCTATAAAGTCCATCAGAAGTGATAATGGGACAGAATTCAGAAACTAGGAGGTTGATGAATTCTGCATATTCAAAAGAATACTGAGACAACACAGTATTCCTAGAACAACCCCTGAACAAAATGGGGTTATTGAAAGAAAAAGCAAAACCCTTATTAAGGCTGCAAAAACTATGTTCGCTGATTCTCGCCTTCTATTGTCCTTTTGGACAGGAGCTGTTAATACCACATGTTATGTTTAGAACAGGGTCTTAATAAATCCTAGGCATCAAAAGACTGCCTATGAAATTTTGTTCAAAATAAAACCATTGATATCATTTTTTAAGATCTTTGGGTGTTTGTGCTTTATTTTGAATCTCAAATATTCAATTTCAAAGTTTGCAGCAAAGGTGGACTATGGATATTTGTTGGGATATTCTTCTACAACCAAGACCTATAAAGTGTTTAACACAAGGACCATGACTATAGAAGAAATATTGAATGTAAAACTCAATGAATTATCATCCTTGAAGATCCCTAAAAACCATAAAGAACTATTTGATATTGATAAATTCAATTTAAAGAATTAACTGCTAAGGATGTGTGAGAGGATCAGCGCTTCTCCAAAAGCACAGGATCTAATTTGATAACTAGTCAATATGTGTGAAATCCATGATTAACTAGTGACAACATGTTTATTACTGTTAAATGCTTAGGTTCGTTAATATTGATCAATGTGTTACAATTCTGAGACAAACTGGAGAGGGCTTCGCCTTCATTGTCAACCAAACAGCTACAAACTCAAGATCTCGCCTCACCTATTTATAGACAAACTCAGTTTGTACGAGTTGAGTCTTCACTTCGCACGAGGTGAACTCACTTCCTACAAAGTGACTGACTTCGTACGAAGTGGAATACCACTTCGTGCGAAGTGTACAATACATACATCAAAACAATTTAAATCTAACATCTAAGCCCTATTACATACATGACATGACCCTAAGACATATACTATAGACAATCTGCATCAACAAACTCCCCATTGGATATTGCTGCAGTCTTGATCAGTCTTCAAAAACTTTATAACTTTAAACATTCAACATCCTAAGAAATGCTTCCTCGGCTTTCTACATTTTTCAGATGGTATCGGTGTTTGATTAGTAGCCGGTGCCCACTTTATGAATTGAAATCTTCTGATTGAGGATTTCTTCATCATATCAGCAATCCATTCTTCTTTCTTTAACTGTTTCATGAATTCAACCTTTTCAAGCTCACGCCACTTCGATCTCCACATCTTTCCAGAGTTAATACCATGAGCATAACATATGTTAATCACACCCTGATACTGCATAGCTTGAACTTTCTCTCTAGCTTTGTAACATATCTTGTTAAAGAACAAACACTCAACATCTTTCTCAGAATAGTTTACTAGCCACATCGGGTCTAGTATCCTTATAGCTCTCAAAAATCTTTCACACTTCAACACCATCACCGCCTTGCCTGTCTCAACATCAAACTGCCACCACTTAAAGATTTCATAAAAATCTTGTTCAGTTTTCTTTAACGACAAATTCTTCATAGTGCGTGAACGTTTCACAATCAAAGTAACATCCTTTTCTTTAGTAACCAGATCAATCTTGATTCTCTTATTTGGCATGTGCAGCGTCTAGTGATTAAAACCATGAGCAACTTCATACTTGATCAATTTCCACAGTCTTTCATCATTGAATTTCATTTCAAGATTTATCATCTTAGTCTGCACCAACTCTTCAACATCCAAGTATGGTAATGACTTGATATCACACAAATATCTAAAATACTTTACCAAAAACTCCCTCTTGATTGCATATATGTTCAACTCGTCAATCCAACCCCAGCTAAGAATATCACCCAACAATTTATCTTGATCACGTGTAAAGAAATCAAGTGGACATCTGAACTTTCTTTCTTTGGACAATTCTTTAAACCACAATTTCTTCGCTTCAGCTATCTCCTCTTTAGATAATCTCTGAGGAATACTAACTTCTTTCACTGTCTCTTCAATGCTACGCTTTAAGAGATCATCGGTAGCTTAAGCAAACATTTCCTCGAAGGTTGGGAAGTAATCCGTATTCTCACAAGAATATTTAACTATTTCGTCATCGGATTCATCCTCCACGACAACCCTATCATAACTATCAGCTTCAGCTACATACTTGTATACATAATCTTTCGGCTCTAAAGCGTTGATGTTATTCAATTCTTCTTCAAAATCAAACTCAAATTTATCTTCTTCAACCTCCAACATTTTAGCAAACTCCTCCTTGGTGTAATTGTGCACAAACTCACCTTCTTCTATTCCATGCTCAATATAAAATACTCAGGGTTTTGGAAACTCTGGAACAACCAATATAGGTGCAGCTATGAGGATTCCTGATTGCACTTCATCGTGTACGAGATCATTCTACTCCCCTTGTCTTGAGACTCATTCTCTTCATTCACATTACCCATCAAATATAACATCATAATCAAACGACTCGTTGATCTTTGTAGATTCAATCACTAATCCTGTTCCACCGTGTGTGTTGTTGTCATCATTAGCTTTATCATTGTCATCCTTTTTGTCATCACCACCATCAACATTTTCATTATCGTCCTCCTCATATCTATGTATTGCTTCATCCATTCCATCTTCTTACATTCAAAGTATTTTTTTTTTGTAGAGACTCAAGACACATCAATAGGCTCACCAACAAGCACATAGTTCACTAATGGTTTTGCTTCAACTTTAGGCTCAATGGGAACTATCACTGGAATATCATCAACCTTTTTCTTTCCTTTTCCTAATGCTACAGCCTCAGCTTTTGTTTTTTGAGTTCGTTCAGCAGCCCTTTGTTATGCTTCTTCAATCACTAATAAATTAAACTCAACATCAAAATCAATTCCCAACTTTTTCATCAACACTTTTTTGAAACATTCCAAACTTTCTTTCTGTCCTCAACCTTTCAGCTTCATATTCTTCAACCAATCTTCGTAACCTTTCATTCTCAGTTAGAAAACAGGCTAAAACAGCTTCTAAATTATTTCTATCGTCTTCAAGATATTTGATTATGCTTTCTAACTCAACAATCTTTGTATCTTTGATGAAATCTCCTTCCAGTCCTCCTTCAAAGTTAGAATAAGGAATTTCACCTAACTGATCACCAATTGGAAAAGATTTACTTATTTGAGAAGCTTGTGGAGTGGATTGTTGTTGTACTCGAGGTGTTGATTGTTTTGGCGGTGATGTTGGATGTGGTGGAGTTACATGAATAGGTGATGTCAGTGGTTGATGTGGTGGTGATGTAGGTGGTTGTTGAACATGTGGTGTAGATTGCTCAACATTTCCACCAGTAACTTCAAACTCTGGTGTCTTCCTGCCCTTAAGATACTTGCATCGGGCTCTCTTTGTTGCAGGAGATCCAATTGTTTTCTTCTAAACATCCGGCTTACTCTTAACTCGTCTAGCTTTCTTTATAGGTCTATCAAATGTTTCTTTTGGATCAGACGGAACATAAGTAACATCATCATCTCCAACCTCCTTAAGTTTTCTTTGTTATTTTCTCTGTTAAGCCCTTTCTAACTCAACAGCCTTTTCTAAATCAATACTATCATTTGAACTTTCTTCATCATCACCTTCCACTGCTTCTTTCCTGGCCTCAGTAGCAACCTTACCAACATTCATTTCATCCCTATCATTATCGGACGTAGCAGAGAACACATCATGATGAACATTTTCAGCAACCAGTTCATTAACAGGCTCATTTACTAGTGTTTCTTCTTCTTCTTCTTCTTCAGGTCTTTCATCTACAAGCATAGTTTGGACCGTTACACGTTGGCGTGTTTGTGTAGGCTTCTTTATAGGAGTTCATCTTTTTCTTTTCTTATCCTCTTTCTCATATCAACTACTTCTCCTCAAAATAAAGCCATCAAGTCAATCCACTTCATCCTTTTCAGAACCGCTTGTATCTTTCCTCTACTTGCCCTTTGGAGGATCAACATAACGTGGATCATTAATAGCTCCAAAAAATGGTTTTGCAACAGGCTCAGAGTCTTGCTTTAGATATAGAATTAATCTAATAAAGTCTTTTTATTCATATGATTTAATATCAGCTCATCATCCTCTTTCTTCTCTAAGTTTTGGTAACAAATCATCCAACATCATCTATAAGGACCTCCGATCTTGAAGAAACTTTTCCCTTGTTGTATTCGATGCCATCTGATCAAAATTACTCTGGTGAAGTTCCATAACCATGCACATCTGGTAATCAAGTATATCATCAAACCTCCCTTTCTATGACTGAATGCTTGTATTATAGAGTGTACGAAGAATTTCTATGGCCTGCCAAAATTAGTTATCTTGATGTTTGGAGCATTCATGTTTCATTTATATCCCATTCTATAAAAATATCTTTTCACCATTCTTTCTGGATAACCTGTTGGATCACTGTCTTTGTCTTTAAGATCTAGAACTCTTGGAATTAACTCTTCTATAATTTTCACTTCAAACTTTTCTTTGCCAATTTTCACAGCTAGATGTATAGCTCGCGGATCAGAAATATACTCAGCAGAATTTCAAAGACGTTCAATGTGTGATCTGTAAACCTTGTGTTGATGAGTCAATGCTTTCTTTACTGGAAGACGTTCCATAAATGCTAAGATATCTTTAAACGGAGCCATTTCTTGTATAGTTTCGTCAAGAATACAACATGTGTATTTATCGACTCAAATAGCGTTTTCTTTTCCTTCAACACAAAAACATTTCAATACTTAGAAAATTTAACAAAAAATATCAAAACATTTGTGTTGATGCACTTTGTGGCCGTCACTGTGCGAATAGGCTAGAAAGAGTGTGTATTGAATATTGTATAGATTAGATACGAACACACGACCCAAGTGCGAACAAGTACTGGCTCGTATGAGTGACATTTGCCTCGTACGAGTGACTTTGTGCTTCATACGGATGACCCTTCGTACGAGTGACGACAGGCTTGCTTCGCACGAGCTGTCCTGTCTATAAATAGGTGTTGTGTGTTCATTGTTTGTTAAGTTTTGGAAGTTCCCTTAGGGGAAACGCTGGTGGGTTCTCTCCAGGAACTCCGCCAGCCAGTCAAGATGTATAGTCTTTCAGTATGAGTGAATGAATTGAAAAGCTTCCGCTGATTCTGTGCCTACATGTCTATTTCGTTCTGCCGAATCTGTTCTATCCCCAAAGCTTCCGTCTAGAACTGCCGCCGACCACGTGACCACAATTTGGTGCGAAGTGATATTGGTACGAAGTGGTCATTTCCGCTCGTACGAAGTGGTGTACAAGTAACAAACTTTTGACCAAAAAACACTTCGTGCGGAGTGGTTATAAAACAAATCAACAATTTCACTTTGTGCGAAGTGGGTATTCCATTTCGTACGAAATGTCCTTCACTCCGTTCCAAAACATTGTCATGGACATTAATTTTGAAACTTTTGTTTTTATCTAATTGAAAGCTCTATTAGACACTACTAACACCGATAAGCTCAAACATATGTTCAATTTTAATTTTCACCGGCTAGATTTGTCTAGATCTACGTTTAAAGTTCTAAATCAAGTCCAACTACCTTCAGTGGACGGGGATCGAGCTTCCGAAATAAGCAATTGATCTGATCTCGCTCAACTAGAAGAGGTGGAATTCATTGATAGAGAGGTAGATATGACAAACAAGACAGAACTTACTGTTTAACTGCTTCTGATCTATTAAAGACGTTCAAGTTACAGATGCAAGAGCTTTGCCATATGAAATGACAAATCCGTTTCTAGCTCTCCACACACACTTCCCTATTTGTAGGTCGACATGACTCGTATTGGAGTGCGTGCACAAACAAACATCTGTGTTTTGTACGAAATAGTATTTCGTACGAGTGACTCACTCGTACGAAACACACTTATGTTTCGTGCGAATCAAAGTGCATCAATACATAAAATTTACATTTTCTCATTTAAACATTAACGTGTAAACTTTATAAACATTACAGATATATCCTAGACGTAGGCAATAGACATTATGCACCAACAAACTCCCCCTTGGATGTTGTCGTAGTCTGGATAATCTTCAAAACTTCAATTTGATTTGACTTTAACGCTCAAAAAAATCTCTTTAACGGCATTCGACGTTCCTCAGAAGCAATAGGCGTTTGATCGGTCAGAGGACGTCGTTTCAAAAACTGAAAACTCCTTAATGATGCTACTCTTGAACGTTCAGCGATCTGAGCTTCTTTTCTTCAGTTTTCTTTAACTCCTTCTTCTCAATTTTCCTCCAGTTTGTCTTCCAATTCGATCCCGAATGAATATCATTTGCAAAGCACACATTTACGACCTTTTGAAACTAAAGTGCTTACTCCCGATCCTTTTATTCAAAACTGATCTTGCTATAAAATAAACATTCAAGTTCAATTTTTTTTTATTTTTCATTCATTTTATCAAAAATTTTATCTGTTTCAAAAATCCACTTGACTAACCAAGTCCAAGTTAATGTCTGGTTATCCAATTTGCCTTCCAAGTCCAAGTTAATGACCTTGGTTGACCATATTTGACCAAATAGATTTATTTTAACATGTAAAGTTTCAAATTAATAAACTTTCTTGTCATTTGAGTAAACTTTGTTAAAAACTAGCTCCCAACCCATGATTCCAAGCTTTCTTCAGCAAGATGTTGCTATGAATCCAACCATCAGTGTTTTTATCATCGGTAAACAAAAATAAAACTATTAAGCTAAGAAAACTAAAAATCTTTTTTGGGTTTTTTAAGACATTTTTAAAGAATAACAACATTTTTTGTGAATTTTGCATTTTTAGAGGATCATTTCAAGCATTCATATAAGTCATCAGGGCCATTAGTCTAGAAACACCTTTTAAGCTTTTAAACAAATTTACCTAGATTGCCAATATATTTATCCATTTAAACCTCTTCTCGTTTCTCAACTGTTTCAAGATATGTTAAGGTATTATTAGAAACATGAAATAACTATGTTTCCTATCTCAAAATATACGCCCGTATCGAGATTCCCAGAATGTCATATTACAGTGAATAAAATCGAATTGATATCTGTATATAGGGTGAATGCGAGACCTTGAGAGATCAGGTTAGTACTACCATACAGACAAAGAAATGAAGGCTCTTCTTTAGGTGGTGTTCCATTAGGAATCTTTTGTACTGCAAATGTCATAATTACTTAAGACATAATCATTTTATGCAGCATTTGGGAAAATAATGCGAAAGTATTATATGAGTTCTAGGCCATTGCTTCCGCAAAATCAGAAGAACTCAATAATACCCTAGATATCAATCAAATATAAAGACCTAGTATCGCAGAATCTGGCATTCTCTCAAACGAAATTTCGTAGTACTAAGTCCATATATCCGAGATATGTTAACCCACAAGTTAATCAGTTTTTGTGTATTAGGTTTATATCTCGATAACAATCTACTGAACGAGTGAAGTCTATTGGCATATCCATAGTAAGATTTGCTTAAACACTTTTAAACAATACAATTCTTTAGCATACTGTGACTATCATTTTTTATTTACTATGATCACTCTTTTTACACAAAACTCTTTTTGATTTTTTAAATGTTTTTGTATTTTCCACAAATATTCTCCCCCTAAAATCAAAAACATATTTTTGGATTTTTAAGAAATTAGAAGAAAGAATGTACAGAAAACGTTTAACCGATGACAAATTCACATCAAGTCGTCATCATCCTCAAACTCAACCTCAAACACATCCCATGAGATCATATTTTTTAAACCATTTAGCTTTAACAAATTTTTAAATATCAAAAGCTTTGGTATAAAAATCTGCTTTTTGGTCATCAGCATGGATTTTCTCAAGTCGTACCAACTTTTTCTTGTAATAATCACGGATAAAGTGGTGTCGAATCTCGATATGTTTAGTACGTGAGTGTTGACATGAGTTTTTGGTGATATCGATCGCAGCCTGATTATCTACATATATAGGCGTATCAAGAAATTGCAAACCGAAATCTCTCATCTGTTGTTGTATCCAGAGATTCTGAGCACAACAACTGGATGCCAAAACGTATTCAGCCTCACAGGTAGAGAGAGCGACCGCGGTTTGTTTCTTGCATTGTCACGTTACCAAACGGGTTCCGCAGAACTGGCAGCCGGCCGTTGTAGATTTTGTATTCAGTTTGTAGCATCCGAAATCAGAATCCGAGTAACCTGCAAGATTAAAATCATCATGTCTAGGGTACCACAAGCCGGTGCTTGGAAAACCCTTCAGATATCTCATTTGCGTTTAACGATAAGCAGGTGTGACTCTTTTGGATTAGAATGGTAACGGAGCAAAGGCACGTTGGATACATGATATCTGGTCGAGAAGCAGTAAGATACATCAAGAATCCAATCATGGAGCGATATAAAGTTTCATCAACTTTTTCGCCGTTAAGATCTGGACAGATGCTGTGATTTGGAGCTAACGGGGTCGATGCTGGTTTAGTCCCTGTCATATTGAATTTCTCCAATATGTCATGAACATATTTCGTCTGATGAATGAAGATACCATCAGGCAACTGATCAACCTGAAGTCCTAGAAAGAACTTCATCTCCCCCATTGCGCTCATTTCGAATTTGCGCTTCATGACTTCTTCAAAGTCTTTACACAGCTTGTCATTTGTCGATCCAAAGATAATATCATCCACATATATCTGTACGATAATTAGATGCCCATCGACTTCCTTTGTGAAGAGAGTTGAGTCTACTGTTCCCCTGATAAAGCCATTATCTAGAAATGATTCGATAATGTTTCATACCAAGCTCTCGGGGCTTGATGAATACCATATAAGGCTTTATTCAAGAGGTAGACTTTATCTTTGTGCACTGGATCAACGAACCCTGGTGGTTGGCCGACGTACACCTCCTCTTTCACTTTTCTAGTAAAGAAAAGCATATTTAACATCCAATTGGTACACTTTGAACCATTTCCACGATGCAAAGGCCAAGAATATGCGAATTGCTTCAAGACGTGCAACTGGGGCATAGACTTCAGTATAGTCTATCCCTTCTTGTTGATGAAATCCTTGAACCATAAGTCGAGCTTTGTTGCGCACGACAACTCTTCTATCATCTCTTTTACACTTGAAGACCCATCTTGTATTAATCTTTTTGTGATGATCTGGTAGGTCAACAAGCGTCCAGACACCAAGTTTCTGGAATTGCAATAACTCTTCTTGCATCGCATCCACCCAACTTTCTTCTTTCAACGCGTCTCTCCAGTTTCCCGGTTCAACCTGAGAAACAAAACAACTGTGAGAAAATCGGACTTGAAGTGGAGCAATGCTAGTATAGAAACAACTTAGATCTTTATTAATCGGATTGCGAGTTTGCACTCCTGATTGTAAGCTGCCTATAATGTTCTCTGACGGATGATATAAAAGTGTCCTTGGCATCACTTCAGTTGGAACATCTACTTGTGATTGCAAATTTGAGATATTTTCATCGACAACCGGTACAGATGAAGAAGCTTTATTCCTAGCATTAGACTGATCAGCCTGTTGGTTTAGAAAGTCTTCAATCTGTTCAGATCCTTCATCAGAGCTGGATCCTCCATCATCAAAAGTTGGTTCCCGATTAGAGTCATCATCTTCATTTGGCTAGACAGAAGATTCAGCAGCATTGACATTTGAAGCAGGAACCGGATTTAGAACGAAGAGCTTTGATCAACATCAGACGTGTTAACTGGTAAAGATGTAGAAATTACCAATGGTCGAGGAACTCGTTCTTGATTAGATAACTGATGTTGTTGAAATAACATAACAAGTTCTTCTTCAGTTGGCACATCCGGAAGATCAAACGAATCCCACAATCCATCATAGTTAAATAGCCACGAATCCCCAGGCTTCTACGTAGGCGTTGTATATCTTTGACAATCTACGTGTTGTGCTAGAACTACCTGGTTCAGACTCAGCAAGAAAACACATTTTTGAGGGGTAGCATAACCATAAAAGAAACCCTCCAAAGATTTGGCTCCAAATATACCAGCCAGGTTCAAGACGGTACACGGTGATCCAAAAGGTTCCAAAAAATCTAAGTTAGGCTTTCGTTGATTTAGTAACTCAAAACATGTCTTTTTATGAGGCTTAACCGTCAACACATGATTTAGGGTATAGCATGCTGATGCTACTGCTTCACTCCAGACACTGATCCGTAATTTCGAATCACCTAACATTGTTCTAGCAGTTTCTATCAACATGCGATTCTTTCGTTCAGCTACTCCGTTTTGTTGTGGAGTATGGGGCACTGAATTCATGAAGAATCCCCTTTTCATTGCAGAAATCTTGCATCTTCTTGTTCTTGAACTCCGTTCCATTATCACTGCGAATTCTCTTAATGGGCAAATGATATAAATTCTCGAGCTTTCTGAAAAGGATCATAAGAGTTTTAAACATTTCATCCTTACTTTCCAGAAAGAATACCCATGAAAATCGAGAATAATCATCTGCAAGGAATAGACAGTATAGATTTCCAGAAATGCTTTTAACATTGACTGGTCCAAAGAGATCCATGTGTAATCTTTCTAGTGGTAGCTTTATCGAATTCAAAAGCTTTCTCGGGTGTGATTTCTTATGCTGCTTCCCCTTTTTGCAACTAAGACAATCATCTGATAAATGAAAACTTTTCAAATTGACGCCCTCCACTAAGTCGTTATGCACAAGAAAATTCTTCTTTCGAAGATGAATGTGCCCCATTTTTCTGTGCCATAAAATTGACACTTTTTCGGTAACTTTGGAAACAAAGCATTGAACTTTCTTTGACGTAGTAGAAGTGATGGCTCATATCAAGAACATATAAATCATTTTCTCGCGGAGCTCGCATCAGAATCCATTCTTCTGGAATCTTGAAATCGGGTTTTAGAACTAGACATTCATTGTCATTGAAATGCGTCGTGAACTTCTTGTCACAAATTTGCGAGATACTAAGCATATTGTTCTCAAGTTCAGCGATAATAGTTCACTTTATCAAACGATACAACACCGTTCAAGAGAATCCCTTCTCCTACAATCCTACCTCCCTGCGCTCCAGCAAATCCAACATATCCTCCTTGAATAGCTCTAACATCAATGAGCAGCGCAAGCATTCCTGTCATGTGGCGAGACGCTCCACTATCCATGATCCATTTTGACAATTTCGAACGCTGGAGCCTATGCACACATGATTAACCAAATTTATTTAGACAAAGAGACCCAAGCCTGTTTGTCTTGGATGGGTTTGGAATGTCGAACTTTGGACCCACTTTGTTCTTTTCAATCTTTTTAAGCTCAATGTTGTTTGGAACAGAAGGTTTGAGTTCAACCTTGGATGATTTGGTGTTAACAATTTTAGCAACCCATTTCTGTGTTTGTGATTTAGCCTGTTTAACATAAAATTTTGAATCTTTTTGTTGAACTTTGTCTGATGTTTCACCAATTTTAAATTTAGATTGAGGTTTACTAATTGGTTTAACATTTTGATGAGATTCAATTTTTTTTTAAGAATTTGTTTCGGCATAACCATGGGTTCTTTTTGCTTTTCATCCTTGGTGAACTTTTTCGGAGAAGAAACTGATTTTGAACTTTCTTGTGAACAATATCGTGCGATATGTCCAACTTTCTTGCATTTAAAGCATATCCTGCTGTCCTTATGAACAGAGGTATTCAAAACCTGTTTCTGTTTTTGTTTCTCTTTTTCTTTAAGAAAATCATCATTTGATTGAGTACCAATGATTTCCTTTTCCTTCTCGGTTGTTTCCCAAATACAAACTTAATTTTCTTTGTAAAATCCAATTTTTGGGACCTGTTAGTTTTATGTTGCTTCTGAAAACCCAACCCTGCACGCTTGTTTTACGGATATTCTCCATTTTTTGATAGTAAGGTCGGTTGTCAGTTTTTGATTTAGAATAGAAAGATGAATCATGTTTATCTAAATCATCATGACTTACCTCCATCAGCTTATTTTATCAACACAACCTCTTTTCACATTCTTGATGGGAAAATCCTCATCTGAAAATAGTTTATCAGATCCTTTCATTTTATAAACTATGACATTAGGATCATCATTTAAACTATTTTCTGATTTGTCATCAGATTTTGACTTCTTAGACTTTTTAGACTCAGCCACTTCAGATTCATTTGTTAACACTTTTTCAATCACATTTTCTACCACTTCAGAATCACATTCACCATCATTTTTAGTGTAAGTTATATCGATATCCTCAGGCATCTGTTCGGTTAATTTAAGATTTAGCGCCTTTTTCACCCAGATGGATTTTTGAAAGCATAACTATTCCACATGGGTGGAGGAACTCGATCATAATTTCCACTCTTTGTTTTACCATTTTTAGATTCCTCAGTATTTTCAATTTTTGGTAAAATGTGATCTATGACGTATGAGCTTGTGGAAAACTAATTAACCGTTTGTTAACTCGTTCGGTTTCAATTCTCATTTTTTCAAGCTCACTTTTGAGCTCAGCAATAGTGTTTAGATGAATATTAATTTCCATTTGTTTATCCATCACTGTTGCTTTGAGCAACATAAGTGTTGCGTCATTTTCTCTGGGTGCTTTATTATATTGTTTAATAGACGCACTCAATTTGTCATACGCTTCCTTTATGGTTTTGTAATTGCTTGACAAATTGTCTGTTAAATTTTGCAATTCATTAAATCTTTTGTCTTTCACAAGACACTCACCACATGGTTCATCACACTTTGAACAAGATTTTTCATTCTCAGATGACTTGTTTACCTCATTTCCATTTGCCATGCACGCTTTAATGATGTCTACTTTCAGCAATTGCTTTTTCTCATCTACTTTGACATCTTCAACCGGTTTCTTTTGCACTTAATCTGTTGAATGTTGAGTAGGTGCGAAATATCCTTCAAAAGTTTTTAAAACTTCGTTAGGCAAAAGATGTTTGAATGGACCATTCAACAGCTCCTTTTCCTCTGATGAAATATGATAGTAATAATCATCATCCTCAGGTCCTTCATCAAACGATGCCTCCGATTCTTCTTCCGGTTCATCAATAATTTCAGCCACCAATGCCAAACTTTCTCCTTTCGAAATAAACTTGTTCCAATTAAACCCTTCGTCTTCTTGTGTAACAACCAAAGCCTTTTCTTTAGTTTCAGGTTGCTTGTCTTCAATCGGCACGATTCTTGTTCTCGGTTGTGGTCAGTGATAGATCGCTCTTTTGTAATAGTCATCTTGGAAAGGATTCTGATTCCCTTGAACCTCTCGGTTTTGACATTCTCTTTTAAAGTGACCTTTCTCCGACACTTGAAACAAGTAACTTTAGATTTATCAAATCCAAGTTTCTCATCCAAACCTCCCAAATTTTCTTTACCAGTTATTTCCATAAATCTCTGTGCTCGTCGAACGATTAAAGCCATGCACCATTTTATATCTATCAACTCCATTTCAACTGGATCAATTTGATCGTAGTCTTCTCGTGTCATTTCAGAATTACCAATCTTTCTAGCAACAAGACTATCATATGACTCAAGAACTGAAGCAAGTAGAGACATATGTTGTTTTGCCGTCTTTTCATCAAAATTTTGTGCGTTCTGAAAGTCAACGACAATGTTGCATTGCAGAATTCTTTGACTTGCATTGGATGATGGAGTGGCTTGATTGTTCTGAGATTGATTTGATCCGAAAGAAGACTGTTGACTAGAAGGTGTATTTGGATCAACTGTTGGGTATGATTGAAAAACACTTGATGAGTTTGAGGTGTGCTTGTTTAGCTATATGCACTGAACACTTTGGCGCTTGGATTTGAGCAGCAGAACAGTTTTTGAAATAAAGATTAACATCTTGTTGCATTTGAACAGTTTTGTTTTTGGCCATCTTTTGCATCTGTAATTCATGACCTTCCAATCTCTCGATAAAGCGAGGCAATAAGAAATTGTTGTATTCAACCTCATTCTTCAAAATGGTTAAGTAAGTCGACCATTCACCTTGTGGTAGAGAATCAGCTAGTTTATCAACAAGCTCTTCATTTGTCTTCACAATTCCCATTCTCTTCATATTAACCACCAGATGACAGTATCGCTCAATTGGCTGCTTAACCGTTTCTCCTTTTATTAATGTGAATACATCACTTTGCTTAATAATGCCCTTTTGCTTTTGCGGAGTTGAGCACTACCTTGAAATTTGAGTCGAAGAGCATTCCATAAAGATTGCGCATCATCATCATGCTGCAATAAAGCCAAGATGTCTTCTTTGTTCGATTGCTGAAGAATATTCATCATCTTCTTTTCGTTGATAAATCTTTCTAGTTCAACATCAGAGAATTGGGCAAGGGTCTTTTCAAGCCCACTTTCGTCAACTGGTGCGATGTATTTTGCCTCGATTGCAAACCAGCAAGTAAAATGATTAGCTTGCACCCAGTTTATAAACCTCTCGCTCCAACTATCAAAGTCTTCCAAATTCATAAGCTTTGGAGATTTAGTCATTGTTTCTATTTCATTCTCTAAATTGATGTCTTGAGCTGCTGTAGTGGTAACAACCGATGTGGCGAACGCATTGTAAAATTCCTCAGACATTTTTCCTGCAAAAACTTAGAACACACTTCTCGAAAACAAAAAAAAACAGATTTGAAACTTTTTGTGCGGACAAAATATTTCGTACGAAACCAAAATTTTGCACGAAACAAAATTTTTTCTGCGATTCAAAAAAAAATTTTTTCAAAAAAACTACGATTTTGTACGAATCAATGAGTTTTTGTACGAAACAAGTGTTTTTTAACTGAATGAGTTTTGGTACGATTAAGATTTTGTGCGATTCAGTCGTTTTGGTACGAAACAAGTTGAAATACTGAAAAAAATTGTAAGATTTATGAAATTTAACTGATCCGTATGAAATTTAGATTTGATTCGTACCAAAATCAAGAACAACTTAATTTCGTGCGAAACTCGTACGAAAAATGATTCAAACGATTCAAACATCAAACTGACTAAATTTTATCGATTTCAACATGATTTAGTTCAATTTTATGTCCGAATTATGGTATGGATTGATTAGATTGAAGATTAACTTGAATTACTAAAATCCTAGTCCATTTTGTCCATGAATTCGTCTGAAATTTGTCCAAAATCCAGCAAAGGATTAGAAAAATGATGAAGATGAAGATATGTCCGAGTCTGCACAGTAACTACTTGTTGTCTATATGTAGATCAGATCTCATGGCTCTGATACCACTTGTGGATGGGGATCGAGCTCCTGAAATGAGCAATTGATCTGATCTCGCTCAACTACCAGAGGCGGAATTCATTGCTAGAGAGTTAGATATGACAAACAAGATAGAACTTACTTTTTAACTGCTACGGATCTATTAAAGACGTTCAAGTTACAGATGCAAGTAAACAAACTGACAGAGCTTCACCGTATGAAATGACAAATCCGTTTCTAGCTCTAACACAACACTTCCCTATTTATAGGTCGACATGACTCATACTGAAGTGCGTGCACAAACAAACATCTGTGTTTCGTACGGAATAGTATTTCGTACGAGTGACTCACTCATACGAAACACACTTATGTTTCGTGCGAATCACAGTGTATCAATACATAAAATTTACATTTTCTCATTTAAACATTAACGTGTAAACTTTATAAACATTACAGATATATCCTAGACGTAGGCAATAGACATTATGCACCAACACCTTCACCATTGTAAGAGGTGTGCTAATCAACCTCCCCAATGTTAATTTTGGCAGTACTTGGTCTTAAATCATTCAAAAATGTCAGTTCGCACAAAAGTTCTCTCAGATCGCACAAACGTGAATGAGCACTTCGTGCGAACTGAAGTCCTTATATAGTGTGAGGTTTCACATCGTGCGAAGTGTTTCACTTCACGCGAGGTGACTCTAGTTCGTGCAAAGTGATTTACAGTTTTTCAAAATTTCGACTTTTTCGAACATTTTATTAGTTTTACCGACCCACTCATTTGACCAAGTCCATGTTAATGACCCTGGATAACTAATCTGTCTACCAAGTCCAAGTTAATGACCTTGGTTGAACACTTTATGATCAAAATGATGTTTTCAGGCAATATTAAGTTTCAAATTAATGAACTTTGATCTTTTCAACACATTTTCTTATTTCCGATAAGCTCGCTACCCGTTGTCCTCCAGATTTCCCTCAGCATACATCATCTATGGATTTTGAAGATTCGCTTTCCATCACCGACAGTCAAAACTAAGAAAGAAATAAAATCTTTTTGGTTTTTCCAAAGTTATTGCTAAAACACACTGAAAATATTTTTGTGTTTTTTTTTTAAATACAATAGCTATGTACAAACATATTTATAGACATTTTTTGTAACTTTGTGTTAGAGGATCATATAAGTTTTTGAGACATATCACTAGTACCATTGACCTTGATTAGACTTTAAGTTCTAAACAGATTCATTTAGATTGTCAGATCCGCTTAAACCTCTACACATTTCTCAATTGTTCCAAGATATGTTAGGTAATTTTAAGAACTTGACTTAATATAGTTTCCCACCTTAGAATATACTCCCGTATCAAGATTCCCTGGATTTCATCTTACAGGTGAATATATCTAACTGATATCTGTATCTGGGTTGTGCGAGACCTTGAGAGCTTAGGTTAGTACCACCATACAGACAAAGAGATGAATGCTAAACTTAAAAGTGGTGTTACAATTTGGAATATTTTGCATTGTTATATCTTTGGATACTTTTAATTTGCTGTAGTTTTTGTGTTTAAAAGCAAAAGTATTTTACAAGTTTGTGAGGGCGGATCGTGCTCCTCCGATGAGCAACTGGTCTAATCTAACTCAACTAGCGGAGGCGGAATTCATTGCTAGAGAGGTTGACCAAACGAACAAGATAGAACTTACAGTTTAACTGCTCTGTTGTATTCAATGACATGCAAAGTACAAACGCGAGTAAACAAACTAGCAGGGCTTTGCCGTACTAACTGAACTGACTACCTAGCTCTGACAAAACACTCCTCTATTTATAGGTCGACATGACTCGCACTGGAGTTTGTGTTACACAGAGACGTTGTTCGTACGAATGACGGAGAGTCACTCGTACGAGCCAACATAACTCACTCATACGAATCACACAAACATGAATAAAATAAACATTTAATCATATATACATTCGACACTAAAGCCCTATAAACAATACAGACACATCCTAGACGTAGGCAATAGACATTATGCATCAACAAACTCCCACTGGATGTTGCTGCAGTCTGGATAGTCTTCAAAAAAATCTTCAAAATTTGACTCTAACGCCCAAAGAATCTCTTCGGTGGCTTGCGCCGCTCCTTCAATGCAATCGGCGTTTGATCTGTTTGAGGAGGTCGTTTCATTGTATTGCCAAACCGAAAGCTCTTAAGCGATGCTATACGAGCAGGCTCTGCAATCCGAGCTTCATTCTTCTCTTTCTTTTTCTTCTCTGTCTCTTCAAGCTTCTTCCAAGAAGTGTTCCATGTCGATCCTGAATGAATATCATTGGCAAAGCAGATATTGACAATCTTCTGGAATTGGAGAGCTTGTTCCTTATCCTTCTCCTCAAAGCTTATCTTACTATAGAATAAACATTCAATATCCTTCTTAGTACAGTTGACTAGCCACATAGTGTCTAGCACTCGAATGCCACGCCATAACCCATATATTCGTTTGTGGGCTATAACGGCTTCGGTCAGCTCCTCAGCTATATTCCACGAATCTTCATTAGGGTGCACACAGATGACAGCCTCTCCTGTATTAGAATCGTAATGCCACCACTTGAAGATCGTATAATAATCTTGCTCCATTCGTATCATTGGCATGTTTTTCATCACTTTGGGCCTTTTGACGACGAGCGTTATATCCTTCTCTTTTGTTAGTGGATCAATCTTTACGATACGTCGAGGAAAGTGAGGTTTCAAGTGAGTAAACCCGTGCAAAGCTTCTAGCTTGATCAATTTCCATAGCCGCTGGTCCTGAAACTTCATCTTTAGATTTATCATCTTTTTCTGAACCAATTCTTTTATATCCCAGAACGGCAAGGACTTGATGTCGCGTAGATATCTAAAATATTGAATCCCAAACTCCCTCTTTACCGCATATACATTCAATTCCTCGATCCAACCCCAGCTAATAATATCCCCTAAAGATATGTCAGCATCATGTGTGAAAAATGCTATGGGACGCTTGAAGTTACGCTCAGCTTGTACATTTTGAAACCACTTCTTCCTCTCTTCAGCAATTTTAGCACTAGTCATTTGTTGAGGAATTGTTCCTTCTTTTGCAGCTTCAGCAACCTTTTGCTTCAACAAATCAGAATTCTTAGCTGCAAATAACTCAGCAAAAGTTGGGGAATCATCTGTACTCTAGTCAGCTAGATTTGCATCGTCATCAAAATCATCTTCCACGACAACTCTGTCATAATCATTTGCATCTTCAACATTCTCATACACATATTCATTCGGCTTGAATGCGTTTATCTCATTCAACTCATTCTCGAAATCAAATTCGAAATTTTCTTCGTTCACTCCAAGCATCTCAGCTATTTCTTCCTTTGTATAACAGTGAACAAATTCTCCTTCTTCCACATCATGATCAAGATAAAATATCTTAGGTTTCTCCACAACAGGAACGGAAGATAAGTCTATCTCTAGGAAGATTCCTGTCTGTCGAGCATCAATAGCTTCATCCACTCTATCAATCACTCCTTCCTCTGTAGTCTGATTACCATAGTCATCAAGGTACACAGAAAAATAAATTTCTTCATTAACGCTTGATTCAGTAACCCGTATACCTGTTCCTCCTACATTATCATCATTATCATCATCACTATCAGAACTACTAGAACCATCAACATCTATCTCTACATCATCATTTTCAGCATCCTCTTCGAATTCTTCAACGGCTTCCTCTATCTCTTTTTCAAGCCTTTTCTTTATCAACCATTCATGATGCCTTTGAGAAAGATCTAACGAGTCAATATCAACATCTATCGGCTTCCCAATAAGTATAAACTTGTTCAGTGACGGGCGGTCTTTTGGACAACCCGTAAGTACATTAAAATGATAAATATTCCACGCTTTAAACGTTTATTTGTTACGATTTGATGTCTATGGTGTGTTTGGCTTTTCAGGTACCGAAGAGCATAATTAGGGAGTTTAAACGTGCTTTAGCGGGTATTTACAAAAGCCTAATCGAAGATGGGACTCAAGAGATTGAACAAGGGCAAAAATGGAAAAAATCAAGTTGACCACCATAAGACAGAAGTTTGATGTCGTAATTGAAATTCTGCCCACCGTAAGCTATGGTGGGCACCATAGCTTACAGTGGTTTGCTACGGGAAATGTGTAACTGCCCAATTTAAGCTGAGTTATGGTGTCCTTTCACATTATCAATCATTGGAATGAGTTGTAGAACAAAGAAGAGGTGATTTGGAGTGTTTTTCATTGATTCTAACAAGTTCTAAACAATATTTTGGTGTGTTTGATTCGTATGAACAAGACAATTGAAGTTTGTTTGATTGTGAGAACATGAGTGGCTAAACATTTCGGTGATCATCTTGTGTGGAAGGTTCGGTAAACAATTGTGTTTCAAATTTACTTATTTCTAGAATAATTGCTATGTTATTGTGATTATGGTGTTGATTGATTGTTTGTAAGTTGTTGGTTGATATTGTTCTTATTGCCTATTTCGTACGTTCTTGGTGTCGTTGACAATCAAGATATCACGGGAAGGTTTACAGGTTGGGTATTAATCAATTGGTCATCGGGTAATGACCTCACATTTCAATCCGAGTACTTTGTTCCCTTTTATCACAAATAGTTAATCAAACACGAGTCATGTCTATGTGACTCTTTCTAGTAAAATTGAACACATGCGTTTTGAACCAGAAACCCAAGATAATCATTCCCTTATTAATCTATTAACAAACCAATTTTTGAATTGTTAAGTAGTTAAAGTCTAAATCCATCACTCAAAATCTGAAATTAAATTATTGCAAATTAGGTAATTAGTTATAATAGCACAACCTTTTGATAGCATTAGTTCCACAAATCCTCGTGTTCGATACCCACTTACCGCTAGCTAGTACCAGTTTTAGGATTAATTTTGCATGTGACAACGACCTCACGTCAAATTTTGGCGCCGTTGCCAGGGATTTGTGCGCAACATGTGTTATTGTGTGTTAGTATAGTTTGTTATTTTTCCGGGTTTACGCTTGTTGTGTTAGTGTGCAGGTTCTTACAGGTGTATGCATACTAGAGGATCCAACAAGCTATCACCGTTGGTATTTGATCTGGAGATTGAACAAACTTATGACGCAACAGGGTTTTGTTACGAGAGAAGAAAATCAGTGGTTCCCCAACAACACCATCAACACCTATTTCACCACTCCACACCTTTGAAAATTTACCTACCACTACAAATCAAACTTCACCATCTACACCTCCACCAAATTCCACCACTCACCCAACTTTGACGCATGAAGTTGATCCATCTAACGCCGCATCACTAGTACCACCATTCTCATCTTTCTTTCCCACATCCGGTCAATCCTCATCCACCCAACACCCTTTACCAAATCAACCTTTACCTAGTTCTACTATTATCCATACTGAACCTACATTTCAACCATCTAACCAACCGGGTTCCCGTAATCCTTCTTCACAGTTTGTGCAAACATCGGGTGTGGGAGGAGACGGGTATGATGACGGTTATGAAGAGGAATTTGGAGGTTATGAAGATGAGGGTTACTACTTTGGAGGTTAAGGAGGTCACTTGGGACCGCAAGGGGGAATGGGTTATCCGCCAAGGCAACCTAAGGGGGTGCAACAAGTTTGTCCTCAAGGGCCACCATTTCAGCAACCAATGCCTCTACAACAAATTCAAGTTCAACATCAACAACCACAATTCCAAAGACCGATGCATCAGCCTCCACCTCAACAACACTTTGTGCCTCAAGGGTTAAGACAAGGTCCGATGGGCCGACCAAGAGTACCATTGGGTGCCCCGTGTCGATATCATTGAGAAGTAGAGCGGGGGGTTGAAGCGCATTTTCGTCCGGTTATTACCAATAATCCCTCTCCGATAGTAATACCTCAACGCCTGGATGGGAGGATATTTGAGGTAAGGACGACTGCCATGCAAAGTTTGCCGAAGTATAAGGGTCTAGAAACGGAGGAACCCTACTTCCACTTGGAAACTTATGATTCCATTTGCAATACTATCGGGGGGCAAGGGTTTTCATCTGATGATGTTAAGCTAGTGTTATTTCAATTCTCGTTGGAGGATAAAGCAAAAAGGTGGTTTCATACTTTACCGTCCGCATCTATATATACTTGGGTCGATATGCAACAATGATTCCTCGAGGAATTCTTTTCAGCCTAAAAGACAAATGAAGCACGGCGGAGTATAAGGAGTTTTCAACAACATCCAAGTGAAATGTTCATGAGACGTTTGAGAGATTTAACATGATGTTGAAAAATTGCCCTCACCATGGTATAGCGTTGTGGGAATTGTTAAATGCATTTCATGAAGGTTTGATCTCGGAGGATGCAAGGGATTTAATGTCTATCATGAATGGTACATTTGGAAGAAATTATGAGCAGGATGATTGGGCATTTCTAGAACAAATGGCGGTCACATCAAAAAGAAAAGCACAATCATCGAGGCGAGCTAGACATGTAATCACAAGGCCACAAGTGTATGCGGTGGAGGATGGAGAAGCATAAGCATCAAACCATGTATATAATATTTGTACTAACTGTAATGAACTTGGTCATGCAGCAGAGGTGTGCTTGGTGGGAGTAAATGCAAATCAAGTAGAGGAGGTGAATGCAAATGGAGGGGGTGGTCGGAACTTTAACATGAACTCGAACACGTACCACCCGGGGTTACGGAACCATCCAAATTTCCGCTGTGGGAACCCGGCTAATCTGGCTAACCCTAATTTTCAAGGAGCTCAACGGAGTTTTGCTCCTCGCCCACAATATAAGCAAGGGAACTTTAGGGGCGGAAATAATCAAGGGTATCAAGGTCAAAGTCAACAAGGGGTGACCAAGGTGGATATATGGGTCAAATTCATGGAGCAGTAATGAAGTGATGGATATGCTTCGCATGGTGCAACAAGACATGCAACAGAGAAATCAACTCGATGAAGCTCGTTTGTAAAAGGATGAAGTCCGGGACAAAAGTATTCAAGCACTCACCACACAAATGGGTTAACTTGCATTGGAGGTAGCAGATCTTAAGAAAGGTAAAGGTCAACTTCCAAGTGACACAAAGGTAAATCCCTCTCATAGTACTTCACGTAATATCAATATTAACCATGTAAGTGTCTTACGAAGCGGTAAAGAATTTAAAGAAAATTTAGAACATGTGTTGGTTGAGGGGATGGTTGAGGATGTTACGGGTAATGAGAGTGATGAAGATGATATCTCATCACCAAATGTGTCAAAGGAGACTTTTGTTGAAATGTAACTAATAAATCGGGTTTGGGTGAATTGTTAAATAAACCAAAGGAGGAAGGGGGACCAAGTCAAGTTGAACCTTCCGCTTTAGTCGACCACGGAAAGAATAATTTTATTTCAACAAGGGGTCCCCAAAAGGAAGAACTCTTAGACGTTTTTAAACAAGTAAAAGTGAACCTTCCATTACTTGATGCTATTAAACAAGTACCCGCTTACGCAAAATTCTTAAAAGAATTATGCACTAAAAAATGACAACAAAAAAAGAAGTTGCCTAAGCGGGTAGATCTGACCGGACAAGTTAGTGCGGTGCTAAAAGGAATTCTTCCTCCAAAGCTCCAAGATCCGGGAACGCCTCTAATCAATATTCAAGTTGGAAACTTTCCAACGTCAAAAGCGTTGCTAGATCTTGGAGCCGGGGTAAGTATTTTACCGGGTGGGTTATATGACAAATATGATTTTGGTCCATTGGCTCGGGTTGAGACGACGGTAGTTCTAGCCGATTTGTCTCACAAACTACCCCGAGGGATGATCCAAGATGTAATTGTAAAGGTTGACGTGTTCTACTAACCGGTAGACTTTTTGGTGCTTGACTACTCGTCCGCCGACCCAAAACAACAAAAAAATGTTATTTTGGGTCGGCCATTCTTAAGCACCGCTCATGCTGTAATTGATTGTCGACTTGGTATGGTTGACATGAAATTCGGCAACAGAAAAATGCGTTTAAATGTTTTTACTAACATATCTAATTCTGTTGGTGTTGACGAGTGTTTCATGGCAGATTTGGTGGATGGGTTCAACCCACATGGATATACGAAAGAGGATACTTGTGTTTGTGTTTGTGATGTGTTTGAACAGGTACATGCTAATGACTTGAGGGTGGAGGAGGAGAAGAAAGATGTGATGGCATTGAGAGAGGGGCGACCACCATGGACTATGAAGTTCGAGAGTCTACCAGTAGAAATTGACTCGGGAACAAAGTCATCTTTAGAAGAAGCCCCTGCGTTGGAGTTGAAGGAGTTGCCGAGCCATCTGAAATATGCATTTCTAGGGGATAATGACACATTACCAGTCATTATTGCCTCTAACTTAGAGGTGGCTCAAGAGAAGGAATTGCTAAGGGTGCTCAAAGCGAATCGGGCGGCTATAGGATGGGCAATTGCTAAGGATGCAAAGCCGACGAGGAAAGCACAAAGGAGATTAAATCCGAACCTGCGTGAGGTAGTGAAAAAGGAGGTAATAAAATGGTTGGATGCAGGTATTATCTATCCTATATCCGATAGTGCTTGGGTAAGTCCTACCCAAGTAGTGCCTAAAAAGGCCGGTATTCAAGTTGTAAATGAAAATGGTGAACAAATAGCCACCCGACTGGTCACCGAGTGGCAGGTTTGTATCGATTATAGAATACTGAATACCACAACCTCCAAGGACCATTTCCCATTACCTTTTATTGACCAAATAATTGAAAAACTTTCGGGTCAAAAATACTACTGCTTTTTAGATGGGTATTCAGGATATAACAAAATTGCAATTCACCCCGATGACCAACACAAAACTACCTTTACTTGTCCTTATGGTACCTTTGCTTTTAGGCGAATGCAATTTGGTTTATGCAACGCTCTGGCAACTTTTCAACGATGTATGATGAGTTTTTCTCGGACATGGTTGGAGAGTCGCTTGAAGTGTTCATGGATGACTTCTCCATTTTTGGCACAAGCTTTGAGTCGTGTCTCGACGAATTAGAAAAAGTTTTAAAGAGATGTGTCGAGAAAAATTTAGTGTTGAGTTGGGAGAAGAGTCATTTCATGGTCCAGGAAGGTATTGTGTTGGGCCATGTTGTGTCCGAAAAAGGGATGGAGATAGACAAAGCAAAAATTCGGGTAATTTCATCGCTACCTCCTCCTAAAAATGTTAAAGGGGTAAGGTCATTTTTGGGACATGCGGGTTTTTATAGAAGATTTATTAAGGGATTTAGTGTAATTACCAAACCCTTATATAATTTATTATTGAAAGATGTTCCGTTTGATTTTACTGATGAATGTTTGCAAGCCTTTAATGTTTTGAAGGAACTGCTAGTGAAGGCCCCTATCTTGAAGCCACCGGATTGGTCAAAACCGTTTGAAATCACGTGCGACGCCAGCGATGCAACTATTGGTGTGGTTTTGGGGCAAAGGGTTGATAAGAAACAGGTGGCGATCTATTATGCAAGCAAAACTCTATCCGAGGCGCAACTGAATTACACCACAACCGAGAAAGAATTATTAGCGGTGGTGTATGCCTTGGATAAGTTCCGGTCATATATTTGCGGGAGCAAAGTAGTGGTTTATTCTGATCATAGCGCAGTGCGGTATTTAATGGAAAAGAAGGATGCTAAACCTCGGTTGATTCGATGGGAACTTTTATTGCAAGAATTCGACTTGGAGATTCGAGACAAAAAGGGAAGTGAAAATGTGGTGGCCGACCACTTGTCTCGGATTTTGGTTGAAGGGGTTGATGATCCAAGTGAGATTAAGGAACGATTTCCGGATGAACAGTTGCTCGCTGTCTCTACTTCTACGGCTCCGTGGTATGCACATTACGTAAATTATTTGGCCACGGGTGCTATTCCCGAACATTGGACAAAGAGAAGACGACAACAGTTCATGGTACAAGTTAAACAGTATATTTGAGATGAACCGGACTTGTTCAAAATTGGGCCTGGTCATGTAATCAGAAGGTGTGTTCTGGAATCGGAAGTGGCTGAATCTTAACCCATGCTCACTCCTCCGCTTGTGGGGGACACTTTAACGGTCATAAGACGGGGTACCGGGTGCTCATGTGCGGGTTATATTGGCCCACAATTTTTAAAGATGCATGTGAGTTTGCCCGGATTGTCTGAATTGCTAGAAGTTGGGGAGTATTTCAAAGAGGGACGAAATGCCTATGCAACCTATCTTGGTAGTAGAAATCTTTGATGTGTGGGGGATAGACTTCATAGGGCCGTTTCCAAGTTCAAATGGGTTTTTATATATATTGGTGGCCGTGGACTATGTTTCGAAGTGGATTGAAGCCATACCGACGCAGACTAATGATCATTCGGTTGTATGTAAGTCTGTGCAATCGAATATTTTTGCTCGTTTGGAATTCCATGTGTTATAATCAGTGACGGAGGTTCGCATTTCAAGAATTTTAATTTTGGCAAATTATTGAAGAGATATAATGTGAATCACCGCGTTGCCACACCATATCATCCACAAACCAGTGGACAGGTCGAAGTGTCTAACCGTCAGATCCAAGAAATTCTAATGAAAACGGTGCGAACAGACAGAAAGGATTGGGCAAGTAAATTGGATGATGCGTTGTGGGCATACCGCACGGCTTACAAGACTCCTATTGGTACGACCCCTTATCGCATGGTGTTTGGGAAGGGGTGCCATTTACCAATGGAGTTGGCGCATAGAGCGCATTGGGCCATTAAGACGGTAAACACTGATTACAATGAAGCAGGAAAGATCTGGAAACTTCAATTGAGTGAGATCGAAGAGATTAGAGACGAAGCATATGAATGTGCAGCTGCATACAAGGATAAACTCAAGAAGGTTCATGATGCAAAGATTTGGAAGCGAACTTTTGAAACGGGTCAGAAAGTATGGTTGTTTAATTTACGGTTGAAGATGTTCGCGGGCAAGCTAAAGAGCAAGTGGATGGGCCCATATGTTATAACACGTGTGGGAAGGTTTGGATATGTCGATATCTTGGATGAGCAGGCCAACAAAAAGAAAACGGTGAACGGGCATCGGCTTAAACCGTACTTAGAGGGGAATGATACCAAGCATCTTGAACAGGATAAAGTGGGCTTCATCTTGCGGCCCTTGGATGAGAATTAGTGCAAAAGGCCTAGGTTTGGTATTGTAAAATACTTTGTTGTTGTTTAGGTGTTTAGTTGCTTTGTGTCTTTATCCGTACTTGTTGATTTGTGTTTGAAACAAGTGTGGGGAAGTTTTTCGGAATTTCTCGTACATGATGTTGAGGACAACACGGATTATTAAAGGGGGTGGTATTAAAATAGGTTATTGTTCCTTGTTTTTATTAAAAAAGAAGAAGAAAAAGAATAAGAAATGAAGAAAAGAAAAAAAAGAAGGAAGATTAGTTGTATAATTTGAGTGTGTTATTTAGATTGATGTAATAATAAATCGGGTCGATTAAGCAAGCCACATGAATATTTCCCACCAATTCCCACCTATACACATAGCCTCGTTACAACCCGAAAGTCCTTCTGATTCACGAGCATGTTAGATGATTTGTAGGTAAAGACTCGATTGGTATCCAAGCTTATTGTCGCACATTTGCACATTTGTATTGAGTGATCTAGCACAATCTTGCTAGTGTTACTTTGTCACCGAGAGAAGAGCTTAGTGAGGGGTGTGTCATGTCTTATGACGGTAAAAGTTGAAACAGGGCAATTTGTTTGTGTTTGGTTTATCGGATGATCACTTGTTTGTTTAAAACTTTTATGAAATGGTTGCTTGGGGCAAGCAACGTTTAAGTGCGGGGATGTGACGGGTGGTCTTTTGGACAACCCGTAAGTGCATTAAAATGATAAATATTCCACGCTTTAAACGTTTATTTGTTACTATTTGATGTCTATGGTGTGTTTGGCTTTTCAGGTACCGAAGAGCATAAAGAGGGAGTTTAAACGTGCTTTAGCGGGTATTTACAAGAGCCTAATCAAAGATGGGACTCAAGAGATTGAACAAGGGCAAAAATGGAAAAAATCAAGTTGACCACCGTAAGCTACGGTGGCCACCGTAGCTTACGGTGGAGTCCAATCTTAAAGACCACCGTAAGACAGAAGTTTGATGTCGTAATGAAATTCCGCCCACCGTAGCTTACGGTGGTGAGCTATGGGAAATGTGTAACTGCCCAATTTAAGCTGAGTTATGGTGTCCTTTCACATTATCAATCATTGGAACGAGTTGCAGAGCAAATAAGAGGCGATTTGGAGTGATTTTCATTGATTCTAACAAGTTCTAAACAATATTTTGGTGTGTTTGATTCGTATGAACAAGACAATTGAAGTTTGTTTGATTGTGAGAACATGAGTGGCTAAACATTTCGGTGATCATCTTGTGTGGAAGGTTCGGTAAACAATTTTGTTTCAATTTACTTATTTCTAGAATAATTGCTATGTTATTGTGATTATGGTGTTGATTGATTGTTTGCAAGTTGTTGGTTGATATTGTGCTTATTGCCTATTTCGTACGTTCTTGGTGTCGTTGAGAATCAAGATATCACGGGAAGTTTTACGGGTTGGGTATTAATCAACTGGTCATCAGGTAACGACCTTGCATTTCAATCCGAGTACTTTGTTCCCTTTTATCACAGATAGTTAATCAAACACGAGTCATGTCTTTGTGTCTCTTTCTAGTAAAATTGAACACATGTGTTTTGAACCAGAAACCCAAGATGATCATTTCCTTATCAATCTGTTAACAAACCAATTTTTGAATTGTTAAGTAGTTAAAGTCTAAATCCATCACTCAAAATCTGAAATTAAATTATTGCAAATTAGGTAATTAGTTATAATAGCACAACCTTTTGATAGCATTAGTTCCACAAGTCCTCGTGTTCGATACCACTTACCGCTAGCTAGTAGCAGTTTTAGGATAACATTTGCGTGTGACAACGACCTCCACGGGAAGGTTTACGGGTTGGGTATTAAACAACTGGTCATCGGGTAACGACCTCGCATTTCAATCCGAGTACTTTGTTCCCTTTTATCACAGATAGTTAATCAAACACGAGTCATGTCTATGTGACTCTTTCTAGTAAAATTGAACACATGTGTTTTGAACCAGAAACCCAAGATGATCATTTCCTTATTAATATGTTAACAAACCAGTTTTTGAATTGTTAAGTAGTTAAAGTCTAAATCCATCACTCAAAATATGAAATTAAATTATTGCAAATTAGGTAATTAGTTATAATAGCACAACCTTTTGATAGCATTAGTTCCACAAATCCTCGTGTTCGATACCCACTTACCGCTAGCTAGTAGCAGTTTTGGGATTACATTTGCATGTGACAACGACCTCATGTCATTCGGCTCCTCATAAACTACAATATATGTGCATGTAACTAGCGCAGATTCAGTTTCTGGCTCAGTTTGTACGATGATAGGATCCTCAACCACCTTCGCTTTGCCTTTACGCTGTGCACCAGACTGCTCTTTTGCAAGACGTTCTCTCTCGGCAACACGTTCACGAGCCTCTGCACGTTCAATTTTGTCAATCTCTGCAGCTTTATTCACACCAAGCTTTTTCACCAAAATCTTCTCAAATAAACTCATTCGTCTATCCCTACGAAGTCTCTCTTCCTCATACTCAGCAATACGCAATCTCAAACGTTCATTCTCCGATACAATACTTGTAAGCATAGCTTCAAGCTGCTGTTTATCTTCAGACAAAACATTAACCTGCTCAAGCATCTGCTGTTTTTCTTCATTTAACACGTTGATCTATTCTTGCAACTCAGATATCCTAACTGTGTTCAACAAAACTTGTTTTTGCAATTCATCCACCCGTGGATCATTGAAAGAGAAATCTTCACCCCTTGTATACTCCGAAATCAAAGTCAAAGTCGAAATGGGGTTGTGAAGTCTGAGTAGTACGCAGTGTTGTTGCAGTGTTGGCTGCTGTTGTGGCGTTCGCTGCTGTTGGGGAGTTGGCTGCTGTTGTGGTGGTTGCGGTGTTTGATGTTGTTGTGGCGTTGATTGTGGTGTTGGTTGTGGAGCCTGTTGTGGTGGTGAAGTCGGTATTTGTTGAGTAGGCTCTACCACAACTTCTTCAGTTGCCTGTTCTGAAATAGTGTCTTTAGATTGGACGGTGGGAGATTAAGAACTTCTTGAGGCAGAACGCTTAAACCTTCGTTGCTTCTTCTTAACAGGAGTTTGAAATGGAGTATCAGGATCCGAATCTGATGGGACATAAGTAGTGTCGTCCTCCCCTGTAGCTTTACGCTTGCGTTCTTCAATTTTTTTTTCTTCAACTATGCTTGGCGCTTTTTCTCTAACTTCTACGCTCGTTTCTTATCACCAGCCCTTCTCTCATCAGAGTTTGTGCTTGAAGATGAGACATCTCCAGCTGCTTTTTCTTCCCCAAATGCTTGACATTCAATATCAGCAGTTATATCTTCAACATTTTCTTCTGTGTCTGGTTCATGTCGCAAGCCAGAACTTTCAGCTGTAGCTTTCTTTTTCGGTTGTGCTGGTGTAGAAGTATTAGCAGTAGTTTTACGTTTCGCACCCTTTTCTCCATCTTTGATAAACCAAGGACTGTGCTTTGCGAAAAAACCAGATAAAGTTGTTAATTCCTCGCTTTCATCACCACTGTCGTCCTTTCTCCACTTGCCAGGTGCTGGAGAGATATAATCTTTGTCTATAATTGCACCAGAAACAGGTTTGGCGTTAGGAAAAGCCTTCAGTGTAAATTCATCTTCTTCAGTGTAGATACATCCATATGTTCCAACTTTAACATATCCTCCTTCTTTTTCTTCAGATCCAGATGTAAATAAACCAACATCAGCTGTACGAATCTCGGATACTGCAAGTATTTCTCTCTCTGGATGTTCTGTACCATCTGTGTAAAAATAACTTTTGAAAAGTTATACGGCAAGTTCAGAGCCAAATTTGAAATCATGCACATCTGATAGTCGACAAGATCATCAAACCATCCTTTCCTCTGACTAAGGGCATGAGCAACGACATGAACGAGATAACGAAAAGGTGCGCTCAAATTCCCTTTCTTGAATGGTGCAACATTAACGAATCCAACATATCCCATTCGATAAAAACTTCCTTTGACACTCAGAAAAGCCCGTAGGATCATCTTCATTATCTTTGAAGTCTATAATAGTACGAATCAACTCTTCAGTAATCTTTACTGGAATATCAACATCTTCAATCTTAACGGCAGAAACAATTGCATTGTCTTCGGTACTGTACTCAGCAGCATTCAAGAAATATTCTACATGTGATCTATAAACAGTGTGTCTATCTGTTAGCGCCTTCATAATTCAAATACGGCTGAGAAAATCTAATACATCACGGTATGTTGCAATCTCCGGAATAGTTTCATCAGTCAAACAACAGATGTTGTGAAATGGCGAAAAACACGATTCCTTGACCTGTACACAGAGAAAGCAACAAACCGTTAGAAAATTTTTCAAACAATAAAAAAAACATAACATCATTCGTACGAGCCACAGCTTTGTACGAATCAACACTTAGAAGATTTTCACAACTTTGGAAACAATTATCATTCGCACGGATCACTACTTCGTACGGATGACTTCAGAGTTAGAAAAATTTTAAACATGTTTAATCCAAACTTGCTTCGTACGAACACATCTTCGTACGAATCATCCACTTAGAAATAATTTTGAAATTGAACTTTTAAGAATTTTGCTTCGTACGAATCAGCCCTTCGTACGAATGAAAATAATATAACTTTGAAAACCCTTCTTCGTACGAACGACCTCTTCGTACGAAGCATGAATCGTTCCAAAATACCAAGTTTAATCTGAACCTAAAACTTGTAGATTTTAACAAATTGATAGTCGATTTACGGGTTATTAGGGCCGATATTAACGTTTTTATGATCAATTTTAAGTTTTAACCGGTCCAAACTCCCTAAACATAAGTTTTATGTCCGTTTGGATCAATTTCGGCATTATAACGACTTAATCCAGCAAAATTACCATGCCCATTGTAAGAGGTGTGCGGATCAACCTCCCCAATGCAATAGTAATCAAAATATGTCAAGAAATGAAGATTTCAAAACGTGTTCGCACAAAAATTCTCTCTAGTTCACACAATAGTACACATAGTAACATTAACTTATTTCGTGTGAAGAATGAGAACTTATATACTAGCCAGGAGTCGCTCGTACGAACCGTAGATTCATGCAAAGCAAACCAGACTTTATATTCGTATGAATCAGTGTAATTCGTACGCATCACTGAAACTTTTTTCAAACTTTGAAACCTTTTGATTTTTTTATCCAATTTTATCTGGTTACAACCCACTCAGTGAACCAAGTCCAAGTTAATGAGCCTGGTTATCCGATTTGCCTACCAAGTCCAAGTTAATGACCTTGGTTGACCATTTTTGACCAAAACAGATTTATTTTAACATGTAAAGTTTCAAATTAACTTTATTGACGTTCAGGTAAATTCTGATAAAAATTAGCTCCCAACCCATGGTTTTCAGCTTTTACTCAGCAAGATGTTGCCATGATTTCCACCATCAGTGTCTAAACATATTTTTGTGAGCTCTGTGTTAAGAGAATCATATCAAGTATTTAACAAATCATCAGTACCGTTGATCTTGGTATACTCATTAAGCTTATAACCAGATTTACTTAGATTGCCAATATACTTGTCCTTTTAAACTTCTTCTCGTTTCTCAACTGTTTCAAGATATGTTAGATAATATTATGAACATGAAATAAATGTGTTTCCCATCTCAGAATATGCTCACGCATCGAGGATCCCAGAATTTCATTTCACAGGTGAATATATCCAATTGATATCCGTAAAGGGGTGAGTGCGAGACCTTGAGAGCTCAGGTTAGTATTTCCATACAGACAAAGAGATGAAGGCTTGTCTTTAGGTGGTGTTCCATAAAGGAATCTTTTATACTGCAGATGTCACAAAGTTTACGACATGTTCATTTTTTATGCCGCTTGGGCGAATAAGGTGTAAAGTATTATACAAGTTCTAGGCCATTTCTTACGCAAAATCAGAAGAACTCGGATGATACCCCGATATCGATTAAATATAAAGACCTAGTATCGCAAAATCTGGCATTCTCTCAAACGAAATTTCGGAGTACTAAGTCCATATATCCGAGAGATGTTAACCCACAAGTTATTCAGTTTTTCTTTTAGGTTTATGTCTTGAACACAATTTACTGAACGAGTGAAGCCTACTGGCACATCCTCAGTAAGACCTGTTTAATTACTTGTTTAACATTCCAATTCTTTAGCATACTATGAGTGTCTTTTTGATATAATATGATCACTTTTTTTCATAAAGACTCTTTAAATTTTATAATGTTTTTGTATTTTCCCCAAACATTCTCCCCCTAAAATCAAAAACATGTTTTTGGATTTTTAGAATTTTAAGAAAGAATGTACAGAAATACGTCTAACCGATGAAAAATTCACGTTAGGTCGTCATCATCCTCAAACTTAACCTCTTGAAAATCCCCTGATGTCAGATTTTTTAAACCATTTTTAAATCTTGTTTTATCAAATGCTTTGGTATAAAAATCTGCTTTTTGATCATCAGTGTGGATTTTCTCAATTCTAACCAACTTTTTCTCGTAGCAATCATGAATAAAGTGGTGTCAAATCTCGATATGTTTAGTGCGTGAGTGTTGGCATGAGTTTTTGGTGATATCAATCGTGGCCTGGTTATCTACATATATTAGCGTATCAAGAAATTGCAGTCCAAAGTCTTTCATCTGCTGTTGAATCCAGAGTATCTGGGCACAACAGCTGGATGCTGAAACGTATTCAGCTTCACAAGTAGAGAGAGCGACTGCGGTCTGTTTCTTGCATTGCCACGTTACCAAACGGGTTTCGAAGAACTGGCAGCCGGCCGTTGTAGATTTGGTATTTAGTTTGCAGCAACCGACATCCGAATCCGAGTATACTGCAAGATTGAAGTCGTCATGTCTAGGGTACCACAAGCCGGTGCTTGGAAAACCCTTCAAATATCTCATAATGTGTTTGACGTCAAGCAGGTGCGACTCTCTTGGATTAGACTGACAATGGGCGCACAGGCACGTTGGATACGTTATATCAGGTCGAGAAGCAGTAAGATACATCAAGAATCCGATCATGGAGTGATATAAAGTCTCGTCAACTCTTTCTCCAATAAGATCTGGACAAATGCCGTGATTTGGAGCTAACAGGGTAGATGTTGGTTTTGCTCCTGTCATATTAAATTTCTCCAATATGTCATGAACATACTTCGTCTGATGGATAAAGATACCATCAGACAACTGATCTACCTAAAGTCCTAGAAAGAACTTCATCTCCCCCATCTCGCTCATTTCAAATTTGCGCTTCATGACTTCTTCAAAGTCTTTACACAGCTTGTCATTTTTCGATCCAAAGATAATATCATCCACATATATCTGTACGATGATTAAATGCCCACTTCCTTGGTAAAAAGAGTAGAATCTATAGTTCCCATGATAAAGCCATTGTCCTGAAGATGACTTGACAATGTTTCATACCAAGCTCTCAGGGCTTGATGAAGACAGTATAAGGCCTTGTTCAGAAGGTAGACTTTGTATTTGTGCACTGGATCGACGAACCCCGGTGGTTGGTCGACATACACTTCCTCTTTAACTTTACCGTATAGAAAAGCAGATTTAACATCTAATTGGTACACCTTGAAGCCTTTCCATGAAGCAAAGGCCAAGAATATGCGGATTACTTCAACACGGGCAACTGGGGCGTCGACTTCAGTGTAGTCTATCCCTTCCTTCTGGTGAAAACCTTGAACCACAAGTCGAGCTTTGTTTCAGACTACAACTCCCCTATCATCACGCTTGCACTAAGACCCATCTAGTGTTAATCTTTTTGTGATGATCTGGTAGGTCAACAAGCTTCCAGACTCCTAGTTTCTGGAATTGAAGCAATTCCTCCTGCATTGCATCCACCCACCTTTCCTCCTTTAACACGTCTTTCCAATTTCCCGGTTCAACCTGAGAAACAAAACAACTATTAGAAGTAGGTTCCCGATCAGATCTTTCATCAGAACTGGATCCACCATCATCAAAAGTAGGTTCCCGATCAGAGTCAGCATTAGCATTCGGTTGTTGGGGAGCAAATGATTCGGTAGTATTGACATTTGGTACGAAACAGGAACTTGTTGAGAAGAGTTTTGCCCGACATCAGACGTGTTGACAGGAAGTGATGTAGAAATCACCAACGGTCTAGAGACTTGTTCTTGTGTAGATATTTGATGTTGTTGTAAGAGCATAACAAGTTCTTCATCTGATGGCACATCTGGCAGGTCGAATGAATTCCACAATCCATCGTAGTTAAACAGCCACGGATCCCCAGATTTCTGCGTAGGTGTAGTATATCTTTGACATCAACATGCTGCGCTAGAATGACTTGGTTCAGACTCGGCAAGAAAACACATTTCTGAGGAGTAGCGTAACTGACAAAAAATCTTTCCAAGGATTTGGCTCCAAATTTACCATCCGGGTCCAATACAGTACACGGAGATCCAAAAGGTTCCAAAAATGCAAGGTTGGCCTTTCGCTGATTCAGTAACTCGAAACACGTTTTGTTGTGTGGCTTAATTGTTAACACACGATTCAAGGTATAACACGCTGACGCGACTGCTTCACTCCAGAAACTGATTGGCAATTTTGAATCGGCTAACATGGTTCTGGTAGTCTCGATCAGTGTGCGATTCTTACATTCAGCCACTCTGTTTTGTTGAGGAGTATAGGGGGCGCTGAATTCGTGAGGAATCCCTTTTTCATTGCAGACCTCTAGCATCTTCTTGTTCTTGAACTCTGTTCCATTGTCACTGCGGATTCTCTTGATAGGCAAGTGATATAAGTTTTCAAGTTTTCTGAAGAGGATCATGAGAGTTTCAACAGTTTCGTCTTTGCTCTCTAGAAAGAAAACCCATGAGAATCGTGAATAATCATCTGTAACGATAAGGCAGTATAGATCACCAGAGATACTTTTGACGTTGACTGGTCCAAATAGATCCATGTGTAGCCTTTCTAGTGGTAGCTTGATAGAATTCAATAGCTTTCTCGGGTGTGATTTCCTATGCTTCTTCCCCTTTTTGCAGCTTAGACAATCATCGAATAGTAGAAAATTCTTCAAATTAACACCCTCCACTAGGTCGTTATGCACAAGAAAATTCATCTTTCGTAGATGAATGTGCCCCATCTTCCGATGCCACGGAATCGAATCTTTCTTGGTAGCTTTGGATACAAAGCATTGAACTTTCTTTGACGTGGTAGAAGCGATACCCATATCAAGAACATATTCTTTATCGTTGAAATGCGTCATGAACTTCTTGTCACAAATTTGCGAAATGCTGAGTAGATTGCTCTCAAGCTTAGCGATGTAGTTCACTTTGTCAAATGAAACCACTCCATTCGTGAGAATTCCTTCACCTACAATCTTACCTCCCTGTGTTCCAGCTTTAACGTCGTTGAGCAAGGCAGGCATTCATGTCATGTGGTGAGAAGCTCCACTATCCATTATCCATTTTGACATTATTGCACGCTGGAGCCCCTGCACACATGATGAAGAGACTATTTAAACAAAGAAACCCAAGCTTTTTTGGTCTTCGGTGGGTTCAGAATGTCGAATTTCGGACCTACATTGTTTTTTACGTTCTTTTTAGGCTCGGTTTTGTGTGGAATAGAAGGATTAGGTTCAACTTTGGATGGTTTAACTTTAGCAACCTATTTTTGCATTTGAAGTTTAGCCTTTTTAACATAAAATTTTGACTCCACTTGATGATTTTTGTTTGATGTCTCACCAATTTCAAATTTAGATTGATGTTGAATAGTTGGTTTAACATTTTTATGAGATTCGTTGTATCTTTTAAGGATTTGTTTTGGCGCAAACATGGGTGCTTTCTGTTTTTCATCCTTAGTAAACTTTTTAGGATGAGAAACAGGTTTTGGACTTGTTTGTGAGCAATATCGTGCGATATGCCCAACATTCTTACATTTAAAACACGTCCTACTGTCCTTATGAACAGAGGTATCCAAAACTTGTTTCTGTTTCTCTTTCTCTTTATGAAAATCATTGTTTGATTGAGTTCCGATCTCCTTTTCTTTCTCAGTTGTTGTCCCAAACACAAAGCTAATTTCTTTGTAAAGTTCAGTTTTTGGGACCTGTTGTTCATATGTCGCTTCTAGAAGTCCAAACCCGCCCTTTTATTTTATGGATAATCTCTATTTTTATGATAATAGGGTCGGTTGTTACTTTTTGATTTAGAATAGAAAGATGCATCACGTTTATCTAAATCAGCATGACTTACCTCCACAAGCTTGAACATTTTATCCACACGATCTATGTTCACGTTTTGGATCAGAAAGTCCTCATCCGAAAATAGTTTATCAGATCCTTTAATTTTATAAACTATCACATTTGGATCAATATTTAAACTATCTTATGATATATTATCAGACTCAGATTTTTCAGACTCATAATTTTCAGGTTCACTTTTGAACACATTTTCAACCATTGTGTTTACCAATTCAGAGTCACATTCACGTTCAGATTTGGTGTAAGTTACGTCAATGTTCTCAGGCATCTCATTAGACGGTTCAGTTTTCAACTTTAGGTTAAGCGCCTTTTCCACCCCAAATGGCTTTTTGCATGCATAACTATTCCACATGGGTGGTGGAACATGATCGTAACTCACACTTTTAGTTGCACTATTTTTAGATTCATCATTATTTTCAATTTTGGGCAGAATGTGATCAATGACGTACGAGCTTGTTGAATAACTGATTAACAATTGGTTAACCCGTTCAGATTCGATTCTAATTTTCTCAAGCTCACTTTTTAGCTCAACGATAGTATCCAAATGAATGCTAATAGTCATCTGTTTATCCATAACTGTCGCTTTGAGCATCAAAAGTGTTACGTCATTCTCTCTGAGTGCTTTGTTGTATTGTTTAACAGATGCACTCAATTTTTCATATGCTTCCTTAATGGATTTGTAATCACTAGACAAATTGTCTATTAAACTTTGGAGTTCAGCATATCGTGTGTCTTTTACAAGACAATCACTACATGGCTCTGCACATTTTAAACATGGTTTTTCAACCACAGACTCACTCATTGACTCATTTACCTCATTGCCATTTGCCATGCATGCTTTGATGATGTCTTCTGACAACTTCTCCATCTTTTCATTGACTTTTTCTTCATCAACTAGCTTCTTTTGCTCTTCACATGATGAATGCTGACTTGGTGCAAAATAACATGCAAAAGTTTTTTAAATACACATTGGCAAAAGGTGTTTGAACGGACTGTTCAAAAGTTCCTCCTCCTCTGATGATGTGTGATAATAGAAATCATCATCATCAGGACCCTCGTCAAAAGATGCCCATGATTCTTCTTCAGGTTCTTCTATAATCTCAGCAACCAAAGCTAAACTTTCACCCTTAGAAATATATTTATTCCAGTTGAAGCCCTCAACTTCTTGAGTAACCACCAGTGCTTTATCTTTGGTCTCTGGCTGTTTGTCTTCAATCGGCACCATACATGTTCTTGGCTGAGGATGATGGTAAATTGCTCTCTTGTAGTAATCATCGGCGAAAGGATTATGGTTATCTTGAACCTCTCTATTCGGACATTCACATTTGAAGTGTCCCTTCTCCGACATTTAAAACAAGTAAATTTGGATTTATCAAACCCAAGTTTTCCATCTAGACCTCCCAAGTTGTCTTTGCCCATAGTCTCCATGAATCTTTGTGCGCGATGAACAATCGATGCCATACACCACTTGATGTCAATCAGCTTCATCGCAACTGGATCTATCTGATCATAATCTTCTCGTGTCATTTCTGAATTTCCGATTTTCCCTACGACTAGACTATCATAAGACTCAAGAACCAAAGCTAGTAAAGACATGTGTTGCTTCGCGGTCTTCTCATCAAAATTCTGTGCATTCTAGAAATCTACAGCAATGTTGCACTATAAGACTCTCTGATTAGGATGAGATTGAGTAGTGGTAGATCTGAGATTGATTTGAACCATAAGATGACTGTGGGCTTGAAGGCGTGTTAGGATCAACTGATAGAAAGGATTGAAAGCCACTGTTCTGGTTTATTGGTTGTGAACTTTGCGAACTGTAGGCACTGAAAGCTGTCTGGATCTTTGGTGACTGAATTTGAGCAGCAGAACTGTTCTTGAAGTATAGATTAACATCTTGTTGTACTTGGATGGTTTTGTTCTTTGCCATCTTCTGCATTTCGAGTTCATGTCCTTCCAGCCTTTCAATGAAACCAGGTAATGAGAAATTACCATATTCGGTTCCGTTCTTCAATATGGTCAGATACGTAGACCATTCGCCTTGTGGAAGAGAATCTGCCAACTTATCAACAAGTTCTTCGTTGATCTTCATAATTCCCATTCTCTTCATTTGAACCACCAAATGACAGTATCTCTCGATCAATTGCTTCAGAGTTTCTCCTTTAATCAGCCTGAAGATATCAAACTCTTTACTAAGCAACGCCCATTTACTCTTGCGAAGCTGAGCATTTCCCTTAAACTTTAAACGGAGAGCATACCACAATGATTGAGCATCATCATCCTGTTGAAGTAACGCCAAATATCTTCTTTAATGGATTGTTGTAGAATATTCATCATTTTCTTCTCGTTGATGAACCTTTCCCTTTCAACAACGGAAAGTTGAGAAAGAGTCTTCTCAAGGCCATTTTCACCTACCGACGCTTGATATTTAGCTTCGATCGGCAAGTAAAGTGATTTGCCTGGACCCAATTAGTAAAAACAAGATGATTTGCACAAAACAGTTACTTGTGCGAACAAGAGGTTCGTGCGAGTGATCAAAATTCATTCGTACGAGTGAGATGCTCGTACGGATGTAGTGCGAATCACACTTGTAAATTTTGAAATTTCTAAATTTTAATAACTTCTAGTAACTTGTTCGTACGAATGGTTCAAATTTTATGAAAAGTTGTTCGTGCGAGTGGTCTCACTACCCGTACGAAACAACTAAGTCTCCAAAACGGATGAATTTTATCGATTTTAACATGATTAAGTTCGATTTTAGATCTGAATTTGTTAAGAATTGATTAGAATGTAGATTAACGTGTATTCCTAGAATCCTAGTCTATTTCGTCCGTAAATTTTTCCAAAATCCAGTTCAGTTCGGGAATGTGTAGTAGAAGAAGATGAATCCAAGTCTGAAACAGCTGGTAGCCTGCAATTACTTGTCGTTTATCAGTAGATCAGACCTCAAAGCTCTGATACCACTTGTGAGGGTGGATCGTGCTCCTCCGATGAGCAACTAGTCTGATCTAACTCAACTAGCAGAGGCAGAATTCATTGCTAGAGAGGTTGACAAAACGAACAAGATAGAACTTACTTTTTAACTGCTCTGTTGTATTCAATGACATGCAAAGTACAGACGCGAATAAACAAACTAGCAGGGCTTCGCCGTACTAACTGAACTGACTACCTAGCTCTGACACAACACTCCTCTATTTATAGGTCGACATGACTCGCACTGGAGTGAGTTTTAAACAGAGACGTTGTTCGTACGATCCAACATAACTCGCTCATACGAATCACACAAACACGAATAAAATAAACATTTAATCATATATACATTCGACACTAAAGCCCTATAAACAATACAGACACATCCTAGACATAGGCAATAGACATTATGCATCAACAAAGTTCTAGTCCATTGCTGACGAAAAATCAGCACAACTTATATAATACCCCATATATCAATTATTGATAAAGATCTAGTATCTTAGAATCTGACAATCTCTCAAACGAAATTTCAGTGTACTAAGACTATATATCTGAGAGATGTTAAACCAATAAATAAGAAGTTTTTCTTTATGTTTATATCTTAGAAACAATCTACTAAATGTGTGAAGCCTACTGGCACATCATCAGTGAAACCGTTTAAACTTTTTAACACTACATTTCATTAGCATACTGTGATAGTCCACTGATGTCCTATCATTCCCTCTTTTCACACAAAAACTCTTTCTGTCTTTTTCATATTTTTGTACATTTTTTAATTTTATATGTTTTGTATTTTCCACAACATTTCTCCCCCTAAAATCAAAAACATATTTTTGGATTTTTGTTTTTAAAGAAAAAATTTCTAAAAACTATAAACATGACTAAATCGATGAGGATCACGTAAATTCGTTATCCGATATAAATTCAACCTCAATTTCCCCATCTGATGTCAGATTTTTCAAACCATTAAGTTTCAAAAGATATTTAAATCTAGCTTGATCAAATGTTTAGTGTAAAAATCTTCCTTTTGTTCATCAATGTGGATCTTTTCCATTCGAACCAACTTTTTCTCGTAGCAATCACGGATAAAGTGGTGTCGAATTTCAATGTCTTTGGTTTTTGAGTGTTGGACCGGGTTTTTAGTTATATCAATGGCAGTCTTATTATATACATATATAGGCGTGTCAAGAAATTGCACTTTAAAATCTCTCATTTGTTTATCCAAAAGATATCGGAACAACAACTGGAACCTGAAACGTATTTATCCTCGCAAGTAGAGAGAGCCACCGTAGTTTGCTTCTTGCATTGCCACCTTACTAATCGTGTTCCGAAGAACTGTAACTGGCCGTTGTAGATTTAGCATTTAATTTGTAGCAACCGAAATCCGAATCAGAATATCCAGCGAGGTCGAAATTGTCTCTACGCGGATACCACAAGCCGGTTTCAGATATCTGAAAATCTGCTTGACGATCATCATGTGTGACACTCGAGGATTTGATTAATAATGGGCACAAAGGCATGTAGGATACGTAATATCCGGCCTTAATGTTGTGAGTACATTAATGATCCAATCATCGATTGGTATAAGGTCTCATTAATCTTCACTCCATGTTCATATGGGCCAATGCCATGGTTGAGCGTCAATGGGGTAGATAATCATGACATTCCCAACATGATGAATTTCTCCAAAACATCATGGGCGTACTTCGTCTGATGGATTTAGATACAATTAGGCAACTGATTAACCTAAAGTCCCATGAAGAACTTCATTTCTCCTATTGAACTCATCTCAAAGTTCTTTTTCATGACCTCTTCGAAAACTTTACACAACTCATCATTCGTAGACCCAAAGATAATGTCATCCACATAGATTTGTGTGATCATCAAGTGTCCTTTCACTTCCTGCTTGAAGAAAGCGCTATCAACAGTGTCTTTGATGAAACCATTGCTCAACAGGTGCTGAGAGAGTGTCTCCCACCAAGCTCTCAGGGCTTGGTGCAACCTGTATAGCGCTTTATCAAGTAGGTAAACCTTTTCTTTATGCACTGGATCAATGAACCCCGATGGTTGGCCGACATACACTTCCTCTTTCACAGTTTTGTAAAGGAAAGCGGACTTAACATCAAGCTGGTACACTTTAAACCCTTTCCATGACGCAATGGCCAGGAATATGCGGATGGCTTCTAGTCGTGCGACATGAGCATAGACTTCTGTATAATCAATGTCGTCTTGCTGATGAAAACCTCAGACAACCAGTCGAGCTTTATTGCGTACAACGACTCCTCGATCATCTCTCTTACACTTGAAGACCCACTTAGTACCGATTGTACTTGTGATTATTTGGTAGGTCGATAAGCTTCTAGATTCCAAGTTTCTTGAATTGTTGCAACTCTTCCTGCATTGTGTTTTCCCAGCTCTCTTCTGTAAGTGCTTCTTTGTATGATTTTGGCTCAACCTATGAAATAAAGCAACTATATAAGCAAGTTTCTTAAATAGGTGCAATTTTTGTATAAAAACAACTTAGATCCTTATTGATATGATTGCGCGTTTTTACTCTAGCTTGCAACTCTCCCGTTATTTTCTCTGAAGACTGGTAAGACAAATTCCTTGGCACAACTTCATTAGAGACACTCACTTCATTCTCCAGATTTATAATATTCTGTTCAGCAACCTGATTACTTGTGGATGCTTCATTCTGATTGCTAGGACCCACAGATTGATTGAATAAACTTGTGATCTACTCTGAACCTTCATCGGAGCTTGATACTCCATTATCATGCGTTGGCTCAGTGTCAAAATTAGAATCATCCGACTAGTCGAAAGTGGGTGTTGTGTTGTTCATATTTGGTTCGACAACAGGTTCTTGTTGAGTATTACTCAAACTTGTACCAAAATCATTAGTGCGAACATGTGATTGAGAAACCACCATTGGTCTTGGAATTTGTTCTTGATTAGACGCTTGGTGTTGTTGATATAAAAACACAAGTTCCTCACCAGTAGGCTCATCTAGCAAATTGAATTAATTCCATAAACTCTCGTAGTTAAACAACCAAGGATCACCAGGCTTTTGAGTAGGAGATGTGTATCTCTGACAATCGACATGTTGAGCTAGAATGACCCTGTTTAAGCTAGGTAGATATACTCGTTTCTAAGGACTAATGTATCCCATGAAAAATCCCTCTAGAGATTTGGCTCCGAATTTACCATCTGGGTCGATGACCATACACGACGATCCAAACGGCTCCAAGAACTCCAATTCGGTTTTCGTTGGTTAAGCAGCTCGAAGCATGTTTTCTTATTAGCCTTGCCTATTAACACTCTGTTTAACGTATAACAAGCAGAAGCAACTGCTTCACTCTAGAAACTCACTAGTAATTTTGAATCGGCGAGCATCGTGCTTGCTGTTTCGATGAGAGTACGATTCTTACATTCAGCTACTCCATCATGTTGAAGTGTATGGGGGCACTTAATTCGTTAAGAATACCATTGTAATTATAGAATTCGGGCAGTCTATTATTCTTAAACTCCCTACCATTCGTTAAGAATACCATTGTCATTATAGAATCCTTGCTTCAGAATGAGGCACTCTTTATCCTTAAAGTGAGTTGTAAACTTCTTATCGCAAATCTGTGGGATGCTTAGCAAGTTATTCTCTAACTTTGATATGTAATTCACTTTGTCAAAAGAAACCACACCATTCGTGAGTACCAGCAAACCTAACATAGCCTCCACGTATTGATTTAACATTGTAAAGTAAGGCCAGCATCCCTGTCATTTGTCGAGAAGCTCCATTGTCCATTATCCACTTAGAAATGACTGACCTCGGGAGCCCCTGCACATGTAATTAAGTAGTTATTTAAACAGAGAAACCCAGCCTTCTCGGTCTTGGGTGGGTTTAGAATATCAAACTTTGGAACATAAACATTCTTATCTTTGATTTCTACAACTTGTTCAACCTTTGACTCAGATTTAACTTCCAATTTTGTGGGAACAAGTGTTGTTTTCATTTCTACAGAAGATAGTTTAGATTTGACTACCCAAGTTTATGTTTCCAAAAATGCCTTTTTGGGATAGAATTTTGAATCCTTTTGTTCATTTGTAGTTGACGATTCATCAATTTCAAAATTTGAAACGTTTAAACTTGTTGGTTTCACATCTTTATTAGATTTGTTATTTCTTTTTTTTGGTTATGTGTTGGTACAAACTTGGGAGTTTTTTTGTTTCATATCTTCTGTAGACTTCTTCACGCTATAAGTAGGTTTTGGGTTGTTTTGAGTACATCGTCGTGCAATGTGCCTGACTTTGTGGCATTTGTATCATGTCCTACTGCCACTCTCAACAGAGGAACCCAAAGTTTATTCATGGCGTTTCTTTTCTGCATGAAATTCATCATTTGATTGTTCTTTTGTCAGACTTTCTTTCTCATTAACAGTGCTTGTTCCAAAAACAAAGTCAAATTTCTTTTTATAATTTGGTTTTCGAAACTTGCTGTTATTTTTCTTCCTTTTAAATCCCAAACCATTACTTTTGTTCTCAGGATAATCCCTTCCCTTTCTATGGTAATTATTATAAACTTTCTTTGGTTTAGAATAGTAAGCTGCATGTTGCTTTTCAAGATCAGAAAAACTAACTTTGACCAATTTGTCAACCTTATCAAGATTCACGTTCTGAATCGGAAATTCCTCATCAGAATACAGTTTGTCTGATCCACTCATTTTTTAAAATACCACATTAGGATCATCATTCAAACTTTTTTCTGATGTTGAAATATAATTCTTATGAAAGCTTTCTTCATTTCATAATGAAACTTGATTCAGACTTTTCCAATTTTGACTCAGCACTTTCAAAATAAGTGCTATCAGATTTATTTGATAAAACATTTTCAACAACATTTTCACAACATTTGACTGACATTCATAAGTCACATCAATGTTTTCCAGCAGCTCATCTTTATTTTGTTCAGTTTTTAGCTTTAAATTGAGTGCCTTTTGCACCCCATCTGGATATTTTTTAGCATAATTGTTCCACATTGGGGGTGGACATTGATTGTAACCCAGAGCTTTGTTTTATTTTTCAGATTCATTTTCTTCCTGTTTGGTTTTCTCAATTTGTTGTGGAAGAATATGATCAATCGCATATGAGGACGTTGAGTAACTAATCAACAATTTGTTGACCCGTTTAGACTCAATTTTTATGGCTTCAAGTTCAATTTTTAGCTTAGCAATGGTGTCTATGTGGATATTTATTGCCATTTGTTTATCCATTACTTTAGCTTTTAACATTGATTTTATTGCCAAGTCCTCTTTACTGACTTCTTGAAATTGTTTGATTGATTTACTAAGTTTATCACAAGCAACTTTGGTGTCTCTCAAGTCATTTGTCAAGTTTTAAGTATGTTTTTTTAGTTCTTTAAATTTTAAGTCCTTTTCTAAGCAATCTTTGCACGGCTCCAGGCATTTCATGCATGGTTTCTTGACTTCTTTGATTACAACCTTAACCTCTTCTTTAATCAACTCATTAATTGACTCTTTCACTTCTTGACTCTTCTCAGGGACTACCTCTTGTATGAGCCATCATGGCTTTGTTAGCTATTTCATTCAGATTTCGCCAATTATCTCGTTTGTGACATTAATAATTTCTTCAACTTGTTTCTTGGATTCTTCTGTCTTAGGTGCACATTGATATTGGCTTGATTCTCCAAAGAAACTTGCAAAAGAATTATAAACATCAGGAGGAATCACAGATTTAAAAGCATGATAAAATATGTCTTCCTCAGCATAATGTTTGTAGTAAATTGCTTCAGCACACTCTTCAGCACTTTGATTAGGAGTTTCATCAAACACAACCTCACATTCTTCATTCGAACTCTCGTCGATCACCTCATTAACCACTAGTTCTTCAATTATCTCAGCAAGCAGTGCCAAATTCTCTTTCTTAGGAATATAATCATGTCACACCCTGACTTTCCACAGCCAATCCAAACACCGGTGGGCCGGGTGGGGAATATAGTGACGTAAGTTGATATCGTCATAGACAATTAAACACAGCACAACGGAAGTCTTGGAGTAAAATTACTATTACAAACCAAATGTTCAAAGTACAAAATAATATACAGACGGCGCGTAATAGAAGATCCATAGGCGGATTGCAAAATGTACCTGCAAGATAATATAAAGACGTCTCGTTTAAAGTACCTGCAAAATAATATACAAACGGCTTGTAACAGACTTTGGGCAGATCTAGGATTTGCAAAATCCTTATCACTGCCGAGCAGCTTCCAGCCTATTTTCGTATTGTACCTGCAAGCTTAGTCTTTTGAAAATACGCCAGCGAAAGTTGGTAAATACACCCAACTCACTTATTTTGAAATTATTTTAAAAATGTTTTAAGTGCACATTGGCATAAATCTTTTATAACTTGGTAAAGTCAGCCTTGTAACCTTGTTAACAGATTCACATGTTTGTCCATACATACAGGGCCCGGTACGAAGACCGAGACATGATTAACGTACTCACCACTTAAGAACTCACAAAGGAGTTATCCCCAACCTTGTGGGTAATTGCATTTTGAGGCTTGCCGGGTGTATGCCTACACCCCACGCTAAGGTCGTGGCCATTATCTAATGTAATAAGCCAAGGATATCCAGGACACGATAGTTAACCCTGATGTTTAAGTTTTCAAACAAAACTGATTAAAATGGAATATGCGGATTTACTAGCCATAATCTGGCATTTGATTGATCCCATTTCCGACCAAGCGGTAATAATTTACCGTAACCCAAGCCCGTATAGGGGAAATAAGTCGAGAGTATTTACCTGAGCTAGTCTTCGTTTAAACGCAAGATTTAATAACTCGGCCGTACACAAAAGTACTAAGTGTAGATGGCATTTACCGGAAGTCTTTAGTCTGGATTATTGCATAAGCTAACCAATTAAATACTAACGGTCTTATTTAAGTCATAGACTTAGACCGACAAGCGTACATGATCAAAACGTATAACGCTAGATTAAACGATGATCGGATAGAATGTAGTTTAAACCCAACAAGTACTTTGCCTTGTATAATATGGGTAACCATAAACATTCTGGATTTTGGAACTTAAATGACAAGGTTGAATCCGTTTCGGTTAATTTCCATATAGTAGTTACATATACTAAACCGTACGCATATCAACAATATCGGGTAACCACATAAGTCATGGACAAGTTCTACATGCCAATATACTTTAATTAAGTTGTAATATCAGTAGGATATCAACTTATACGCTCGTTAAGGTTTTACAATGAAACTATGCCTCGTAACGGCATTTTGGTAATTTCATACCGTGTAAAAGGAACTTGAATATAATTTAATGTTATGACCATAAGTATTCTGGAAAATAATTTATTTATGATATAATATCAGTAGGATATTGATTATATGTGTAATTTATCTTTTATGACTAAACTATGCACCGAAGGGGTATTTTGGTCATTTTACACATAGTTTTATAAATTATTTGGGATTCTGATTTTACATCATGTACCTACTGTAAAAATAGTTTAAACAAGTTTTAAAATAAGTAGGTAACAAGTCTTGGTTGATTAATATGGTGTAAGACCATGTTATACGCCAGAACGGTGCTTATGTCGTAAAATGACGAATTGTGCGATGATTAATGAAAACTGATGTTAAGGTCAAGTTACTTAATATAACGATGATTAATGAAAACTGATGTCTTAGATATGTTATTTAATATAACGTATCATTAGGTAAAAGATTTACTTTGAAAAGGTATGATTAAAATTGTTTTATGAGACACAAGGGCTTTATCGTCATTTATCGACATAATACAAGGACTTGTTCATAAACTCAGTTTATAATCTGTTTTGACATCCCAAATAATCCTACTCATGATATTACATCAGCAGCTAATTCATTTTCAAGTTCGTTATCGTTTAAACCTTATTTTATGCAAAAGGGCATTTTAGTCAAAATGGCATAATTACAAAACTTGTGCATAAACTCAGATTCTGATTATGATCTTGTAATATAACCTTAGGGGTTATTCTACATTATATTACGATCATAATACAACCTTAGATCAGTAGCTAACTAATCTAAATTGGGTCAGAATCGAAAGTCAAAGCAGAAGTCAAACTTTGCGACTTTCGGTTGCGAACCGACCCTAGAACTAAATTCATGAGCCGAACATGTTCTTACATGTTCTAGTGATTATTATCAACTTCTTTAAGTGTCAAACATGTTTCATAACATATATAAGCTTAGATTATAACATTTTCGAAAAAATGACCTGTTTGACTTTTTAATATTTAAACTTTGACCCGTCAATTGGTCTAGCAAACGTGATCCTCTGGAGGTTCCCTTTATAGGGATTAACACCTACATTATTACGATCACTTAGCCATGTTCGTTATGAACAATGGCTGGACCATAATGGTCTTAACCGAAAGTCAAGGCGTTTTTCGTAAAACGCTTGACTTTTGGCTATAGAAGCCTATAAACAAAAATGCAAGAGGAAGGAACACTTACAAGTACTTCCTAGGATGCAATAGAACTAAGCTGGATGCTTCTTTCAGTTAGGAACTTCCAGAGGAGGGAGATAGAGTGATAAATGAGAAAGGTGCAAGTTCAAATGGTGAAGCATTGCACCTATTTATAGTTGGAGAGCTTGAAGGAGGTGATGCCATGTGTTAAGGGGTGTTGGAGGGAGCTTACAAGTGTCCTAAAACGTGGCATAGCTGTTTGGAAGTCCATGGTTTCGAAATGTGTGGAGGCCAAGGCAATTTTTCTGCAGATATAGCCTTCTTGCAGCCCGCGAGAGACTTGGCCAGGGTTTCTCGCGCCCCGCGAGCGCCCATGGCCACTTTTAAATCTTGTCATTTAGCTCTTCAACTTATAAAACCTCCTAAAACACCTTTATAACATATTTAGCCCTCCGTAACCAATATTTAGCGTACCCGGGAGTATGCACAGAGATTGTTGAGCTCTCAGTTCGTTAAAAGGTCACTCAGAGGTATAAATTAACATGTTGACACTTCTAACCCCTCCATTATCCAACTTTCATGTTTTAACGGATTTAATCTCTCTCCTCTGGCAGCTTAAGCTTATAAGCTACAGTGCTGACATATTCGATTGTCTCGAATGGTCCTATATATCCTGGGTTAGCTTGCCCTTCTTTCCAAATCTCATTACACCTTTTCAAGGTGATACTTTCAGCATGACTTTGTCCCCTACTTGGTACTTAAGAGGTTTACACCTCTTGTCATCATAGCTCTTCTTCCTATCTCGGGCAGCTTTGAGACGATCACGGATTTGCATAATCTTATTTGTGGTCTCCAAGACAATCTCCGGTCCTGATAGTTGGGCTTCCCAACTTCTGCCCAACAAACCGGCGTTCGACACTTTCTCCCATACAAGGCCTCATAAGGAGCAGCCTTGATACTCGTATGATAACTATTATTATAAGAGAATTCTATTAGGGGTAAGTGGTCATCCCAACTTCCACCTAGATCAATCACACATGCTCTAAGCATGTCATCCAAGGTTTGAATAGTATGCTCACTTTGTCCATCTGTCTGCGGGTGGTAAGCCGTACTAAAGTTTAATCTTGTGCCTAAGGATTGTTGGAAGCTTTTCCAAAAATGAGATGAATATCTAGTATATCTGTCAGATACAATAGATACTGGCACACCGTGTAGTGACACAATCTTGTCCACATACAACTTAGCCTATTTGTCGGAATTATACGTCCCTTTAATTGGCAAGAAATGCGCTGACTTAGTCAGCCTATATACAATGACCCAAATCGTGTCATTGCCATGTTTGGTCTTAGGCAACTTGGTAATCAGGTCCATTATTACCATTTCCCATTGCCAACTGGGAATCTCAAGTTGTTGTAGAAGTCCTGACGGCTTCTGATGTTCGGCTTTAACTTGCGAACACAGCAGACACTTAGCTACATAAGTGGCTATGGATTTCTTTAAACCCACCCACCAATAATTATTTTTTAGATCCTGATACATCTTGTCACCACCTGGGTGAACTAAGTATCTCGTGTTATGCGCTTCTTGGAGGATTAGATCTCTAACTCCTCTAAAGATTAGAACCCAGATTCTTCCATTAAATCTAAGGATTCCATCCTTTCCAGGTGTTAACTAATCAATAGTTCCGCCTAATCCCTCATTAGGAATATTAGCCTCTAACAGAGCTTGCTTTTGTGCATCTAATAGTTTCTCATTCAAGCTATTTTTGAGGTCCAATGCTCTTTATGTTAATCCAATAGGTTTAACCCTTTCCTTGCGACTTAAGGCGTCAGCAACGACATTTGCCTTGCCGGGATGATAGCGAATTTCGCAATCATAATCATTAAGCATTTCCATCCAGCGGCGTTGTCGCATGTTCAATTCCTTTAGATTGAAAAATGTTGGAGACTCTTATGGTCAGTGTATATAATACATTTTGTGCCATATAAGTAATGTCTCCACAATTTTAGTGCAAATACAACGACACCCAATTCCAAATCATGGGTGGTGTAATTCCTTTCGTGCACCTTTAATTGTCGTGATGTATAAGCAATCACCTTGCCTTTTTTGCATTAGCACACAACACATGCTAGTGTGTGAAGCATCACAATAAACTATAAAATCCTCAGTACCCTCAAGTAGAGATAACACAGGAGCATTGCTGAACTTGTGTTTTAGAATCTCAAAAGATTCTTGTTGTTTTGGACCCCAGTTAAAATTGACATCTTACGAGTCAAAGCAGTTAAAGGAGTGGCTATCCTTGAAAAGTTCTCAATGAACTACCTACAATAACCAGCCAATCCTAGGAAACTATGAATTTTCGATGGGGTTTTGGGTACTTCCCAATTCATTATGGCTTCTATCTTGGCGGGATCCACTTGGATACCACGCTCACTTACCTGATCTCAAATCAATCTTGGAAAAATATCTAGCTCCTTGAAGTTAATCGAACAAGTCATCGATCCTGGGTAAAGGATAACGGTTCTTGATTGTTAACTTATTCAACTCACGGTAATCAATGCACATTCGCATTAAACCATCCTTCGTTTTAATGAAAAGGATAGCAGCTCCCCAAGGTGAGGAACTAGGTTGTATGAAACCTTTTTCTAAAAGCTCATCTAATTGCGTCCTTAATTCTTTCATTTCCGTGGGTGCTAATCGATATGAGCCCTAGCTACAGGTGCTGATCCAGGTAGGATATCAATTCTAAAGTCCACTTGTCTATCTGGAGGTAGGCCTGGTAATTCTTCAGGGAAAACATCAGAATATTCCGAGATGATTGGAAAATCCTCAATATTTGGCTTAGGCTCGTTGATAGTTACTTGTGCCATGTAAATGACACAACCTCTCCCCAAACACTTGGATGCTTTAAATAACGACACCTTGTCTGGCAATCCGTAGTGTGAATCTCAGGGATGGTGATCATTTCACCAGATGGGGTTTTAATCTTGATGAGTTTCTTATCACAAGCAAAGCGGGCTTGGTTATCGAATAACCAATCCATGCCTAAGACTACATCGAACCCTGCCAAGTTCATTAGCAAGAGAGAGGTAGGGATATAATGAATCTTAATGGATATTTAACATCCATCAAGAATGGAAGATGTTGTCTCTAACGTTCCATCAGCGAGTTCTACCTCATGGGTTATGTCTAGAGTTTTTATGGGCAAGTTTAATAGTTTACTAAACTTATGGTCAACAAAAGATTTATTTGCATCCGATTCAAAAAGAACTCTAGCATATATGTCATTGATGAGGAATGTACCTGTTATGACATTGTTCTCATTAACGGCCTACCTGACATTCATTTGGAAGGCACGAGCATTCCCTTTCTTAGCCTCTCTAGGCTTTGCATCATTACCTTTGGGGTTCTTGTGGCAATTGAACTTAATATGCCCTTTTTCATTACAGCCGTAGCAAACGACATTCTTAAGATCCTTACACTCTAGGGTATTATGCCCTTTTTTTCTTACAGATACTACAGGGTTTAATCTGTGGATTAACACTACATTGTCCCCAATGTCTGTAGTTACAGTTCTTGCATAGAGGTTTGTCATTTGACGTGTGCTGGTTCTTCTTGAACCCGAAATTTCCTTTCTTTTTGAACCTTGGGAGTTATCATCCTCCCGTTTCCTTTTTCCGTTAGTTTCAGTCCTAACTGACTTTTGCCTCACTAAATCTAAGGTGAGGGAGAGAGATAGGTCTACAGCGGACCTATAGGTACTAGGCTGAGCAGCCTTTACCATACCCTTTATCTCGGGAGCTAACCCATTAATGAAACGCGCAATGCTTTTGGGTTCAGGGGTGATTAAGTAGGAAACTAATCTAGACAGGGAATTAAGTCGGAAACATACTTCCAACAATCTAGGTTTTTCATTGTAAGAGTCAGAAAGTTTGTCTCTAATTTTTCCACCTCGTGAGGTGGGCAGTACCTTGACTAAATCGACAAACTTAGAGAATCCTAAGTTGTATAGGTGTACTTTACCTGTAGATTGGACCATAGCTTTCCACCAAATTAGGGCATCACCCTTGAAGGACTGTGATACATACTTTACAACATCCTTATCAGCACGTCTGCTGATATCTACTATCGTTTCCATCTCATCAAGCCATTTCAAGGCTTCAACTGCTCCTTTTTCCCCATTAAAATCTCGGGGCTTGCAGGAGACGAAATATTTGTTGGTACATCCATCTTTAGAAGAACGGGACCTATCAGCGAATTCTAATTTCCTTGGTTCACTCTTTGCATTTGAAGAGTGAACTGAGCTCTCCTTATGAGCTGAGGATGGTGGGATTGATAATGGTCTGGAGCGAGTAGCGCTCAATTCTTTAAATTTCTCCATGGCTCTTTCCATGGCTTTTCCCACAGCTGCAACTATGCGAGCTTGGAAGTCATCCTTATCGACGGCTATATTTTCAGCCTTGTTAGATTTAATCTCTCGGTGGCTACTTTGTGCCTCGTCCGAGTTTGCCATTCTTGAAGCTTTGGTTCTAATCACCAAACAAAAATTCTCTTAGCCATGGTATTAATAACCATATTGGCTTTAAACATCAGATATACAAATCCATCGCTTAGTCAGGCTAGTGTGAATAACATCACAACTCTTAGTCTTATCGTATCTATATTTGGCGTAGGTCTCAAAAGGACCATCATAGGCAAATTACAATCCGGACGTAGTCCGTATGTTATTAGACAGTGGATCGTAATGTCATAACTTTCATTGTCCTTTAGACAATTACATATAGCTCATAAGCTTGTCACGAAGGTCATTAAAACATGGCTCATTGGCCTGTCCCAATTTGGACATATAATTATGGCACATTAGCCGGTCACTAATGGACAAAAATATGGCACATTGTCCTGTCACTATTGGACAAATTTACGGAACATTGGCCTGTCACCTTGGACAAATTATGGCACCTTGGCCTGTCACTATTGGACAAATTATGGCACCTTGGCGTGTCACCTTGGACAAATTATGGCACCTTGGCCTGTCACCTTGGACAATTTATGACACCTTGGCCTGTCAATCGTTATCACATTGATGACATTAGTCAGGATCACACTGATCACAAAGGCTATATAATAGGTCAGGACGTAGTCCTTTTACCTAGATGGCTAGTGTGGTTCCTCAAGTCACACTACCAGGAGTATGAACATTCCTTAATGTTAACATAAGAGTACCTTAATGGTTGACTAATGGTCTCGGTCACCTTGGACCTTAACGACCTTGGAGGCTTGAACCTAGTCCACCACTCTAGATAGAAGGATAACTTCCCTTAACTATCATGATAGAAGGCCATCTTATCCTTAACTGTCATTTCTTGGCCAATGTGTGGTCTGTGCCACTTGGCATAATAAAAACCATTAAGATCTTTTTGGAATTATATAGCAGAACATAATTTCGAGTAAAATCGTGATGTTCGCTTGAAGAGGATGAATACATATATATAATTCCAAAGTACTCCATTAAGTGCCAAATAAGGAAGTACAATACTGGAAATAGATAAATGAAACAAACTATCCATGCAAGGACTTAAAAGAAATAAAATGTCCACGTAGGGACTAAAGAAATAACAATGTCCTCGCAGGGACTTACATATATTATTAGAAGAGACTTCACTCGTCCTTCTTTCCCTTAACCAACTTGGAGAGTTTTTTGAAGAACTTATTGTCTTCTTCTTCGTTTTCTCGCTTGTTGTTGCATCTCTTTCATTCGTTCCAAGGCCTCATTGATGGCCTCGAGTGATAGCAGAGGTTGTGGTTGTGGTATAACAGGATACTGGTACCCATAAATTGGATATCAAGTAGGTGGATAAGTAGGTGGGAAAGGAGACGGGTAAAGTGCGTTATGCATGACCGCTTGCATGTAAGGGTCATGCGACAATGCTTGGTAATCAACAGTGTAGATGGGTTAAAAGGATCATATCCAGAAGTATCCAGATATGTTGGGATAGGGTTATTATAACCCGATGGTGGTGGTTGAACCACTGGTGGTGGAGTCGGTTCTACCACAGGTGAAACATTAGAGGGTCCACCCATTTGTGGGTCCTCATGGATGGTTAGGTAAGTTTTGGGTAACTAGTGGTAGTGAACCCGACCGTTGACCTGCACGTACCAACATACGTGCTCATTGTTTCCTCCTTGGTGGCTCAGGTGGCAGCTGAGGTTGTTCCACAGGTTCCATGTGAACATCTTCTTGTACAAGAGGTGTTAGGGAGTGATGGGAAGGAGTCTTAGCGAAAGTAAATTAGTTCCAATATTTGTCCCATTCATTAGGACCTTGGTATGGCGATTCAGCGTAAGAGTTCGAATCGCTTGATATCTCGATGGGATGTGTGTTATCCTGACGGCGGCATCTCCGGATTGGAGTCCTCGTCCATTGGGTTTGGTTAGTCTAACTGATTTGGTCGGTTGGGGTGTGTTAAAGTAATGGTTTAGGTTAACTCATCATGATAAAATGATGAGAGTGATGAGAGTGGTGTGATTGGTGTGAATGATATGAATGGTACGAATTTTGGGTATGGGTATGTGAATGTTGTGATAAGGGCTAGGAATCCCCCGAATCCCCATAGGGGTTCGAGTGATGGGTTGAGAAGGAATGTGTCCAGATGGTCCTCCTCTCATTGATCCTTTTCCTCTTCCTCGTACTCTTGGCAGCATTTTTCTGTTAAAAATCAAATAAAAAAAATACTAATAACTTAATAATGAAATGAGTATTCCTAGGTCAAAGCCTAGACTCGAAAGTCTAAGGAATGTGCTTGTGTAAGTTTGAGATTAAACACAAGAAGGCTAGTGTTTAATTCTCTCAAACGTTTGGCCCTGATACCAACCAGTCACACCACGGCTTTCCACAGCCAATCTAAACACCGGTGGGCCCGGGTGAGGAATATTGTGATGTAAGTTGATATCATCATAGACAATTAAACACAACACAGCGAAAGTCTCGGAGTAAAATTACTATTACAAACCAAATGTTCAAAGTACAAAATAATATACAGACGGCTCGTAATAGAAGATCCGCACACGGATCGCAAAATGTACAAAAGTGTATAACAGACTTTGGGCAGATCTAGGATTTACAAAATCCTCTTATCGCTACCGAGCAGCTTCCAGCCTATTTTCGTATTGTACCTGCAAGCTTAGTCTTTTGAAAATACGTCAGCTTTCGCTGGTAAATACACCCAACTAACTCATTTTAAAAACATTTTAAAAATGTTTTAACTGCACATTGGCATAAAATCTTTTATAACTTGGGAAAGTCAGCCTTGTAACCTTGTTAACAGATTCACATGTTTGTCCATACATACAGGGCCTGGTACGGAGACCAAGACATGATTAACGTACTCACCACTTAAGATCTCACGAAGGAGTTATCCCCAACCTTGTGGGTAATTGTATTTTGAGCGCTTGTCGGGTGTATGCCTACACCCCCGCTAAGGTTGTGGACATTGTCTAATGTAATGAGCCGAGGATATCCAGGACACAGTAGTTAACCTCCGATGTTTATGTTATCAAACAAAACTGATTAAAACGTGTGAGTCCCAAATCAGGTTCGGATCACAGTGGTTGATTGTTATCACCCAAACAACTATAGATTAGTTGTTTGAATGTGTAAAAGTTAAGAAAACCAAAAGATGAAGATGAAGATTCTTGAATGGATCAAAAAACAAGTGTTGTATATGGAATCCCAAATGATATATTCACTGAATGCACCTGGATATTTCGGATTAAGCACATGAACAACAAGCACAACACAAGATCAACCACCAAAATCTGTCCAAGAACCCTGGAGTAGGGTTTTCATTGATATATTTATATATACAATCTGACTACCCAGCATATTTATTAAATACGCTGGGAAGTTAATTACGCCGCCCTGTTACGAGTTTCACAAAATACATATTTGGCCCTTCTAGATTTGCTAACTACTACAAAACCAGCTCTAACTATTTTACTCAAGTATCAACGGTCTCAAAACGTCCTAACAATATCCCCCCTAGACCGTTGCGTACTTGAGATTCTTCAATCATGTTCCTGAGCGCCAGGGCCTGCGGCTGATTCTTGACCTTTTGCTTGTGGTAGAGGCACAACTTGATATGTTGGTTGTTCAATTGTTGCTTCAGTGGATTGGTTAATAACAGCTTCACTTGTGGTTGGTTGGGCCTCCATAGTGACTTCATATGTGGATGAAGTCGGAGGTGGTGGAATGATTTGAATATCGGAATCAGATGATGGATCTTTGCTCTGTGGAGAAGATGATTTAGGCTCAGTAGCTTTCTTCTTTCTTGATTCATCTTTTTCTTTCTGAGCGTCCATGCTGAGCATGATTTCCATTACTTCAATCTTTCGAGCTCGCACACGCTCGACTTCCCTTTAAAATAACATCCCTTCCTCAAGAAACTAGTTTCCTGCTCCAACTCTTTATCTTGTTTCCATACAGAACATTCAAATCAGAAAGACAAAACATAAATACGTCCATAGGATCCATGATATGGATGTCTTCGTTTGAATTGGATTCGATAACCGCTTCAGCAGTTTTGCCGTCGTAGAACCATTTCTTGAAGTTTGTAAGGGTCACAGGCTGTTCAGGAGTTTTGCCTAGTCACAACTTTCGCTGGATTGATTACCCAAGTTATCTTTCCTTTTCTAGTGAACGGGTCTTTAGTGGTTTTTTACACGCGTCTTCTTGGGCGTTGAGGTTTGAAGACAGTAAATCCATGCATGCATTCTCTATGAATTAATCTTTCCAGGTCTCCACCAATGCTGCTGTTTGTGGGATTTATCAGATCATGCCTGTTCAGCTCTCAGATATTCATGTGGGTAAACTTTGCATCTCGTTGGCATTTCAGAAGTATTAGATTACCCCACCCCTTCGCTTCACCACAAACCATCCTGTGAGATTGCAGTATTTCCAGCCGATGATTCTATCTGTGACCTCGGTCTTCTCAACTGTTATCACCTAATATAAATCTGGCATTTTTGCTCTTTCTTTCTTAAACCATTCTAGATGCTGAGGCTCGGACTCTTCTCCACCATCAGTCTCATATAATACATCATCCTCCAAACCCCATTCAAGAAATTTTTCTGGATCTCAGTTTTGTCTACTTTTTCTTTTCTACTCTGTCATCCTTCTTTTTCTGTTCTCTTTCTCTGAAGATGTCAAAATTGAAGATGTCTTCGCTTGTGTATTTTGGTTTCCGATTTGCTGAGACATACAACTCCTACACTAGCTCATGCAATTTCTCTAGCCCCTCTTGTTGAAATCTGATAAATTCCGATTGCTTATAGAAGTAGGAGTGCAATTCTTTGTTCTTCTTTCTTTGTTCTTTCAGTTTTCTGTTAAGCACATCAGTATCGTTTACTTGATTCTTCAGCAAGCAAAACTCCTTTGCAGGAAACAGACTGATTTCTTTGGATAGACGATTATACAGCTCTTGAAACGGTCGAGGTCTTAAAGGAACTTTCTGAGGAGAGGGTTGAACAGATGAAGGGGGTTTGGGTGGAACATTTTTGGAGGATCCCTCACCTGTTTTTTTTTCTTCGGTGCAGAAGTCTTGCATGGAGTGGACTCTAGAGGATCGGATAAAAGCCCTTCCACGAAGCGATCCAACTGCTCCTGTTCTGAAGTAACCACAACAGGAGTTTCTGATTCTGTCATCTTTCTTCTCTTCATTCTCCTTTTACGTTTTTCTGCCTCTACAACCACGTGAATTGCCTGCATCCTTTCAATTACCTCTCTCATTGATCCAGTGCGAATACTTTCGCCCATGATTCGTTCTGGATTAGGTGGATCTTTCTTGCTTCTTTTCTTTGAGGGTTCTTCTTCAACCACTTTCTTCCCTATGTCTTTGCGCTTGCGAACAAGTGGTATTTCCTTCTATTTCAGCTTCCTCTTCAACTCAACAGGTTTGTCTTGACCTTTTCGACCCTGCCCCGCCTTTTCTCGGTACTTATTGTACGCAGCCAGAACAATGGGAAGTCTCTCTTCTTGGTACATCTAGTTATGCAACATTACCCATTCCTTTGTTTTCAACTCCGTAATTTTCTTCCTTTGGGGAGCTGAAATTGACATGGATTTCCATCATGTAGTAGGTTCTGGTGCTGATCATCAATGAGCAACTACACAAATCTTGGATACATGGCCCATGCACCTTTATTTACATTGTCAATCATGCAGTAGAAAATTAGGCCAGAAATGTTGAAGGGCTAATTTGTGCATAAGTTTAGCATTGCCGCAGACCACTCTAAATTTAAACCATCGTATCCACCTTTTCTGTGACAAATGCTCATGCAAAATATGTGGAGGATGAACCTCCAATCCTTTGTAAGGCCCGACTTTTTGATCTCGTTCTTGTTGCGAAAATCTCCAACATAGTTCATCCTGCGGAAACCTTCTAGCACTGCCTCTTTGCTTAACATTAACGGGTCACTGGCACTATCTCCAAGGCTGAGAACTTTTCGAATCCGCTTTTCAGTCACTTTTATCTCTTTGTTATGCACCGTCGCGGTGATGTGCTTGACCTGGTTCAGAGTTCTCACTCTTACGGTTCGCCAGAACTCTTCTATGTGAATAGAGTAAATCTTTGGATTGGCTTGAACTGCATAGCTTATTTTGCTTTGTGATAACCAGTCCATCACATCTTTAAAATCAGGCTTAGGAGGAACTAGAGTAATAGGCTGATTGTGCTTCCTTGTGCCATCCCAGACTAGTTGTTGAGCCATTCTGAAATGTGAAAACGAGCCAAGTTAGATAAAATATTTACTAATTAAAAAAATAAAAGAAAAATATATACATATTAATATATACATAAATACGCTAAGAGTAACGGACAAAAACGCTGAAGGTTTAATACGCCGGTTATATGATTTGCATAAACGTCCAGCGAAATAATATTTACGCATGTTATAGTTTATTTACGTTGATCATAGTTAGCGGATTTAAGTATAACCAGCGTAGATGATTAACTGCACTACTTGACCGACGTATTTGTCAAATACACCGGTTGCTTGAACTCGCGTTCAAGACTTAAATCCGCCATCCGTTATTCGAGACAAATACGTTATCTTCAAAATAAATGCGCCATATTCAAGATAAATACGCTGGATTCAAAAATTTCTTGGTAAACCCATAAGACCCGATGAACCCAGATCGATCTATCTACATATGAGTTAACTGATCTCATATTTATTGTTTAGAGACTCAACAACAAGCAATCAACATTTGAAAACTAAAATCATATCGATATTGATCTTCAACAAAGGCTATTCGGATGATTTTATAGTGTTTGAATTTGAGAAGTGGGTTTATGGTTGGATGAAGAAGATGATGATGTTTGAAAAATAAAAATTTACAAAAAAATGAAAATTGATATATACACAAAATTATATTCCAGCGTAATTAATAACTACGCTGGCAGATTAAATACGCCCAGGAAACTTTCAAGGTTTCTTCAAGTCTAAGAAGTTTGAAAACAAAGACGCTCGAAAATCTCAAATTTTCTCAAAAAATGTGCCCTTTTTGGTTAAAAGTAGTGCAAGAAATTCAACATATGATCAAGAGAAACACAAAATTGCAACTTGAACTCTGAAAATCATTTTTAGAGGTACGAAGCTTCCTTTTTCATAATATTCTTATTGATTCCAATCCTGTGACTTTCCTGCTGATCATACTGGCAACACTTTATTAGATTGTGAAGAAATAGAAAATATTAAATGATCAAGGCACAAGAAAAACTGTCAGTATGTTTGTCCCTTTAAATCCATGCAACTTTCTTTCAACATGCTTTCAGTGAACGTTTTATCATGTTGTGGTAATATTGATAAGAATTTCGATGTTCCCCCACTCAGGCTAGACTGTTAGAATGTTATGCCCGTGAGTCCAACATCAGGACATACCCCCGCGATCAAGGTATGCACAAAAGTTCCTCATAGCAGGTGAGTATATTGACTTCATCGTTTTTGAAATTTCAACGTTAGACAATTGGTGATCAGGTCAGTACTTCCGTACAGCAAAGAGACCAAAGTCTAACGAGGGCTATGATAGATACCATAGACGGTAAGATTTAAGCACTTGAATGACTCTCAATGAGAGCTTCATCTGTGTAGGGTTTTGGCCACATTGGCTCTTTTGAAAAGATATCATAGTTGTGTCTAGGTCAGCATATATCTTGATGCAGCAGAAGAGCAACTATGATATCCCCGAATGATTAGACCATTAAGCCATACGCCGCAACGTGTTACCCGCAAGTTGCACAACATTGTGGGTATCCAGAATCTTGTGTAATCATTAGCTTTTGTCTCCTACTCGCAGTTTACTAGAAGGTATTGCTGAATCTACTGACACGTCGTTGCTTGGTACCTCAATCGGGTTCTGTTTTAAGATCAAACAAAGTGTCAGCAATTTTTCTATCATTTCTTAAGCAGGTGTTAAATAAAGGATTCTATTTTTTAAGATATTTTCATGAAGACTTCCCCCCTTAAAATTTTATTTTCGAGAATCCAGATTTTGAAAAGACATTTTGAACCTTGCAGAAAATCTTTTTGTTGGGCACATTTATGAGATTATTTAATTTGTTTATTATAAAGGTTTTTTATTTTATTTTTTAAATCATTTCCACTCAAGGAAATTGACCATTTTCAACCACGTTACCAACTGGTTGAATCGAGTTTTGTCGAAGGCTTTCGTGAAGATATCAGCTTTTTGTTGCAGGGTATCCACCGGTACCACTTGAGTGTATCCTTTCTCATACGCATCTCTGATCGCATGAATGCGAATCTCGATGTGTTTTGTTCTGGAGTGGTGGATAGGGTTCTTCACAATTCCTAAACACGCCTCGTTGTCAATGAATATGGGAGTCTTCATAATGTTGATTTCGTAATCCAACAACTGATTTTGTATCCAAAGAACTTGTGAACAGCAACTGTAAGCTGCCGTATATTCGGCTTGAGCAGTAGATGTGGATATTGTTGTCTGCTTTTTGCTCTGCCACGATATGAGACGATTTCCTAAGAATTGACAGCCTCCTGAGACAGACTTTTTGTCGACTTTGCAACCTGCATGATCACTGTCAGAATAAGCAATTAAATCAAAATTACTATCTTTGGGGTACCACAAACCAAGCTTGGATGTTCCTTTCAGATTGCGGAAAATTCTTTTGACAGCAGCTTCATGAAATTCTTTTGGATCCGTCTAAAATCGTGCACAGACAGACAACCCACATAATGTCAGGCCTACTTGCGGTCAGATACATCAACGAGCCTATCATTGAGCGATAGATGGACTTGTTCATGGGTTTTCCTTGAAGATCTGAAGTAAGTTCTGTCTGAGCTGCAAATGGTGTGTTGGTAGTTTTGCAGTCGTTCATGTTATACTTGGAGAGAATATCCCTGATGTATTTAGCATGACGAATGAGGATGCCATATTCTCTCTGCTTTATTTCTAATCCCAAGAAAAACATAAGTTCTCCCATCATGCTCATCACGAATTTTGCCTTCACAACCTTTTCAAACTCTCTGCAAAGAGCTTCATCAGTTGACCCAAAGATGATATCGTCTACGTAGATCTGCACCAGCATCACATTATCTCCGATCCTTTTGGCAAAGAGAGTCATATCTATTTTGCCTCTTGAGTACCCACAATCTAGAAGATATGTCGACAAAGTCTCATACCATGCTCGAGGAGCTTGATGAAGACCATAGAGTGCCTTGTCAAGCTTATAGTATTTTGCAGGGAAGTAAGGATCTTCAAAACCTGGAGGTTGACAAACATAGACTTCTTCTTTCACTTTCCCATATAGAAATGCACTCTTTAAATCCATCTGAAACACCTTAAATTTTGAAGCATAGGCTAAGAAGATTCTGATAGCTTCTAAGCGTGCAACCGGTGCAAAAACTTCCTCATAGTCAATCTCTTCCTCCTGACGAAACCTTGAACTCCAATCTTGCCTTATTCTTGATAACTACACCATGATCGTCCATTTTGTTACGAAACACCCACTTGGTGCCAATGGTGTACTTTCCATCTGGCAAATCAACGCGTTCCTAGACTTTAAGCTTCCGAAATTGAGCTAATTCTTCATGCATTGCTTGTACCCAGCTAGAATCTTAGGTGGCTTCCTCAATGTCTCTTGGGACAGACTGCGAGAGAAAAGATGCATACAATCCTGTCTTGATGGTATGTGTTTGAACGCGAGTTCAAACTCCATCTTCCACAAAACCAATGACATTTTCAATTGGATGATTTCGATTTGTCTTGTATCTTGCGTTGGTGTGAGTTTCTACTTGTTGAGGCAGATTAGAGAAGTGTTTGTCGATGTAGACAATTGGATTTTCGTCTTCTTTATGTGGTTCATCCACAATCGGCTGTGAGGAAGAATCATCATGTGCAGATGCATTCTCAGACGACGTGTCACCATCTACTTCGATAACAGGAAGGATAGGATTGGCAGAGACTGTGGTGAAACGAGTTGTAAAAGGAGTGAAACCAATGTATGAAGGGTCAAACAATGGCTCTAACGGGGTTGATTCTGCATGTTCGGATTCAGTGAGTGGTTCATCAATGTCGAAAGTGTTTAATACAATGTCTACGTAATGAAACTAGTTTAGAGCGCTTCTAGTGTTGGTGGCGTTTCCTTCTTGAAAGTCGACATAATATGATTCAATCACCATCTTGGTTCGTTTGTTGTAGACTCGATATGCCTTTTGAGAAGATGAGTAGCCCATGGAGTAGCACATATCACCGACTGCTTCAAACTTGATAAGATTATCTTCAGTGTTGAGGAGTGTACAGGAACATCCAAACGGTATAAAGAAATCTATCAGAGGCTTCCTTTTGAAAAGAAATTCATAAGCTGTTTTTCCATGAGGTTTAACAATGAGAACTCGATTCAAAACATAGCATGCTGTGTTGACTGCTTCAGCCCAGAAGATGATGGGAAGCTTGGACTCTACAAGCATAGTTCGAACAGCTTCAATGAGTGTTCTGTTCTTTCGTTCCGCTACCCCATGTTGCTGAGGAGTTCTGGCTGCACTGTATTGAAGACGTATTCCCTTTTCTTCACAGAAGGAGACAAACGTATGATTTTTGAATTCTGTCCCGTTGTCGTTTCTTACGGATTTGACCTTCAGCTTGATTACATTTTCAATCATAGGAATGAAGCTCTTCATAATGACGTTATTTCGCTTTCGGCTTCAAGGAAAAATACCCATGAAAAACGTGAGAAATCATCTGTAATTACCAAACAATAGGATCTTTTAGCTAAACTTTTAACACTTATAGGACCGAAAACATCCATGTGTAGTAATTGCAATGGGGCATATATCGTATTAACTGCTTTGGATTTATGAGGCTTTTTGTGTTGCTTTCCTAGAGAATGTAAAATATGTTCCAGAGTTATGTTACAATCTCACGAGCGTATCACAAGTCTGTGACAAAGGAATTTCAGTGCTGTTCAATGACATGGAATGCTTATTCCTCAAGCCTTATGTGCTAAATATGAAAAACGCTAAATCCAATGAGCAAATGACATGTCTTATTTCAAAAGCATTAGAATCGGAATCACTGCTTTGGCATAGGCGTATGTGCATGTGAACTTCAAAAATATAAATAAGCTTTCTAAATTAAATTTAGTAAGAGGATTACGACGTCACCCATTCCAACGATTTTCCCTCCCTTATCATCTCCGGCAAAGGATACAAAATCACCATCGATAACTTGAAAGTTTTTCAGGAGATCCTTTAAACCGGTCATATGCCTGGAGCATCCACTGTCAACATGCCAAATATATTCCATGAGCATCCGAAGCCATTTTTGAAGTTTATTCTGTTATACAACAACAACAAAAAATATGTACATGTTAGTTTTTGGAACCCATACTTGCTTTACGTTAGTTCTATCATGATTTTGAGTAAAAGTGTTTTCTTTTCTTTTCCAAAAATAGGTTGAATTAACTATTCATTTTACTGATTTCATCAGATTGTCAAATTGATCAGTGGAACTTTTTACAAGATCTTGATTAGGCTTAGAAAATTTCTTGCTTTTGCAATGTTTCGTTGTATGTCCTAAATGACCACAACGAAAGCACTGCTTGCAATTTGATCTTTTCTTTCCGGGTGCCGAGTGTGAAGATGATGTATGTGATGAGAGTCTGGAGTTACTTGAAGAATTTGATGACGTAGCGTGGCTTGAATTTTTTACTTTCTTCATTTTCTTGTCAAGACGATTTTCGTCCTCAATGTTGTCTTCACTATCTAATGACGAGATTGATTCTCAACTTTCACTTGACATTTCTCACTTTCCGATGTTGTTGTACTTGAATCATCTCTATTGATGTTTTCAGTAAAATCTTTATCAGTGTCTGATGTACCTGTATGTTGGGCCTATAATGCTAAAGGTTTACACATTAGGGCTTGTTTTGGGCTTTAGTATGTTTTGTGCTTCCTAGTGTCTTATGGGCCTAGGGTTGTAAATAGTGGGCTTGGTAATCATTATAAATAGAGGTGTTAGGTCAAGGAAAAAGGGTTTAGAGAGTTGTATTCACAAAACTTGTATCAGACACTTTGCTGGTGTATACAAGTTGATTTTTATTCATAGTTGTTCTTCTTCCTAATCATTATTTCCGCTACTAATTAGGTTAGTGATACCTGTTTGATCCGTTATCGGGACTTACAATTGGTATCAGAGCCTGTTGTTCAAATACAGGCTCCGGGTATTGCTGATTGAAGAAGTTGTTTCGAAGTGTCTTGCTGCTGCTCAGAATCGTCACTTTCCGGATCACTATTCAAGATCATAAGAATCATTGTTTCGTCTTCGGAAGTGCTACTATTCCGAAGAACTCGAAGAAGATTTGAAGGTTTTGAATCGGTTACTGTTACGGATTCCGAAGAACTCGAAGAAGGTTCTCGTATTTCGGATCAACTACTGTTCCAGATTCCGAAGAACACGAAGGTGTCATCCATCTCGGATTGATCCGGACTGTTGTTCAATCTGGATTACTATCCGAGATACTGTGGTGGTTATCTATTCCTTGGATTTCGGTATACTATCGCCGAAAAGGCGGATTACTGTTGCCATCAGATAAGGATAAGGCTTCCGGATTCTCTTCATTCTGGATTCTCTTTGGCATTCAGAGTTATCTATTCCAGATTATGTCAACTCGGATAGTTATTCCGGATTTGTTAATTCAGATTTGTCAATTAGGTCTTCTCATTTCGGATTCACCAGTTTCCGGGTTCATCATTTTGGGTTTTCAATTCGGACTCATCAATTCGGATTCTCATCAATTCAGATTCATCATCCGGATTTGACCATATTTGTCTTCAGAGTTGACCATTCCGGATCGATTTCGGATTAAGTACTGTTCATCAAAGAAAACTTAAAATAAATTAACTTTAAATCTGTTTGGTAATTCTAATCAATTTAATAATGATGGACAGATACATGACTGCACAAGACCTGACGAATGCCACTCTGGCTGCCCTGCAATCACAAACTCTGGCCCTCCATCAAGAGCTGGATCAAGTATTGGCACTTCTACTAAAGTGCCACGTTTGTTATACGGGGACGAATATTACGAATGGAAGTTTCGTTTTGAACAGTATTGCAAGGCAAAAGAGCCTGGTGTGTGGAGATGCATCATGAATGGTCCGAGAACAATAGTCTACAGTATAGAGCAAGATCCAGACACAAAAATCCCAAGCCCATGCACTTGTGGACTCTAGAAGATATTAAGATAATAGAGGAAGATGAAAAGGCCTCGGCTACACTGACCATGGCGCTTGGACCTGATATATCTATTGTGATAAGAAACTGTAAGACCGCAAAGGAAGTTTGGAGTGAGCTGCAAAATCTCTATGAGGGAAATGCGGACATGAAGGCAAGTAGGGTAAATAAGCTGAATCAGCAATTCAGCTCATTCAATCACATCTATGGGGAAACTATTGAAAACCAGATTCGTCGCTATGTCAAGCTTGTTTCCCAGATGATTTCAGCTGAGATTACTCTCACTAATAGTGCCATGAACAGACAGTTATTAAACTCACTGCCCAAGAGTTGGGATGCGGATGTGGGAATGATCAAAAAGACAAAGAACTTGAATGATGTCACTCTCACAGAAATGATAGCTACTATCAAATCATGTGAGATTAATAACAAGCAGAGAGAGATAAATCATCAGAGCAGTTTGATGGCTGCCGGGGATGACAGGGCAAAATGTAGCACTGATGTCACAAAATTTTATTTATAGCCCTCTGCAAGGAAATTCGCAAACACCGGGTGGCTCAAACATGGTTTATAGTCCTATAGCCACACCACAGAACACCCAGTACTTGTATGGTCTTCAATCTTAGAATCCTACTATGGTTCCGGCTGCTCAAGTTCACACTCAGTACCATGCTCAGTATCCCAACATGGTGTTCAGTCCTGCAATTCCTCAAGCAGTTCAACAAGGCAACACTCCTCAAACTGCTGCACCAGCGCCTGCACCTGCTCAACCTACGTCCAACTCTGCATTTCTCACTAAAGAAAACGAAGAGAAACTGGCTATTGTGGCGTCGATGATCAAGAGCTAAAACGCCTTCCTGGCTGGTGATCTGACTCCTCCATCCATTCTTCCAACTGAAGGTGATCAAATAATGGAGGAGGACATGGACGAGATTGATGTTTCCAGGAATCTAGCTATGGCTGCCTTTTGGGTTAACAAGTTTCAGAAGAAGTATGGACGACAACCTTTGTCAAATCTGAAGACTGATCTCACAAAGGACAAACTCAGATGCTATAGATGTCACGAACCAGGACACTTCGCCAGGTTATGCAAGAAGCCGCCATCCAGGTACGTGTCATCCAGGGTGGCAGACATACAGAGCAGCGACAAACAGCTGGTCCCCGTCTCTCCCTCAAAGTCCACTACGAGTCCCTCGAGCAGCTCGGGCGTGAAGTCAACAACATTGGTAGTCCAACAGCATGAAGGTTTTAACTGGGCAGATGCTGCAGCTCAAATGGAAACATTAAATCTCTCCAAAACAGCAACCACTTCATGATGGCGCAAACAACTGAGATGCCCGATCTTTCGGAAATGGTAAATCGAATTCTCTGTTCCTATAGTTGTAGTTTTAAATTATCACAAATGCGCGCCCATAATTCAACTCTTGTAGCTGAATACCAACAAGCTGCGTCATAGAACATCGCCCTTAAACATAAGAACAAGCTTCTTATGGAAAAGGTCAAAGCTCAGAAACAAGATGTAGCTCAGCTAAAGCTAGACTTGAACCAACAACAATGTTGGGTCAACGACTATAAGCTAAAACTAGCTGAAAAGGACGTAGAACTTCAAGCAGCCTTAGCCAAGCTAAATTCCTTGATAGGGAAGCTTCACGAAAATGAAATAAACATTAAAAATTTGAAACTTCCAGTGAACTTGTCAAGGACTTATGTGACCTCCAGCTAAACTACAAGAAAACTTTTACCAAAGGTCTTGGGTATAATAGGGCGCCTCCACCATATAATCATAATTATACTAGAATGCCTGAATCTGAGGCTGATTTAGAAAATGCAGAAAAATTGATTTATGCTAAACCTTCAGATTATCTATCTAAACCATGGACGCCCTATTACCCAAAGTTCTCTAAACCCACTAAACTCAAGAGGGATGATGTCTTTGTTACTTCTACACCACTTTCACATGAAACTGGTGATCATCCTTCTGGCAGTACAGATGGTTTGGAGAAAGTAGTGCCTGAGGCAGAGAAGTCCACATCCTCCATAGAATCTAAAGGAAAAGAATCTTCTGATACTCAAACTGAATTCGTGAACAATACTAATGTGTCTAACTCATGTGCAGAATAAATTTTAGTTGAGGATATCACAGAGGGTGATCAAGAGGAATGTCTGAATACAAATTCAGACAATCAGGCTGCTGATTATGCGTTTTATAAGCCCGGTTTTGACATTTTAAATCAATTTCTTGCTGAAAAATTTACATGCTCAAACAGTGTTGGTTGTGTTGAGAATTTAGATAGTTTTAATTCTGGTTTTTCATCAAATGCTGATGTTTTGAATGATTCTAATAACTGTAATAACTCTTGTGATGAAAACATGAATTTAGCTGCAGGTCCAGCATCGACAGATGATTTTGTTTCATCAGTTCCAACTGAAGAGACCAGAACTTCTTCTTCAGAGGTTTCGTCTGTTGATGCGTATCCCAGGGTTGACAATGCAAAAGGCGACCAATCAACCGACCCTGTGAACGTTGATGTTGACATAATTCTAGAAGATTCGGGCGACTCAGCTTATTTTAACCAAGCACAAGGGACTGATTCTGAAATGAAAGATGATGAGCACTCTTTTTCTCATGATTCAAATGAAAATCTTAAAACTGATTCTGAATCGGATTCTCAAATTCTTCAAAATCGCGAGATTCCACATTCATGTAATGTTTCAAGCTCATCTTCTGAAATTTTAGAAAAGGATGTCCCTGTAGAGCCACCCGTGTCCTCTACAGAATCTGTCACAAAATGTGATTTGAAGAGTAAGATTAAGAAACGGAGAACACGCCGATCTAAAAAGAAGAAAACAAGCAGGCATCTTCGACAACTGAAACGACAACTGCTGAGTCTCTTCATCACTCTGAGAAATTAACTCAGCAGTCACAAATTGAATCTGTTAAGCAACCAGTTGAACAAATATTAGTTAAAATTTTGCCTAGATCTCCATGTTCAAAACTGTCCAATTCAAATCATAAAACTAACAAGTGTGCTGATGGTTGTGCACAGGACACAGTCAAGAACAAGACCGTGCATCAGCCGTCAGTACCCGCAAGCAAGAAACTGACAGACAAATTGCCCAGAATTTCCCAAGCTGAACGGACGGTTTTCTTCCAGAAGAGGCAGACCTGTTTCAATTGTGGATTTCCCAGGCACATTGCTCGCAATTGTCAAAAGACCTTTAGCTCATTTAAAACTTTGTATTCACGACATCAGAAGACTATGCCTAATTGCACACCTCATGCTCGATTTGTGGCTAAGTCTTCTGATCGCGACTGGAACTTGGCCAAGAAACAATCTTTCAAACCCTTGAGACCTTCTGGTTCCCAGAATCCTTCTAGCACTCCAAGGATTGTGCATAAGTCTGATTCGGTAACCTGGAGGCCAAGACATTGGCCAAGACTCAGTCTTCTACCCCCATTTCAAATAAATCAAAAGCATCATCAACCTTATCCATAACTAATTTAATTTTTCGTGAGGTTACTTACGTTGATGCTAATGGCATGCCCAGATCTTCAATGGCCTGGGTTGCAACCTCTAACTAAAACCTGTTGAAATGTGCTGGAACAGCTCTTGCGAACTCTTATCAGACTATGGTATATTGACAGTGGCTTTTCCAGGCACATGACCGGAGACGTCTTGCAGTTGAATGACATTCAGTTTTTCGATGGCAGGTTTGTTTCCTTCGCAAGTGGAGAGACATGGAAGATTACCATGAGAGGAACTGTTTGCAATGGAGCCCTCAGCTTTAAGAATGTTAATTACATACCAGAATTGAAGCATGTCTTTTGAGTGTGTCTCAACTGTGCGACAATCATTTGGATGTTCTTTTCACCAAAGGGTGTTATGTGCTGAAACCAGGTCTAATTATTCCGGATGATTGGATTCTTCTTAAAGCTGCACGAAAAGGAAATGCATATGTTATTGATATGAACAAGGCTCCTTCTGACAAGCTCACTTGCCTCTTCTCATCTATAGCCGAACATGATGCAATGCTATGGCATTGCAGACTGGGACACATCAACATGAAGAACTTAAATCGTCTTGCAAAAGGTGGTTTAGTCAGAGATCTACCAGTTCGTGACTTCATACATATCGAAAAGTGTGAATCATGTGCACGTGGGAACAACATCGACAGCCTCACAAATCTAAAGCCGTTCCTTCCACGTCTCAAGTCTTAGAACTGCTACATATGGATCTTTTTAGTCCGACAGACATACTGAGCATTGGCGGGAAGGCTTACTGTCTGGTTATTATTGATGACTACTCGCAATTCACCTGGGTTTTCTTTCTTACACATAAAAGTGAAACCGCTGAGTTAGTCAAACAGTTCGTCACGCTTATGGAAAACCAGACAGATACTACTGTGAAGGCTATTCGGTGTGATAATGGGACAGAATTTAAGAATGTTACATTAAATTCTTTCTGTTCCTCCAAGGGGATTGACAGACAGTTTAGTGCAGCCAGAACCCCACAACAAAATGGGGTTGCAGAACACAGAAATCGAACACTAATTGAAGCTGCACACACTATGCTGGTTGAAGCCGAGCTACCTCTTATTTTATGGGAAGAAGCAATCAATACTGCATGTTATATTTAGATCATGCCCTGATCAATAAACGACACATGAAAACTCCATACAAAGTGGTTGAAGGTCGCAAACCTTTGGTCAAGCATTTCCGCAAGTTCGGATGCCCTTGTGTTCTTCTGCTCATGGATGCTAAAGGAAAGTTTGAATCACATGGGGACCCTTGCATCTTCGTTGGATATTCTAAAAATACATCATACCGTGTTTATAACAAGATCAAGAAAATGGTAGTTGAAACCTACAATGTGGGTTGGCTGGAGGAAAATCCCAATGACACACGCATTGGTTCTGACTGGCTATATGACTATTCCACATTATTTAACCATATTGATGTGTCTTCCAATGTGTCTGCAGGTAACAGTTCAATTTCTGACCTTCCAACGGTGCCCATTTCACCCGAAGACGATGCTGACGTTGCCCAGCTACATGAGACTTTAAAGCAGCTGAGTGTGGATCCTCCTGGATTTAATGACGCTGTCTCGTCTTCTTCCTACGTTTCGCAATCTCAAGAGCCAGCTACTAATTCGCCTGCTCAGAACGATCCTTCTGAAGTTGCGGTTTCTGACCCAGAGCCTCCTACGACACACGAAGGATCTACTCCCGATGTCTTTGGTTCTTCTCTGTTCCCTGAGCCTACTCCGCTCGATTGTTCGGTTGATTCCTCAGCAACTACTTCTACTAGTACACCTGTTGAGGAGGAGTCATCTGGAGTAGCTTCAGCAAGTGTTACCAACTTGCAAACGGATGTTCTCGTTCCCGCTAAACCAATACCGCAGCGTTTACAGTGTGATCACCCCATTGAAAATATTATTGGTCCTGTTCACGCTGTTGTTCGAACCCGCAGCCAATCCGGGGATATCAATACCTGTCTCTACTCTTGTTTCATTTCACAAATTTAACCTAAAAGTATTGATGTTGCCTTGCAGGAACCAGCCTGGGTGGATGCCATGCATGAAGAACTCAATCAATTTGAGAAGCTTGGTGTCTAGCAATTGGTGAAGCTGCCTCAAGGAAAACGTGCTCTCGGAACTTGCTGGGTTTTCCGTAACAAGCAGGATGACACTGGAGTTATCGTTCGAAATAAAGCTCGACTGGTGGTTCAGGGATTTTCAACAGATTGAAGGATTAGATTATGATGAGGTCTATGCACCTGTCGCGTGTTTGGAGGCTATACGCATTTTCTTGGCATATGCATCTTACATGGATTTCACTGTCTATCAAATGGATATCAAGACTGTGTTTCTCTACGGCACAGTGAAAGAGGAAATCTACGTGGCACAACCACCGGGTTTGACTGATCCTGACAAGCCGAACTATGCTTACAAATTAGACAAAGCTTTGTATGGGCTGCATCAAGCGCCTCGCGCATGGTACGCCACTCTTACAGAGCATCTGCTTGCTCATGGATACACTCGGGGAACCATTGATCAAACCTTGTTCATCAAATGCGTTGATAAGGACATTATTCTTGTTCAAATCTACGTTGATGATATCATTTCTGGTTTTACCAATGATGGTTTGTGCCGTGAATTTGAAGAAATTATGAAGAGAGAAATTTGAGATGAGCTCATTGGGGAGATGACCATGTTTTTGGGACTTCAAGTTTGTCAGAGCCCACAGGGTATCTTAATTCATCAAGGAAAATATGTCCATGATGTTCTTGCAAAATTCAAGCTTACAGATTCAAAGCCTATGGCTTCACCTATAGTAGAACGGCCTTTGCTAAATGAAGACGCTAAAGGAACGCCTGTTAATCCAACTATGTATCGCTCAATGATTGGATCACTCATGTCTCTCACTGCAAGCCGGCCAGATATCATGTTTGCTGTCTGCCAGTGTGCTCGTTATCAGGCTACTCCTAAACTCTCTCATTTACATGCAATTAAACGAATTTTTAGGTACCTCAAAGGGGCATCATCACTGGGCCTCTTGTATCCTAGAAATTCTGAATTTGAACTGTTTGCTTTCTTTGACAGTAATCTTGGAGGTACAGATAGGGATATGCGCTCAACTTCAGCTAGTTGTCAATTTCTGGGAGATCGCTTAATCTCGTGGCAATGCAAGAAGCAACAGACGATCTCAATTTCTATTGCGGAAGCAGAATATGTAGCAGCCTCTGCTTGCTACTCCCAGGTTTTATGAATGCAACACCAGCTTGCGGATTACTGTTTGACTTATCTAAACACAACAATTTACTGTGATAATGATGCCGTTATCCAAATCGTTAAAAACCCTGTTTTCCACTCCAAAACCAAGCACATAAATATTAAAGTTCATTTTATTAATGATTGCTATAAAAAGGGTCTCGTAAAGCTTGAGCAAATCCACCCTGATGCAAATGTGGCGGATTTGTTCACGAAACCCGTTAGCAACGCACGTTTTCAAGTGCTTGTGGATCTTCTGAAAATGATTCGGTTTTCTACCTAGGCATCTTCCGTCTTTGTGTTTCGTTTACTGTTTTTTCTTTTATTTTAATTGTTTCGTAAATTTGTTCATGTGTATGCACAAATTTAGGGGGAGAAATCTAACAATTTGGCAAGGATAGGGAAATGAAATATTTTTTCGTGATAAAATGGTTGACTAACACATGTAAGGTGTTGAAGCGGGAAAATGTTTGGATCGAAAGTGATGTGTCGGTAGGTCTAAAACTCAACCGGATAGGGTAAGCGGAATGACATAAACATAACGAACTATGTACTCAGTGGGTCACTTCCTATAGGCGTATGATTTCATGGTCTTAAATCTTGTGTTGAAAGATAGCCAACATCTGAGGTTTTGGTCTTTATGCTATTGAGTCATCCGGGGATATCTTGGCTGCCCTTCTGTTGCATCCAGATTATATGCAGACCTAGGCACAGTCAAGATATCTTTGTAAAGGAGCCAAAACGGAAAGGCCAAAACCTAAGAGAACGGAAATTTCTTCATGAGAATATTCCATAAGTTCTTACGTACCACATAAGGTATTTGCCTAACCCTCATCAGTCATTATTGGTCTCTCTGCTGTACGGAAGTACTGACTTTTTCACCAATAGCCTGATGTTGTAAAATAAAAGGATGACCACAGTATACTCACCTGCTACGATGAATTATTGTGCTTACCTTGATCACGGGGGTATGTCATGGTATCGTAAGGCTTGAACTGGAAGGGTTGAGTTTTAGATTTAAGTGGACAAGTATATTGACAATCGCTTAGACCAATTGACCCTGCTCATACTGAAAAATGTTCCTTAGTTGACCTTTGAAACGAGTTGATCCCTTAGCAAGGCTGTGTTAATATTTTTGTGTATGCTAAACAGTTTTTCTTTGTAGATTGATAGAAGGTGGTTGGATGCTTGGTTAGTCAACTTGATGATTTTTTGTTTAGATGGTTTCTGTCAAGGGATATTGGACTGGCCTAGTGTGCTTCGAAATTTGGGCCAATCTAAAAGATATTGTTAAAAGTCTTAGAAAATTGGAAAACTAGACTACTATTCCAGATTGGGATCTTTGGATAGGCCCAATGGTACTGTTTCGGATTGGGCTTTTCCGAAAAGGCCTAATTGGATTCCGGATTGGGTTTTTCCGGACAGGCCCACCTGGCCATTACTGTTTTGGATTGGGCCTGACAAAAGCCCAATCCATATTCGAAATTTGAGGCCTAAGCCCATTTCAGAAAGTATATTTGTGTCTCTAAAACTTCATTTCGGATTATTCACAAAGTTCCGAAATCTGACTTCTCCTCTGATTCTCTCCATATTTGCACTGTTTATCTCGGAAAAGCATCCGGATTAGGTAAAATTACTTCAACTCATGTAATCCAGATGATAATTTTGATGTTTAAAGCTTTCCGGATAGCATCTCGGATAAATCTTCAAAGTTATATGCATTTCGGATTTCATTCTGGATGATTATTCATCTGAATTGATGAACTCGGATTTCATCTCGGATAATCTTCATCGGATTGATGATTTATCCGAGATACTGTTGGTAATCCGGATTGCAAACTAATCCGAAATACAAGTGACCTCTTGCTAATCCGGATTGATGAAAAGGTTCATCCGGATTAGTGTTGACCTGTCAGTAATCCGGATCTAAGGTTTTTGAACCTCTGACCTTTTTGAATCTTTTCAACTGTTGAACCCATAAAACTAACTTGAACTCTTAAATATTTTAACCTTAAAATCTGCTTGAACTATCCAGTTAGTTTTAACTGTCGTTCTGGTCAACTCCGTTAACATCTGTTAGTTTAAAATTACTAAGTTATTATCTTGACAGATATGGTTGAAGAAGCTTTTGATGCTGTTATGCTGGTTGAGGAGCAATTCCAAAACCAAGCAGGATATCTTTCGGACCCTCCAGCCGAATTCTATCAGGAGTTCAAGTCTATTATTAAATGCTTGTAGATTGCCTATGCTCTCCGAGCCAATCCAATCATCTACAGAGACTTTCTACATTCTTTCTGGAAGAGAGCGCATTTTCATCAAAGAGGCGCGGATGGGAGACCGTACATTCGTTCACAGATACAGGGAAAGGAGATACTAGTGAATGAAGCATGTGTCAGAGAGGTGCTCCAGATTGTCGATACTGTTAGTAATCCAACCATATATGCGAAAGAGAAGGTGATACCGGTGTTGATGGAGATGGGATATAAAGGATCTTATCCACCGTTGCTGAAAAAGATGTTTCCAGCGTACTGACGGTTATTGTTTCATATGTTTATGTAGTGGGTCTCGGAGAACAAAGGAGGTCTTGATCAGCCAAACCAAGCTCAGACATCTGCTATAGTATCTCTAGTTATGGACTGGAAGTATAACTACTCGGGTTATATCTTCGACAATATGAAGAAAATTCTGGAACAGTCCAAGAAGAGAATGTTTCTTTTATATCCGTGTTTTGTTCAGTTGATTCTTGATGCCCGCTACCCAGACCTGGCAAAGGACGCCTCAGATGCTAACTTGTTGAACATGAAGCCGATGGGACCAACCATTTTTGGTACCATGAAGAAGAATCGTTCGACATCCAAAACCGTCTTTGTTGGTCGATTCGCGCTAAAGAAATTTGGGAAGTTTGCAGAAGTTGTTGACTTGGACGTTCCAGCTCCTCCTCCCATCAATGCAATCGTGGCCGAAGAACATGATGTACCAGCTAAAGAGAAAGAGATAGAAGATTTGGTTACGGATGACGAAGCCGATGCTGGACAAGCTTTTCTCAATGATCTTACAGAGTTCAACACCAATTTGACCCCAGTTTTACCAGAGTTGTCTTCAGAGAATTTGGAAGCTTTGATTGCTCATCTAAAGGAAATTCAGGAAAAGCAGGGTGATCCTCCACTTGATATTCCACCTGTTGTTGCTCCGACTGGTATGATTGAGGATGAAGATGAAGAGGATGAGGTGCCACTGATTAAGAGGAGGAGAACTGAGCCGACTGTTCCATCACACCAATCTGAAGTTTATGTTGCTGATGCTGCTGAAGAATCTGTGTTGATAACATCTACCGCTGTTGTGTCTACATTTGATGCATCTGTTGTTGATACTCCGATAGTTGATACACCTGCGATATCTGAACCGACAACCATTCCTATTGCTACGCATTCTACTGTTGTCTCTATTCCAGCTGGCACAGTACTACAAAGGATGGAGTTTGGAGGAAGTTCATCTGGTGCATGAGGTTCTGAGGCGGGAGGAAGTGGTGTAGGTCGTGATGATGATGTTTCTGAAGAATATATGCGAAGGTCAGAAAAGAGGGTGTTTGAATTTGGCGGGATGGATAGTGATGATGATGATGTGGAAGTCGATGTGGTGGATATGAAGAAAAGAGTGGTCGTCTTAGAGCAGGAAGTCATATTGAAAGATGTCCAAATTGCCTCACTGCAAACTCGTTTGGATGTCAAAGATCAAACTATAGATCAGTTGCAGGGAGATGTTACTATGCTTATGACCCTGGTATTCAATTTGAAAGCCAAGCTAGAGAATAAGTTCGGAAGGGAATTTTCTGATCCGACAGATGACCCAATGAATATCGAACACAAGCATCGTGCTGCACAACAACGAGCGGCTGAGGAGACTAAAGTTGAAAGACTGGCAACTGAACAGTTGGCTGTTGAACGCCAGGCGGGTTTAGATGATTACTTGGGCGATACACGTAAGAGATATACAGCGAGTCAAAAGCGTGTAGCGAGTCAGAAGAAGAAACAGATAGTGCTAATGAAGAATGTGAACGTTAATCCTCTAGACGAGAACTTCCAGCTCAAAGATCCGACGAACCAATTAGAACGGTATGTGATGGAGCTCGGTTCCAGCTATTACAGCAAAGTGGGGAATAAATCCAAGATGCTAAGCTGGATGTATGATCACGTAAAGAATATGTGGATTATCGTGCGCCAAGATGGAACTCGAGAGTATTATTCAAAAGAATCACAGTTCGAGACATGGACGAAGGTTGCTCTTACTGATTTGTTGCATGCTCCATATACAGATGATGATACTACCGAGCGTGGTCCTGGATGGAGGTTTTTCAAGAAGCTAGAGTGTGAGGTCAAAAGTGGTTTTAAGACAATGAAGACTGCTGAACCCTATTTGAGTGCTGCAAAAGGTGTTCGTGATGCGCACACCGGAAAAAGATTTAATCAGTTATGTAGCCACCAACTGACAAAGAATTGGTTATACCAGTTGCTCCTACATTTCCACGCGGGATTCTCAAGAATTTTAACTTTTGGTTATACGATCCGAAGGTTGGTAGTGTTGCGATTGTGAAGAAGGATAAGGCATTCAGAGTAAATGATGTGGTAGACTTAGTGAGCTTTCACGACGAAGACTTGCAGGTTCTTGCTTCTCATCAAATCAGAGCTGCAGAGCTATATGAAGAGTGTGCGAAGGACTGGACTGTAGCTGTTGCAGGGAAATCGCTGGAAGGCTTGGAGTGGGCGCACAACCGAAGGACTAATGTTGTAAACCTAGGGGGAGATTGTTGGACCTATATTTCTAAAGGTTTACACATTAGGGCTTGTTTTGGGCTTTAGTATGTTTTGTGGGCTTCCTAGTGCCTTATGGGCCTAGGGTTGTAAATAGTGGGCTTGGTAATCATTATAAATAGAGGTGTCAGGTCAAGGAAAAGGGGTTAGAGAGTTGTATTCACAAAACATGTATCAGACACTTTGCTGGTGTATGCAAGTTGATTTTTATTCATATTTGTTCTTCTTCCTAATCATTATTTCCGCTATTGATTAGGTTAGTGATACCTGTTGATCTGTTACAGTCATCCATCCTAGTCAAACTATTACGTTTATCCTGAATAGAAGTACTGTTTGTCTTGTTACAATTCCAGGCGAACCAGTTAACTGTTGAATAACTGTCGCTTGAGTAACCAGTTCCTATTTTTGAACCTCCACAATCATCTTCCTCATCGCACACATTTCTTGACGCTCACTCAGATCTGCATTGCTTTTAGACATGTTAGTATTGTTTTGGGTTTTATAAGAGACATTTAGATCCAAAAGATCATTTTTATCGATTAAGTCATTTTTAGGATGAGGAGATGGCACAGGGATATAGTTTTTGCTGTGTGGAGGAGGAAATATTTTTCTTTCATTTCCGAGCTTATCCTTATATCCATTCCATCCTTTATGAATGTCGGTCGTTGGCAATTTACAATATCAACCAGTGCCTTTTGACCAATTTTCCATTTATCAATAATGATTTGCAATTTGTTATTTTCGTTTTGTGATTTTTCTAACTTTTTGGTTAAATCATTTATGATAAAATCTTTTTTGAAAACAAATTTTTTTAAAGTCTGTATTTCAGCACAGTTGAGTTCAACTTTCTTTGATATGCAGCTTCATTTTCTTTTAATTCTTGATTAATTTTCAAAACCTTTTCTTTTTCTTTAATTATGTCATGGTTGAGTGACTTGTAATGTGCCACAACATTCATACAAGGTTTGGAGCACACTTTTGCTTTAAATTCATATGCTATGCTATTTACCAAATCCTTATCCTCTGTTTCTTTGGTAGATTTTGTCTTCATGGCGGTTGTGGAAGTTTCAACTGTCTCATTCTTGTTGTTGCTGATTGCTTTTTGGTTTGTCAGTTTCGAATCAGTTTTCTCAGCCTTCTGTTTTCCCTTTTTTGAAGTTGGTTCAGCAGGATTGATTATGCTCTTCAAACCCTTGTCAATTTTGGGAATCCTGGTTGTTTGCTTTTCCACACAGTTTGATGAGGACGTGACAGAAACGGTAGAGATGTTTGCCATGAGGGCTTTGTTGACTTCTCCTTTAGCCTCAGCTATTTCCTCTGACCAGTCGTAATCTTCCACCACTAAAGCTTTTTGGTTATTATCAGCAACACTATCACTCCCTTCAATAGCCACTGGCCTTCTTGTCTGATTGAGTTCAGCATTTTCATTTTTCAACAATGGCATTCCCTCTTGAAATGACCCAGATTTTTGCATTTGTAACATCTCAGCTTGGACTTGTCAAAGCCAGCTTTTCCTAGAGCTAGCCTTTTTCCTGTTTTGTCTTGAAATTTCTTTAATCGAAGAGTGATCATCGCCATTTGCCACTTCAAGTCCATCTCCTCCATATCATCAGGATCCACCTGGTACATGTCTTCAACAGTGACAAAATCTCTTTTCAGCTCACCTAACATGGGAGCTTGATAGCTGCTCAGGAAGGTGTTAAACAGAGCGACATGTTTGGTGGATATTTTAAGTGCTTAGCGTCACTTGCCACGGTAGTCTTCTCGTTGGATGATGAGGCCTTTGTAGAGCTTGCGGAAGCGTTAGGATAAGATTCGGCAGCACTTTGAGGATTCAATCCATAGGAGGTTATAGGGGCGAGAAAAGTCATAGTTTTGGGAGCAGAGGTTGCAGCAGCTGATTAAGCAAGTTTCTGTGAATATCATGTTTGGTTCATCTCTCTCTTGAGGATATCCATTTCAAAGGCTTTCAGAGTGTTGATTAGTTCCGACAGTGTGACATAAGTTATGCTGGTCAAGAACGTTCTTTTGATCATCATACACTAAAGGCTCCATTCTTTAGGGAGTGAGTCCAGAAGCTTCTTGATGGATGCATATTTGCAAGGGAATTTCCCACTTTCTTCATTTTTGTCAGCACACCCAGAAATCGACTGATATGATCTAATAGGCTTTCACCACAAACACTCCCGAACATGTCGTATTCTTTCTGAACCATGTCTCTTTTGTTGTCCATCAGCTCCTCGTTTCCTTCATAGTGGTCAATAAGAGCCAACCACAATTCATGAGCTAATGTGTACTCTTCGAAAAGATTGTTGTCGTCTTTTGACAGGGCCCATGTTAAAGCAGCATGAGCCCTACGATCATGTTGGATGAGAGTTCTGTCTTCTTTGGTGAATGTTGAGGGGTCTTCATTGATCGTTCGAACATCGTCGCGGATTATCATTGGAACGTGTGGACCCACCGTGACAGACATCCATTGAGTATAGTCAGTATACTCAAAGAACGCCTTGATTTGATTCTTCCAACTACTGAAATCCTCAGATCCTTTCAACTTTGGAGATCTTGTAGCAGTTCATGTCTCCAATTCGGCTTGGGCTATTGGGTTAAGCTGATTGAGAGACATCTTGGTTGATCAGGGAATAATTACGCTGGAATGTATAGATCAGATGACAAATACACTGCAATAGAGTTAAATATGTTGGAGATGCCTGGTGACTTTATCCTGCGAAATTAGCTAAATCCGCTGAAACATGCAAAACAAACATAAGTTTGGCTAAATTCGCCGATCACAACGATAAAATCGCTGAGGATTTTTATCATTGACTTCGAAGTCGCCATCGAGTAAATGCACTGACACTATTTCGCTGGAAATCAACAAATCCGCTGGTGTTAACCTGGCGTATTTGTTAATTACCGATATTCAAAATAAAAACGCTATATTCAAAGATATCTACGCTGTCTTCAAAGATAAATACGCCCAGCAGGGTTTAAGTACGAACAAAAACCTCTAATCACCCAAAACCGACTCAAAATCCATGTTTCTTTGCACCAAAATGACCCAAATGTTTACCAAAACACTGATTAACAACAACCCAATGATTAAACACACCAGATCAAGTCATTTTAAGTCCAAAAATTTTAAAAAACCATGAAACTTTGAAAACTTTTGAAAAACCTTCAAAACTTGAAGAATCTTAACAAAAACTCAAACAATCAAGAGCACAAAGGCTCTGATACCAAATTGTGAGTCCTAAATCAGATTCGGATCACAGTGTTTGACTGTTATCACCCAAACAACTATAGATTAGTTGTTTGAATGTGTAAAAGTTAAGAAAACCAAAAGATGAAGATTCTTGAATGGATCTAACAACAAGTGTTTTATATGGAATCCCAAATGATATATTCACTGAATACACCTGGATATTTCGGATTAAGCACAAGATCAACAAGCACAACACAAGATCAATCACCAAAATCTGTCCAAGAACCCTGGACTAGGGTTTTCATTGATATGCTTATATACACAATCGGACTACCCAGCGTATTTATTAAATATGCTGGGAAGTTAATTACGCCGCCCTGTTACAAGTTTCACAAAATACATATTTGGCCCTTCTAGATTTGCTAACTATTACAAAACTAGCTCTAACTATTTTACTCAAGTATCATCGGTCTCAAAACGTCCTAACAAAACGGAATATGCGGATTTACTAGCCACAATCTGGCATTCGATTGATCCCATTTCCGACCAAGCGATAATAATTTACCGTAACCCAAGCCCGTATAGGGGAAATAAGTCAAGAGTATTTACCTGAGCTAGTCTTCGTTTAAACGTAAGATTTAATAACTCAGCCGTACACAAAAGTACTAAGTGCAGATAGCATTTACCAGAAGTCTCTAGTCTGGATTATGGCATAAGCTAACCAATTAAATACTAGCAGTCTTATTTAAGTCATAGACTTAGACCGACTAGCGTACATGAGCATAACGTATAACGCTAGATTAAACGATGATCGGATAGAATGTAGTTTAAACCCAACATGTACTTTGCCTTGTATAATACGGGTAAACCATAAACATTCTGGATTTTAGAACTTAATTGACAAGGTTGAACCCGTTTCAGTTAATTTCCATAAACTAGTTACATATACTTAACCATACGCATATCAGTGAAATCGGGTAACGGATAAGTCATGGACAAGTTCTATATGTCAATATACTTTAATTAAGTTGTAATATCAGTAGGATATCAACTTATATGCCCGTTAAGGTTTTACAACGAAACTATGCCTCATAAGGGTATTTTGGTAATTTCATACCGTGTAAAAGGAACTTGAATATAATTTAATGTTATGACCATAATTGTTCTGGAAAAATAATTTATTTATGATATAATATCAGTAGGATATTGATTATATGTACAATTTATCTTTTATGACCAAACTATGCACCGAAGGGGCATTTTGGTCATTTTACACATAGTTTTAGAAATTATTTGAGATTCTTAGTTTACATCATGTACATACTGCAAAATTAGTTTAAACAAGTTTTAAAATAAGTAGGTAACAAGTCTTGGTTGATTAATATGGTTTAAGACCATGTTATGCGCCGAAACGGCGCTTATGTTGTAAAATGACAAATTGTGCGATGATTAATGAAAACTGATGTTAAAGTCAAGTTACCATGTGTCAGATATGTTATTTAATATAAAATACCAGTAGGTAAAAGATTTACTTTGAAAAGGTATGATTAAAACCGTTTTATGAGCCACAAAGGCTTTATCGCCATTTATCGTCATAATACAAGGACTTGTTCATAAACTCAATTTATATTCTGTTTTAACATCCCAAATAATCCTAATTATGATATTACATCAGTAGGTAATTCATTTTCAAGTTTGTTATCGTTTAAACCTTATTTTATGCAAAACGGGCATTTTAGTCAAAATGGCATAATTACGGAACTTGTGCAAAAACTCAGATTCTGATTATGATCTTGTAATATAACCTCATGGGGTTATGCTACATTAATAACGATCATAGTGTAACCTTAGATCAGTAGATAACTGATCTAAATCAGGTCAGAATTGTAAGCCAAAGCAAAAGTCAAACTTTGTGACTTTCAGTTGCGAACCGACCCTAGAACTGAAATTGACGAGCCGAACATGTTCTTACATGTTCTAATTCTTATTACCAACTTGTTTAAGTGTCAAAACATGTTTCATAACATATATAAGCTCAGATTATAACATTTCCGGAAAATGGCTTGTTTGACTTTTTAATATTTAAACTTTGACCCTTCAATTGGTCTAGCAAACGTGATCCTCTGGATGTGCCCTTTATAAGGATTAACACCTACCTTATTACAATCACTTAGCCATGTGCGTTATGAACAATGGCTGGACCTTAATGGTCTTAACCGAAAGTCAAAGCGTTTTCCGTAAAACGCTTGACTTTTGGCTATAGAAGCCTATAAACGAAAATGCAAGAGGAAGGAACACTTACAAGTGCTTCCTAGGATGCAATAGAACTAAGTTGGATGCTCCTTTCAGTTAGGAACTTCAGAGGAGGGAGATAGAGTGATAAATGAGAAAGGTGCAAGTTCAAATGGTGAAGCATTGCACCTATTTATAGATGGAGAGCTTGAAGTAGGTGATGCCAGGTGTTAAAGGGTGTTAGAGGGAGCTTACAACTGTCTTAAAACGTGGCATAGCTGTTTGGAAGTCCATGGTTATGAAACAATGATTTTTGGCAACATGTGTGGAGGCCAAGGCACTTTTTTGCAGATATAGCCTTCTGGAGGGCCGCGAGAGACTTGGCCAGGGTCTCTCGCGCCCCTCGGGCGCCCCATGGCTACTTTCAAATCTTGTCACATTTAGCCCTTCAACTTATAAAACCTCCTAAAACACCTTTATAGCATATTTAACCCTCCGTAACCAATATTTGGCGTACCCAGGAGTATGCCCGGACATTGTCAAGCTCTCGGTTCATTAAAAGGTCACTCATATGTATAAATTAACATGTTGCTACTTTTAACCCCTCCATTATCCAACTTTCATGTTTTAACGGATTTGATCTCTCTCGTCCAACAAATGGGTCATATGAGAGTAGGACTTTGTAAAGGATCACTCAGAGGCTCATTATAAGCATGTTGACTCCGATATCACTCAGAGGCTGGGCATGTTGACACAACGGTCACTCAGAGGCCAAGTTTAAGCATGTTGACATATCAGTCACTCAGAGGCTAATGTTTAAGCATGTTGATATATCAGTCACTCAGAGACTAATATTTAAGCATGTTGACATATCAGTCACTCAAAGGCTAATGTTTAAGCATGTTGAGATATCAGTCACTCAGAGGCTAATGTTTATGCATGTTGACATCAAAAAGTCACTCAGAGGCTCAGTTTGAGCATGTTGACACCTTTAGTCCCTATTAGTCTTTAATAGACTAAAAACATTATGGCATGTGTCACTATACTATGGGACACGATTCTTACGAGGTGTTACACATCATTCCAATTAAATCCTTCTTCTTCCCGAGTTACCACAAGAGCTTTGTTGGCTTTAGCCAAACCATCCTCAATCGCTATAGGCTTTGATGAACTTGAGGAGAAGTCTTATGATAGATCGCTTTCTTGTAGTAATCATCAACAAACATATTGTGATTACCCTGGACTTCACGTTTCGGGCACTATCGCTTAAAGTAACCTTTCTCTCTACATTTAAACACGTCACCTTTGCCTTATCAAATCCAAGTTTACCGTCTGGTCCTCCCAAACTGTTACGCCCGTTATTTCCATAAAGCGCTGAGCTCTTCTAACAATACTGGCCATACACCAGTTGATGTCTATTAATTCTAGTTCTTCAAGTCGATTTGATCATAATCCTCCTTGGTCATGTCAGGATTGCCGAGCTTACCGGCTACAAGGCTCTCATATGATTCAAGAACTAATGCCAGTAGAGCCATATGTTGCTTAGCTGTATTTTCAGTGAATTCTTGTGCATTTGACAAACTCACAACTATGTTGCACTGAAGAATCCTTTGATTTTGATTTGATTGGTTGTTCTGGCTATTGTTGTAGTTGTTAGAGCTCGGGGATGATTCGAAGTACTCGGAGTATTCGGATCATAGCTCGGAAATGAGGTAAACCCGGTACTACTACTTGAAGTATTTTACAAGTTGTTAGCACTGAAAGCTGTTTGGATCTTCGGGCTTTGGTTATTGGTAATGGCACTTCCTTTAAATTACAATCAACGTCTTGCTATGCATGTGCATTTCTAGATTTTGCCATCTTTTATAGATCCAATTCATGACTTTCAAGCTTCTCAATAAATTTTTCGAGACTCAACGTGCTGTTGTAGTCATGACTATCCTTTAGAATCATGAAATATGTTAACCAATCACCCTATGGTAGTGCATCAGCTAACTTATCAACCAGTTCTTCGTTATCTTTGTTAACCCCCAAACATTTCATTTCGACTACGAGGTGACAATACCTTTCAATCATCTGTTTCATTGTCTTGCCTTTTAATGAATGAAAGATATTAAATTCTTTCTTCAACAGTGCTTGCTTGCTCTTAATCATCTGTGCGCTTCCTTGAAATTTAACCTTGCGGATTGCGCGTAATCTTCATGTTGTAACAACGTGAAAATATCTTCTTTAATTGCCTGCTGTAAAATATTCATCATCTTCTTTTCACACAAAAATAAAGCCTTTTCGTGATTAGTATATTGCATTATTACTTTCTCTAAACCATTCTCCCCCGTCGGAATCTTATACCCTTCCTCCATCGCGTACCAAGAGTTCAGATAGTTTGTTTATACCCAATTTGTAAATCTTTCATGCCAACCCTTATAATTTTCAAGATACATCAGTTTGGGTGGCTTAGTCATCGTCCCGATTTCGTTATCTAAGTTTAAGGTGTGGGCGGCTACGGTGGAAACAGTTAATATAGCGAACGCGTTGAAGAATTCGTTCTTCATTTCTACGAAAAAATTGAAGAAAGATTATTTTTGTGCGGAGTGATACTTCGTGCGAGCTGGACTGAAATTTTACAAAAAACAGGTTTTGATCACAACGTAGATCTATTATTCACTTCGTGCAAAGTTGGTGTTCACTTTGTGCGAAGTGCATGTTTAGCTTCGTGCGAGGTGTATTCACAATTTCACGTTTTTTGCAATTTTTGACATGATTTCAGTTGTTTTTAACTCTGGTTCTTTCAAGGGTGTGTCTACAATGGTTTACGTATTATACTGAAAAATCAGTCCATTTTGTCTATAACTCGTTTTAAAAGTGAAAAAATAAGAAGAATGAGTAGAATAAGAAGTTTTTTAAGGCTGAATCTTGATCAATTGTCTTCAATCAGGCCATGTGGTTCTGATACCACTTGTGAGAGGATCGGCTCTTCTCCAAAAGCATAGGACCTAATTTAATATCTAGTCAATATGTGTGGAATCCATGATTAACTAGTGATAACACGTTTATTACTATTTAAATGCTCAGTTTCATTAATATTGATCAATGTGTTACAATTCTAAGAAAAACTAGACAGGGCTTCGCCTTCACAGTCAACCAAACAGCTACAGACTCAAGACCTCGACTCAACTAATTATAGACAAACTCGGTTCTTACGAGTTTAGTCTTCACTTCGCATGAGGTGAACTCACTTCGTACAAAGTGGCATACCACTTCATGCAAAGTGTAAAATACATACATCAAAACATGTAAATCTAACATCGAAGCCCTATTGCATACATGACATGACCCTAAGACATAGGCTATAGACATTATGCATCAACAGGATGGTTTTACAGGTAAATAAAGTGCAGCTCAACAGGATTACAAGTCTGATATTGAGATTCCAACTTAATACAAAGTCACATCTGATCCACAGAGTTCTTCTACACAAAACAACAGTCAGTCCACAATAACTGGAACCACTATTGACCAAAGTCGACCGAAATCTCTGATGCTGCTTGTGTGACAACCGGTAAATTAATGGTAAATCCGTACAACTTAACAATTAATTATACGTTAAATCTACATTCGTTTATGGCTTAATGTGTGCACGATTAGGTCATACAAAGGCTAGCAATCATAAGACATGTTAGGTAAATGATAATTTCATATTCTTCATGTTGCGAGAAAACTGGAAACTATGTCCGAATATGTTGGCAAAGTGCTGAAAGCACTATTCACCTAAATACACTATTCATGGCAACTAGTTTTGGAAACTGCCCGAACGACCAACTAGTGGCGTGAAAGCAGCTTATAGTTGAAATACAAACAAAAATCCCTAATTAGGGATAAAAAATACTAGAACACTTTAACTTTCCGGAAAATACGCATATTTATAATTTGTCTGCTCCGCACTAAATTGTAAAAAAATGTCCGCAACACTAAAATCTAGCATTTTAATGCTCGTAAGACTTGTATATAAGGTTATACATCATAAATCAGCTTTGGGATATCAATGAGATACCCAAAACATAAACTCACGGTGTTATGCCGCAAATTTTACACATTACCCAAATTCGAGCCGCTAGGCTAACAAGATATATTTCTACCATCCAAATGCCTAAACTAAAAAGCTAGCGAACTAGTAAGCCATATTTTGGCATTGTAAACGCCATAAATACACGCCATGACATCGATGCTAAAATAAAACCATAGCTCCCGGTATTATATAACACCTTTTATATAACACTCGATATTGAATCGACGAGCGAACTAGTGGCATTTTTGCCATCCAAAATCAATACACACTAAACCAACAAATTAGTTAGACTTTATTTAAAACCCTAAACTATCATTAACACCCTAATTACCCTAACTAGATTAATTACAAAAATATCTCATAATCTAACATATATATCACATGTCTTTTTTAAAAAAAATAATAATAATATAACCATACCCCCATGCCCATATGTTCGACCATACCTCCCCCTAATATGCTAGATTTGTGATGATGTTAGAAGTATGGTTATGAAATATTGCATCTTTGACTTGGAGATATTGTTGCAACAATTATAACATTATCTTACCATCATTTCTCTCCATTTTCTTAAAACCTCTCAACATCAAAACCATCTCTCTTCTCCCTCTTAAACTCCACAGCCCCAACACCCTCAAATAATTTCTTTTTCATTCACTAAATACACCATATTTAGCCATTAAAAGTCATTATAAGATGGTTTAAGATGGTTACATGGTTGGAGTACTATAGGAGATTACTTTGGAGCTTTCAAGTCTTCATAATCTTCATCCTACAATCCATTAATCCTTTTCAAAGTTGTAAGATCATCTTCTACTTTTTTTAAGCTTGTTATATCATATAGATTATGAAAGTACATGTTAATCATCTTGAACGTAACTTAAGTCAAAGATCAAAACACTAATCTCAACATAAAAAGTCTGCTAATGTGATGTATTTTGTGTTGAATATGTTGTTTAGTGCTAGTTGGCTTATATATTCTTGATGATTATGTTAAAGTAAGTTGTTTAGCTTGATGATCTTGTATGGAACTCATTAAAATGGTTATTTAAATAACTTGATGTAAATCTTAACAAGATCATCATCCACATAATCCATGAACCTTACTACAACGTAAAAGTGATTTTGAACATGTTATGACTTTTATAAAGATTAAAGCTCATGATTTACACTATAATGGTTTTAAAAGTGTGTTAATCAAAGATTTAAAATTAAAGATAAAGACTTTAAAGTGTGTTAAAAATGATGGTGTGCGTAATCTTGTTAAAAGATTTAAAAGTGCTATCATATTGTTATTAAAAAAGTGGTTAAAAATATATAAAGTTTAAGGATTAAAAGGATAATTATGTAAGAATTATTACTTGCAAAATTGGGGTTTGAAACTTGAATTGAGATTGTTTGAGATTAAGGGGGTTTAAACATGGATTAAATACGTTTTTTTAAACGTGGAAAATTTCTTAGTTTAGGGGAAACTATGGCGAAATTTTCTAAAAATCTAATCGCGATTAAAGTATAATTAAAGGGGTGATTAACGGGGCTAAATGCGATTAGTGACCTAATCGTCATTAAGGAAGTTTTAATAAAAGGGTTAAGCCCTAATCTTCCAAGAACTTTAATAAAGACTTATATATTTTTATAAGTTAAAAATGAGCAACATTTATTAGATATATATATTTTTAGGATAAAAATATATATGTATACATATCACCATCATATGTGTATGTGTATAAATACATGTTATTGTGTGTATGTAGTAGAGTAGGACCCTACTAACAAAATACAACAATACACTATAAATGAAACCGTCATAAATACTCAAAGGTACAAAATAGTCATGGACCATCATGCATATCATTATTGAAAGATAATACACAAAGATATACCCATATTACACACCCTTACATGATACTTTTTAAACAAGACGCGGACGACGGACAATCGGACATCGGACAAACCACACAAATAATTTATATATTGACCAAATAATATATATATATATATATATATATATATATATTCGAAACCGACACCAAAAATATATTAAACGCCCTAACGAAATAAACACGTCCTCATCGGCAACGATCGCCCTAACGTCATGACGATGAGCATGCACATATCACGGACGACATTTGGTCACTCTCGACACAAAACATATATATATTCGCTTACTGCGACGAAACTATAAAAATAATCTATTTTTAGACATTGGAAATATAAATATATTTCAACACCAATAATTACGGAAAGTATAAAGAACATAATCACCAAGTGTAATAATACAATTATACATATACAAATATGTAAGAAATACGTACAAAATACACTTGGTGGAATTGCAAGAATACAAGGAATGTACATGCACACGAGTACGTATAGATACGACATAAATACCATAATAAAATCTGGAAATACAAGTGTGTATATATATATATATATACGGTATAGGTATACATATAAATTACGCAAGTACATAGTGATGTACTCATATACACTTGGTGAAGTGTACTCTCACAAAAATACCGTACATGTACATCAATGTATATACGATATTAAAAATAAATATTTTTAACAATTACATATATAAAAGATATACATAAATATTTGTGAAATAAATATACATTTCTCGAATCTAATATAGGTTTATATATTTGAACAATACATATATATATCACACATAACAAACATAAGTTGCGTGTGGCACAGAGAAGCCAATGGGCTAGGCCCACTCACACCATGTGGATCATGGAGACTTAAATGGGCTAGGCCCACTCTCACTTGTGCAAGGCACAAAAACTCAAATGGACTAGCTCCATTCTCACTTGTGCAAGGTACAAGGACTTTCATGGGCTAGGTCCACATATGCTCGTGCGAGGTACGAAGACTCACGAAGGGCGAGTCCCATTCGTACACATTATGAATACTATATATATATATATATATATATATATATATTTATATATATTAAAACAAATATACGAAACAAATTCCAACATATTTAAAATACATAAGGGTTCCAAATACATAACAAATACAATAACGTTCAAGATGAGCTACATGTACACATTTAACATAAACGCAAGTGTCTAATGAGTTAGAGCACTTGTAGGTTATTACGCGCTTTTGGATACCCGATTTGCTAGCATTTATACGGGCGCAAACGTGAGTTCATGTCCCCCTTTTCTCTTAAATGTTTTTCGGTTTTATAACTCTCGGGGGGAAATACATGTGTTTCGATGGTATGGTTTAGCTATGGAATGAAATATTAGATCATGTAAGACAAGGGCCTCTCTTATGCCCCATTAATCTTTTATAAGACCATGGAACAAGAGTGGTAGATCTATCACACTCATGGGTCCTTGTGTGGCCGCATGTAGTGCTTTTGTTGTCCCAGCCGGGTGGACCGGATTGAAATCGTCTAGGGTTGAGTGCTTCCTATGTCATAACTCATATTAATGTCCTTGCAAAACATTAATGATCATAAGTTCATTGACGCTTTACATACCACATTGTTATATACGAACTCTCAAATGTTTTAAGATCATTTGTTATGAACTCAAAACGCATGAACTCGCTAACTTTTGTTGATGTTTTCAAACTTACATGTATTTCAGGACATTGAATGGATCTTGGGGTAGTCGGTTCTCAAGAAGCTTTTGGGTTATCATGTTACGATGTCATCCTTTTGAAAGGGTTTGATCCATATGTCTCATCTTTAATGAGATATAGGATGCAAAGCCTTTGCATTTTAACACTATGTTGAACTAGTCTTTTGTAAAAACTTATAATTTATGTTGTTTTGTACTTTGAACAACTTATGATGTGTATCTCTTAATTATGTCAATGGATGAACATCATGTTTGTTTTTGATCATATAGTTGTTTACTTATATCATATGGCGATGAAAACTAATCAAGTTCACATCGCGCGCTTCCACCTATGAACGGGTGTGACAGATTGGTATCAGAGCTTCAGTTGTAGTGAACCAGGATTCTTTTTCGAGTCTAGTCTACAATCACTAAAAATCTCTCAAGAAAATGGTTTTACAAAACAAAGAGTTTTCATTGCATGTAAAAAGCGCAAGATCCACTATACAAAACTCATTTTCAAATAAATAATGTAAGGACATTATTTGGGGCATAGTCTCTATGGAATAGACATGCTAAACTAGATTGATTCGCACAAACCAACGTGATTATATTTTATATGCCCATATATATATATATGGATGATAAGTAATGATATTATTTATTTATATATATATACATGTTTTACGGATTATTTTGTGAATAACGAAATACCTTCGAATTCTAATATTATTCCTAACTTGCACGATGAAAATGTCGACCTCGCGTTTATTACGAGCTTATGGCAGACGTGGTTTCTAAGTGAGGCCCTAAGCTTGATTTCCATAGAAGATGGTTGTTTTTCCCTCAAATGTGAAAGTGTCCGACTATGGTAATGACTGAGAGGCTAAGGTGGTAACCTTGGACAACAACTCTACTAATGGGACGAGGTCTTAGTGGCTCATACTAATCATGATTGATGGCACTCTCGTTCAAAAGAGGAAGATGAAGTACTCATCTTAAAGGCGCCCCTCTAGTGGTTATTATTGCGGATTCTCTCTATTTCTAAACTTCTAACGTCGAGCCCTTTCGCGAGTAACGACAATGGACGTTGGCACGTCGACCATCACGAAGGTCCCTCCTATGTTGAAGGTATGTAGACACTAGTGTCCTCTCTGACTACTCATCTGCTTTGAACAAGAGAGTGTTAGGGTGACCATGCAAGACAATTTATTATTACAGGGGCCCACGTAATAACACTTGTAGTGCATGGGAATCCTGGTGGGCTATGCAGGTCAAGCTAATGATCATTATCCGTTCGAAATTCTTAAGTTGTTCAAATATCTATCTAGTAGAACACTAACTAGGCTAGTTACAATAACACCATATGATATAGGAAGACCTCACGTATTTGTTTGCACCTAACATTCGATCTATATCACGAGTCGGTTGAGACTAGACATCTAAAGAAACAAAACTGGTTAGCCACCCAGGGAGGAATTTTCCTCAACATTCTAGAAATGTGGTACATCGGTTGGTTGTTTAGTGTCTATGACACCTTATCTTAGTTAATGGAAATTGTTACATTAAACTCTGTCGTTGACATTTGTCTTATTCCAAGGGATGGTATGATATGAGCCATGCTACAACTCCCTCATTGCATTCTACTGGGCATCTATAGGAATTATAACAATCTTGTTGGAGTTCCTAGAGCTCAAGGGATATCCACGTATTCGTCACACCGGTTAGTGCGGCGAAGGACTTTCCAATCGAGGTCCATGAAGTATGGAATACATGCTGTAAGGCTGGAGGCGACCGTTTGGTTTCTTCTCCTCAATGAATTATTTCTTTTCCATTTAGGGTCAGTTAATCAACACCCTACTATTAAAGTTGAACTAGAGTTTTTATGGAACAACATGAGGTTGAGGAAATTGCACAACATGAGGTTATTGAGCCGACACAAGTGACGATACTGATGGTACCGGTAGTTTAAGTGGTTCAAATCATGATGGATTGAGAACGAGTGGCAATGCCACATTAGAAGGTGCGATCACACAAGGTCCTAATTCTAAGGATTTCCCGGACATTGAAGTCGGCTAGCCATGCTAGTAAATGTACTCCTGAATAAACGATTAGGTAAACGAAGAGTCTCCTGCTGAATGCAACATTAACTTGGGGAATCTCCATGTATGAACTTTAGGGGTGATACAACAAAGAGGTTGTCATGGGAAGAACTTAAGGATCTTATCGAGAAGAGTATTGCTCGCTAACTAAAATTCAAAAGGAGGAAACGGAATCCTAGAACTCGATTATGATTGGAACCAATGTTGTTGGTTACACACGACACTTTCACGATCCCTCAAGGATTGTTACATACCAGGTAACACTAGAATTCAAACGCATTGAGTGCAAACATTTGGGGGTTTAGCCTCTGCGATGCGAAACATGGTCAAATCTTCCCACTCTAATTCGATCACTCGAACAATAACTCTCGCAGTTATTCTCACCAAGGACGCGATGAGGATTGTGAAATTGTCAAAAAGAGGTGCTAAGAGAAAGGAACCGCATGTGGAATCTACTAGCAATGGGAAGTGAAAGTTCTCACACTGTAAAAAGGTTCGAGAGCGAGTATCAAACAAAGGGAAACTCCCGTGACGAGAGAAATGAAGGCATTTGTTGCCATAAACGATGCTGGAACCAAGAAGTATGATAATAACTTGCCGAAATCCTAAATGTGATGAGTGAAACCTTCATCATAAGGGTGCTTACAAATGTACCAAGAGTAGAAGTGTGGCGAGACCGGGCGCAAAGTAGAAACTAATGAGTTAGTAATACACAAGAAAGAACACGGATGTTTGAGTGTGCCGCAGAGGCCACTACAAGCATGAATGTCTTAATAATGAATCAAGCCAGTGAATAAGTGTGTGTATTGTTAGAACTACGAATACACAACAAAAGCCCAATGTTGTCATGATACGTCCTACTCTACGATCATCATGTATTAATTCTTTTGATACCAACATCGAGCTTAGCTAATGTCTTTAGGTGTTAAGCATATACGCGAATTAGAGTCATGTAAGTTAGACCCACCTAACTCTATCAAGTTAGCTAATGGGGAATTAGCTGAGTCATGTGGAATTACTAAGGTTCACTGGTACATTCCCTTCAACCAACATTTCTGCATCCATATTGTTTAATTTCAGTGCCGATTTTAGTTTTACCTCCATAGAAATTAAAAATATGCTTGGCCTAGAGTCGAGTAAACTAGACGTCTCACCTCCCCCCCCCTTATTTTATAGAATTGGCAAATGATAAATTAGTCGAGTGAGGAGGAGTCATCACAGATGCACTCTGGAACTCAAAGAATGAAAATTCAATATTGACTGTTTACCCGTCCATTTCAGTAGTTTCAATGTAAGTTGTTGACATGGACTAGTTGTCCGACAACAGAGTGGAAGTGGTTTGTCATTAGAAAACCATCTTCATCCCCCACCAGACGAAGAAACGCTCGTTGTACACGGAGAAAAGCGCGAGACGCCTTACAGATTATCAATTGTATGAAGGCACAAAAGTGTTTCCGAAAAGGATGTATAGCCTTCCTCGCCCACATAGTTGACGAGGAAACGAAGGAGCCAAAATTAGAAGACATCCCTTTCGTGAAGGAGTTTCCTGAAGTCTTTCTGGAAGACTTGCCAGGACTACCTCCACAACGATAAGTTGAGTTTCGCAATGATTTGGTGCCAAGAGTTGCACCGTGGCGAAGTCTCCAACCGATTAGCTCCGTCCGAGATGCAAGAGCTATCTGCACAACTTCAAGAGTTGTTAGATAAGGGATTTATTAGACCAAGTTTCTCTCCTTAAGGAGCTTTGGTGTTATTTTTCAAAAAGAAAGACAGGAGCTTTCCTAGGTGTATAGATTATCGAGAGTTGAATAAACTCACCATCAGGAACCAATACCCCCTACCGAGAATTGATGATTTGTTCGATTAACTACAAGGCTCAAGTTTCTACTACAGGATCGAATTGAGATCGGGTTACCATCAAGTGAGGATACAAGAAGAAAGCATACCCAATACGGCCTATAGAACTCGATACGGTCACTACAAGTTTCTTGCGATGCCGTTTGGCTTAACAAATGCATCGCGGTGTTCATGAATCTTATGAACCGCGTGCGTAAGCCGTATTCGGACAAGTTGGTGATAGTATTTATTGATGATATATTAATATATTCACATCGAAGGACGAACACGGGCAACATTTATGGACTATTTTGGAGCTTTTGAAGAAAGAACAACTTTATGAGAAGTTTTCCGAATGCGAATTTTGGATTCGCGAAGTACAGTTTCTAGGGCACGTGGTGAACGAGAAAGGAATTCATGTCGATCCTTTCAAAATTGAAGCAAAAAAGAATTAGGAAGAACCTAAGACACTGACGGAAGTGCGACAATTTTTGGGGTTAGTGGGTTATTATAGACGATTTATAGAGAACTTTTCAAAAGTTACTCAACCGCTAACGTCTCTAACACAAAAGGATTAGAAGGGACTAGGGCGAGAAAAAAGAGGCAGCTTTCCAACTACTAAAAGATAAGCTTTGTGATGCACCTATTTTATCTTTACCTGACGGTACCAATGACTTCATGGTTTATTAAGAGGCATCGCATCAAGGTCTTGGTTGTGTGTTGATGCAACGAGACAAAGTCATCGTGTACGCGTCTCGACAATTGGAAGTGCACAAGAAAAATTATATCACCCACGACCTCGAGCTAGGTGTGGTGGTATTTGCTTTGAAAATTTGGCATCACTACTTACAAGGTGCTCAATGTACTATCTTTACGCATCACAAAAGTCTTCAACATGTGTTTGCTCAGAAAGAATTATATACGGACAATGACGTTGGGTTGAATTGTTAGATGACAACAATTACGAGATGAAGTATCACCCAGGCAGGCGAACGTTGTGGCGGAACGCCTTGAGCTGCAAAGAACGAATGGAAACTCTAAGGGTGTGAGCATTTGGAGTGACGATACAAACGAATCTTACAATTTGAATTCATGAAGTACAACAAGAGGCGTTTAAAGCGAAGAACATTCAAGCCGAATCATTACGTGGAATGGAGAAACAATTGGTGCCAAAGGAGGATGGAACGTTATACTTTATGGGACAAATTTTGGTTCCATTCTTTGCGACCTATGGGCGATTATTTTGGAGGAAGCTCATAAGTCAAAGTACTCTATCCATCCAGGATCGGATAAGATGTACCAAGACTTAAAGGAACTCTATTGGTGGCCTAACCTTAAGGGTGACATCGCTACTTGTATTGGAAATGTCTTACATGCGCCAAGGTTAAGGCGGAATATCAAAAACCATCGGGCTTGTTACAACAACCCAAAATTCCCGTATGGAAATGGGAACAAATCTCGATGGACTTCATTACTAAATTACCCCGGACCTCGAAAGGTCATGACATGATTTGGGTAATTGTTTATCAACTTATGAAGTTAGCACTTACCTATCCATGAGAAGGATAGAACCGAAAATCTCGCTAAGTTATACATCAAGGAAATTGTGGCACGACAGGGAATGCCTGTTTTCTATATATCATATTATCTCGAACCGAGATGGTCGATTTGTGTTAAGGATTTGGCAATCATTCCAAAAGGCCTTTAGATCTCGGCTAGATCTTAGGACGGCCATTCATCCTCAAACAGACGGCCAAAGTGAATGAACAATTCAAACCTTGGAGGACATGTATGTTTGGGATACTCACTTGCCCTTAGTGGAGTCTCATATAATAACAGTTATCACACTAGCATCCAGGCCGCCCCGTTTGAAGCCTTGTATGGAGGAAAGTGCCGGTCACCGCTATGTTGGGCGGAGACTGGAGGTAAACAACTCATTGGTCCGGAATTAGTCCAAGAGACTACGGATAAAATCTTTCAAATACGAGACCGTATCAAGGCGGCTCGTGATCGACAAAAGAGCTATGTCGACAAACGACGAAAACCACTATCTTTTGAAGTTGGAGACAAAGTGTTATTGAAAGTCTCGCCTTGGAAAGGCGTAGCAAGATTTGTTAAACGTGGAAAGTTGAACCCACGCTATTGGACCTTTTGAAATCTTGGAAAAGATTGCAACCGTGGCTTATAAGTTGAAATTGTCAGAAGAGCTCAGTAGCATACACGACACTGTAAAAAGAAATAAATTGTCTAATCCGCACTAAACTGTAAAAAGAAATAAATTGTTTACAACACTAAAATCCAGCATTTTAATGCTTGTAAGACTTGTATATAAGGTTACACATCATAAATAAGCTTAGGCGAACAAGTTATGTTTCTACCATCCAATTGCCTAAACTCAAAAGCTAGCAAACTAGTTAGCCATATTTTAGTGTCGTAAATCCTTAAATAAACGCCATGACATTGATGGTAAAATAAAACCATAGCTCCCAGTAATAAATAGCACCTTTTATATAACATCCGATATTGAATCAACTAGCAAACTATGTGGCATTTTTGCCATCCAAAATCAATACTCAATAAACTAATAAATTACATAGACTTTATTTAAAATCCTAAACAATCATTAACACCCAAATTACCCTAACTAGAATAATTACCAAAATATCTCATAATCTAACATAAATATCACATGTCTTTTTATAAAAAAAATAATATATATAACTATACCACCATGTCCATATGTTTGACCATACTCCCCCCAATATGCTAGATTTTGTAATGATGTTAGAAGTATGGTAATGAAAGAATGCATCTTTGACTTGGAGATATTGTTGGAACAATTATATCATTCTCTTACCATCATTTTTTTCCATTTTATTACAACTTCTCAATATCAAAACCATCTCTCTTCTCCCTCTTAAACTCAGCAGCTCCAACACCCTCAAATTCTTTCTTTTTCATTCACTAAACACACTATATTTAGCCATTAAAGGTCATTATAAGATGGTTTAAGGTGGTTACATGCTTGAAGAACTATATGAGATTACTTTTGAGCTTTCAAGTCTTCATAATCTTCATCCTACAATCCATTAATCCTTTGCAAAGTTGTAAGATCATCTTCTAATTTTTTTAAGCTTGTTATATTATATAAATTATGAAAATACATGTTACTCATTTTGAACTTAACTTAAATCAAAGATCAAAACACTAATCTCAACATAAAAAGTCTACTATGTGATGTATTTTGGTTGATTATGTTGTTTAGTGCTAGTTAGCTTGTATATTCTTGATGATTACGTTAAAGTAAGTTGTTTAGCTTGTTGATCTTGTATGGAACTGATTAAAATGGTGATTTAAACAACTTAATGTTTAGATCTTAGCAAGATCATCATCCACATAATCCATGAACCTTACTACAACGTAAAAGTAATTTTAAACATGTTATGACTTTTATAAAGATTAAAGAACATGATTTAAACTATAGTGGTTTTAAAAGTGTGTTAATCAAAGTTATTTAATAAAAGATAAAGACTTTAAAGTGTGTTAAAAATGATGGTGTGCGTAATCTTGTTAAAAGATTTAAAAGTGCTATCATGTTGTTATTAAAATTTTGGTTAAAAATATATGTAAAGTTTAAGGATTATAAGGACAATTATGTAAGAATTATTACTTGTAAAATTGGGGTTTAAACTTGAATTGAGATTGTTTGTGATTAAGGGGTTTAAACATGTATTAAATACGTTTTTAAATGTGGAAAACCATAGTTTAGGGGAAAGTATGGAGGAATTATCTAAAAATCTAATTGCGATTCAAGTATAATTAACAGAGCTAAACGTGATTAGTGACCTTAATCGTGACTAAGGAAGTTTTAATAAAAAGGGTTAGGCCCTAATATTCCAAGAACTTTAATAAATACTTATATATATTTTTAGGATAAAAATATATATGTATACATATCACCATTATATGTGTGTATGTGTATAAATACATGTATATTGTGTGTATGTAGTAGAGTAGTACCCTACTAACAAAATACAACAATACACTATACATGAAAGCGTCATAAATACTTAAAGGTATAAACTAGTCATGGACCTTCATGCATATCCTTATTGAAAGATAATACGCAAAGATATACCCATATGAAACACCATTACATGATACTTTTAAACGAGACGCTGACGACGGACAATCGGACATCGAACAAACCACACAAATAATATATATTGACCAAATAATATATATTCGAAACCAACACGAAAAATATAGTAAACGCCCTAAAAAATAAACGCATTGTCATCGGCAACAATCGCCCTAACATCACAACGAGGAGCGTGCATATATCATGGACGACATTTGTTCATTCTCGACACAAAAATATATATATATTCGGTTACTACGACGAAAGTCTAAAAATAATATATTTTGACACATCGGAAATGTAAATATATTTCAATACCGATAATTACGGAAAGTATAAAGAAAATAATCACTAAGTGTAAAAATATAATTATACACATACAAATACCTAAGAGATACGGACAAAATACACTTGGTGGAATTGCACGAATACAAGGAATATACATGCACACGAATACGTATAGATACAACATAAATACCAATAATAAAATATACAAATACAAGTATATATATACGGTATACATATACGTATAAAATACGTAAGTACATAGTGATGTACTCATATACACTTGGTGAAGTGTACTCTCACAAAAATACTGTACATGTACATCAACGTATATACGATATTAAAAATATATATTTTTAACACTTATATATATAAAAGATATCCATAAATATTTGTGAAACAAATATACGTTTCTCAAATTGAACATATTATTACAAGTGAACGAAGTTCAGTAAACTTAAAGATATATATTTGAAGAAATATATATATATATATATATATCACACATAACGAACGTAAGCCATGTGTGGCACAGAGAAGCTAATGGGCTAGGCCCACTCATACCGTGTGGAACACGGGGACTCAAGTGGGCTAGGCCCACTCTCACTTGTGCAAGGCAAAAAGACTCAAATGGGCTAGTCCCATTCTCACTTGTGCGAGGCACAAGAACTTTCATGGGCTAGGCCCACATATGCTCGTCTGGGGCACGAAGACTCACGAAGAGCGAGGCCCGTTCGTACACATTATGAATACAATATATATATATATATAATAAAATGACTATACAAAACAAATGCCAACAGATTCAAAATACACAAGGGTTCCAAATACATAACAAATACAACAATGTTCACGATGAGCAACGTGTACACATTTAACATAAACCAAGTGTCTAATGAGTTAGAGCACTTGTAGGTTATTACACTTTTTTGGGTACCCGTTTTGCTAGTATTTATACGGGCGTAAACGTGAGTTCATGTCCCCCTTTTTCTTAAATGTTTTCGGTTTTATAACTCTCGGGGGAAATACATGTTTTCGATGGTATGGTTTAGCTATAGAATGAAATATTAGATCATGTAAGACAAGGGCCTCTCTTATGCCCCATTAATCTTTTATAAGACCATGGAACAAGAGTGGTAGATCTATCACACTCATGGGTTCTTGTGTGGCCGCATGTAGTGCTTTTGTTGTCCCAGTCGGGTGGACCGGATTGAAATCGTCTAGGGTTGAGTGCTTCCTATGTCGTAACCCATATTAATGTCCTTGCAAAACATTAATGATTATAAGTTCATTGATGCTTTACATACCACATAGTTATATACGAAATCTCAAATGTTTTTAAGATCATTTGTTATGAACTCAAAACGCATGAACTCGCTAACTTTTGTTGATGTTTTCAAACTTACATGTATTTCAGGAAATTGAATGGATCTTGGCATAGTTAGTTCTCAAGAAGCTTTTGGGTTATCTTGTTATGATGTCATCCTTTTGAAAAGGTTTGATCCATGTATCTCATCCTCAATGAGATATAGGATGCAAAGCCTTTGCATTTTAAGACTATGTTGAACTAGTCTTTTGTAAAAACTTATAACTTATGTTGTCTTGTACTTTGAACAACTTATGATGTGTGTATCTTAATTATGTCAATGGATGAACATCATGTTTGTTTTCGATCATCTAGTTGTTTACTTATATCGTATGCGATGAAAACTAATCAAGTTCACACCACGCGCTTCTGCCTATGAACGGTTGTGACAGCTTGTGGTCAAATCACTAATCTATCCTCATCAACCAATAACTCACCACTTGGATCAATACCTCCAACACCATATCAAACCACTGTTGACCATTTTATAAAGGCAACAGAGGTTTCACCAGAAAATACCCAAATATGCCCTTCGCCACAAAATTCTATCATTCTATACACTAGAAACACTATCCTTCACAAATCTCATCCATCAAATCAACTAATAGGTGACATTAATGCAGGAGTGCTCACAGAAGCAAAACTCAAATGTCTGCCTATTTGCAGGCTTTCTATCTCTCATCCAACCTGTCAAACACTAAAAGGCATTAAAAGATAATAGTTGGATAGAAGCCATGCAAGAAGAGATTCTTTAGTTTAAAAGACAAGAAGTATGAGAACTTATACCATTACAAGAGGACACTTGTCCTATTGGTACAAAATAGGTCTTCAAAAATAAAACTGATGAAAGATGCATTGTTATAAAAAAATAAAGCCAGGCTTGTGGTTCAAAGGTATATACAGGAAGAAGGAATAGACTATGATGAAACCTTTGCTCCTATAGCAAGGTTGGAAGCTATAAGACTCTTCCTGGCCTTTGTTTTCAACCACAACATGAAGGTGTGTCGGATGGACATAAAGAGTGCTTTTCTTTATGGTAAAATCCAAGAAGAGGTCTATGTGTGTCAACCACCTGGATTTGAAGACTCATTCCATCCCGATTATGTCTACAAGCTAACAAACTCTGTATGGACTAAAACAAGCACCTAAAGCCTAGTATGATACTCTATTCACTTTTCTCTTATCCAACAAATTTAAAAGAGGTAAAATTCACAAAACTCCCTTTAGGGAATTATCTATTAAATGTTCAGATCTATGTGGATGATATCATTTTTGGATCCACACGTGACAAACTGTGTGATGATGTCAGAATATTGATGACAGCTCAATTTGAAATGAGTGCCATGGGGGAGTTACAATGTTTTCTTTGTCTCCAAGTTCAACAACTACAAAATGGAACTTTCATTACCAAAACAAATATGTCAAAACTCTTTTGAAAATGTTTGCATGAATGATTGTTATCCATGTGCTACCCCCATGAGTACATCAAAACCATACATATATGATGAAAAAGATGACTTGATAGATCAAACATTTTATAGGTATGATTGGGTCTTTGATGTACTTAACCGCATCAAGTCCAAATATTATGTTTGCAACACGTGTTTGTGCTAGATATCAATCATCATTTAGAAAGTCAAACCTAGTTACTGTAAAAAGGATATTTAGATACCTAAAAGGTGCCCCCACACTTGGTATCTGGTATCCAGCTAATGGTTACATTGAGCTTTCAGGATTCTCAGATAGTGGTTTTGCTGGTTGTAATAAAACAAGGAAGTCAAAATTAGGACAATGTTGTCACCCCGACACAATCTGGTCCAGGTAATGTTGGTGAAGGAACCAATACTCAGGTTAATGATGAAGGAACTAGTACTCATGTTAATGATGAAGGAACCAGTTCCAAGGTTAATCAGAATGTTGAAGGCCCTAGTTTTGATGAGTCAGATGATTGTGATAATGAAGAAAGTATTGCTATTTATGACGAAGATGTGTCAACATCCGATGATGAACTAATCTTTGAGGTTCAGGAGGAGACTCAATTATTCGATCTTGTGAATTAACAAGCGCATTGGATATTAGTTAAAGTGTTGTTGATCAGAGCATAAATAATTTAGAACCAATGCTTATCATTTTGAAAGAGGTTATAACTCGGTCTCCATCTTATCATCTGTCAGAAAATATTATTGAAAATCTACAAAGTGGCGTACAAACACGAAACCAAATTCAATAAGGGATTAAGTTGTTTCTATGTGAAGGTTGTTGAATTGAAGTATCGGTCGTTCAAATGTTTCATTTCGCAAATAGAACCGAATACCTACCTACAAAGAAGCTTTGATAGAACAAAGTTGAGTGAATGAAATGTAGGAAGAGTTGTTACAGTTTTAGAAACAAAGTGGGTTTTTAAATGCAAGAGGGATAACAGAGGGGTAAGTGTTCGAACCAAAGCCAGACTGATTGTGCAAGGTATCTATCAGCAAGAAGGAATAGATTTCACAGAAGTTTCTACTCTAGTAGCAAGGCTTAAGGCAATCAGAATATTCTTAGCATACGCTTCTTGGAAAGTATTTAAAGTGTACCAATTAGATGCCAAATCATCGTTTCTCTATGAAAAGTTTAAAGAAGAGGTCTACGTCAGACAACCACTAGGGTTTGTGGATCCATACAACAAGGATAAAGTCTACCTACTTGATAAGGAGCTATATGGTTTACACCAAGCACCCCGGGCATGGTACGAGACATTGTCTCATCATCTACTAGATAACAACTTCATCAGAGAAATTGTGGATTGCACACTCTTCACCAGAGAAATCAATGGGCGTATTCTGATCGTGCAAATATATATGGATGATATAATTTTCAGGTCAACCAATGATAAACTTTGTAAATATTTTGAAGTGGTGATGTGCCAAAAGTTTGAGATGAGTTCAATGGGGGAGATGAAGTTTTTCTTAGGGCTGCAGGTGTTACCGAATGGTATCTTTGTTCATCAAACTAAATACATCATGACATTATCAACAAATTCAAGATGATGGATACTAAAGCAACTAGCACTCCTCTTCCACAAAACCATTACATGTCCAGACATTTTAGGTCAAATAGTGTATGTTATAGAATATCACTCAATGATCGATCCACTCATGTATTTAACGACATTAAGACTTGACATTATGTATCCTACATGCTTATGTGCCAAAACCAATCCAGTCCACGAGTCTCACACCTAATTCCAGTTAAAAGAACCCTCAGAAAGGATGTCCGGGCATGGGTCTGTGGTATCCCAAAGATGATAAGTCCGTATTAATAGCATTCTTGGATTCAGACTATGATAGTTGCAAGCTTAAGGCCAAATCAACAACTACAGGTTGTCAATTCTTTGGAAGCGGGTTAGTCACGTGGCAGTGTAAGAAACAAACAAATGTTTTTCTCTCTACATGCAAAGTGGAGTACATTACGGAATCAAGTTGTTGTTCACAAGTGCTTTGGGTCCAATAACAAATGAGAGATTACGGTTTGTAGTTTCTAACTACACCTATTCACGTAGATAACAAAGAATTATCTATCACTAAGATCCGGTAAACAACTCTAAAACAAAACACACTAAAATACGTTATCACTTCATCCATGATTGCTATGAGAAGAAGTTGATTAACGCTGTCAAAATTCACACCAATGAGCAAAAAGATGATCTTTTTATCAAAGCATTTGATAAAACCAGATTTGATTATTTGCATAAAATCAATGATATAAAAGATTTAAAATCGGGGCATGAAGAGGTGATACCGAGATTTCTAAAACTGAAAAAGAGTAAACCGCATCGTGAGTCATTTTCCTTTTGTTTTAAAATTTTTCTTTCATTTTCTTTCAAAAATCCAAAATTTTTTATTTTTATTTTACGGGGGGAATAGTTTGAAAAGTCAAAAACAATGAAAATTTTCAAAATTTCAAAAACTTGTAGAAATTTAAAATGAGTTCTTGTTGCAAAAATTGGAAATAATAGTACATCAGTCGACTATCAGTGCATGCTAAAGATTTGGAAAGTTTTAAATGTTGATAACAATCTCATTACTTGATGTATTGGTAGGCTCATTGTTAATCAACGGATTGTATAAGTGATACAAACATAACAAACTATTAACTAAGTGTGTGAAATCTCATTGGCATATAGTCTTAGTACTGTAATTTCGTGTGATAGAATTGTTGAGATACTGAGATACTAGGTCTTTATATTAGTTTAACATCTGGGGTATTATACAAGTTCTTTTGTCTACACGATGGTGTTAACCTAGAACTTCTATAATACTTTATCACAACGCAAAATGCGTAAACCCTCAAAAGCTAAATGATTATCAAAAGATATGATTTCAAGCTCAAAATATACCTAAGAGGCACACCACGCAAAGTCGAGCTTCAAACTCTTTCCTTTACGGTGGTACTAAACTGAGTCACTTGAGTTTCGCATTTCCCCATATAGGTGTAAACTATATATATGCACCTGTAAGATGATATTCTCGAGCATATCTTGATACAAGAGTATGTCGTGTGGTGGAAACCATTGGTTCATATGTTTAAATATTACCTAATTCGTATCATATTAATAAATTCCTAAGATATAAACATGTTTGGGTTTAAGTGGATAAACAATACCAATAATCGAAGTGAACTGTTTGATATTATGTGTGTGTTAAAGCTCAGCGCTGCAGTTGATTTGTCTCATATAAACTAATAAATTAATATGATCCTGTAGCACAATTCTCATGTATGTAAATAGTTTACATCCATTTTGTTTCTTTTCATTTTAAAACCAAAAAGATTTAAGTGTGTTTTAGCATAGAGTTTGTAAAAGTCAAAAAAGATTTTACATTTCAACTTAGTTTCGACAACCGATGTTGGAATACTAATCTTCTAGAAAGTTTGATCATAATGTTTAATCAACTTGAAATGAAATAGGAAAAAAGTGAAACTTGGAATAGGAAAAATGATATAAACTAGAATATCTTTACAAAATGTTTACACCAAGGTCATTAAATTTGGACTTGGATGAACAAAGAATTGAAAAATCAAATTGTTGCATACTGAAACGTTAAACGAAGGTCATTAACTTGGAATTGGTTAAAACGATAATGTGTGAAAGTTGACTGAAAGTTTGAAATTGGAAGTGGGTGTCACACCCCAACCAATGGCGGAAACATCAGAGTGAGACGAAATAGATTGCTCATTGCTCACAACGCTAATAATGACGATATTTAAATAAATTCGAATTTCATTTCAGAAATAATTGTCAAATTCAACATGGAAACAAATACAACAATAACACAATACAACAAAATTGATACAACAACATTAACCTAAACGTCTAAAAGTGTGTATCTAAGTCCTTGTTATTTGATTTCATAGCATCCTCTTCATCAACCTGTAACATGTTTTAAAATACAATTCAATGCAAAAGCAAAGGCGAGTACACAAGTTTAAGCATAGCATACGTATACAAATAAAATTTAAACAAATCCTCATGGCAACTATGATTCTACAAGAGCATATACTAGGCATGCAATACTACCAGTTAAAACCTTAACGCAATCATGATGTTTTAACATGCCCTCAAGTTTACACGATGGAAGGGGATGCGTTACTTCCTAAAGCGCTTATACATGTCAAACGAAGGCTTAAACAAGTTAATGACTAGAGTATCACATAAAGAATGTCCAAGATATAAGCATCACGTAAGCGTATCAAGCATTCATGTGTATAGGATTGTTTGTGCATTTCATAAAGTTTAAGTGTTGTGGTTTTGGCATAAGTAAACATGTTACACCCAAAAGTGTTGTAAACAAAAAGTGGGTCGAGTGTACTCACGGTTTTGCTAAGTATTCAAACTTGACAAGTCCGTGATGGTGGTTGATGGATGGGATGAGCGTCGAGTTACCCTACAAGAGGAAGACGTAGGTTGGTAAGTATAGGAATGATAATGGAGGATTAGGAACTTTACATATGATAAAATATGTATACGAGAAAATAATCCTCTAGACTTAATACTCGTTTTTGACACTATAAGACCCATTCGGGTTGATGTGTTTTCATGGGTTAGGTCACCCATTAGAATCATAACGAGAGATTAAGTACGTAGGTGATATAACCTAGTACCATGACGGACAATCATTTGATTACCATCTAGAGTCCGGTTAGCGGATATATACGTATATTATATAGCATACGTAATAAGTAAATCATAAGCATCATGTAATTTCATAGAAGTCATGCATGGAGTAGAAGGATAACCTTCCTTTTAAAACCTCACTTGTATGGATTACCAATACACAAGTCATCACAAGGACGTCAAGGATGGTCATGAGTAAGTTATAACATAAAAGTAAAAGACAAAAGTAAATGAAAACATCAAGTGAGGTGGTGGATCAAAGGTAGGATAGCCAAGGCTTCCAAGTGATCACACTCTACCAACTCAAGTCTTGTTTCGAGAACAAGCTTGGAAGGATACAACACTTGTGGGTAAAACCCTATTAAAACAAGAAAGTTCTTACGCATGGGACCTTAAAGTAGGGTGATATTCCTAGTTGGTTTTCCATGCAAAACCTATGGAAGTATCCCCAAAGGTGTATCAAGTGTGAAGAAAAGGGAAAGATTAAAAGGAGAGAGGTGAGTTAGAACTCACTTTTTGAAGCCTTGATCTTTTAGAGAAGAAGAGAGCTCTTAGAGCTTAGAGAGAAGAGAAGAGATGGTTTGAGTGTGATTTGAAAGGAGATGGAGTGGGGTATTTATAGATGGGATGGGAGGGTGTTAGTTGAGGGGTATTAAATGGAGAAACACAAAATTGGCCAACCCATGAGCTTGAAACCAACATTTCCGGATTATGCCCCTCTCGCGGGCCGCAAGAGGATGAAGGTGACTCGGTCGCGGGACGCTAGCGGTCTGGCGGGCTGCGAGAGATTAACAGGAGTTCGGTCACGGGCCGTGAGGTGGGCTATTCCAGAAGCTTCTTTGGTTTTTGTCACTTTTAGTCCCTTAACTTAGTTTATTTTACCAATTTTGCATTGTTTAAGCATATATCGCGTATAAGTGTCGAGTGTGGATGCGTATAACAAGTATCAGTTATGTAATAAACGTTTGAATGCATGTAAGACAATATATATCAAGTATAAGTTTCATTATGATTCAAGTCTCGGATTATAAGGTTGAGAAAAAGGAACATGAATACAGGTTTCCAAAAATAGAAATACAATTACACTTTCTAATTAAAGAAGGTATGAAAAAGCGAGGCGTTACAGTCTCCCCTCCTTTAGGAAATTTCGTCCCGATATTTATTCAGAGGAAGGTGTAACGAACAGGTGCGGATACTTAGTCTTCATATCACTTTCGAGTTCCCAAGTAAATTCGGCACCACGTTTACCTTCCTATCAAACCTTGACTACGGGAATTCGACTGCACCTCAATTGCCTGGGTCCTCGGTCGATGATTTCGACAGGTTTCTCCACGAAGTGCAATGTTTCGTTGATTTGAAATCTTCGAGTGGGGCTTGAGGTCCTTCTTCAACTACACATTTCTTTAGGTTTGAAACATGAAATACAAGATGAACGTTGCTGAGTGCTTGAGGTAGATCCAGTCTATACGCTACCTTGCCAATCCTTTCGAGAATCTTGAAAGGACCTACATAGTGAGGAGCGAGTTTGCCTTTCTTACCAAAACGTACAACGCCCTTCCAAGGGACACCTTGAGAAGCACAAGATCACCTACGCTGAATTCCAAAGGCTTGCATCTTTTACAGCATAACTCTTTTGTTGGCTTCGAGCTTTAAGGAGATTATCACATATTTGTAGAATCTTGTCCGTCGTCTCTTGTATCAGTTCGGGACCGGTGAGTTGTACGTCTCCGATCTCGTGCCAACAAATAGGCGAACGACACTTTCGACCATACAATGCTTCAAATGGGGCCATTTGAATACTTGCGTAATAGTTGTTGTTGTACGAGAATTCTACCAAGGTAAAGTGCGAATCCCAGTTGCCGCCAAAATCGATTACGCATGATCGAAGTCTATCCTCTAGAGTTTGGATAGTACGCTCAGTTTGACCGTCAGATTGAGGATGAAAAGCGGTACTAAGGTTCAAACGAGTGCTAAGGGCGGATTGAAAAGTTTGCCAAAGGCGGGAGGTGAAACGAGCGTCACGATCCGAAATGATGTCAATGGGCGTACCATGACGACTGATGATCTCACTCGTGTAGATACGTGCCAATTTCTCGACTTTGTAATCTTCACGAATGGCAAGGAAGTGAGCGGATTTGGTCAGACAATCGATGATAACCCAAATGTTGTCATGACCTGAAGGAGTATGAGGCAATTTCGTAATGGAATCCATGGCAATACTCTCCCATTTCCAGACAAGGATTTCAGGTTGTTCGAGTAGGCCAGAGGGACGTTGATGTTCTACTTTGACTTTAGAACAGGTCAAACACTTCGATACGTAAAGAGTGATATCACGTTTCATTCTGGACCACCAATAAGACGTACGAAGATCATGGTACATTTTGTTAGCGCCAGGGTGCACGAAATATCGGGATTTATGAGCTTCGTCCAGCAAAGTGGTTCGAAGAGTACCACGGTCAGGAATCCACATACGGCCACGCTAATATAGAATACCATTGTTCTTCTGCTCAAGTGGTGTTTCGTCACCGGTATTCAACTCAGTTTCGAGGTTGCCCTCGTTAATGGTCGAATATTGCGCATCTCGAATCAGATGGTTATCTCCCACGGTTTTGTGACAACAAACACTCTTCATATGAGTCTTACGACTAAGTTCATCGGCCACAACATTCGCCTTGCCAGGATGGTAGCGAATGCCATAGTCATAGTCGTTTAACAATTCCACCCAACAACGTTGCTGCATGTTGAGGTCTTTTTGGTCAAAGATATGTTGCAGGCTCTTATGACCGGTGAAGATCGTACACTTTGTACCATAAAGGTAGTGTCGACAAATCTTTAACCCAAAAACGACCGCACCAAGTTCAAGGTCGTGCGTAGTATAGTTTCTCTCATGTATCTTGAGTTGTCTCGACGCGTAAGCGATAACCTTGTCCCGTTGCATGAGAACGCAGCCAAGACCTTGGTTAGAAGCATCGCAATACACGACGAAGTCGTCATTTCCATCGGGAAGAGTAAGGATAGGAACATTACAAAGCATGTCCTTGAGTGTTTGGAAAGACTCCTCTTGTTTGGAACCCCAAACATAAGTTTATCTTTTTGCGTCAAGGAGGTCAAAGGAACAACAATCTTTGAGAAGTTCAAAATGAAACGGCGATAATACCCAGCTAGACCAAGAAATGAACGAATCTCGGAAGTTGATTTAGGTGCAACCCAATTTTAACACTTCTATCTTTGCGGGGTCAACTAGAATACCGAGTTCATTGACGCGTGCCCATTAGAATTGACCTCTTTTGAGCCAAAATTCACACTTGGAGAATTTCGGCATAAAGACGTTCGTTGCAAAAGCGGTAAAATGAGACGCAACATGTCATGCCCATCGGTTCTTCGTTTCGTCTTGGAGTGTGAGATATCGTCGATGAAGACAATACGAAAGACTAATCAAGGAACAGCTTGAACAGGGTCATTAAATGCGATGAACACGGCAGGCAGTGTAAACAAAGGATCCACGACTTCTTTTGAGAAGATAACGTGTGCGCAAGAACGTTTAGGGTATATCAGCTTGAGTGGCTCGAAGTCTATGCATACTCAAAGGGATCAATCATTGAGAAAGAGTTGCGCCTTGTTAATGTATCGAAAGCGACAGCAATGCAGGAGGATAGCGTTCATGATGGAAGTGATCATCCTTTGGAAATACAGGGACCCAAAAGAAGTAAATAGTCAACTTTAAGAGCTTGAGCTGGCTTGATACTTCTTTTCCAAAGGTGCAATCGATATGGAGCTTTCCTAGGAGTTTGGAATGTCATACAAGCGACGAAGAATGCAAGGACCATACACCGGGAACATGCCCAGCTTGAGAAACCCTTTTGCGAAGTTGTTCTTGCACCATAGACCTTTGAGGTTTATAGAGGAATCACCGCTAGGAAGAGGAAGGCGAAGGAATTTCTCCGAGCAAACAACTTCAGCCCGAACTTGCCGGAGCCAGTCGATGCCTACTATGACGTCAAAGCTACCAATTTTCATAGGTATGAGATCTATTGAAAACGTACGACCATTAAGATCCAAGGAACAACAGAGAGGACATAGTTAACAGAACAGTCTTACCGTTAGCGACTTCAATAGTGAAGGGATTGGGCAACTTAGATCGTTCGCACTTTAGCAAGGGTTGAAATTCAACAGATACAAAACTTCTATCTGCGCCAGTATCAAACAAACAAGAAGCAGACGTGGTTCACAAGGAACGTACTAGTAATAACATCGTTGGAGCTTTGGGCTTGAGCGGAGGTGAGCACGAAAGCTCGATCTTTAGCAGGCTCAGGTTGTTGCTGCGGGCGCTACTGCTGGTAGTTGGCGCGATTGGGGCAAACATTGGAGAAATGGTTAGGATCACCACAGTTGTAACATGCCCGAGCGGGAGTGGCTTGGGTTTGAGGGTTAGGGTTAGGCGTAATGGCTAAGGGTTGTTGATTTTGGGGTGGAGGAAAGCTTCGGCAACGGTTAGACAAGTACCCTAACCTCTGACATAGGCGCACTTTCGGCATGGAGTACCGACGAGATGATGGTAGAAACAGGTAGTAACATTTGAGCTGGTCGATGCTTTGGGTAGTGGCTATGGCGTTTAGTGGTGTAGGGGTAGACAGAAGCCTTCCGCTTCTTGTTTCGGTTCTAGTTTCTCTTGGCTTGGGAGGGAGGAGTTTCGGTAGTGGTGGTGTCGGCTATGGCTTAGTGTGCATGCTTCGTAGAGACCTTTTCATAGGCCCCCTGAAGGATGCAGTTGTGGTTAAGCTGAATGGTTAGGCTAAAAGTTTCATAGAGGGTCTTGGGGGGTTCATGATCACAGGCGAGAGTGTAACGTTCATCATCACGAGGATTAACATTGTTTTGGATTGTGATGAACGTGCGAATAGTGTAACGTTTCGAAATGAACGAGGTAACAAGTATTAAAACAAATAGGAATTGAATCACATAAAAGAATAGGCTCATAAAATGTAGGAATGTTTCGGGTAGAGAAACATTGACAATTCCAAAGTGAATCGAGGATCCTTTCAAATTAGATGGTCGTGTTTTGGCCTATAGGTGAAATGCTCTCGTCGAGAAGCGATTAACGGCATTTCACCCTTCCAGTTACTACACGTATCTAATCGATCGAAAAATCAAAACTTTGGCGAGATTGAAAATCGAGGAGTGGGACTAGTTGACAAGGTGCGGGTTTCACCCCTAACTTGGCAACCTCGTACCCTAAGTGCGGTTGGTACTTACCAAATGAGGAGCAAATTCCGATTCGTTGGGAAGGGTCCAATAGAGTTTTGAATTGGAAATTTTCCATCAAGATGTGGATTTCACTCCTAACTTGATGACGAAATTTTGTGCAAAATGAATAAGAATAGCGGAATGAGAGTTGTTCACCAAATTGTGGGTTTCACACCTATTTTAATGAAGTCGTCTCGTTTGTGTTACGAGTGTCTTCAAGTCTTCAAGTGCGTATTGTGAAAAAATGTCTTAGGAAAGACATAGTATATATGTGTTAAGACCAAAAGAAAAGAGGAGAAGCAAAGTAGGAAGCATAAAGTTTTAAGCATAAACAAGAATGGTCAAAACGGGTACTTAGAACTATAGACTAGGTCGAACATGGTAATTCTACCTAATTCCCTATGGTTATGGCTCTGATACCAATCTATCATACCCCAATTGATACCGATGGCGGAAACATCAAAGTGAGACGAAATAGATTGCTCATTGCTCACAACGCTAATAATGACGATATTTAAATAAAGTCAAATTTCATTTCAGAAATAATTGTCAAAGACAACATAGGAAACAAATACAACAATAACAAAATACAACAAAATTGATACAACAACATTAACCTAAACATCTAAATGTGTGTATCTAAGTCCTTGCTATTTGATTTCATAGCATCCTTTTCATCAACCTGTAACATCTTTTAAAATACAATTCAATGACAAAGCAAAGGCGAGTACACAAGTTTAAGCATAGCATAAGTATACGAATAAAGTTTAAACAAATCCTCATGGCAACTATGATTCTACAAGAGCATATACAAGGCATGCAATACTACTAGTCAAACCCTTAATGCAATCTAATTATTATTGTATAAGATATAATAATGATCCTCATCCAATCATTAGGCTAACTCCATTGCGCCCATATATGTACCGCCCGAGCCAGTAGGACCTGTCTGAAATTTGGGTTGCGTTGGAAACCACCGCCTGATCATGCCCGTTTGTCAGACGCCCAAAGTTAAGGGCTTGGCATTTCTTGGTAACTGTGTCATTTTCATTCTTTTATTTTATTGTTTCTTTTTTTCAAAGAGTGTAAGTTGCAGGTGAAAAAGATAAGCTTAGATATGATAAAAGAAGAGAGAACAAGAGGTGATGGATTCTTGGATTTTTCCAACAAAATAGAAATCCGTGTTTGAGTTCGGATGGGGATTTGAATTCAAGTGAATAAAGAGTAAACCTATCTTTTTCTGGCTCTAATCTTCTTTATTGCTTCCGGCGTCAATAACTAGAAAAGGGGGAACTCAATGCATCCGGGAAAAACGATTAATTTCTATCAATAAACCTGCCAAAGCACCGAACCATAGAGTACTTAGTACCGGTGCCACGAAAGATAATAATTATCTAGGAAAAAGTGATATTATATATATGGAAAAAAATACAGATAGAAAATATTTGGGGCAATTGCAATAATCAGATTCATTGATATTTCTGGTATAGTAGATGCTATCACACATACAATCATACTCAATTCGATGGAATTGTTTGGTCTTATTGATAAAATAATGATATAGAAAAGTGCGATGATGGATAAATTAATTTTTTTCAATGATGCCGCTGAATTAATCATTTAATATTATTTTAACCATTTAAGGTGCTGTTAAACTAGATTAACCATTTAATCATTTAATTATTATTTTTTAAAGCTGGTTTACTTTTTTATTTTAGATATTACTTATTTACCATATTAAATATTTAACCATTTATTTATTTTAATATATTTTAATAATTTAAGTAGTTTATGTTTATTTTTAAAATATTTGTTTTTAAATCTAATTTACTTTTATTTTTAGGTAATGCAATTTCTATGTTTTACGTTTTTTTTATTTTACTTAAATTAGTTTTCTAATCATTTAATTTATTTGAATACATTTCAATAATTTAAGTAAGTGAGCTTAAAGAAAAAATGGGTAAACTAAATAAAAAATGGGTGATGATGTGGAAAATGTAAGGATATGTAAAGATGTTTGTATGGTTGGAGATGAAATTGGTGGTTTTTAAGGATTTTTAAGGATATGATGTAACAGCTAATTAGGCAGGTAAGGGCTTTTAAGAGCGCCGTTTGGATTGGAGACAGTCTTATGTTTGTATCCTTATCAACGACTACACATTATATGGACCCACCTGTGATTTATCTTTCCATATATATTAATATTCTCACACGCACCGCTAGGGGTGCAAACGAGTCGAGCCGAGCCCGAGCTCGACTATGCTCGATTAACTTATGAGAGCTCGAGCTCGGCTCGATTCGAGCTTTTTTTTCAAAGCTCGAGCTCAGCTCGTTTATTATCTATTAATATTCTCACACACACCGCTAGGGGTGCAAACAAGTCGAGCCGAGCCCGAGCTCGACTATGCTCGATTAACTTATGAGAGCTCGAGCTCGGCTCGATTCGAGCTTTTTTTTCAAAGCTCGAGTTCAGCTCGTTTATTATCTATTAATTTATATATTAAATAAGAATAATACAAATATTATACTCGTTTAGTCTCGTGAGCTCGATAAGTGAAGCTTGAACTCTTAACTAAACAAGCATATTTTTAGGCTCGGCTTGTTTACTAGACAACTTTAAAGGAGTAAATGTTATTAAATATTAATAAAAACTAATATTACACTAAGGCCCGACGAGCTTGACAAGCTTCATATGTCAGGCTCGAACTCGGACTCGATAAATAAACGATCTTTATTCCTAAGCTCAAGCTCGGTTCAGGCTCAATAAGACTCGGCTAGTTTCACCCTTTTACCCAAGCAAATCTCAAACTGCTCGGCTCGTTTGTATTCCCACACACCACCTATACATACTACTTTATATGCTTGTATGTAAATCTATAAGAATTTATATAACTAACAATGTTGTTAATAAGTGGTGCATCACTCATAGATCCAATATAAGAAACATAAGCTTTACATACATTGCATTACCTGTCAACATCTGTGTTTATAATTTGTACAAAGATAAATGAAGTAAACAAGGCCCCCTCTTCTAGGTTTCCTAAAAATCTTTCCCACACATGCCATTAACCTTCCAGATGGTCTTATTTAACTAGAAATTCAATAGAAAAAGCACCCTCCCATAGCGTATGGCCTTATTTAACTAGATATTCCCCGTGAATCAAGCTGACCCGACAACTTTGTAATTCAGTAACTTTGCTAACCGCTTCACTCATTGACCAACCAACCATAAGTCCCAATTATTATTACACTTTGATTATACAAAACCAACCACGAAATGAAAAATGCTGTCTAATTTGTCTACATACCAGTATTCATAAAGATCCAAAACCAGGTTAAGTAAGACCAGATATCGTAGGCTATTCAGGTCTCTTAAGTCTTGTCTTAACAGCTATATTGACACGAAACAGCAGTTGCGCACACATATATAAACATAAAGAGACAGTCACAGTCAGCTGTGCAACAGGTACCCGAGATAAAGGCTCACAAGGGAAACCATAAAAACGAACAGCAACGGAAATCCAGACTGAGCCCGGTGTCTCTTACTTTTCAGCATATCCTGCAAGTTAACATCAAAACGGCACACATGAATAAATGACGATCAAAAAATTTTGGTGACCTGTTTAGAAGTAAAGGTAAACTTTGCCTCTAATGGGTCACCAAAAGTGTATCGTTGAAATAAAATAATTCTTTTAGTCGCATTTAAAACATTAGTCGTTAATCAAATTCAAGAACATACAGTGTGTGTTGGTCTTTACTATTTTGATGCATAATAAATAAAAACAAAGATGTTTTGCACAAGCTCGTTTTGACATACACCTGCTACCGTGATCAAGTTTATTTATTTGCACATGTCACCTTGGGCCCACTAGTTGCATTTTATAGCTATAAAGCAACATGTATTATCCAAATTTATCATATGTTCTTTATAATAATGATCTATTTGCGCATTTTAATTTCCAACTAAAACATTTAGACATACAAATGCCCTTCTTTCAAATGGGAGGGATGATATATAATACCATTTATATAATTAAGTATTTTAGCAAAACACTCATGCATCACATAACGCAATCTCATTTAATTATACTTATTCCTCATACCACAAGACCAGAATCACATCACAATAAACGACGAACAAAACTGCATCAGTTCGGACAAATTACGAATCAAACATGCAGTTTTGTCATTTGTCACTTGTAAGCACATTTGATCTCCACTTTCTTAACAAATAAGGCGTTCGTTTGCTTAAAGAACTCCAATATGTCAAGAAATTAGCCTTAAAACCTATTCCGCCGAGTTGAGCCTTAAACCTATTCGGACACCAACTTGCTTTAAGTAGAGGTAGGCATAACACTTTAAAACTCTTGAGCAATTTAAGTAATTAATAATTTGCGTCATACAAAAGAATTGGATGGATTAGAAGACAAACCAGTTCTCCTTGTAAGAAGTGCTTCTCCTGAGTAAACGATCTTTTTTCTTCTGTTAGATGTAGAATAGTTGCTTTAGCCTGAGGAAGTCCACAGAATTTGGTAATCAAAATCAGCCAAAAAACTAATCCAGGTAGCTAGCATAAATGAAGTGGCAACAGACAGGATATCGCAGCTTATAAAGATGAGATAATTAAGCTCTAGAAAGCACCAATGCAAAAATTTGACAATTCTGTTAAAAGAAAATTCCTTAGAAGCTTTTGAAATAATTCTTTTACGGGTGCTTTGAGGCTTCTAGCAAGATAAGATAAATGACATTCACACTTGTAATGTAAATCCAAAGCCGAAATCGTCATTATTTCAATCGACCATATTCAAAGACAAACATAACTTACCTCGGTAAGCTTCGACTCAAGTTCTATCACTTTTGACTTCATTTCTACAAACTCTTTGGCTAATATCAGCTCTTCTGTATCATTCATCTGCATAAATTCTTCATTTCTTTTGATATCTTCATGGCTCGGTTTTACAGGTTCTTCTATCCTTTTTACAAGTTCTTTCCTTTTGTAAGTTTCTTCCTTCCTAGTTGCCTCATTACTTTCACCATCCCTTTTAGACACTTCTATGCTTTTATCAACCTGCCAAAATTTTGAAACTAAAAATTTAACCACCCAATTTCAATAATATAGTTGATTTAACTAGTGGGTTAAACCGCGCTTCGCCGCGGACGCAGACCGATTTTTTAGAAAAAAATTAAATGGAAACGTTGATGCAATGATAAATAACATAGTTTGATTGGCATTTCAACCAATGTAAGTGGATTGTAGGTTGATCTGGCAGCTGAACCGGTTGACTGGTAGGACTGAACTTAATAACCAGTTGTCATTTTGTGTGGTTTAAAATAAATGACAATGAAGAAAGTTTAATGTGGCATATTAAAACTTACATCTAATGGTTAAAATGTGTTAAAAGACATAAAAACCTAAAAAGACTGCGTCCGCTCTATTAATTTTATTTTGTAGGCCTTTTGATTTGTACTTTTTTTATTTTCTTTCAATTTATATTTCTAATACGTAGTACTTATTTTCTTTTAAGTTACTAACATAACAAAATCGACTACAGAGCTGTCTTACAGGTCTATTGGTCGGATCGGCTGAATTAGTTCGACAGGTTTTAAAACCGGCTGACAAAATACTCAATATAAAAATCTATGTATGGTATAAAAAGTATAATAGAACTTAAATACGAAAACACTAACCAAAACATCATGTTATAAGTTATAACTTAATAATATAATATAATAATTAATATATATAATTATATAAAAATATAATTAAAAAGTAGTAAAGGAAATAAATAAGTTTACATCTGCAAACATTTCAATTTATTCACTTGAATTCAATTAGTTTTTCAATTTAAAACCTTCCATCTGACAACCATTTAGTCTGCTCCACCTTCCGGCCTCCATTTCATCTCCGATCAGCCTCCATTACAATTATTTCTCTACTCTTCCAACTCCTTTGCGTCTGGTTTTTATTAAATCTGGAGGGCAAAGCAGCAAGACACGTCAAGATCCGGTGAGCAACACCCTCTAGATTAACAGTGGATAGGAGTCGATAATTCACAGTGGATCTGATGGTTTGTAGTAACCTCGAAAACGGCCACCAAGCCGCCCCCTTAACGACCGCTACTGTACACTATCACCATCACCACCACTGGGAACCCTAAACTCTGATAAGTGTGGTGGAGTTGTTCACGCACCATCGGAGGAGGAAAAGACGGCCAGAAACCTTCAATTTGTCTCTCAACTCTTGTTACTCTCTCTAAACGATTTGTGTGTGTGTAGTATCAAGAAGTGGCGAAAGTGTAGTAATTTGAAAAGTTTGGTGGTGAAAGTCAATAATCAAAAAGTTGACTAGTGCTAACAACTTTGTCATTTATATATATAATAATAATATGTTGAAAACGATTGAATAAACCTATAGTAAACTTCCAACCCACTCGATCACCAAGTATATGACTAGAAATTACTAAATTACTACTGCCACATATCAGCACTTGGTACATTCAATAATGTCTTACCTTGGGATGAACTTGATCATCTTTCACTTCTCTACTTTCATTTTCGTGTGCCAGCTTTGATGGTTCATTGACTGGTGATGATTCTGAGGAGTCTGGTGGGGAGATGAAGATCACTTTAAGCCTCTTTTCGTCGACAATTTTACCATCTTCTTTAGCAAACTGACAAAATGAAAAATCAGATAAACAAACTACCATCAAAACCAATATCTTCATTAAACACTCAGAACACTAACCATGTTAGATGTGACGTCCTCCTCCTTTGTCCCCTCTGGTACGACGGTACTTTGAACTAAGAACTTGTCTCTGCAGATCATATCAGGAGGAACTACCTTTGGTGCTTGCATAGTAACTGCACCACCAGCAAAACAATTGAATCATTTCTTTCAATAAGAGATATCACCATTATTTTTTGGGAACCAACTCTTATCAGTATATAAAATATTGGTTTCTTTAGCAGTTAATCTATCAAAGCTTTCACCTACTAGATAGGACGATCATAGTTCTTAAGGCGCAAGGCGCACTCAATGCGCAAAGGGTGAGCCTTGTGCCTAGATAAGCAAAGCACATAGCATAAACATGCCATTTTTTGGAGTTTTAGACACATTTTAGGCTTGTTAAGGGCTAGGTTAGGCTGGTTCCAAACCATATTTCGATATTTCAGGCCAGTTTGCCCAAAATTTGGTCAGATTCTTGGCCGGAATCCGACCGGACCGGTTTACTGTCTCCCCTCGCTTGAGGGCCTAGGCGTGCGCCCAAGGGGCTTTTGACAACATAGCTTCACATCAAATGCATTACAATCTCTGAGTTGATGAGGGGTATTAATACATGGTGTGATAGGGTCGACCACATAGCTAAAATTTCATACAATATTCGTCGAATTAATTGATATTCTTGTAGACATTAATAACAATATACGAAGCTGCAAAATGCTTAGAAATTTTGGCAATGACAATGTCAATTACTACCCTAAGAGTTCCATAGAAAATGCCATGACCCTTGCGATGACACTAAGAGTTCCATAGAAAACAAACACTGGGCACCAGCAAAGGTTCTTCACATTTGTAGGTGGCTATTACAACATAGACTTCCAACGAGAGGCCTGTTGAGTGAAAGGGGAATTATTCCACTCCACATGACAGCGGCATGCCCTGTTTGTGAAAGGGGTAAGGAGACAGTAAACCATGTCTTCTTATACTACATAGTGTTCTCCTGTGATCGAATGTATTCAAACCAAGGGAGTTAGTTTGTGTGTTGAATGAAGAATCTTTAAAATGTGGATAAAATCCATGAAGTAAAAACAAGTATGGATGTTGCTTTCTTTTGCAGCATGATGGTCCATATGGTTGAACAATAGTGATAAAGATAATGATGATCAAGCTCTTATGACCTATTACGAGATTTTGGAGGGTGATGTCCTCATTGATCATGTTTGTTAAGTCAGATGAAGTTGTTAAGCCTATGAAGAAGGACCCATGTTTAGGGGATGAAGGGACAACAAAAGTCAAGACGTTTAATGTAAAAAGGGCTGTGTGTAGGTAGAAAACAACGGTGGTGTTGGAGGCTGTTTGAGAGACAAGAAGGCAATTTGTATGTACTTTCCAAAGCTTTTATAGAATGTTTGGCTAAGCTTAAGGCCATATGTGAACCTGTGTACATAATATGGAATAAAAAAGAGGTAGCCTTCAAGAAATGACTTGTCATGCATGAATCGTTGCATGCTGTAACATGTGTAAAAGAAGACAAGGAGGTGCCATGGAGGGCGGGTGGTAGAGGTGCTGAAGAATGTACACCCATAACCAATTTTTGGGATGACTATGGAGAGTTTTCCAAACTAAAAGAGGTAATAACAATGGGTGTGGAGGATTTTTATGCAGTTACTAGAAAAAAAAAGCTATAAGATCAACAGGGTAACTGTTAAGAATTAGTTATAAATTTGATTTGGATGAACAGGACTGCATACTCCAAGAGTCCAAGGTACAGGTTTGTGTTAAAAAATCAAATTGATGCTGAGAATCAGTTATAACTTTGACTTGGATTTCCTTGATAATTCATGTACAGTTTTATACAGGAATTACAGTGATGTTGTATTTGGCTGTGTGCTGGTATGAGTTGACTGGTACATGATATGTGTTGGTACCAATGAGGCATATTAAAGTTAAAAAAGAAACCGAAAAAATGCTTCAAGACTTCAAGTAAACAGTATTATACCTGTAAAATCACATGATGCATTTGGATCAATAACTCCAGTATTTGGTCTGACACAATATTTCTTGGGATTCGTAGTTTTGATCTGCAAAAGGATAATCAAGTGGTTAAGCCTAATGCCCATCCAACTTTAACAAGAAAAATATAAGTTAGAAAAACTAAAACTCAGAAAACACATCAGCACCTTGAAAGCAACAAGATGATTGGTTTTATTGATCATCTGAACAGAAAATGAGCTTTGTTTCTTCAGTTCAACTGGCATAATAATACCAAAATAGAAGGTTAGCAGATTCCTCAACAAGGAATCATGGGATATCACAAGAGATTGGATACGCTTTTAGATAAACACTATGTGAAGAAACCATTGAGTGAGTGTCTTTGCGTAGTTACGCACATATAAACAATGAGAACTTCTGCATGTACATTTGTTTTCTCTTAAAAGTCATAAACTAACTCTTCAGGAGATCTTGCCTTGCCATACGGCATACTACAGAACAAACGTACTCAACATGATCTATACGAGTACCGTAAATACAATTATATTCAAACATGACTGGTGAAATTTATTTTTTCTGTACATTAAAGCAATCAACAATCCTACAAGTCCACTAGTTGCGCCTTCACCGCGTTTATCAACACTTATTTTTTCATTTTCAACTCTAAACTTAGCACTACTCATCTGCCATTTTCTAAAGGCACACAATTGATTTTCCATTTTAAATGTATGTATCATGTATGTGTGTATTGCTATCAGAGCATGCCAGGTAACCTTTAAAACCAAAAGACTTAGCACACATACACAAGGGTAAGTAAAGGCATGAAACTTAGGCTTATTACTAAACTAATTTCACAAAATCATCCATGGTATCAATACCTTCTTATCAGCATCCAGTTTCTTGTCACTAAATTGAACTTCTAACGTATTTACATTCAATCAAACGGATCATATACAGAGTGAAAAATCATCTTACATAAGAACTTAAGTTCTAGCGGCTGAACCTCCAAAATATCTGGCTTCATCCTTGCATCCATGTGTGAAACAAATCACAACTGATATATACACTTGATCCTTCTCCTGGAAACGAAACCCTAGCTAATATTATAAACCAGACACAAACACTCACTGAAACACACACACAACATATATATATATATGAAATTATGAAGTAGAGTTAGGATAGGTCGATGTTATTACGACTTGATGGTTGAAATTGAAAAGGATGAAGAGGAGTGAGTATTGATTTACCTGAAAGGGCGATAGAAACAAGATGAGAGAATCGAAATTTGAAAAGACTGTATAATGATTCCGTAACGGTTGGGTTATTGAGATTGATTCGATTCGATTCGATAGTGTATTCGTGGGCCTTTGATTGATTGAGAGAGAGAGACCAGACCCTAATCACGAAAAAGTAGTCTTTGAAAACTGGAAACATCATAATTATTCAAATAAATATCAAAACTATAAAAATTAACAATTTACATGTTATGATTTTTAACAAAATTAAGTAATGAATTTAAAAAAAACTTACATAAATAATTTATTTTCATACTTTTATAGTCGTCTACAAGAAGTTAAGTTATCTGGTATTTAGCCGTTGTAATATGTAAATTTGGTATACACTGTTTATTTTTATTTCTTTTTCACTTTTTTTAAATATTGTAAAATGTAAATTTGTAAATGTGAAATTTATAACCTATATGCATGTCGCTAATTGTGGAAACAACCGCATTTTGTTCTTTGTGGTAGGTAGTGAAGGTTATATTAAGACAGTAGTTGTAATGAACCGAACGTTCAATGAATAGGCAGAAAGTCTGTTTACGTTCGTTCATTTAATTAATCAATAAACTTGAACAAGAAATTCCTTTCGATTATTTAAAGGAACGGACATGAACAAATGTCTCGTTCATTCAATTATGTTCGTAAATAATATGTTCGTGAACATTCGTTCATGTTTGTTTGTTTATGTTGTTTACTAAAGATTTGTTAGCATTTAATTATTTTATCAAAACTTTGATGTTCTTTAATTTTTTATTTCTCTCATTACCCAAACAAATAAAATAGGAAATTCTATCTTCACCTTGTTTATAGACTGTTCCACTTTCCTTCTCATTCACAACGAAATAAGTCATCGACCTTCGTTCAACGATTACGACTTCAAGGTCTAGCACTATTCCCTCTAACCATCCACCTCTAGCCACCATGTCTTTTCCGATTTTATATGTATTCGTGAATCGTTCGTGAACACGTTCCTTTCCTTGATGAACGAACATGAACAAAAAATCTTGTTCGATAAATGTTCATGAACCGTTCGTGAACACATTATATCTTTAACACACAAACATGACCAAGGCCTTTTTCGTGTTCGTTTGGTTCATTTACAGTTCTAATGGAAATAGTGTGTTTTAGGAGAGATCACAAAAGAGACGTGAAGAAACACCGGTTGAACTAGAGATGTCCGGGGATATATAAGTTACAACCAGGGGGCTTCTGCATAAAAAGATTGCCTCTTCGCTCGTTCTTTAGGGTGCTCTCACTCAGACTGATCTGCAAAACTAGCAGCGCCGTTAGTCTCGCCACGGGGAAAATAGGTGGTTTTCTCCGTGACCACACTCCGGCGTGAGAATAAGTATTGGTTAATTACAAGTAATAAGCGCAAGTGCTTGTCAATGTGATAGTAGGTGGTTTGTGGATGTAGATTAGTTATTTACCTTGTGGTCGGATACTTATTATATAACCGAAAGTAAGTGGGCTTAGGAGATAGGATGATGGGCCTTGGGCCCGACCTAGGCGACTAGAGACATCCCTTTTATCCTTCAACGTCAAACATTAAATGTCCCCTGCAGGGGAATTAATGTCTTCTGTAGGAGGTGTGGTCTGTCGGGCGCTGAATGGTGCTAGTGTTTTGACAGTAAGGGTGGATATCTCTGACGTCAGACCTGCTACCAGCCAAAAGTGGAGAAGGTGGAATAGTCACTGGCGTAGATATGGTTGGTGTACAATCTGGCGTCTGCCTTAATGTTCATTTGACACTGTCAGACGCAACCTGCCGAGCAACCATTCATCACAGTTCTGCCACTCTGTACCCTTGAGTATGGTCAACACCTCCTAGTGCTTACCCCTTCTGCGAGGCTGTCAGTATTTTCCCACCAGCGCATAGTTGCAGGGATAAATCCTTTTATCCGCAAGACTATGAGGTGCTCTCATGTTTGTCTTGTCCTTGCAATGTTTTAGGATTCTTGACTAGAGGGTTGTATGTTAGGCGCAGGGTCTAGCAGCCTGCGCTGTAAGTCTAACTTGTCGTTGCGCCAAGTACACAAGGCTCGTTATGTGACTTATTGGTGTTGGTCTATTTACCGTTGGGCTGAGTACACAAGGTTCATTGTATGACCTATGGATGTTTGGTCTAATTTATCGTTGCGCTTTGTGCCCAAGGTTTATTGTATGACCATTTGGTGTTTGGTCTATTTTACTATTAGGCTGAGTGCGCAAGGTTCATTGTACAACCATATGGTGTTAAGGAAGGCGCACCGTTGCACATTGTACGCAAGGTTATCCTTGTAGTTATGATGTTGATGGTGTGGTTCCATGCGTAGGCGCATGGTTTTTGGGACCATACCCCTCTAAGTCCAAAGTCTAGTGCTGCTCCTATGCGCATGTTGGTAAGTAGGAGGGCTGGACTAAAAGAATTGTTGTATGCGCCGTCCTTGTAGTGGCAAAAATTCAACAAATGTTGGAGGAAAATGTTTGCGTGAAAGAAAAGCTTTGTCATCATGATTTTGAAATTTGAAACTCTGCAACTCTGACGTTGCAGGTGGGTTGGTGAGAAAAAAAGGGAATTTGAAAAGACATCTGACAGCTGTTGCATGCTATCAGCCGTATCGTCTGCCATTCATTAATGAATTGACAGAGAGAGTGGCGGCCACGCGCGCATATTAATTGTCAGTGGCAACTTGTCTGCCACACTTCCGTTGCTGGTTGGCTGTTATTAGCACACACATATCACGCATCCCAACCGCATTAAATGCGAGCACTATAATTAGAGGGCAAAATTCTTTTTTGTGAAGTCTGGCGTCGTTCCCTTCTCGATGCAGTTCCGGGCGCCGGAGGAGATTCCGGCGGAAACCCTCCCTATACCAGTGTTGGACCCCCTGGTATACGGATTTGAAGGAGATTTCGGCGATTCAGCTACCGGAGAGGATACTGGTGGCGGCCGGGATGAGTTTGGTTTGGAAACCAAACAGCCGGTATCGACTGGTGTACACGGAGGGGGATCGAAGTAAGTGTTCTTACTTTCTTGCTGTGTGTCTTGATTTTGCTTTGTTTTGTAGGCTAACATGCATTTCTCTTTTGCAGGAGCCCCGTTGTTTTTTTCCGCCTTCGATAGAAAAGAGGGGCGGATTGAGAGGCTCTCCCTTGGCCCGGATGAGCCCACCTAGTATACGCAGGTCCTGGGCAATTTTGCACTTCCTAGGGCTGCGGATTTGGATGTCCCCATGCCTTCGACTGGTAAGTTTGTTTTTATTGAATGTTGGTAACTCTGCAGATGACTTACCTATTGTTGCGCCGTATTGCAGGCGCTTTAAAAAGCTTGGGTATTGGCCCGGAGCATAAGAAAAAACGACGTGCGGGGCCGGGCGCAGCGGTTGAGAAGGAGGTGACTCAACCCGGGGCATGCCCTCCCAAAGGTAAGGGCATTGTGTCTAACCGTTGGAAAGCATATGTAGTAGTCTCTGACTCATGGGAGGGTCTTGATCCTGTAGGTGTGAAGAAACCCGCGCCAAAGCCGGTGGTTATCCCTACCGCCAAACCTGCTAGTCCGGTGGCGGGTATCTCGACCACCAAACCTACTAGTCCGGTGGACGCTGAGTCCAGCCGGAGGTGCCTCTTAAGCGGAAGAGGCGTCCAAAGGAGGACTTCTCCGCGTAGCCCCCTAAGAAGGTTGCGCGGAAAGTGATAGGGAAGAGGGGAAGTCTGGGAGCGGTTACCGCCAATATCTCCCTAGCTGAGTTTGTAACTTATGTTTATTATTCCATATTTTATACAGTGTATAACTGACTCTTTATGATCGCGCAGTGGGCGATGAGCCGGTTTTTGTTGAATCCAGCACATGCGCCGCGCCCACGGATACTCCAATGCCCCCGCCTATTGGTCAAGGCGAGGAGTCTGCTGATGGGCAGCGGAACCTGAAATGGTGAGGGAAGGGCCTCACGTGGTGGTGGAAGGTTCTGGTAAGGGTACTAAGGCGGGTTCTTTGGTGGTGGAAGAACTCGCGCCGGTGAGGAGGGGCCGCGTGTGGTGGTGGAAGAATACGTGCGGGTGTAGGGGAACCACGAGTGGTGGTGGAATCACCCCCGGTGGTTATGGAAGAAGCACGGGTGGTGGTGGAAGAACCCGTGCTGGTGGAGGTAGAACGCGCGCCAGCTGGTGGCGCGAGTTTTGTTGAAAGGACAGAGCCGTTGGGAACGGCTTCCGTTGATGGTGCGCAGGCTGATGCCCCGCAGGGGTACATGTGGAAGAGCCGGCACCCGGGGATGAAGCTGGGGGTTTTGGTAAAAGCCCTTCCGCCGAAGGGTCTCCAATCCGCCCGGAAGAAACCTCAGGTGATTATTATTACAGGTCATACTCCGCGGCTCAAGCTGAAGAGATCCACACCCTGTGTGGAAATTAGAGAAGGGAGAAGACTTCTCTCACTGGCCGGTGTGCCGTGAATGGTTCAAGGGAGCCTTCCCTCCAGCGGAGGTACGTGCACTTGCTGAACATGAACAAGAAACCACGTACCACACGTACCTCCAGGCAGCTTCAAGGTCCGCCTCGGTTACTTATAAGATTGTTCGCGAATGGCGGGGCTTGCTGAAGGAGAAGAAAGATATTGAAGCTGCCTAAGCGGTCCTAAGTAAAGAGCGAGCCCAAGTAGCTGCGCGTGAAGTTGAGGTGTAGGCAAAGGAGACTTCCTACACCGACTACCAGCGAGCTGAGGAATGGGCCGCGCTGGGGTGGAAGAGACGGGCTGAAGCCTTTGATGCCAAACTTGCGGAGGAGTGCAGGTTGTGGAAAGAGGCTTGTGAAAAGGGATAACAAGGAGAAAAAAATCCTTGAGGGATGAACTGGCCCGGTTGCATGCTGAGGTAGCGCGAGAGAAGAAGGAAAAGGAGGCAGCAACTACTGCAGTTGCGGCGTCTAGGGCGGATTGTGAACTGAGTGAGTAGAGAGAGGTAAGAAGTTTGCCTTGCTTCTATCTTTCTTTGTGTTTTGTATATATGTGTTGCAAAATTGTTTCGCTAACCTTAGATTTTATCAGGTCGCTACTCATGCTGCTTTGGAGACTGCGAAGAAGGATCTCCAGGTGGCCTTAGTGGAGAAAGGTGAAATCCAACGTAGGCACCTGGAAGATAAAGAGCGGTTGCGATTGGCGGAAGCCAAGGTGGAGGCGGGCGAGAAGAAATTGGAGAATTATGAAGACGCCCGCGCCATCTTTGAGTCATTGGTGGAGTCGCTGACCAACAACATGTTGTGGATGCAACAGTATGGAGTTGTCAATGTAAGTACTCCGCTTGTTTCCTGATCATTTTGTGATGGTTCTAATTTTTTCCTTGACTTTGCAGATCGCAAATTCCATTCTGAACTCCGCGGAGTTGGATGGCGCAATGGCCAAGCTAGTGGTTGCTGCGCGCCATGATGGGCATGCGCAGGGCTTTGCTGAGTGTGCGCAACATGTCACTCATGCATTGGACGTTCCATGGGATTCTAGTCGTGCTGCCACTTATGGAGTCAATACCGGAGCTGCTTTCGATCGGGCACAACAAGGGTATGACCATCTTGACATCCCAGCTTTGGAATTGGTGAGCGAGGCGCTTACCCATGACGACTTCGTTGATCGCCTAAGAGATATATTCCCGAAAGAAGCTGAGGCCGCTGTAGATGAAGAGTAGAGTAGGATCCTTAATGTAATATCTTTGTGGGATCTTTGACTGTACTGCGCGTTGCGCAACTTTGTAAATAATTTTATCTTTTAAGGGAATGTTTCTTTCTTGTTACAATATTTGTGCGAAACGAGACCAACTTTGTGTGGGTATAGCGAATAAAGTTGGTAATGAACTCGTAAATGAACATCCACTCCCATGTGCCAGCAGTAGGTAATGAATTTTAGTTCAAGACTCATTGTATACAAGGTGTTTTCGCGTAGACCCAAAGTGGCTTCACGCATTTGTAATGAAACATTAAGATAAAATAATTCGTGCAACCCTTGTCTTTATTAATGAATAAGGCGTAAGAGCCGTGTACAAGATAGACAATAGGATAATGAACTTGTAGTTTACATGTAGCACCTTCTTAGCTGCTACGCATTCCATGTCCTAGGTATATTTGTACCATCTAAGCGCTTAAGGGTGTAAGCGCCCTTTCCTAAGAACTTCATGTATAATGTAAGGGTCTTCCCATTTGGGTGCAAGTTTTCCAGGACGTTCAGTCTTAGACGCTTCGTTGTCGTGTAGAACAAAATCACCGTGTAAGAAGGTACATACGCGGACTCGCGCGTTATAGTATTTCTCGAGTTTGGACTTGCATTTTGCTTCGTTGATAGCGGCGTTTTCGCGCCTTTCTTCTAGTAGGTCCAAGTCAAGTCTGCGCTCATCTTCATTGTTCTGGCCTGCGCAACTAGCATGCGTGGTGATGGGGGCCTATCTCTGCAGGAATTACTGCCTCTGTCCCATACACAAGGCTAAAAGGAGTTTCACCGGTGTTAGTTTTTGGCATGGTTCAATGAGCCCAAAGGATGCTTGGTAACTCATCTACCTAGCCTCTTCGCGTCATAGCCAGTCTGGTCTTAATCCCTTCGACGATGCTCTTGTTAATACTCTCCACCTGGCCGTTCCCTTGGGGGTGTGCGACCGAAGTGAAGACCTGTTCGATGTGCATTTCTTTCATCCATTGCTGTAGTTCTTCAGCTGTGAAATTGGGGCAATTGTCACTAACTATGCGCAGGGGTAACCCGAAATGGCATATGATGTGCTCCCAGATGAATTTTTGAACTACAGTTGCTGTGGTGGATGTAAGGGGTTTGGCTTCGACCAATTTGGTGAAATAATCTACTGCCACGATTATGAACTTCACTGCGCCTGGGGCATCTGGGAAAGGTCCCACCATGTCGATTGCCCATTGTTGGAAAGGCCAGGCCGTTGTCACAGGGATCAAAGGATTCTTGGGGCGCAATATCTTCGGAGCATGGCACTGGCATGATGCGCACAATGTTTCAACCGCATCTAGGTGCATGCCTAGCCAATAGTAACCGGCGTTCATGATCTTTGCCACGACCATGCGCGGACCGGCATGAATTCTGCATAACCCTTCATGTATTTCGCGGATTAAGTACTGCGCATCTTGCGGATCAACGCAACGGAGGAAAGGTCCTAAATATGACTTCCAGTATAGGATACCGTCTGACATTTCGTAATTGAGCGCCTTGTTCTGGACCTTCCTTGTTTCCGTTTTTTTTTTCGGGGAGGATCCCGTGTTGCAAGAACATGATTATGGGAGACATCCCAGGACGGATTTCCCACTTCAATGATGTTGGCTTGGCGCAAAGGAACAGAAGGGTTTTTGAGTACCTCGATGCGCACTTCACGCACGAGGTGCTTGAAGCTTGTAGCGGCTAGTTTGCTGAGCGCGTCGGCATGTTAATTCTCACTTCGGTTGACATGGGTTATCTTGAAATGTTGGAATTCGGTTATTAAGGCTTGCGCCTGATCTAAATACAATGCCATCGTCTCGCCCTTTGCGTCGTATAGGTCGTTGACCTGTCCTGCGACTAGGAGAGAGTCGACGTTTGCTTCCAAATTCTGTGCACCCATATTGATTGCTAACCGAAGGCCTGCCAGTAACGCTTCGTACTCAACTTCGTTATTGGTACTTTTGAAATCCAATCTGATGGCATATGTGAATTCTTGATTATCGGGGCTTATTAGGCGAAGGCCTGCCCCTGCGCCATCATCGTTGGATGCGCCGTCTGTGTGAAGTATCCATGCACGGTCATTCGTAACCAGCATTGGGTTATGTACAGCTTCACACTCTTGCGCTTTATTCTGTGGTACTTCCGCAATGAAATCGGCTAAAATCTGGCCTTTTATTGCTAGGCGTGGTTTATACACGATATTGTGTCCACCAAGCTCAATCGCCCATTTTGCTAGACGGCCAGAGATGTCCGGTTTCGACAAAATTTGGCCCAAATGATAGTTCGAGAGAACTGTTATCACGTGGCCAGAAAAACACCAACACAACCGTCGGGAGGCATGGACCAAAGCTAGAGCAAGCTTTTCCATCATGGGATATCGTGTCTCTGGGTCAGTAAGCATCTTGCTGACGTAGTAGATCGGAGTTTGAACTCCTGCGCGCTCTACTAGCAGGACTGCTTCCAGAGCGATATCTGATGCGGAAAGGTAAAGTATCAGTGGCTCGTTCTTCTGTAGTGCTGTGAGCGTTAGCAGCTGAATTAAACACTCCTTCATTTAGGTGAAGGCTTTCTTCGCATCCGGAGTCCACTGAAACTTGTTTTGCTTCACACAGTTCCGCAAGGTGCTGATGAATGGGAAAGACTCATCGCGTGGTTGGCCAAGAACCTGTTCTGCGCAGCCAGTCGCCCCGCCAACTGTTGCATTTCTTTGATATTTGAGGGTGATGGCATACGCTGAATTGCTTCCACTTTGTCGGATTCACTTTGAAGCCATCGCGCGTGAAGATGAATCCCAGAAATTTGCCTTTTTCCATTCCAAAAGAACACTTGTTGGGGTTCAGCTTCAAGTTTGCCTTGCGTAAGGATGTAAACGTGTTTTGGACGTTTGTCAGCATCTTCTCCTCATCTGAGCTCGTGATAACGAGGTCATCGATGTAAACCTCCACGGTTTTGCCAAATATCGTCCCCGAAGACATGCTCCATTAAATGTTGGTAGGTGGCTTAGGCCTTGCGTTGTCTGAAGGCATTTTTGTGTAACAAAAACTCCCTTTGTCGGTTCGGAAAGCGGTTTTGTCTTCATCCTCTTTCTTCATTTGGATTTGGTGGTAACACTTGTAGCAATCAAGGAAACATTTTCACCTGAATGAAGCGAGTGAGTCCACCTTTTTATCAATCTCAGGTAAGGCGTAGCAGTCCTTAGGACATGCCTTGTTGAGATCCTTGAAACCGACGCACGTGCGCCAACTGCCGTTGGACTTTTGGACCATGACCGGGTTGGCTACCCAAGTTTGATAGCGTACCCCTCGGATGATTCCTGCTTGGAGAAGCTCTGACACTTGTTCGTTCCGGGTGCGGGTCTTTTCAGGACCGAAACTGCGCTTCTCCTGAACTACGGGCTGAACTGAAGGGAATGAATATATTCATGCTCAGCGATTTCCCTTGGCACTCCAGTCATATCCGCCGGTGACCATGCAAAAATGTCTATGTTGCGGAACAACAGTTGTTTTAACCGCGCCTTGATTGCGGGAGTCATGGCGGGTCCTAATAGGACTGTCTGCTCCGGGTACTTGTTGTTCAGTACCCACTTTTCTAGTTCACCGTTGGATGATGGATTTGGTTGCTTCATCGGTGGTTCCTCTTCAACTGACATGATTTCCTTCCTGGCGTACATAACGGCCACCCCGGTTTCTGTGGGGAAACTGCACGCGGCGTGGGGAGTGGAAGTGATCATGCTGAACTCCCGTTGAGCGTGCCGGCCTAGTAATACGTCATGGCGCGAGGTTGCGGGCATGACCATGAAATTTACCGAGACCATGCGGGAGTGTCTCCCGTAGGAAAGAGTCACCGAAAAAGAAATTTGGCCTAGAGGAAAAACGGCCTCGTTGCAGAAACCCCAGTGAGTGGAAATCCACCGGCTCTAGGCGCTCCTTGTCCTCTAGGTCTAGTTGATGGAAGTACTATTCATAGATTATGTCCATAGAGCTCCCAGGGTCTATGAACATATAGGCAATGCGATAATGGCCGAAGATGCCAGTTACCACGCGCGGTCGGTCTTCTTGTGGGCCCTTGGGAACTATAGGGAAGATGACCTGCTGTTCACGCCAGTGAGGCGTGCAGCTCTTCTGGTGGCCGCGCTTGCGCGATGGGCCACCCTGGATCATATGAACATACTTCATTTTTTATTACTCGGGCCCTCGCCGCCTCGAGTGATTTGGCGCACCTCCTTGCGCACATTTTGCAATAAGTGGGTGAGCTTCCCACTCTTGAGCGCTTTTTCGATCTCCATGCGCAAGGAGATGCAGTTATCAGTTGTGTGCCCCGTATCCTTGTGATAATCGCAGAAAAGGATGGGGTCTTGACCTTTCTTATTGCGCATCGGCGCCGGTTGTTTGAACTGATGGTCTTTAGTGCTGAGGACCTCTGCTAGTGTCTTCGTCAGTGGGGTCCACTGGCGATCGCGATTATCTTGCTTTATTGCTTGCTGGGTAGCGAGTTTATTGATGGTCGCTCGTGCGTCGACCGGTGAGTGGGGAGGGTTCTAGTTGTGGTCCATCCACCCTTTATTCTTCTTCCCAAAACTTCTGCTCATGTCTTGGGGGCGGTGCTGAGGTAGGGCAGGTCTACTATTATTGAGATTGCGCACTGTCTGTGCGTAGACCTTTGCCGCTGCCATGAGTTTCTCCCAGCTTTTGGGGAAGCCTGTAGTTCTTGACAAGACTTTGATCATCTTGTCATAGCGTACGGCGTATTTTAACTATGCATGAATCAGGTCTTCATGCATATCCACTATCTCTAGCACCTCTTTATATAGCCGGTGATGAAGTCCTCTAGACTTTCGTCATCGCGCCGCCAGATGTTCATTACGTCAGAAGAATCTCTAACGTAACTCCGCTATTGGATGAAGTGCGTCAGGAACTTGTCCTTTAAATTGTTCCATGACGTGAGCTTGCATGTGGGCAAGTTGTCAAACCATAGGTGCGTAACGCATGTGAGAGTCTGGACAAATAGGTGACACCACATAGGCAACGTCCAGCCTCCGATCAGTCCTGCGCCCGTGAAGAGAAGCAGGTGGTCATCTGGGTCTGTCAACCCATTGTACTTCCTGACGTTGGAGGGAAGTTTTGCGCGCTCCAATGGTGCGAGGAACAATCTCCTTTGTAAATTTTGAGTGTTCGGCTGCTTCAGCCGCCCTGTAGATCAAGTTATAATTATGCTTCGCTTCCTGGTTGTAGCCACCCTATGGAGCAGATCTGTATGCATCATGACCCTTTGGCAGCCGGTGAAACACACTGGCATTGTCACCCTCGCCATATGTCTTGTCCTCCCTCTGTTGGGTGTACCGCTCCCCAAGGGGGTGTGGGCCCAAACGCGAGTGGACAGATGCTCGCCTTTGAGTATGAGACTCACGTTTAGGCGGCGGTTGAGTGTACTCCGTCTCTTGGGTACGGAGCTCAGATGGTACGCTCGCTCTAGCTGGTGAGTCGTAACTCAGTATTCTCGGTGCAAGTGAAACATGCACCTGAGCAGTGGGCTGCACTGTGCAGCAAGAGTGTTTGTTTGTGCGCAGAGCTGCGCGTAGACGACGTTTAGAGCTGTCTGAGACTTAATGTACCAAGACATCGGGGTCTTACCCGGGGTAAGACCGATGTGATTGGTACAAAAGGAGTCTCCAATTGAGCTCCGGGGGTAATCAGAACATTTACTCGGCCGGAGTCGTGGCGAGCTCCGACATTCTCAGAAGAATCTTCTTCCACTAGTCCGTCGATTCGAGAGACATGAATCGGGTTCTTGCCTTCGGCTCAAGGACATCGTGGAGTGTTGGATGAGAAATCAACCATTTGGACGTGAGGTTTATGAAAAAACCGAAAACGAAAGAGCTGATAAGAAACAGAAAGGAAATAACGGATGGCGCCAATGAAGAAACACTGGTTGAACCTAGGGATATCCGGGGATATATAAGTTACCACCATGGGGCTTCTGCATAAAAAGATTGCCTCTTCGCTCGTTCTTTAGGGTGATCTCACTCAGACTGATCTGAAAACTAACAGCGCGTTAGTCTCGCCACGGGGAAAAGGGTGGTTTTCTCTGTGACCACACTCCGGCGTGAGAATAAGTTTGGTTAATTACAATTAATAAGCAGTGCTTGTCAATGTGATAGTAGGTGGTTGTGGATGTAGATTAGCTATTTACCTTGTGGTCGGATATTATTATATAGCCGAAAGTAAGTGGGCTTAGGAGATAGGCTGATGGGCCTTGGGCCCGACCAGGCGACCAGAGACATCCCTTTTGTCCTTCAACGTCAGACATTAAATGTCCCCTGCAGGGGAATTAATGTCTTCTGTCAGGAGGTGTGGTCTGTCGGGCGCTGAATGGTGCCACGTGTTTTGACAGTAAGGGCGGATATCTCTAGCATCAGACATGCTACCAGCCGAAAGTGGAGAAGGTGGAACAGTCACTGGCGTAGATATGGTTGGTGTACAATCTGGCGTCTGCCTTATGTTCATTTGACGCTGTCAAACACAACCTGCCGAGCAACCATTCGTCACTGTTCTGCCACTCTGTACCCTTGAGTATGGTCAACACCTCCTAGTGCTTACCCCTTCTGTGAGGCTGTCAGTATTTTCCCGCCAGCGCAGAGTTGCAGGGATAAATCCTTTTATCCGCAAGACTATGAGGTGCTCTTATGTTTGTCTTGTCCTTGCAATGTTTTAGGATTCTTGACTAGAGGGTTGTATGTTGGACGCAGGGTCTAGCAGCTGCGCGTGTAAGTCTAACTTGCCGTTACGCCAAGTACACAAGGCTCGTGTGACTTATGGGTGTTGGTCTCATTTACCGTTGGGCTGAGTACACAAGGTTCATTGTATGACCTATGGATGTTTGGTCTAATTTGTCGTTGCGATGAGTGCGCAAGGTTCATTGTACGACCATTTGGTGTTTGGTCTATTTTACTGTTGGGCTGAGTGCGCAAGATTCATTGTACGACCATATAGTGTTAAGGAAGGCGCACCGTTGCACATTGCGCGCAAGGTTATCCTTGTAATTGTGATGTTGAGGGTATGGTTCTATGCGCAGACGCATAGTTTTGGGGACCATACCCTTCCAAGACGGAAGGTAAGATGATAATAGCTTTGTGAGGGAACTAATAGTTTTTTTATGTCTATATTATTAAGTTTGAGGTTATATTTCATTAGCATTATATTTGTCTTTGATTTTATAAAGGTGACATGTCAGCGATTATCAAGTTAGAATGTTACAAATCAAAAAAGTATTTGTATGAGATCAAACAATCATGGAAAAATATAAGCCTACGGATGTACTTAATATCGGTTAGGACAATTAAATCTTTATGAATTGTGATTAAATCTCACAACCTAACCGGGTGTGGACATATCCTAATTTGTGTCCATTAGATCAATGGGGCATTAAATTTAATGTGAGTCACATGGTATGGGTATTTATGTCCATTCAATATATTAGATATTCACATATATTAGATGGTTAGAAGTGTATAACCAAACTTGAAAATAATAGCCATGTTATAACTTCTTAGGTGTGTTCTACTCTTCATTAATATCAACACAAATTCACACAAATAGCCATGTTATGACTTCGTATTATATTCATTTATCTATTTTTACTTACATATAAATTATTAGTCTGATTATATTATATACATAATGATTTAAAGGCGTATGTAAATTAGGTATGTTATATGTGAATCAGAGTCATATATCATTTAAAATTACATTTTCTTATACCCATAAAAACATTTCTCTAGAACACATTTTCTCTTCCATAAACATATTTAAGATTACATTTTCGTATACCCATAAAAGCATATCTCTAAAACACAATTTCTCTTTCATTAACATAAAATAAAGCTAACTATTGTCATGAAATTTAGAATCTCCGTATGTTTAAAATGATTTATTTAGAATTATCATGTTTAGGATTGTTCAAAAAGCTTGCAATAGATAGCTCATTCGAAAAAAGTTAAAAAAAACCCCAAATAGGACGACAATTAACCAAACCCGAGTTGGCTAAAGCATGGCGTTCAAAATGAATCCATTTATCAAACCCTTGATTCTAAAGAATGAGGTTCGTAACGAGAAACTAAGCCTGATTTATGACTCATGAGAAAAATCACTTTCCCTGGGCGCTTAGTGAATTGTAACCATCAACAAACATTTAAGTGTTTCCTGAAAACTGCAACTACTAGCGGTTAGGATCCAACCCAAATCTTGATAACCAGTAGTTTCAGTTAGATGAACAATGTACTAGGATTTAACTCGTAGCATTAATGAACATTGTGGTCTTCACAACTCAAGAACATTACAGAACCTCTAAACTTAAGCATCCTTAGCAAAAGCTTTGAAAAGAGATATCTGATTCTACTCTCGTTTCATGACACACAACTAACACTGGAGAATGAAAACCTTAGTAGGCTTGGGGTAACTTTTGTGAATATTATTGTTATTTGCAATTTTACATTACGCATGCAAGCATAAGCAAGCTTTATCTTTAAACATTATTTAATTGTTTTAGCGTACGAAACTATAAACCTGCAACTCATCAACTATTGTAGTTGACCTTTTAGCATGTTTTTCAAGTGATAACAAATGTGTTAGCTATGGATTTGGATTTAGTAGATACTGCGTTTGAGGTTTTGACTACATAATATCTTACCTTTTAGAGGCATTGCATGAAAGCTTTTGGCTCGTCGCATTTCCACGTTTCCACCTAGGCGGGGTGTGATAAACACTATAGTGACCTGAACCTTTTTTACTTGAATCAAAATAACCCTATATATGTGAGACGTTATGATGCGACCCGACCAATACGTATTATTAAAAGAAAAATGAAGAAAAGAAATTTAAAATTAAAATATAAATTCAACTAATTAATAAATATTAGATATTATGTTATAAATAAAAATTATATTTGTAGGATTAATAAATATATAATTTACATTTACTATCTGTATTTTTATAACTAAATACTATTAAAATTAACTATTACCTTATTTAAATAGTTAATTAATTACTAAATATCTACATTGTAATAGCAATAGTAATAATAACTATAACCAAATAAAATCAGTATTTAAAAAGCCACTCGGTTTAGATTGCGCTCTCAAATAGCTATATTTACTATTATTATTTTTATAACTAAATACAATTTAAATTAGAGTGAATTACAACCGGTGTCCTTTATGTTTGTATCAAATTCAATCGGTATCCTTTAACTAAAGAAGTTACAGACTCTGTCATTTATGTTACCTAGTTTTTAGCATGTTATGTCCTTTAGCCATAACTTAGCTATGTTTTTTGGTTAAGTCTTACCATGTGCCTCTCACATGAGGGCAACATGGTCTTTTCATCTCAATTTAACATGAATTTCGATTTTCCCCCTTGCATCTCATTATTTAAATATTTTACTTTGATTATATAATTCCAATTCCAAACCCATGCATTATATTTTTGTTTGGATTAAGTTGAAAAAAAAGGAGCGATCGACTGAAAAAGAGGAGGGGAATAAAAGGATTTATTTATTTAGTTTTTAATATAAAATTGAGACGAAAATACCATGTTGCTCTCATGTGAGAGGCACATAATAAGACATAACCAAATAAAACTTAACTAGATTAGTCTAAAGGACATAACGTGTTAAAAATCAGTAACATATAGGATAGAGCCTGTAATTTCTTTACTTAAAGGACGCCGGTTGTAATTTGATGCAAACGTAAAGGACACCGGTTGTAATTTACTCTTTAAATTAAGTATTACCTTATTTAAATAGTAATAAAAATATTAATAATGATTATATCCAAATAAAATTAGTGTTCAGGGCAAGTCAGGTTTGATTACACTCTACAAAAAAGCTACATTTACTATTATGGCCGTTGATGAGGGTGTGCGGGGAGGACCACCGCCAGGGTCTGTAATTTCGAGGGACACATGTTTTTTATATCCGATATACGTATATATATGTGTGTGTGTGTGTTTATGTGTTAATTTTTTAAATAGTATAGCCATACCAACTCCAAGATAGACCTATTTACAAACAAGTTTTATAGTTTAGAAGTTAGCCCTTAGCATTAGGGTTAGTGAGCTCAATACTCATTTGATTTTTAAAATAATAATAATAATAATAATATAATAATAATAATAAAACTTTATTGAATGACACACTTTTTCGAGCTTGAACATGGTACATGAATTTTTAGCGACACCCCCATTTACTATTTACGTTTTTTTATAACTAAATACTATCTAAATTGAGTATTATCTTATTTAAATAAATAATTATATATTACTAAACATTTACATAACAACAACAACAACAATGCCTAAGTATAATAAATGTTTAAGACATGTCTGTTAGATTGTGCTTTACAAAAGAGCCTTAGTGACACATATCACATCGCACGTGCCAACCTACTATATATAAATCAACTATGTTTTTTTATATATTTTAAATTATTAAATTAATTACAATGGCACCTACTTCTTAAATCCGGACGGGCCTGCCCAACCGGCCCGACCAGTTGACATGTAAGGAGAGTGGTTCGACGTCCGGTCTGATCATAAAAACGTTTCCAACGATCCTCCTTAACTGGCCCTTCACGACTTTCATCAAAATCAGACGATCACCAAGCCTTGTTCAAGTTCTAGTCTTCGTTCACGATGTCACGCAATCAGGTTTCAATGTTTGATTACTTAATTCAATTTTATTTTTCTTATGATCTTTGTAAACATATATTAGTTTTGTTTATATTCTAGAGCACGCATCTAAATTTTAATTTTCGAAGACAAACCCTTATTCCAGAATTAATAATTGTAACGTCTGAAATTTTCTTAAGATTATTTGTTCTCCCACTGTTTCTTTGATTCCACAAAAAAATGTTAATTCCTTTATTGTCTCGTGAAATCGTCCACCGTATATTTTTTTTATTACATTCACAAACACGTACATCTGCAATCAAAGAATGAGTTCATTATTCAAACACAAATAATTAGGACCAACAAGGGTTATCAAAGCTTGTTTATATCTAATACATGTCTTATTCTTTATGTAGAGACGTAATTAAACTTAAAGTCATTTTGAAAATCTTGGATTAGGGACATAGAAATCTAACAAGAGCTTAAATAACAACCTATTCGCCATAATGAAAAAAAGTGATTAGCTCACAATTTTTTTTTTCTTGGTATAGCATAACATTGGTAAGAAGTTCCTCACAAAGGCAATCCATCAAATATAAAGAATTGAATCAGTAAAAGTAAAAGATAACAAATTAAAAACTAACCAACATGTTCGTGTATTATACATTTTTTTTAATTCCAATTCAAACATTAATTAAATGTATAACATAAAGTTTTTTTTCGTCAACCGTAGCATTAAACAAAGGCCAGTGTTAGTAATCTTTGTGATAACAAGGCAGTGGTGCAGGAAAATTACTAGATCCTTGTTTTTATTTTAAAAATGATAGGTTATTACAAAAAAATCATATTTATTTTAGCTTTTGATAAATGATCTTAAAAAGTACTATGTCTGACGTGTATATTATTAGTACAGTAAATCTTACTACAAAGATCTCCGTATAATGTAGTGGAGCTTCGCAACATCACGAAGAAAAAAAATACACTTTCGTGATCCTAGAAGTCATGCTAGGTTAACTCTAGTTTCTACAGCTCAGAATAGAACCGGAGACACAATAAGAACCCGTTATAAAGGGTCCTGAGGCTATAACCTCAAGGACTACCACATGATGGACAAGTTATCAAGTATCTCAAGACAATTTAGTGGGCCAAGCTAAGATAGGCTAAGGTCCCTAGACCAAACTGAATATAAGGATACCTTATAGACTTTAGAGTACATGAATGTCAAAACACCCTCATTGCACATACAATTAACAAAGTCCAACCACAGGTAATTTTACTAACACTAGTTGCATGCTAAGAAGCATGTATTATTCTCATACAAGTAGTATCTAAAATTATAAGATTGGATTGATGCGTGGTCGAAAACCGGTGCCCTTATATGTTTAAACTTATGTTTTTACACAACTATTAGTTTCGAATAGCATACTTTTGATTGGATTTGTGTTTTATAGGTCTTATGGAGTTTAAGGAGCTAATCGGGAGCTTTCCGGAGCATCGGGGTGGAAAACGGGTCAACCGGAAGTGCGAAATGGAAAAAATCAGAAAACAACAATCAGAAAGAGGGCCTCTTGATGATTATCATGAGATGATGTCAGTTCTCACTGGATAACCCTACCATCCATACCCACTGGTTGATCATAACGAGCGTTACCAGAGATAGTGCGCGGTATATTTTATGTTGTTATATATTTTTGTATATTTTCTTTAGTAGTTAAATGAACTTTGTGGTTGTGTTCTCTATATAACCCTCACGAGACCTACTCGTCCTCCCGAGCTATCGGGAGGTTTAAAAAGGATTGTTGCATAGGCTAAATGCAACCGTGATTCCTACGAAAGTGAGTTAAGTTTGTTATTTTTGTAAATTATTTTTCCACAAAATAAATCAAAGTGGAATAACGAATGACTTGGTGATTCTTTATAAAAATGATAGAAATAGGTAACAAACAAATTTTGATGTTGTGAGAAGCTTGCTTCTACACGAGGGTTGAGATTTGTAGGTGCATTATGTTCACGAGACGACCATTTTTGTAGAGGAATAAAGAGCACACGAGGAATGAGCGAAACCTGGTGCATACGTTTCTTTTTAGCTTTGATTTTAGCTTTCTAATAAGTGGATTGCATTTTTTATTTTATTTACCGGGGTGAAATTTTGGGGAGGTTAGCTGTGTCACATCCCTTGTGCGTTTTAAAAGCTCTATTCCTACACATTGAGGACAATGTTGACCTCAAGTGTGGGGATGGAGAGAAAAAGTTTTTCGATTTTGACCCGTTCATTTAAACACTACACATTGAGGACAGTGTTGACCTCAAGTGTGGGGATGAGGGAAAATTTCAAAATTTTTTTAAAATGTCTTTGTTTGAAGCAATCTAAAAAGCACAAGTAACTAAGTTAATGAGGGATAGCAAACCCTTGTGGTCTTTATCATGGTCAAGTTCGAATTAATAACATGACGGGTATTTAGCGGGTGGTTATTTGGGAATAATCCGCTTAAGAAACTTGCATTTGGTACATGTCACATCATACCCTTTATACGTGAGATTTTGAGCCGTTTTACATATCATAGATATAAGCATATATTCTTTGTTTGAGTGGGCCTTTAGTCGCGTATTGTAGAACTTGCAACTTTTGATGCGTTTGAGACCATAGACCGAATACGAGCATAAGAATGATTAAGGCGCTAGGTAAACCTTTTCCTTTTACACCATTTTATATCCTTACCCGAAATCAATCCCTTAATCGCCAACTTTGAGCCTAAACCTTTCGTTTGACCAACCCATTTAGCCCTTGACCGTGTATCCTTTTATTTTTAACCCGGGTGTTGAAAATTCGATTTTAGATTTAGTACTTTGCGAAAAAAAACGTTGAGAAAAGCACAAAAAGATGTGTAGTAGTTGTTTAATAAAAGGCGAAATTCGTTGCCTCTTAGTTGTTTACTCGTAGTAGTGTTGATAGAATAGTTGTGTTTGTAATAAAAATCGAGTTTTTATCACCACAACCACCTTCATAATATCCTTTTCCACACCCTTCACCTAGCCTTGTTACAACCCTTAAAGACCTTTTGACGTGTGCTTAGTATTTGTGTTTGGTGGTGGAGAGTGATTGAGTTGCAAGCCTAAGCGGGTACGTGTTCTAATCGGTTTGAGTGCTTACTTCAAAGGTGCTAATACATCATCTATTAGCCAACTTTTAAACCGAGTGGAGAGAACATTGTGAGGGGTATAAATTGTGAGTTTTAAAGGGCATGTTAATCTTGGATAACTATCTTTATGTGAGTAATCACTTTACCGCTAAATGTTTTGAAAATGGTAAGAATCATGAACTGGGTATGACATTAGACATTAGCTTACTTTCAAGAATGGGAAGTGTATCCCTTATTCGACCCACGTGAAAGTGAAAAACAAATTTGCTTGAGGGCAAGCATAAAACAATTGTGGGGATGTGATGCATGGTCAAAAACCAGTGCTCTTATATGTTTAAACTTATGTTTTTACACAACTTTTAGTTTCGAATATCATAATTTTTATTGGATTTGTGTTTTACAGGTCTTATGGAGTTTAAGGAGCTAATCGGGAGCTTTCCGGAGCATCGGGGTGGAAAATGGGTCAACCGGGAGGGCGAAATGGAAAAATCAGAAAACAACAATCATAAAGAGGTGTGCGAATCGATTATAACGGCTATTAGGGCCGATATAAATGATTTTAAGTTCAATTTTATGTTTTACCGGTCCAATTTCCCTAAATCTACGTTTTGTAACATCCGTAAAAAACGGATTTACCAAACAAGCTCCGTTTAGCAACCGAACAGTCAGTCAAAAATTTCGTTGCGAATTAAATGCCCAAAATATTTTTAAACGATACGTAATCAATTATTATACAAGAATATATAATTAGTTTTTGAAAAACTGTCAAAAATCGCAAAATAAAAATAAAATACCTCTGCCGGGTTTCGAACCCGCGTCAGTACCGAACCAGCCAACAGACTTAACTCACACACACAAACCACTGCGCCATTTGTTTTGTTTGTTAAATATTGAAATCATTTAATTGATATCATGACGTTACGAATTCAAAACCGGCGCCCAAAAGTTCAGTCGTCGGAATCCCGGTAATCTCGCGAGTTTTTAACACCATTTTCAGTTATAACATAAATTATTATTAGAACATCGGTTATAACCGACGTTTGGGTCCGCGACACTTTCTATAACCGCCGGAGTTTTTATAATTTACGAATCCAGTCGGAAATCGGGCTAAATGCATTGACGATTTGTTCTATAAATTCACCCACAACCCACTGCAAACCTTTTCGCTCAAAACCACACTTTTTCTCGGCGTAATTCCACTCGCCGGAATTAATCTGTTCGTCGCCGGAAAACCGGTTTCCTCATTTCCGAGCCTCACTGAGCCTCTGAAGCTTATACCGGAGATACCTATACTTTTTCCAAGCTTTCCGGAGACTTGCTGCTGCAAGACACCTGACGCCGGAGTTGATTGCTGTCACCGGAGTTTCTGCCGGAAAACAGAGGGTCCAGTCGGTATACCTTTTCGCTTATTTTCCTTTTCTTTTCACCTTTATCTCACCATAATGAACTGGAAAACACTAAATAACATGTTTTAAAAACTTCGAACCAGACTGTTACCGATTCTGATTAAATCTCAACGAGGAAGACGATGTTTCGGTAGTTTATAAGTATAATTAAAATCAACTTATTACTCGGGTTAGACACACAGTCCAGCGGTGGACTGTGTGCACATTAAGCATACAAACGTCTCGAGTTCGAATCCGGTTTCACACACGTCGCCTTAATAAAAATCATTTTTTTGTTAAACTGAACCGGAGTCGCCACAGATATATGTTAAGTATATTAATAACCGGAATAATAACCAAGTTAGACACACAGTCCAGCGGTGGACTGTGTGTATGTTTATATCACAGGTCATGAGTTCGAGTCCGGTCTTCTGCACCGACTCGGACAATTATCTATTCTTTTAAATAAGGCAGAAAAGGAAATAACTAATTTGTATTTAAGTATAATAAAAATTGGATTATATAACATGTTAAACACACAGTCCAGCGGTGGACTGTGTGTTAGTTTAAGCCACAGGTCCCGGGTTCGAGCCCTGTGGAGCGCACCGTCCGAATTGATTTAAACTGTTTTTAAAATAAAATGATTTTCGGTTTAAACTAATTAATATATATATATAATTAAAATCAGATATATAACGGGTTAGACACGTAGCTCAGTTGGTAGAGCTGCGTGCACGCGTACGAGAGGTCTCGGGTTCGAGCCTCACTCAGTGCACCTATATTCCGAATTGAACCGGTCAACGGTACGGTCAACGGTCAGAAAAAGTCAAATTTTTTTTATTATTTTTATTTAATTATTTTAATTAAAAATCAATTAAAAATAGTTAAAAATAACATTTTTAAGGTTAGAAAATAGCCTCAAACTCACAAAAATACACCCAACAATCCTACTAAAATAGATTAATAAAATCCGTTTACTTACCAAACCATAATGCGATTTATCTAGGTTAATCTCACTCATGGTTAAAACCACTTCGCGTGCATTCAACATCATCAACCGAACGCACCCACTGTGAGTGAATCTTACAACTCCCCCTTTTAAATTACACGTTTTGGGGTGTGTCATGTGTTATGAAAATAATTAACTTATTTATTTAAACTTGTGCCATACCACATCATGACCTAAACTTAGATTGTTTTATTTGTTGTGATTACTTATTTCCTTTTTGTCAAATTATATGAAACTCAATCATTAGGCCCCTCAGTTCCTCGTGAGAGACGAGTTGAGCATCGCGTGCCTCTAAATGTTCCATTTTTGTTCATGTGTGTATCATTGAGTTATATTATTTGTAGTTGTGTCATTCATATTATCATGTTTATGCAATTCATACAATAGGCCCCTCAGTTCCTCGTGAGAGACGAGTTGAGCATCGCGTGCCTCTAATTATTCCATTATTGTTCATGTGTGTTTCATTTAATATCTTATGATTGTTGTTTAAGTTTACATCTATTTTTACTCATGTTTGGTTGTGCACATATTTCATAATCAATTTAAATAAATTTGATCAAATGTTTTCCATAGGATTCACTCGCCAACATTATGTTGATCCAAAAACCCTTTTACACATGATACAGGTGAACAGGTTGAAGCAAGGAAAACATAGGATATGCCTTAGAAGAGAACAAAGAAGTTTAGATTGTTAGTTAGAACATGTTGTAACATTTATTGTAAATTTCAATTTAATTTGTATTAAAGAATATGAAACGCATAATAAATGTCATGAGCTTTGATGATAACCCAATCATGCCCCGATCACCTTTTCTGCTGCGGGTCGGGGTGTGACACGTTTTATGTCCATTTGGTCCAAATCCGGCATTATAACGGCTAAGAAAAAGCAATAGTACCTTTCCCATCGTAAGAGGTGTGCAAATCGACCTCCTCAATGTATTGGTACAAAGTATGCATCAAGAAAAATGAAGTATAGAACTGGTTCACACAAAGTTCTCTCTCAATCGCACAGTGACATTAGGTTTACTCATGCGAATGACTGAGGCTTTTATACTCATTCACAAGTCGTTCGTATGAGTCAATTACTCGTGCGAATGAAAGCAAATGTTACTCGTACGAGTCAGTTCTGATACTTTGTTAAACCTTTTTGATTTTCTTAATGAAATTTTATCTGTTTAAAACTCACTCAGTTAATCAAGTCCAAGTTAATGACCCTGATTATCTGATTTGCCTACCAAGTCCAAGTTAATGACCTTGGTTTACCATGTTTGACCAAAACATATTTATTTTAAAATTGTAAAGTTTCAAATTAATGAACTTTGTTGACGTTCGGGTAAATTTTTCGTTTCTAGATTAGCTCCCAATCCGTGGTCTTCAGTTTTCTTTCAGCAAGGTGTCGCCATGACTTGAACTATCAGTGTTTTTTCATCGGTAGACTAAAACTAAAACTAAAACGCTAAGGAAACTAAAAATATTTTTGGGTTTTAGGATTTTTCCGAAAAGAAATAACAAGAAAAGATGTATATACATACGTATTTTTGTGAGTTTTGTGTTAAGAGAATCATATCAAGTTTTTAACTAATCACCAGTACTGTTGAGCTTGGTATACTCATTAAGCTTTTAACCAGATTTACCTTGATTGCCAATATTCTTATCCATTTAAACCTCTTCTTGTTTCTCAACTGTTTCAAGATATGTTAGGTAATATTAGGAACATGAAGTAAGTGTGTTTCCAATCTCAGAATATACTCCCGCATCGAGATTCCCCGAATTTCATTTCTAGGTGAATATATCCAATTGATATCTGTAAAGTGGTGAATTGCGAGATCTTGAGAGCTCAGGTTAGTATTTCCATACAGACAAAGAGATGAAGGCTTGTCTTTAGGTGGTGTTCCTTAAAGGAATCTTTTGAATTGCAGATGTTGTAAATATTTATGACATATACATTTTTTATGCAGCTTGAATGGGCGAATACTGCGTAAAGTATTATACAAGTTCTAGGCCATTGCTGACGCAAAATCAGAAGAACTCAGATAATACCCCAAATATCAAATAAATATAAAGACCTAGTATCGCCAGAATCTGGCATTCTCTCAAACGAAATTTCGGAGTACCAAGTCCATATATCCGAGAGATGTTAACCCACAAGTTATTCAATTTTTCTTTTAGGTTTATATCTTGAAAACAATTTACTGAACGAGTGAAGCCTATTGGCACTTCCTTAGTAAGACTAGTTTAATTACTTGTTTAATCATTCCATATCTTTAGCATACTGTGACTGTCATATTAATATAATATGATTTCTCTTTTTCACAAAAAACTCTTTTTTAACTTGTGTAATGTTTTTGTATTTTCCCGAACTTTCTCCCCCTAAATCAAAAACATACTTTTTTAGAATTTTTAAGAAAGAATGTACAGAAAACACGTCAAACCAATAAGAATCACGGCAAGTCGTCGTCATCCTCAAACTCAACCTCATGAATATCCCCTGATGTCAGATTTCTTAAACCATTTAATTTTAAAATATTTTTAAATCTTTTTGGTTTTGGGTATAAAATGCTTTGGTATAAAAATATGCTTTTTGGTTATCAGTATGGATTTTTTCAATTCTAACCAACTCTTTCCCGTAGCAATCACGAATAAAGTGGTGTCGAATCTCAATATGTTTAGTACGTGAGTGTTGACGTGAGTTTTTAGTGATATCAATTGTAGCCTGGTTATCTACATAAATGGGCGTGTCAAGAAATTGCGGTCCGAAGTCTCTCATCTGCTGTTGTATCCAAAGAATCTTGGAACAACAGCTGGATGCTGAAACATATCCAGCTTCACACGTAGAGAGAGCGACCGCGGTCTGTTTCTTGCATTGCCACGTTACCAAACGAGTTTTGAAGAACTGGCAACCAGCCGTCGTAGATTTGGCGTTAAGTTTGTAGCACCCAAAATCAGAATCCGAGTAACCCGCAAGATTGAAGTCGTCGTGTCGAGGGTACCACAAGCCGTGCTTGGACATCCCTTCAAATATCTCATGATACGTTTGACGACGAGCAAGTGCGAATCTCTTGGACTAGACTTAAAATGGGCACACAGGCATGTAGGATACATGATATCAGGTCGAGAAGCAGTGAGATACATCAAGGATCCGATCATGGAGCGGTATAACGTTTTGTCAACTTTGACTCCATTAAGATTGGACTAATGCCGTGATTAGGAGCTAATGGGGTAGATGCTGGTTTAGTTCCTGTCATATCGAATTTCTCCAATGTGTCATGAACATACTTCGTCTGATGGATGAAGATACCATCAGGCAATTGATCGACCAGAAGTCCTAGAAAGAACTTCATCTCCCCTATCGCACTCATTTCAAATTTGCGCTTCATGACTTCTTCGAAGTCTTTACACAGCTTGTCATTTGTCGATCCGAAGATGATATCATCCACATATATCTATACGATAATGAAATGCCCATCCACTTCCTTAGTAAAGAGGGTAGAATCTACAGTTCCTCTGAGAAAGCCATTGTCTAGAAGATGTCGTGATAGCGTTTCATACCAAGCTCTCGGGCTTGATGTAGACCATATAAGGCTTTGTTCAGAAGGTAGACTTTGTCTTTGTGTATGGGATCGACAAACCCCGGTGGTTGGCTGACATAGACCTCCATACAGGAAAGCAGATTTGACATCCAACTGGTACACCTTGAAACCTTTCCAAGAAGCAAAGGCCAAGAATATGCGGATCGCTTCAAGACAGGCGAGTGGGGCATAGACTTCAGTATAATCTATCCCTTCTTGCTGATGAAAACCTTGTACCACGAGTCGAGCTTTGTTGCGTACTACAATCCCTCTGTCATCACGCTTGCACTTGAAGACCCATCTAGTGTTTATCTTTTTGTGATGATCTGGTAGGTCAACAAGCTGCCAGACTCCCAGTTTATGGAATTAGAAGCAATTCCTCTTGCATTGCATCCACCTAGATCTCTTCGTTTAACGCGTCTTTCCAGTTCCCGGGTTCTACCTGAGAAACAAAACAACTATTAGAAAGTCTGGTTTGTAGTGGAGCAATACGAGTATAAAAACAGCTTAGATCCTGTTGATCTGATTGCGAGTTTGCACTTCCGTTTGTAAGTTGCAATAATATTCTCCATTTGATGATAAGAAAGTGTCCTCGGCATCACTTCACTCGGAACATCCACTTGAGTTTGCAAATTTGTGATAACTTCATCAACAACTGGTGCAGAAGATGAAGCTTCATTCCTGATGTTTGATTGATCAGCTTGAGAATTCAGGAAGCTTTCAATCTGCTTAGATCCTTCATCGGAACTAGATCCTCCATCATTGAAAGTTGGTTCACGATCAGAGTCGGCATTTGGTGATTGCTGGGTAGATGATTCAACAGTGTTCAAGACTGGTACAGATACAGATGCTTGACGAATAGTGCTCGGACCTACACCAGACGTGTGGACAGGAAGTGACGAGGAAATCACCAACGGTCTAGAAACTTGTTCTTGATTGGATATTTGATGTTGTTGAAAGAGCATAACAAGTACTTCTTCTGATGGCACGTTTGGTAGATCAAATGAGTTCCACAAACCCTTGTAGTTGAACCGCCATGGATCCCCAGGTTTCTGCGTTTGTGTAGTATACCATTGACAATCAACATGCTGCGCAAGAATAACCTAGTTCAGACTCGGCAAAAAGACACGTTTTTGTGGAGTAGCATAACCGACGAAAAATCCTTCCAAGGATTTGGCTCCAAATTTACCATCCGGTCCAATACAGTACACGGTGATCCAAAAGGCTCCGGAAACGCGAGGTTAGGCTTTCGCTGATTTAGTAACTCGAAACAAGTCTTGTTGTGAGGCTTGACTGTTAACACACGATTCAGGGTGTAACACGCTGATGCGACTGCTTCACTCCAGAAACTGATTGGCAATTTCGAATCGGTGAGCATGGTGTTGGCAGTCTCGATCAGAGTGCGATTCTTACGTTCTGCTACTCCATTTAGTTGAGGAGTATAGGGGGCGCTGAATTTGTGAAGAATCCCTTTTTCATTGCAGAATTCGAGCATCCTTTTGTTCTTGAACTCTGTACCATTTTCACTGCGGATTCTCTTAATTGGCAAGTGATACAGGTTTTCGAGTTTTCTGAAGAGAATCATTAGAGTCTCAATACCCATGAGAATCTTGAGAAATCATCTGTAACAACTAGGAAATATAGATCACCAAAAATGCTTTTGACGTTTACTGGCCCAAAAAGATCCATATGAAGCCTCTCTAGTGGTAGCTTTATAGAATTCAACAGCATTCGTGGGTGTGATTTCTTATGCTGTTTCCCCTTTTTACAGCTTAGACAATCATCGGATAATTGAAAATTTTTCAGATTAACACCCTCCACTAGGTCGTTAAGCACAAGATAATTCATCTTTCTTAGATGATTGTGCCCCATCTTCCTATGCCACAGAATAGACTCTTTCTCGGTAGCTTTAGAAACAAAGCACTGAACCTTCTTTGATGTTGTTGATGCGACACTCATATCAAGAACATAAAGATCATTTTCTCTCGGAGCATGCATGAGAATCCATTCCTCAGGAATCTTGAATCCCAGCTTTAAGATCAAGCACTCTTTATCATTGAAGTGCGTTGTGATATTCTTGTCACAAATCTGCGAAATGCTGAGTAGATTTTTTCGCAATGTAGTTCACTTTATCAAAAGAAACTACTCCATTTGTGAGAATTCCTTCACCGACAATTCTTCCTCCTTGCATTCCGGCAAAACCTATATACCCTCCTCGGATAGCTTTAACGTCGTGTAACAACGCAAGCATCCCTGTCATGTGTCTGGAAGCTCCACTATCCATTATCCATTTAGATATGCTCGATCGCGGGAGCCCCTGCACACATGCGGAAGAAACTATTTAAACAAAAAACCCAAGTCTGCTTGGTTTTGGGTGGGTTCTGAATACAAATTTTGGACCTACTTTATTTTTAACATTCTTTTAGGCTCGGTTTTGTTTGGGATAGAAGGTTTCAGTTCTACCTTGGATGGTTTGACTTTTGCAACCCATGTTTGCATTTTCAGATTAGCCCTTTTAGCATAAAATTTTGAATCCATTTGATGATATTTAGTTGATGTTTCACCAATTTCACATTTAGAATGACGTTGAAGAGTTGGTTTAACATGTTTATAGAATTTGCTTAGATGCAACCATAGGTGCCTTTTATTTCTCATCCTTGGTAAACCTGTTAGAATTAGAAACATATTTTGGATATATTTGTGAGCAATATCGTGCGATATGCCCAACATTCTTACATTTGTAGCATGTCCTACTGTGTTTACGGATAGAGGAATCCAAAACTTGTTTCTTATTCTCTTTCTCTTTCTCTTTCTTGAAATCATCATTTGATTGTGTTTTCGATGATTTCTTTTTCCTTTTCTGTTGTTGTCCCCAAAACGAAATTGATTGTCTTAGTAAAGTTTAGCTTTTGGGACTTGTTGTTCATTCTTCACTTTTGGAAACCCAAACCCGCCCTCCTACTCTCAGGATAATCTCTGTTTTTATGATGGTAGGGCCTGTTAACACATTTTGATTTAGAATAAAATGATAAATCGTGTTTGTCTAAATCAGAATGGCTTACCTCCTCAAGCTTGAACAATTTATCAACACGATCTAGATTCACATTCTGGATGGGAAAGTCCTCATCAGAATATAGTTTATCAGATCCATGCATTTTATAAACTATGACGTTTGGATTATTGTTTAAACTATCTTCCGATGTTTCAACATCAGATTCAGACTTTTCAGATTCACCTTTTAAAACATTTTCGACCACTGCTTTCACCACCTCAGAGTCACATTCATTTTCAGATTTTATGTAAGTTACGTCAATGTTCGTAGGCAACTCGTTAGACTGTTCAGTTTTCAATTTTAGATTGAGCGTCTTTTCCACCCCTGATGGCTTTTTACAAGCATAACTATTCCACATGGGGGTGAAACACGATCGTAACTTGCACTCTTGTTTTCCTCATTTATAGATTCATCTTTGTTTTCAATCTTGGGTAAAATGTGATCAATGACGTAAGAGCTTGTGGAATAACTGATTAACAATTTGTTAACTCGTTCAGTTTCTATTCTTACCTTCTCAAGCTCACTTTTCAGCTCAGCAATAGTATTTAGGTGAATATTAATGGCCATTTGCTTGTCCATTATTGTCGCTTTGAGCGTAAAAAGTGTCCCGTCATTTTCTCTGAGTGCTTTTTCATACTGTTTAACAGATTTACTTAATTTGACGTATACTTCTTTTGTTGATTTATAATCGCTCGACAAATTATCTGTTAAACTTTTGAGCTCATTATATCGTGTGTCTTTTACACACATTCACTGCATGGCTCAACACTTTTAAACATGGTTTTTCTACCACATACTCACATTTAGACTATTTACCTCATTAACGTTTGCCATACACGCTTTGCTAGTCTCATCAATCAACTTCTCCATCTTTTCATCGACTCTCTGTTCAACATCAGGCGTCTTCTGTTCTTCACAAGATGATCGATGGCTTGGTCTAAAGTATCCTGCAAAAGTTTTCAAGATATCGTTAGGCAGGAGATGTTTAAATGCACTGTTTAAAAGTTCCTCCTCTTCTGATGATGTGTGATAGTAATAATCATTTTCTGGAGCCTCATCAAAAGATGCCTCTGATTCTTCTTTAGGTTCTTCGATTATCTCAGCAACCAACGCCAAACTCTCATTCTTGGAAATGTATTTGTTCCAGTTAAAACCCTCGTCTTCTTGAGTAACCACTAGCACTTTATCTTTTGTCTCTGGCTGTCTATCTTCGATCTGCACCATTCGAGTTCTTGGTTGGGGACAGTGGTAGATAGCCTTATTGTAGTAGTCATCGGCAAATGGGTTCTGATTACCCTGAGCTTCTCTATTTGGGCATTCACGTTTAAAATGTCCCTTCTCCCAACACTTGAAACAAGTAACTTTGGACTTGTCGAATCCCAGTTTTCCATCCAATCATCCCAAGTTCTCTTTTCCCGTGATTTCCATGAAGCGTTGTGCGCATCTAACAGTAGATGCCATACACCATTTGATGTCGATCATCTCCATCTCTACCAGATCAATCTGATCATAGTCCTCTCTGGTCATTTTAGAATTTCCAAGCTTTCCTGCTACAAGACTTTCATAAGATTCAAGGACCGATGCTAATAGTGACATATGCTGCTTTGTGGTCTTTTCATCAAAGTTTTGTGCATTCTGGAAATCAACAGCGAAATTGCACTGTAGTACCCCTTGAGTAGGATTTGATGACTGTTCTGGTTGATCTAGGTATTGCTTGATCCATGTGATGACTGTGGGCTTTGAGACGTGTTCGGATTGACTGTAGTAAAGGATTAAAAGCCACTGTGTTGATTTGACAGTGGGCTCGGTGTGTTGTAAGCGCTGAAGGCAGTCTGGATCTTTGGAGACTGTATCTGAGCGGCAGAACTATTCTTGAAATAAAGATTAACATCTTGTTCACTTGGACGTTTTTGTTCTTGCCATTTTCTGCATTTCAGGTTCATGTCCCTCCAATCTCTCAATGAATCGTGGTAATGAGAGTTACCATATTCAGTTCCACTCTTCAAAATGGTCAAATAGGTAGACCATTCGCCTTGTGGTAAGGAATCAACGAGTTTATCAACAAGTTCTTCGTTCATCTTTATGATTCTCATTCGCTTCATTTGCACCACCAGATGACAATATCTTTCAATCAGTTGTTTACCGTCTCTCCTTTGATCAAAGTAAAGATGTCAAATTATTTACTCAACAATGCCTTTTTCCCTTTACATAACTGTGCACTTCCCTTGAATATCAATCGAAGAGCGTTCCATAATGATTGTGCGTCATCATCATGTTGTAACAGCGCCAATATGTCTTCCTTGATGGATTGTTGTAGAATGTTCATTATTTTCTTCTCAATAATAAACTTTTCTCTTTTAAAATCAGAAAGTTGAGCCAATGTCTTTTTCGAGACCGTTTTCACTAACATGAGATTGATACTTTTCTTCGATAGCAAACCAACAGGTAAAATGATTCGCCTGAACCCAATTCATGAAACGTTCGCTCCAACTATCGAAGTTTTCGAGGTTCATCAACTTTGGCGGTTTCATCATCGTACCCATTTCGTTCTCGAGGTTCATGTTTTGTGCTGCAGTAGTTGTGACCGCTGATGTAGCAAATGCGTTATAATTCTTCTACCATTTTTCTGCAAAGATTTTAGACACACACTTACGAAAAACTGATTAGAATGGTAAAACTTTCTTGGTGCTGATAACAAAAAATTTGTACAACAAAGATTCGTGCGAATGAGTTAATTCGTACGGAGGAGGTATTCGTGCGAACAAAGTGTTCATACGGATGATAATTCGGCTCGTATGAGTAAGTCGCTCGTACGAGTGGTTACCTCGTGCGAATCACAGTTTCAATTTTTAACTTGTAAATTTTAAGAACTTCTGATTACTGTACGGTCAGTCGTTCGTGCGAGTGGTCTCTCTACCCGTACGAAACAACTTAGGTCTCCAAACGGATGAATTTACTGATTTTGACATGATTAAGTTCGGGTTTTAGATCTGAAATTGTTAAGGATTGATTAGGATTGATTTTAACGTGATATCCTAGAATCCTAGTCCATTTTGTCCGTAAATTTGTCCAATTCCTAGATCAGTTTGGGAAAGTGTAGAAGTAGAAAGACTTTGAATCTGAAACAGTTGGTAGCGTGCAGAAACATGACGTTTGTCAGCAGATCAGACCTCAAGGATCTGATACCACTTGTGAGGGGGTATCGGCTCTTCCGATGAGCAACTAGACTGATCTAACTCAACTTACAGAGGCGGAATTCATTGTTAGTGAGGTTGACAAATGAACAAGTGAGATCTACTGTTTAACTGCTTTGAATATATTGATTGTCGTGCAAAGTACAACGCAAGTAAACAATTCAGCAGGGCTTTGCCGTACCAACTGGACTAACACTCCTAGCTTTGACACAACACTCCTCTATTATAGGTCGACATGAATCGCACATGAGAGTGTAAAACAGAGTATGTGTGACTCGTGCGAGTAGTTGCCTCATACGAGTGACAGAGTGTCACTCGTACGAGTCAAGTGTTCACTCGTACGAGCCAACTACAAAACATATAATCTATACAATAACATTTACAATCTGACGTTCTAAGCCCTATAAACAAAATCAACATATCCTAGACGTAGCAATATACATTATGCACCAACAAGCTCCCCCTTGAATGTTGCCACAGTCTTGGATAGTCTTCAAAAATCTTCATAAGATCTGACATTTATCGACCAAAGAACCGCTTCAGTGGCTTGCGACGCTCCTCAAAAGCTATAGGTGTTTGATCTGTTAGAGGAGGTCGGTAAACTGTATTGCTAAATCGAAAACTTCTCAGCGACGCTATACGAGCTCGCTAAGCAATCCTCTCTTCCTTCTTATCTTTCTTCTTTTGCTCTAACTCCTCCAGTTTCTTCCATGAAGTGTTCCATGTCGATCCAGAATGTATATCATTGGCGAAACAGACATTAACAATCTTCTGAAACTGGAGTGCGTGTTCTTTGTCTTTCTCTTGTAGCTGATTTTGCTGTAGAACAAACAATCTATATTTTCTTCGAACAATTCACTAGCCACATATCTAGTACTCGAATGCCACGCCACAACCCATATATTCGTTTGTGAGCTATGACGGCTTCGTAAGCTCCTCAGTTATCTTCCACGAATCATCATCAGGGTGCACACAAATCACAGCTTCTCCCGTGTTAATCATAGTGCCACCACTTGAAGATTTTGTGGAAATCTTGCTCCATCTGAATCATAGGCATATTCTTCATTACCTTTGGCCTCTTCACGATGAGCGTAACATCCTTTTCTTTAGTAATCGGATCGACTTTCATAATACGCTTCGGAAAATGAGGTTTCTAGTGTATAAAACCTGCATAGCTTTTGTTAGAACATTTTGAGACCGTTGGTACTTGATTATCCATGTTTAAGCTGGTTTGTAATAGTTAGACAATCTTGAAGGGGCAAAAGTGCAATTGTATGAAACTCACTTGTTGGCGGCATATTTAGCAACCCAGCGTAATTGTTAATTACGCTGGGTAGTCAGTTTGTATAAATATGTTCTTCAATGATAGTATGTACAAGTTTCTTGGACAGATTTTGGTGATTCTCTTGTGTTGTGATTCTTGTTATTGTGCTTACATCTGAATATCCAGGTGCTGTTATTGATTACATCTTATTGGGATTTCATATACAACACTAGTTGTTTGATCCATTCAAGATTCTTCCTCTTCATTGTTTGGTTTTTCTTAACTTTTACACATTCAAACAACTAATCTATAGTTGTTTGGGTGATAACAATCAACCACTGTGATCCGAATCTGTTTTGGGACTCACAATTTGGTATCAGAGCCTTTGTGCTCTTGATTGTTTGAGTTTTGTTAAGATTTTTCAAGTTTTGAAGGTTCTTCAAAAGTTTTCAAAGTTTTATGGTTTTTCAAATTTTTGGGCTTAAAATGGCTTGATCTGGTGTGTTTAATCATTGGGTTGTTGTTAATCAGTGGTTTAGTAAACATTTTGGTCATTTTGCTGCAAAGAAACATGAATTTTGAGTCATTTTTGGGTGATTAGAGGGTTTTTGTTCGTACTAAAACCCTTCTGGGCGTATTTATTTTTGAGTTGGGTAGATACTTTTGAAGGCAGCGTAATTAATTTTGAATATCGCATATTTAACAAATACGCTGGGTTTAAACTAGCGAATTTGTTGAGTGTCAGCGTACTAGTGCCAGTGAATTTAATCGAAGGCGACTTCGAAGTCAGTGATACAAATCCTCAGTGATTTTATCACGGTGATCAGCGAAATTAACTAAACCTTTGTTTTTTTTTGAATATCCAGCGGATTTAGCTTTTTCGCAGGATAAAGTCGCCATCTTCATCAGCGTATTTAATCCAAGTGCAGCGTAATTGATCTTTAGTGCAACGTAATTATTTCATTTCCAGCGTATTTATCTCCTTTGCAGCAAAATTGTCTCCTGATTTATATCCCTCCAGCGTATTTAATCACCGATCAACCATTATGTCTCTCAATCAACTCAATCCGATTGTCCAAGCCGAGCTAGAAACCGGAACTGCTACAAGGCCACCAAAGTTGAAAGGATCAGAATATTTCAGCAGTTGGAAAAACAGGATCAAAGCATTCTTTGAGTATATCGACTATACTCAATGGATGTCAGTCACAGTGGGTCCGCATGTTCCAATGATAATCTTTGACGACATTCGTTCAATCAATGAAGATCCATCAACGTTCACAAATGAAGATAGAACTCTGATTCAACGTGACCGGAGGGCTCATGCTGCTCTTACTATGGCTCTGTCCAAGGACGATAACAACTTGTTTGAAGAGTAAACCTCATCACATGAAACTGTGGTTGGCGCTAATTGACCACTATGAAGGAAATGAGGAGCTCATGGACAACAGACGAGACATGGTCCAGAAAGAGTATGGCATGTTTGGAAGTATTCATGGCGAAAGCTTATCTGACCACATAAGTCGATTTCTGTGAGTGTTAACTAAGATGAAGAAAGTGGGAAATCCTGTCGCAAATTATGCATCAATCAAGAAGCTGCTAGATTCTCTCCCCAAAGAATGGAGCCTTCAATGCATGATGATTAAAAGAATTTTCTTAACCAGCACAACTCCTGTTACACTCTCAGAACTGATCAACACTCTAAAAGCCTTTGAAATGGACATTGTCAAGAGAGAGATGAACCAATCTGGTTATTCTCAGAAGATTACTCAGCAAGCTGCTGCAACCTCGGCCCCCAAGAATATGGCATTTCTTGCTCCTATCACCTCATGTGGATTAAATTCTCAAAGTGCTGTCGAATCTTATCGGAATGCTTCGCAAGTTCTGTGAAGGCCTCGTCATCCTCCGAGAAGACTACCGTGGCCAGCGATGATCAAGAACTTAAAATATCCACAGAACATGTCGCATTGTTTAATACTTTCTTAAGCAACTATGAGGCTCTTATGTCAGGAGAGTTGAAGAGAGATTTCCTCACAGCTGAAGACATGTATCAAGTGGATCTTGACGACATGGAGGAGATGGATCTGAAGTGGCAGATGGCAATTATCACTCTTCGGTTGAAGAAATTCCAAGATAAAACGGGAAAAAGGCTGGCTCTTGGAAAAGCTGGATTTCACAAGTCCAAGCTGAGATGTTATAATTGCAAAAATTTGGGCCATTTCAAAAGGGAGTGTCCGTTGCTGAAGAACAAGAATACCAAGCTCAACCAGACATGAAGACCGGTGGCCATTGAAGGAAGTGACAACATTGCTGAAAACAATCAAAAGGCTTTAGTTGTGGAAGATTATGATTGGTCAGAGGAAATAGCTGAGGCTAAAGGTGAAGTTAATAAGGCCCTCATGGCAAACATCTCCACTATCTCTATCATGTCTACTTCGAATCGTGTTGAAAAACAAACCTCCAAGATTCCAAAAGATGACGCTGGTCTGAAAAGCATCATCGATTCTGCTGAACAAACCTTAGAGAAGGAACAACAGAAAGCTGAAATGAATGAGTTGAAGCTTGCAGTTCAAGAAACCATCAGTAGCAGCAAGAATGAGGCGGTTGGAACTTCTACCACCGCCATGAAATCAGAAACTGAGGATAAGGATTTGGTAAATAGCATACCATATGAATTTAAAGCGAAGCTGTGCTCCAAACCATGCTTGAACGTCATAGCACACTAAAAATCTCTCAACGTGACATCATTAAAGAAAAAGAAAAGATTTTGAAAATTAATCAAGAACTAAAAGAAAATGAAGCTGCATTTCAGCGGAAGTTAAATTCAACCATAGCTGAAATGCAGACTTTAAAAGAATTTGTTTTTAGAAAAGATTTTATCATAAATGATTTGACCGAAAAACTCAAAAAATCTCAAAACGAAAACAACAAATTGCAAATCATTATTGATAAATGGAAAATTAGTCAAAAAGCACTGGTTGATATTGTAAATTGCCAATGACCGACATTCATCAAGGATGGAATTGGATATAAGGATAAATTCGGAAATGAAAGAAAAATATTTCCTCCTCCGCACAGCAAAAATTATGTCCCTATGCCATCTCCTCATCCTAAAAATGATTTAATCGATAAAAATGATCTTTTGGATCAAAATGCTTTTTACAAACCACAAAACAATACTAACATGTCTGAAAGCAATGCAGATCTGTGTGAGGGTCAAGAAGATGTGTGCGATGAGGAAGATGAATGTGGAGGTTCAAAAATAGGAATCAGTTACTCAGGCGACAGTTATTCAACAGTTAACTGGTTCGCCTGGAATTGTAATAAGACAAACAGAATTTCTATTCAGGATAACTGTAATAGTTTATCTAGGATGGATGACTGTAATGGCTTTGTGCCAAAATTGAACATTCGGGATGATTGTAATGGCCTTGCGCCTACACTTAAGACTCACAACCAATTGCATGCTAAGGTTGAGAGTCATGACTTAAACTCTGTTTTTAATGATGAAAATGTCATGCCTGAATCTCCTGTCTTTGTGCCAGAATTGAAGAAAAACAGATTTGGAAAGTTCCTAACAGAGGAAATTCCCGAGTTTGTTCCATCAGTTGCAGGTACTTCAGAGTCTGATAAAGACTTTACTGAAGAAAGCAACAGAGATGATTCAAGCACAGCAACTTCAGAGAGTGATGGAGAAATGTCAAATGAAAGTCAAGAATCAACAACCTCGTCATCAGACAGTGAGCACAGTGATGACGAAATTGAAGATAAACATCATCCTGACAAGAAGAAAGTCAAAGATTCAAGTCATGTTACATCATCAGATTCCTCAAGCAGCTCCAGATTCTCATCACATACATCGTCTTCGCACTCAGCACCCAGGAAGAAAAGATCGAACTACAAACAATGCTTTCATTGTGGTATTTAGGACATACTGCGAAACATTGCAAAAGCAAGAAATTTTCTAAACCTAATCAAGATCTTTTTAAAGTTTTACTGATCAATTTGACAATCTAAAGAAATCAGCAAAATGCATTGTTTACTCAACTTGTTTTTGGAAAAGAAAGAAAACTCTCTTGCTCAAAATCATGATAGAACTACTGTAAAGCAAGTCTGGGTTCCAAAAGCTAGCTAACCTGTAAATATCTTTTGTTGTTGTTGTATAACAGAATAAAATTCAGAAATGGCTTCGGATGCTCATGGAATATATCTGGCATGTTGACAGCAGTTGCTCCAGGCATATGACCGGGTTAAAGGATCTGCTTACAAACTTTCGAGTTATCAATGGTGATTTTGTGTCCTTTGCCGTAGATGAAAAGGAGGGAAGATCATCGGAGTGGGTGACGTCATGTCGGAAGCACTTAGTCTGGAGAATGTGAACTATGTTCCAGAATTGTGTTACAATCTCATGAGTGTTTCACAAGTATGTGATAAAGGAATTTTGGTGTTGTTCAATGACACGGAGTGCTTATTCCTCAAACCCGAATACTCCGTCCCTGCAGAAATGATCATGCTTAGAGCTCCCCGTCAAAATAATACCTACGTGCTGAAGATGAAAAATGCCAAATCAAATGAGCAAATGACATGTCTTATTTCAAAAGCATCTGAATCGGAATCACTGCTGTGGCACAGGCGTTTGGGGCATGTGAACTTTAAAAACATAAATAAACTTTCTAAATTAAATCTAGTAAGAGCTTTACCTATGAAAGATTTTTCTTTTTCTGAAAAATGCATCGCATGTGCCCAAGGAAAGCAACATAAAAAACCTCATAAGTCCAAAGCAGTGAATACGATTTCCGCCCCACTGCAATTACTTCACATGGATCTTTTCGGGCCTATAAGCGTTAAAAGTTTAGCTAAAAGATCTTATTGTTTGGTAATTACAAATGATTTTTCAAGGTTCTCATGGGTGTATTTCCTCGAAGCTAAGAGTGAGACAGCTTCCGTTCTGAAATGCTTCATCCCTATGATTGAAAACATAATCAAGCTGAAGGTGAAATCCGTAAGAAGCGACAACGGTACAAAATTCAAGAATCATACGTTTGTCTCCTTCTGCGAAGAGAAAGGAATTCGCTTCAATACAGTGCTGCCAGAACTCATCAACAAAATGGTGTAGTGGAACGCAAGAACAGAACTCTCATCGAAGCTGCTAGAACTATGCTTGTCGACTCCAAGCTTCCCATAATCTTTTGGGCTGAAGCAGTCAACACAGCATGCTACGTTTTGAATCTTGTTCTCATTGTCAAACCTCACGGAAAGACAACTTATGAACTACTTTTCAAAAGGAAGTCTCTGATAGATTTCTTCAGACCGTTCGGATGCTCATGCACACTTCTCAACACTGAAGATAATCTCATCAAGTTTGAAGCGGTAGGTGATGTATGCTACTTCATGGGCTATTCATCCTCTCAAAAGGTGTATCGAGTCTACAACAAACGGATGAAGATGGTGATTGAATCATATTACGTCGATTTTCAAGAGGAAACTCCACTAACACTGGAAGCGCTCCAAATTGGTTTTATGACATAGACATTGTATTCAACACTTTCGACATTGCTGAACCCGTCACTGAATCCGAACCTGCAGAATCCACTCCATTGGAGCCACTGTTTGATCCTTCAGACATTGGTTTCACTCCTTTTACAACCCGTTTCACCCCTGTCTTTGCCTCTCATACTCTTCCTGTTATCGAAGTAAATGGTGACACATCTGCTGAGAATGCATCCGCACATGATGATTCTTCTTCACAGCAGGCTGTGGATGAACCTCCTAAAGAAGACGAAACTCCAATTATCTACGTCAATGAACACTTCACCAATCTGCCTCAACAAGTGGAAACTCACACCAACGCAGGGTACAAGACCAATCGAATCCATCCAATTGAAAATGTCATAGGTTTGTTGAAGATGGAGTTCGAACACGCTGACAAACACATACCATCAACACAGGACTGTATGCAGCTTTTCTCTCACATTTGTCCCAAGAGATATCGAAGAAGCATTTCAAGACTCCAGCTGGGTACAAGCAATGCAAGAAGAATTAGCCCAATTTCGGAAACTTAAAGTCTAGGAACTCATTGATTTACCAGATGGAAAGTATCCAATTGGTACCAAGTGGGTGTTTCGAAACAAGATGGACGACCGTGGTGTATTTATCAAAAATAAGGCAAGATTAGTGGTTCAAGGTTTTCGGCAGGATGAGGGGATTGTCTATGAGGAAGTCTTTGCACCGGTTGCACGTTTAGAAGCTATCAGAATTTTCTTAGCATATGCTTCGTTAAAAAACTTTAAGGTGTTTCAGATGGATGTAAAGAGTGCTTTTCTGTATAGGAAAGTGAAAAAAGAAGTCTATGTCTGTCAACCTCCAGGTTTTGAAGATCCTCACTTCCCCGCGAAGTACTATAGCTTGACAAAGCTCTCTATGGTCTTCACCAAGCTCCTCGAGCATGGTACGAGACTTTGTCAACATATCTTCTGGAATGTGGGTACTCAAGAGGAAAAATTGACATAACTCTTTTCACAAAGCGAATCGGAGATGATGTCATGCTGGTACAGTTTCTACGTAGACGATATCATCTTTGGGTCGACTGATGAAGCTCTATGCAGGGAGTTCGAGCAAGTAATGAAGGCAAAATTCGAAATGAGCATGATAGGAGAACTTACGTTTTTCTTAGGCTTAGAAGTGAAGCAGAGAGAAGACGACATAATCACAGGCTAAGTATATCAGAGATATTCTCTCCAAGTACAATATGAATGATTGCAAATCTGCCAGCACTCCCTTCGCTACTCAGATGGAACTTACTTCGGATCTTCTAGGAAAACCTGTGAATAAATCCTTCTATCGTTCTATGATAGGCTCGTTAATGTATCTGACTGCAAGTAGGCCTGACATTATGTTGGCTGTCTGTCTCTGTGCGCGATTTCAGACGAATCCGAAAGAATCTCATGAAGATGCTGTCAGAAGAATCTTTCGCTATCTGAAAGGAACTCCGAAGCTTGGTTTTGTATCCTAAAGATAGTAATTTTGATTTAATTGCTTACTCTGACAATGATCATGCAGTTGTAAAGTTGACAGAAAGTCCGTCTCCGGAGGATGTCAATTTCTGGGAAATCGTCTCATTTCGTGGCAAAGCAAAAAGCAGACAACAGTCTCCACATCAACTGCTCAAGCTGAATAACGACAGCTTACAGTTGCTGTTCTCAAGTTCTCTGGATACAAAATCAGTTGTTGGTTATGGAATCAACGTTATGAAGACTCCTATATTCATCGACAATGAAGCGTGTCTTGGAATTTTGAAGAACCCTATCCACCACTCCAGAACTAAACACATTGAAATTCGCATTCATGTGATTAGAGATGCATATGAGAAAGGATATATTCAAGTGGTGCCGGTGGATACGATGCAACAGAAAGCTGATATATTCACGAAAGCCTTTGATAAAACTCGCTTCAATCAGTTGGTAACCTGGTTGGAGATGGTCAATTTCCTTGAGTGGAAGTGATTTAAAAATAATAATAATAATAATGGTTTTCATAATAAATAATAATCTCATAAAATGTGCCCAACAAAAAAAAATTTTGCAAGTTAAAATTTCTTTTCAAGCAATGGATTCTCGAAAATAAAATTTTAAGGGGGGAAGTTTTCCAGAAAATATTGTTGAGACAGAATCCTTTATTTGACTCCTGCATGAGAAATGATAGAAAAACTGCTAACACTTTGTTTTGATCTTAAAACAGAAATAAATTGAGGCCTCAAGCAACGACGTGTCAGTAGATTCAACAATACCTTGAAGTAAACTGCGAAAAAGGTAAGCCCCAAATTGGATACCCACAATGTTGTGCAACTTGCGGGTAACACGTTGCGGCGTATGGCTTAATGGTCTTAAATCTTGCGTTGATAGATTGCCAAAGTCCGAGATTTTGGGTCTTTATATTGACTAATCATTCGGCGATATCATAGTTGCTCTTCTTCTGCATCCAGATATAGCTGACCTAGACACAATTATGATATCTTTACAAAAGAGCCAATGCAGCCAAACCCCTACACAAATGAAGCTCTCATTGAGAATCATTCAAGTGCTTAATCGTACCGTATTTGGTATCTGTCATAGCCCTCGTTAGACTTTGGTCTCTTTGCTGTATGGAAGTACTGACCTGAACACCAATTGTCTAACGTTGAAATTTCAAATACGAATGAGGTCAATATACTCACTTGCTATGAGGAATCTTTGCGCATACCTTGATCGCGGGGGTATGTCCTGATGTGGGACTCACGGGCACAACATTCTGACTGTTTCAGCATGAGTGGGGGAACAGCGAATTTCTTGTCAATATTACCGAAACATGATAAAAGGCTCTCTGATCGCATGTTGAAAGATAGGTGCATGGATTTAAAAGGACAACATACTGACAGTCTTTCTTGTGCCTTGAATATTCAAAATATCTAATATCTTATCGTTAATTAATAAAATGTTACCAGTATGATCTTTTGCAGGAAAGTCAGAGGATTCAAGTCTATAAGCATAAATTTTGTGTGAAAAAGGAGGCTTCCTGCCCCCCAAGCAACTTTAAGGATCCAAATTGCAATTTTTCATCTTTCTTAAGCTTATTTTTAAATTCTTGCACTGTTTTTAACCAAAAGGGGCACGTTTTTCGAGAAAAGTTAAAATTTTCGAGCGTATTTGTTTTCTAAAAATTCTTAACCGTGAAGATACCTCAAAACAAACCTGCGCGGCGTATTTACTGATCTAGCGTATTTATTAAATATGCTGGAAGGTAATTTTGTATATAAATCTCAGTTTCTTCTTTATGCAAATATTTTCAAAATCATTCAAACCTCATATTTTTCTGTTTCATCCGAAGTTCAGCAGGGCTTCACCGTACCAACTGGACTAACGCTACTAGCTCTGACACAACACTCCTCTATTTATAGGTCGATATGACTCACACCAGAGAGTGTGAAACAGAGTATGTGTGACTCGTACGAGTGGCTGCCTCGTACGAGTGACAGAATGTCACTCGTACGAGCAAGTGTTCACTCGTACGAGCCAATTACAAAACATATAATCTATACAATAACATTTACAATCTGACATTCTAAGCCATATATACAAAATCAACATCCTAGACGTAGGCAAATGACATTATGCTCAAACATTAAGCTTCACCAGTGTTTTTAAGCACAGTAACCTTAGATCCAACGTAATTAATCCCAGATCAAGATTTTGAACCTGAAATCAAAACAAAATGACACGCAATCAACTGAATCCAATAGCTCAAGCCGAACTGGAGATTGGAATTGTAACGAGACCTCCTAAGATGAAAGGATCTGAAGACTTCAGCAGCTGGAAGAATCGAATCAAAGCATTCTTGGAGTATACGGACTATACTCAATGGATGTCTGTCACTGTAGGACCACATGTTCCTATGGTAATTCACGGCGATGTTCGAACAATCAACGAAGATCCTTCAACCTTCACTGAGGAAGATAGGACGCTCATCCAACAGGATCATAGGGCTCACGCTGCTCTAGCAATGGCTCTATCAAAGGATGACAAAAACCTGTTGAGGAATACACTTCAGCTCATGAACTATGGTTGGCCCTTGTTGATCACTATGAAGGCAACGAAGAACTGATGGATAACAAGAGAGATATGATTCAGAAAGAATACGACATCCTTGGGAGTGTTTGAGGCGAAAGCTTGTCAGATTATATTAGCCGATTTTTGAATGTGCTAACAAAAATGAAGAAAGTCAGCAATCCCGTTGCCAACTATGCCTCAATCAAGAAACTTTTGGACTCTCTTCCAAAAGAATGGAGCTTACAATGCATGATGATCAAAAGAACCTTCTTGACCAGTACAACTCCTGTCACTCTTTCAGAACTGATCAATACACTAAAGGCCTTTGAAATGGATGTGCTCAAGAGAGAAATGAATCAAGCAGGATACTCTCAGAAATCCACTCAATCTGCTGCTCGCTGCTGCTTCTGTTCCCAAAAACTTGGCATTCCTTACCCCCATATCCTCCAGTGGTTCAAGTTCTCAAAGTCCAACGCATCTCACTTTAACGCTTCTGCAAGCTCTGCAAAGGCTCCACCATCTAATGAGAAGACTATTGTGGTCGATGATGCTCAAGCACTCAAGATATCCACCGAACATGTTGCATTGTTTAACACCTTCCTGAGTAGTTATGAAGCTCTTATGTCGGGTGAGCTGAAAAGAGATTTTCTCACTATTGAAGACATGTATCAGGTAGATCCAGATGATATGGAGGAAATGGACTTGAAATGGCAAATGACAATGTTACCCTACGACTAAAGAAGTTTGAAGACTATATGGGAAAGAGACTGGCATTGGGAAAAGCTGGTTTCGACAAGTCCAAGCTAAGATGCTACAATTGCAAGAATTTGGGTCACTTCAAGAGAGAGTGCCCGCTGTTGAAAAACGAAATGCTGAAATTGTTACGACAAGAAGGCCAATAGCTATAGAGGGAAGTGAGAATGTTGCTGATAACACCCCAAAGGCATTGGTGGTAGAAGATTATGACTGGGCTGAAGAAATTGTTGAGGCAAAGGAAGAAGTCAATAAAGCTCTCATGGCTAAAATCTCTACTGCATCAGTCTCGTCTTCATCAAATTGCGTTGAGAAGCAAGCTGCAGGAATTCCCAAGGGCGACAAAGTTATAGATAAAGGTTTGAAAAGCATAATCGTTACTTCTGAACCATCAACTGATAAGGGAAAGAAAGAAGCTGAGAAGACTGAACCGAAAAAGACAACCCAAGAAGTAGCTAGCGACATCAAGAATGAGAAAGCTGGAACTTCTGCTGCCGCGATGAAAGCTGAATTTGCAAAAGACAAAGAGGATAAGGATTTGGTAAACATCATACTGTATGAATTTAAAGAAAAACTATGCTCCTAACCATGTTGAACGTCGTGGCACATTACAAATCACTCAACCGTGACCTGATTAGAGAAAAAGAAAAGGTTTTGGAGTTTAACAAAGAACTGAAAGACAACGAAGCTGCGTATCAGAGAAAGTTGAACTCATCTTTGGCTGAGATGCAGACATTAAAAGAATTCGTTTTTAGAAAAGATTTTATCATCAATGATATAACGAAAGATTACAAAATCCTCAAAATGAAAATAATAAACTGCAAATCGCAATCGATAAATGGAAAATTAGCCAAAAGGCACTGGTTGATATTCAAAACCGCCAATGACCGACATTCATGAAGGATGGGATTGGATACAAAGATAAGCTTGGAAATGAAAGAAAAATCTTTCCTCCTCCGCACGGCAAAACTATGTACCTATGCCATCTCCTCATCCTAATATTGACTTAATTGATAAACATAATCTGTTTGCTCAAATATCTCTTACGAAAATGAAAATAATATTAACATTTCTAAAAGTAATGCAGATGTATTTGAGCGTAGAGAAGATGTGTGCAATGAGGATGATGACTGTGGAGGATCAAATATAGGAATAGTATATTCGGGCGACAGTTATTCCACCGTTAACTGGTTCGCCTAGAACTGTAATAAGAAAAACAATACTTCTATTCGGGATAATTGTAATAGTTTGACTAGGATGGATGACTGTAATGGCTGTGTGCCTAAATTTAATATCCGGGATGATTGTAATGGCCATTTGCCTACATTTAAGACTCACAACCACGTGAATGTAGTGGTTGAAAGTCATGACTTAGATTCTACTTTTAGTGATGAAAATGTTGTGCTTGAATCTCCTGTATTTGTTCCAGAATTAAAGAAAAACAAATTTGGAAGTTCCTTACAGAGGAAATTCCTAAGTTTGTTCCATCATGTACAGGTACATCAAATTCTGATGAAGAATCAATGCAAATCAGCAACAGTGAAGAATCGAGCACAACAACTTCATAAAGTGGTGAAGAAACGTCAAGCGAAGATCAGGAATCTAATGATTCAAGTGAAAATTAAGATCAACTTCGTCATCAGATAGCGAGATCGATGAAGATAACATTAAGGATGAAAATCGTCTTGACAAGAAAGTGAAGAAAGTCGAAAGTTCAAGTTATGTTGCATCATCAAATAACGCTTCAAGCACCTCTAAACTCTCATCACATACATCATCTTCACACGCGGTGTCCACCAAAAAGAAAAGAGCAAATTGCAAGCAATGCTTTCGCAGTGGTCATTTAGGACATACTGCAAAACATTGCAAGAGCAAGAAATTTTCTAAACCTAAACAAGATCTTGTCAAAAGTTTCACTGGGCAGTTTGATAACTTTAGGAAATCAGTCAAATGCATAGTTAATTCACCATGCTTTTGGAAAAGAAAAGAAAGTATTCTTGTTCAAAATCACAATAGATTAAACTTGAAACAAGTATGGGTTCCGAAATCTAACTAACTTGTATATATTTTTGTTTGTCGTTAAATAACAGAATAAATTGCAAAAATGGCTTCGAATGCTCATGGAATACATTTGGCACGTGGATAGTGGATGCTCAAGGCATACAACTGGATTGAAGGAACTCTTGAAGAACTTTCGAATCATCAATGGTGATTTAGTATATTTTTTCGGAGATGAAATGGGAGGGAAAATAGTTGGAATGGGAGACGTCGTATCCTTACATTGGAGAACATCAATTATGTACCAAAATTGTGTTACAATCTCATGAGCGTATCACAAGTCTGCGACAAAGGAATTTCAGTGCTGTTCAACGACATGGAATGTCTATTTCTCAAGCCCGAATACTCCGTTTCCTGCCGAAATGATCATGCTCACACCTCCTCGACAAAACAACACCTACATTCTCAATATGAAAAACGCAAAATCCAATGAGCATATGACGTGTCTAATCTAAAAAGCGTCAGAATCGGAATCACTGCTTTGGCACATGCGGTTGGGGCATGCAAATCTTCAATAATAGGAATAAACTTTCCAATTTAAATTTAGTGAGAGGTTTTCCTACAAAAGAATTTCCATTTTCAGAAAAATGTATCGTATGCGCTCAATGCAAGCAACACAACGTGCTGCACAAATCCAAAGCTGTGAATACGATATCCGCTCCATTGCATTTACTGATATGGATCTTTTCGGTCCTATTAGTGTTAAAAGTCTAGCTAAAAGATCCTATTGCTTGGTGATTGCAGATGATTTCTCCCGATTTTCATGGGTATATTTTCTTGAAGCCAAAAGCGAGACCGCCTCCACTCTCAAGAATTTCATTTCCATGATCGAAAATGTGATCAAGCTTACAGTAAAATCAGTCAGAAGTGATAATGGATCAGAATTCATAAATCAAACGTTTATCTCCTTCTACAAAGAAAAGGGAATACGCCTTCAGTATAGTGCAGCCAAAAGCCCTCAGCAAAACGGCGTAGCAGAATGAAAGAATAGAACACTCATTGAAGCTGCTCGAACTATGCTCGTAGACTCCAATCTTCCTATCATCATCTGGGAAGAAGCAGTCAACATAGCATGCTATGTTTTAATCGAGTTCTCATCATTAAACCTCATGGAAAAACCGCCTATGAACTTCTTTTCAAAAGAAAGCCTCTGATAGATTTCTTTAGACCGTTTGGATGTTCCTGTACACTCCTCAACACTGAAGACAATCTTATCAAGTTTGAAGCAGTTGGTAATGTTTGCTACTTCGTGGGTTACTCATCGACTCAGAAGGCGTATCGTGTCTACAACAAATGAACCAAGATGGTGCTTGAAACATACCATGTCGACTTTCAAGAAGGAAACTCCACCAACACTAGAAATTCTCTAAACTGGTTTTATGATGTAGATGTTGTTTTCAGCACTTTCGACATTGCTGAACCACTAACTGAAACCGAACCTGTTGAAACAACCCCAATAGAGCCATTATTTGATCCTTCAGACATTGGCTTCACCCCATTCACAACTCGATTCACCCCAGTTTCAGCCGATCCAAATCCTCCCTGTTGAAGAAGTTAATAGTGACACTTCGGCTGTGGATGCATCTGCAAATGATACTTCTTCTTCATAGCCGAATGTGGATGAGCAAACCAAAGAAGACGAGCCTACAATTATCTATATCGACGAATATCTCACCAATCTACCTCAACAAACTGAAACCCACACAACGCAGATTACAAGACAAATCGAAATCAACCCATTGAAAATGTCATTGGTCCTATGGAAGATGGAGTACGAACTCGTGGAAAATCATGTGCCGTCAACAAATGATTGGATGCTGTGTTTCTGTCATAGTTCATGCCAAGTGACATCGAAGAAGCTATTCAGGATTCTAGCTGGGTGCAGGCAATGCAGGAAGAGTTATCTCAGTTTTGTAAGCTCATAGTTTGGGAACTCGTTGATCTTCCAGATGGAAAGTATCCCATTGGCACCAAGTGGGTATTCCGTAACAATATGGATGATCGTGGTGTAGTCATCAAGAACAAGGCAAGATTGTTAGTTCTAGGTTTTCGACAGGAGGAAGGGATTGATTATGAAGAAGTTTTTTTGCTCCGGTAGCGCGTTTGGAGGCAATTAGAATATTCTTGGCATATGCTTCGTACAAAAACTTCAAGGTGTTTCAGATGGATGTGAAGAGTGCCAGCCTCCGGGATTTGAAGATCCACATTTCCCTAAATGATACTATAAACTTGACAAATCTCTCTATGGTCTTCATCAAGCTCCTCAAGCCTAGTATGAGACTTTGTCAACATATCTATCGGAATGTGGATACACAAGAGGTAAAATCGACATGACTCTTTTCACGAAAAGGATCAGAGATAACGTGATGCTGGTTCAGATTTATGTAGACGATATTATTTTCGGGTCAACCGATGAGGCTTTGTGCAAGGAGTTCGAGAAGGTTATGAAGGCAAAGTTTGAAATGAGTATGATATGAGAGCTCACATTTTTCTTGGGATTGGAGGTGAAGCAACGATAAGATGGTATCCTCATTCATCAAGCAAAGTACATTAGGGATATTCTCACAAAGTACAACATGATCGACTGCAAAACCGCCAGCACACCATTTGCATCTCAAATGGAACTCACACCTGATCTTCAAGGAAAACCAGTGAACAAGTCCTTCTACCACTTGATGACCGGCTTGTTGATGTATCTAACCGCAAGTAGGCCTGGCATTATGTGGGCTATCTGCATCTGTGCACGATTTCAGACGAATCCAAAAGAATCTCATGAAACTGCAGTCAAACGAATTTTTCGCTATCTGAAAGGAACACCCAAGCTCGGACTGTGGTATCCTAAAGATAATAATTTTTATTTAATTGCTTATTTTGATAGTGATCATGCAGGTTGCAAGGTTGATGGAAAGTCAGTTTCAGGAGGTTGCCAATTCTTAGGAAATCGTCTTATATCGTGGCAAAGCAAGAAGCAAACGACAGTCTCCACGTCTGCTGCTCAAGCCGAATATACGGCGGTTAACAGTTGCTGCTCATGTGAGAGGGGATCGGCTCTCCTCTTATGCGCACAGGACCAATCTGACTCAGCTAACAGAGGCGGAATTCATTGTTAGCGAGTTGGACAAACAAACACGAAAGATATCCTGCTTAGACACCTTGATTCGTATTAATAAATGTGAAGGTTACAGACGAGTAAACAACTTGACAGGGCTTCGACGTAGTCACCAACCAACAGATGTAAACACAACACTCAAGCTCCACTATTTATAGGTCAACATGACTCTCACAGGAGAGAGGTGTGTGAGGCTCGTGAGAGTGGTACCTCGTATGAGTGACAAGATGTCACTCGTACGACCCACTAAGCTCACTTGTACGAGCCACTTACGAAATATATAAAACATATATAAAAATTCAATATTTGACATTCTAACCCCTATATACATAACCGACATATCCTAGACATAGGCAATAGACATTATGCACCAACAGCTCACAAGTTCTTTGGATACAAAATCAGTTGCTGGATTACGTGATCAACATCATGAAGACTCCGATATTCATTGACAACGAGGCGTGTCTAGGAACTGTGAAGAATCCAATCCACCAGTCCAGAACAAAGCACATCGAAATTCGCATTCATGCGATCGGAGATGCGTACGAGAAAGGATACATTCAAGTGGTGCCTGTGGATACTATGCAACAGAAAGCCGATATTTTCACGAAAGCCTTTGACAAAACTCGTTTCAACCAGTTGGTAACCTGGTTGGAAATGATCAATTTCCTTGAGTGGAAATAAATTGCGTCTTCATAACCGACTTAAAAAAATAAATAAATGCTTCTCTTAACAAATAAGTATACCTGCTTTTCATAATAAATAAGTATCTTAAAACTGTGCCCAACAAAAAGATTTTCTGCAACATTAAAAATTTCATTTTTAAGCACTTGATATTCGAAAATCAAATTTTAGGGGGGGAGATTTCCTGAAAATGAGCATATTTTTAATGTTTTGATCTTCCGATTGACCCTTACTTAAGAAATGATAGAAAACTACTGATACTTTATTTGTTCTTAAAACAGAAAAGAATGGAAAATCAAGATGTAAAGCAAGGAAAATCGGGGTACCAAGCAACGACGTGTCAGTAGATTCAGCAATACCGTCGAGTAAATTGCGATTAGGCGACAAAAATTAATGCTTACATAAGAATTCTTGAAACCCACAATGTTGTGTAACTTGCGGGTAACACGTTGCGGCATATGGCTTAATGGTCTTAAATCTTGCGTTGATAGATTACCGAAGTCTGAGATTTCGGGTCTTTATATTGACTAATTATTTGGGGATATCATAATTACTCTTCTGCTGCATCTAGATATATGCTGACCTAGACACAATTATGATATCTTTTCAAAAGAGCCAATGTGGCCAAAACCTTACACAGATGAAGCTCTCATTAAGAGTCATTCAAGTGCATAAATTGTACCGTCTATGGTATTTGCCTTAGCCCTCGTTAGACATTGGTCTCTCTGCTGTACGAAAGTACTGACCTGATGATCAATTGTCTATCATTGAAATTCAAAACGAATGAAGTCTATATACTCACCCGCTATGAGGAATCTTTGTGCATACCTTGATCGCGGGGGTATGTCCTGACATGGGACTCATGGGCTCAACATTCTAACTGTCTAGCTTGAGTGGGGCCAATATTACCACAACATGATAAAACGCTCACCGAAAGCAAGTTGAAAGAAGTGCGCATGATTTAAGGGGACAAACATACTGACAGTTTTTCTTGTGCCTTGATTATTAAAAATCTTCTTATATATAACAAACTGACAAGTGTTGCCAGTACGATCTTTGCAGGAAAGTCACGGGGTTTGAATCAAAATAAAAATGTGAAAAGGAAGCTTCGTGGCTCTAATAATAATTTTTGAGGTACAAATTTTAAATTTTTGTTTTTCTTAAAATTATTTTCGGCTTTTGCACTATTATTAGCCAAAAATGGCACGTTTTTCGAAAAAAGTTTAATATTTTAAAGCGTATTTGGTTTGACTTCTTAACTTTGAAGAAATCTTCCAACTAAAATCACTCTAAGGGTCTAATCGGTGGAACCGATGAACTACGCGAGCCGGTAACAACTGAGCGGCGTAATTATTTAGCCATCGTATCTAATATATACGATGGCAGATATTTGTGTGTGTATATATATATATTCAAATTTCTTTTCAATTTTAACTGGTTCATCTACTCTTACACACTTTATCTCTTTCACTCTACATACACCAAGCAAACATTCTAATCACATATCTAAGATTCGGCTAGTTCATTGTTCATCGAATACGGTACGTTTTTCTTGATTAACTGTTGATTGTCAAATGGTTAAACCTCAGAAACCATGTACAAAACCAAGACAATCAACGGGTTTGTTTAAATCAATTTCAAAGGTTTTTAAAGGATTTATCAAGAAATATTTGAATTCAGTGCATTTAAATTTGAATATGACGTATTTATGTTGAAGGCAGCATAATACTCTATGATTAACAGGTAGCGGATTTAAGTGTTGAATGTGTTTGAGCAACCAACGTATTTAACTAACACGCCGGTCATTCAGTGTGTATATATATTATATATATATTTTGAATGTGATATATATATATATATATATATATATATATATATATTGTTGAATGTGAGTTTGAGCAACCAGCGTATTTGACTAACACGCCGGTCATTCAGTGTGTATATATATATATATCTACGCTGGATGTAGTCTTGAAACAAGACTTAAATACGCGATCCACATTCAGCTTATTTGCCTATTTAATCAATCATGTATCAGTGTAAATGACAAGAGTTTCTAATTATCCCGTAAACATCTCATGGTTGTAACTGGCCTTAAATAGCGTAAATATTTATAGCAGCGGCGTATTTAACCCCAAATTCGGCGTTTTTGTCTGCGTATTTGTACATTTTCCTTTATTTTATTACTATTATTATTTTTTATTTTTTTGTTTTGTATTGTAAATATTTTAACTAACAAATAGTATGTTTCGAAACATAGATCTAAGTTGGCTCGTTTTCATGTCTCAGAATGGCTCAACAAATGATCTAGGATGGTATGAGAAGACACAATCAACCCATTACACTAGTTCCACTAGAGCCTGATTTTGAAGATGTAATGGACTGGCTGTCCAGAAGCAAAATAAGTTATGCTGTTCAAGCAAATCCGAAGATCTACTGCATTCACATAGAAGACTTTTGGAGAACAGCAAGAGTGAAAAAAATAAATCAAGTCAAGCATATCAAGCAAAAATACGTAACAAAGAGATAAAGGTGACAGAAAAGTGAATACGAAAAGTCCTCAGCCTCGGAGACAATTCTAGTGACCCAATAAAACTAAGTAAGCGGCAATGCTGGAAGGATTCTGTGGAATGAACTATGTAGGTGACTTTTGAGGAAAGAATGAGATAAAGAAGACTGATCTTACAAAAGAGTGGAGATTCATCTTACACAGTATTTGTATGAGCATTTGTCACAGAAAAGCTGGGTACGACGGTCTCAATCTGGAATGGTATGCGGCAATGCTAAATCTATGTACCAACCAGCCATTTAATATCTCAGGCCTAATCTTCTACTGCATGGTCGACAACGTAAACAAAGGTGCATGGGCCATGTATCCAAGATTCGTACAACTGCTTATCGACTATCAACACAAGAACTTGCTGCATGACGGAGATTTATACCAATTTTCGTTTCTAAAGGAAGACAAATTACGAAGCTGAAAACAAAAGAATGGGTAATGCTACATAACTGGATGTATAGAGAAGAAAGACTTCCAACAGTTCTTACTGCATACAAAAAATACCAGGAGGGTGTAAGGGAAGCTCGAGAAAGCAAGAAAAACATGTTACTGACGAGGAAGAAGCAGAGTTTGAGGAGGAAACACCACTAATAGTAAACGAAAAGACAAAGGCAAGAAAGTGGTTTAAGGAGAACCCTCAAAGAAGAAAAGAAGAAAGACTCCTCAAACCCAGAACGGATTATGGGTGACAACGTTCGTGCTGGTCAACAAGAGAAGAATGCAAGCTATTCATGCTGTCGCAGAGGCAGAAAAACGAGAACGAAGGATGAAAAGGAGAGAGATGACTGAGTTAGAGACACCCGTTGTGGTGACATTAAAACAGAACAGTTAGATAGGTTTGTAGAAGGGCTGCTAACTGATCCCTTAGAGCTCACTCCAAGCAAGTCCCCTGCACAAAAGAAACAAAAAACAAGAGAGGAATCGTCCAAGGATGTTCCACTCAAGCCCACCTCAACTGTTCAAGCTCCTCCTCAAAGAGTTCCTTTAAGACCTCGACCATTTCAAGATCTGTATGATCGCTTATCCAAAGAAATTAGATTGTTTCCTGCAAAGGAATTTTGTTTGTTAAAGAATCAGGTCAATGATACCAATGTGCTTAAAGAGAAGCTGAAAGACAGAGAAAGAAGAACAAAGCATTGCACTCCTATGTCTCCAAACAATCTGAATTTATAAAGTTTCAACAAGATGGATTGGAGAAATTGCACGAGATGGTGCAATATATGTACACTTCAGCAAATCAAAAACCAAAATACACAAGTGAGATATCTTCAATTTTGACAGTTTCACAGAAAGAGAAGAGAAACGCAAGGCTGAAATAGTAGAAAAGAAAAAGAAACGACTCAATTCTGCTGCTGATAAAAGTTTTGATGGAGATAGTATGAGGAAGAGGTTGACAGGATTGAAATGCCAGAAAAATTCCTCGAGCGAGGTTTGGAGGATGCTATGATGTATGAAACTGACGGAGGAGATGAGTTTGAACCTCAACATCTGAGTGGTTCAAGAAGGAAAGAGCAAAAATGCTAGACTTATATAGGTCATAACTGTTGAGAAAACAGAGGTCACCGACCGAATCATCAGCTGGAAATATTGCAATCTGACTGGGTGGTTTGTGGTGAAACGAAGAGGAGGTGTAATCCAGTACTTTCGAAATGGAAATGACATGCAGAGTCTACCTACATGGGATATACGAGTTTTAGCAAGCTGGAAATATTGCAATCTTCTATTGAATAATAATAATTTGTTAACCTGTGTTAAAAAATTCTTATGGTTTCTCGAGATTTATAGTTTACATATTGTAGCAGTGTGTTGCTGAGAAGATTGTTGAAGGGGAGTCTGATTGGATGCATGGTAGAACCTCCTTTCTTCATTGTAGACTAAGATGAAGAGTTTTGAAGATTGCTATTGCAAGTGCTAAACTGGAGTTTACTCAAACCGATTTAGAAGATTTGGTGATTGGATGCATCAGCTTAGGGGTGTCTGTTGCTGACAGAAGCTATTAAAGCTGAAGCTATCCAAAGACCAACGATTTTCAAAGACGTTGAAGATTGCAAGATGACTGAAGACAAAATTGTTTAATGAAGCTATTGTCAAGGGAGAGTTTGTTGGTGCTTATTTGTGACAACAACTTAGATTTGGTCTTTGGATATCTCGTAATTAGTAAAACGATAAATAGTTAGTGGGTTTAGTATTGTAGTAGTTGATTAGAAGTGATTGGGCTAAACCAGACACATTTTAGTGAGTGGTAGGCGAATTGGGCCTAGACCCATTTGCAGCCCATGTGGTGAAACACTAGCCCAGTTGCAAACTTGTCTCTATATAAAGAGAGCTTTGCATTAGGGTTAAGGTTGCTCAGTGGATTAGTTAATTATTTCATAGAGAGTTGAGAGAGAGTCTTGAATTGATTGTAAACACTTGTGTTGGATAATCAATAGAAGACTAGTTGAAAGTGATTGTGTTCGTGTTGTTCGGTTTTCAGTGAAATCTGATCTAGGGGATTCCGCACTTTAGGCTGGATAGACGATTCTGTGAAGATCCATACGGATTAGGGGACCTACACAAGCACGATATGATAAATCTTACCAACAATAGCATTGGTGGCGACCTTGAAAGATTGATTCTTAGAGAATGCGTGCGTGGATTCACGGTCTTCAAACCTCAGCGCCTAAGAAGATGCATATCAAAAACAACCAAAGACCCAATCACAAGAAAAGGAAGAGTTACATGAGTAATTAATCCAGCTAAAGTGGTGACAAGGGTGAATCTTCCTTCAGAACAACCTGTGACTCTCAACAATTTTAAGAAATGGTTCTATGATGGAAAAACTGGTGAAGCAGTCATCAGATCCAACTCAAACGAAAATATACGTATTTTGGATCCAATGGACGTATTCATGTTCTGCCTCTCTGATTTGATATTCTTTATGGAAACAAGATACACGTTGGCGCAAGAAATAAATACCTAGAGGAAGGGATGCTGTTTCAGAGAGATGTCGAGCGAGCAAGGGCACGAAAAATTGAAATGATGGAGATTGTGGTCCCCGAGGCGGTGGTTCTAGACGGAGGTTTCAGGCGTATGATAGTACCGATTCGGTAGAACGATATAGACAGGTAGTAGGAATAGAATCAGTGGAAGCATTCATTCATTCAAACCGAAGAGTATACATCTTGACTGGCTGGCGGAAATCATGGAGAGAATCCGCCAACGTTTCCCCTCAGGGAACTTCCAAAACTTACAAACAATGAACACACAACACCTATATATAAATATGACAGCTCGTGCGAATGATTGTCGTACGAGTGACAAGATGTCACTCATACGAACCACATAAGTTCACTCTACGAGTCACACTAGCACTCGTACGAGTCAGTTCTCGTTCACACTTGGGTCGTGTGTTCGTATCTAATCTATACAATATTCAATACACACTCTTTCTAGCCTATTTGCACAGTGGTGGACATAAAGTGCATCAACAATTTTCCCCTTGGACGTCACTGTCGAAGCTTGATCTTGATCTTGAAATCTGAGAGCTGTTTTTGAATATTCTGCAACTTCAATAAGGTATCTGTTAACGTCGTAATTCCCCCTTGATTGAAGATCTAGGTTTGCATTATCTACGTTAAGCAACATTCCCCTGAAATAATTTTCCTAGAAATTAATCTTCAGGTCGTTGTTTGCATGGTTCAAGACTCTTCAGATTTGCTTCATCTATAAATTTTCTCGAACAATCATCCACTTGAAACTAAACAATGCAACTTCTCCGTTTCAAGCTAACCATATCCACTTTTGGTTTAGCGCACTCCTCTGATGCTCGATCCTCTGATCTTCAAAACCCAACCAGCAATTGATAGAAACTTCGAATTACCACAACAAAAAACTTCAAATCAATGAATATCCGCAAAAATCTGAAATCCCGATTTCCTTAGTCATGATTGTTCAGTAAATCGGTAATCTTCTCAATTAGCAAATCATCCCCCTGGAATCATACTATCTGGCAACACATCAAATCTGATAAACATTATTCGGCAATCAGAATCACATTCTTCCTTTTTAGTCACAATAACATATGTATAGCTATCTCCGCAGGAATGGGGCAACTGAAACCACAAGACATCCTTATTTCCTGGCGGTTACCGAAAAACAGTTCATTTGCCTTGCAGAGTTGAAACATAGGCAGTCGTATGTGCTTTCAATTTCACATCGGGGATCAGGAACTTAACCCTTGAGGATTAATCTGAAACATGATCTAAAATTTCTTAACATTCTTCGATCACTCATTCTGCCGCAATCAGAATCACATTCTTCCTTTGTAGCCACAAAATAGATGTATAGCTATCTCCGCTGGAATGGGGCAACTAAAACTAAAGACATCCTTGTTTCCTGGCGGTTAGTCTGACAAACAGTTCATTTGCCTTGCAAAGTTAAAGATAAGCAGTCGTATGTGCTTCCAATTCCACATCGGGGATCAGGCAATTAACCCTTGAGCATCAATCTGTATCATGATCTGAAAATTTTGAACATCGTTTGATCACGGCATTCCAAATAATGAATCTTTGATCCTTTCTGTTTCCCAGATAATCTGCAGTCGGAACCACCCGGATACTGTTGCATCGTCACGAATTTCATAAATTCCGGAATTTTAACATATATGTGAAAATTTTTATTCCCCCTCATTTTTTCAAATTATGATGTCTTGTGTTCTTATGGGAATTGTAACACCCTGTAAAATCGTGTCCAATAGTATAGTGACACGTGTTGCATTTATTTTTAGTCTATTAAAGACTAACAAGGACTAAAAGTGTCAACTTGCTCAAACTAAGTCTCTGAGTGATTTCTAATGTCAACATGCATAAACCGAGCCTCTGAGTGACCATTAGTGTCAACATGCTTAAAATATAGCCTCTGAGTGACCATTAGTGTCAACATGCTAAAACTTGGCCTCTGAGTGACCGTTGTGTCAACATGCCCAACCTCTGAGTGACATCGGAGTCAACATGCTTATAATAAGCCTCGGAGTGATCCTTTGCAAAGTCCTAACTCTCATACATGCCATTTGTTGGACGAGAGGGTTCAATTCCGTAATTAAATGAAAGTTGGATAATGGAGGGATAAAAAGTGTCAACATGTTAATTTATACCTATGAGTGACCTTTTAACGAACCGAGAGCTCGACAATGTCCGGGCATAATCCCGGGTTTGCCAAATATTGGCTACAGAGGTCTAAAAGTGCTAAAAAGGTGTTTTAGGAGGTTTTAGGATGAATAATAAGTTGAGGGGCTAAAAGTGGCAAACTTCAAAACTGCCTAAGGGGCGCTCGCGGGGCGCGAGAGGCCTGTGTCTGCAGAAAGTTTGCTTGGCCTCCACACATATTGCTAAAAACTATTTTTTCGAAACTATGGACTTTCAATCAGCTATGCCATGTTTTAGGACACTTGTAAGCTCCCTCTTACACCCCAAACACCTGGCATCACCTCCTTTGAGTTCTCTAACTATACATAGGTGTCCAAGTCCAACATTTGAACTTGCACCTTTCTAAATCATAACTCTTCTCCCTCCTCTGAAAGTTCCTAACTGAAAGGAGCATCCAACTTAGTTCTCTTGCATTCTAGGAACCTCTTGTAAGTGTTCCTTGCTCTTGCATTTTCGTTTATTGGCTTTTATAGCCAAAAGTCAAGCGTTTTACGGAAAATCTTTGACTTTCAGTTAAGACAATTATGGTCCAGCCATTGTTCGTAACGGACATGGCTAAGTGATCGTAATAAGGTAGGTGTTAATCCCTATAAAGGCACCTCCTGAAGATCACGTTTGCTAGACCAATTTACGGGTCAAAGTTACGATATTAAAAAGTCAAACATGCCATTTTTGGAAAAATCATAAATTGATCTTATATATGTTATGAAACATGTTTTTACACTTAAACAAGTTGGTAATAATTATTAGAACATGTAAGAACATGTTCGGCTCGTCAATTTCAGTTCTAGGGTCGGTTCGCAACCGAAAGTCGCGAAGTTGGACTTCTGCTTTGACTTTCGATTTGACCCATTTAGATTAGTTACCTACTGATCTAAAGTTGCATTATGATCGTAATATGATGTAGCATAACCCTCTGAGGTTATATTACATGATCATAATCAGAATATGAGTTTATGCGCAAGTTCCATAATTATGCCATTTTGACAAAAATGCCCTTTTTGCATAAAACAAGGTTGTAATGATAATGAACTTGAAAATGAGTTTCCGACTGATATAATATTATAATTAGGATTATTTGGGATGTTAAACCAGATTATAAACTGAGTTTACAAGCAAGTCCTTGAATTATGTCGATAAATGATGATTTGGCCCTTGTGGCTCGTAAAATGGTTTTAATCAAATCTTTCCAAGTTAAATCATTTACCTACTATATGTTATATTAAATAGCATATCTAAAATATTTTAACCTGACCTTAACATCAGTTTTCGTAAACATCGCATAAGACGTCATTTTACGACATAAGCACCGTTTCGGCGCATAGTATGGTGATAAACCATATTAATCGACCAAGACTTGTTACCTACTGATTTTAAAACTTATTTTAAACATATTATAGTAGGTACATGTTATAGACTTAGCATCCTAGATAATTTATACTACTATGTGTAAAATGACCAAAATGCCCCTTCGGTGCATAGTTTGGTCATAAAATATAAATTACACATATAATTGATATCCTACTGATATTATATCATAGATAAAATATTTTTCTAGAATACTTATAGTTATAACATTAAATTATATTCAAGTTCCTCTTATATGGTATGAAATTACCGAAACACCCTTATGAGGCATAGTTTCACTTTAAAACCATAACGGGCATAAAAGTTGATATCCTCCTGATATTACAACTTATTTAAAATATAATGGCATATAGAACTTGTCCATGACTTATCCAGTTACCCATTATCGCTTATAAGCATACGGTTGATTATACGTAACTAGTTTAAGGAATTCAACCAAACGGGTTTAACCTTATCATTTTAAACTCAAAATCCTGAATGTTAACTGTTTACCCATATAATACAAGTCAAGGTACTTGTTGGGTTTAAACTACATTCGATCCGATCATCGTTTAATCTAGCGTACCGTTTTTGATCCATTACACTGCTCGGTCTAAGTCTATAACTTAAATAAGACCATTAGTATTTAATTGGTTAGCTTATGCCATAATCCAGACTAGAGCTTTCCGGTAAATGCTATCTGCACTTAGCTCATTTTGAATACGGCTGGAATATAATCTTGCATTTTAAACAAGGCTAATTCAGGTAAATACTCTTGACTTATTTTCCCTATAGGAGCTTGGGATACGGTAAATTATTACCTCTTGGTCAGAAATGTGATCAATCGAATGCCGGATTGTGGCTAGTAAATCCGCATATTCTGTTTTAATCAGTTTTGTTTGATAACTTAAACATCGGGGGTTAAATTACCGTGTCCTGGATATCCTCGGCTCATTACATTAGATAATGGCCACGACCTTAGTGCGGATGTAGGCATACACCTGACTGACGCTCAAATGCAAATTACCCAAGACGTTGGGGATAACTCCTCCGTGAGTTCTAAGTGGTGTGTATTTAATCATGTCTTCGGTCTCTGTACTGGGCCCTGTATGTATGGACAAACATGTGAATCTGTTAACAAGGTTACAAAGTAACTTTACCAAGTTATGAAAGATTTGTGCTCTGTGCACTTAAATCTAATTTTTAAAATGTTTTCAAAATTAGTCAGTCGGGTGTATTTACCCGCGAAAGCTGACGTATTTTCAAAAGACTAAGCTGCAGGTACAATACGAAATAGGCTGGAAGCTGCTCGGTAGTGAATAAGAGGATCTTGCAAATCCTTAGATCTGCCCTAAAGTCTGTTTATATTCTTTCTTTGTACATTTTAGGATCCGCCTGTGGATCTTCTATTACGAGCCTGTATATTATTTTGTATTTCGAACATGTGGTTTGTAATAGTAATTTTACTCCAAGACTTCTGCTGTGTCGTGTTTAATTGACTATGATGTTATCAACTGACGTCACGATATTCCCCACCCGGGCCCAGCGGTGTATGGATTTGGGTTGGAAATCCGGGGTGTGACAGGAATGAAGATTATGGCGCGACTGCAGCATATGGTACTCAAATTGCGGAAAATTTCCCAAAATTGCAGTTTTGATCGAATGCTGATTTAACGTTAAGGCCCATTAATAGTCACTACACCAGATGATGAACGTTTTTGTTGATGCATATTTGTGTGGATGCAACTCGATTCTGTTCGGTTCAACTCAGTTTGGTATTCACGCCAGAAGCTCATAGTCCGAAGTAGGCCATTAAAAATAAAGACCGAAGAACAAGCAACATCCAAGGGGGAGTCTGTTGATACACTTTTATGTCTGTCACTTGTTCTTAGTTACATCAGTGATTGTACGATCTTTGTTTGTTGTGTCTGTAAAGTTTGGTCATGTTGACCAAATCAAGATATCCTCCTATCTTGATTTGGTACGACGTTTAGCTTGTTTGTGCGAGTGAAAGGTGCTCTGTAGGAGCAAGTTGCTTGCTCGTAAGAGCCATTACATGTTTGTACGAGTCATTACATGCTCGTACGAGTACCTATGTTAGCAAAGAACATTGCTTGGTCGTACGAATGACTTAGTCATTCGTACGAGGCATAACCTGTTCGTACGAGCAACCATGTCTGAATGATCTTCGTGTCTTTGTAGTGCTTCGTACGAATAATGACATTCTTCGTACTGTTGCTAGGTGTTGGCACTATATAAACAAACATGCTCTTCTCTGTAAGGTATGACACTAAGGTGAGACACTAAGAGAGCACAGAGAGAGAACACTGAGAGTGTTTAGAGAGATAAGCAGTTTATTCAAGAGTCTATGTACTAACTCTCTACAAATTAATATAGTGAACATTTGAAGATATATCTCTTGTTGCATTGTTGTGCTCTTGATTTGGTTTGCATACACACTTGGATTCCGCACTCGTGTGTGTGTTGCATAAATAAGGAAGCAGGTTATCTTGATCCTCTAAGTCGACCTACAAGTGGTATCAGAGATTTGGCTCTCTTCCTTGTTTGAAACCAAGCTTAGTGTTGTGTCTGAGCTAGTTGTGAGTGATTCTGGAAGTGTTCTTGAACTCTCAACAGGAAACTTAAGCTTTTAAAAGATAACCAACCTAAAACTTGTTGTACCCAGAAATTTTTCATAAAAACCTTGTTAGAATACATGGAGACATGTTAGGATCTGTTTTTTCTTAAAATTTTTCATCAAAGTTCAGTTGAGAATATTTTCAGGTGAAACATCTGCCGGAAAACTCACCGGAATATTCTTGTAGGGTTGACCAAATCTCTGGACCTGTCTGTTTGGACTGAAAAGCTGATACTGGAATGTTTGTCTTTTTAACTAATACTGGGTAAGACAACTAATAACTTTTGAACAAATCAAAAACAAGTCTCTGTTTAAAAGGAAAATTTTCCCCAACCAACCCTACAAAAAGATTCCTCTCTGCGAAAAACCAACTTCAGCAAAAAACATCTGTGCGAATAACCCATCCGCACGAAGAACAAGACTGTAAGTGCGAAGACCAGTCACTCGCACGAAGGATCTTGTTCGCACGAAGCATAGGTTACTCGCACGAAAGATAGTTGCTCGTATGAACTACCTAGTTCGTACGAAAGACTGTGACTCGTATGAATCACTTATTCGTACGAAGGACTAAATTTTTCGTGATTTATTTTGGTTGTTCGTGAATAGTTTTTCAATACTTCCTGGTTTTTACAACTGTAAACTTTAACAATAGACTTTTAATTCAAGATTAATTTTAAAATCTAAAGTTAAACAAGCAAACAAAATGGGTACAAATCCTTGGGATTGGGGGTGTAGTACAAGCCAAGATGCAACCTCATAGGTAAAATCTTTAATACCTCCAAATACGATTACCGCTGGTTAATGGGCTTTTGTTACAAATCAAAATCAAAGCGTTCAAACTCTTCTTCTTAGTGAGAGTGAAACTGGAAGTAACAACCGTCCGCCGAAGTTGAATCATATGAATGATTATCCTTCATGGAAAAGTCGTTTTCATACGTATGTTCTTGGTTAGAATACCGAATTGTGGACATGTTTACTTCTCCATACAATGAATCTCTTAAAGAAGTTGTATAAAATTCAGCCTCTTTAGCCAAATTGGATGAGAATGATAAAGGGGCCTATGATCTAGAAAAGAAGGCCTTTGCCATTCTTACGCAAGCACTTCACAAAGATATTTATCATCAATTTATGTATTGTACAACTACTAAGAGCTTGTGGGACGCGTTAAAAACAAGAGGAGAAGGAAATGCAGCAACGAGAAAAATTCGACATGATCTTTTAAAGAAAGAGTTTGAAGGGTTTCTGTTTATGGAAAATGAAACACTAAATGATATGACAGCTCGTTTCTATCATTTACTTAGTGAGATGTTCTCATACAAGGTTACTACATCATAACAAGAGATTATTATGCGTTTTGCTGATGCTTTACCACCTAAGTGGAGCGAATTTATTGAATTACTAAAACATACAGGTGTGATGGATGTGCTAGCATTTAGAATTTATTCAGAAACTTGAAAACAAAAACGAAGAAGAAATTCGCAAAGCAAAATGATTTCTAGTTCCACAAAACCCAGAAATGTATTTTGGAGGCATTACCCAGGTATAAGTACAGTTCAACAACCAAAGCTTCAAACAATATTCATGTCAAATTCAAATCCTTTTCTGCCGCAAGTTAAACCAGATCAGTCTGTTGGTACAAGTGATCAAGTTTATGAACGAACCTTTGATCCAAAAGCCTTTCTTCCTCTAAACCTCAAGATATTAGTTCAACTCCTCAAGCTTATGAACAAGCATTTGATCCAAAAGCTTATCTTCCTCAACCACAAGTTGTTACACCACAAGTTCAACAACAAGCTTTCTATGGTAAAAACTTTCAACCCACAAATTCCAACATCGTCAAACTCGAGACATCAAATCTTTCTAAGGTAAGTGTGGAAGTTACACGAGAACACATGGAGCTTCTAAACACTTTGGTGAGTTCTTACTGCGGATTAGTAGCTGGACAAACAGGTAACATCAATCTAACCAGTGAAGACTATGCACAAATCGATAAGGAGGAGATGGAATTAATTGATATCAAATGGGCGTTTGCAAGTGTAGTGAGAAGAGCAAAAGATTTTATGGAGAAAATACGAAGAACCAATCTGGATAGCAGCAAAGATACCCATACGGTTTTGACAAAATGAAAGTTACTTGTTTCAATTGTAGAGAAAAGGGGCATTTTAAAAGAGAATGCACGAAGCCTCCACAGCAAGGGAATCAATATCCATTCAACAGAAATCAAGTTACTAACAACAAAAGAGCAATGGTTCCTGCAAACAATTCCAACCAGGCATTAGTAGTTCAAGCAGATGAACGCTATGATTGGTCTATTCAATTGGGAAGCAATGGTGGAGGAGGAACTGCATACTATGCTGAAATTACAAAAAATAATAACGGAGAAGAATGTCCAGAAATGATGACAGTTCATGGGATAGCAGCAGTTCAGATGAAGCAGAATCGACTTCGAGTGAAGAACGATCTAAAGATGTTAATACTGAAGAAGATGAGGTGATCACTGAAATTAAATCGATGGATAGTAGCGAAGAAGATTAGAAGCATGAAATTGAAGGACCATCTGATGATTTTTCCAAGCATCTCTCATCAATCGGATCTTCTACTCTTCCTGTAGCATTCATGACCCGTTTGGATTGTCAATCCAGTCTTGTAAGTTTTGATAAACCTATTGTGTCTAAATGTTTTGAATGTATAGCTTTAAAGGGTAAATACTTAGAACTTGAAGGTAAATTTGATCTCACAAAGAAGCATCGTCAAAGTTTGATTGTAGATATGACAAAGTGCACCGAGGCTAACACAGCACTTAAGAAAAACGAAAAATAATTTAAAACAACAATTGAAACTTTAAAGAAGGATGTTTCTTAGTTAACAAAGAATGTTTTGAGAAAACGAACATCCATTAATAATTATATTAACATGCTTGAAGAAACAAAAAAAGGAGTTAGCCTGTGCAAAGTGTGAACATGATGCAATCAAACTCAAGTTGGACAGTTACTCCAACTCAAGATATGTTTTGGATCACATCATCGATGTTCAAAAGAATAAAGGTGATATGAAGTGCATAGGTTATCAGGCTTGTCCCCCTCCGGTTAGGCACAATTACACCAAAATGCCAGATGATGAAGATATGCCACAGTTTGAACCCACAGTTCCATTAGATCTAGATGAATTTACAATTGGTCTAGGGTTCACTAAGGGCACATCTTCAAGTCAAGGTCAATCGGATGACATCAATGACTCAAAGTCTATGAATGATCAAAATCCTCCAATTATTGAGGATTATGATAGTTTAGATGACGAGTCGGATGAGGACAAACCTAAGCAATCAGATGCGGTAACAAAAGAGGAAAATGTATCTCACAAAAATCACATTCTCTGTGATCCTCCAATGAAACCGTGTGTGATTGCCAATGTTAAGCTTGCTAAAGCTCATGTTGAAACATGTGAAAGCATGAACTTGCTTTATAGTTTGATTGGTTCAGACAAAGTTTACTCAAACAAAGATTTTCCCATCAAAAATGTCAATCAATCCTTGATTGATATAGTTTTCGAGGACTCTACTAGTAAGTTTTTAGGTAATTCGAACCCAAGAGTTGTAGTAACTCAGTGTGCTCCTCTCCTAAAAACTGAAGTTAGAAAGAAAAACGGAAATAAAAAATTGAAACCTAAAAAACAATCAACGAAACAAAATCACGCTAACCAAGGAAATGGAAAATGCAAACAGAGCCAGCACAAGAAGAAAATTCGAAATGTGAACTTTGTGAAATCCCATGGGACTGATAAAATTGAATCTTTTGAAAAAAATCTAATACGGATTTTGTTAAACAAAATAAAATTTTAAAGAAAAATAGTCAAAAGCTACACACAACACACAAATTGTTGTAATGTAGGACCAAGTACCTCAAGATCACGAAGTTCATCATCAGGCTACCACATTTATAATACTTCGAGGTTTGTTGAAGGAGATCATGCTTTGAGTGTGGTAAGTATGGGCACATTGTCAAAAACTATCCATATCTCACAAAGGGAAAAGCAAAAATTGATGTGCCCCATGGTAAACGTTACCATACAAAATCTGTTTTGCCAAAATAGGACCCTCGTCTTGTTAAACAACGAGAAATGAAACAGAGAAAGAAAAAACAAAAAGTTGTTGAAAAGGCTTTAAAACTGAAGGATGTCCAAACACAATGAGATGTTAAAATTGAAAAACAAAAACAGTTTTGGAAACCAAAACCGGTAATTGTTTCAGGGGAAGCACAATCCATTCTGAATAATCGGGAAAATGAAGTTCCAATTCTCGATGATGTCGAACGACCCAAGTCAATGAAGGCTTGGGTCCCCATCTCCAACTAATCTTTAATGAGTGTGCAGGATGTTCCAGGAGGAACTATTGATAATCTTAGAATTGTTGATAGTGGAGCATCCATGCACAAGATCGGCGACATGCGGCTCCAAAACATTGTTATATTCAGGAGTTGTTGCCTTTGTTGGAGAAAAAGGAAGATAATGTCCGATGAGTGAAGAAAGATTGGTGAATGAAGATGATAACTTTGACAAGATGAAAATAATCAACAATGTGTTTGTTTAATCCTTGGATCGGATCCACAGGATAGATTGAATAGAAATGTACGCGCCTGCTGCACGTCAAAAGATTATCATAAATTTCATGTCTTATGTCTTCCACAAGAAGTTCAAAAGCTTTCAAGATGATCGTGTAGTGTACATTTCTCCACGGGTGTGATTGAAGAAAATGTGTTTGATTGAACAAACCAACCGGGTGTGGGGATGCATTGGCATGGTTTGAACAACCGCACACTACTTCTCAAGAAGAAAGACGAAGACCTTTGCTGGTGTAAAAACATGTGGACAACATCATGTATGGACCGTCCAAAGATGATGTATACCAGCTTCTCCACATACTTTCTTGCTTCTTACCAGTCGGACCCGGAGGTTTTTGATCTTGTTGCTGTGAAGAGACTTCTCAGTTATATGAAGTAGCTACAAAATCGACCTTGAAATCCACACCGGGTGGACATCCAGCTGGGAGAACACACACAGTTTCCTGGCAATGCACGGAGAAATTGCAGAATTACGGTTTCAAATTTCTTATCTCTCCTATCTCTGTCGATATTTAAGCTGCTTTACAATTTTCTAAAAATCTCATACAAACACTCAAGACCAAACACATTGATCTCAAATATCACCTCACATGTGATTGTTTCAATATGAAACTCATCAATGTTGTTGTGGTCCACACCAATTACCAACGTGCCAACTCATTCCTCAAATATTTTGATAAATCATTTTTATTAAAATTAATTTTGGTAAACGGCTTGAGGTAAACCATGAGTTAATCCACATCGGGAAATCGTTTTTGTAACTATTTTTCTTAAGGACAATCCAAAAATATGTTTTTAAAGTTTAAAATTACTTTTTGCATTGTAGGGGGAGTAAATTCCAATCCGAAAAATGCAAAAACATGAGAAAAACAAAAATGAGTCTCCTGGCAAGAAAAAGAAAAAATAATAGTAAATTAGTGGTCTGTCAAACCCTCTTTGAACTTAAAATGAATGATGAATGATGATAAGTAGCTCTATATTCGATGTATCGGTAGGCTCACAATCATTTTAAAGTGTGCACAGGGCGATATAAACATAATCAACTGAAGAGCAGGTGGGAACCATTCATTAGCATATGGTCTTGGTACCGAAATTTCGTTTGATAGTATGCCGATGTTCTGAGATATGCGGTCTTTATGCTGACTTATCATCTGGGTATCATGGTTGAATCTTTTATCAAAAAATAATGGTGACGCAAGTCTAGAACTTCCATGATACCATACATACATGTGAATACTGCATACGACCTTCAATAAGTGATAAAAATATCATATTTACCCAAAAATAAGTGATTAAATATCACAGCTTTATACGGGAGCTAAGTTCGTCTCTTTGTAGTACGATGATACTAACCTGTTCACAGATTTACTCATGTGCCCTGCATGCATCTGAAAATCAAGTTCTTATCAATAAGTGATTTAATCACACAGGGCTTGTTTTCAATCAAAATAAGTGAGTATCTCACATCTTATACGTCAAAACAGATGATAAGCAGTATACTCACTGGTAAGATTGTCTCTCGTGCATATCTTGATACGGGAATGTGTCGTGAAGTGGATGAACACCGGTCGGTAAGTATAAATCATACATCAATCGCATCCCCGTACATCTGATAAGTGGAGCTTATGTGGACAACAATACCGATAATTGATATCAAATACTTATCTAAATGCTAATTAATCAAACAACACGGGAGTTTTGGCATGACCGTATACTAATATGATTCTCTTATCCTTGAAATTCGCAAAAAGAATATCTGTAAATATTTACTTGTTTGATTGCTTTCCGTCTTTACCTTTAAAAAATTGAAAAATGACAAAAAGATTTTAGGTGAGTTTTAATATAAATTTTATAAAAGCCAAAAAGATTTTGCTTCTAGTTTATTTTTGATTGACCGATGCTGGAACTCGAGTCTATCCTATCTAAAATCCTGATTGTAAGCCGGAAAAGAAAAATTGCATCTTCATTAATGGTCGAAGTTGACATACTTTTAAGTTTAATGGATTAAAGTTGAACAATCTCAAAAACTTTTAAAGTATTGTCAGTTGGTGGTTGAATAAAAGTTGGTTTCATGTGTGTCATGTGCTAATTATGCTTAAAATCAATCCGTCATAAATTTTCAAATGAAAATTTTCTAAGGATGATTAAATCCTTATGGTTGTTCTCATTACACGTTTAGCTTTGTTGTGTGTGCAGATGTAGTATTCAAGCAAGTTAAAGGCAAAAAGGACGAGTTTGAAGAAAACAAGTTTAGGGAGTAAAGACACAACATAAATGCAAGCCAGGAATAAAGAAGATTAATTCATAGCTGACCCCCTTATAACCACCACAAGATATATTCTAGGGGGAGTTTGCTGATGCACCTCCTGACTGTGACGCGTGAAGACATCTGAAGAACTGATAGTATGAAGACCGAACCATCACGAGCAGCTTCCAAGGGGGAGTTTGTTGATGCATATTTGTGTGGATGCGACTCGATTCTATTCGGTTAGACTCAGTTCGGTATTCACGCCAGAAGCTCATAGTCCGAAGCAGGCCATTAGAAATAAAGACCGAAGAACAAGCAACATCCAAGGGGGAGTTTGTTGATACACTTTTATGTCTGTCGCTTGTTCTTAGTTACGTCAGTGATTGTACGGTCTTTGTTTGTTGTGTCTGTAAAGTTTGGTCATGTTGACCAAATCAAGATATCCTCCTATCTTGATTGGGTACGACATTTAGCTTGTTCGTGCGAGCGAAAGGTGCTCCGTACGAGCAACTTGCTTGCTCGTATGAGTCATTACATGTTCGTACGAGTCATTACATGCTCGTACGAGTACCTATGTTAGCAAAGAACATTGCTTGGTCGTACGAATGACTTAGTCATTCATACGAGCCATAACCTATTCGTACGAGCAACCATGTCTGAATGATCTTCGTGTCTTTGTAGTGCTTCGTACGACTAGTGATATTTTTCGTACTGTTGCTAGGTGTTGGCACTATATAAACCGACGTGCTCTTCTCTGTAAGGTATGACACTAAGGTGAGACACTAAGAGAGCACAGAGAGAGAACGCTGAGAGCGTTTAGAGAGATAAGCAGTTTATTCAAAAGTCTATGTACTGAGTCTCTCTACAAATCAATATAGTGAACATTTGAAGATATATCTCTTGTTATATTGGTTGTGCTCTTGCTTTGGTTTGCATATACACTTGGATTCTGCACTCGTGTGTGTGTTGCATAAACAAGGAAGCAGGTTTATCTTGATCCTCCAAGTGGACCTACAGTTTTGCACAGGTATCAGTGACTACCCCAAAATCTTCATCCTTTTGTGATCGCATCATCATATCTATACTCTGAAGCTCTAGACGGTGTCCCCGAACAACACGAATTAGACATTAAAAACTTGAAAAAATTTTAATCACCAAATTTTTTATGGGAACTCGTCTCGTCAATACGAACAAAAGTGACAAAGTGTCACTCGTACGAGCCACAGAGGCTCACTTGTACGAATGAAATTGATTACGTCTTTTCAATCCAAAATGTTTATTTCTTTGAATTTCAACATGATATTTGTATAGATCTGGTCGAAAATCAATTTCTAACAATCCTATGGTTTCAATTTTACATTATGTCCATGTGTTGTCCGATTATTTGATGTTTTACGTCTAAAGCCCCTCATAATTCCAAAATTCATGAGCGCAGGTGATTCATCAATTGTTAGATTGAATGAAATGGTACCGTAGCTCTGACACTTGTTGTCGTCCCGGGGGCGGTGGTTGTAGACAGAGGTTTTGGGCGTATGATAGAACTGATTCGGTAGAACGATATAGACAGGGAGTAGAAATAGAATCAGCGGAAGCATTCATTCATTCAAACCAAAAGAGTATACATCTTGACTGGCTTGCAGAATTTCTGGAGAGAATTCGCCAGCGTTTCCCCTCAGGGAACTTCCAAAACATACAAACAACAAACACACAACACCTATATATAGACATGACAGCTCGTGCGAATGATTGCTCGTACGAGTGACAAGATGTCACTCTTATGAACCACATAAGCTCACTCGTACGAGTTAGATGTTAATCACTCGTACGAGGCATACTGTCACTCGCACGAGTCACACTGTCATTCGTACGAGTCAGTTCTCGTTCACACTTCGGTCGTGTGTTCGTATCTAATCTATATAATATTCAATACACACTCTTTCTAGCCTATTCGTACAGTGGCAGACATAAAGTGCATCAACAGAGATTATGCTCAGAATCGACACACAAAAGGAAAAGGATGAATCTAGAAAGAAGAAAGCTGCTGAGAAGTCTGTTGAGCCGCAATCCTTCTCTCCTCAACCCCAAGATCCATCATCTGATTCAGATGTTCAAGTTATTCCACCACCTCCGACTTCTTCCACATATGAAGTCTCTATGGAGGTCCAACTAACAATTAGTGAAGCTGTTTTTAATCAAACTGCACCACCAAGAAATGATCAAGATGCGACCGCAAGCCCTGAAGCTTAGAACGAAGAATGAAGACTGTCAAGTATACGACGGTCTAGGGGGATATTGTTAGGACGTTTTGAGATCGTTGATACTTGAGTTTCATAGTTTGTAGCTTGATTGTAATAGTTAGAAAACTAGAAGGGCTAAAAGTGTTATTATGGGTTCTTGTACATGTAGCGGCGTATTTAAGTACCCAGCGTATTTAATAAATACATGGGTATTCAGTGTGTATATAAAGGTGATCAATGGAAAACCCTAGTCCAAGGTTCTTGGACAAGTTTTGGTGATTTGTCTTGTGTTTTGATTATTGTTCTTGTGCTAAATCCGAACATCTAGGTGCATTCAGTGATTATATCTTTTGGGATTCCTTATACAACACTCGTTGTTTGATCCATACCAGAATCTTCATCTTCATCTTTTGATTTTTCTTAACTTTTACACATTCAAGCAACTAATCTATAGTTGTTTGGGTGATAACAATCAAACCACTGTGATCTGAATCTGTTTTGGGACTCATAAATGCGAGTTTGGTCCACTTCAAGCGGCAAACACCACCGTGGTGCTAGCCGATATGACTCCCAAACTACCCTGTGGGGTAGTCACATATGTAATTGTCAAAGTCGAGGACTTTTACTATTCGGTGGATTTTCTAGTACTCGATTACGTTTCATTGGACCGAACAAAGCAAACAACAATTATTCTCGGTCGACCATTTTAGGCAACATCGAATGAACAAATTAATTGTAAAATGGGTACGGTAGACATGAAGGTAACTGTCGGTTGCGATTATGTCTTTTCAGGATTAACGCATCCTCTAGTTAGCGACGAATGCTATATGGCGGACGTTATTGACGACTGTATAACTCTTTGCGACATGGGTGTCCAGGAGGAAAACACAATAGAGGAATGTTTCATGTTTGACAGGTTACAAACAAAGACAAGTCGGAGCATAGACGAAGAGGAAAGGAAGATGGAGGTGATGGCGGTGATGGAAGGAATACCACCTTGGACATACCTAGTGGAAAGTCTTCCCGAGAAGATTGATACCAAGTTGAAGTCACTGCTTGTAGAGCCTTCGATTGTTGAATTAAAGGTGTTGCCCAAGCATTTGAAATATGCTTATGTAGGAGAGGGCAACACACTACCGGTCATTATTACATCAAACTTGACCGGGGCGGTGGACCATTGCAGATTTGAAGGGAACTAGTCCTTCTGTGGTGATGCATAAAATCATCATTGAAGATGGTATTGCTCTTTCTCGTGACGAACAACGGAGGTTGAATCCGAATATGCGAGATATGGTTAAGACCGAGGTGTTAATGTCGCTAGATGCGGGTATCATATACCCCATTTTTGATAGCCAATGGGTGAGCCCTACAAAAACTGTTCCCAAAAAGGCGGGCATTCAAGTTGTCACAAATGACGCAGGTGAAGAGGTCGCCACTTGGCCGGTAACCGGGTGGCGCATTTGTATTGATTATAGGAAGTTGAACTCCACAATTTCCAAAGACCATTTCCCTTTATCTTTTATTGACCAAATTGTTGAGAAGTTAGCGGGTTAAATATATTATTGTCTCTTAGATGGGTATTCAGGTTATAATCAAATTGCTATCCATCTAGAAGATCAAGCTAAGACCACGTTTACTTGCCCATATGGTATCTTCGCATTTAGGCGAATGCCGTTTAGGTTATGTAATGCCCCCACCACCTTTCAAAGGTGTATGATGAGTATTTTTTAGAAATGGTAGGCGAGTCATGTAACATCCGCCAAAAACCGGATATACCAAACCCGCTTCGTTTATTAACCGAACAACCAGTCAAAAATTTCGTTGCATATTTAATGCTTAAATTAATTTTAAACGATACATAATTAATAAGTATATTAAGATATAAAAGTTATATTTGAAAAAGTATTAAAAATAGTGAATTAAAAATAATATGCTGAAGCCGGGATTCGAACCCGGGTCAGCCGGGTCAACCGGGTCAGCACAGCTTTAACAAACACACATCCAACCGCTCCGCCACTCGTGATCTTTGTTTACATATTGAAACAATTAATACATAAATTAAATCTGGAAATCAAAACCCAGTTACACAACGGCCCAAATCCGCTCATGCCGGAAATCCCGACAATTTCGTCAAATTTTGCCGTTTCTTTTTGTCATAACGTTTACATTAGCAGTAAGATCGGTTATAACCAAAGAATCCATCAATTTCATTGATTACCTTAAATTTCTATTCAAAACCGAAAAATACAATTCAAATCCAGGAGTTATACTTTATTCATTCAGTGAGCTCGCGAGTTTTATCAAAATCACACTCTTCATTTCGCTCAGAAAACTTCGCCGGAAGTCGCCGGAATTCTCTGAAAATTAACCGGAAATTTTCGCCGGAAAACCGAGTTCAATCTATCCTTTCTTCTTACTCTAAAATAAGATCTTAGAGCTTATACTGACATCACCCACACTTACCTAAACCTCTGAAGAATCTCTGTCGAAAGAAATTTCACTCGCCAGAATTCTCTGCAAGTCGTCGGAAAACCGAGACTTTCATCTACACGGTAATTACCTTGACTTTTCTGTTCCATTCCATTATTATACAAATTCTAACATCACTCCATCACCCAGAATCAGCCCCAGACGACATTGCCGGATTTACTGTTATCGCCGGAAAACTTCTGAAAGTTTCGGAAATTCGCTGTTAACCGGTATGATCATTCAAACCTACTGATAATCGTTACTCAGTAGTTCAATCTCTCATTTAATTCATCCAAACTGATTATTGAATCCGAACTGAAGGAGTTCCCAAAACAGAGCCGATGGTCTTTGCCGGACTTCTGAAGAAAGAGATCAATTCGGTACAATCATTCCCCAAACCCTTTTCTGTTCAATACTTTTCACTTGTTCATATTATTCGTTAATCGAATTAAACCAATAACAGTTAGTTAACCGTTGTCTGTGTTTTGAACGAAGAAGACGAAGTTATGTATGTTATAAGACTAATTAAAATCGATAATATGCAACGGGTTAGACACACAGTCCAGCGGTGGACTGTGTGCAAACAATATGCACACGCCGCGAGTTCGATCCTTGATACACACACACCCTCTGTAATTAAAATTTCTTTTTCTAACTGAACCGGACTAACTTACGTTAGATGTTAAGTATAATAAAAATCTGTATATTAACCAAGTTAGACACACAGTCCAGCGGTGGACTGTGTGTAACATTAAGTCACAGGTCCCGGGTTCGAGACCTGTTGACGACACCGGTCCGATGATTTAAAACATTTTTTAAAATAAAAGAATTTTGAATAAACTGAGTTAGTATATAAATATAATTAAAAACAGAATTATTTCGGGTTAGACACGTAGCTCAGTTGGTAGAGCTGCGTGCACGCGAACGGGAGGTCTCGGGTTCGAGCCTCACCCGGCGCATACACTTACACAATAAAACCGGTCAACAAGTCAACGGTCCACGGTCAACACAACGTCAAGTCAACGGTCAAAAAGTCAACATTTTTTATTATTTTATTTATTTATTTTATTTAAAAATCAATTAAAAATACTTAAAAATAACATTTTTAAAGTTAGAAAATAGCCTAAAACTCACAAAAATATATCCAAAAATCCTATTAAAGTTGTTAATAAAATCCATTTATTTACCTTACTTTTCGTTATTAATTAGGTTAGTTTTTCCTCGTCGATCAATCCTCTAAACTCGTGGCATTCAACATCATCAACCGAACGCACCCACTGTGAGTGAATCTCTACAAAATCCCCGTTTAAATCACGTTTTTGGGGTGTATCATGTGTCTTACTATTTATTATATTTAAATCATTGTGCATACATCATATCATGAATAAATGTGTATTCAGCTTGTGTAAACTGTTTGTGTGGTTATTGTTTAGATTTAATTTATTATTTTCAGTACATGCAATTTCATAGGCCGCCGCTCCCCATTACATTATGAGCGTTGATCAGTTCCCCATTACATTATGAGCGTGAACCTGGCGTTGCCAACATACGATCGGCTCCGTTTGATTGAGCCTTGATCGCACAGACATTTATCATTTTCAGTACATGCAATACGATCGGCTCCGTTTGATTGAGCCTTGATCGCACAGTTTCATTCATGTTATATATTCACGCAAGTTGATATGTTATTGTATGCTATTGGTTTGTTAATGTATGTTATTGTTTGTTGTTGTTTGATATCGTATGCTAATGGTTTGTTATTGTATGCTATTTGTTGTTATTGTATGTTTAATTACGTTTGTTCATATATGAATATTGCACAATTTTTCCATATTAAATACAACAAGAAATAAATAATAAATGTTTTCTAACATGGTTCACTCGCCAACTTTTTGTTGATCCAAAAAACCATTTTTACATATGATACAGGTGAACAGGATGAAGCAAGGAAAACATAGGAAATTGCCTTAGAGGAAAAATAATGAAGTTTAGAAGGATGAATAGAACATGTTGTATTTGTTTGATATGATTGTATGATCTCTTTTAAATTGAAATAATAAATATGAAACATTATAATAAATGTCATGAGCTTTGATGATAACCCAATCATGCCCCAATCACATTTTCCGCTGTGGGTCGGGGTGTGACAAGTCATTAGAGATCTTCATCGATGACTTCTCAATTTTTGGGTCATCATTTGATAAATGCCTTGACCAACTCGAAAAGGTTTTGAAAAGATGTGTTGAGAAAAATTTAGTTTTGAGTTGGGAAAAGAGCCATTTCATGGTTCAAGAGGGGATTGTGTTGGGACATGTAGTGTCGAGTTGTGGGATAGAGGTTGACCGTGCAAAGGTGCAAGTCATCTCTACTTTGCCGTATCCTACGAGTGTTAAGGGTGTTAGGTTATTCTCAGGTCACGCGGGTTTTTATAGAAGGTTTATAAAAGGGTTTAGTGACATAACAAAACCTTTATGTAACTTGTTGTTAAAATACCAACCGTTTGACTTTAACAAAGATTGTCAAAATGCCTTTAACGTGTTGAAAAAGAAGCTGGTTGAGGCCCCAATTTTGCAATCACCGAATTGGTCTTTACCATTTGAAATCATGTGTGATGCAAGTGACTACGCGGTGGGGACTATGTTGGGTCAAAGGGTAGAAAAGAAACCCTTTTCTATATACTACGCGAGTAAGAGTCTTTCGGATGCTCAATTAAATTATACAACTATCAAGAAAGAGCTACTCACGGTGATGCATTGGATAAATTCCGGGCTTACGTTTGGGGTAACAAAGTGATTATATATTCTAACCATTCTGCTGTCAGGCACCTCATGGAAAAGAAGGATGCAAAACTGCGAGTATCCAATGGGTTCTTTTGTTATAAGAATTTGACCTAGAGATACGGGATAAGAAGGGTAGTGAGAATGTGGTTGCAGACCACTTATCCCGATTGTTGGTGGAAGAGGGTTCTTCCCGTGTAGATATTAACGAAACTTTCCTAGATGAGCATACTTTAAAGGTTCCGGTATTACCTTGGTTTCCTAATATTGTTAACTATTTTGTGACAGGTGATCTACCGGCTCATTGGGATAGGAGGAGGAGATTGCACTTCCTCTCCCAAATCAAATATTACACGTTGGAAGAACCAGATTTGTTCAAGATATGTCCGGATTAAGTTGTGAGGAGATGCATACCAGAGGATAAGATTCCGAGTGTCTTGACGCACTTGCATTCATTTGCTTGTGGGGGCCATTTTAGTGGTCACAAAACGAGGCACAAAGTGCTAAATAGCGGTCTTTATTGGCCGACTATTTTTAAGGATGCTTTCAATTTTGCTAAAAATTGTGTCGAGTGTCAAAGGTTAGGGGCATTTCCAAGCGGGATGAGATGCCCATGCAACCGATTCTCATTATTGATATTTTTGATGTGTGGGGGATCGATTTCATCGGCCCATTCCCAAATTCGCATGGAATTTGTATATTTTGGTGGCGGTAGATTATGTATCTAAATGGGCCGAAGCGATCGCCACCAAAACAAATGACCATACCGTTGTTTGCAATTTTGTTCAAACTAATATTATTTCTAGATTTGGGGTTCCTCGAGTGATTATTACTGATGGGGGATCTCAATTCTAGAATTTTAATTCTGAAAATTATTGAATATGGTATTGACCATCGAATTGCTACACCCTACCATCCGCAAACGAGTGGTCAAGTGGAAGTGTCGAATAGGCAAATTAAAGAAATTTTGTAAAATACCGTTCGACTGACCGTAAGGATTGGTCAACAATGTTGAACGATGCCTTATGGGCCCATCAAACGGCACATAAAACACCTATTGGTACTACACCTTACTGTTTACTTTACGGTAAAAATTGTCACTTGCCTGTTGAACTTGTACATCGTACTTTTTGGGCTATCAAAGTGGTTAATGTTAAGTACGATGATGTAGGTAAGGAACACAAGTTGAAGTTGTGCGAGTTGGACGAGCTTCAGGAGGAGGCATATGAGTGTGCTTCGAAATACAAGGATGGTATGAAACGAGCACATGATGCCAAGTTGAAGCCGAAGGAATTCGTGGTGGGTCAAAAGATTTGACTCTACAATTCGAGACTCAAAGGATGATTCGAAGCAAATGGTCAACAGTCAAAAGATTTTCCGGAAAGCTAAAGAGAAAGTGGACGGGTCCGTACATGGTTATACGGATCTGAAAGTTGGGTGATGTTACCATCGAGGACCCAAAGGATGATTTGAAGCAAACGGTCAACAGTCACCGTCTTAAACCATTTCTTGATGGTAACAAGGAGAACAAGGATGCTAACACAGAATTGGTAAGCTTTTTGGTAAGCGTGCCAACTTATGGGGTCAATTAAAGGACCGGTAACAATTGTGTAGAGTTTTGTACCAATTTTATTGTTTGATTGTTTTGTTCTTTGTTTTATCGTTGTCGTTTCATACTAATCTCTTTGATATGTGAAGTTCCGGACACCGCAAATGGGTCATGAAGATGTAAGGTATGTCTTATACCTGTTATGTGTATTGTGGACAATACACGACTATTCGAGGGGTGGTAGGAAGCGTGAACGATTGTTTTTTAATGACTTATTGAAATTGAAAAATTGAGAGGGCATCAGTGACGGGGTCCCAAGCCATCGCTGACGGTGCTGCTTTGGGGCCGTCAGGTCACATGTTGCGTAGGCAGAGGATTAAGTTGTCAGAAGATTTGGGGTTTTTTGGGATGCGTCGGCGACGGACAAGGTGCCGTCGACGACGACACTTGGTTTGTCTGCCGACACTGAATGTGTTTTAGCTTTTAAAGTCGAACCCAAACACCTTGAAACCCATCCAAACTCGACCCGAACTTCATTTTCACCACATACTCGACCCGGGAGACCCTTATCTGATCCATAGCTTATTAAAACCACAACATCTCTACATTCCAATCTCACCGTAACTCGTCAACCACATCATCTCCTACCTCTAGTTACTCAAGAACCCTAAAACCCTTCAATCTCTCATAACTTTTTCATTTTTCATCAAATCCATCGATTCTTAAGCTATTTTGTGTAGTTTTTCGAGAGGAACAAAACCCTATCACGGTTTTCATCGATCCTTGTTCGCTTGCAAGATTTCTAAACTTGAATTTTTGGGTTTTTAGCAAGGGTGTTCTTCAAGTTTTGATTTACATATTTTCATAGTCCTTTCTTGTCTACAAAATCAAAGGTATGAATTTTACTTGAATTTGAGCATGATTATCATATGGTTTGTTAATCTCTTCTGAAGTTTTGAACTTTTTGTTTAAGAGTAGGTTTCTTATGATAATGTATGATGTTCTAGCTTGAGTTGTGGGTAAACACTTGATTTGGGTGGGGATTGAACATGCAACAAGTATGGTAATGTGATTACACTCATTTGTTTGCATGATTGAACATGAACGTGATGTTGAACCTTGTTGAAGTCTTATGAACTTAGATTAAGCATGAAAGAAAATTCATCTTTAGATGATAAAGTTTCAACTTTGGAAGTTTAAATCTGTTAGTTTACATCTAATGAATAGTTGTGGTTCAACATTGCATGTTATATTCAAAGTGTGAGTTGAATTGAAGCTTTGAATAATTTTGATTGTTTTCGTTGCATTGTAGTTTGTAGATTGGCAAGCCAGAAGAGAAGCAAAGTTTCGGGTCAAGGCTCATCTTCGGGAGCCGGTTCGTCTTCTGGGTTAATGCCAAGGAAATGGGAACAATTGAGTGGAGTAGAAGAGAATGATGGAAGGTTGTACAGATAGGACTGGGTCTGGGAAAGAATTAGAGATAGCAATGTGGGTGAGCCATGTGAGAGCAACAAGAAGCGACCACTTTCAAGGTTCAATGACAAATGCCATGATGTGAAATTATAGAAATGGAAGATGGTGAATGATGTATCTGCTATCATATCGGAGAGGGTTGTATTGGAAAGGACGGTGAATGTGGAAGAGTTTCGGACAATTGGGATCGTCCAAATGTTTGAGAGGCTCGGTTGGGAACGAGTCTTGGATTGGTGTGAGGATATCACACCACGGGTTTGTTTGGCGGCAGTCTGTGAATGGTTGGCGTCATTAAGGTTTATTAATAAGGATGGTCCACCGAACACGTGGCAGTTGGTTAGTGACACAGGTAGAGGTCAAATGGTGATGTCTCTCGAGACCATGAACTGCATTGCATGGTTCGATTCTTTGGGGGTCGACGAGTATTTTTACTACAACATCAACCAATTTTTGGATAATAAATAAATACTGCGATCTCGATGGTATGGTTGGGTCAGTTTTGCCTTATTCGGATGGTGGGGCGGCTTTGAGGAGCCAATTGTCGGTTGAAGGAAAAATTCTCTAGCCCATCTCTCGAGAATATCATGGTCAGATTTGGAGACTGCGGGAAGTTGAAGGAGCTAGATTGTCGGGTTTTGCATGCACTATTATTTGGGTAACCAAAGTTGTCGTGGCCCAAATCGTAATGATGAATACGTGGGATACCCGTGAGTCCTACATGTGTAAGATGGTACCGTATTTCGTGGTTGATTAGCGCCATGATTGTGCAGCAAAATAGGCTATTACAAGAGTCATTGTGGGTTTCAAGCTCATGGACCAAATCTGCTTTGCATCGATGAAGCAACATTAGAAGATACGGGTTCAAGTTTATGATCACTAATATATAGTGTCTGATGATCAAGGACACCAATTCCAGTTTGTTGACCCGAGTGCGGCACAAGAAGCTGCACGAGAGGAGGAGATGATAGATGAGGAAAATGAGGATGAGCCTAAAGGTCCGAGGGGACCACGTCGAAGGTATGCTCGGCCACACCAGGAAATTTTGGCAAGTGTAGCAAGTTTTGTGCCCAACCGGTGTAAGCCGGGGTATCCTAACTACAACCGGAGACAACAAGATGTATATGATAATGTCTTTGTGAGTATTGGGGAGAACCGGAAATATGAACAGCGGAGAAGGCAGTGGAAGCAAAATTAGGTGGCCCAACAACAAGCTAATTGGGCCAAGGAGGCTGCCCACCGGGCCAAAGAAAAGGAACAATGGGAGAGGCAATAAATAGCAATGGGCCATTCAGCAAGCCTATGTGGAACACCAAGAATTGTCCTGGGTGCAAGAGTTGTCCAAACGGCAAGCGTGGGAGGATGAGCAGGAGCACTTTCGCGTTCAACTTAATGCAATGGAAGATCGTGGATGGAATGCGATGGCCACAACCCAACAAAGGGCAATAAACAATGCCAAACACCTCCACAAAAAGAGCGCCATCATTAAGATTGGGAGGTGGTCTATCGTACCAAGAACACATACCTTGGACGAATTATGTGAACCTCCCCATCCCATCAGGGCCTTCTAACCATCTCCACATTGGCCCGAAGGGGTCGGTTAAGTTTTATTCCACCACAGTTTCAAGCACCAACAAAAGGGGAAAGAGGGCCCCTTTATGATTATCATGAGATGATGTAAGCTCTCACTTGATATCCCTACCATCCATACCGCCGGTTGATCCTAACGAGCATTACTAAAGATAGTGCGCGGTATGTTTTATGTTGTTGTTATATATTTTTGTATATTTTCTTTAGTAGTTAAATGAACTTTGTGGGTGTGTTCTCTATATAACCCTCACGAGACCTACTTGTCCTCCCGAGCTATCGGGAGGTTTAAAATGGCTTGTTGCATAAGCTAAATGAAACTGTGATTCCTACTAAAGTGAGTTAAGTTTTTTATTGTTGTAAATTATTTTTCCACAAAAAAAATCAAAGTGAAATAAAGAATGACTTGGTAATTCTTTATAAAAATGGTAGAAATAGGTAACTAACAAATTTTGATGGTTGTGAGAAGCTTTGTTCTACACGAAGGTTGAGATTTGTAGGTCCATTATGTTCGCGAGACGACCATTTTTGTATAAGAATGAAGAGCACACGAGGAATGAGTGAAATCCAGGTGCATATGTTTCTTTTTAGCTTTGATTTTTAGCTTTCTAACAAGTGGATTCTATTTTGTATTTTATTTACCAGGGTGAAATTTTGGGGAGGTTAGCCGTGTCACATCCCTTGTGCATTTTAAAAGCTCTATTCCTACACATTAAGGACAATGTTGACCTCAAGTGTGGGTATGGAGAGAAAAAGTTTTTGATTTGACCCGTTCAATTAAATACTACACACTGAGGAAAATGCTGACCTCAAGTGTGGGGATGGGGGGAAATTTTAAAAATTTTTCAAAATGTCTTTGTTTGAAGCAATCTAAAAAGCACAAGTAACTAAGTTAATAAGGGATGGCACAACCCATGTGGTCTGTTGTCATGGTCAAGTTCAAATTAATAACATGAGGGGTATTTAGCGGTGGTTATTTGGGAATAATCCGCTTAAAAACTTGCATTTTGTACATGTCAATACCATACCCTTTAGACGTGAGAGTTTGAGACATTTTACACATCATAGATATATGCCTATATTTCTTTTTTTGAGTGGACCTTTAGTCGCAGATTGTAGAACTTGCAACTTTTGATGTGTTTGAGACCATAGACTGAATCCGAGCATAAGAATGATTAAGGCGCTAGGTAAACCTTTTCCTTTTACACTATTTATATATCCTCACCCGAAATCAATCCCTTAGTCGCCAACTTTGAGCCTAAATCTTTCGTTTGACCAACCCATCTAGCCCTTGATCGTGTAGCCTTTTATTTTTAACCCGGGTTTGAAAATTCGATTTTAGATTTAGTACTTTGTGAAAAAGAAAAACGTTAGGAAAGCACAAAAAGATGTGTAGTAGTTGTTTAATAAAAGGCGAAAATCGTTGCCTCTTAGTTGCTTATTCGTAGTTGTGTTGATACAATAGTTGTGTTTGTAATAAAAATCGAGTTTTCATCACCACAACCACCTTCAAAATATCCTTTTCCACACCCTTCACCTAGCCCTGTTACAACCCTTAAAGACCTTTTGACGTGTGCTTAGTATTTGTTTTCGGTGGTGCAGAGTGATTGAGTTGCAAGCCTATGCGGATACATGTTCTAATCAATTTGAGTGCTTACTTTAAAGGTGCTAATACATCATCTATTAGCTAACTTTTAAACCGGGTGGAGAGAATGAGAATATGAGAATGGAAAAGAATGAAGCAAACAGGGGGACATCATTAGGCAAATCTCAACATTGTATAACTTCAGGTGACGATCTAGAGAAGATCTCATCACTGAACAAGGAGTTCGAGGAAAAAGTTGATGCTACTACTTGTCACACGCCAATCGATGGTGGAAACATCAGGGCGGGACGAAATAGATTGCTCGAGACGTCATAACTCTATAATGTGACAAGTATTTAAATAACAAGATTTCATTTCATTTCTAATTCAAGTACAATATTCAGAAACAAAGTACAACATCGGAAAACAAAGTACAACAACATAATTAAGAAACATGATCAACAACACATCTAAATTCAAAATGGGTTTCTAGTTCAATCCTACTAGATTCCATGCATCCTCGTCATCATCAATTTCCTGCAACATATGTTAAAGTATAGCTCAACACACAAGGCATTGGCGAGTATACAAGTTTCAGTACTAGATAATAAAAGTTTAACATTCCACATGGCATAACCGTTTACTTGAACTAACACACAATCCTAGTAATGCGACTATACATATCAACCCAAAGGTTACAGCTAGCGTGATCTAATCATAGCAATGAGTAGACCGTTTTGTTTACTTAACATGACCTCATGAATATGGGCGGTGTGTTAATCCTATAGTGCTATACATGTTAAGGGAGGCTTGTACATAGTTATTGACATAGTATAAAGCATTCGATTCTAGCATATACAAGCTTGTAAGTATTCATGTAAGCATGTATGATTGAATGTCGTTTTGTGTTTAAGCATAAGCATTATGATTTAGTGATTCTGATAACATACATATGTTGCACCCAAAAGTGTTTAAAGATGAAAATGGGATTCGAGTATACTCACAGTTTTGCTTTCCAAGCAAATCGTGAGTCGTTATGGTGACGAGTAGGGAGCCAAAGTTACCCTATACGTGGAAACAGAGGGTATGAGTATTCTGGATTGAGGGAGTATTCGGGTTTGGAATTAAAAGTACGGAAGGTACGAAAAGTAAACATAGAAAAATGCCAATTCGTACGAAGTGGCTGCTCACTTCGTACGAAGTGACTGCTCACTTCGTGCGAAGTGGACAGTTCTGAAATGATGTAGCTCGTTTAACACTCGTTTCGACACTGATTTCGGTGAACGAGAAGTTTAGGAACGATGTAGAACAGTCCCAGGTCATAACAATTAATAATTTTTCGATAGTATCATGGTCCTGACCATATTTATAAGAAAAGTACGTAATACATATAGTTTATGTCCATAGTTTGTTAGATACGTCATAAAGATCAAGCAAGGAGGTATGAAACCTAGTTATATGATTCACCAAAGCACTAAGTTTATCGACGTAGTCGATAAATCCAGTTGGTCATGAATGTACAGAAATTGAAATATACAAAAAAGTGTACAAGTGAGGTGTGGAACTTTATTTGGAAAGCCAAGGCTCCTAACATCTATGTTGAACTTGGTTTCAACCTTCATACTTGGTACAAAAGAGAAATGTAGAAAAGTTTAAAGAAGAATTTACAACTTCAAAGATAGTAGTGAGCTAAAACTCACTTAGAATGGCTGAGAATAGTTTGCCAAAAGTCTGGAATACATTGTGGACGAGTGAAGTTTCAGAAAGTTTAAAGAAGTGAAGTGAGGTTTTTTTCATAGAGGAAAGTTCTGCCAGCTCACTTCGTACGAAGTGACTCTTCGTGCGAAGTGTTCACTTCGTACGAAGTGACCATCACTTTGCCAAGTGAGTGCCCACTTCATGCGAAGGGGTCCAGCTCACACGGGAGGGTTAGTTTGAGCTGTTTTTTACGTAATTTAATCAATTTTCCAGTATGATGTTGTAACACATGAGTATCGCCCGTATAGTAAGTATGGTTTGCATGAAAGTATGTATTTAAAGGATTGGTTGCACGCATAACAAGTATAAATAAGTAGGAATTTTCATTATCATTATCGTCTCGGATTACAAAGTTGGTAATGAATTACAAACAGGACATGGTTACAAGTTTCCATAAATAGAAATACGTATTACACTTATTAAATAAGAAAAATACAAAATGCTAAGCGTTACACTCATTTATTCAGCTTTTATTATTTTTTCTACAACTTAACCTAGAGGGATTCTCGATCCTAGTCACTATCCCCAAGGGAGATTCCACAGGCCTTGTTATTTTATCAACCTCATTTATTCTAGTTTTTTTTCTCTTTTAAATTCTGACAGTTTTAACTTATAACGACATTTCTTATACTATTTTGGCGGTTTCGGTTTCCCTATTTCTCCTAGATGAGTACCCATTCGTATGCTTACATTATTAGGTAAATTTAAGCTCAAAGGAAACCTATCACTTGCTGGGCCCACCCACATATCCCAAAATAGACATGTTTTCGATTATTTATTATCAATCATTATTATTATTATTTGAAAACCAGACAAAACCAATTGTACTATCATTTTCCAAATTTAAAAAAAAAATGCAAACTTCAAAATTATGGGACTTTTTTTTTTCATATTTTTGATTTTTTAGGGATTTTTTTCATTTTTCAAAATTTTAAGACTCGAATGACTCAACTAACACTATGACTCAAGCGTCTCATCCCTACACTTAAAATTTGCATTGTCACTAATGCAGGAACGGAAACACGACAAAAAAGTAAAAAAATAAAAAATAAAATAGAAAGAAATAAATAACTATACAAAATATACAATGGAAAATATTTAGCTGGTAATTTGCGACACTGTTAAAGTGCTAGTCAATTCCATAAATACCCTCTAATCCGAACGTGCTCAGCAAACAATACCTCATCCTGACATATGAATGAAAGCGGTTATTTCACTCATCAAACCTAAACAACCATCATCACAAAATAAACCAAACCAAACCAAGTAGATAATAATAATAATAATAATAATAATATAATAATAATAATAATAATAATAATAATAATAATAATAATAATAATAATAATAATAATAATAATGTCTTAACACAAACAACACACCCCAACCATCCTACCCAACTAACAGTATCAAGTAGAAATATCAGTACAGAACATGAGAAATAGAAACAACATAAAAGAAAAATAATAGAAAAGATACAACTCCAGTTGCTGCTCAATCCCCACACTACTCGTTGTCATCACTCGCTTCCTCCCCTTCGTCATTCCCCTGTATGTTATACGACTGCACATCCTCATACCCACTCGGTCCCGGCTGATAAGGGGCCTGAAAGAAAGTCAAGATGCCTATGTTGAGATGACCAAACATATACCGCATCGCATCCTCCTGCCTCATCTACCCAATCTAAATCATATATCTAAGGTTCCAATATGCTGTTGCATCATCCTGTGTAGCTGACCAAACCCGATTTCCATCTTGTCAGATAAAGAATCTAATGTTAGTGGATCTTGGTGTGACTCTCTAAGCGGGTACCGCTGAGCTAGCATCTCGGATATGTGCATAGGCCTCTGATAACCTGTTAGAATCCTAGCCCGCATGGTTGCTGCAGCCGAAGATCCTATTGGTAGATGCACCTAAGGACCTGCCTTTTCCTCCTCCCACATAATTGGCTCTGTCAATGTCAAAATACCGACCATCTACAATTTTTAATCCTAATGTACATTGTCGAAGACCCCGGTCTCAGATGTTGTGTCTGATATCTCTTAAAAACACCCAAACTCTTCGCTATCCTCGTAATATATGGGCCCATATCTAAACCAACTCATGGACCCCCCTCTTAGTCCTAGCAAACGACATGCCAACACACTCGCCACATTCACCAGCCTACTCTTGAACTTGCATAACTAGAGAAAAGGTCAATCTAATTGACCTTATTTTCTCCCGAACCTATACCAACCAAAGTCGTCCTCAAGATCTTGTAAATGTACCTATAGACTGGCTCCCTAATGTCAGACCCTAACATGTTCCCTGAGAATGTGTCTTAGCCATAGTCCCCCCAAAATTAGCTAAATTGAAAGCTGTCAAACTGTGCTCTCTCTGTTTCATCAATGCACCCCTTAATCTCGCACTAAACTCTGGTGCCTGAACCTCCTCCAGAGTATAGCTACCCAAACGGAGCAATGGTCATCTCGTGAACCTGCCCACCTAAATAGAACGAGACCGTGTTATGCTGCCCAAAATTAATTTCCTTGTATATGAAGGTTGCATGAGATTCTAAAGTCAACTCTTTGTACTGATAGTAGTATCCCCTACAGCAACCCTGAATTTGATCTCCTAACAGTGCCTATATCCTGTCCCTCTGACCAATATGATATAGAAACGACCAATCTATCGCCCGAAACTATAACCTCAGTCCCAACCAAATTATCCAACTTCCTAAATTCATCTATGTCAAGTTTGAACTGTAACAATGGGGTTTCCCTCATTCTAGTACTCCTACACATCGGTAGTCGCACCGGCATGTGATACTTAATCTTCCTAGCTTGGGGGTTTGGAAAATTCACTTGCTCTGCAGGGTCCCCTTGTGGACGAGTAGTTGGCCCAAGTCTTCTCTTGTTTCCCCTACACCACTTGACGAACCTGCACCTGACATATCTGCAAAAGAAGGTTTAAGCAAAGCAAACAGAGAAGGCATTAGTCTTTGCAAACTATTTTGGTATTTTTTTTAATTTTTTTGACTTTTCTGATTTTTTTATTTTAATAAATTTTTTTAAAGTGGAAACCAACAATATAGCATTTCATTCATGGTCGTGACCAAAAAACAGAATTTACAAAAATATTTTGGGTTACCATTTACAAAAGTATAAGATTTGGACCAAAACTCGCTCGAATGGAGATTGGGTACGGGCGAGTGGTCTTTAACTTGTCAAAGCACATAAGCATCCCAAAACTACTCAAGACACAACTAAAACTAAGACCAACTCATTAAACTAAACACGACACTAAACCGACTCAAAACACTAGACTCAATGTACACTATCTCCTCTTAGCACTTTAAGTGTCCATAGTTAAACCCAAGTGCGTAATATAATGAACATTGAGTCTCGAACCGATTAAATTTTAAAGTTTTGAAGTGTCAAAATTTTTATTGGGTCAAAAAGTTCCACTTTGCAAAGAGGTTTTATCGGTTAAAATTATGTCCAAAAATCAAGTTAATATCCGCAACTTTCAATGAACAAACCAAACTCACATTTTCTATGTCCAATATTCCAACCCATACCATCGCAAAATATTCTCATTTCATCCCAAACCGACTCATCCGCAACCTTGATTCATGACCTTAAACCCAAACCGCAACCATTAGACAGGTTCAAAACACCTAAGACAATGACCCGAACAAAACTCGATACCTAAACAATCAACGAGACACACTACGAACATAAACAGTAAGACACATGGTACAAAACACGAAGAAAAGACAGAAAAACGTACCTGGATGTCGATTTAAATAGTAGGAGAAACAAAGTTAAGATTTTTAGATCCGAAACCCCGTTAAAAAGCTTGTTCTTCGGTGAAAGGTTGAAACTCTATGGTGGGTTTTGGTTGTGGGGTGATATGGTGGACGTAGGAAGCTTTTGGAGGGTGATTCGAGGTGTTTTAATGGAAGATTGGTGGTTGAATGGGCATTTTTGCCGTGGAAGAAGAGGTTTATGTAGCAACGAATTTGGGGAAAGAGAACTGATATTCGGGTTTATTTGGTGACCTTGTTGCGCGAGCAAGAAGGACATGGTCACCGTGTGACAGGTGGACCTTTTAATTGAACCGAATCATTTTAAAAGATGGTCGCGTCGCCCAAGTAGATATGAAAAGGTCCCCACATGACGCAGGGACGTTATTGAACCTAAAATGTTTTAGGGGTGCCTGCATCGCGCGGGCATGAAGGCTATTGCCTCCTTGCATGACGTGAGGAGGTGTTTTTTTACAGAAAGTTTCGACAGTTGGGAGTCTTCATGACTTAGATTTTTTTTTCAATTTAGCTAAACTTTCCAAAACTCATTTTCAAACAAACTCTAACAAGGGGACTTACCCGAACTCCGTTTTCTATCGATTTTTGCTCCATGATGGTAATGATTTCCTGCAAAAGACTCAAAAACACAAAATCGAAAAAGTACAAACTGTTAGTGTCCGAAAAACAAGAAACTACGACCGACACAAAATTATACAAACTCTACACTTGGGTTTTCACCGAAGACTTCTACTTGGTCATTTTGGGGGTGTTTCGAGAGTAGTTTCCTCCTAAATAGTGCTTCAACCTATGACCATTTACCTTCCATGTGTTCACATCAATTTCATTATCTAACTCGATTGTACCATACGGAAAAACCCCCTTCACTACATACGGTCCTATCCACTTTGACTTAAACTTTCCTGTGAATATCTTCAAATGGGAATTATATAAGTGAACCTTGTCTCCCTTCCGAAACTCCATTACCCCCTTCAACTTCCTATCATACAATGCTTTCGTTTTCTATTTGATACTCCATGAATGTACATACGCCGCATCCCAAAGCTCCTCCAACTCCTGGATTTGACAGACTCGTTTCCTAGCAGCTTCGGTAAGGTCTAAGTTCACGGTGAGAGCCTAGAGAGCTTAGTGTTCTAATTCTATGGGAAGATGACAAGCTTTACCATAAACAATCATGAATGAGGTGGTTCCTAAAGGTGTTTGATTATGTGGTTTGGAACGCCCACAATGCATCATCTAATTTGTCGGACCAATCTTTTCAAGTCTTTCCTACAATCTTCTCTAAAATTCTCTTCACTCCTCGGTTTGCATTTTTGTCTTGACCGTTTTTTTGAGGCTGGTAGACGGTGGAAAAGCGGTGGGTGACTCCATAGCGTGCTAACGCCTTCTCCATCACGGCGTTGCAAAAGTGAGTGCCAGGGTTCACTAATAAGAGATCTTGGGGTACCAAAACGGGTGAACAACTTTTTTAGAAGTCTCACCACCACTCGGGCACATTTGTAGGTATAGCTTGAGCCTTCACCCACTTAGAAACACAGTCAATAGCCATGAGGATGTATCGATTCCCACTAGAGATGGGAATGGTCCCATGAAATCAATGCTCCAAACATCGAATATTCAAGAACTTGGATTGGGTTTTGGGACATTTCATCCTTCGATAAGATATTCCGATGCGTTGGCATACGTCACACCTTTTAACGAACTCGAGAGCATCCTTCATCACTGAAGGCCAATAAAAACCACAACCAAACACCTTTTGAGCGGTGGTGTGAGGACCATGGTGACATTCGGTTAAACCTTCATGAACATGCCTAAGGATCTCTAATCCTTCTTCTTTTGTCACACATATCCTTAGAATCCTATCTCCTCTTATCCAAAAGGAAAAAGGGTCATCCCAAATATATACCGAGTGGCATCCCTAAACAACTTCTTCTTTTGTTGGGTCGTCATACCCTTCAACACTACTCCATTTGCAAGGTAATTTGCTAAATCGGTGAACCATGGAATACCTTGCTTCTCTGCATCCACAAAATCAACCGATTCGTGAAGGAATTTATCACCTATCGCCTCCTCACGAATCTCTTCTCTCTTCGGATCCTCCAAACGTAACAGATGGTCAGCAGCAACATTCCCCGCTCCTTTCTTGTCTTTGATCTCTATGTCGAACTTGGAAAGCAAGAGAATCCACCACATAAGACGAGGTTTAGCATCTTTCTTTTGGAAAAGAAAATGTAATGCGGAATGATCGGTGAATAGGTTTTCGAAAGCATGAGGTAGGAATAGAATTTATCGCATGCGAACATTACGCTAAAAGTTCCTTCTTGGTGGTGGTATAGTTCTCTTGAGCATCATTGAGGGTTTTCCTAGCGTAATAGATCGGATAAAAATGTTTGTCACGTCTTTGCCCAAAGACTGCCCCGATTTCGTAATCATTGGCGTCACACATGAGCTCAAAGGGTAAGCTCCAGTTGGGTGAACGACAATGGGGGCACTAACTAACCACTCTTTCAATAATTCAAAGGCCTTGAGACACTCAAAGACAAACAAACATCTTTCTCAAGGAGTCGGGTCATGGAGCGTGTGATTTTGGAAAAAATCTTTGATGAATCGCCTATAAAAGCCCGCATGATAAAGAAAACTACGAATCGACTTAACACTAGTTGGTGGCGGAAGTCTACTAATGCTATTTATCTTAGCCCTATCCACCTAAATTCCATCTCTTGAAATTTTGTGTCCTAAAACTATCCCCTCGGTCACCATGATGTGATACCTCTCCCAATTGAGCATCAACTTCGTCTTCGTACAACTCTTCAACATCCTCTCTAGATTGAGCAAACACTATTCGAATGAGCCGCCATAAACCAAAAAAATTGTCCATGAAAACCTCAATAGAAGTCTCAATCATGTCCTGAAATATGGAAACCATGCAACGCTGAAAGGTAGCCGAAGTGTTACATAACCTAAACGGCATGCGGTGGTACACATATGTGCCATAGGGGCATGCGAAGGTTGTATTTCAATGATCCTCTATGTAATGGGGATCTGGATATAACCTAAAAATCCGTCAAGGAAACAATAAAATTGTTACCCCGCTTGACGCTCCAACATCTGATTGATAACAGCAGAGGGAAATGGTCCTTCCTGGTGTCATCATTTAATTTTCAATAATCAATGCACACACGCTAACCGATGACCATACACGAAGGGATGAGCTCATTTTTCTCATTCATCACAACTGTCATCCCACCCTTCTTCGGGATAACTTGAGTTGGGCTCACCCATGGAGGATCAGAAATGGGATATATTAACCCGACATCCATCAACTTCAATACTTCTTTCTTCACCACCTCTTGCATGTTCGGATTTAGACGCCTTAAGATTGCACCACCTTCTTATATTCATCTTCCACAAGAATCCAATGAGTACAATAGGCGGGGCTAATGCGCTTTATATCTTGAAGTCTCCATGAAATAACCTCTCTATGCAACTTCAACACATCAATCAACTTCAACTTCTCCTCCTCCGTCACTTTAGATGAAATAATGACGGGCAAACTCGAATCCTCTCCTTAATAGGCGTACTCTAAATGTGAAGGTAAGATCTTAAGCTCTAAAGGGGACGGTATCTCTAAGGAGGGATTATTACTCTCATCCCTAATCTCACAAATCTCCATCGCCTCGGGAAAAAAATGGGGTCTCCTCCTCATATTCCTTGTCAACCTCATCAACCTCGTCAATTACTCCTCTCCCACCAAAATGGCTTCACAGAGTAGTCAAGACATTGGTCCACACGCGAGAAGAATGATTTTATGAAATAAACGGAATCGCATGGACCACTAAAATCATCTTGACATCTCAGATGTTGCATAGACCTAGCAACCTCAAACGTGACATTTTCGTCACCTATGCGGAGTGTGATCTTCCCGTCAAAGACATCAATCATTGCCTTCACGGTACACAAGAATGGACAACCTAAAATGATAGGAACTCTTTTGTTGGCCTCCATATCAAGAATAATGAAGTTCATGAGGAAAACAAATTTATCGACCTTAACGAGCAAGTTTTCAATGATTCCCCACGGGTATTTGACCGTACGCTCGGCTAAAAATAAGGTCTTGCGTGTGGGTGCGAGTTCAACTATGTCTAGCTTTTCGTAAAGAGATAATGGCATCAAGTTGATGCTAGCACCTAAGTCGGCTAATGCTTGGCTCGGGGTGTCGCGACCAAACAAGCATGGGATCGTGAAGACTCCCGGATCCATCAATTTCTCTGATAGTTTGTTCAAAACCACCATGGAACAACCCCCGGTCAAAGTGATTTTGAGAGCTCCCACTGTTTATCCTTACGTTTTAGGAGATCCTTCAAAAACTTGGCATATTTGGGCATATGCTGGTGGGCCTCGATGAATGAAAGGTTTATTTTAAGTTGTTTGAACATGTCGAGGAGATGCACGTATTCCTTAGCATATTTTTGATGATTAAGGCACGCGGGGTACGGAACATGCGAATGATCTATGAGTGGTAACGGCCTAACCTCTATCGCTTTTTATCTTAAGCTCTTATCTACTTGAGACTCACTATTTTGTGCCGGAATTGCTAGGTCTAGCCTAGATTGTACCTTACAAGGAGCTTCCATCTCTATCTCCTTGTCTACTAACTCCTCCTCCTCTACCTCAACCGACTCTCTAACTAACTCCCCACGTAAACCTCTACTGCCTTCGACTGAGCGGCCGTGTTGGTTTGAGTACCACCCGAGAATTGGCTAGGAGCCGATTCTTCAAGTCTCCTAGCTATGTAACCAAAAAACTGTTAAAGATCTAAGAATGTAGATTGTTGATTTTCCAAAAGAATATCATGCTCCACTAGGGTTTTCTAAGTGACCAATCCTTAACAACTAACTAAGTTATAGTAATTATTATTAAACGCATTAAAGGGCAATCTAAATTACTATGACCCCCTACACATCTCACACTTGTCCACTTTAGCCCAAATTTCTTTCATCTCTCGGGCTAGGTTATCTAGAGCACCAGCAACACTAGTATCTAGAGAGAGTGACCTGGTGAGTACTTCATGAAGATGAGGTTGTACTAGTGGCAGGAATGGTAGTCATGTTAGTTGACCACTGCTCGAATTCAGATTGAGCAAAACTCCGAAGAGGTCATTACATTCGACCATAGTTTTCTTACCCATCAGGTGGCCTCCTATAGAAGTATCAAACCGAGCTCGGGTCAGATAGGTGAGACCATTGTAGAATTTCTCTACAAGTGCCCAGTTGGACATACCATGTTGGGAACATCGGGCAAGCAAGTTTTGGAATCTCTCCCAAACTAAGAGTAGGGCTCATCAAGTTCCATCTGATACGAATGGATTTGTCACTAAGCTTAGAAGCTTTGGCTGGTGGGAATTATTTGTTCAAGAACCCTTCACGGAGAGCCGCCCATGTGGTATAGGATACCGGTGGGCTAAGAATCAAGCCAAGTGGCAGCCCGTCCCGCTAGCGTGAATGGGAATAGCTGAAGGAAAATTGCATCGACTGTGGCACTTGCAGCTTAAAGGAACCACAGATGCGGGTGAGGCGAGCTATGTGGGCCGATGCATCCTCGTCATCACAACCATGGAACTACAAGACTTTGAGATGGCGGTCATAATGTACAAAGAAATTTGCCAAGAATTTTCACTGGTAATGGTTGGGCAAATGATGGGTGAGTTCACACCCGTGAAATCTTGGGTGGACTGCTGGTGGATGGTTCTACAATCGACCATTTGAGGATGTGGGTGGGGTGTATTAGGCGGTACGGGTGGTGATGGTGGAGTAGAGTTAGAAGGGGTTGAAGATGAAGAAGACGAAGATGTACTAACCTCGAATTTAGGATCCAAAAGTTTTGGAATCACGAGCAATGGCAGTGGCCCTTGCCAACATGTATGGGGCATTCACTACAAATCGGACACGAAAAAAAGTAAGAAGACTCAACTAAATGACTCTAAAATGAAAGCAAAAAAGAATGACTGATTAGACTCATACGACTAAAAAACACCAATAGCACGTATGTATCAGCAAGTCTAATCAAAGATAATGAACGCAATCGCCAAAAGTCCCCGACAACGGTGCCAAAAACTTAATGTGATAAAAGTAGTTTAATATTATTAACTAAATTACCCTAATCTAGACACTAAGTTAAACTCTAGACTCTTTAAAACTAAACTAAACTACTAACCGGTACCCATTGACTCTAGTAAAGCTAAGTAAGTCCGGAAATCGAACCCACAAGACTCTTTTGATTACGTAAACTAGACTCACTAGACCTAATCACTGACACGACTAACTGTTTTTATATTTTGATTGGGGTGTTTTCTAATATCCTAATATTGCAATTAATTAAATAATAACTAATACGAACGAACAAAGTGCATTAGTTGTATTGTAGCCACACGTTTGTTAATTGTATTGTGGTGATATGCGACAAATGCAACATATAAATTATATCAAACACGGTATAAAATCAACCATTTTTAGTTGTTAGAAAAAGTGCGTTTCTTTGTATACTTTTGATTTTCAGGATTAAAAGAGCATAAATGTACAAAAGGAACAAATTAACGACAAAAATCAGCATAAGTACAGAAGAAAGAAAGATAACACACTATACCAACCCTCCGAGCTTCACCCCAAGACCAAAAACAACGAATCAGAAGCCAAGCAAGGGACCATTCCTGCTTGGCATGGGGTCGTGCCCCTTCAAGATTCCAGAAAAGAAAACACAAATAGAAGTAGACAAGAGACAAGGGTCGTGACCTTGGGACACGAGCCATGGTCAACTTCCAGTTATGCAAATATTGGATAGTACAACAAGTACAATGGCCACGGGGTTGTGCCATTGACATACGGGCGTGTAGCATCTGATCTGACAAGCTCATTAAATGAAGACAAAGAAGGAGGAAGACACGGGGCCGTGTGAATCTACTATTTTCAGCTATAAATAGGAGTTCATGGTTTCATTCCAACTTATCCCTTGGCAAACCACTTCTCTCACACCTGCCACCACTCCACTACCATAATACCACCATCATCTACTATCCATCATCCATCCTTAGAGTCTGTGTAGTAGTGTCGGGATCACTTGGTGAAGATAAGTTATTTATGAATTACTTTTGATTTCCAAACTTTGGTTAACTTTTTAATTGGGTGTGTATTAATGACTTTAATAACTAGTTTTTTATATTGAAAGTGAACTTTATTCTATCATCTCTTCATGTTTTGTTGATTCACTCATCCGTGTCTTTATGGTCTATAAAAAACGCTTTAACTACCTGGAAGGAGCTTAGAAGGGTGGTATGGGTAAAGTTCTTGCCTCGTTCAGTGTATAGATCCTGCGAGTACTTGATTCAAACTTATTAGGACTTCCTTTGAGGTAGGTAGCATCAAATCGGGGGAAGTAAGAACAACTGGAATCCCTTATAAACAAACTTTTATTACAACTTTAAACCGGCCTTGTGGGACTGTATCCCTGCTGACTCAAACCGATATGGTTGAGGGTAGTGTTGCTTCCAAAAGAGGGACATGCCACATTTGGCATTAATAACTTACTTAATTATCTTTCAATATTCCGGCCTTACGGGAATGTATCCCTGCTTACTTAGACAAATATGGCTGAGGGTAGCGTTGCCTCCAAACTAGGGACATGCCACTTTAACTAAGATAATCTCTTAGAAAAACCCAAAGTATGGATTTCATCAAAGGATACATAAATAATGAGTTAGAACTAAGTGATTCTATCTTGTGCATTTGTTTCTTTTACTATTTAATTTATATCTTTAGTTTACTTATCAAAAACCTTTTCAAAAATTTTGATTAGATTAGACGTCGACGATATTCAGGTATTAAAAGCTCTTGTGTCCTTCGACAACCTCGATATATTACCATCACTATACTATGCCAACGATGGATGCACTTGTCCTAGCGTGATGTAGAGAGTGATAGTGTTATATTGTGTTTTTTATAAATTTAGATCTTGAATAAATGAGTGAAAAGTATCAAAAATATATCTAAAAATCATACACACTCGCACCACGTCAAGTTTTTGGCGCCGTTGCCGGGGACACAAGGAATTTAAGAAAGTTTAAAATCGGCGGCCTAATCATTTTATGTTTTTCTAATTTTTATTTTAGGTTTTTCTTCATTTTCTAAAATATTTCTATTCTCTGTAGAAACAACACGGGGCCGTGTTTAATCAACAAGGGCCCGTGTCAGCTTCTCAGTTACCCAAAACTATTTTTGCTAGATAGGAGTTGCAACACGGGGTCGTGCCTCAACAACAATTTCTTGAAAACAGTACCGTTTGATCCCAGAGGTTAAAACCTCATTTGGAAAATATGGATGTTATTGATTTTTTACCCCCTCCACTCTTACAGTGAATGATGTCAATTATGTGGTGGAATGTATAAAGATTCCCATTCTAAAAATTAATCCCCACTATGTAGACATATCGTTTTCCTATAGCGATCACATTAAGATGGGCGAGAGTAAAAATGATAACTACTACCCCCTGAATCCCATCAAGCCTCTTCCCTAGGAGACATAAGCTTGGAAGAGTTATGTCAAACAGAAAAGAGGATTCTAAAGAAACTCAAATAGAATCCATGATGAAGGCACGATATTCATCAAGGAACAAAAGCAACGAAGATTCAATGGGGCCACACTCAGGAATAAGCAATACCTAAGCTAACAAAGCTACCCTAGCATCATGCGAAGACAAAGACGATAGTCGTCCCTGTGTCGACCTCTCAATGAAGGACTCCTTAATGGCTTGTGAATTTCACACCAACGGTTTAGACTAGAGCGAGTCGACTCACACCTTCTTTAACAAGAGCCCGGAAAAGGTAAATAAAGGATGGTTTCGTCCTCCTACTTTTAGCTTAGAATTCTACCTTTCTGACAACCTCTTGCGTTTTCATACCTCTCGTCATAACCTAAGGTACATCATGTACTTTGGTGTTGTTCCAACCAGTAAGGAACCACCCGATAAAATATGGTTCCTTAAAAAACTCTGACAAAACTTTATAAGACCCTAAGACACGGGGATGTGCCCCTCACCCACGGGGCTTTGCGCTACCTGTCCTCCAAACATGAGGGCGGGTTTAAAAGATATGGGGCCGTGCCTCCCATACTTTTTTTAACACGGGGCTGTGTCTACCTTGACATGGCCCGTGTTTCACTAACAGACAACATTCTTTGACTCGTGCAGGTGACATGCGGTCATGCCTCCCAGACACGGGGCCAAGATCCTACAAGGCTTGAGGAGAATGTTTGGACCCATTCCTAAAAGGCCAAGATCTTGCTTGATCTTTCACACATACCTGAAAAGGTAGGTTCTTAAAAAGTTTCCTTAAACCTTCTTATATTTACCACTTTGGTCATTTCTCCTTCTTCAAACTTCAACAACCTCCATTGAAGCTTGAAGCCTCAATCTTTAAAAGCTTCAATTGTTAGGTTAAAGAGCATGATTTTTAGCCCAATTTTTCACAAAAATACTAGTACACAACAATGTTTTAATTTATTTACGTTCTGAAATGTAAAAATCAAATGGTTTTAACTTAAATTAACGGTTCTTGGGCTAAAAATAATCAGAAATGTTGAAGCAACACGAGGTCGTGCTCTACAAGCATGGGGCTGTGTGATTTGTTGTAACTCAAAACTTTAACGGTTTGTCATGTTTCACTAGCATGTCGAGCCAGCAGAGTGGTATGTGTTCAACAAGCTCGCGAAAAACCAAAGAGGGAGAAGGCTCTCACTTGAAGCCACTCTAGTCTGTTACATTTACGCCTTGCGAGAGTCCATTGAAGAAATGACAGTGGAGGAGGTCCTCGTGGATCAAGAGAACTACCTCACTCTTGCCTTGAGGATAGCTTTAGGGAGATTAACCTTCTTCATCAAAGGTTGAACATCTTGGTGATGCCCTGATGGAATCGTTCTTACCTCAAGATAATTGGAACATAGCTCACGAGTTGATTAATCCCACCGGGTGGACGAAATGCCCCCAGAACCTCCCATCAATACCTACTTTGAGGTTTCGATAAATCCTGTTCCTTTCCCACAAGAGGAGGTTGATGATGAGCCCTTCATCTTCCTTCCGAGGGAGATTGAGGATATGCTCAACGACCTTCGAAGGAGCATTCCCGGAAAATAGCTCAAGGCCCTCATGACCCGAAGACTAGCTTCAGTTTTTGCTAATCTTGTATAGATTTATGTAGGGGAAAGCTATTTGGGTTAAACATTATCTCGTAGGGTATTCACCGACTATCTATCTTAGGACACTAATCTTCTTGTAATTTTTTTTCTAGTTGTCATGATAGTTGAATGGAATGAAATTTGGTGTTTTGAAAACAAAAGTGTGTGAAAATATGAAAATTGGCCAAAGGGACGTTAAAACAACACCCCGTGCATGAAAACGGACACTTCCTGATGCAAAGTCTTCAAAAGAGTAAGTGCAGCACCGGGCCATGTGAGGTAAGCATGCCCCCGTGCCTCAAGTCTACAGATAAAAATTTTGATTCTAGAACACTGACACGGGGCCATGTCCCATAGACACGCCCCCGTACTTGGCTTCTGGAAAATTTTCATTACTGGCACTTTTGACACAGGGTCGTGTCCCCAAACACGCCCCGTTTCTGCCTTCTGGAAATTTTCACAAAAACGCTGATACTGGCACTTCTAACATAAGGCTGTCTCCTTCAAACACGCCCCCGTGTCACGTGTCTGGTTTTTGAAAAAAAATGTTATTTATAACCCACATTTACACATTTTAAATTTAAATTTAACCAATTTTGGACACATTGAGGACAATGTGTAATTTAAGTGTGTGGGGGAGGGGGATATGAGAGTTGAATTTGTTTGTCCTAAATCAAGCCTTACACAAAGCTCGACTTGGAACCGCTGAAACACCCCATATCTTTTTCAAATATAATTTTTTAGTTTGTTTTGTCTTTTTATAGTTTAAGTTAGAAACCAAGTTCTAAAAAGTTTAAGTTTCTACAAATGTACAACCAATAGCACCGTGATAAAAAGAACCATATAAGAAAAATTGATAAAAAGGCATGACAATTCTTTTTAAAATTTCATTGTATATATAATTTCACACTTTTACCCCTTTCCCACAAAATGTGAGTTTTTGAGCCTTTACCGAGCATGCAATATCATATCTTTACTAAATGCTCATTTTCATTTCTCGTGTGAATAACCATATGGTTCTTACGAGTCTAGAACTTGACAAGATAGTACATTCCCGCTTCTTACCAACAAATCCAAGTAAGTATATGATTGAGGCATTGGGATTTTAACCTTTTTCATTTTTAACCTTATTTTCCATTTATCTCCCCACCAAAAACAAAAATCCCCCCTAGTTAACCCTTTGAGCCTAAAACTTTCATTTTAAAACCTGCAAAATACCATTTTGCACAAATCACCCATCATCCAAAACCAATTTTATTTTTACACCCATTTATTTTAGTAAAATTCGGTTCTTTTGAAATTTATATAAAAAGAGGTGACTTAGTTAAAAAAATATATTATCTCTCTCGTTGCTTAAAATCAAATAAGCAAAATTATTGCCCATAAACACTTAGTTTGTATCTAACTCACAATAAATAATTTTTCAAAAGAAAACTGACATTTTACACTTTGAGCTACTTTTCAAATAAAACTACCATACCCCTAGCCAAAAGCTACCTTTTTTAAAAGTCCTCTTGATATTTACAAGGATTATGTTAAAAAACAGGAGGTTTGATTACTTGTCAAGCATATGGTAAGAGTAAGTTCCATACCGGTGTCGAGCGTTTCACTTATAAATCTTCGGCCGATTGTTGCGTGATCATTTGTGAGGTGTGTAAATTTATATATAGCTAAATAAAATTTTATAAAGGCATGTTATGCCCAAAAATATTTATTTTTCTTTAAAAGCGTTCCAAAACCGGTATTTTTTTTAAAAGTGCTCTTGATATTTACAAGGATTATGTTAAAAAAGAGGAGGTTTGATTACTTGTTAAGCATATTGTAAGAGTAAGTTCCATACCAATGTCGAGCGTTTCACTTATACATCTTCGACCGAGTGTTGAATGATCACTTGTGAGGTATGTAAATTTGTATATAGCTAAATGAAATTTTATAAAGGCATGTTATGCCCAAAATATTTATTTTTCTTAAAAAACATTCTAAATAAATCATGTCGAAGAGAATTGTAAGTAAAATAAAAGCAAGAATACAAAGAGCTTGGATTCCCGACACTCTACAAACAATACCCAAAAACTTCTTCTCTACCCCTTCTATTTGGGTGTGTAAGCAATCTTAAAGAGTTTTGTTTGAGGACAAGCAAACATTCAAGTGTAGGGGTATTTGATATGCGCCAAATGCAACATATAAATTATATCAAATACGTTATAAAATCAACCCTTACTAGTATTAGTGTTAGAAAAAAGTGCATCTCTTTGTATACTTTCGATTTTCAGGAACAAAAAAACTAAAATGTACAAAAGAAACAAATTTAGCGACAAAAAGCAGCATAAGTACAGAATAAGGAAAGATAAACACACTATACCAACTCTCCGAGTTTCACCCAAGATTAAAAACAAAGAATCAGAAGCCAAGCATGGGGTCGTGTTTGCTCGGCATGGGGCCATGCCCCTTCAAGATTCCAGAAATGAAAAGACAAAGAGAATCAGATGTAGGTTTGTTTTGCGGATCTTTCGGAGATATCTAATCCTAAGTTGGATGTGCGGAATCCATCAGAAATAGGTAGAAACACAAGATTTCACAATTTTTAATGTTTTCTATTAACTTCACAGTCCTGGTACAATTATGACAGTGCTTCGCCTCACAGTTCACCAAAAACTTTCTTTACAAATGAACACACATACACACACACACATATATATAGACATTCACCTTCGTGAGAAGGTAATCTACCTTCTCACGAAGTAATCTACCTTACATCAAACAATAACTTGTAAACTTTTTTACATCAAGACGTAGGCCATAGATATATGCATCAACAGTCTCCTCCTTGGATGTTGTCGTAGTTTTGATCTTTAATCTTGATTTATCTTCTAGAGTCTTCAAAACTTGTTATCGAGATTTCTTAGCTATGGACATATGTATTAACAAACTCCCCCTTGGACATAGCTCAGATATCTTTACACTTAATTTTGACTTGATTTGGAAATATCTTCATAATCACACTCTCCCCCTTAAATCATTCTTTGAATCTTTAAAATTTGACATGAATGTATTCACTCTCATATTCATAAACAATTTCTAAACAGTCCCGTTGGTCTGGCTCACATTCAACATTATTAGGTTTCCTTGGAAGATTTTGAAGGAAATTCTTTTTGGATTTTGAATTTTGAATGTAGAAATGTAAACAAACTAAAATGTAATATTACAGTTTATATTTTTGTGAAAAACGTGCTAGAGGATCATATCAGTTTTTGAGACTAATCACTAGTACCATTGATCATGATTACTTTAAAATCTAAATAGATTCACTTAGATTGTCAGTATACTGATCCACTTAAACCTCAACTGTTCTAAAGAGATTCACATTTCTCAATTGTTCTGAGATATGTTAGGTAATTTTAAGAACTTAACTTAACAATGTTCCCCACCTCAGAAAATATTCCCGTATCAAGATTCCCTAGATTTCATCTTACAGGTGAATGTATCTAACTGAAATCTGTATCTGGTAGTGCGAGACCTTGAGAGCTCAGGTTAGTATCACCGTACAGATAGAGAGATGAAGGCTCGACTTAGAAGTGGTGTTCCAATTTGGAATCTTTTGTACTTCAATTGTTAGATCTTTCGATACTCTCAATTTGATACAGTTTTTTAGGGTTTAAAAGTAAAAGTATTCTACAAGTTCTAGGCCATTGCTGACGCAAAATCAGAAGAACTTGTATAATACCCCATATATCAATTATTTATAAAGACCTAGTATCTCAGAATCCCGCAATCTCTCAAACGGAATTTTGGTGTACTAAGACCATATATCCAGAGATATTAAACCGCTATTTAAGAGGTTTTTCCTTATGTTTATATCTCGAAAATAATTTACTAAACGTGTGAAGCCTATTTGCACAATATCAGTGGGACCTTTTTAAACTTTTTGACACTACAAATCCTTAGCATACTATGATCGTCCACTGATGTACTATCATTTCCTCTTTTTGCATAAGTAAACTCATTTTTCATTTTTCAATGTTTTTTATATTTTGAATTTTCTATTGTTTTTGACTTTTTGAAAATTTTTATCTATCTGAAATGATTTTTTTTCAATTTGATATGCAATTTTATTAAATTAAAATTTTTCTCCCCCTCAAATTGAAAACATCTTTTCAAAATCGAAAATAAAAATCTTCCACTTTAACCAAGCAACGACTTTTTACGAATGTGAACGCGATTGTTTGTGTGGAATTCAAAAACTTTAATTTCTGTCTCATTATCCATCTTCAAACTCTGCATGAACAACCATTGCTTCTGAATAGACGTTTTCTTGAAGCCTAGTTATCCTGCACATGCAAATGAACTTTAATCAGTTTTGAATTGGAACCCAATCCATTCTGGATTTAGGTTTGCCAAAATCATCAACATCTGAAGTAAACAACCCCTCATATTCTCTTTTATATTCAAACAGTTTGATAAAAACTTTATCTGAAAAATTAACTTTCTTTGATTTTTTAACTGTTTGATTAACCAATTTTTTCTCCATTATTCTCTCTTTTGTCCTATGATTTGTATTTGATGAATTCATTATACTTGACTGATTACTCTTTGTAGAGTAAACGATTCTTCAAAACTTTTGTCTGAAATGATCGCATCCGAGGACACAATCTTTTCCAAATAATCTCTCGCTTTCATTATCTTTTTCTTCAATCTGCCTTTCTGCCTTTACGATAGCTTCAATTTCTGTTCTTTGGGCTTTGCTCATACTCTTTCACTTTTTTTAAACTTCTTGTGAAATTTATCCAAGATTCTCTCTTTGGCCTTATTGGACAATTTCTGGCAATATGACCTTTGATTTGACAATTATAGCATCTTCACATATCAAATCTCTTTCTCAGGCAATTAACAACAATGTGTCCTTTGATTCCACAATTGTAACACACTCTGTTATTGCACCATTCTTCTCTATCAAACCATACACTCAAATCATAACATTGATTTGATGTGTAATAGTCATCATTCCAGCTTCTTCTGTAGTAATGATTTGACTTTTGAGCACTGCAGTCAAACCTGCACCACTTATTATCAAATTTTTGTGAGTTTTGCTTTTCATATTTTTGTGAATTTTTATAATGATTGGATGATTGAACTGATGATCTTTTATTGTTACTTTGAAAATGTTTAGAATTTTTAACATTTTGTTTTTGTTTTTGTTCCCCATTTTGCTTAGAAGTTGAACATTCACCTTTTCGCAAATGGCGGAATACTTTCTTGAAATTTTCTTTTGGTTTCAAAAATATTTCTTTTTTTATCATTTTTATCATCATCAGTATAATCATCACAATCTTCAATAATGACATCGTCATAATTTGTAACATTATCACTTTTGGAATTTCCTCTTTATTCTTATTGATCGGTTTTGTCCATATATGATCTAACATTAATGACGAGGTCACAAAACCTTTCAACTTCTTTTCTAAATCAACAATTTTATTTTTAGCACTCTCAACATCATTTTCAAGTTGAGTTATTTTCTCAAGATGAGAATTTATTGTGATTTGATTTTCAAAATTATTATTATTCAAAACTAGTTTTTCATTTTCTAACATTTTTATTTGATTTTACACTATTTTTAATGTGTAATTTTCATTTTCTAAATTTTTTATTTTGTTTTAAAATTCTTTTTCATTTTCTTTTAAATTTTCATTTTCTAATGTCCAACTCTTCAAATCATTCAAGAGTTTGACATTATCTACCCGATAATCTTTCAATTTTTCATCATAATTTGGGCAGATTGGTTTGGAACTTGAAGCCACAATTGTAGATGTACTTGAGTCTTTAACTTCGCAGTCTTCTTCGCTTCTGCTTCATGTTTCTTCTCTCCGTATCTAACCTTTTTCATTTTATCTCTTCAATTTATGTATCCAACATTTTATATCATTAATGAAATCATAACCATCAATATATCTATAATCATATTCACTTTTATATTCCGTCAACACTTCATCCCAATCCGAAGATAAAATTTTATTAATTTGTCATTCTTTTGTTTAGAGTTTTATACACATTAAATTCGTCCATTTCTAAAAGTAATTTTGTGTATCTTTCAAAACCATCTTTCATTGATTCATCAATTTTTATTTTAAGCTTTTCAAATCTATTTTTTAAAACCTCTTGTTTTTCTTGGTTTTCAATAATTGTACTCATCATTTTAATATCATTTGTCAACATTTTGAAAAGTTCAGTGCGAATCAAACTTCTTTGTGAAAAGGTAATCAATTCGTACAAATGAACTTAAATTTGTGCTAAGTAAAAATTCAAACGAAATTAACCACCCTCATGCAAACTAAAAACTCAAAAGTTACGTTCGTACAGAGGTTGCAAACTAAAATTTTCAAACAACACTTCAAAACTACCTTCGTGAGAAGGTAACCCCTTGTGAGAAGGAGTAAACCTCGTGAGAAGGTAAACCCTCGTGAGAAGATAAACCTCATTAGTGAGGAGATAAATCTCTTCGTGCGAAGGTAACTCTTCTTGCGGAGGTAAATTTATCTTCGTGCGAAGGTAATTGAAGGTAATTACCTTCGTACGAAGTAAACAAAACAAGTTTTTTGAAAATTTCGGCATGAAAACGTTTGAATTTTAAGCTGATTTTTCAGTATGTTGTTCAAAACTGAGTTTTTTTATAATCCTTGAAAAAATCAATCCTTTTTAACCGTGAAATCTATGAAAAACAAAGAAAATTGTGGATCTTCTGGAGATATCTAATCCTAATTCGGATGTGCGGAATCCATTAGAAATAGGGAGAAACACAAGATTTCACAATTTTCACTGTTTTTTTATTAAATTCACAGTTGGTACAATTTTGGCAGCGCTTCACCTCACAATTCACCAAAAACTCTCTTTACAAATGAACACACACACACACACACATATAGACATGCACCTTCGTGAGAAGGTAATCTACCTTATATCAAACAATAACTTGTAAACTTTTTACATCAAGACATACGCAATAGACATATGCATCAACATCAGACAAGAGACACAGGGGCGTGTCCCTTGGATATGGGCCATGGTTAACTTCTAGATATGCAAATCTTGGATAGTACAACAAGTACAATGGCCACGGGCAGTGCCGTTGACACACAAGGCCGTGTAGCATCTGATCTAACAAGCTCATTAAATGAAGACAGAGAAGGAGGAAGACATGGGGTCGTGCCCATCGGGCACAGCGCCGTGCGAAGTACTATTTCCAGCTATAAATAGGGGTGCTTGGTTTCATTCCAACTCATCCCTTGGCAAACCACTTCTTTCACACCTGCCACCACTCCACCACCATAATCACCACATTCATCCATCATCCATCCTTTGAGTGTGTGTAGTAATCTCGGGATCCAAGATTGATCGTAAGAGTTTTTGTCAAATGAAGGTCATGCTTGGCTAATCTCTTACATCACTTGGTGAAGACAGGTTATTTATGTATTACTTTTGATTTCCAAACTTTGGTTAACTTTTAATTGGTATGTATTAATAACTTTAATAACTAGTTTTTTATATTGAAAGTGAACTTTATTTAATGATCTCTTCATGTTTTGTGATTCTCTCATTTGTGTCTTTACGGTCTATATAAAGCGCGTTAACTGCCTGGAAGGGGGTTAGAATGGTGGTATGGGTAAGTTCTTGCATCATTTAGTGTATAGATCTTGTGAGGACTTGATTCAAACTTATTAGGACTTCCTTTGAGGAAGATAGCATCAAATTGGGGGAAGTAACAACAGCTTGAATCACTTATAAACAAACTACTATTAAAACTTTAAATCGGTCTTGTAGGACTGTATCCCTGCTGACTCAGACCAATATGACCGAGGGTAGCGTTGCCTCCAAAAGAGGGACATGCCATATTTGGCATTAATAACTTACTTATTTTTCTTTCAATATTTCAGCCTTGCGGGACGTATCCCTGTTGATTTCGACCAATATGGATGAAGGTAGCGTTACCTCCAAAATAGGGACATGCCACTTTAACTAAGATTATCTCTTAAAAAAACCCAAAGTACCGAAATCATCAAAGGATACGTAAGAGTTGGAACCAAGTGATTCTATCTTGTGCATTGGTTTCTTTTACTATTTTAGTTTATGTCTTTAGTTTACTTAGCAAAAACCTTTTAAAAAATTTGATTAGATTAGATGTCGATGATATTCCGGTATTAAAAGCTCTTGTATCCTTGAACGACCTCGGTATATTACCATCACTATGCTACACCAACGATGGTGCACTTGCCCTAGCGTGGTGTAGAGAGTGATAGTGTTATATCGTGTTTTATAAATTTAAAGCTTGAATAAACGATTGAAAAGCATACAAAAAATACATCTAAAAATCATACATACTCGCACCACGTCATGGCGAGAGGCATATGGTGGCACATTTTTGTGTGGATTAGATGCCCGGTAACGTGACTTCTATCTCGTGTGTAATGGATGAGCTGGACAACGCCCAAGTGTCAAAAAGATGGAAGAAAGTGGTGCACACTATAATGAAGGCGAAGTTTTAAAATATATGTTCGTGAGAAATCAAAAAGTTTTCAAAGGTAACTTCATCTGGGTTCTTGATATGGTGGATCAAATAAAAAAGACTCCTATTTGTTAGAAGTGTAAACGAGCCGGGTCGAGCTCGACTAGGCTCGAGCTCAGCACGTCAGTTTTTTATGAAGCTCGAGCTCGGGTTGGTTCGGTTCGAGCCTACTTAGTTGGGCTCCAGCTCGGCTTTCGAGTTTGACTCGGCTCAAGCTCGCTTCAATATCACTTAAACAGCCAAAGCTCGCTTGAGCTTAGCTCGCCAATGTTACATAATCATCATTATATTATATATATAAAAAGTAATATTTTGTTGGGCTTAAACGAGCTTTGTATTTTAGGCTCGAGCTCGGGATCGATAACTAAACGACCTCTATTACAGGCTCGAGCTCCGCTCATTAAAGCTCGACTCATTTGAGCTTTTAACCTTGCTGATAACGAGTAGCTCTCGAGCCTCTGGGCTTGTTTACACCCCTACTATTTGTGGATCAAACGTTCATCCAAGCTTCCAGAGGTGTCTTGGAATAAGTGGCTAGAGTTTGATGTACCGAGTCTATTGTAGTTCCTTTTGTGTCCTCTTCTTATAAGCTTTCCAATGGCTAGCGGCTTGCTGGCTCTTTATATTCAGATATAAATGATTCACCGTTATGTTAGGATCTGTTTTAATCTTGTTGTGAATGTTTAAGATGAAATCAATGCAAGTGGATAAACATGTAAGAATAGTGCAGCGTTAATAGTAAACTTTGTATTCACAACAATAGGAAGATTGCTTTCACTAACATGCTTTTTTAAATCAATTGTTTACGTGCATGGAAGATTACAAACTCCCCCTCAGCCTAAGATCACTCTGATTTGCTCGTACACAAAATGTCAAGATGAAGTGATAGTGATCAATAGAATAGTACACACAATGTTCTATTTATTGTACATAGCAAACCGCTGAGCATCTTATGATGACGTCAGATTGAAAGTGACATGTAACAAACTAAAACAAACTCTAACATCTGCTAAGCTAAATACTACTATAAACTATACAATACAAAGTCTGATAGAAAACACTAATGAAACATCTTCTGTTGGGATTCAGTAGAGTTTTGCCTTGGCAGACCTTTAGCTTTTGTATTCAGCAGGGCTTTGCCTTGGCAGACCTTTAGCTTTAGTCTTCAACAGAGGTTTGCCTTGGCAGACCTTTGGCTTTAGTTTTCAACAGAGCTTTGCCTTGGTAGACCTTTAACTTTAGTCTTTTTTAGAGCTTTGCTACGGCATACCTTTAACCTTTGTCTTTAATAGAGCTTGGCTTCAGTAGATGTTCAATTATTATAAGGATTGGAGGTTCTAGAATCTTTGGCTTTCTATCATCTGTTCTTTTGTAGGGTTCAGTTTCCAACAATCTCTCTCTAGAACAGAAGATGCCAAAACTAAAACTTTATTCCTGATCTTTATTCCTCATCAATGATTCACTTATTTATCCTTTGAATTGAAGTTCAAAGTCCAGGGCGATCATGTCATTTACATCCCTTTCAAGCTCAAGATTAATTAGATCTTGGAGGTCAGCTGCATCCAGACCATATGCATCCTCCATTCTTATCTTTTGAGCTCTACCATCTGACCTGAGCAAAGTCAATTCATGGGTGTCTATGGATGACTTCCATTTTAGAATTTTTGAGTCAGATGGTTTTATTGGGAGTAGATTTATTTGAGATGAGATTGGTGAAATGGGTCTGTTGACAAGTGTTGAAAGTGTTTCCATAAGCTTATCACTTGCAGCATCAATGTGGTGTTGGATTTGATTTTTGATCCCCTCCTTTTGTTCTTCATAACTCATTTGATCTTCTTCTTCCATCTGCTTATGCCTTTTTGCTTGATTCAAGGCAATTGTGGGTAAGACAGAGGTTGAAGATGGTCTTTTAAAGGCATGGGCTGTTAAGGGGCAGTGGTTGTTGGTGAGTAGTCTGTCTTTCTTGGGACAGAAGGATCTTTTTTCAAAGCTCTTCCAGCCTTCTATAGGTATCAATAAATTTTGACTCAGACCAACTTTCAGTTTGCCTTGCTGTTCCATATAGTGCAGCAACAAGCTCAGCCTTCGTCCTTTTGATTTTCAAGGCATGGTCTTGATTTTCAAGTCTAGCCTTTTTCTAAACAGGTGGAGTAGGCTTTATCAAAGGGTCTTTGAGCATGGCTTGTATTCTGTTAATTTCTTCTTTGAGCTCATTTGCAGACCAGTCTTTGAATTGAGCTCTTGTTGTTTTGTAAGGCTTGTGCTTCATTATATGATCAAGGTAGTCTTGCTTCCAATCAGGATCATCATTGGTAGGCTTTTTCGGAACAGACTTGCACAAGTCTCTAGCAAAATCTTCTATGTTTCTCACATTACTTAATTGAAATTGCATAGATCTTTGTATAGCGCCATGTCATCCTTACCATTTGACAGCTTCTTTGCAATAGTCTCAGCTTGTCTAGCCTTCAGCATCAGATATTCATCTAGATTTCTAGGCTTTCGATACCCAAGGAGGGATGGAAATTCTCTTTGTTTTGGATCCTCTATCTTATAGAAAGACTCCATTTCACCTTTCACAGCATAAAGTTCCAAAGGATATAAGGCACCCATTGGAAGGAATGATGATGATAGGTGCATGGGTGGAAATGAAGTTTCAGGATATGACACTGATGAGGATGGTTGTGAAATAGGTTGTGATGATAAAAGGAAGGGGTGACTGAATCTCTTCTTTCATCATCACCAACAACAAATATTTTTCTTTTGATTTGGAACTTGACTTTGGTGATGGTGGATGTTCAGGAATTATTGGTGTTGTGGATAATGGTTAAGTTAAAGTGGGAAATGTGAGTAAAGCAGAGGTTTGGGAAACATCTGTTGTTCCAACATCTTCTGTCACAACTCTGCCCTAACATTTGTTGGGTTGTTTCGTGGTGATGGTGGGTTTTTTGGACAGAGGATACAACAAGAATAGCTTCAACAAAGGTTTTAGAAGAGGCGACAGTTGGTTGTCTAACTTTTCTTGTAGACTTTCTTTTTCTTGAAGTACCAACATCTTCTTTTTCCATATGTTTGGCTTTTTCTTCTTCAATTAGCATTGAGGCTTTAGTTTCCAATGTATCTTGTCTCTTCTGCTTATTATCAGCAATCTTTCCAGCCCCTTTGTTTAGGGTCTCATCAATCCCTTTTCCCAAAGTTGCATCAGATGCTGTAGCATTGGTTTCTGTAGTTTCTGGCTTTTGTTGCACCTTTGGTTTAGCAACTGAATCAGGCTGCAACTTTCTCAGTGAGTCTTTCACCCTCTTTTTGGCATCATCTTCTTTTTCTTCAACAAGAAATGTAGCCGGGGTAGAGCCAGTTGTTTTCAGTAAATGATCTTTGAAGGCTTTAATGTCCGCTTGAGTGTCTTTGTATCTAGCTTCAACCATGTTCCTCATCAGCTTCATATGTGTTTCATGCTGAATGTCTGCTAAGTTCCTTTGAGCTAGGATTATTAGTTGTACAATTCTCCATAGTTCCTCGGCACTTTATGTTGTATGGTTGTTATGGTTGACTTTGGGAGTTTTGTAGGACTTCCTTTATCATGGTTTTGAGGTCACCAATTGATGATTCTAGGGAAGACATCCTCTCCGTCAATTCTTGGTATTTTAATTTATCACCTAAGTTAATAGGGTCATCTAAATTTCTACCAGAGATAATTGTATTTGGATTATCAACTGAGAAACCTCAACGTTTTCAGAACCAAATGCCCCTTTATCTTGGTACTGGAGACTTCCAACTAGGACATAGGTTACTGTTATAGCCTCAGCAGTTGTTGCCTTCAAGGAAGTCTTACTTATGTAACCATTGTCCAACTGAAACACTGTAGTGTCATCAGTTGTAGTGGCTGCTTCACTTGAACTACCACCAAGAGTTACTTGTAACTCAAGGGGTGTAACCTCCTCAGTTGCTTATGGGCTAGCAGATAGAGTTTTCTCAGACTTAGTCAAATGTAGAAGTTGACTCTCTTTAATGGGTGAGTGAGAGGGACTGATGTGTGTCTGAGTTTTCTCTATTACATCAAGCAAAGGTATAAATGTGGGTGGTATTGGATAAGTGGGTTGTGGTGTAGAAAGAGACATTGCCCTGGGAGATGGTTATGGAAGAATGAATCAAGTGGTTCAAGAGCTTCATAATGTGGTGTCTTTGTGGATACAACTTGTTCCTTTTTTGACAAATCAAGAGGAGTTTGGCTAGTGGAGATCTTTGTTCCATCTGCTGTGAGGAAGTAGCAGCAGTGGTTTCAAGTGACTTTGGTGTTGTCACAGGTATATCCTCTAGGATCTCATCTTCCAAAGTTACCTTTTTAGGTTGTTTGGTGGGCTTTTTGGATTTTGATGGTTTTTTTGGGGTTTTTCTGGTAGGGGTTGCACAGACACTGGTTATAGTGCCATGTTCACCGGGAGCAGTGGGCTCAGCAACAGAGGTATGAGCAGTGGATGTGTTGCATCTAAAATTAGCTCATTTCCTTTTCTTGTGTTTTCAAAACCTTTGGCTTTTGATTTGAGATTCTTGTAAAAGTTTCATGTTTAAGGCTGCCAATTTCTCAAATGACCACTGTTGAAAATCCGTTTCAGAAACTTGTTTTTGAAGATAATAACTCAACAGCCTAGGGTGTATAAGAAAAGCTTTATTTTTTGAAATGTTGTTATAGTTTGCAACCAAGTTGGAAAACAATACCTAGGAAAAATTAAATTTTGATTTTGTTAAAATAGCATAACTCAGATGCTGAATGTTTAAAGGTATTTCATTAAAAACAGTCGTCTTGGCTGACAAACACAACAAGAGTGTATGGGAAAAGAATTGCATATCAGTAGGAAATTCAAGTTTAAACATGGTAATACCTGTCATTTGACCTTCATAACCATGCTAAATGAATTCAGCATGTAAGTCTTACTTTGGGAAAAAAAGTAGGGCCATTTAGACCAAATGTGGTGGAAATTGTGGATGGTGAAATTTAGACAAGAGACTTCCCATCTTTGACGTAATAGCATATGGCTTTTTGATCTGAATCTCAACCTTAGCATTTGCCCAAAATTGTCGAAGTGTGTTCCACATAGATTGGAGCCTTTGCCAGTAGAATATCCTTGTATGATGATGCTTATAGAACATCGATTATTGCATGATAGGCAACATAAGGTAGTTGTGGGGAGTTTTGATGATGAGATCCATGATGGAGAAGAGAATAGTGAGAATTTATAAAGATGAGAGTAATGGTAACCGCTTTTGGGAATTTTGAATTCGAGTTAGTAAGTAACCTCTATTTTGGATAAAACAGGGTTTATAAAGGAAAAAGTGAATGCTGACGTGGCATCAGTTTCTGATGGCTAACATTTGTCCACGTGTAAGCTCTGTTGATAATGGAGGACAATTGTTGGAAACCTTTGCTAAGATACCAGCAGTGGTTCTGAACAGTGGAATGAACAGTGGTGATTTTACACTATTAGAGGATAGATTATCAGTGGATTGGGAAAACAAGTGGTTTCACTAGCAGTGGATATAGAACAGAGGATACACTTTTAGCAACAGATAGATTTTCAAGCCAAACAGAGGTTTTGCGAGACAGTGGTTATGAGCAGGCTTTAGAGATTTATTGAAAATTTTCAATTTTAGCTATTTTAAGGATGGATTTTTGACTTTCTGAAAACATTTTAATGCTATTTTCACATAGGATAACAAAATTTTGTTTTATTCCATGTTTAGCATACCAATCCTAGAGATCAGACTTTCAAAGGTAGATGTATCTAATGCTTTTGTTAGAACATCTGCCAATTGATTTTTAATTGGAATATGATGCAGAGAAATCAAACCTTTTTTTATGGCAATCTCTCACAAAGTCATGTCTGATGTCAATGTGCTTTGTGATTGAGTGGGAGACTGGATTTTTTATGATGTTTTCAGCTGCTTGACTATCCAACATGAGAGGAGTCTTTAAAGCAGTTACACCAAAATCCAACAATTGATTTTGAAGCCATAGGAGTTGAGTAGTGCAGCTTGCAGCAGCAATATACTCAGCCTCTGCTGTGGATGTTGATACTGCAGCTTGCTTTTTGCTCTGCCAAGACACTAAGCAATTGCCTAGGAATTGACAGCCTCCTAAGTTGACTTCTTGTGGTGTGACATCCAACAAAATCACTGTCTGAATAACCTGAAAGCTCAATATTTCCATTAGCTGGATACCAGATACCAAGTGTGGGAGCACCTTTTATGTATCTGAATATCTTTTTACAACAATGAGATTGGACTTGCTAGCTGCTGACTGGGATTTGGCACAAACACATGTTGCAAACATGATGTCTTGTCTTGATGCAGTTAGGTACGATATAGAACCTATCATGCTTCTATATAGAGTTTGATCAACCAAGTTATCTTTGTTATCAACAGTGACAAGCTTTGTGGTTGCCATGGGTGTGCTACATGGTTTACAGTCATGCATATCGAATTTTGTAAGTAATTCTTTGGCATACTTACTTTGGTGAATGAATGTACCATTTTGCAATTGTTTACTTGGAGACCAAGAAAACATTGGAGTTCACCCATTGCACTCATTTCAAACTCTGATGCCATGAGTTGTCTGAACTCTTCACACATGGCATGCATATGGATTCAAAAATAATGTTATCCATATAATTTGGACACGCATCAAATCTTTTCCTCTCCATTTTAAAAACAAGGTTTTATCAAGTTTACCTCTTGTAAATCCTATGGATAAGAGAAAAGTTGAGAGAGTTTCATACTAGGCTCTTGGTGCTTGTTTCAAGCCATACAAAGCTTTATTACGCTTGTTGACTTGATCAGGATAAAATGCATCTTGAAGCCAGGAGGTTGACAAACATATACCTCTTCTTTGATCTTACCATACAAGAATGCACTTTTGATATCTCTTTGAAACACCTTGAATTGTGGTTGGCAGCAAAGGCTATGAATAGTCGGATGGCTTCAAATCTTGCTACAGGAGCAAATGTTTCATCATAGTCAACTGCCTTCTTCTTGTCTATAACCTTGAACCACAAGCCTAACTTTATTCTTGACAATAATACCCCTTTCATCAGTTTTGTTTTTGAAGACCCATTTTGTGCCAATTGGACTTACATCATTTGGTAATGGTACAAGTTCACATACTTGTTGTCTTTTAAACTGAAGGAGCTCTTCTTGCATGACTTCTACCCAACTGTTGTCTTTTAGTGCCTCTTGGTACTTGACAGGTTGTGTGAGAGATTGGAAACCAGCAAAAAGACAAATGTTTTGGGATTGACTTCTAGTGAGCACCCCTTCATTGATGTTGCCAATGATTTGATCAGATGGATGACTTTTAAGGTAGATTAGATTCCCTTATATGGAATAATGGCATTTTGAGGTGAAGGCTGTAGATGGGAATCATTTGAGCTAACATATGTTGGCAATTTTGAAGAACCAACATCTATTTAGAATGGAGGTGGAGGTATAGGTGGGAGAGATGTGAAAATAGGTTGACTTTTATCCACAGTGGTTGGACTTTTATCAACAGAGGTTATATTTGATGAGCTGGCAGAGGATTGATCAACAATAGTTGATGCAGCAATGGGAGAGTTTTCATAGTTGTTAGTAACATCTGCTACTCTGGTGGTGGATGTGGCTTTGTATTGTGGTATCAGAATGTCATATCCATATTCTTGTTGTGTAGGTTGTGGTATACCTGCAGGGTCAGTCTTGACAGACACAACTTCAAAAGTAAATTTGTTTAAATAAAAAAGTTTAGTAGGATTTGTTGGGATTTTTAATGAAGAAAGTTCATTGAACTTTACATTCAAGGTCTCTTCCACACACTAGTCCTTGAATTAAAGACTCTGTAGGCTTTAGCAGTGGTTGAGTATCCTAGAAAATAACCACAATCTACTTTGACTGCAAATTTGAAATTGAATCTTTTAGATTTAAAATGAAGCATGGGCAGCCAAAGATTTTAAAGTATGAGATCAGTGGTTTGATCTTGTACAGAGTTTCATAAGTAGTTGATTGATGCCTAGGGTTGATCAAAACTCTGTTCTGAACATAGCAAACAATGTTTATAGCCTATATCCAAAAGGACAAGGGTAAACCAGAATCTGCAAGCATGGTTCCAACAACCTCAATTAAAGTTCTGTTTTTTCCTTTCAACCACCCTATTGTGTTCTAGTGTCCTTGGAATGTTGTATGCCTTACAATTCCTTTTGACACACATAAATCATCCAACTCTTTATTTCTGATGCCGTTGTCACTCCTAAAGGCTTTTACTAGCAGGTCAAATTGTTTTTCAACTTGTTTCACAAATCCCTGCAAGATAAAAGCAGTCTCACCCTTGGAGTGCAAAACGATAAGTCCATGTAAACCTAAAAAAATCATCAACAATAACAAGGAAATACCTTTTCTGTTTAAGGCTCATGATTTTTACAGGCCAAACAAGTCCATATGCCACAATTGTAAGCATTGACTTGTTTTGGACTCACCAATGGGCTTGTATGAACTTTTATGTTGTTTGTCTTTTAAACATGAAACACAATATTCATCTCTTGTGAAAAATTTTGTGGTAGACCTCTTACAAGGCCTTGTTTAGAGAGTGTGGTGATAGTTGTCGATTTTTGTGGCCAAGTCTTCTATGCCATAGTTCTGTCTCTTTGTTAGAGGCAACTGAGAACAGATAGGCATCAGTCTTTGGATTATCCTTCAACATATCAACCACATACACATTGCCACTCCTTTGAGCAACAAGTTATGCTTTGCTCTCAACTATGATTTGATCAATCTTTTTAAACACTTCTGGCCTAACAATCTGACAACTTTTCTTAGTCAAGAATGACTCATAGCCCTTGTCACTCTTTTGTGAAACACTAAGAAGATTAAATTTCAGATTGTCAATAAGATTGACATTTTCAAATTTGAGTTTCTCAGCCTGAAGAGTCCCAGACCCAAGCATCTTCCCCTTTGAATTATTACTAAAAGATATATCATCCCTTCCATGAGCCATGAAGTCTTTGAGAAAGGCTCTACATTGCCTAGAGCCTCCACTATCTACATACCATAAACTATCAAGGCAAGTGAGAACTCCCTACACAGTGGTAATTAATTAGTTTAGGTGAGTTTCCAAAGCCAAAATGGCTTTGGAAGGGGTCATAGACATGTCAGTCTCAAATTCAGAAGAATGATCAGTGGTTTGAAAAGATCTTTGTAACATCTATTGAGACCCATCTCCTATCAGATGATCGTAACCATGAGGACGCCTATTTACTCTTGGTTTTGAGGGCCTTTTTTAACCCTCATAACTAAGAGGTATCTTTTGGTAAATTGGTTGGCCATATCCTCTTGGGTACTGTTTGGAGGTGGTGCATCTGTTACCTGCACATCTCTAGAAGCAGAGGTTTTGTGTAGTGATTTGATAATAGATGTTTGAACAGACACAAAGGTCTGTTTAGACTTTCCTTTTAAAGTACTAGTCTTTGAACTCTTCAGTGTTTAAATTTAAACTCATTCTTTTCACATTAAAGTTTCTGAGATAAACACGCTCTTGAGTTTTATGATTTGTTTTATCACAAATTGTGCAGTTTGGAGAATCAATGATCATACGTTATTTTGTTAATGTCATACACAAATTGTGCAGCTTTTAGAAGAAAAACAGTTTTTTGTAACATGGTCCTTCTTTTCAAAGAAATCACAAAACAGGTTTTTGATCTTTTCTTTCTTTTTCCCTTTTTCAGACTTTTTGTTAGTAGATGTTGTAACATCTGCGGGTAAATCTGTTATGAGAATGATTCTTGCTTTTGGTGCTTTGACACCTTCAATGGTTGAAAAATCTATTGGTTTGAAATTCTCAAGGATGTCACATTCATCAGACCATGTGGGTTTAAATTGATATTTCTCAATTTCCTCAAATGTTGAGGATCCCTCATGTCTTTCTAAAACAATTTTGTTTCCATTTTTAGCAGCTGAGAACAGACAGGCATCAGTCATTGTAGTATCCTCCAACATATCAACCACATACACATTGCCACTCCTATAAGCAACAAGTTGTGCTTTGCTCTAAGCTATGATTTGATAAATCTTTTTAACCACTTCTAGCTCAATTTCTTAGTGAAGACTAACCCATAACCCTTGTCACTTGTGACAATTGTAAAAATTCCGGTAATTCTGTACAACTTGAACAACTATTATATTGTTTATTTACCAAGCAACTTGACTTAAATTATAATTTGAAGTCTTAAAAGTCTAGAAATTTAACTAAATCATAGCTTGGTATGATCATGGATACGTCACAATCACGAACATATAAAACCATATCCTAGACGAATGACAAAGACACGAACATGTAATAAATATCAGAACTGGTTACGGTGTAGTCTGATATTTCAAAATTAAGGCTTAAGATATGTCTGCATTGATATACCACAAAATTTTATTTAAAATACCAAATTGTCCAAGTCTGCAGCAAAATACAGCATTTTGCAGCAAAAATGCAGCATTCTGCAGACAAAACAACAAATGTCCGAAAATCAAAAAATAAATATTTTTAGCTAAAGAATAATAACGGGTGTTAGAAGTAATATAAAACCCATATATAAATCTTATTGTTTAAAGCTATACCACTTGTTCTGTAAAAACCTGACAACAAAGCCGGTATAGGAACTAAAGTCAAAATAACAAATTCATTAGTCTGAAGAGCTAGATTAATTAACGGACAATAAATATTGTACTAGAACTATTGTGTAAATAAAATTTATAAGTAATACAATATATCAGTATTTCACCCGGTGCAAGACCCGAACTAACTTTATCAACCGAACGACGAAAAAATAAGACTGGTAAGTTATTTTGGCATATTATAACATCACTTTAGAGTGTTGGGCATTAGTTTTTATAAGAACTAATATATAAAATTGTTAAAGTTTATAAAAATTACACTTTACTTATAAAAAATAATTAAAAACAACCCCACCCCCCCCCCACCTCACGGCAACATGGGGCTTTCCCCATGCCACTAATCCCTTAATATGTGTTGGCAATTTATAGGTGAGTTTAGTGGATTAAGTGGTGTAAAAATTTGATCATAACACCAACACCAACCCTTACCTTCATTTCATTTTCTAAACACCAAAATCTCAATAATACTTTCCATTTCTCCTTCCAAAATTGGCCAAGCACCCCCATATTCATCTTCAATTTATTTAAAATCCAAACACAAGAACTATAAGCATGCATGAAGAGCTAAAGGAGATCTAAGGAACTTGCAAGGATTAGGAGCTCACTTTGGAAGCTTGGAACTCTTGATCCACCTATTTTTCTTTATCTTTTAGATCATCCCTAGCCTTGTGCTAGTAGTAAGATCTTTAAATCTAATCTTATACTTTTTATTTTATAAAAATACACAAGATCATCATACAAGATATTTAAAACCCACTTGAAAAACAGAAATAAAACTATGGTCACTAATATAATTATGTGGCTTTATCGATGATTTTGGATGATCTTGAAATTGTTATAAATTAGTAAATTTTGAATCTTGCAAAATTTTAATAAAAAGATGATCTAAACACATGCATGTTTAGATTAGCAAGATTCATTAACAAAAATAATCATGAACATATTTTTATATCTTAAAGATGATCATACAAGTATTAGATCATTAAATAAAAGTTATGATTTAGAAATTTTGTTTAAAAATGATAATAAAGTTTTATTTTAAGAAAGTTTAAAATTATAACCAGTTCATGACATTTTGTTAATGCATTTATATAATAATTGTGATTGATGATGATTTGAGTTAGTTTAATTATTTAAAACATGTTTATAAAAATATGGGAAGCTTATATTTTAAAGGAAACTATGGCAAAAGTTTTATAAAAATTAATCTTAATTAAGATGTCATTAAACTAAAGATTTGATGATTAAAAGTGATTAGGAACTTTAATCATGTTTAGATAAAGGATTTGGATGAAAAAGTTAAGAAATTAATTACTTATATCTTCTTAAACTAAACAATGAGATAAATATATATTTTTATAAAAATATATATTTTTAAACCACCTTATATGTGTACATGTATTTTTGTATAAAAACTATATATATTTTGATCATGTTAAATTGAATACAAAAATACATAAGTGTTCAAATTTTGATAAAATAATATATCGGACAATTCGTACAACTTGGACAATTCGGACAAAATAAAATATATGGTATAAACGAAACAAACGACAAAGATGAAACGAATAATATAGTCGACGCGAACCTAATGGTAAAAAAAAAAATCAACCGTTACACCTTATATTTACTAGTATTTATAAATTTAACTTATAACTAATAATTTTTACAAATAAACTTTTATAAGTTATAAACATTTACTAGTAAGTATTTTAAAATTTTGGACTAAGCCCATTTTCATAAAAAATATGTTCGGCTAAAACTATAATTAAAAATAATCGACAAGCCCAATTATATAAATAGGTTTGGATAAGGTCCACTTTTATAAAATTGACTTTGGGCTAAGCCAACTTTTATAAAAATTACATGGGCTAAGCCCACTTATATAAAAGATAACTTTGGGCCAAGCCCACTTTTATAAAGAAATAAATTGGGCTAATCAATTTCTATAAAAACTAAATTCAGGCTAAAGTCCACTTTTATAAAACTAAACTTGTGCTAATCCATTTTATAAGCTATTTTGGGCAAGGCCCAACCTTTCATTTTAACTTGGGCCAGACCCACTTTTACAAACCAATTGGGCTCAACCCACTTTAAACAAAATTAGGATTGGGCTAGGCCCACATACATGAAATAAATTGGGCTAGGCCCACTCTTATGAAACGAATTGCGCTAGGCCCACACATAGTAAGGAGATTGGGCTAGGCTCATACTTACAAAAGTTTTTGGGCTAGACCCATATGTAATGAATTATTGGATTGAGTTATTTACAATTAAATTATGGACTAGGTCTATTTACATATAACCAATCTAATATATCTATATATATATATATAAAAGAAAAACGAACAAATACAAGTATGAAATTTAAGATAAAATACTTGTACGAAAATCGAACGAAAGCCTAAGTGTCTAATAGATTAGAACACTTTTAGGTTGGGAAACGAACAAAGTATCAGTAATCGAATAGAAATTTGCACGGAACGTAAATCAGTGAGTTCATGTTTCCCTTTTAGTTTAACGTTTTTATGGTTTTAAACGTGTGGGGATGTATACATGTTACATTTAATATAGCTGGGAAATGAAAATATTTAGATCACATATGAATAAGGCTCAAGCATCGGGACCATTAATGAATAACAAGTACCGAGGAACAAGGGGATAGATCTATTGGGTTTGGGCGATCCCCAATCTATAATAACAGATCGTATTAGAGTGCTTTTGTGTCTAAAACAATTGTCTCAGACACAAAATAAATCGTCAAGGTTTGGTTGCCACCTTATTCGGCAAACAGATTAGTGTTCTTGCTTCTTGCTCCTCGGCCCTGGGAGAGTTTCCTGGGATCTCAATATTCTTGCTTTTACTCTTATGTTTTTTTTTCTTCTTTTACTAAATTCTTTTTCTTGTTTAGTAGAAACATCACTTGCTTTGCTTTCATCATTTTCATTCTTCACTTTCTTCCTCTTTTCCTTGTTTGCTTTCTCCTCACTAACTTGAAAATAATCCTTCATTTGTTCAACAACTAAATATTTTGGTCCATCGCCGACACCATCCATCTTGTTTGTTGAGTTTTCACCACCAACTGAGTTAGCAGCAGCCGGAGATTCCAATTGTTCACCTCCCCCTCCATTTATTAACACCATATCATTTTAGCACGTCTCACCTTTGTATTCTTGAGTGCAACATGGGGTGCTTGCTGATTGTTAGATGATTGTGTTTTGGTTGTCGGTTCTTCAACATTGTTAACCATATTGTTTGCTTCATGCCTGTCAGCCTGTACTTCTTGTCGAGTGTCAAGTTGCGGCTGTTGTGTCTTCTTTTTCTTACTTTTATGCTTTCTTTTAGGTTCATCACCCAGTGATTGATGCTCCCCATATGTTTTTTCATAGATTGTTGGTTCTTCAACACTGCTGACCATAATCTTGATCTCCTGTGGAACTTCACCCTCTGCTTCATTATTAGACTAAGAGTCTTAAGTTATTATTAATGTTACTCCAAGAGTTTTATAATATTAGTCTAGAGGGTCTAAATTGTATCTTCTTGCCCTATATAATGGGCTGCTTTGTATCCTCTTATCATCAACAAATAAACACAACAATTACAGAACCCTACGGTTCATTGTGGTATTCAAAGCCAGCCAATCCATAGCAGCGCATCTCTTTTTTTCCAACCAACCATGGCGCAACTTGCCACCTTCACTTCTGCTAAGAAAGCTGGTCACAATAGTCACAAGTTCCCCTTCACCCTTACCCCCATAAATTACGGGTACTGGAAAGCAATGCTTGAACCTTTTTCCATCACTAATAACTTGTATGATTATGTTACTAGAACCATCCGCTGCCCAGATCCTAAAATCCCAATCGAACCATCCAAAGAAGGTGAAACCTTCACCAATGATAACCCCAATTACCACTGGTGGATTGCCAATGATACGCATGTTCGCATGCTTATTTTGTCCACCATCTCTGAGGCTTCCTTTCAACATGTGCAGAATGTACCCAACACCGCCTCATGAGAATTCACATTAAAAACTCAATTACGTCGGATCATGATGAAGGGAGACGAAACACCTATTACCTACTTATCTCGTATGGAATACGCCTCAGCCTCGGAAAATTTAGGTAAGCCGATGAGAGATAAATATTTGGTCATGCTTATAATTTCTGGTTTACGTTATGAATATAGCGGGCTAAAGTCTGACCTTTTGGCATGCCACCCGCCAATCACCTTCAATGAACTACACGGATTGCTTTCTGATCATGACTTCATGTTACACAAGTCACTGTCTGATGCTTCTGATACATTTCCCAGGCTTTTACTACCACCACGGTAACTCTTTTACTACTCCTACTTCTTCACTTACACAATGGCAACAACTGGCATCCTAATTGGGCTATCAGTTAAACCCCATCAGCCCACCACAGGCCCTATATGCCTCACGACCCGCGCCGTAACAACCGTAGGGGTGCTAATCGCGGACAATACCGTGGCACCAATAGGGGGCATGACAATACTAGGGCTGTTCCCACACGATAGTTTGCCTGGGCCTCAACACGAAACATGGTGTACGGTCATTGTAATCGTTGTGGCATTGGTGACCTAGCATCCTAGTGCCCAAACCAATCTGCTGCCTCTTCTCGGTCTGCTCCTGAAGCTAATTTTGCCTCCTTCTCAGAGACTGGATCAACCTCTGGTACTACTTGGCTCCCAAACACAGGTGCTAATGGCCATGTTACTCCGGACTTGACGAATATTGACAACTCTGAGGTCTATTCGTGTATTGACTCACTCCCATTGGATCTTTCGAATTTTTCTCACCTAATAAAACATTTAAACTATTTGATATTCTTCACGTACCTGCCATTCAAAATAACATGCTATCTGTTAAACAATTTTGCTCAAATAATGATGTTTATTTTGAGTTTCACTCTTCTTTTTTTCTTTGTTGTGAAGGACGAGTCTTCACACAATACCCTTCTAATGGGTCCAAGTGATAAAGGTCTCTGCTCGCTTCGCCTTCCACAACTTAAGCCAATTCCTAAGCAGGTCTTTACAGCAACTAAAGCTTCCTCTAGCATTTGGCATCGACGTCTTGGCCACCCTCATGAACGTGTTCTTCATATGCTTATTTCATATAATTCCATACCTGTTTCTACAAAATTGTGTTCTTCTTTATGTACTGCTTGTCAATTGGGAAAATCCTCCAAACTTACCTTGCATAATTCTACGTTTCAAAGTCGTAATGTTTTGGATTTAATTTACTGTGATGTTTGGGGACCTTCTCCTACTAGTGTCTCTTGACAGACATCGCTTCTTTTTATTGTGTGTTGACCATCACTCACATTATCTGCTTGTTCAGAAATCAGATGTTTTCACCACATTTACCAACTTTTTCACCATGGTTGAACGTCAACTCAACACTAAACTAAAAAGTGTACAAACTGATTGGGGAGGGGAGTTTCGTAACCTTTCTCCCTTCTTCAACAAGCTTGGTATATTTCATCGTTGTTCTTGTCCATACACTAGTGAGCAAAATGGAATTGTTGCCGTAATCGTCATGTTGTGGAAACCGGGCTGGCCCTCCTTGCCTATTCTTACCTACCGCAACGTTTCTTGCACTTTGCATTGAAACCGTTGTGTACCTCATTAATCGCCTTCCATCCAGACCCTCTTCCAATAAATCTCCCTTCTATCAAATTTTTAATCGTAAACTGAATTACTCCTTCCTCCGTGTTTTTGGATGTCAATGTTTTCCCTATCTACGTCCGTATAACCGTCACAAAATGGATTTTAGATTTACGCCTTGTATTTTCCTTGGTTACAGCCCTCATCATCACGGTTATCGTTGTCTTGACCCCACAACTAGAAAAAATATATATAGTCAGACATGTGCGTTTCAATGAAACAGTCTTCCCTTTTCAAAATCCCATTTCCCCACAATCCCCATCATCCGCCACATCTATATCTCCTTATGTGTCCATTTTTCCTGAACCCATTTCACATCACACACCTATCCATAAACACCACTGACCACATTGATCCACCAGTTACCACTGCTATCCCTTCTATGTCTAAACCATCATTACCACAACCCTCTACTAATCTATGTTTACTGATTCACCATGACGAGCAGAGTCAACAGGCGGATCAATCGGTGGGTTAGGTTGACGATTATTGTTAATCAAAGGTTTTGTCGACATTTTCTAACTTTCCAGTAAATACACTACTTCGATATTTTATTCGTTAATAGGCACTTACAACAACCATCTTACATAATACCACAAATTTTCAAATATATCACATTGAAACAGGAAGTGGGTACAAGGTAGTAACCAAAAAAAATTATAGGCTATCGTTATCACTATAAATAGTGCCTGGTAATTCTGTATCCCTATTTGTAAACTACTTATAAAAGTATGTAACTTGCTTTAAGTAGACCTAATCACAAAGGTTGAAGCCTAGGTATCCCTACCAAATACCTAATTCGCTAAAACCTTTGGCTCTGGTACCAACTATGACACCTCACCCGATAAGGATGCTATATAACATAGTTGATACAAATAGCACTTATTTTATTTATAACAACTTACTACACAGTCTAAAAACCGAAATGTAACATCTCATAAGATTAAGCCTAGTCCAATATCACTAGATTACACAATCTAGGATATACAGTTCTATCCACTATTAAGAGTCTGAGGTATACTATTCCATCACTCCGATACAAGCCTGGACTATAACTCACGATCATGCCTATTACTTGTGACACATGCTTAAAAGACGTCAGCAGCTATTGCTGGTGAGTTTATGAATATACACGAGTTATAAATCACATTATTTCACAATGAATTTGTACCCACCCATATCATCATCATACATTTAATGTCCATACACCGACCGCTGTAGTACCAGACAAATCCCATACTGCGACACGTATAAGGGACCACAAATATCTTGTGTATGAGTGCACAGGTTATGTACAGTGTACAACAGTCATACCATATTATTACATTTAGGACAAGCATGTTCACATAGTGAAAGCATTCATAAAAGTCACCTCTTGCTAGTTGCATAAAAGTTGATAGCAATTGTTAGTATGTTCAAGATTATCTCAAGGTCCTGACACAAGTTACATAATCATAAGGTAGGTAACCGTACACCTAACTAGTTATTATCATGGTTGGATATTGGTTAACGTTGCCTTATTTAAGCATGAGTGATCGTCATGCTTAACTAAGGCTAGGCTACCCAATACCAACCCTAATAATAACCCTAATATCTACGAAATAATAATACTCACACTACTAATATTACTAGCAAAATTAAATAATAAATAACTAGACATAAACTTAAAAGAGAGCATACCTTAAAACTATCTACGATAATTTGATGTAGAGTCTCTCTACTCAAGTATCTACTTTTGCTTCAAAACAACCACTAATAACACCCAACGAGTATCGTATGTTCGGGCTTCTCTATACTACAGAGTTCCAAAAAGAAACTTATAAATCTAAACTTCAATTGTACTCTATACTTAAAAGGAAAGCAAGCAGCTCATGTTCATTGTTCTGTCCGATGTGGGATGAAGAGTGACATGCTTATGTGCATGCTTGCTTAATCACGCAACATTCACCATTAATTTTACAATTTATATTATTTTATTGTTATAAGTAATTCAAGTGCTCCACTTGTTTATCGCTTATAACTTTTAGAATATAACGTTTTATAAATTTACAAATATATCGTTAGAACGAGCATATTTTTCTCTATGTTTAAACCTAAGTTTCGTTAAAAGCGGAGTAGGGTCGATTATTATGTTTTATTATTATTACTATTATTCTTATTATTATCATTATTATTATTATTATTATTATTATTATTATCATCATCATTATTATTATTATTATTATACGGTCTCCTTAAATACTAAATACTCGTCTAGATATATCATATTTCAAATGACTATCTTACTCGTTACTTGCTCGAAATACCAACTTTAAATATAATTTTATTGGTTCATGAAACAGGACGTTACAATGAGCAAGGAATGACAATTTATAGCAGCAAAAGTATATTCGGAACTTTTTGTATGGTTGTCTCGTAGGGTCTAAAAGACAAATGCAAGATATTGGTAATGTGATTCCTTGTGGCACTATAAATGTGAGAGGACCATTTGTTTTGACGTTAAGTTTCCGGTGATATCTAATAACCTAGATATAATATACGGAATCAATTACAATTAGGTGACAGCACAAGATTAGTTCATTTCAATGCTTTTCATTCATATAAATCTAATTTACAATCGAGAAATCAACTGGACATGGCTTCGCTGTCTGATTGCAAAAGTTACAAATCACTTAGTCTTCACCGGATATTTATAGACATGCTAGACACTTCGGGACGGACCAAGTACCTCCGTACTGATGAGTTACATCCGTGCATACCAGGCTCATCCGTGCGGATGTCTCTCATCTATACGGACCAACCAAAATACATACAAACTGAAAATTCTAACAATTAGCCCTATTACATACGACTCGACACGATGACACAGCCAGTAGACATTAAGTATCAACAAAATCCCCTTGGATGTTGGCGCAGTCTGTTCGGTCTTCAAAAATCTTCAAAACTTTATCTCCCGAAGAAATACTTCCTAACACGTTGACCTTTAAGCTCGAAGTATGACATCGGTGTCGGGTCTGTTGCTAGAGCCCACTTCATGTATTTGTAACTTGAAATCGAAACTATCTTTGTGCGCTCAACAATTCTTTCCTCGTTTCATACATCTCTAAACAATTATTTTCTTTCAATCTCTCTCTACTTCGTTTCTCACATCTTTCCTAAATTCACTTCATATGCATTGCAGATCTTTATAACATTTTGATACTGCATTGCCTGGACTATATCCTGAACTTGGTAATGTATCTTGTTAAAGTACAATGCCTCTATAGCTTTCTTAGATAAGTTCACCAGCTACATCAGATCCAAAATCCTTATCGTCCTCCAATATCCTTCAGTAGACAATACTATTACCGCTTCACTAGTAAATCTGTCATAATGCTACCAGCGGAAATCTGCATGTAAATTCTGTTCTAATTGCATCAATGGCATATTCTTCATTGCTTTAGGACATTTAACGATCAATGACACTTTCGACTTCTTTGTCTTTGGATCAATCTCTGTTTTCGAAACAACTCTCTTTGGATAATGTGGCTTCCAGGTAGGAAATTCATGTTTAGCTTCGAATCTGATGAATTGCCACAACTTCTGATCATATTGTTTCATTTGGAAGTTGATCAGCATTGTTTTGCATAACTCCTGCACATCCCACCATGGCAAAGTTTTTATGTCTCCCAAATATCTGAAATATTGTACCCCGTACTCTCTCTTTATAGCAAATACATCCAACTCAGGTAACCAACCCCAACTTATGATCCTAGAGAAACATCTTGATTCCTTGTAAAGAATGCTAACGGTCTGCTGAATTTTCTTTCCACAGGCATGAACTTGACCCATTTCTTTTGAGCTTCCCTGATTAAGTCTTTATCCAGCATTGGAGTTTCACCATCTTTGATTTTCTCTTCAATCTTTCTCTTCACAAGATCATCAACTTCATGAGCAAACATCTTTGTGAACGTTGGAAAATCATCTGTGTTTTCACCTGATACGTGGGATTTCATCATCATAATCTTCTTCAACTAGAACATTATCATAATCACTAGCATCTGGAATATGATTGAACACATAATCTTCAGGCTTTTCAAAATCTATGTTCATCAACTCCTCTTCGAAATCGAAATCGAAATAGAAACTTTCTTCCTCAATACCACACATCTGAGCAATCTCTTCTTTCGTGTAATTGTGCACATACGCTCCCTCTTCAACATCGTGACACAAGTAAATAATCTTGTTACTTGCAGGAACAACTATTAAAGGTTCAACGTCTGTGAATATTCTAGAAGTATCATCTTCATCCTTAACATCATCATTCTCTCCCTCTCCTTCAGCCTCTTCCTGATTCTCAGCATCATTCATGAATTCTTTTTGTGTAAGATATTCTATAGCATTTGATTCAGTGGCTTTCCTCTCATAAACTACCAACCCTATTCCACCCTGATAATTATTGTCATCATCACCTTTTTTGTCATCGTCGTGATCAAAACCCTTATCATCTATCTCCTCATCTTCCTCTTTCTCTTTCTCTTTCTCTTCTTCCTCTTCTTGATGAACTGAGTAATAACAATCGGTTTAGGCTCTTTCTCAGACACTTTCTTAGAAGACTTCTCTTTCTCAGGCTCTGGATGAATTTCTGGTATAGTATCAATAGGATTCTTGCCTTTATCCACAATAACAACCTTTGGTTCTGATGCAGCTTTTCTGGCTCTTTCAGCAGCTCTAGCCTCAGACTCAGCCTCTTCAATTTCAATCTTATTAAATTCTGCTTCAAAATCTATTCCCATTCTCCTCTCTAACACTTTGTGTAACATTTCCAACTTTCTATCCCTCTAAATCTTTTGTCACCTTCGACAATCTTTCATTTTTGATACAAGACTGGCAATCACCGCTGTCATATGTTGTATCTCACTCTCTAGAAACCTGATCTTTTAATCGTTCGATCAACATAGAAATCATAATCCATTGTTTCAATATTCGGAAACTGTTGATCATCAAACATAAAATCTTTGTTGAAAGTAGCAAATGAAGGACCAGCTTGTTCAGGTTGCTGACATGGTTGAGATTGTGGTTGTGGTGAGCTTGGTGGAATAGATAGTGTTGGTGTTTGTTGTAATGCAGTAGGAGTTTTGATCGGTATAACAGTCTCTTCTTCAACACTAGGTGCACTCTTTTCTGTAACCACTAGTTCAGCTCCAGTAGTTTTGTCTATCACAGGTTCTTCAACCACTTATTCGTGCTTTCTTTGCCATTGGAGACCCCATCTTTTTCACATTCATCGACGTTTTGCTCTTCTATCATTTAGAAACTTTCTTGACAGGTTGTTCAGAATCTGAAGGAACATAAATATCATCATCACTATCTTTAGACTTTTTCTTCTTTGTTTTTTTCAGCTTTCTTTTTAGCTCTGGCGCTTGGATCTTGCATTATCGAATATTTTCTGATCTTAAGAACATCTTGCTCACTTTCAGTAGACTCGTCATCAGCTTCAGCACCTGATCCATTTGCAACACTTCAACCTCTATGTCTTTAGCAATTTCGGCTGTACTCTTTTTAGATGTAGCAGAAGTCACATCATCTTCATCACTATCATCTTTAAACATTGTATGTGAACCTCGTTTTCTCTTCATCTACTTCTTTGCTTTCTTTGGTTTTTCTTCTTTTACGAACCACTTGCTTCGTTTTTCCTCAAAATCATCTGTTCATTCTCATTATCTGAGTTGCTTCTGTCTTTCCTCCATCTTCCTTCCGGAGGTGCAACATAATTCTCATTCCCTAAAAACCCAATCAACTTCTTAAACTTCGGAGTATCTTTCTCAGCTTGATTCTTGTAGTTGTTGTTTCGATCCAAAGATAAATTGTTCATGTGTTCAAGCTTCAACAAACCAAACTCTATCTTTTGTAGATTCGGCAGAAGATGATCTAATAGCATTTGAACGAACCTTGGATACATCAACCATCTATCTGGTGTTAGATTGCCCTTCATTTGTTCAATATAACCCTTGAAAAGTTGTATGGAAGATTAACTACCAAAGCAACTTTCATACACATGATGTAATCTACACAACATCATATCCACCTTTTGTGTGCCCAGGTGCTGAATAACCACGTGCATCAAGAATCTATAAGGTCTTGAGATACTACTCTTGAAGAAGTTAGCTTGATTCACATATCCTTGCATTCCATCCGCATAAACACAACCTTTTACCATTCTTCCCGTATACCCTGTAGGATCACCTGGTTTATCTCCGAAAGCCAGTGTTTCTCTGATCAAAGCTTCGATAATCACAATTCTTTGTCTTCTTCCTCTTTGACAACAGAATAGATCAATGGAGGACTTTCAATAAATTTTGAGTTCTTCCAAAACATTTCAACATGACTTCTGTATGCCGGATGTTGCTCTATAACAGCCTTCTTTATTCTTGAACGCTCAAAAAATGGTAAGATGTCTTTAAAGGGTACCATGTTTTGAAGAGGATCATCAAGCACACAACAGATGTTGTGCTTCAGATCAAAATTAGTAGCTTTTGACTATAAAATCAACACAAACAAAGACTTAGCAAAATTTTAACATTTAATAAATTTTGGTGCGAATAAGCAAATTTACAAACGAATGAAACATGTAAGAATGAATGCATCTAGTACGAATGACAATATCTTGGAACGGACTAGCATTTTGGAACGAATGGCCTTGATTCGTATGAAAGAATAATTTTACAACGAATGACCATAACTTGGTGCGGATGAACTTCATTCGTACGAACGAATTCCTTCGTTCCAATTCCATAAAGTTCTATTTTTTCAATCTTTTATTTTTACAAGATCTTAACTAATTTGTTGGTGCATAATGTCTATTGCCTATGTCTAGGATATGTCGGTTGTGTATATAGGGCTTAGAAATGTCAATTTATATGTATTGTATATGGCTCGTACAAGTGAGCTGATGTGGCTCGTACGAGGCACCACTCGCACGAGCCTACACACTCACTCCTGTGCGAGCCATGTTGGCTTATAAATAGTGGAGCTTGAGTGTTGTTAGATATATGTTTGTGTGTGACTACGGCGAAGCCCTGTCCATTTGTTTACTCGTATGTAACTTTCACGTTTATTAATATACGAAGTAAAGGCGTTTAAGCTGCATACTTGATTGTTTGTTTGTCCAACTCGCTAGCAATGAATTCCACCTCTGTTAGCTGAGTCGAAAGTCTGGTGCTCATAGAGGAGATGTCGATCCCCTCTCACAAGTGGTATCAGAGCCTTGAGGCCTGATTTGAGGAAAAACATCAAGTTTCAGCAGACAACCAACAAGTTTCAGCAGTTGACAATCCAGATTCAACCATTGAAGTTTTTCTATATCTACTCTTTTTGGTACATACTTTAGATCTAGAGGATTTCATGGACGAATTGGACTAGGATTTTAGTTCATCACGTTAAAATCAAAGTTAACAAATCCCTGAAACTTACATATCTAAAATCGACCAAAATCATGATAAAAATTGCAGAAAACATCCGTTTGCTGACTTGAGCTACTCGTACGAGCAGAAGGACAACTCGTACGAACGACCATCCGTTCAAGTTCCAAAATAGTCATTTTCACGAGCAAGTGTTTCGTACAAAGAGTCACTCATACGAGTAACCCTCTCTCTCGCACGAGTAACTTGCTTGCACGAGTCACCTGACTGCATGAGTATTAAGTCACTCGCATGAAGGACAGTTTGTGGATTTTTCTTAACTTCCGTGTTTTTGTCAAATTAAATCTAATCAATATTGTCAAAACTTTGTGTTTTTGAATTGCATTTTTAATGGAAGAAGAGTTTTTCAACACGCTTGCTGCTTCAGCTATTACGACTATCGCAGCACAGAACATGAATCTAGAAAACGAAATAGGAACCAGGACGAAACCTCCAAAGCTCATGAACTTAGAAGACTATCACAATTGGAGTGAGAGATCCATAAACTGGGTACAAGCTAATCATTTCACATGTTGGTTTGCCATCGAGTCAAAGTACACAGCACCTACAGATGAGAATGGTCTTGAGAAGACACTGGCTCAGCTGACGGAAAGAGAGAGTGAAAAGTTTATCAACGAAAAGAAGATGATGAACATACTGCAACATGCAGTAAAAGAAGATATCCTGGCACTTATTCAACACGACGATGACGCTCAATCTCCATGGAATGCTTTAAGACTTAAGTTTCAAGAAAGTTCTCAACTTCGAAAAGGAACAAAAGCGATGTTACGACTACCGCAGCATAGAACATGACTCTAAGCTCATGAACTTAGAAGATTACGACAGTTGGAGTAAGAGATTCATAAACTGGGTACAAGCTAATAATTTCACATGTTGGTTTGCCATCGAGTCAAAGTACACAGCACCTACAGGTGAGAATGGTCTTGAGAAGACACTGGCTCAGCTGATGGAAAGAGAGAGAGAAAAGTTTATCAACAAAAGGAAGATGATGAGCATACTGCAACATGCAGTAAAAGAAGATATCCTGGCACTTATTCAACTCGATGATGATGCTCAGTCTCTGTGGAATGCTTTAAGACTTAAGTTTCAAGAAAGTTCTCAACTTTGAAAAGGAAGAAAAGCGATGTTACGACTACCGTAAGCACAGAACATGAATCTGGAAAACGAAATGACAACCATGACGAATCCTCCAAAGCTCATGAACCTAGAAGATTATGACAGTTGGAGTGAGAGATCCATAAATCGGGTACAAGCAAATCATTTCACATGTTGGTTTGCTATCGAGTCAAAGTACACACCACCTACAGGTGAGAATGGTCTTGAGAAGACACTGACTCACTGACGGAAAGAGAGAGAGAAAAGTTTATCAACGAAAAGAAGATGATGAACATACTACAACTGGCAGTAAAAGAAAGTATCCAGGCACTTATTCAACACGATGATGACGCTCAGTCTGTGTGGAATTTTTTAAGACTTAAGTTTCGAGGAATTCTAAACTTCGAAATGGAAAAAAAAGCGCTGTTACGACTACCGCAGCACAGAACATGAATCTGGAATACGAAATGAGAACCATGACGAAACCGACAAAGCTCATGAATTTCGAAGATTATGACAGTTGGAGTGAGAGATTCACAAACTGGGTACAAGCTAATCCTTTCATCTGTTGGTTTGCCATCGAGTAAAAGTACACAACACCTACATGTGAGAATGGTCTTGAAAAGACACTGGCTCAGCTGACAGAAAAATAGGGAGAAAAGTTTATCAACAGAAAGAAGATGATGAACATACTGCAACAGGCAGTAAAAGAAGATATCCTGGCACTAATTCAACACGATGATGACGCTTAGTCTCTATGGAATGCTTTAAGACTTAAGTTTCAAGAAAGTTCTCAACTTTGAAAAGGAAGAAAAGCGATGTTACGACTACCACAGCATAGAACATGAATATGGAAAATGAAATGAGAACCATGACGAAACCTCCAAAGCTCATGAACTTAGAAGATTATGACAGTTCGAGTGAGAGATTCATAAATCGGGTACAAGCTAATCATTTAACATGTTGGTTTGCTATCGACTCAAAGTACACACCACCTACAGGTGAGAATGGTCTTGAGAAGACACTAACTCAGCTGACGGAAAGAGAGAGAGAAAAGTTTATCAACGAAAAGAAGATGATGAACATACTACAACTGGCAGTAAAAGAAGGTATCCTGGCACTTATTCAACACGATGATGACGCTCAGTCTCTGTGGAATTTTTTAAGACTTAAGTTTCGAGGAAGTTCTCAACTTCGAAATGGAAAAAAAGTGTTGTTACGATTACCGCAACACAGAACATGAATATATAAAACGAAATGGGAACCATGACGAAACCTCCAAAGCTCATGAACTTAGAAGATTCTGACAGCTGGAGTGAGAGATTCATAAACTGGGTACAAGCTAATCATTTCACATGATGGTTTGCCATCGAGTCAAAGTACACAACACCTAAAGGTTAGAATGGTCTTGAGAAGACACTAGCTCAGTTGACGGAAAGAGAGAGAGAAAAGTTTATCAACGAAAAGAAGAAGATGAACATAGTGCAACAGGCAGTAAAAGAAAGTATCCTGGCACTTATTCAACACGAGATGATGCTCAATCTCTATAGAATTTTTTAAGACATAAGTTTCTAGGAAGTTCTCAACTTCGAAAAGGAAAAAAAGCGTTGTTACGACTACCGCAGCACAGACCATGAATCTAGAAAACGAAATGGGAACCATGACGAAACCTCCAAAGCTCATGAACTTAGAAGATTATGACAGCTAGAGTGAGAGATTCATAAACTGGGTACAAGCTAATCCTTTCACATGATGGTTTGCCATCGAGTCAAAGTACATAGCACCTACGGTGAGAATGGTCTCGAGAAGACACTGACTCAGCTGACGGAAAGAGAGAGAGAAAAGTTTTTCAACGAAAAGAAGATGATGAACATACTACAACAGACAGTAAAAGAAGATATCCTGCCATTTATTCAACACGATGATGACGCTCAGTCTCTGTGGAATGCTTCAAGACTTAAGTTTCAAAGAAGAACTCAACTTTGAAAAGGAAGAAAAGCGCTGTTACAACTACCGCAGCACAGACCATGAATCTAGAAAACGAAATGGGAACCATGACGAAACCTCCAAAGCTCATGAACTTAGAAGATTATGACAACTGGAGTGAGAGATCCATAAGCTGGGTACAAGCTAATCGTTTCACATGTTGGTTTGCCATCGAGTCAAAGTACACAGCACCTACAGGTGAGAATGGTCTTGAGAAGACACTGGCTTAGCTGACGGAAAGAGAGAGAGAGAAAGTTTATCAACGAAAAGAAGATGATGAACTTACCGTAACAGGCAGTAAAAGAAGATATCCTGGTACTTATTCAAAACGATGATGACGCTCAGTCTCTATGGAATGCTTTAAGACTTAAGTTTCAAGGAAGTCTGTACTTCGAAAAGGAAGAAAATTGTCACACCCCGGATTTCCAACCCAAATCCATACACCGGTGGGCCCGGGTGGGGAGTATTGTTACTTCAGTTAATAACATCATAGTTAATTAAACACGGCACAACGGAAGTCTTGGAGTAAAATTACTATTACAAACCAAATGTTCGAAATAAAATAATATACATGCTCGTAATAGAAGATCCACATGCGGATCGTAAAATGTATATGAAAGAATATAAAACAAACTTTAGGGCAGATCTAAGGATTTGCAAGATCCTCTTATTCACTACCGAGCAACTTCCGGCCTATTTTGTATTGTACCTGCAGTTAGTCTTTGGACGATACGTCAGCTTTCATTGGTAAATACACCTAACTGACTCATTTTGAAAACAGTTTAAAATGATTTTAAGTGCACAGGGCACAAAACCTTTTACAACTTGGGAAAGTTACTTTGTAACCTTGTTAACAGATTCACATGTTTGTCCATACATACAGGACCCAGTACAAGAACCGAGACATGATTAAATACACACCACTTAGAACTCATAGAGGAGTTATCCCCAACGTCTTGGGTAATTTGCATTTGAGCGTCTGTCAGGTGTATGCCTACACCCCGCGCTAAGGTCGTGGCCATTAACTAATCTAATGAGCCGAGGATATCCAGGACACGGTAATTTAACCCCTGATGTTTAAGTTATCAAACAAAACTGATTAAAAAAAAATACGCGGATTTACTAGCCATAATCCGGCATTCGATTGATCCCATTTCTGACCAAGCGGTAATAGTTTACCGTATCCCAAGCCCGTATAGGGAAAATAAGTCGAGAGTATTTACCTGAGCTAGTCTTCTTTTGATTTCAATAACTCAGCCGTATACAAAAGTACTAACATGCAGATAGCATTTACCGGCAAGGCTCTAGTCTGGATTATGGCATAAGCTAACCAATTAAATACTATCGGTCTTTATCTAAGTCATAGACTTAGACCGAGTAGTGTACATGATCAAAACATATAACGCTTGATTAAACGATGATAGAATAGAATGTAGTTTAAACCCGACAAGTACTTTGACTTGTATAATATGGGTAAACTATAAACGTTCTGGATTTTGAGATTAAAATGATAAGGTTAAACCCGTTTCGGTTAAATTCCGTAAACTAGTTACGTATAATCAACCGTACGCTTATAAGCGATAATGGGTAACCGGATAAGTCATGGACAAGTTCTATATGCCATTATATTTAATTAAGTTAAAATATCAGTAGGATATCAACTTATATGCCCGTTATGGTTTAAAATTGAAACTATGCCTCATAAGGGCATTTCGGTAATTTCATACTATATAAAGGAACTTGAATATAACTTAATGTTATAACTATAAGTATTCTGGAAAAATACTTTCTTTATGATATAATATCAGTAGGATACCAATTATTTGTGTAATTTATCTTTTATGACCAAACTATGCACCGAATGGGCATTTTGGTCATTTTACACAAAGTTTATAAATTATTTGGGATTCTGAGTTTATAACATGTACCTACTATAAATATGTTTAAAATAAGTTTTAAAATCAGTAGGTATCAAGTCTTGGTCAATAATATGGTTTTAAAACCATACTATGCGCTGAAACGACGCTTATGTCGTAAAATGACGTCTTTATGCGACGTTTATGAAAACTGATGTTAAGGTCAGATTAAAATGTTTTAAATATGTTATTTAATATAAATATCAGTTGGTAAATGTTTTACCTTGAAAAGATTTGATTAAAGACCATTTCATAGTTCACAAGGGCTAAAATCATCATTTATCGACATAGTTTAAGGACCTGTTTGAAAACTCAGTTTATAACTTGGTTTAACATCCCAAATAATCCTACTTACATATTACATCAGTAGAAAACTCATTTTCAAGTTCATTATTATTTAAAACCTTGTTTTATGCAAAAAGGACATTTTGGTCAAAGATTATAATTATGGAACTTGCGCATAAACTTCGATTCTGATAATGATCATGTAGTATAACCTCAGAGGGTTATGCTACATTATATTACGATCATAATGCAACTTTAGATTAGTAGGTAACTAATCTAAATCGGGTCAGAATTGAAAGTCAAAACAGAAGTCAAACTTCGCGACTTTGGTTGCGAACCGACCCTAGAACTGAAATTGACGAGCCGAACATGTTCTTACATGTTCTAATAATTATTACCAACTTGTTTAAGTGTCAAAACAGGTTTCATAACATATATAAGATCATTTTATGATTTTTCCAAAAAATGGCTTGTTTGACTTTTTAATATCATAACTTTGACCCGTCAATTGGTCTAGCAAACGTGATCTTCAGGAGGTGCCCTTTATAGGGACTAACACCTACCTTATTACGATCACTTAGCCATGTTCATTTTGAACAATGGCTGGACCATAATGGTCTTAACCGAAAGTCAAAGCGTCTTTCGTAAAACGCTTGACTTTTGGCTATAAAAGCCTATAAACGAAAATGCAAGAGCAAGGAACACTTACAAGAGGTTCCTAGAATGCAAGAGAACTAAGTTGGATGCTCCTTTCAGCTAGGAACTTCCAGAGGAGGGAGAAGAGGTATGAATGAGAAAGGTGCAAGTTGGAATGGTGAACTTAAGCACCTATTTATAGTTGGAGAGCTCAAAGGAGGTGAAGCCAGTTGTTTAGGGGTGTAAGAGGGAGCTTACAAGTGTCCCAAAACGTGGCATAGCTGATTACAAGTCCATAGTTTCGATTAATGGTTTTGGAGTTTTGTTTGGGAGCCAAGCAAAACTTTCTGCAGCAGAGGCCTTCTCGCACCCCGCGAGAGACCCAGGCCTGGTCTCTCGCGGCCCGCGACCGCCCCTTGGCCAGTTTCAAAGTTTAACACTTTTAACCCCTTAACTTTATAAAGCTTCTAAAGACCTTTTTAAACACCTTTTTGGCACTTTTAGCCCTCCGTAGCCAATACTTGGCATACCCGGGATTATGCCCGGACATTGTCGAGCTCTCTGTTCGTTAAAGGTCACTAAGAGGTATGAATTAACATGTTGACACTTTTAATCCCTCCATCATCCAATTTCCACATATTTACAAAATTGAACCCTCTCGTCCAACATTTGGCACGTATGAGAGTTAGGACTTCACAAAGGATAACTCAAGGCTTATTATAAGCATGTTGATCCCGATGTCACTCAGAGGCTGGGCATGTTGACATATCAGTCACTCAGAGGCCTAATTTCAAGCATGTTGACATGTCAGTCACTTAGAGGCTAACGACTGCCGCATCACAGAACATGATCTAGAAAATGAAATGGGAACCATGACGATACCTCCAAAGCTCATGAACATAGAAGATTATGACAGTTGGAGTGAGAGATTCATAAGCCGGTTACAAGCTAATCATTTCACAAATTGGTTTGCCATCGAGTCAAAGTACATAGCACCGAAAGATTAGAATTGTCTTGAGAAGACAATGGCTCAGTTGACGGAAAGTAAGAGAGAGAAAAGTTGATCAACGAAAAGAAGATGATGAACATACTGCAACAGGCAGTAAATGAAGATATCCTGACACTTATTCAACACGATGATGGCTCTCAGTCTGGAATGCTTTAAGACTTAAGTTTCAAGAAAGTTCTCAACTTCGAAAAGGAAGAAGAGCGTTGTTACGACTACCGCAGCACAGACCATGAATCTAGAAAACGAAATGGGAACCATGACGAAACCTCCAAAGCTCATGAACTTAGAAGATTATGACAGTTGGAGTGAGAGTACATAAACTGGGTACAAGCTAATAATTCACATGTTGGTTTGCCATCGAGTCAAAGTACACAGTACCTACGGTGACAAAACCTCCAAAGCTCATGAACTTAGAAGATTATGACAGTTGGAGTGAGAGATCCATAAACTGGGTACAAGCTAATAATTTCACATGTTTTTTTTTCCATCGAGTCAAAGTACACAGCACCTACAGGTGAGAATGGTCTTGAGAAGACACTGGCTCAGCTGACGGAAAAATAGAGAGAAAAGTTTATCAACAAACAGAAGATGAGGAACATACTACAACATGCAGTAAAAGAATAACTAGCACTTATTCAATACGAAGATGACGCTCAGTCTCAATGGAATGCTTTAAGACTTAAGTTTCAAGGAAGTTCTCAACTTCGAAAAGGAAGAAAAACGATGTTATGACTACCGTAGCATAGAACGTGAATCTAGAAAACGAAATGGAACCATGACGAAACTTCCAAAGCTCATGGATTTCGAAGATTAGGACAGTTGGAGTGAGAGATTCATAAACTGGGTACAAGCTAATAATTTCACATGTTGGGTTGCCATCGAGTAAAAATACACAGCACCTACAGGTGAGACTGGTCTTGAGAAGACACTGGCTCAGCTGACGGAAAGAGAGAGAAAAAGTTTATCAACGAAAAGAAGATGATGAACATACTGCAACAGCAGTAAAAGAAGATATCCTGGCACTTATTCAATACGATGATGAATCCCAGTCTCTATAGAATGCTTTAAGACTTAAGTTTCAAGAAAGTTCTCAACTTCAAAAGGAAGAAAAACGATGTTACGACTACCGCAGCACAGAACATGAATCTAGAAAATGAAATGGGAACCATGACGATACTCCAAAGCTCATGAACTTAGAAGATTATGATAGTTGGAGTGAGAGATTCATAAGCCGGGTACAAGCTAATCATTTCACAAGTTGGTTTGCCATCGAGTCAAAGTACACAGCACCTACAGGTTAGAATGTTCTTGAGAAGACACTGGCTCAGTAGACGGAAATAGAGAGAGAAAAGTTTATCAACGAAAAGAAGATGGTGAACATACTACAACAGGCAGTAAATGAAGATATCCTGACACTTATTCAACACGATGATGACTCTCAGTCTCTGTGGAATGCTTTAAGACTTAAGTTTGAAGAAAGTTCTCAACTTCGAAAAGGAAGAAAAGCGTTGTTACGACTACGCAGCACAGACCATGAATCTAGAAAACGAAATGGGAACCATGACGAAACCTCCAAAGCTCATGAACTTAGAAGATTATGACAGTTAGAGTGAGGTTCATAAACTGGGTACAAGCTACGTATTTCACATGTTGGTTTGCCATCGAGTCAAAGTACACAACACCTACAGGTGACGAAACTCCAAAGCTCATGAACTTAGAAGATTTTGACAGTTGGAGTGAGAGTTCATAAACTGGGTACAAGCTAATAATTTCACATGTTGGTTTGCCATCGAGTCAAAGTACACAGCACCTACAGTTGAGAATGGTGTTGAGAAGACACTGGCTTCACAGACGGAAAGAGAGAGAGAAAAGTTTATTAACGTAAAGAAGATGATGAACTTACCGAACAGGCAGTAAAAGAAGATACCCTGGCACTTTTTCAAAACGATGTTGACGCTCAGTCTCTATGGAATGCTTTAAGATTTAATTTTCAAGGAAGTGATCAACTTTGAAAAGGAAGAAAAGCGATGTTACGACTACCACAACATAGAACATGAATCTAGAAAATGAAATGGGAACCATGATAAAACCTCCAAAGCTCATGAACTTAGAAGATTATGAGAGTTGGAGTGAGAGATCCATAAACTGGGTACAACTTTGAAAAGAAGATGATGAACATACTACAACAGGCAGTAAAAGGAGATATACTACACTTATTAAACACGATGATGACGCCCAGTCTCTATGGAATGCTTTAAGACTTAAGTTTCAAGGAAGTTCTCAACTTCGAAAAGGAAGAAAAGCGATGTTACGACTACCGTAGCATAGAATGTGAATCTAGAAAACCAAATGGGAACTATGAAGAAACTTCCCAAGCTCATGAATTTCGAAGATTATGACAGTTGAAGTGAGAGATTCATAAACTGGGTACAAGCTAATATTTCACATGTTGGTTTGCCATGGAGTCAAAATACACAGCACCTACAGGTGAGACTGGTCTTGAGAAGACACAGACTCAGCTGACGGAAAGAGAGAGAGAAAAGTTTATCAACGAAAAGAAGATGATGAACATACTGCCACAGACAGTAAAAGAAGATATCCTGGCACTTATTCAACACGATGATGAAGCCCAGTCTCTGTAGAATGCTTTAAGACTTACGTTTCCAGAAAGTTTTCAACTTCAAAAAGGAAGAAAAGCGATGTTACGACTACCGCAGCACAGAACATGAATCTAGAAAATGAAATGGGAACCATGATGATACCTCCAAAGCTCATGAACTTAGAAGATTATGACAGTTGGAGTGAGTGATTCATAAGCCGGGTACAAGCTAATCATTTCACAAGTTGGTTTGCCATCGAGTCAAAGTACACAGCACCTACAGGTGACGAAACCTCCAAAGCTCATGAATTTCAAAGATTATGACAGTTGGAGTGAGAGATTCACAAACTGGGTACAAGCTAATAATTTCACATGTTGGTTTGCCATCGAGTCAAAGTACACAGCACCTACAGGTGAGAATGGTATTAAGAAGACACTGGCTTCGCTGACGGAAAGAGAGAGGGAAAAGTTTATGAACGTAAAGAAGATGATGAACTTACCGTAACAGGCAGTAAAAGAAGATACCCTGGCACTTATTCAAGATGATGTTGACGCTTAGTCTCTATGGAATGCTTTAAGACTTAATTTTCAAGGAAGTGCTCAACGTTGAAAAGGAAGAAAAATGATGTTATGACTTCCACAACATAGAACATGAATATAGAAATGAAATGGGAACTGTGACAAAACCTCCAAAGCTCATGAACTTAGAATATTATGACAGTTGGCGTGAGAGATCCATAAACTGGGTACAAGCTAATCATTTCACATGTTTGTTTGCCATCGAGTCAAAGTACATAGCACCAACAGGTGAGAATGGTCTTGAGAAGACACTGGCTAAGCTGACGGAAAAATAGAGAGAAAAGTGTATCAACGAAAAGAAGATAATGAACATACTGCAACAGGCAGTAAAAGAAGATATACTGGCACTTATTCAACACGACGATGACTCTCAGTCTCTGTGGAATTCTTTAAGACTTAAGTTTCATGGAAGTTCTCAACTTCGAAAAGGAAGAAAAGCGATGTTACGACTACCCTAGCATAGAACGTGAATCTAGAAAACGAAATGCGAACCATGACGAAACTTCCCAAACTCATGAATTTCGAAGATTATGACAGTTGGAGTGAGAGATTCATATACTGGGTACAAGCTAATAATTTCACATGTTGGTTTGCCATCGAGTCAAAATACACAGCACCTACAGGTGAGACTGGTCTTGAGAAGACAAAGGCTCAGCTGACGAAAAGAGAGAGAGAAAGGTTTATCAAAAGAAGATATCCTGGCACTTATTCAACACGATGATGAAGCCCAGTCTCTGTAGAATGCTTTAAGACTTACGTTTCAAGAAAGTTTTCAACTTCGAAAAGGAAGAAAAGCGATGTTACGACTACCGCAGCACAAAACATGAATCTAGAAAATGAAATGGGAACCATGATGATACCTCCAAAGCTCATGAACTTAGAAGATTATGACAGTTGGAGTGAGTGATTCATAAGCCGGGTACAAGCTAATCATTTCACAAGTTGGTTTGCCATCGAGTCAAAGTACACAGCACCTACAGGTGACGAAACCTCCAAAGCTCATGAACTTAGAAGATTAAGACAGTTGGAGTGAGAGTTCATAAACTGGGTACAAGCTAATAATTTCACATGTTGGTTTGCCATCAAGTCAAAGTACACAGCACCTACAGGTGAGAATGGTCTTGTGAAGACACTGGCTTCACTGACGGAAAGAGAGAGGGAAAAGTTTATTAACGTAAAGAAGATGATGAACTTATCGTAACAGGCAGTAAAAGAAGATACCCTGCCACTTATTCAAAACGATGTTGACGCTCAGTCTCTATGGAATGCTTTAAGACTTAATTTTCAAGGAAGTTCTCAACTTGGAAAAGGAAGAAAAGCGATGTTATGACTACCACAACATAGAACATGAATCTAGAAAATGAAATGGGAACCATGACAAAACCTCAAAGCGCCTGAACTTAGAAGATTATGATCGTTGGAGTGAGAGATCCATAAACTAGGTACAAGCTAATCATTTCACATGTTTGTTTGCCATCGAGTCAAAGTACACAGCACCTACAGGTGAGAATGGTCTTGAGAAGACACTGGCGCAGCTAACGGAAAAATAGAGAGAAAAGTTTATCAACGAAAAGAAGATGATGAACATACTGCAACAGGCAGTAAAAGAAGACATACTGGCACTTATTCAACACGACAATGACGCTCAGTCTCTGTGGAATGCTTTAGACTTAAGTTTCAAGGAAGTTCTCAACTTCAAAAAGGAAAAAAGCGATGTTACGACTACCGTAGCATAGAACGTGAATCTAGAAAACGAAATGGGAACCATGACGAAACTTCCCAAACTCATGAATTTCGAAGATTATGACAGTTGGAGTGAGAGATTCATAAACTGGGTACAAGCTACTATTTCACATGTTGGTTTGCCATCGAGTCAAAATACACAGCACCTACAGGTGAGACTGGTCTTGAGAAGACAAAGGCTCAGCTGACGGAAAGAGAGAGAGAAAGGTTTATCAACAAAAAGAAGATGATGAACATACTGCAACATGCAGTAAAAAAAGATATCCTGGCACTTATTCAACACGATGATGAATTCCAGTCTCTGTAGAATGCTTTAAGACTTAAGTTTCAAGAAAGGTCTTTACTTCGAAAAGGAAGAAAAGCGTTGTTACGACTACCGCAACACAGACCATGAATCTAGAAAACGAAATGGGAACCATGACGAAACCTCCAAAGCTCATGAACTTAGAAGATTATGATAGTTGGAGTGAGAGTTCATAAGCCGGGTACAAGCTAATCATTTCACAAGTTGGTTTGCCATCGAGTCAAAGTACACAGCACCTACAGGTTAGAATGGTCTTGAGAAGACACTGGCTCAGTTGACGGAAAGATTGAGAGAAAAGTTTATCAACGAAAAGAAGATGATGAACATACTGCAACAGGTAGTAAATGAAGATATCCTGATACTTATTCAACACGATGATGATGCTCAGTCTCTGTGGAATGCTTTAAGACTTAAGTTTCAAGAAAGGTCTTTACTTCGAAAAGGAAGAAAAGCGTTGTTACGACTACTTCAACACAGACCATGAATCTAGAAAACGAAATGGGAACCATGACGAAACCTCCAAAGCTCATGAACTTAGAAGATTATGATAGTTGGAGTGAGAGTTCATAAACTGGGTACAAGCTAATAATTTCACATGTTGGTTTGCCATCGAGTCAAAGTACACAGCACCTACAGGTGACGAAACCTCCAAAGCTCATGAACTTAGAAGATTATGACAGTTGGAGTGAGAGTTCATAAACTGGGTACAAGCTAATAATTTCACATGTTGTTTTGCCATCGAGTCAAAGTACACAGACCTACAGGTGAGAATGGTAGACACTGGTTTCACTGACGGAAAGAGAGAGAGAAAAGTTTATTAACTAAAGAAGATGATGAACTTATCGTAAACGGTAAGTAAAAGAAGATACCCTGGCACTTATTCAAATCGATGTTGACGCTCAGTCTCTATGGAATGCTTTAAGACTTAATTTTCAAGGAAGTGCTCAACTTTGAAAAGGAAGAAAAGCGATGTTAGACTACCACAACATAGAACATGAATCTAGAAAATGAAATGGGAACCATGACAAAACCTCCAAAGCTCATGAACTTAGAAGATATGATCGTTGGAGTGAGAGATCCATAAACTAGGTACAAGCTAATCATTTCACATGTTTGTTTGCCATCGAGTCAAAGTACACAGCACCTAAGGTGAGAATGGTCTTGAGAAGACACTGGCTCAGCTGACGGAAAAAGAGAGAAAAGTTTATCAACGAAAAGAAGATGATTGAACATACTGCAAACAGCAGTAAAAGAAGATATACTGGCACTTATTCAACACGACAATGACGCTCAGTCTCTGTGAATGCTTTAAGACTTAGTTTCAAGGAAGTTCTCAACTTCGAAAAGGAAGAAAAGGATGTTACGACTACCGTAGCATAGAACGTGAATCTAGAAAACGAAATGGGAACCATGACGAAACTTCCAAAGCTCATGAATTTCGAAGATTATGACAGTTGGAGTGAGAGATTCATAAACTGGGTACAAGCTAATAATTTCACATGTTGGTTTGCCATCGAGTCAAAATACACAGCACCTACAGGTGAGACGGGTCTTGAGAAGACACTGCTCAGTTGCAGGAAAGGGAGAGAGAAAAGTTTATCAACGAAAAGAAGATGATGAACATACTCAACAGGCAGTAAAAGAAGATATCCTGGCACTTATTCAACACGATGATGAAGCCCAGTCTCTGTAGAATGCTTTAAGACTTAAGTTCAAGAAAGTTCTCAACTTCAAAAAGGAAGAAAAGCGATGTTACGACTACCGCACACAGAACATGAATCTAGAAAATGAAATGGAACCATGACGATACCTCCAAAGCTCATGAATTTCAGAAGATTATGACAGTTGGAGTGAGGATTCAAAACTGGGTACAAGCTATAATTTCACATGTTGGTTTGCCATCGAGTCAAAGTACACAGCACCTACAGGTGACGAAACCTCAGTATGAATTAGAAGAGACAGTGGTGGAGAGTCATAAACTGGATACAGCAAAATTTAAATGTTGTTTCCATGAGCAAGTACAACACTAAGGTGAGATGGTGAATGCTTTAAGACGTAAGCAAGAAGTTTTAAATAAAGAAGATGATGTATCGTACCTAGAAAAGAATATCTGGATATCAAATGATGTTGACGTATCTCTATGGAATGCTTAAGACTTAATTTCAAGGAAGTGCTCAACTGTTGAAAAGGAAGAAAAGCGATGTTTGCTCATACATAGAAATGATATAGAAAATGAAATGGGAACCTGACAAAACCTCCAAAGCTCATGAACTTAGAAGATAATGACAGTGGAGTGAGAGATCCATAAACTGGTACAAGCTAATCATTTCACATGTTTTTTGCCATCGATCAAAGTACACAGCACCTACAGGTGAGAATGGTCTTGAGAAGACACTGCTCAGCTGACGGAAAAAAGAGAGAAAAGTTTATCAACGAAAAGAAGATGTGAACATACTGCAACAGCAGTAAAAGAAGATATACTGGCACTTATCAACACGACAATGACGCTCAGTCTCTGTGGAATGCTTTAAGACTTAAGTTTCAAGGAAGTTCTCAACTTCGAAAAGGAAGAAAAGCGATGTTACGACTACCCTAGCATAGAACGTAATCTAGAAAACGAAATGGGAACCATGACGAAACTTCCAAAGCTCATGAATTCGAAGATTATGACAGTTGGAGTGAGAGATTCATAAACTGGGTACAAGCTAATAATTTCACATGTTGGTTTGCCATCGAGTCAAAATACACAGCACCTACAGGTGAGACTGGTCTTGAGAAGACACTGGCTCAGCTGACAGGAAAGAGAGAGAGAAAGTTTATCAACAAAAAGAAGATGATGAACATACTGCAACAGGCAGTAAAAGAAGATATCCTGGCACTTATTCAACACGATGATGAAGCCCAGTCTCTGTAGAATGCTTTAAGACTTAAGTTTCAAGAAAGTTCTAACTTCAAAAGGAAGAAAAGCGATGTTATGACTACCGCAACACAGACATGAATCTAGAAAATGAAATGGGAACCATGACGATACCTCCAAAGCTCATGAACTTAGAAGATTATGACAGTTGGAGTGAGAGATTCATAAGCTGGGTACAAGCTAATCATTTCACAAGTTGGTTTGCCATCGAGTCAAAGTACACAGCACCTACAGGTTAGAATGGTCTTGAGAAGACACTGGCTCAGTTGATGGAAAGAGAGAAAGAAAAGTTTATCAACGAAAAGAAGATGATGAACATACTAAAATAGGCAGTAAATGAAGATATCCTGACACTTATTCAACACGATGATGACGCTCAGTCTCAGTGGAATGCTTTAAGACTTAAGTTTCAAGAAAGTTCTCAACTTCGAAAAGGAAGAAAAGCGTTGTTACGACTACCGCAGCACAGACCATGATTCTAGAAAACGAAATAGGAAACATGACTAAACCTCCAAAGCTCATGAACTTAGAAGATTATGACAGTTGTAGTGAGAGCATAAAATCGGTACAAGCTATTAATTTCACATGTTGTTTGCCATCGAGTCAAAATACACAACACCTACAAGTGAGAATGGTCTTGAGAAGACACTGGCTCAACTGACGGAAAGAGAGAGTGAAAAGTTTATCAACAAGAAGAAGATGATGAACATACTACAATAGGCAGTAAAAGAAGATATCCTGGCACTTATTCAACACGATAATGATCTAAGTCTCTGTGGAATTTTTTAAGACTTAAGTTTCAAGGAAGTTCTTAACTTAAAAATGGAAGAAAAGCGTTGTTATGACTACCACAGCACAGAACATGAATCTAGAAAACTAAATGGGATCCATGACGAAACCTCCAAAGCTCATGAACTTAGAAGATTATGACAGTTGGAGTGAGAGATTCATAAACTGGGTATAAGCAAATCATTTCACATGTTGGTTTGCCATCGAGTCAAAGTACACAGCACCTACAGGTGAGAATGGTCTTGAGAAGATACTGGCTCAGCTGACGGAAAAAGAGAGAGAGAAAAGTTTATCAACGAAAAGAAGATGATGAACATACTACAACAGATAGTAAAAGAATATACTTGCACTTATTCAACACGACGATGACGCTCAGCCTCTGTGGAACGCTTTAAGACTTAAGTTTCAAGAAAGTTCTCAACTTCGAAAAAGGAAGAAAAGCGTTGTAACGACTGCCGCAACACAGAAATGAATCTTGAAAACGAAATGGGAACCATAACTAAACCTCCAAAGCTCATGAACTTAGAAGATTTTGACAGTTGGAGTGAGAGTTCATAAACTGGTACAAGCTAATCATTTCACATGTTGGTTTGCCATCACGTCAAAGTACACAGCACCTACAGGTTAGAATGGTCTTGAGAATACACTGGCTCAGTTTACCGAAAGAGAGAGAGAAAAGTTTATCAACGAAAAGAAGATGAAGAACATACTGCATAGGAAGTAAAAGAAAATATGCTGACACTTATTCAACACGATGATGACGCTCAGTCTCTAAGGAATTTATTTAAGACTTACGTTTCAAGGAAGTTCTCAACTTCGAAAAGGAAGAAAAGCGATGTTACGACTACCCTAGCATAGAACGTGAATCTAGAAAACGAAATGTGAACCATGACGAAACTTCCAAAGCTCATGAAATTCGAAGATTATGACAGTTGGAGTGAGAGATTCATAAACTGGGTACAAGATAATAATTTAACATGTTGGTTTGCCATCGAGTTAAAATACAAGCACCTACAGGTGAGATTGGTCTTGAGAAGACACTGGTTCAGCTGACGAAAGAGATAGGGAAAAGTTTATCAACGAAAAGAATATGATGAACATACTACAACAGGCAGTAAAAGAAGATATCCTGGCACTTATTCAACACGATGATGAAGCCCAGTCTCTGTAGAATGCTTTAAGACTTAAGTTTCAAGAAAGTTCTCAACTTCGAAAAGGAAGAAAAGCGATGTTACAACTACCGCAGCACAGAACATGAATTTAGAAAATGAAATGGGAACCATGACGATACCTCAAATCTCATGAACTTAGAAGATTATGACAGTTCGAGTGAGAGATTCATAAGCTGGGTACAAGCTAATCATTTCACAAGTTGGTTTGCCATCGAGTCAAAGTACACAGCACCTACAGGATAGAAAGGTCTTGAGAAGACACTGGCTCAGTTGACGGAAAGAGAGAGAGAAAAGTTTATCAACGAAAAGAAGATGATGAACATACTGCAACAGCCAGTAAATGAAGATATCCTGACACTTATTCAACACGATGATGACGCTCAGTCTCTGTGGAATGCTTTAAGACTTAAGTTTTCAAGAAAGTTCTCAACTTCAAAAAGGAAGAAAAGCGCCGTTACGACTACCGCAACATAGACCATGAATCTAGAAAACGAAATGGGATCTTTGACGAAACCTCCAAAGGTCATGAACTTAGAAGATTATGACAGTTGGAGTGAGAGATTCATAAACTGGCTACAAGCTAATCATTTCACATGTTGGATTGCCATCAAGTCAACATACACAGCACCTATAGGTGAGAATGGTCTTGAGAAGACACTGGCTTAGTTGACGGAAAGAGAGAGAGAAAAGTTTATCAACGAAAAGAAGATGAAAAACATACTGTAACAGGCAGTAAAACAAGATATCCTAGCACTTATTCAACACGATGATGACGCTCAGTCTCTGCGGAATTTTTTAAGACTTAAGTTTCAAGGAATTTCTCAACTTCGAAAGGGAAGAAAACACTGCTAAGCAAGGAGTTTGATATTTTCAATCTAATGAAAGGTGAGACAGTGAGGCAGTTGATCGAACGGTATTGTCATTTGGTGGTTCAGATGAAACAAATGGAGATTTTAAAACCGATGAAGAACTGGTTGATAAACTGGTTGATAAAGTGGCTGATTCTATACCAAAAGGAGAGTGGATAACCTATCTAACTATTCTGTAAAATGGCACGGAATACAATAAATTCACATTGCCAAGATTTATTGAAAGATTAGAAGGTCACGAGCTAGAAATGCATAAAATGGCAAAGAACAAAGGCGCTCACATGCACCTACAGATGAGAATGGTCTTGAGAAGACACTGGGTTAGCTGACGAAAAGAGAGAGAGAAAAGTTAATCAATGAAAAGAAGATGATGAATATATTACAACATGCAGTAAAAGAAGATATCCTGGCACTTATTCAACACGATGATGACGCTCAGTCTCTATGGAATGCTTTAAGACTTAAGTTTCAAGGAAGTTCTCAACTTCGAAAGGAAGAAAAGCGTTGTTACGACTACCGCAGCACAGACCATGAATCTAGAAAACGAAATTGGAACCATGACAAAACCTCCAAAGCTCATGAACTTAGAAGATTATGACAATTGGAGTGAGAAATTCATAAGCTGGGTACTAGATAATCATTTCACATGTTGGTTTGCCATCTAGTCAAAGTACACAGCACCTACAGGTGAGAATGGTCTTGAGAAGACACTAGCTCAGCTGATGGAAAGAGAGAGAGAAAAGTTTATCAACAAAAAGAAGATGATGAACATATACAACATGTAGTAAAAGAAGATATCCTGCCACTTATTCAACTCGATGATGACGCTCAGTCTCTGTGGAATGCTTTAAGACTTAAATTTCAAGGAAGTTCTCAAAATCGAAAAGGAAGAAAAGCGCTGTTACGACTACTGCAGCACATAACATGAATCTAGAAAATGAAATGGGAACCAAGAGAAAATCTCCAAAGCTCATGAACTTAGAAGATTATGACAGTTGGAGTGAGAGATTCATAAGCTGAGTATAAGCTAATCATTTCACATGTTGGTTTGCCATCGAGTCAAAGTACACAACACCTACAGGTAAGAATGGTCTTGAGAAGACACTTGCTCAGCTGACGGAAAGAGAGTGAGAAAAGTTTATCAACGAAAAGAAGATGATGAACATACTGCAATAGGCAGTAAAAGAAGATATCCTGACACTTATTCAACACGATGATGACGCTCAGTCTCTATGAATTTTTTAAGACTTAAGTTTCAAGGAAGTTCTCAACTTTGAAAAGGAAGAAAAGATCTGTTACGACTACCGCAGCACAGAACTTGAATATAGAAAACGAATGGGAACCATGAAGAAACCTACAAAGCTCATGAACTTAGAAAATTTTGACAGTTGGAGTGAGAGATTCATAAACTGGGTACAAGCTAATCATTTCACATGTTGGTTTGCCATCGAGTCAAAGTACACAGCATCTACAGGTGAGAATTTTCTTGAGAAGACACGGCTCAGCTGACGGAAAGAGAGAGAGAAAAGTTTATCAACGAAAAGAAAACAATGAACATACTGCAACAGGTAGTAAAAGAAGATATCCTTGCACTTATTCAAAACGATGATGACAGTCAGTCTCTGTGGAATTTTTTAAGACTTAAGTTTCAAAGAAGTTCTCAACTTCGAAAGGAAAGTAGAACACTGCTAATCAAGGAGTTCGATATTTTTAATCTAATGAAAGGTGAGACATTGAGGCAGTTGATCGAACGGTATTGTTATTTGGTGGTTCAGATGAAACGAATGGAGATTTTTAAAACCAATGAAGAATGGTTGATAAACTGGCTGATTCTTTACCAAAAGGAGAGTGGATAACCTATCTAACTATTCTGAAAAATGGCTCGTAATACAGTAACTTCACATTGCCAGGATTTATTCAAAGATTAGAAGGTCACGAGCTAGAAATGCATAAAATGGCAAAGAACAAAGGCTTCCACATAGAACAAGATGTGAATCTGTACTATAAAAGTATTTCTGCTGGTAACATAAAAAGTCCCAAGGTTTAAACCGCCTTCAGCACCAACAATGCTACAAGTCCACCATCAAACCAATCTAGTGGGTTTCAGTCATTTTCATCATGCAACCCTATGTCTCCTCAAGCTCCTCAATCTTTACAAAGCTTAATTAATCCTCAGACCGGTTAAAATAATCCACCTAATTCAAACCAGTGAATTCTTCAATGTAACATTGCTGTAAATCTTGAAAACGCACAAGATTTCAATGAACACACGGAAACAACACATAGCCTTGCTTGCATCAGTTCTCAAATCATACGGAAGTCTGGTAGCCAAAGGATTGGGATTCCTGAAATGACCAAAGAAGATTATGATTGGATTGATCCAGTTGAGTTGGAGTTAATTGATGTTAAGTGGTGCATGGCGTCAATAGTCCGTAGAGCTCAACGCTTTATGGAAATCACAGGAAGAGACAGTCTGGGAAGTCTTGATGGAAAACTCGGTTTTGACAAGGCTAAAGTTACATGCTTCAACTGCAGAGAAAAGGGACATTTCACGAGAGAGTGCCCAAATAGGGAAGTCAAAGGAAATCAGAATCCATTTGCAGATGAGTACTACAAAAGAGCCATCTATCATCGACCCAACCTCAGACAAGGTTAGTGCAGATCGAAGACGGTCCATCAAATTCAAAGGATAAGGCTTTGGTTGTCACCCAAGAAGATGAAGGGTTCAACTAGAACAAATACATTACAAAAATGAAAGCCTCGCACTAGTAGCTGAGATATTTGAAGAACCAGAACAGGCAAAAGAAGAATTTGCTGAGGCATCCTTTGACGAAGCACCTGAAGAATATTACAACAGTCGTCAAAGGAAGAAGAACTCTTAAATAGTGCATTTAAACATCTTTTGCCTAATGACATTCTTAAAAATTTTGCAGGTTATTTCGACTCAAGCTATCAACCACCTTGTTAAGAAGAGAAAAAGTCTGAAAGAGAGGAGATGATCGTTGTGACCAAGGAGTTGACTTTGGAAATCTAACTGACATAGCCGACAAAGTTCTAATGGCTAACGTAATGAGGTAGTTACTGAGGAAGCTCAGGAAGCTAGAGTCAAATCGGTAAATGTGTCAGTAAATGAGCCAGTAAAAGAAACACCTTGCATGAAGTGCAAAGAGCCATGCTTTGAGTGCGTCGAAAAAGAAAGGAGATACAAAGAGTTGAAAAGTCATGCAAATAATTCATCATGTGATTATAATATAACAAAAGAATCTTATGACAAATTAAGCAAAACAATTAAACAATTTGAACAAGTGATCAGAGAAAATGACAAGACACTTTTGATGCTCAAGGCGACTGTAATGGACAAACAAATGGCCATCATTATTCATTTGAATACAATTGCCGAGCTAAAAAGTGAACTGGAAAAAATGAAAATCAAAACTGAACGGGTTAACAAGTTATTAATCAGTTATTCTACCAGTTCGTACGTCATTGATCACATTCTTCCGAAAATTGAAAGCAAGGAAGACAATAAAATTGATGAACACAAAGGTGTAAGTTACGATCGTGTTCCACCACCCTTATGGAATAGCTATGCAAGAAAGAAACCATCGGGGGTGGAAAAGGCGCTCAATTTAAAATTGAAAACTGAAAAGAAAAATGAGTTGCCTGCGAACATTGATGTAATGTACACCAAAAAAGAAAATGACTGTGAATCTGAAGTGGTAAAAATCGTGGTCGAAAATGTTTTAGAATATGAGTTTGACAAATCTAAACTGGATGTTGTATCATTAGAAAATAGTTTAAACAATGATCCAAATGTAGCCATGTACAAAATGAACAGATCTGATAAACTATATTCCGATGAGGATTTCCCAATTCAGAATGTTAATCTTGATCGAGTTGATAAGTTATTCAAGATAGTTGAAGTCCGTCATTCTGATTTAGAAAATCGAGATGCATCATTTTATTCTAAATTAAAATGTGATTACGAAAACCTCCATCAAAAGGACAGGGACTATCCTGAAAACAGGAGAGCAGGTTTGGGTTTTCAAAAGCAAAGAAAGAACAACAAGTTTCAAAAGTTGAACTTTGCAAAGAAAATTGATTTTATCTATGGGACAAATACTGAAAAAGAAAAAGAGAGCATTGGTAAACAATCCAAAGATGAATTTAAGAAGGAAAAGGAGAGTAGAAAACAGGATTTGGATTCCTCTGTAAGAAATGACAGCAGGACATGCTACAAATGTAAAATGTCGGACATATTGCACGACAATGTTCTCCAAAGAAATCCAAAACCTGTTTACAGCTCAAGCAGATCTACAAAAGATGTGAAGCAAAAAGCACCCAAGTTTGTACCAAAACAAATTCTAAAATGAAATAATGAATCCAATAAAAATGTGACATCAACAATTCAACTTAATTCTAAATTTGAATTTGGTGAAACTTCTACCAAGAATCGTCAAAAGGATTCAAAATTCTATTCTAAAAAGGCAATTCTTAAAACACAAACTTGGGTAGCAAAAGTCAAACCATCTTCAGTAGAAATGAAACACCTATTCCCACTAAACCAGAAATCAAACAAGATGTCAAGATCAAAGTTCCAAAGTTTGATATTCTAAACCCACCCAAGACCAAGCAGGCTTGTTTCTCTATTTAAATAGTTTCTTCCACATGTGTGCAGGGGCTCCCGAGGTCAATCGTGTCAAAGTGGATTATGGACAGTGGAGCTTCCCTACACATGACAGGGATGCTTACATTGTTATACGACATAAAAGCTACTGGGGAGGATATGTTGGGGTTGCTGGGACACAGGGAGGAAGAATAGTGGGTGAAGGTATTCTCACAAACGGAGTGGTATCTTTCGACAAGGTGAACTACATTGCTGAGCTTGAGAACAAATTATTGAGCATTTCGCAAATCTGTGACAAGAAATTCACAACGCATTTCAATGACAAGGCATGCTTAATTCTCAAACCGGGATTCAAAATTCCTGAGGAGTGGATCCTCATGCGCGCTCCATGAGAAAATGATCTTTATGTCTTAGACATGAGCGTCCCATCCACTACATCAAAGAAGGTTCAATGCTTTGTTTCTAAAGCTATCGAGAAAGAGTCAATCTTGTGGCATCATAAGATGGGGCACATTCACCTGCGAAAGATGAATTATTTGGTGCATAACGACCTAGTGGAGGGTGTTAATCCAAAAATTTTTCACTTATTAGATGATTGTCTGAGCTGCAAAAAGGGGAAGCAACATAAGAAATCATACCCGAGAAAGCTGCTTAATCTATCAAGCTTCCACTAGAAAGGCTTCATATAGATCTCTTTGGGCCAGTGAACGTGAAAAGAATCTCTGGAGATCTATATTGCTTGGTCGTGACAGATGATTATTTAAGACTCTCATGGGTTTTCTTCCTGGAGAGTATAGATGAAAATTTAAAAAGTCTTATGATTCTCTTTAGGAAGCTGGAAACCTATATCACTTGCCAATCAAGAGAATCCACAATGATAATGGTAGTGAGTTCAAGAACAAGAGAATGCTCGAATTCTGCAACGATAAGGGTATTCTTCACGAATTCAGTGCTCCTTATACTCCTCAACAAAATAGAGTAGCTGAACGTAAGAATCGCACACTGATTGAGACTGCCAGAACAATGCTCGCAGATTCAAAACTTCCAATTAGTTTCTGGAGCGAAGCAGTCAAGTCTGTGTGTTACACCCTTAACCGTGTTTTGACAGTCAAGCCTCTCAACAAGACATGTTTTGAGCTACTGAACCATCGAAAGCTGAACCTAGCGTTTTTGGAACCTTTTGGATCACCATGTACTGTTCTAGACCTGGACGGTAAATTTGGAGCCAAATGCTTGGAAGGATTTTTTTGTCAGTTATGCTAGTCCACAAAAGAGAGTCTTCTTGCCGAGTCTTAACCAGGTTATTCTTGAACAACATGTTGATTGTCAAAGATATACAACGCCTAGCAGAAACCTGTGATTCGTGGTTGTTCAATTACATGGGTTGTTAAATTCTTTCGACCTACCAGAAGTACCTTCAGAAGAAGAACTTGTTATGCTTTTTCAACAGCATCAAATCTCCAATCAAGAGCAAGTTTCAAGACGTTGTTGGTTTCCCCATCATTACCTGTCTCTAACTCTTCTGAAGTAGGTCCGAGCAATCTTGAATATTGCCGAGTCAATAAACATACCAATCTTGAATACTGCCGAATTATCAGCCCATCAACTAATTGATGCGACTCTAATCGTGAACCTACTTTTGACAATGGAGGAACCAGTTTCGATGAAGGATCAGAGCAAATTCAAAGTTTTCTGAACACTCAAGCTGATGAATTCAATATCAGAAATGAAGCTACACCCTCTGAACTGGTTGCTGATGAAGTTGTCACAAATCTGCAAAGTCAAGTAGACGTTTCAAGCGAAGTGATGCTAAGGACACTTTCTTACCATCCGTCGGAGAATATTATTGGCAACTTACGAACCAGAGTGAAAACTCAAAATAAGATCAATAAGGATCTAAGTTGCTTTTATACAAATGTTGCTCCATTACAAACTAGACTTTCTACAGTTGTTTTATTTCGCTGGTTGAACCAGGAAACTGGAAAGACGCTATGAAGGAAGAAAGATGGGTAGATGCAATGCAAGAAGAGTTGCTTCAATTCCAGAAACTTGGTGTCTAGAAGCTTGTTGACCTACCTGATCATCATAAAAAGATTAATACTCGTTGGGTTTTCAAATGCAAGCGAAACAAAGCTCGGCTCGTGGTCCAAGGCTTCCATCAGCAAGAAGGGATAGACTACAACGAAGTCTACCCCTTGTCACACGTCTTGAAGCTATCCGCATTTTCTTGGCCTCTTCATCGTGGAAAGGTTTCAAGGTGTACCAATTGGATGTGAAATTTGTTTTCCTTTACGGAAAGGTAAACGAGGAGGTGTACGTCTGCCAACCACCGGGTTTTGTCGATCTAATACACAAGGACAAGGTCTGTCTGTTGAACAAAGCGTTATACAGATTGCACCAGGCCCCGAGAGCCTGGTACGCGACGCTCTCCAAACATCTCTGGGAAACGGTTTCTCCAGAGGCACAGTATACATGACCCTCTTTACCAAGGAAGTGGAAGGACATCTGATTATCTCATAAATTTATGTGGATGATATCATCTTTGGATTGATAAATGATAAGCTGTCTAAAGACTTTGAAGAGGTCATGAAAAAGAAGTTTGAAATGAGAGCTATGGGGGAGATGAGTTTTTCTTAGGACCTCAGGTTGAACAATTACCTGATGGCATCTTCATTCACCAAACGAAGTATGTTCATGATGTGATTATAGAAATTTAACATGACATGAACTAAGCCAACATCAACTCCATTAGCCACAAACCACAGCATTTGTCCAGATGTTCATGGAGTCAAAGTCGATGAAACATAATATCGCTCCATGATCGGATCCTTGATGTATCTCACAGCTTCAAGACCTGATATCATGTATCCTACATGCCTGTGCACCCGTTATCGGTCAAATCCAAGAGATTCACACTTGTTAGCCGTCAAAGAATCATGTGCTACTTAAAAGGGATGTCCAAGCACCGGCTTGTGGTATCTCGACATGGCGACTTCAATCTCGCGGGTTATTCAGATTCTTAGTTTGGTTGCTACAAGCTTAATGTCAAATCTAGTTTGGCTGGTTGCTAGTTCTTTTAAACCCGTTTGGTAACGTGGCAATGCAAGAAACAGACCACGATCACTCTCTCTACGTGTGAAGCTGAATACTTTCAGCATCCAACTGTTGTTCCCAGATACTCTAGATAAAACAACCAGATAAGAGACTTCGTAATACAATTTCTTGACATGCCCATATATGTAGATAATAAGGTGGCTATTGATATCACTAAAAACTCAGTTCAACACTCACGCACTAAACACATAGAAATTCGACACCACTTTATCCGTGATTGTTACGAGAAAATGTTGGTTAGAATTGAAAAAAATCTACACTGATGACCAAAAAGCATATTTTTACACCAAAGCTTTTAATAGATCAAGATTTAAAAACTTTCGAAATAAAATGGTTTAAAAAATTTGACATCAGGGGATGGAAATGAGGTTGAATTTGAGGGTGATGAGGACTTAACGTGATTCTCATCGGTACGATATATATTTTTATATATATACATTTTCTTTCTTCAAAACAAAAACCCCAAAAATATGTTTTTGATTTTAGGGGGAGAAAAGTTGTGAAAAATACAAAAAACATTAAAATAAGGACAAAAAGAGTTTTTTTGTGAAAAAAGAGGGAATCATATTTCATCATTGGACTTTCATAGTATGCTAAAGAAATGGAATGATTTAAACAGGTCTTACTAATGATTTTCCAATAGGCTTCACTCATTCAGTAAATTGTTCTTCAAGATATAAACTTAAAAGAAAGAACAGAGTAATTTGTGGGTCGACATCTCTTGGATATATTACTCCAAAATTTTGTTGAGAGAATGCCAGATTCTGTGATACTATATCTTTATATTTAGTTGATATCTAGGGTATTATAAGAGTTCTTATGATTTTACGTCAGCAATGACCTAGAACTTGTATAATACTTTGCGCATTATTCACATCCAAAAGCTGCATAAATGAATATAAGTCATAAAAAGATACGACATCTGCAGTTCAAAAGATTCCTAAACGGAACACCACACTAAAGTCGAGCCTTCATCTTTTTCTCTGTATGGAAATACTAACCCGAGCTCTCAAGGTCTTGCAATTCGCCTCATTTACAGATATCAGTTAGATATATTCACTTGTGAGATGAAATTCTGAGAAGCTTGATACGGGAGTATATTCTGAGATGGGAAACACAGTTACTTCATGTTCCTTAAAATTACGTAACATATCATGAAACAATTGAGAAACGTGTAGAGGTTTAAGTGGATAAGTATATTGGCAATCTAAGTAAATATGTTTAAGACCTTAAAGTTATTACCAAGATCAACGGTACTAGTGATTTGTCTAAATAATTAATGTGATCCTCTAACACAAAAACACACAAAAATATGTCTGTAATACACTTTATTTACTTTATCTTTCTTTCAAAAAAACCCAAAACGATTTTCAGTTTTTCTTTTAGCAAAACTTTGAAAAACACAAAAAGATTTAATTTCTATCTTAGTTCTTAGTCTACTGATGATGAAAACACCGGAGTCCAAGTCAAAGTGACAGTTGCTGAAGGATAGCTGAAGATCATGGGCTGGGAGCAAATCTAAAAAGAAAATATCCTGAAACGTAAAAAAGTTCATTAATTTGAAACTTTAAAAATTCAATAAAATTCTTGAAAAAAAAACATTTGTTTTGGTCAAACAGCGGTCAACCAAGGTCATTAACTTGGACATGGTAGGCAAATTGGTTAACCAAATGGTCATTAACTTGGACTTGGTTAACTAAGTGGGATGATAAAACAAATAATTTCACAAAAATCAGAAAACTAAACAAGTGAAAGGAACTGGCTCGTACGAGTGACTTGCTGACTCATACGAGTGATAAAAGGCCTTTTTCGTACGAGGCATCACTCGTATGAATGACCTTGGAGAGTATAAAAGTGGCTCTCTATCGCACGAGTTACATAAGTGACTCTGTGCGATTGGAAATACTCTCTATGCGATCCAGTTCCTACTTCACATATTCTTGATCATATTACGTATCTTATACTTAAGAGGTTGATTTGCACACCTCTCACGATGGGAAATGTATTAATTCAAGTTTTGAGTCGTTATAATGCTGAAATTGGACCATAAGGACATAAAACATAGATTTAGGATAATTGGACCGATAAAATGTAAAATTGAACTCAATTACAAATCGGCCCTTTTAGCCTCTAAATCATCATTCAATTTGTTAAAATTTACACGTTTTAAGGTACGGTTTGAAAAGGTGTTATTTTATGCGATTCATAACTCGTAAAGAATTGTCGCTCGTACGAGTAAGCTTTCTAAAAGTCAGTTTATGATCATCACTCGTATGAGTGATCGTTCGTACGAGCATGTCCATAATGTTTTAAAAACTCTTTGACTCGTACGAGGTACTGTACGCAAGTCTATTCAAACCTAAAACTGTTAAATATCAATAATAACTCGTACCAAGAGTGACTCGTACGAATGGGTTTTTGTTCAGACTTGAATCTTTGTCTTAGTGATTATCTGACTTGTATGAATGGTGACTCGTACAAGTGTCAAATATTTAAAATTTTGATATTTTTTTAAGTGTTTGAAATGTTTGTGTATGCAGATCAAGAAGTCTTCATTCTCGCCATTCCACACATCTGTTGTTTATTAGATGAGAACATTCTAGAGATTGCAGCGTATAGAGAAGTGCTAGATTTTTTGAGCCGACTACCAATTACCAAGGCTCTTACTGACAGACACACGGCTTACCGATCACACGTCGAATATTTTTGGGATGCCGCTAAATACAGTGAGGAAGAGAATGCTTTTTTGTCTGCAGTGAGGATTGATAACGAGGATAATGATGTCAAAATCACTGAATATTTTCAGAACGGTGTTAGAGTTCAAAGATAGAGAAGAAGACCCTAATGGATATCCGGAATACATGGTCAAGGGGTGCTTCTATCGGATGGGATATGCAGGATTCGTCAACACAACACCTTTTAAGAAGGGAAATCTCAGTGCTCCTTTTCCATATATATCGCACACTGTATTATACACGCCCTAAGTCACATAAAGGGTGGTTTAGATGATTTGCTTGATTACCAGATGTGCATGATTACGACACTTATCCTCAATATGTCATACAACTTCTCAAGACTCATATTTATGCAGATGGTAGAGAACATTCAGAGAGAAAAATTCCTTAAGTATTCGAGGTTTGTGCAAATGCTGCTAGATCATCTTCACCACAATCTGAAGAAAAGAAAAGAAGATATTCTCAGACTCGAACATATGGATGTGTCTACTTTGAAAAAGATGAATCTTCACTTAAAGGCCTTCCCAAATGCCAAGCCTGGGCTATTAAAGATAAAGACTATGTGGCACCGCCGAAGGGGAAGTGGAGAAAGGATGACAGTGGGGATGAGCCTGTTTTAGGGCTATTACAGATAATGACTATGCGCCAGAAGTTGAATCTACGCTAGTATCTTCAGAGTTGGTGGTGTATGTGTAAACGAAGAATTTTGTGTTGATAGGAAAGCCAAGAGATGTGGATATTGACATGTCAAATCTTTCTGCGAAACATCAGGAGTTGCTGAGGAAAAGAAAGATTTGAAGGAGATTGATGAAAAGATAGATTCTTTTGCTGAAAATCTTGAGGAAAATGATGAAGACTTAGACGAAACTGATGATGCATCGAAGAAAACGTCTGATAGTGATAGAAAGGATGATATAGTGATAAGGGTGGTTCGGGAATTCTTGTAAGAGAATTTGGTTTGAATGATGATATTGATTTTTATGTGTACTTGAATGATTCAGCTAACCAATTTGATGATGACCAAGGTCAGGGGAGTCGTATGATGGCTTGAAGGATTCTCAGCAGGCAAGAATTCTCACAGTGACTACTATGTCAACTGTTCTTGTCGTGCCTAAACGAAGATTTTCTATTTGGAACATGATGTGGAAGAAGATGAGTATATCCACATTTACGCGACAGAAGAGGTTGCGAGAATGTTAGGTGTGGATGAAGAAACGTTTGAATTTGACTTCGAAGATGATTATGATAAGGTTGTCGTGGAGGATGATTCCGATGATGCTGATACTACAAATGTTGCCTGTGAGGGTACGGATGACTTCCCAACCTTTAGCAAATTGTTCATAGCTGAAAGCGATGATTTGTCGAAGCGTAAAGTAGAAGAGGGTGTGAAACAGGGAACGGTGCCTAAACGATTATCCAAAGAAGAGATAGCTGAGATGAGAAAATTGTGGTTTAAGGAGTTACAAGAGGAGCGTAAATTCAAACATCCAATAGCATTCTTCATACGTGATGCTGATATTTCTCTAGGGGACATTATTGGCTGGGGATGGATCGAGGAACTAAACGTATATGCGATAAAGAGGGAGTATGGGCTCTAGTACTTCTGACACTTCAGTGATATAAAGACCCTGTCGTTCTGGGATATAAAAGAACTGGTACAGACAAGATGATTAATTTAAAGATGAAATTTCATGACCAGCCGCTGTGGAAACTGATAAAGCTTGAAGCTACTCATGGTTTTAAACGCTGGAAGCCACATATCCCCAAAAGAGTCATGAAGATAGATCCAGTTACGATAGAGAAAGATGTGACGTTGATTGTTAAGAGGCCTCGAGTGATGAAGAACATGCCTTTGATTAAAATGGAGCAAAATTTCTACAAGATATTCAAATAGTGACACTATGATTCAAGCACAGGTGAAGCTGTTATTTATGTCCAACCGGATGAAGATTCTTGGAAGATTACTAAAGAACTATCCGAATCCGTCATTGTGCACAAACGTATATATGGTCTATGGCACGGTATTCGAGTACTAGACCCGATGTTGCTAGTCAACTGCTCAAGAAGGAAATCGAATGTTTATTCTACAGTAAGATCAGTTATGAAGAGAGAGATAAAGAGCAGGCGCTGAAATTCCAGAAGCTTGTTAATGTTTTTTTGCTAACGATATACATTCAGGAACAACATGGAACAGTTCGTGGAGAAAGCTAGAAAGAAGGAGCAGCAGAAGAAGGAGAAGAATGTTGAAAGAATTGCTGAGAGAGATAGGATTGCATCTCTAAGAAGTTTTCAGTTTGGCAATACTTACAATCTGCCTCCTCCTACAGACCAAATGCCGATATCTTCTAAGGAGCGTCGCAGGTTACCGAAACATTTCTTTGGATGATAAATGTCAAATATGTTTGAAGAATTTTGAAGAAATTTTTGAAGACTATCCAAGACTGCGGCAACATTCAAGGGGGAGTGTGTTGGTGCATAATGTCTATTGCCTACGTCTAGGATATGTCGGTTATGTATATAGGGCTAAGAAATGTCAATTTTATATGTATTGTATATGGCTCGTACGAGTGAGCTGACGTGGCTCGTACGAGTGACACCTGGTCACTCATATGTGGCACCACTCTCACGAGCCTACACACTCACTCTTGTGCAGCCATGTTGGCCTATAAATAGTGGAGCTTGAGTGTTGTGTGATATCTGTTAGTGTCTGACTACGGTGAAGCCCTGTCCATTTGTTTACTCGTCTGTAACTTTCACGTTTATTAATATACGAAGTAAAGGCGTTAAGAGCAAACTTGATTCCTTGTTTGTCCAACTCGCTAGCAATGAATTCCGCCTCTGTTAGCTGAATAGAATCGGTCGGTGCTCGTAGAGGAGAGCTGATCCCCTCTCACAAAATTGATGATTCCATTATGATCTGAAAGTGCCGATTTAACTAGATCTGTATTCAATTTAATAGAGGAGAGCCGACCCCCTCTCAATTTAGTAGATCTAAGTTTTTATTCTTGGTTTGTCCGTATGATCAATTAAGTCCAAATTGTACATGTCACAGATGTTCTATATTTTTCCCATTGTAGGTGTTGTGCTAATCACCACCCCAATATAAATTTTGGCAGAGTTTTGACACTTAGAAAACTTTTTCTCTCTCAAACAATTTTTGGTGCAGAAGAAAATTTGGAACGAATGAGGTACCTTCGTGCGAGGGACTATTTATATCAACAATGATCTTGATATCTGTGTAGGAGGTTCCTTCGTGCGGATCAACATATTCTTATACGGGTGAGTCTTAGTCTGTGGAAAAGCGTCTCCTTCGCGCGGACAAGCTCATTCTCTTGAAAATATGATTTTTCAACTTTTTCAAAATTTCAAACATTTTACCAGTTTTAACAACCCACTCAGTTAACCAAGTCCAAGTTAATGACCCTTGTTATTTGATTCGCTAACCAAGTCTAAGTTAATGGCCTTGGTTAAACACTTTAAGAACAAACTGATGTTTTCTATAAATGTTAAGTTCAAACTAATGAACTTGTATACTTTTCAAAACATTTTTCATTTTAGATTGACTCCCAACTCGTTATTCTTCAGACTCTATTTAGTAGATTTGGATTTTGAAAGATTAGCATTCCATCATCGGTAGATGAAAATAAGAAGAAATAAAATCTTTTTGTATTTTCCAAACATATGCTAAAACACACTGAAAATCTTTTTGGTTTCTGAAATGAAATATATCTATGTATAAATTTACGACATATTTTTCAGTGTTTGTATAAGAGGATCATATCAGTTTTTGACACTTGTCACCAACACCGTTGATCTGATAAACATTAAGTTTTAAACAAGTTCACCTAGATTGTCAGTATTGTTTGTCCAATTAAACTTCTACATATGTTTCAGTTGTTCCAAGATACGGTAATTAGGTGTCTTAGAAGTTGACTTAACAGTGTTCCCCACCTCTAAATATACTCCCATATCATGATTCCCTAGATTTCATCTTAGAAGTGAATATACATAATGATATCTGTAACTGGGTTAACGCAAGACCTTGAGAGCTCAGGTTAGTACCACCATATAGGCAAAAGATAAAGGCTCGACTTATAAAGTGGTGTTCCATGTCTTGGAATCTTTTGACTACAATTTTTAGATCTTTCGATACTTTCAATTTTGATGCAGTTTGGGTTTTTAAAGCAAAGTATTCTACAAGTTCTAGGCCATTTCTTATGCAAAATCAGAAGTACTTGTATAATACCCCAAATATCAACTAGTTATAAAGACCTAGTATCTTAGAATCCGGCAATCTCTCAAACGAAATTATGTTACCAAGACCATATATCCGAGATATGTTGACCACTAATTAAGAATTTTCGTTATCTTTATATCTCGAAAACAATTTACTAGGTGTGCGAAGCCTACTGCACATCATCAGTGAGACTATTTAAACACTTTTTGACTTTACATTTCTTTAGCCTGTTGTGACAGTCCACTGATGTTTTTTGTATAGAAGAAAGTTGGATACATTATATTAGGTCGCGAAGCTGTTAAGTACATCAGAAATCCAATCATGGAGCGATAAAGAGTCTCGTCGAAGTTCTCGCTAGTAGGATCTGGTCCTATTCCATGATTGAGAGCAAGAGGGGTAGACATCGGAGATGTGTCCGTCATCTTGGATTTCTCTAGGATATCATTCACATATTTTGTTTGGTGGATGAAAATTCCATCAGGCAATTGATCCACTTGTAACCCTAAGAAGAATTTCATCTCCCCCATCGAGCTCATCTCGAATTTCTTTTTCATGACTGTTTCGAAGTCTTTGCATAAAACATCATTCGTCAACCCAAAAATAATGTTGTCTACGTATTTTGAACGATTAGAATGTGACCATCTACTTCTCGCAGTGAAGAGAGTGTAGTCCATTGTGCCCCAGACGAAGTCGTTGTCGAGGAGATGCTATGATAACGTGTTATACTAGGCTCTCGGGTCCTGATGTAGTCTGAACAACGCCTTGTCTAGAAGATAAACCTTATCCTTGTGGATTTGATCGACAAACCCCTATGGTTGGCCGACGTACACTTATTCTTTCACTTTTCCATATAAGATGGTAGACTTTACATCTAATTGGTACACCTTAAATCCTTTCCAAAATGTGAATGCTAGAAAGATATGAATCGATTCTAATCTCACAACTGGAGCATAGACCTCCGTGAAATCAATATCCTCCCGCTGACAGGACCCGTGAACAACAAGTTGAGCCTTGTTTCGCACTATCACACCACGATCGTCTTTCTTGCACTCGAAGACCCATTTGGTGTTTATCTTTTTGTGATCTTTAGGAAAGTCGACTAGCTTCCACACTCCCAACTTCTCAAATTATGACAATTCTTCATGCATAGTGTTGACGCAACTCTCCTCTGTTAGTGCTTCTTTATACGTCTACGGTTCTATCTGCGAATAAAACATTTAAATGAGAACCTATTTTGTAAAGGAGCAACTTGGGTATAGAAGCAATTTAAACCCTGGTTGACTTGATTACGAGTCTTAACACTTCTTTGCAAATCTCCAATTATGAAATATGGAGGATGGTAAGATAGTGTTCTTGGCATTACTTCATTGGAAACACTGACTTCTTGTTGCAAATTCGTGAAATTTTGTTCAACATCTTGATTAACAGCAACCAAATCATTCGGTGCACTGGTTCCCTCATTCCGATCTTCTGGTAAAATATCAAACTGAATTTCACCATCAGATGTCGACCCATCTACGGCATATGTTGGTTCAGCATCAGATTCAGAATCAGAATTATCAAAACTAGGAGTTGTATCATTCACCACTGGCTCGTTCACAAGATTATTTGTTCCTTCTATCTGTGGTTCAGATTGTTGAGTACTCGGACCTACTTGCAACATGTGACCAATGTGTGTATGTGAAACAACGATTGATCTTGGAACTTAATCTAGCGAAAAAGATTGTTGATGCTGATAGAGCAAAGCAAGTTCCTCCTCTGATGGCTCAGCTAGCATGGCAGGTTAAAAGAACTCCACATACCTTCATAGTGAAACAACCAAGAATCCCCTGCTTTTTGGGTAGGAGTTATATATCTTTGATAATCCACATGCTGATCATGAATCACCTGATTTAAGCTAGGAATATAGACTCACTTCAACGGACTGACATAGTATGACAACCGACAATTCCCGGTTGTAGTTACCCGAATAACAAACAATAAGACAATAATACTAGCATAATTAGACGTAAATTCACTTGATTTGGCCTTTAGCATGCCTAGGAACGTCTATCCGACTTTTTGGTACGCGAATGGTGAATTGCAGAAAAACTACTGAACGTTAAGCGGTAACGAATTGACACCAGAATAAATACTGACAACACATAAAAATACAAATTTTATGCTTATTTTTTAATATATTTATAATTATGCAAATTATTCGTATTATTGAACATCACAAAGCACCAACGCGGAAGTCACGCGGAAACAATAACGAAAAGACAATCGGCAGCGAAACAGAAGCACCGGACTCGAGTTACACCATGATACTAATATATTATGACATATTTAGCTTCGCTTTCGAATTTTAATGCTACTGTTGAAATCGGATCGAAAAACGGATTAGAAACGGCCACCAAAAATATTTACACAGTTTTAACGCGACCAACGAATGTGTGGTTAAACGCAAGCTTCCGCCATCTTTTTTCATGATTTTGAACCTACAATAATATACTACAACGTTCCATGAAGTTCGGGTGCGAAAACGGGTTCTAGAAACGTTATTCGGCCGTTCATGTCCCCCTTTTCATCTTAAACATTTTTATTATTTTACAACTATCGGGAAAATATGTTCAATGGTATGATAAGCTAGGGAATAAAATAACTTAGATCATGTGAGAATAGGGTGGAGCTTAAGCACCATTAATATTGTTTAAGACCATGGTACAAAGGTTAGATCTAGTGGGTGTTGGCGAGCCCCACTCTTGGTCATGGACCCACACGATTGTGCATTCGTTGTCCCAGTCGAGGTGAATCGACGGAAATCATCTAGGTTTGGATTGCTACCTATGTCGTCACATATATTAATGTCTTTGCAAAACATTAATGATCAACGATTTCATTGACGCTTTACATACCGATTTTGATACAAATACATCTTACATTTACGGACCTTTTACATACCGGGTTTTGATACAAATACATCTTAAATTTACGAAACTTTTGCATACTTGATTTTATACAAATACGAAGTTTTTAATTGACATGCCGAGAAAAATGGTTTTATAACATTTTCTCAACAATTATTAAACCGGTTACCAAAGAGATTTATTATAAATCTTTTCGAACAAACTATGAACTCGCCAACTTTATGTTGATTTTTCGCATGTTTCTTTCTCAGGTTACATTTTCAAATTATGGCATGGCTGGAATAGGAGAACCCATGGGGATTCGAGTACTTAGAGGGCGTTCACTTTTTAGAAGTCTTAGCATTTTACACTTCCGCTGTGCGATGAAGATATCTGTCAGATCACGCCCAACTCTGATTTTAGCGGGTGTGACACATAGCCTCCTCTTATAGGTTTGACATCGTAGAGAAGTGCTAACATCTCCGTCATGTGCCTCGAAGCTCTGCTATCCATAACCCACTTTGATATGATGGATCTTGGAAGCCACTTCACATGCAAATAACTAATATCATTCAACACTTGCTTTTCTGTTCAACTTTTTCTACTATCATAGTTGAATCAGATTTCTTTTATAATCGGCCATGTTTTATTTTTTGATACAGTTTTCTTTGCATAGAATTTATACTCTCTTTGATCATTAGAGTTTAAAGTTTCTCCAGTTTTAACGTTTCACATTTACTGGTTTTACTTCATGTTTAGCTTCATTATTTCTTTTCAAGTCTGCTTTTGTTCAATGATTAGCATTTTCTATTTAAGATTTTCTGAAGATTTCTTTGCTACATGAACTGGTTTAGGACCTTTTTGAGGACATTGATAAGCAATGTGTCTCACTTGATTGCATCTAAAGCAAGTTCGACTATCAGTGACTATAGTGAGTCCTTCAACCTGTTCATGCTTCTTTTTCTGTTCATAGAATTCAATGTTAGATTAATTCCTGAACTGACTTTCCTTCTCACTTTCAGAACTACTTTCTGAAATGAAAGTTATCTTTTTCATAAACTTGGTTTTTCCAAACTTACCATTTCTTTGATTACCATACCCCGAACCATTTCTCCCATAATAATAATTTCTTTGTTGATTAATAACGTGGAAACTAAACCCTTTAGAGTAGTAAGATTGTTCTCATTTAAATCTTGAAAAACCTTAACCACTTGACATTGTGTCTATTTCTGACAACTCGACCTCAACCAGTTTGAAAAATTTCTTAACTTTGTTCATGTTGACATTCTGAAGTGGGAATTCTGAATTAGAATATAGTTTGTCAGATCCACTCATTTTGTACATGATAACATTTGGATCACATGAACTATGTTCTGATTTTGGAATGTAATGCTTGTGAAGCTCTCATCATTGTTAGAATATGAACTAGAACTCTTTTTGCCAAATTTTGTTTTTACTGTTTCAAACTCGATTTTATCACTCTCACTTCCTAAAACTTTTTCAACAACATCTTTTACCCCATCTGATTCACACTCTGATTCAGATTTAGTACTAGCAATGTTGAGATTATCAGGCAATTGATCTTTTTGTTCAGTTTTTAGTTTAATGTTCAATGCCTTATCCACCTCATCTGGATTCTTTTTGGAATAACTATTCCACATTGGAAGTGGAACTCGATTGTACCCAACACCACGGTTATTGTATCCGTAGACATCTTCTCCCGATTCATCCTTACCTATAGGATTGGGAAGAATATGGTCTAGAACACATGATGCTGCGGAATAGCTTATCAACTTTTTATCAACACGCTTAGTTTCGATCCTAGCTGTTTCTAGCTCCTGTTTTAGTTTCGCAATAGTGTCGATATGATTATTAATTGCAATTTGCTTGTCTAAAACAGTTTTCTTGAGCATGAAATGCTTGCATCATTTTTGTTATTTGCTTGTCGAAACTGGTTAATTGATTTTTGTAGTTTATCATAAGCTTCTTTCACACTCTTCAAATCATATGTCAAATAATCCATATGTTTTTTCAAAGCTTTGTAGTTTTCATCCTTTTCAATGCATGACTTGCAAGGTTCAATAAATTTCTTGCATTAAAAGGATGTTTTTGTTTTAAGTTCTTTGTCATTTTTAACTTCTACAACTACTGACTCGGTCACAAATTTCTATTCTTCACACGGTTTCACTACCTCTTTCAGTTGTGCCATCATGGCTTTCAACAATCTCTGTCAGATTTTCAACATTCATTTTTTTAGACACATCAATAATTTCTTCTATAGGTTCTTTCTCATCATCGCTGAAGTGTAAATCACTATAGTTTCCCTCCTCACCAACGAATCCTTCAAAAGATTTAAAGAAATTAGGAGGTATAATAGATTCGAATGCATTGTTAATAACCTCCTTGCTAGGCATTTGAAAATCTTCATTCTCCAGATTTGATTTAGCTATAACAACTTCTTCTTGACTTTCATAAATCTTAGCCTCAGCACATACTTCTTTAGCAGCTTCCTCAATCTTTTCTGCTTCCACAACCTTCTCAGACTCTCCAATTCCACCAGCTCAGCAATTAGTGCAAGATTGTTGGTTTTAGGAATGAGATTATTCCAATTAAACCTTTCATCTTCTTGAGTTACAAAAAAAGTTGTCTTTAGTTTTTGAACCATCCTCGATAGGTATTGGTCTGGACATATTTGGTGGATGTTGAGAATTCTTGTAATAGATAGCCTTTTTGTAGTAATCTCCACCAAGTGGGTTGTTGTTGTCGTTCACTTCTCGGTTTGTGCACTCACGTTTGATGTGACCCTTCTCTTTGCGTTTGAAGCACGTAACCTTAGATTTATCAAACTCTAATTTGGAATCTGGACCTCCAATACTGTTACGCCTAGTAATCTCCATAAACCTCTAAGCTCTTTGAACTATGCTTGCCAAGCACCATTTAATATCAATTAACTCCATTTCTTCCGAGTCGATCAGATCGTAGTCCTCCTTAGTTATGTTTGAATTTCCAATTCTCCCAACGATCAAGCATTCGTATGACTCGAGGATTGATGCAAGAAACGCCATATGCTCTTTTCCTGTTGCTTCTGTTAGACCTTTAGCATTTTGCAAGTTAAAAGCAATATTACCATTAAGAACGTTGTTCAAGCTTTACGAAGACTATGGCTATAAGTTGGAGTATTTTGCTCAAAATTTGGGTATGAAAATAACCACCACCACTGGTAGTACTGCTTGATGAATTTGTAGACCACTCTCCTTGCGGTAAAGTATCTGCCAGTTTATCCACCCATTCGTCATCTTTTTTAGTATTTTTCATCCTTCTCATTTTAGCAACTAAGTGATAGTATCTTTCATTCAAATGCTTCATTAACTCTCCCTTCAAACTCGTAAATATCAAATTCTTTCTTCAGGAGAGACTTCTTGCTTTTTTCATCGAAAGGCTTCCTTGATACTTCAATTTTAAAGCATTCAAAATCGATTGTGCGGTTCCTTGATGTTGAAGTAATGTGAAGATGTCTTCTTTAATTGCTTGTTGGATCAAATTCATCGTCTTTTTCTCTTTTATGAATCTCTTTCTCTCTCGGCTTGTGGATTTGGGTCATATTTATTCTTTCCCCATTTTTTACAATTGGAATGACATTTCATCTTCTATGGCGATCCAACACTCAAAATAGTTAGCTTGTACCCACATCTCGAATCTCTCATGCCACCCCTTATAGTCTTCCATACACATCAACTTAGGAGGTTTGGTCATGGCATCCATCTCATTATCTAAGTTCATGGTTTGAACTACGGTTGTGGTTGTAGTAGCAAACGCGTTATAGAACTCGTTCTCCATGGTTCAAGATGGTTGGCATGGATGAGATCGAATTGGAACAAATGACAACTTTTTGGACGGATGAAGATTTCAAACGGACGAACCCTAATTCTTGTGCGAAGGAGAGTTTCATGCGGACGATCAAACAACACAATGACAAGAGTTCCCTTGTACGGATGAATGATTTTGTGCGAAGGTACCTGGGTCGTACAGATCAACAACAAATTCAAACAAAAATTAACTTTTACATGCGGATGAGAATTTTCAAATAGATTAATGGCTCTTCTGTGCGGAGGCATAGTTGGTTGTTGGGATGACAACATCAAATGGTAAACCCTTTGAGCGGGTTAGCCCTGAGGGTGGGCGGGGAGGACCATCAACCATGGCACATGTTTTCTAGGGCACATTAAAAAAATTCATATATAATATATATATATATATATATATATATATATATATATATATATATATGTGCAGTGGCGGATTCACTCTTATCGTATGGTGGGATTGTGTCCAAACAACACTACATGTGTATATACATATATTGGGCGAAGCTGTGAGGCTGTAACTATGGTGGTGCTTGTGTTTAGAAGGTGAGGAAGATGACTTTTTAATATATATTAGGTTATAAATAATAAGATTGAAGGCGCAATATTTGAGATAGTCTACATTAATCAACATATATGGGTTACATAGTAATCAAGAATATTTTACTTTTTTATTTACATTTCAACTATGTTGGCTTATTTTAAGTTTTCCTTATCTATAATATCCAATTATTACCTTATCCAATTTTTAGAATTATTAAATTCTTTGTTTTTACAAGTTCACTGTCTTCTAAGAAATGTAATTCAGGAGTATCTTCAGATATTAAAAGACACCATTTTTACAAGTTCTATGTCTTTTAAGAAATGTAACTGAGGAATATCTCTCAATTTTAAAAGAAACTAGTAATGGAATATTTTGATAAAAAAAGTAAAATTGTTTAAAGATAGATTATTAACTGACAATTAGGTTTACTATATGTGTATAGTGTTAAAAGCAAAGTTAATCTATTTACATTGTATGTGGTTACCAATAAAAAGATAGTAAAAGTTGTGATTGGTTAAATAAGTAAGAATTGAGTTAAGCAGTAAATAAAAATTTCTATTGTATTCGCCCTTAGATTAATATATTTTAATAAAATAGTTCAAATCAAAATTAGATTTGCTCAAATATCTTAAGTATCCAAAAATAAACTAGAAGAGTTCGGAAAAGTCATAGGCCATACAATAATTAATATTTTTTCCTAAATGTCCTCAAATATCTAATATTATTAAGTAAATAAGTATGAATAGTCTTGCAATATCATTAAGTGGATAAGTATGAATTGGTTTTATGCGATCCATTTTGACCCGAGTTCTTTTGACCTGCTTCTTTTAACCCTACCAATTTGTGCCCCCTAAAAAATTTTGTATATAAGTTATATATTTAAAAAAAAAAGAAAACCCACATAAAACATAAATTTATATCTTAGGCCCATATAAAAGTATAAATCTCAAAATTTTTAACTTAAACCCATTAAGTGTTAGCCAAATAAGCATTTTAGTTCAAAAGATAATAATAAGTTAATAACAATGAGTGGCTTTATATTTCGTCAAGACTTAATGTTTTCCCGGGCACCTGAATTCTTAGGACCAGCCTTGCGGGTTACATTCTGATGCAGGACCAAGTGTGGGGAGCGGGCCATGTTATATTTGGAGGCCCAAGATCGCGTGACAAATGGGCCTTCACTAGAAATGGCTTTAACTTGGGCTACGGGGGTCCGCTTTTGGGCGTGCGACCAGTCAAAATGATCGTGAGGAAAAATCCCATTTTGCTGCAAACGGCCTTTGGCGGTTTGGGTGGACGTTCGGGCCCAAAAAAGGCTTATTTCTATGAGTATTTTTCATTTTTATGTTTTTTGAGCTTTTTGCCAACTTTTGTTTTGTTTTAGTTTTTGGCCCGAGTGTATTTTGGGGCCCGTTTTGAATTTATAACTATATTAGTATGTTGGTTATGAGGGGATAATGATCAGATTTCAGTTTTGGAAAAAAACAGTTTTTCACTTCAAATTCTGTTCCCTTTGGGTTGAATTTTGGGGTTGGGACAAGTTCATCACGGGTATTCGTAGAATCAACGTGATTGATCTTACTTATCGTTTCTACTCTACATCAGTTGGTATCAGAGCCAGGCTTCCTGGCTCAAAATGCCTCCGAGAAGAAACAGACTCGATGAAGTTTATGAACGGGAGTTGGAGCAGCAGCTCATGGCCCGAATGGATCAACGATTGGACCAGGTGGTCGATCAGTTGACTAACCGGATGGAAGGCTTGATGAATCATAGGAGGCAGCAACCCAATGATGGGTATGGTTCGGATTTCAGTAATCCGTTTGGCGATGGTTCGGTTCCGGTGGCGATCAGGAGGATCGGCCGAGGGGAGGCCGAGGAGAGGGCAATCGATGTTGAGATTCTGGGATAAGGGTTGATATTCCGGAATTCGATGGGGTTAGTTTGAACCCGGAGGGGTTCATCGATTGGTTGTCCACTTTCGAGGAAGTGTTTGAGTACAAGGAGGTTCCTGAGAATAAGCGGGTGGCTTTGAATGCTACCAGATTGCGTGGTAGGGCTTCTGCCTGGTGGCAGCAATTGAAGCTTACACGAGAAAGGCTCGGGAAGTCGAGAATCGTGACATGGACCAAGATGAGAAAGTGCTTGCGGTCCAACTTCCTGCCACATAACTTTCAACGGTTGATGTACCAGCGTCTGCAGAACTTAAAGCAGGGGGCTAAGTCTGTTGATGATTATACAACCGAGTTTTACCAGTTGATCGCTAGGAACGATATTCAAGAGGCGGAGGAGCAACTTGTTTCTCGGTATATTGGGGGTTTGAGGGTGCAAATCATGGAGTCAGTGAATCTTTTTGATCCATTGACCATTGCAGAGGCACACCAACGGGCGTTGGCCTTTGAGAAGCAAAACCGACGGTCGAGTGGTTCGTATTCTAATGCCCCTAGTGGGGGAAATGTACAATCGGGTGGTGGGGCACCTCGCGGGGGGCCTAGCCAACAGAGACCAAGGGGTAACAATACCGGGTCAGCCTCTAAAGGGGCTAGTAGTAATGGTCCGAGATGTTTCAGTTGTGGTGAAACGGGCCATCGATAAGCTGAGTGTAAAAAGGCTGGTAAACGACACCTGTTTGTCGAGTCTGAGGATGAACAACATGAAGAATATGAGAATACCCCGGTGTATGATGAAGAAACTGAATACGAGGAAGAGTTTGTGTCCGGTGATGTTGGGGTAAACCTAGTGGTCAGACGTTCTTGTTATACACCAAAGGCAGATGGGGATGATTGGCTCAAGCATAATATCTTCCATTCAACATGTACCATTTTGGGGAAGGTATGCACATTCATTATTGATTCTGGAAGTTGTGACAATTTGATATCTGAAGAGGCGGTACAGAAGTTGTCTCTGAAGACAGAGAGTCACCCGAAGCCTTACAAGCTTCAGTGGCTCAAGAAGGGTGGAGAGGTCTCGGTGTCTAAGCGAGCCCTTGTTTCCATTTCTATTGGGTCCACATACAAAGATGATGTTGTGTGTGATGTGGTCCCTATGGATGCGTGTCACTTGTTGTTGGGTAGGCCTTGGGAATACGAGCAGAACATAGAGCATAATGGGCGATCTAATACATATAGTTTTCTGTTTGGCGGTGTGAAGATCACTCTTGTTCCTACCAAGCCTAGACAGTTAACCACAAAACATTCAGGCACTCTGTTGACTATTAGCCAGTTTCAAGATGAACTGGAGGAGGGGGATAGTGTTTTTGTGTTGATGGGGAAGCCGGTGCCTGAGGAATTTGAAATTCATGATGCTCTGTTTCCTTTGCTTGAGGAGTTTTCTGATGTTTTCCCTTATGAGTTGCCTGATGGATTGCCACGGTTGCGTGACATCCAACATCACATGACTTGGAGCCTGGGTCACAGTTGCCCAACAGACCACATTACAGAATGAGCCTTAGTGAGCATGAGGAGTTGTGGAGGCAGGTTGAAGAGTTGATTTCTAAGGGTCATGTTCACGAAAGTATGAGCCCTTGTGCTGTTCCTGCTTTGTTGACTCCAAAGAAAGATGGCACCTGGCGTATGTGTGTTGACAGCCGAGCAATCAACAAGATTACTGTGAGGTACAGGTTTCCTATTCCTCGACTTGATGATTTGCTTGATCAGATTAGTGGTGCTACTATTTTTACAAAGTTAGATTTGAAGAGTGGGTATTACCAGATTCGTCTTAGGCCGGGTGACGAGTGGAAGACTGCCTTCAAGACTCGTGAAGGGTTGTATGAGTGGTTGGTAATGCCATTTGGTTTGTCAAACGCACCTAGTACTTTTATGTGTCACACCCCGACCCGCAGCGGATAAGGTGATCGGGGCATGATTGGGTTATCATCAAAGCTCATGACATTTATTAAACGTTTCATATTCATTAATACAAATTAAATGGAAATTTACAATGATTGCTACAACATGATTTAACTACAAACTAAACTTCTTTGTTCTCTTCTAAGGCATATCCTATGTTTTCCTTGCTTCAACCTGTTCACCTGTATCATGTGTAAAAAGGTTTTTGGATCAACATAATGTTGGCGAGTGAATCCTATGGAAAACATTTGAACAATTTATTTAGATTGATTATGAAATATGTGCACAACCAAACATGAGTAAAATTAGATGTAACTTGATCAACAATCATAATATGTTAAATGAAAACACACATGAACAATAATGGAACAATTAAAGGCACGCGATGCTCAACTCGTCTCTCACGAGGAACTGAGGGGCCTGATGAATGAGTTGCATAAACATGATGATATGAATAACACACTACAAACAATATAAACTCAATGATACACACATGAATAATAATGAATTTGATGTGAAGCACGCGATGTTCTACTCGTCTCCCACGAGGAACTGATGGGCTTAATGTATGAGTTTCATATGACTTGACAAATGGCAATAAGTAAATCATAACAATAAAAACAATCTAAGTTTAAGTCATGATGTGGTATGGCACAAGTTTAAATAAATAAATTATTTAATTTCATAACACATGACACACCCCAAAACGTGTAATTTAAAAGGGGGAATTGTAAGATTCACTCACAGTGGGTGCGTTCGGTTGATGACGTTGAATGCACGCGAAGTGGTTTTAACCACGAGTGAGATTTAACCTAGATAAATCGCATTATGGTTTGGTAAGTAAACGAATTTTATTAAACTATTTTAGTAGGATTGTTGGGTGTATTTTTGTGAGTTTGAGGCTATTTTCTAATCTTAAAAATGTTATTTTTAAGTATTTATAATTGATTTTTAATTAAAATAATTAAATAAAAATGATAAAAAAATATTTTATTTTTGCTATAGTTGACTTTGACCAGTTGACTTTGACCTGACCGTTGACCGGTTCAATGGCAGATTATTGTGCGCTGAGTGAGGCTCGAACCCGAGACCTCCCGTACGCGTGCACGCAGCTCTACCAACTGAGCTACGTGTCTAACCCGTTATATATCCGATTTTAATTATATATATACATTAATTAGAATTAACAGAAAATCATTTTTATTTTAAAAACAGTTTAAGCGGTTCGGCGGTGCGCTCCACAGGTCTCGAACCCGGGACCTGTGGGTTAATCTAACACACAGTCCACCGCTGGACTGTGTGTTTAACATGTTATATACTTTGATTTTTATTATACTTAAATACAATTTAGTTATTTCATTTTTCTGCCTTATTTAAAAAGAATAGATAATCGTCCGAGTCGGTGCTGAAGACCGGACTCGAACTCGTGACCAGCGATATAAACAAACACACAGTCCACCGCTGGACTGTGTGTTTAACTTGGTTATTATTCCGGTTATTAATATACTTAACATATAACTAAGGCGACTCCGGTTCAGTAACAAAAAATAGATTTTATTAAGGCAGCGTGTGTGAGACGGGAATCGAACTCGAGACCTTTGCATGATTAACGTCTTATGTGCACACAGTCCACCGCTGGACTGTGTGTCTAACCCGAGTAAAATCCTGATTTATAATATACTTATATGATATAGAAAAACATCGTCTTCTTCGTCAATGTTGAACCAGAAATCGGGTCTGACTGGTTCGAGTTTTTATTCAAGTTTCATTAGTGTTTTAGGTTAATTACTGGTAGGATAGAAGTAAAAAGAAAGGAAAATAAGCGTGAGGTATACCGATTTGCTTTCCTCTGTTTTCTGGCAGAACTCCGGCGACAGAAAACAACTCCGGCGTCTGGTGCCTTGCAGCAGCAAGTCTCCGGAAAGCTTGGAAAGAGTAAGGGTAACTTCGGTAAAGGTTTAGGGGATTCAGTGAAGCTCAGGGATTAAAACTCGGTTTTCCGGCGAAAAACAGGAAAGTTCCGGCGAGTGGAATTACGCCGAGAAAAGGTGTGATTTTTGAGCGAAAATGTTTGTCGTCGGTTGTGGGTCAATTTATAGGACGAATCGTCAATGCACTTGGTCTGAATTCCGACTGTGTTCGTTATTTAAATTTTCCGGCGGTTATGAATTTGGTCGCGGACTTTAAACATCGGTTATAACCGATATGTGATTAAAGGTTTACGTTATAACGTAAATCGTAGTTAAGATTCGCGGAAATTCCGGGATTCCGACGACTGAATCGTTTGGGCGCCGGTTTTGAATTCGTAACGTTATTATATCAATTAAATGATTGAAATATATAACAAACAGAACAAGCGGCGCAGTGGTTTGTGTGTTGAGAGATAAGACGCTTGCTGATTCGGTACAGACCCGGGTTCGAAACCCGGCAGATGTATTTCATTTTTATTTTGCGATTTTTGACAGTTTTTCAAAAACTAAATATATATTCGCGTATAATAATTGATTACGGATCGTTTAAAAATGTTTTGGACATTTAATTCGCAACGAAAATTTTGACTGACTGTTCGGTTGCTAAACGGAGCGGGTTTGGTAAATCCGGTTTTGACGGATGTTACATTATGCGTGTGATGAATCAGTTGCTTAGGTCCTTCATTGGGAAATTTGTGGTTGTGTATTTTGATGACATTCTTATTTGTAGTGCTTCTTTCAGTGACCACGTTGTGCATGTGAGGCAGGTTTTGACTTTGCTTTGTAGAGACAGTTTCTATGCAGCCATCAAGAAGTGTGTGTTCATGACCCCTAAGGTTTTGTTCTTGGGGTATGTTGTTTCTAGTGATAGGATACAGGTTGATGAATCCAAGGTAGAGGCTGTTAGAAATTAGCCAACTCCTACCACCATTACTGAATTTCGTAGTTTCCATGGGCTTGCTTCATTCTATAGGCGGTTCATTCCTCATTTCAGCTCTATTATGGCCCCGGTGACAGATTGTATAAAGGGGAAGACGTTTGTATGGACAGAAGAGGCAGAGTTGGCTTTTCAACTTGTGAAAGACAAGCTCACTTCAGCACCGATTCTGGTATTGCCTGATTTTTCTCAAGTTTTTGAACTTCATACTAATGCTTCAAATGTTGGAATCGGCGGGGTTCTCAGTCAGGGTGGTAGGCCTATTGCTTATTTTAGTGAGAAGTTATCTGGGCAAAAGTTGAGGTACAGCACTTATGATCTGGAGTTTTATGCAGTGGTCCAAGCTATAAAGCACTGGCGTCATTATTTGTTTCATAAAGAGTTTGTTTTATTCACTGATCATGATTCCCTAAGGCATATTCGTATTCAAGACAAGGTATCTCATAAGCATGGGCGATGGTTGGCCTTTCTTGAGAAGTTTACTTTTGTGGTCAACTACAAGACTGGTGTTTCAAATAGGGTTGCTGATGCCCTAAGCAGGAGGAGTAATCTGCTTGTATCCATGAAGGTTGTTGTGCCGGGTCTAGAGGTCATTCGTGTGCAGTTGGCCACTGACCCATTTTTCTCAATCATTTTGCAGGATGTGGGTGCTAGGAAAAAGTCAGACTTTCTGTTACATGAAGGTTTTCTGTTCAAGGGGAATCAACTATGTATCCCTAATTCTAGTCTTCGCTTGCAGATTATTAGGGAGTTACATGGTGAAGGGCATGTTGGTCGTGATTGTACTTTACAACTGGTTGTAGGTTCTTATTTTTGGCCTACTATGAGGAAAGAGGTGGACCGTTATGTGAAAAGGTGTCATGTTTGTCAGGTTTCAAAGGGCACAACTACAAATGCAGGTCTTTATATGCCCTTGCCTGTCCCCTCACAACCATGGGTTGATATTAGTATGGATTTCGTGTTGGGGTTACCTCGTACTCAGAGGGGTAATGATTCTATCTTTGTGGTGGTGGATCGGTTTTATAAGATGGTCCATTTTATTCCTTGCAAGAAAACGACTGATGCTGTTAATGTGGCACAACTCTTCTTTCGAGATGTGTACTATTTGCATGGGCTACCCTCTTCTATCGTGTCTGATCGTGATACTCGATTTCTGAGCCATTTCTGGCGTAGTTTGTGGAAAATGGTGGGCACTCAACTCAACTTCAGTAGTGCTTATCACCCCCAAACTGATGGCCAAACTGAAGTTGTTAATCGGTCACTTGGTAATTTGCTGAGGTGTTTGGTTGGTGATCATGTGAAGGCATGGGATCAAAAGTTATGCCAAGCTGAGTTTGCCCATAATCATGCTATCAATCGGAGCACCAGATTTAGCCCGTTTCAGGTGATTTATTCATGTCAGCCCCGGGGACCACTTGATTTGATGTCACTTTCTATTTCTGGGCCTGTCCCAAAGAGGGTTCAAGATTTTATGGAAGGATTACATGAGGTTCACAAGGCTGTTTATGATAATTTGACCCAAGCTAATTCGAAGTATAAACAAGCTGCTGATCAGAGACGTAAGCATGTTGACTTCGAGGAAGGTGATTTTGTTTGGGCTGTTTTGACTAAAGATCGTTTTTCCGTTGGAGAATACAACAAGTTATCAGCTAAGAAGATTGAACCAGTTGAAATTGTGGAGAAGATCAACCCGAATGCGTATCGTTCTAAAGCTGCCTAGTCACATTCGTTGTTCTGACGTGTTCAATGTGAGGCACTTGTTGCCTTATTATGGGGATTCTTCTGATGATGAACCTGTTGGTAATTCGAGGTCGAATTTTGTCTATCCCGGGGGGAATGATACGGACCCTAGTGTGGAGGAGCGGGCCATGTTATATTTGGATGCCCAAAATCACTTGACAAATGGGGCTTCACTAAAATGGCTTTAACTTGGGCTACGGGGGTCCGTTTTGGGCGTGCGACTAGTCAAAACGATCGTGAGAAAAATCCCATTTTGCTGCAAATGGCCTTTGGCGGTTTGGGTGGACGTTCGGGACCAAAAAAGGCTTATTTCTATGAGTATTTTTCATTTTTATGTTTTTTTGGGCTTTTTGCCAACTTTTATTTTGTTTTAGTTTTTGGCCCGAGTGTATTTTGGGGCCCGTTTTGAATTTATAACTCTATTAATATGTTGGTTATGAGGGGGTAATGATCAGATTCAGTTTTGGAAAAAAAACAGTTTTTCACATCAAATTCCGTGCCCTTTGGGTTGAATTTTGGGGTTGGGAAAAGTTCATCACGGGTATTCGTAGAATCAACGTGATTAATCTTACTTATCGTTTCTACTCTACATCACATTCCAACAACAAGAGAAGATAAGATAGATCCGATTGGGGCAATTTTTTGCTACTTTCGTTTTATTAATTTCAAAATTAAATACAAGATGCAAATGCAGAAACTAGCAATGGAAATAAACATGCATGATGGAGTGCATAATGGAAACATTGGGTAAACATGGAGATGATCATGGAACGTGGATGAATCCAAACAGGTTAATAATGAACTTTTTATCCATCAACATTAGAGAGATTGTTTTCGATTCGAAGGTGGGTTGAGTGAAAGGTATTAAACAAGCTCATGGGGAATCTTTTATTACTCTACAAGAAACTCAATTAAGCGATTTGACAGATTTTGATGTGTCGAAATACAGGGGTTTCATAATTTTGAGATGGATTATATGGATGCTACAGGTAGGTCGGATGGTCTTTTGTGTATATAGATGCTCAGCTCTTACGTATGCATGAGGTGTTTAAGCACATACATTATCTTTTGATTAGATGTTGTTTAGTGGGTAGTAATAAATAAATCAACATTATTAACGTTTATGCATCGCAATGGGTGATGGAAAAAAGAAGTTTATGGAACACATTAATGGAGTTATAAATGGTTTTTCAAGGCTTTGATAGAGTATGACATGTAAGGTAGGAGTTTTACTTTTCTGGCACCAAATTCAACAGACTTAGTAAGATTGATAGATGCAGCGGCGGATCCAGCCTTGTTTTGTGGGTTCACATGAACCCCTTGGATTGAAAAAAAAATGGGAAAACTAGTGAGAACCTTGTATGATTTGAAAAAAGTTAGTAAGAATCTACCAAAACGAACCCACTGAAAAAAGTTTCTGAATTCGCCACTGGACAGATGTCATGTATGTATAGATTTTTTTGGAGATTGGCAGAAGCGTGTTTGCGGGCACTCCCTCATCTTCATTCAGACCACCGCCCGTTGCTACTCTCCAGAAACAACATTAACTTCGGGGCAAACCTTTTAGGTCTTTTAACTCATGGGTAGAGCGGGATGGTTTTGAATGTGTGGTTGAGAATGTTATGGAGTCTTTTGAAGGTGGGGTCAGCCTACCCGATGTTGTATTAACCAGAAAGTTTAAGCATATTAGGGAGGGTATTAGAAAGTGGAAGGATGAAGTGTTCAACAAAGAAGGGGAAATAGAGGCAAAACTACAAGAAAATCTAGAAAATATAGATTTTCTAGCAGAATTAAAGGATCTAACTAAAGAAGAAAGATGGATTAAGGAACAATGTATAAAAGGTATTGAGGAGTTGGTTTATTACAAGACATTGAATCTTAAACAAAGATCTCGATGTCGATGGGCTATGGAAGGTGATGATAATACCATGTTTTTCACAGATTGATAAATGTTATGAAAGCTAGTAACGGGATTCCGGGGCTCTCGGTTGGAGATACTTGGGTGACTAAACCGACGAAAACTAAAAGAGATGTTTTTGATTTTTTAGAAATCATTTTAAGAGGTGATCTAGGCTAGGCCAAAACTAAAATGTTCGAATATGAAGAAATTACTGGAGGTAGAGGCTAATGGGCTTACGGGACCGTTCAAGGATAAAGATGTAACTCTTCGCATTTATGTACTTTCCATATTCGAAAGTTGTATTCGTATTTTATATTTTTAGAAAACTTGTATTCAGATTTTCTATTTTTAGAAACTTGTATTCGTATTTTGTTGCCAACCTTGTAATCCAAGACTTTGATCATAAAGGAAATTCACTTTATATTCATACGTGTAACTTCCATACTTGTGTTACATACAATCATTGAATACGTGCTTATACGTGAAACTGAGACTCGAAATACTTTGGAACATCAATCTTACGTGCATCATACTCATACTCATACGATACTTAATTTCGCCTTTGATACCTTAAAACAAGCTAAAGTACAAGAAAACGACATAAAATAAGCTATTTACAAAGTGCAGGGACTAAAAGTGAACAAAACAAAAGGTTGGAAAACACTCCTTGTCGTGCCATGAGACAGGGAAGAGGTCTGGTCGCTTGGTGCGACCAATATCGATCCGCAACTCCTTGTTTGACCCAATCGGGTTTCAAGCTTTTCCACCTCCTTAAATGGATGGAATTCATCCTACCTCCATGCATAACACTATATGACTTGGACTAGATACTTATACACACACACACATACCTTAGAACCGAATCATAACACCAACCAAACTCATGGTTGAATGCTATATATTATGGTCATTTTCATCTTGGACTAAAGTTCCTCAAACTATGGATTATAATGGGTGAATCGGTACCCATGAAAACTTGACCAAAATAGTGTCCATATGAGTGATTTTAGATAAGATGCATTTTCTTGCAATGTACATACTTTCATAATATCTAAAAACCCTAATCTAACTCCATACCGAACTCCATAATTCATACGCCTTGTTAATCTTTGTAGGATAACCTCGACATTCCTAAACTCTCAAGACTCTTAGCTCACATTTTTGGAAGCTTTTGCAAACCGTGAGTATACATGTCCCCCTTTTTACTTAAAGTACACTTTTGGGGCAATATATATACATATCAAACTTACACATAGACAAACATTCACATGATTCAAATAAAAAAAATCCATACAAACATGCTTAATACATCATACACTAGGATACTTACATGCTAGAGGCCTTTCTTGAACAAATACTTGTCATTAACTTCATCAGCCAACCTTAACATGTAAAGTGCTATAGGAATAGCACACCACCGGGTTGATGGGTCATTGTTAAGTATTCAGTCGAAAACGGTCGCATCGCTTTGGTGACGTGATTACGATAGTTGAATCTTTGGGTTGACATGTATGTGTTGCATGTTAGTTCATGTTAAGTTATGTCTTAGTATAGATTTTGCCATGTGGATTTTGTTAAACTTTTATATGATTGCTAGTAAACCAAACTTGTATGCTCTCCAATTCTTTATGTGTTCACCGTTTACTTTAATATATATTGCAGGAATATGACGATGATGCGTTGGAAAGAAATCTAGTAGGATGGACTAGAACGCGCCTTATTTTAGATTTTGTTTTGTTGTTTAATCATTATGTTCTAGTTGTTGTATTTCCTTTTTAACAATGTATTTCTTTTATCATGAAATGCAATTCAAATTTCTTAAATATTGTCACAATTAGCAAGTTATGAAGTATCGAGCAATCTCATTTTCGTGTAACTCTGATGTTTCCTCCATAGATTGGGGTGTGACAAAAGAGATAAAGAAGCAGTTTTTTTATTGTGGGTTCGATAAAGCGCCATGGTTGAATGGTTTTAACTTCAGGTTTATAAAACACTTTTGGAGGTTATTTGAGAAAGACTTCAAAGATATTTGACGTTCATTCTTTGGGCATTATAAAGCGGGATGTAGCTCATCATTCATAACTTTAAAACCTAATACAAAGGACCCGATTGGGTTAAAGGATTGCCAGCCCATCAATCTTATCGGGGTGATTAGTAAAGTTATTTCTAAGATTTTAGCTAACGGGTTGAAGACAATGATGGGGGCGGTTGTGTCATAAATTCAAATGGCTTAATGAAGTCTTGCCAGGTTAAAGAAAGTGGGGAGGCAAGCCTTTATCTTCAAAATAGATTTTGAGAAAACATATGACAACGTCAATTTGGATATTCCATTAGATATTTTGGGTCAAATGGGTTTTCCCAAGCTGTGGTGTAAGTGGATAAAAGGTGTGTTCATGTTGGCGAGATCCACGGTTTCAGTAAATGGTGCTCCTACATATGAGTTTCAATGTCAAAAAGGTATTCGACAAGGTGACCCGTTATCAACATTCCTTTTCCTTATTGTTATGGAAGCGTTTTCTTACATCGTGTCTACAACTGTGAATTGGGGATGTTAAGGGGTGAGGACTCCTAATGGGGGCCCGATATTATCACACTTATTATATGCAGATGATGCTTTGATAATGGGTGAATGGTCGGTAGAAAATATAAGTGTGGTGGCAATATTGCTAAGAGTTTTTCACATTTGTTCGAGGCTTAAAATTAAATTCCACAAGTCAAACCTTTTTGGCATCAGGGTGGTGGGTAGAGATGTAGAGTTTTTGGCAAAAATGGTGGGGTGTAGGAAAGGGGAGATTCCTTTTCTTACTTGGGCATCCCGATGGGTGCAAATATGAAAATGTATAAATAATTGAAATCCAATAATGGAGATTTTTGAAAATCACCTTGCTTCTTGGAAGGCACAGACTCTTTCTATTGGACGGCGGGTAACCATAATTAAAGCGGTGTTGGAGAGTCTACCCGTATATTACTTTTCTATTGTTATCCCGATTAAAGTGATTGAAAAGTTGGAGTCTATGATGAGAAAGTTCCTTTGAAGTGGGTCAGGGGACGTTAGAAAAGTGAATTGGGTGGTGTGGTATTGGGTTGTGCTCCCTAAAAGGTTGGGTGGTTTGGGTTGTTGTAAGCTCAAGTTGGTGAACGATTCACTTTTCGGTAAGTGGGTCTAGAGATATAGGAAGGAATAAGGTAGTTCATTTTTAAGGGTGGTGACAGCTTGCCATGGTAAGAGGAGAGGTTGGACAATTTTACCCTCTAATCCAATATTAACGCGGAGTGTGGACCCATATCATGAGGATGGAGAATAAATTGTTACTTAATAATAGAAAAATACACAGTTATATCAAAGGGTTTTTAACTCATGGGAAGAGCATAGATTGATCATTGGTTCGAAGAGGAGCTACTAATGTTTAGATGGCTTCATTTGTTTGCTGTTGAAGTGGATAAAGTGTGTAGCATTTTTGACAAGTTTTCCCAAGGAATGTCGGTGACGGATTGGAAATGGAATTGGTCCAGGTCTTTACCTTCTGCAGCCAAGTTAGATATATGGCAGGATTGTGTCCGTGTGTTGACTAGCATGAGATTTTCAAAGCAAAAGGATAAGTGTGGAGGTGGACGGCTGATGAGGCTAGAGAATTCTCTACATATACAGTTAAAAGATTAATGCTGGAGGGTCAGGTTTTGGGGCATGTATATGCGAGTGTAATTGGGTTTGCGGTTAAATGTTGGATTTTTATTTGGAGGGCAGATCTTAACCGCTTACCGACAAGGCAAGCTTTAGTTAATAGGAATGTTGTAGTGGGGATGGATGTATGTGTCCCTTGCGGGGAGGAGCAGGAAACGGTGGACCATTTATTCATGGTGTGTTGCGTTTCTCTACTGGTTTGGAACCTGCTAAGTACGTGGGCCAAACTACCCGTTTTTGCTTTCAAGGGGTGCGACTTGGGCATGAAAGAAAAGGAGGTGGTTTATGGGCTCGTTATCGTCATGTGCTGGTGTATCTTGAAGGCAAGGAATGATAAGTTTTTTTTCGAATGACAGAGGGGATAGCGAAAGCATCTTTGGAAATATTAAGGCTTTGGGTTTCCTTTGGTTAGAATGTAGGTCCAAACATAAACATATTGTTTGGAAAGATTAGTGTAAATATCTGTTGTATATGTTGTAAGGTTTTGTTGTTTCGGCTTGCGATTTTGTTGGGTCAAGCGGTGTTTTAATGAAGTTGGAGTTACAAAATATAAAAATAGAAAAAAAACTAAGAAATCATGGATGCATGCTAAAAATAAAGCTTTGACTTAGATGACCTCTTTAGTGCTTGAAACGAGCTGCAATCCAGATCTGTCTTTTTGTTCGCTCGTTAAATTGCTTTGCACAGGCTGAGTTGTATCTTCTGTGGTATGGGCTTCCAAGCTGGTATCATACATTTTAGTTAATATGTACGCGGTTATTTGTTTAATCACGAATATGATTTAAAGTTTAAAAAAAATAACGCACTTGCCATACAACATCTTATATCAGCTTTCATATCTGGGAGAAATATAATTGATGGCCCACTAATCTTAAATGAAATATCTACATGGGGTAAAAGAACAATACATCCTCTAGTATTCTTCAAAGAAGATTTTGAGAAGGCCTACGACTGTGTTAACTGGAAGTTTCTCGTATCAGTTTTGGCAAATATGGGTTTTCTAAGTAAGTGGAAATGCTGGATAATGGGTTTGTTATTTAATGGGACAACTTTCAGTGATCCTAAATGGGTCAACAACTTAAGACTTTAAATTGGAAAGAGGGCTTTTAGACAAGGTGAAACATTTAGTGCTTCTATTTTTATAATTGTAATTGTAATGGAAGCACTAAATGTTATGATGACAAAAGCAGTGAATATTGTGGTTTTTAAAGGCATTTACTTACCTACCTATCGAATGGTGGGCCAATCGTATCACACTTTTGTTATGTTGACGATGTGGTATTTTGTGGGGAACCTAGCATTAACAATCTCAAGAACCTTAATGGAATTTTATGGTGTGTTTTATCTAGTTTCAGGCCTAAAGGTGAGCTTACCGAAAAGTAAACTGTATGGTATCTCTTTGAGGGAAAGTGAGATCAGTAACGCAGTCGGGGCTCTAAGGTGCAAAACGGGCAAACTCCCGTTCCAGCATCTTGGTTTACTTAGAGGCGAAAACATGAACAAAATTGCTAGCTGGAAGCATGTGCCGGACAGATTTAACGCGAGATTATCAAATTGGAAGGCGAGAAATGTCTCATTTGCTAGCAAAGTAGTGTTAGTAAAAGCGGTCTTCGGTAGCTTACCCACATATTTTCTGTCACTATTTAAGGCACCGGTTAAGGGAATAAAACCGTAGAAGGCATTAGGAGGAATTTTCTATGGGGTGGCGCTGCTTTAAAGAGCAAAATAAAATGGTTCAGACGGGAAAAAATGGTCAAGGCCAAGAACCTTAGCGGGCTAGGGATTGTTAGTATAAGAGATACAAATTTGGGATTATTGATGAAATGGTGGTGTAGTTTAAGGGCTCAAGATGAACAATTATGGGCAAAAGTGATTATCTCAATTCGCTGTTTCAAGTGGGGAAAAGAATTTGTTCCAGTTAACAAGAGCCGAGCTGGCGTGTGGAAGCACATAGTAACAATTACCAAGGAATTCTTAAATATAAGGGTGGATGTTAACCAAAAGATAGTTTGCTCGACGAAATATTCCCTAGTGTTTTTAAAATGGTGGCGAATAGAAAGGCGAGAATTATGGATAACTATGAAAGAAGAGGCTACCACATTATATGGGATTGGAAATGAGTTTCCCATCCGAAGACACCATCAGAATGGTTAGAGTGGATAGAGTTGATGGGCATGTTAAATGGGCATAGAATTGGGTCACAAAATAATGAATGGGGTTGGGCATCGGTAGGAAGGGAAAAATTGATTATGAAGTCAAAAAGGTAAGGGAAGAGCTAGCTTTAGGGCAGAGTGGGCCTCATAAGAATTTTGTCAAGCGTTGGTGCGGGTGGTCTCTGCCTAAGGCAATGTGTTTGTATGGAAAGCTTTGATGGGAAGAATACTGACTCGAAGCGAATTACAAAAAACAGGGGTGGCAATAGGAAATCAGGTTTGCCCAAAATGTGGGTATGCAAAAGAAAGGGTTGAACATTTGTTGTTACATGTTCAGAAACAAAAGGAATATGGTGGTCGGTTGGGCGGTGGATGGAATCTCATCAATCGCGTTATGCAGTTCGATAAAAGAGATGTTGAGTATGTGTATAATTCCTAAACGACACAAAATTTCACAATTCCAACATACCAGACCTATTTTTTTTGGTTGAAAATTCGCTATATATTATTTTTTTCTGTCTATTCAGGTTGGGTCATATAAGAAAAAGTTGGGAGTGCTGGTGTACAAATCGATAGTTGGAAGTGTTATGGACCAACTGATGAAAGTTGTGGTTATTAAAATCCAATAACCCATAATTTAATCTGGTAATCAATAATCAAGTACATCTATACTATATATATATATATATATATATATATATATATATATATAATGTAAGAGACAATTTCATTTTCAAATACCTAAAAGTTAACGAACTCCTTTTAATGCTTAAGTTACAACTTAAAATGAGGGTAAATTAATCTTTTAAACTCTAGTGTAATTCGTTTATCTTAATTACACTTTAATCTCTCATCTTTAACAAACCTATAGATGGTTACACTTTATCCCCTTATAAAAACTAATTATCCCATGAGTTTTAAATCATTATAACTTTTTTGTACCTTAATATTTTTTTAAAATACACCACTAAAACAAGTGTATTATTATCTTTAATATGAATGTAGTATTGCGATAGTTTTTTTAATTAAAAAATTGATTTGATAAATGATTAACAATGTCAAAGGGTGAACAATAACTTAACCGTTAGCCGAAACCGAACGAAAGACAGACGAAACCGAACAATAATAATAAAAATTTGTGTTAACTAAAATTCATTTAACCAAAACCCGAATTAACCAAACCGGGTATCCATTTTTTTACCATCGTTTAACCAAAATTCATGGAATCGAACCTTTCATATTTTCATATATTTCTAGCGTCCATACCTTTAGTTCATGTATTTCACATATATACCTCCATTATATGTGTAAATACTTTCATTTCATGTATTTATACCTGAATTTCATGTATTCTAAGCAAACTATTTAGCTCAAGTTTGGTTTTGACTATTAATCAAAATTAAACGACTCAAACCAAAAACTGTCAATCTAACCAAGTAAACCGATCCGATTAACCAAAAACCAATTGGTTAATAAAATAGACTAATGGATGACTTCGGTTTAGTTAAGGATAATAACTGAACAACGCACAGTCTGCCAGTATTGCGTTTCCCACGGCACCACGCAAGCACCCTTCTAGACGAAACCGAACTAAAATCAACAAAAAATTGAATTAACTAAAATCCGATTAACTAAAACCCGAATTAACCAAGACTGGTGATCGATTTTTTGTACCATTGTTTAACCAAAATAACTGAACCGAAACATTCGTTTTTCATATATTTCTAGCATTTATACATTCAGTTCATGTATTTCATATTATGCCTTTATTTTTTTGTTTTTATACCTCTATTTCATGTATTTATACATACATTTAATGTATTTATACCTTAGTTTCATGTTTTTTATCCCAGATAACAATGCTCTTTTAACTTAATATGGCATGTGATTTCAATAATATGAAAATAGTGTGCGGAAATAGAAATCGAACTTTCAAGAAACACTACTTACAGAATTTTCTAGTTTATATCACTTTGAAACAAAAAGGTTTACAAGGTGATTGTGAGGTTATTGACTATTACAAACGAATACTTTAATAATTCAGTAGTGAAGGAGCAATGGAGTTTTTATTCTTTGTTTATTCATGCACTTGCCCTGCACAAAGTAGCTTTTTGGCATATTAATTGAATCTATCAAGGTCAACTTACTACTTTACAAAATATGGCAGAGCCTTATCTTTTAGACAAGTTGGCTCATCAGAAAATCTGATGGCCAGCCTATCAGAAAATCTATTGAACAGATCACCAGATTTTCTGATGATCAGAGTTTACCAGATTTCGATGATAACCATCATAATTATCATCAGATTAATAAGATTGGTCCTTTTTGATCATCTTCATTCACTTATGATCAGTTTCTAATAAATGTTGAAGATGTAATTTCTTTTCTTCTTTTGTCCTGATTGTCGTGTGTCTTCTTTGTTGGTGCATAATGTTTATTGCCTACGTCTAGGATATGTCGGTTGTGTATATAGGGCTTAGATTATGTCATATTTTATTTATTGTATATGGCTCGTACGAGTGAGCTTATATGGCTCGTACGAGTGACATCTTGTCACTCGTACGAGTAACCACTCGCACGAACCATCAACCTCACTCCTGTGCGAGCCATGTTGGCCTATAAATACTGGAGCTTGAGTATTATGTGTTATCTGTTGGTGTGTGACTATGGCGAAGCCCTGTCCATTTGTTTACTTGTCTGTAACTTTCACGTTTATTAATATACAAAGTAAAGGCGTTTAAGCAGTATACTTGATTGTTTGTTTGTCTAACCCGCTAGCAATGAATTCCTCCTCTGTTAGCTAAGTCGAATCGGTTTGGTGCTCACAGACGAGAGCCGATCACCTCTCACATTCTTTCTGTTTGACCTTCATGACTTTATCTTCATCATATGATCAGATTGATCATATTTTTCTTCAATACCTACAAAAAGTTTCCTAACAATTCCCCCCTAAGTATGGTAAGAAAAATAACAACTCACAAAAAACATACTGAAAAACTTCAAACATTAGAAATTCAAATTGCAAACGTAACTATTTTTTTCAAAAAAATAACAGAGATAATTGTTGTTTTAAGCATTCTTCAGATTAACTCTGTAGAGATCATCATTTTTCAGCATTTTCTTATGGTCAATCATCTTGTGGCATACTTTGAACATCTCCTTGTACCATCATCTTGCTGTTTTCCATTCGTTGATGATTTCTTCTATCTTTTTCCTCAGCTCCTCTTTGTTACGTCCCTTTGCCTTGAGTTGTTCTTATTTCTTGTTCATGCAGTCTTTGATATAATTAAGGGTCTGGTTTGAGTACTTGCATATGTCAACAACTCTGAAGAGAGCCTTCTTCTTATTAAGATCCCTGAAAACAACAGACAATTCAGGTTTTCCAAAGATGATACCTTTTCTGGCTTCCTCTTCAAGTTCAACTAGGATGGATGTATCTGGAAGGGGTAGTTGTAGTTTCATGTTGAGCACATAGTCATAGTTAATACAAAGGTCAAAATCTGCCAAAGCTGCCCTTTTAAACAAATTTACCCCAACATTTGTTAAGTTGTGAAGGGCTCTTCTGATGGACCTTTTATTTCCTTTGTCTTGATCATATACTTCTTCAGCATGGTTATGCCCAAAGAATGAAAGCTCATCTACCAAATCACCATCCACAATTGTCACTTCACTGGCCTCCTTTCTGAGTAGAGTGTACTTGTTCTGTTCATGAACTCCCACTATATTGTCTAGTGTAGTATGGGCATCCACCTTAAGTACTCTCAGTACTGGATTTGTAAGGACTTTGTGGAGGCTGGCTTCTCCTCTTTTGAGTCTCTCTTCTCTCCATATCCTGTTCAGGGGGCTAAGAGGTCTGTCTAGCTTATCTTCTTCAGTCCAGTAGAATTCTTTGAGATGGTATTCTGGGAACATCATAACATCTTGGTCAATTTGTTGTACCAGAACTTGTAAATACAGTTAGTGTGATAAGTGTAGTCTCACAAAATCTCAGGGGTCTTTTATGTATATCTTGTTTTAGTTATAAGTGTCTGAATTTACAAGTGTTGTTTCCGAGTTTATTCTAAGTCTGGATTAGGGGTTAGACCTAATCCAAGTATACTATGTTCCGAGTTTACTGATATGTATTCCGAACTTGGGTATGTAGTTCCCAAGTCTTGGTTTTAGTTTAGTTGGTAGATGTCCGGACTTTAGTAAATGTTTGCTAGTCTGAGTTTCTAGTTTTATGGGCCTTGGGCCTTGTTTTGTTATCTAGACAAGTGTGTCCAGATTTATCTTGTATATAACCATTTAAGGAATAGACAAGAGAGCAGTTCTTTTGTGGAAAGTTTGTGTAGCAAGAAAACCCTAGTCATTAGTGTGTGTCTGGCGGCTACTTTATGTGTGACGTCATTATCTTCTACATCAAAGAATACTCTGTGTATTCTTTGATTTCTCTCATCAATCTTGTTTCTTAATACATTATCCTACAGTGGTGATTGCTAGGTGGATTCCGTACGCCCAGTGATTGTATTCGTGAGTAAGATCCTAGGATTAGGTGACCTTACAAGTGGTATCAGAGAAGTGTGCTCTACTACTGTAGGTGTTCCATGTGTGAAGGTTCTTGTGAGAAAAATCATCTTTTGATTGGGTTTAGTACTTACTTAGTGAGTTTGTGTGAGTTATTTATGATTCATTATTGATTTCGAGTGAATTGATGACGGATTTTTATTAGGATAGAGCGTTTGAGGTTTGATCTTTATGTGAGGTTTTAAAGAGGTTTATGAAGTTCTTGTTGGCTTTTTGAAGGTTGGTAAAAGATTCCTTATCTAATATTTTAAAAGCTTTTCCGTGTTTGATTTACTATTTATGTTTCCGGGTTATTGATGATCCAGTGTGTAGTCACATTGGTGAGATATCCGGAAGCTGGTCCTTTCACATCTGGATAATCTGTTCGCATTACAAATCAAATTGTGATTCCGGATTTGATAACCTATCCGGATTTGAAACTTTTTGAGTTTAACCTCTCGTTAAACTCCTCCGAGTTTAAGGGTTGATATCTTTCTGGATTTTAGTGTTTTCTGGATTTGAGTCTGAGTTTTAAAAATCTTAAATTTTCTGGATTTGAAGGATTCTGAATTTAAGTGTATGTTCCTTGTTCCGGGTTTAGTTTTCCGAGTTTAAGATTATTTATACTTCTCCAAGTTTAAAGTTAGGTCCTCTGTTTGAGTTTAAAACCTAGCATGTTTTCCGAATTTAAGGCATTAGTGTGTTTAGGTTCCGAGTTTAAGTCTTGTGAGGTGTCTGAGTTTGTATTTCAAATCAGGTTATTGATTCGGCTTTTACCCTCCAATAAATCTCCAGACATTTCATTCCGTGTTTTCTAGTTAACTCTTGTTTCCGAACTTAGAAAATTTTCCAAGAAATATAGTCCGTAAAAACCTACTGTAACCCTCTGTGAATAGTCTGTTTCTTTCAAACCTCTTTTACCATGGCAAACAATCTGACCGCAATGGTGCAAAACCTCAAACACAACACTGAAGTGGGGAGTAAGACAAACCTCCTCTATTGATAAACGAACTGGATTTTCCAGAATGGAAGGAACGCTATGAAAGATATGTGAGAGCTAAGGATATCAAGATTTAGCTATTGCAAAATGATGTGGAGCTACGCCGATTAATACTTTAACGATTGATACTTATCTGGCACAGACAGATGAGCATAAAAAGTTCTATGAATGTGAAGAAAGAGCCATGTCCATGATATCTATAGCTCTTACCCAATCCATACTCCATACGTTTCGCAAAAGAAATACATCAAAAGACGCTTAGAACGTTTGAAGACTCAATTTTTTGTGTTTAAAGCCTTAAAGAATGAGTCCTTTGATGACACCGTGAATAGGTTTTATCAGTTACTAAGCGAGCTTGATCGAAGTGAAGAGGATCTTTACACGGAATTTGAAAAAGTTAAAAAGTTCTTAAATTGTCTTCCTAGTGAATGGAATATGTATACTGCCTTAATTAGAGAATGTACTCTATGATGAGTTTTCACTGGAAATGCTATTCAGAAGTTGAAGGATTATGCTTGGAACATGGAAGATTAAGTTTCTGACTTTGAAAAGATTCAAGATCCTCAGCTATATAAAGCTTCAAAAACAATTGAAAAAGTAAGCAATAGCGGAGCCGGTGTTGCCTTATGTTCAAGAAATGAAGAATCAGCAAGTCACCATGCCTTTACAAGCAAGAACGCAAATGCATCGTGTGGTAATCTTAATTCAAATCAGGGAATGTATTTATCTGTGGAAGTCATAAATCTCAAGCAGCTAGTGTTAACATTCCAAAGATGGATCCAAATTGTTTAAATTTAATAGAAGAAAACATGAGTCTTTTGGCGTCCTTTATGACAATGTATGAAAACTTTTGTCTTGGGAAGCTTGTTGAGGAATCTAGTCTCGATGAAGATTTTGACCAAATAGATCAGGATGAAATGGAAGAACTTGATCTTCAACTCAATATGGCACTATTGGTTAGAAGAGCTAAGAAGTTCCTTATGAAAACGGGGAAGAAATTCATTGGTGGTCAAACCAAGACTCGAATGGGAATCGATATGACAAAAGTAAAGTGTTACAATTGTAATATCTATGGGCATTATGCACGGGATTGTCGAAAGCCTAAGATGGAAAGATCCAACAAAGAAAACAATTCTTGGGTGTAGTTCAAATCTTTAGTTCATCTAGCATTTTAAAGTCTCATGTATGTTTTCTTCACTCATAAACATCGTCATCTTCTCAATATTTGGTAATGAGATGTTTAACTTAGGGCTGTTATTACCATCTTAAACTTGATGTTTATGCTTGAATGTTGAATGAATGATGTTGATAACCCTATTTGGTTGAAGTAAATTATGGCTTGAACGTCTTGATACTTATATATGATTTGAGCTACGGTTTTGGATTCAAAAATTTGGGGGTTTTGGTTTATCTTCAAGAACTTGTGTTCTTGACAATGGGTTTTAATTCTTGAAGGGTTGTAAGTAAGTTTGAGATGTTATTGGTTTGATTGGATGATGTTTTGCTTGTTTTTGTTTGAAAAATAGGTATGTTTAGTTTGATTATATGCTTGCGTGATTTAAATTTAAAGTGGGTTTGTTGGTGTTCTTGGCGGGAGTTTTGGATGATATCTTCATGAGGAAGATAAAGAGTGTTTGAAACTGTTGCTTTTTGATCTTATTAAAGTTTTGTGGATTATGTTGGTTTGTATTTCGGTGAAACTGGGATTCCTCTCCGTAATTTCGGAGAGTTCCTTTCTCAGCTTTGATGAAAGACATACAAGCTAATTAAAGGGTCTTCCGGATTGAACTCTGGTTAAAGGGTTTTCCGGATTTAACTAGGGAGATCAGATTTCGGATTGAGTCTCCGGTTTATCTGTTTTCCAGACTTAACTATTCTGGATTCCAGATTTAACTGTTCCTTATAGTTTCCGGGTTTACCTTCGTTTACCTTTTCGGTTTTATGTCTAAGTATTGTGTTTGGGTTTACACTTTCCGGATTTAACTTATTTTCCGGATTAACTTTAGCAAAGTTTCCGGACTATCAGTTAGTCCGGGTTTATGTATCTGTCTTCTGGTTTATACATTTATTCTGGTTTATGTTGTTAGCAAATAGATCCCAGACTAACAGACAGGCCGGGTTCGAGTTATCTTCGGATTCACTGACCAACCAAACAGATTTTCGGGTTAATGTTGCTTTTCACTGTTGTCCGGATGTATATGTTCCCTTGTGCTCTTGATTTTACTATTAGTTTATGTGGAAGTTCTGTTAGTAGATTATATTTCCCAAGTTGTAGTAGCAGTTAACTGTGTGTCTACTGCCATTTGTTTGTTGTCTAAACCTTAACAATTCTGATACAACATTTCTGTTATGTTTGTATATGTTTACAGATATGGTAGAACAACCTGTTGAACAGCAAGGTGAGCAACAAGGAGCACAACCTGCAACGGCAGCCGCTCCGCCTGGTCTAGTGAGGGAGTTCTTCGACTATCACAATCAGATTGCATTGTTAAATGAGAATGTTCGTGGTTCTGCCAATTACTCTCAAATTATACATTTTCTACGAAATTCAAGAATTGGTTTCACCCTTTCCGAAGATGTACATCAAGTAAGATTGTACATTCAAGACTTTTGGCATACAGGTCAAATGGTGGACAATACTATTGAAGCAACCATTAATGGAAATCAAATTGTTATCACAGAAGCCATTATTCGTGCAACTTTACAGTTTGGTGACTTGGATCATGGAGAAACTTTTTATGATAAGGAAATTCAGGAACGGGGTGCTAGAGCCTTTGGATATGTGGGGTCTTTTGGGTCCAAACAGATATTCAAGGGTATGCTTATTGGGCAATGGAGATACTTCTATCATATGATGATGCAGTACATGGCTCCTCGGAATTCTGGTATGGATAGAATGGGACATGATCTATTATCAGCCATTATCGGTTTAACATTCAATCAACCCTACAATTTCTCTCTTATGATTCTTCGGGCGTTTAAGACTCATCTCGCATTGCGGGAGGATGACAAATGGTTGATGATTCTTTATCCGAGATTTCTAACAATAATCTTCCGTCATCTTATGCCAAATCTACCGTTCGATGCCCAGTTACCTACTTATGCTCAAACCCCCATGCATCCGCGTATCTTTAAAGACTATGAAGACACAAAAGTGACAAAGCATGCAACTGTCCTTTCAATCCCTCATCCTCTGCTTGGTGCCATTGATTAGGATAACTATAATCCTGAAAATGATCAGACTTGGATAAATATCTGAAATGGAGTTGCACTGATTTTTAGAGCCGGTGATAATGAAGGTGCTCTAGATGATCAGGGTCCAGTGGTTGTTAAACCTCCGTTGATCTTCAACAAACACCGGTCTATGAACTTGTTCCTAAACCAGTTTTTAAAATTTCGATTGTATAAAATGTTGATATTGATGAACTAGTTGTTACTTCTTCGGCATCGAGTGTTGCCATACAGTCTAATCCGTTGATTTTGGAGCTTGATGCGGCTTTAGCAGCTGGTCCGTCCTCTCGTGCTGTAGATAAAGGGAAGCGTATTATTGATGAGTCCGATGATGATATGTTGTGTGAAAAAAAGTATCTTCAGTTGCTGAAAAAGGATTTGTGAAAGAGAATTTCACCTGCTGAGAGGGAACAACTTGATTTATTTCACGCAAAAGTTACCTCTTTCAATCCCTCTTCCGAATGGGGTCTACGTTTAGCTGCTTGGAATAACAAGTTAAATGATTTGGATTCTATTACTTTCAGTTCTTCCTTGGATGCTGATAATGATGAAGACCATCGTCCTCCTAATTCTCGTGTTGTTCGTATTACACCTCCAATCAAGACATACAAACGACGACGGGTCGTTGTGAGTTTGGATATTCAGGTTTCAAGTATTGAAGATGTTCCAATAAATGTTTCATTGAATGTAGTGATTACTTTAGTTACTAGCGGTTTGTTTATTTTGGGAAGATCAGTTTCTCTTCCGTCAATTACCGCTCCGCTACCAGTTACTCCTACTGTGGAGTCCATCGGTATTTCTACTGTAGTGGGAACCTCTATGCTAGTGATGTATTTTGCTATTCCTACTACACCTTTGTTTGTTTCACTATCTTCTCCAATGAGTTCGGGTAATTTGTTTGCATCCTCAGGAAGCACCGTTTTGCCACTTCTTCCTTTAGGATTTTTAGGGACAATACCGGGTGCAACTCCTAGTTCTGTGTGACCGAGTTCTCCTGCTACTAAAAGTTCTTCGGGAGCTAAAATGTCGAAACACTCACCGACTAAGGCCGGAGGGCCTAAGGCTCGAAATGTTCGTCTAGAGGTCGCTTTTGGTCCTAGTCCGAAGAAGCAAGCGGTATCAAGACCGATTGTTCCTCAACCGTCTGGTCCAAGACCTTCTGGTTCTCGACCTATTACATCTACTTTTTATCGAGGCCTCCGGGGACAGCGAGTGTTAGTGAAGGGCAAAATTTTCCCAAGTTCGTTTAATCAAAATTTATGGATGTTACCAAAGTTTTGAGAAAACATCAGGAACATATTCAGCATCAACAAAGAGAGATCAAGTATTATAAGAAAAAGGATGCTATGAGGGATCAACACATGACTCATTTGTTTCTTTGTCCAAGAATCAGGGTATTCAGTTGGATAATCTCATGAAACGGATGCTTCCTCGTCTGCACGACAAGAGACTTTGGTTAGGGCTACTGATCAGCTACATCAGATTATGACAAATCCTTGTGAAGCTCCTTGTTGCTTAGGGGGAGAATACGACTTTACAAGTGCAAGCTCAGTACAAAATTGATGAGCTCAAGAAATTCCGTGGTGATCTTGACAAAGACAAGGATCCTAAAGCCGCTGTGCAGGGGGAGCAGCCTAGGAGCTCACTTGCTTCTGAAACTGCAACCACTGCTCAAGCCAAGGGGGAGTCTTCGGGTGCTGGTGTTAGGAGAGACAAGGGCCCTAGTGATGATGATACGGGTGCTCTTTCTGATTCTGATGATCCTGTTGTTGACTTGGTTCTACAAGATGATGATGTGGTAGAAGGTTTAGTAGAAGACTGGAAGACAAACGATGACCTTGCTGGCAAGTTTAATTTCATTGAAACGGGTAAAGAAAAAAGTATTGAGTACGAGTCGTTAAAGGTAAACATGGATGATCTCAGAGCTATGTGTTTGGGGACGTTATGCCTGATGAAATCGCGAATCCTATTCGAGTGCCTGAAGAGGTCCGTATGGCAGCTCATAAGTGGTTTAAAGCTCTTCCCGATGAAACTCAAAAGAAGAGATATATTCAACACCAGAGGTGAGTACTCAGGCCAGATTAGGAGTTGGGACTTTGATGAGCAGCATAGCTTGGTCATGATCAAACGTACCGATGGAGTTCAATACTTTAGGCCATGGGCTAAATTCTTACAGACTTTACCTGCTCGTGATTTGCATCATCTTGCTTAGTTGAATCTCAACAATGATACCAATGTCGAAAGCATTAGAGGTTTAATTCCTTATTTGGTTGCTAAGAGTCGTGAAAGTAAGCGGAATACCTTCAAGGCTGCTGTTGGACAAGCTGTTAAGTCTATAGATAAATTCACAGGGAAGCAGGTGATGAAGATGGTCTATCCACCAACTAGATGTCTTCGTAAAATTCCTTTGCGAAGATTTGATCTTTAGAAGATTAAGGATATTGGCTTTTGGTACCTTGAAGGAAAACTGGGGAAGCGGTGATTACTGAAAATAAAGTGTCCGAAGAGATTCTACGGATATTAGATCCAATTTGGCTGGTTAACTTGAAAATGGAGCATTTGAAAAAACTTCTTCGTCTTCCTATGCTATATCTTGAAGAAAACCGCCCGTTGGCGAATCAGTTCATCAAGGTAGTTCAGTTTTGTGTGAAGAATCAAGTATGGGTGGGAAGTGAATACCCGAAGCATGATTGAAGATTTCAAGATCAACATCGAAGATCCTACACTGATCAAGGGGAGTTTGTTATTACACTTAGTATCATAAGTGCAGTCTCTCAAAAGTTCAGGGGTCTTTTATGTATATCTTGTTTTAATTATAAGTGTCTGAATTTATTGTGCCGGTTATTTTAAATGATGCATAATTAATAAAAATTATGCCACTTTCTTTTCTCTGACAGGTTTATTGTGCCGGTTTATTGTGCCGGTTATTTTAAATGATGCATAATTAATAAAAATTTTAGAATTTAAAAACCATAATTTATAAATAATAATAATAAGTGAATCAAATTTAAATAATAAAACAGAACAGGGTAGCCGGGTCTCGAACCCGGGTCTCCCCGATTGTACACACACAGCCTTCACCACTACACTACACACACAGTTGTGATTAAAACTGAAATCAATTAAGTTTTATATTAAGACTCGCATATCACCTGTTTGAATCGCGACTGTAACCGCCAACTTCAATCAAGCAATGTCTGTTTTAGAACGGAAAACAGTTACGATTTCGAAATCAAAATCGAATTAAAACTCCAAACCGTTCAAAGTTGAAATCATCAACCCGTAATTCAAGATCCGAAATCAGAAAAACCGCCAATCATCTTCATCAAAGTCAATCAATGCTTTCGGTTAATTGTTCATGTATAACTGATCCTTTGATAAGTTTCAAATCGGTAATCATGTATAATGATTATAACCGATTTTGAAGTTAATGGCCGAGGGGTTATAATTGAGACCTTGGGTGATTATAAATACCAGTTAAACCATACCGTCGCCCAATTGCTCCTCAAATTCAAACCTTCCTGCTCTCTCCAAACCTCGCCGGAATTGTCTGGTAGTTGCCAGAAAATATCACCGGAAAACCGAAGCTTTACTTCTAATCGGTATAATTCTCAACTCTTTTTGTAATCTATAATTCAGCATGTATTAATCTTAATCAGTCAACCAGATTTTGTTTCAAACAATTTTCGGTCGAGTTATAAGTTCTGTGTTATTAAAGTGAAGAAGATGAAGTTTAAGATGTATACTAATATAATTAAAATCGGGTACCGGGTTAGACACACAGTCCAACGGTGGACTGTGTGCAATTACAAAGCACACGTCCCGAGTTCGAGTCGCACATGTTTCCGATTTTCTGAAATAAAGCCAACACTTTTTAAAACTTATTCAGATCAATTCACAGTATATATAAAATGAATATAATCCCGTGTTTATGCAGATTAGACACACAGCCCAACTGGTTGGGCAGTGTGCACTCGAACTATAGATCCCGAGTTCGAGTCCGGGTTCTTTAATCAGTTTTGGCCATATTAAAACCTTTTTAATAAAAACTAAATAAGGTTAAAGCTAGTTGGTATATATATAATTAAAACAGAGAATATTTCGGGTTAGACACGTAGCTCAGTTGGTAGAGCTGCGTGCACGTATACGGGAGGTCACGGGTTCGAACCTCACTCGCCGCCTGAATTCCATGCTATCCGACCGGTCAGACCCGGTCAGACCTGACAAGGTCAACATATTTTTAAAAATCTGTTTTCTTATTTTTACTTATTAAAATTGAAAAATTATTTAAAAAAAATACTAAAAAATAAGATTCCTAAGGTTAAAAATTTGCAATAAACTTATAAAATAAATCTAAAAAATCTCATTAAGAGCACTAATTAAAAATATTAATCTCAAATAAAATTATTTATTTATCGAATTATTTCGTTATTATTTAGGTTAGTTTTCCCTCGTCGGTTGAATCATAAATTCGTGTGCATTCATCATTATCAAGGAACACACCCACTGTGAGTGAACCTCTACCAATTCCCCGTTTTAATCATGTTTTGGGGTGTATCATGTGTCGTACTATTCTTTTATTTTATTTAAACACTTGTGCATACATCATATCCGTGATCAAATGTGTATTGATTGTTGTGCAGTGCACGCATTTCATTAGGCCCATCAGTTCCCCGTGGGATACGGGTTGAGCATCAGGAGCCTCATTAGATCGGCTCCGTTTGATTGAGACTTGATCTCAAATACATCATCATTCATGTCATATACTCATCCAAAGTGGTTTGTGATTGTTTACATATATATGTTTTCTCACATGTGATTAATGCACGAATTTTCTTTAATAAATAAAATAAGAAATTAGTTAAAATGTTTTATCAAGGTTCACTCACCAACTTTTGTTGACCCAAAACCTCCACTGTTTTACACATGATACAGGTGATCCAGCCGAGACAGGAAACACTTAGGATGGCCTAGAAGAATAAACAAGTTTATGCTTTGGAATAAATATATAGTTTCATTTTCCTTTGTAATTGTATGGATTTTGTTTTTGGATATTCAAGTTTGTAATTTGAATTTAATAAATATGAAACATCTTAGTAAATATCATGAGCTCTGGTGATAACTCAATTATGCCCCGACTTTTATTCCGCTGCGGGTCGGGGTGTGACAGATTGGTATCAGAGCTTGTGACTATAGGATATAGGATAGGTTATTAGACCCTTAGAGCCTATACTATAGTTGATTAAATTTTAATTGTTTATGCGTTACATACAAAATTCATGATGTTTATATGTTTCATGTTTATTTTCACACCCAATATTATGCAAGCACGCTCACAAGTACATGTTAATATGCAATGCTCATCATAATTCATATCCTCATAACATATCATATATATGAGAGCACACACCTCACGATTTCCATGATTTTTGTAATGATTTTGCATTTTTCAGATCACATCAAAGTGAGTTCTCACGACGGGCATGTAGTAACTAGAAGGGTACGAGTACTAGTAGTCGGAACGTCCTGTCTAGGCTTGGCATTCGTATAAATCCAAAATAAAGGACCTGTTTGCCTACCTGGGGACTAACGATGAGAGTACGAAGGACCTATTAGGCCAAAGCATGCTATACCAAACGTCGTGTGAGCTAACCCCACTTTGAGTTGTCATTGTGTCTACACCTGGACACCCTCCTACCATACATCTCGCAATCATGTTTTACGATTTTCATTCGGGTGGTGCGAGTGTTAACCCGCCGACACCAATGTGAATCCTACCAAGCCCAATAGTCATGAGGGCCCACATGACTACATAGGCAATGGTATGGGGGACATTTGGAGGCCCAAACATGAGCAAACCCAAGACATCCTATGGATGTAGTTAAATTATTGTCAGTTATGTTGTTTTTCATTCTTTTTGCGACACATGACACCTAGAAAATTCTTAAACTCACAATCTTCCTATATATGTTCCTGTAGATGTCGGCTAGGCAATTACGTGGAGGTAGAAAGTCAGGAAAGTCAAACGAACGCTTGGGCACACAAATCGCTAAACAAATGGCCGCTGTACTTCCTGACATCGTGCTTCAAGTTCAACAAGCTCTCACCGCTAATCCCATCAACCCTCCCAACCAAGAAGACCAGAGCATCGCCAACCCTCCTTCCAAAACCCCCAAGTGCACCTACAAACACTTCAAATCCTGCGATCCCCCAAAATATGAAGGGACCGAAGGTGTTACCGCCCTCCTTCACTGGTTTGAAGAAATGGAAAACACTTTCCTCAATTGCGATTGTCCCGAGGACCGTAAGGTACGTTACGCGACTGGAAGACTGTTTAGGGTAGCCCTTACCTGGTGGAACACGGAAAAGGGTAAGCGAGGAGTTGAAGATGCCATGGCCTTAACATGGGAAGAGTTAAGGGAACTCATGACAAGACGCTTCTGTCCAAGAAGCGAAATCAAAAAGATGGAAGACGAATTCGACGCACTGAAACAAAAGGAAGGAGACCACACTTCATATAATAAGAGATTTCTAGAGTTGAACCAGATGATCCCCAATTTGTTCACCCCCTTGTACCGCTTCGTCGAACACCACATTCGAGGCCTCCCCTCGAAAATCCAAGATTCGGTTTTAAGCACTTCGTCTGCAACACTTGAAGCCGCAATGGAGTTAGCCACAGAACTCACTGAAAATCGCATTCGAAACGGCAAGTTCAAAGATGAGAAGAAGAAATCACCCATTGAGACCCCAACTCCAAACCACCCAGTCTCATCCTCGAAGTTTGCTGGTAAGAGGAAGCGAAATGGCAAGAATTTTGCTGTCACTCAAACCAACCCTCCCATCACTGCTGCACCAATCACCCAAGTTGCTCTTCCATTCGCACCATTCAAAAAGCCATACACTGGCCCGCACCCAAAGTGCAACCGCTGTCAATACCATCACCCTCTCGAAAACCCCTGCCAACATTGCACAAGTTGTGGCCGTGCAGGTCACACCATCCAAACCTGCCGTACCCTTCAGCGAATGAACCGCAGTCAACCACAAACTCAAACCCAAAATCAAATGGTGGGTCAAGCCCAACAACCCTTACTTCTACCACCTGCACAACACGCAGCCCAACCTTACTACCAACCCAACTACTCCATGATGCAACCCATGCGAGCTTGTTTCAACTGTGGGGACCCAAACCACTTCAGGAACACTTGTCCATGCCTAGTAAACATCATCCATGCCCAAGCTCAAGCGAACCCGGTAAACCAAGCTAACCAAGCTCCTCCACCTGCAAGAGGAAGAGCTTTCAATATCAATGCCAAACAAGCCAGCGCTGACAACAACGTGGTCAACGGTACGTTTCTCATCAATGATAGTTATGCATCCATATTATTCGATACTGGTGCGGATAAGAGCTTTGTGTCCTTAGAATTCGAACCTATCCTCGACCAACCTCGTGTTAATCTCATGGAATCTCTAACGGTGGAAGTTGCTGACGAAAAACCCACTTCATTAAATTCTATTATACGCAATTGTACTCTCACCCTAAACGATCACGATTTTCCAATTGACCTCATTCCTATGAAGTTGTAGTATGGACTGGCTCAGCTAGCATCATGCTGAAGTGGTGTGCCACGAAAAATTATCGCATTCCTCTTGCAGACGGTTAGACACTATGTATTTTTGGGGAAACCCCTTCGAAAGGACTCAAATTAATGTCCTGCCTTCAAGCCCGAAGATATCTCCGCAAGAACTATGTCGCATTCCTAACTCACGTCGTCAAGAAGGGAAACAAGGAGAGGAAACTCGAAGATATCCCAATTGTGAAGGAATTCCCACAAGTTTTTCCCGACGACATTTCAGGACTTCCTCCTTGAGAGAAGTGGAATTTCGCATCGATCTTGTACCTGGCGCTACACCAGTCGCAAAATATCCTTATAGGTTAGCCCTATCCGAGATGCAAGAGTTGACCAGTCAACTGCAAGAGTTGACCGACAAAGGATTCATACGTCCTAGCTCGTCGCCTTGTGGTGCACCTGTTCTTTTTGTGAAGAAGAAAGATGGAACGTTTCGCATGTGCATTGATTATAGAGAACTCAACAAGTTAACGGCTAAAAATCGCTATCCACTGCCTCGCATTGATGATCTCCTAGACCAACTTCAAGGCGCCACCTGCTTTTCAAAAATCGACCTTCGTTCTGGTTATCATCAGCTCAGAGTGCACGAAGAAGATATCCCAAAATCCGCCTTCCGGACTCGTTATGGTCATTACGAGTTCATGGTCATGCCATTTGGTTTAACCAACGCCCCCGCTGTCTTCATGGATTTAATGAATCGGGTATGCAAACCCTACCTCGACCGTTTCGTCATAGTCTTCATCGACGACATCCTTATCTACTCCAAGTCTAAATCCGATGATGAGCGACACCTTCGACTCATCCTTACACTCTTAAGGACTGAAAAGCTTTACGCTAAGTTCTCAAAATGCGAATTCTTGTTAGGAGAAGTACAATTCCTTGGTCATGTCGTCAATGACAGGGAATTCATGTCGATCCTTCAAAAATCAAGGCAGTACAGGAATGGCAAGCGCCACGTACCCCTACCGAAGTTAGGTCATTTCTTGGCTTGGCTGGTTACTATCGACGCTTCATTGCCAACTTTTCCCGTATCGTTGTACCACTCACGTCCTTGACTCATAAAGGAAAACCCTTCATATGGGTACCTAAGCAAGAGGAGGCCTTCCAAACTCTAAAGCAAAAACTTTGTGACGCACCTATCCTCACACTCCCTGAGGGTTGCGATGACTTTGTGGTATATTGCGACGCATCAGGGCAAGGGCTAGGCTGTGTATTGATGCAAAGAGGAAAAGTGATAGCCTATGCCTCTAGGCAACTCAAGGTTCACGAGAAGAATTACACCACCCATGACCTGGAACTTGGAGCCGTTGTGTTCGCTCTCAAGATATGGAGACATTACCTCTACGGTACCAAGTGTGAAATATACACTGACCACAAGAGTCTCCAACATATCTTCAACCAGAAGGAGTTGAATATGAGGCAACGAAGCTGGGTCGAACTTCTCAACGACTACGACTGTGAAATTCGGTATCATCCTGGCAAGGCAAACGTGGTGGCCGATGCGCTCAGTCGAAAAGGTTATGCGAACTCCATTCGTCTTCTATGTTCGCAAATCATAACCGACATCAAAGATCGAATCCGGGCAGCTCAACATGTTTCTGTAACAGAAAATGACGTACGCGATGAGCTGTCATGTGGAGCTGAACTCAAAATCAAAACCAAATCCGACGGTATTCTATACTATTTAAACTGCATATGGATTCCTAATCCCTATAACCTTCATGATTTCCTCATGCATGAGGCGCACAAAACACGATACTCTGTACACCCAGGAGCCGACAAGATGTATCAAGACCTACGATACACCTACTGGTGGCCTGGCATGAAAAAGGATATCGCTGTTTTTGTTTCGAAGTGCCTTACCTGTTCCAAAGTAAAAGCTGAACATCAAAGACCTTCAGGACTTTAGTCCAACCCGAAATACCTGTATGGAAGTGGGAAAACATAACCATGGATTTCATTACCGGGTTACCTCGCACCTCCAGTGGGTATGACACCATATGGGTAACAGTCGATCGTCTTACAAAGTCATCTCACATCATTCCGATTCGCGAGGACTTCAAGAACGAGAAGTTAGCTCGTATCTACATCAGCGAGATCGTAAGCCGTCATGGTGTACCATTAAGCATCATTTCAGACCGTGATGGTCGTTTCACTTCACGAACATGGCAAGCCGTACAAACCGCTTTGGGTACACGATTAGACCTCAGTACCGCTTTTCATCCTCAAACTGATGGTCAATCTGAACGCACCATCCAAACCCTTGAAGACATGCTGCGAGCATGTGTCATAGATTTCAAAGGGAACTGGGATGCTCACCTACCGTTAGTCGAGTTTTCGTACAACAATAGCTATCATTCAAGTATTGGCATGGCTCCTTTCGAAGCTTTATATGGTCGTAAGTGCCGATCTCCAGTATGTTGGCACGAAATTGGGGAAGCGCAAATCACCGGACCAGAATTAATTCAAGAAACAACCGACAAGATCCTTCAAATTCGAAACAATCTTCTAGCGGCTCAAAGTCGTCAAAAGAGTTATGCTGACAAACGACGAAAGCCCTTGGAGTTTGACATTGGTGATCAAGTACTTTTAAAAGTATCACCGTGGAAGGGAGTGGTTCGTTTTGGCCAGAAGGGCAAGCTAGCACCACGCTACGTAGGACCTTTCAAGATACTCGAAAGAGTAGGTCCTGTAGCATACAAGCTTGACCTACCAGAAGAGCTCAACAGAATTCATCCCACATTCCACGTATCAAACTTGAAAAAGTGCCTTGCCGATGAAAACCTCCATATTTCTCTAGAAGACATTCAAGTTGATGAATCGATGTACTTCGTTGAAAGACCCGTGGAAATCATGGATTTCGAAGAGAAGCGTTTAAGGCGAACTCGTATTCAAATTGTCAGGGTACGTTGGGAGTCAAAACGAGGACCCGAGTTTACTTGGGAACGTGAAGACTCAATGCACGAAAAATACCCGCATCTTTTTCCGGTTACCACTACTGCTTAAATTTCGGGACAAAATTTCTAAAAGTAGGGGATACTGTAACATTCGTCGTAAAACGGGTCTCAAAACCCGCTTCGTTTTATAATCAAATGTTCGGTTAAAAGTTCGTTACGTAATTATTGTGCCAGTTATTTTAAATGATACATAATTAATAAAAATTTTAGAATTAAGAACCATAATTTATAAATAATAATAATAAGTTAATCAAATTAAATAATAAAACAGAACAGGGTAGCCGGGTCTCGAACCCGGGTCTCCCCGATTGTACACACACAGCCTTCACCACTATACTACACACACATTTGTGATTAAAACTGAAATCAATTAATTTTTATATTAAGACTCGCATATCACCTGTTTGAATCGCGACTGTAACCGCCAACTTCAATCAAGCAATGTCTGTTTTAGAACGGAAAACAGTTATGATTTCGAAATCAAAATCGAATTAAAACTCCAAACCGTTCAAAGTTGAAATCATCAACCCGTAATTCAAGATCCGAAATCAGAAAAACCACCAATCATCTTCATCAAAGTCAATCAATGCTTTCGGTTAATTGTTCATGTATAACTGATCCTTTGATAAGTTTCAAATCGGTAATCATGTATAATGATTATAACCGATTTTGAAGTTAATGGCCGAGGGGTTATAATTGAGACCTTGGGTGATTATAAATACCAGTTAAACCATACCGTCGCCCAATTGCTCCTCAAATTCAAACCTTCCTGCTCTCTCCAAACCTCGCCGGAATTGTCTTGTAGTTGCCAGAAAATATCACCGGAAAACCGAAGCTTTACTTCTAATCGGTATAATTCTCAACTCTTTTTGTAATCTATAATTCAGCATGTATTAATCTTAACAGTTAACCAGATTTTGTTTCAAACAATTTTCGGTCGAGTTATAAGTTCTGTGTTTTTAAAGTGAAGAAGATGAAGTTTAAGATGAATACTAATATAATTAAAATCGGGTATTTAACCGGTTAGACACACAGTCCAGCGGTGGACTGTGTGCAATTACAAAGCACACGTCCCAAGTTCGAGTCGCACATGTTTCCGATGTTCTGAAATAAAGCCAACACTTTTTAAAACTTATTCAGATCAATTCACAGTATATATATAAAATGAATATAATCACGTGTTTATACAGATTAGACACACAGCCCAACTGGTTGGGCTGTGTGCACTCGAACTATAGATCCCGAGTTCGAGTCCGGGTTCTGTAATCCGTGTTGGCCATATTAAAACCTTTTTAATAAAAACTAAATAAGGATAAAGCTAGTTAGTATACATATATAATTAAAACAGAGAATATTTCGGGTTAGACACGTAGCTCAGTTGGTAGAGCTGCGTGCACGTATACGGGAGGTCACGGGTTCGAACCTCACTCGCCGCCTGAATTCCATGCTATCGGACCGGTCAGACCCGGTCAGACCTGACAAGGTCAACATATTTTTAAAAATCTGTTTTCTTGTTTTTACTTATTAAAATTGAAAAATTATTTAAAAAAATACTAAAAAATAAGATTCCTAAGGTTAAAAATTTGCAATAAACTCATAAAAATAAATCTAAAAAATCTCATTAAGAGCACTAATTAAAAATATTAATCTCAAATAAAATTATTTATTTATCGAATTATTTCGTTATTATTTAGGTTAGTTTTCCCTCGTCGGTTGAATCATAAATTCGTGCGCATTCATCATTATTAAGGAACGCACCCATTCTGAGTGAACCTCTACCAATTCCCCGTTTTAATCATATTTTGGGGTGTATCATGTGTCGTACTATTCTTCTATTTTATTTAAACACTTGTGCATACATCATATCCGTGATCAAATGTGTATTGATTGTTGTGTGAATTATAGGTAGATTGAATTTATCATTTCAGTGCACGCATTTCATTAGGCCCATCAGTTCCCCGTGGGATACGGGTTGAGCATCAGGAGCCTCATTAGATCGACTCCGTTTGATTGAGCCTTGATCTCAAATACATCATCATTCATGTCATATACTCATCCAAAGTGGTTTGTGATTGTTTACATATATATGTTTGCTCACATGTGATTAATGCACTCATTTTCTTTAATAAATAAAATAAGAAATTAGTTAAAATGTTTTATCAAGGTTCACTCGCCAACTTTTGTTGACCCAAAATCTCCACTGTTTTACACATGATACAGGTGATCCAGCCGAGACAGGAAACACTTAGGATGGCCTAGAAGAATAAACAAGTTTATGCTTTGGAATAAATATATAGTTTCATTTTCCTTTGTAATTGTATGGATTTTGTTTTTGGATATTCAAGTTTGTAATTTAAATTTAATAAATATGAAACATCTTAGTAAATATCATGAGCTTTGGTGATAACCCAATTATGCCCCGACTTTTATTCCGCTGCGGGTCGGGGTGTGACACTCTATTTCTTCAAACATTCTCTTGAAGTCTGTTGTGAATTTGTTGCTTTCTAGTGCACTTTCTGATGACTGCTGCATGGTTTTCAGAACTTCAGTGTTTTTCTCTGTTTGGCTTCTGATTGTTTCCACTGACTCTGATAAAACCTTCATGTCAGATTTCTGACTTCTTATCTCCTCTAGCAGCATATCCAATTTAGCTTCAAATGGTGACTTTGCTTCTTTGGTTGATGTGTCTACACAAACTTTGATGACTTTGTCTAGGACATTGTCAAGATGTTCTTTTGAGATGATTGGTATTTAAGTGGGTAAGGGTGGAACAACAGATGTTCTTGTAACATTACAAGCAGAAGACACACTTGCTACTGTTGTTGAAGGGTTAAATTGGTCAAAAGACCAGTTTTGTACACCTTCACCAGATTTCTAAAACTTATTCAAATCTTGAATTTCCTCACTTCCTTGAACCATTCTAGAGAATGATCCTCTGTGAGTTGATGAGAAAAGCCTATTTTTCTCTTCCAGGTTTCCTAGATCAGTAAACTGATCTCCACCTGTTGCTATCTCAATCTCTTCAACAACCATTGATTCGGAGTCAAGATTTATGGAAGTGGTAATCTCTTCATTTAGTGCTTTTGGTTTTCTATATACCATCTCATAAATAACTCGAACAGATTCTTCTGAATCAGAAGCTGTTGAATTTCTAACAACAAATAAAGAGGGATTAGCCTAGGCACCTGATTCTGCCACATGTGATGCTACTGCATGATGTTTTTTTTTGTTTCCTAGTTTTGCTGCACTTGATCATCAACCTCCATTGCTTTTGGTGAAATTCTTATGTTCTGGTGCCGAACTTCTTCTGTTTCATCAACTTCTGGTGCCACATATCCTTGATCATCATTTTCTGGTGAAGAGCTGCTGGCAAATACTTCAGTGAGTTTTTCTTTTATCTTGAGAATCTCTTTCATATAGAATTCGGTATAGTGAATCTTCTACTATTAGACATAACATGCTTTCTAGTAAAGAGGGTACATCCTTGTTAGATTTCCAGCCTTGTGTTGCACACCAGGGCTTCACAACAGGTGACTTCTAGATGTTTTCTTATGTAGGAAGTTCCATGTTCCTATCTTCGAATGTCTCAGCAATGATAATTAACTAGAATCTTGGGTAAGGTAGATGGGAAGTAATTCTACCAGATTTGGTCAGAACAAATCTATTCATTAGATTAAACATCTCTATTCCATAATGAATATTGTACCCAGTCAAGAGTCCATACATGATTGTGAGAACTGTTTGATTTATCTAATCAATGCCTCCTATCTTTGAAGTAAGGCATCTGGTTAGGGTTTCCATCATGAATTACCAGAAGGCAGCTAGCTCGTTCATCTTGAATTCTCCAATCTTCGCGATCCTCTTCTTGAATCCCATTCTATAATCTGTTCCATCAAATCTTCCTTCTTTGGTGCTTCAACATAGTTCCCATTGATTGGGAGTTCCAGACATTAACTAATTTTCCTCGGGGTAATGGTTACCGAGATACTTCCCCAAAGATGAGTTGTGACTTCGTCTATACCGGTTTCTTCAAGTGTATGAACGAGTTGTTGTAGAATGTTCTCCGATACTTCTTTGGTTTTTCTCATAGCTTGAGCAATCAGACACTTCCGTAGAAATTCAACTAAAATTTGACATTTTCATCGTATTGCGCGTGTTTAGGGTTCATCATCAGGCTGTTTTCTTTCAATGGTAGGAATTCATCATCCTTGATGAATGGAACTGCATGTTCAACGGCTGGGATGTTGAGGTTGACAAGGTTTGGTGGGGCCATGGTGAGTTTGGAGGTGAATTTTGCTTTTCAGAAACTAAAATGGTTTTAGGGCTTTTGTGAGTTGTGAGGTTGAAGGCGAAAGTCTCGTCCTTTTGAATTTGGTTATTTATAAGATTTGTATGGACAAAGATCATGGTTTTGGATTGTGGGTTGGTTAGTATTTAAGACAACTGATGACAAGTTAATGATGTTTTAACTTTATCCAAACCGTTTTTGAACTTTTAAAATATCTCCAACTTTGATGTATTTCCAATTTCTTTTGATATATCGCTAAATTTTGAAGACATAAATTTTGATTGGTGAATACTAACGATCATGTTGTACCTTTTATCTCTTGTGGGACCTTTTCTCAGAGAAAAGGTCTAGTAATATACTTTCTAGAAGCTGACATTCTTCTCCCTTTTTGAAAGGCAAAATTCCTTCTGATGACATCATCAAAAAATGTCTAGTTCTCTAATGTAGTGAATCTTGGATTTTTGTTTCATTTTCCATCAGAAAATGATTAGAAATGAAAGTTCCCCTTGGATAGAGTGCTTTCCTTTTTTTTGAGTGATGAGAGGGAATAAGTAGGGTATTATAATGAGTACTTATAGGTTGTTTTCTTGTAGAGCTCCTTGTCTTTCCTTTCTTTAAAATAATCTTGATTTTTAGAAAACAATGTTTTGACCTTTTTGGAATATCAACATAAAAGTTCTTGGGTTTTTACTCTTTAGAACAAGGAACCATCAGTTCTATTTGTTTCTTGTTTCATCAGATCTGAAGTATGTCTTATAAGATTTACTTGATTTTCAAACTTCAGTTAGTAAGTGTTTATCAGAATTGTAAAATTTTCATAAGATCTGATCTTTATCTGAACTGACACATTTTTACCAGATGTTACGCTCAAGGTCCTTAGTTTCATCAGATTTGATGATACTTCTTCTTATCTTGTCCTTTTTTTTGTTTTATCCATTTTCATTCCCATAGAATTTTTATTTTGTTCACCCTCCTTTCTTTTTTAAATAAGAAAAGTATATATAAGTAGAATATTTACAACTTTACTACTAGAAGAAAGGAAAACTTACAGAAGAGAAAAAAGAATTATCTACATTAAAGATAAGTTGAGTAACAACTTAGAGAAAGGTCACAAATCCTGTATTGTTGGCAGTGGGCACAAGGTTAGAGTTATGAATGTTTTCTTGAAGAATCATCTTAGCCCTGGTACCACAATAGAATTCCTCCGAAGTCTAGTTGATGAGTGATTACCCTCATTAAGAAACAAGGATAGATAAAAAATGGTCTGTGAGAGTGCAAGTTTGTCACAAAATCTCTCATCAGGTATTGAAGAAGTTGTATGGAACATCTTGCACTACGACATGCACAATCTCCATAAACTTGTATGAGACTTCATGAAAGTTCACAAACTTTCTAGAGAAACATACTCCAAGATGAGTAACCAAAAACTGTCATGGTTTGATGAACCCGGATTTGCTGATTCCTCTTGCATGGTTCCCCACGTGATATCCCATCTGGGTTAGGGTGTTGTCTAGTGCTTAGCGAGTGAAGGTTGTAAACATTGTTGTTATCATTGAGATTTAAAACCAACCTGATGACTTGCTCACTAAGGACTATTTCATCTCAAGTACTCGACTCCTAATGCTTACATATCTTCAGTGGAAGATGAGTTGGGCATTAAGCTAGAACTCTTGCAATATATCTGGATGGTTCTAGATATATATGCAGTCAAAGCATAGGCCAAAGGGCTATTTAGTAGCTTGCTAAGGATGATATTGCAATCCTCCCATGCTGGACCATCAAGGTTCCTTTAGAACCCTAGGTTGTGTGTTTGGTAAAGTAGGATTAGAAAGTGTGCGATAACAATATGAGCCATTGTTAGGGTTTGAAAGTTGAAGAGGTTTGGATTTTAGGATTTTCTGAGCAAAAAGAAGATGAAAGTGACTGGTGAGATGAAGATAATCTCCAAGTAGTTATTTATAAGTGAAAGTGATGCTTATGCCAAATGACTCCTACCAACTTAGATTTTTATCCCCGGTTTTCATTATTGCTAAGATCCTTTGTAGGAGGGATAAAAGAATATTGTGAGATAACATTTCTCCTCATTTATGATCTAGGTGGCTACTATCTGAGAAATTATCATCATCATCTGTCCAGGTGCCGCCTTTTTTCTCTCTAAGTATTGATGAGTAAGCAATGAATGTTAAGAGAGAGTGTGAGTGTATATTGAATTTTTGTTCAGAAATTTTACTTTGTAACGCAAACCTCCCAAAATTAATTAATAAAACAATAAAACAAATTGTAGGAATATGTCCAGAATTGAGATCATGGTGCAAACGTGTGAGATGTTGATGTATTTTTTAGAAGTGCATTAAGGATTTGAATGAAAGAGAAAATTTCAGATTTCTGTTGAATTGGTCAAAATCTGATAAATCACCAGAATTTCTGATAAAATTAAACCGTTTATGGTGAAATATCAGAATTTTTAACAGCATTCTGATTATTTTCTAATGATTCAAAATTTTCTAGTTTTTGTGATAAAGAGTTTTCTGATGTTTCCTCATATCTCATGTTGACCATGCCTAGCCTACTAACCAAAAAGTTATGTCTTTTTTCATCAAGAGGTTTTGTGAAAATGTTAGTAATTTGTCTTTCTAATTGAACAAAATACATTGCAATATTACCTTTTTCCACATGATCCTTTATGAAGTGATATCTGACATCAATATGCTTTGTTCTTGAGTGGTGCACAGGGTATTATGTTATAGCAATTGCACTATTTGTATCACACAATATTAGAATTTTATCAGATTTACTCCATAATCCATTAGCTTTGTTTGCATCCAAAGCACTTGAGAACAACAACTTGTGTTGCCACATACTCTGATTCAGCTGTTGATGTGGATACATAGTTTTGTTTCTTGCTTGCTCAACAGACCAATTTATCTCCCAATATTTGACAAGCACTAGATGTGCTTTTTCTATCAATTTTGCATCCTGCGTGATCTGCATCTGTGTATGCTATTAGTTCTAAACTTATATCTTTAGGATACCACAAACCAAGATCTGATGTTCGTTTTAGATATTTAAAAACTCTTCTTACAACTTTTAAGTGGGACTCTTTAGGATTAGACTGATATCTGGCCAGAAAACATGTTGAAAACATTATGTCTGGCCTACTGGTTATTACAATATTGAACCTATCATTCCCCTATTGGTTTTTATATCAACACTTTTTTTCCATTTGGATCAAAATCTAGTTTGTTTCTAGTGGCCATGGGAGTTTTTGAGGTAGAGCAATTTTCAAATCTGATATATTTTGATTGACTCAAGAATATGCCATCACTTTGTTGTTTGACTTGTAAGCCTAAGAAAAAGGTTAATTCACCCATCATGCTCATCTCAAAATGGCTAGTCATTAACTTTTGAAATTTTTGCAAAATTTCTGATTTGTTGATCCAAAGATGATGTCATCAACGTATATTTAGACCAACAAAGTATGTCCCTTATGAGTTTTAAGAAACAAGGTAGTATCAATAGTACCTTTTGTGAAGCCAGAATTGATTAAGAAGTTTGAAAGAGTTTCACACCATGTTCTTGGAGCTTGCTTCAATCCATACAAGGATTTGTGTAATTTGTAAACGTATTTTGGAAATTTAGGGTCAACAAAGCCTTCTGATTGTTGCACATATACTTCTTCTTCAATCTTACCATTGAAGAATGCTGATTTTACATCGATCTGATAAACTTTAAAGTCTTTTGATGCAACATAAGCAACAAATATTCTGACTGCTTCTAGTCTGGCAACTAGTGCAAAGGTTTCATCATAATCTATGCCTTCTTGTTGACAATAGCCTTTTACAACATGTTTTGCCTTATTCCTTGTAATTATACCCATTTTGATCCAGTTACGGTTTTGTCCGTTTGTCTAGGTACCAGATTCCATACTTGACTCTTTTCAAACTGGTCAAGCTCTTCTTGCATTGCTTGTATCCAATCTGAATCATTGAGTGCTTCTTTGGCCAGTTCTAGGTTCCACCATGCTCAGAAAGCCAACATATAGACATTCATGAGCAGTGGCAACACCTTCTTCTGGGTTCCCAATTATGTCTGATTGGTAGTGTCCCTTGATCCATCTGATTTTGTTGTGTGAACTTGTGTGTATTGAGGGTTCTAAAGCTTCCCATTGATTCAGGGTCTTTGTTGTGTTAAGAGGATTAGAATTCTGTTGTGTACTTAGATTTTCTGGTGCATTATCAGAATTCTAATTTTCTTGTACATTTTCTTATAAGTGATCCAGATTTCCTGCAGGATTAGTATGTGACTAATTTTTGGATATTACATTATTCATATGGTCACATTCAAGAAGTTCACCTGATAATTGTTGGAGAAGATGTTCAGAATTTTCTTGTGAGTTTGAATATTTTACTTCTTGATTATTTCACCAGAAACCTCAGTTTCTGATGAGTCATCAAATGACACATATAACTTTCCCTTATTGTCCTTGAACTTAGAATAAAGACTCTATAAGCTTTTGAGGACAATGAGTAACCAAGAAAAATTCCTTTTTATGCTTTTCTATCAATTTTTTCTAGACTATGAAAATCATTAAACACAAAACATCTACAACCATAGGTATGCAAAAATTTAATGTTAGGAACCCTTCCGTTGATAATGTTATAAGGCGTTTTCTGGTGTCTTTTGCTTATGATAGATCTATTTTGTGTAAAACAAGCATTGGCATTGCTTCTGCCCTAAAGTAAGTGGGCAGTTTGGCATAAGCAAGCATAGTTCTTTCTGCTTCCCAAGGTTCTTTTCTTCTTCCACAACTCCATTGTAGAGTTCTTGGAGCAAAAAAATCATGTGAGATTCCTTTGCTTATCAAGAAGGTCTCAAGTTTTGTGTTTTTAAATTTTGTTCCATTATCAGATCTGATCCTTCTTACTGGCAATTTTAATAGATTTTCTGTTTTTCTGATGAAATTCATATCAGATATGGGGTTTCACTTTTCTTTCTAAGAAATTCAACCCAAGTGTACCTGGAATAGTCATCTACAATGACCAAGATGCATTTCTTACTAGGAAAACTTGCAGTGCTGACAGGTCCACAAAGGTCCATATGTAAAAGTTCCAAATTTCGAGAGATTGATAATTGAGAATTTTTTTTGTGTGAGCCTCTCTTTGATTTTCTTGTCTCACATGCTTCACATATTTTATCCGTTTTGGATGAAATAAAAGGCAGTCCTTTTACCGAATTTTTTTTGTCTGCCAATTGATTTAGAGTTTTGAAATTTAAGTGGGCAAGCCTTTTATGCCATAACCAACTATACCTTTGTTTTCATTTGTAAATAAACATAACTGATGATGTTTAATTTCTTCTTTAAAATCAAAATAATAGATGGACTTTCTCATTCTTTTTCCACTTAAATAAATTTTGTTGTCTTCTAAACTAATTAATAAATATTTTCTTGTAAAAGAGTTACCTCGAAGCCTTTATCACAAAATTGACCATAGCTTAATAGGTTATATTTCATACCTTCTACGTAAGCTACCTTCTTAATGGTCAAAGATCGATACTTGATGCAACCATAACCCAACTATCATCTCAATGGTCAAAGATCCATACTTGATGCAACCATAACCCAACGTTCTTCCCTTTACCCCATTTCCAAAATTTACAAATTTACCCAGTTTTGATACAAAATTACTAAGCAAGCTCCTGTCCCCAGTCATGTGCTTGGAGCTTCCTGATCCCAGTACCAGATCTGCTGCACATTATGGTCCTGAAATGGTAATGTTAGAGATTTTTTGGTACCCAAACCTGTTTGGGTACTTTTTCTAATAAAAGTTTGCTTAAGGTTTCTTCTTCAGATGAGTAATTTTCTTCAGAATTTCTGTTTAATTCTGAGCCATAAATAGATGTTTTGTCCTTGGAGAGAAGATGTTGAATTAGCTTTAGTATTTCAACACACATGCAATCTGTTTTGTCAGATGTTTTTGACAAATTTGATTGAGATGGAAGTTTAGCAGATTTTTGGGATCTTGGATGAATTTTCTTTGAATTTTCATAAAAAATTTGTCTTGATTCATGCCTTTTTCCTTTTGAATTGTATTTTAAGGGTAACGAAAAATTGTCAAAACTTAATGATTTGCAAGATTCAGCATCAGATTCTGATGTTATTCTATTAGAATTCTGATTGATGCCTTGATAAAGGTGGTGGGATTTCTGATGTTTGTCTTTATGTATCCCAATCCTTTAATTTTGTGTTTTGGCATTGTTTCATTAAAGTTTATAAATCATTAGCTTGTTGAAAACCCTTAGATTGATTTCACTGTCATGAATCCTTTTGTGTAGATGTTTTCTTTCATTTTCATAAAATTCAATTTTTGCTTCTTTAGTCAGGTTCTCTTCAATTATCAATTGGTTTTCAAGTATTACTTTATTTAACATCCTTTGCAAATCCTCATATTTTTTGTTTTCTAAATTTTGTTTTCCTTGTAAGTTTTCAAAATTTGTCATAAGCTTGTTTAACTGATGTTCTGAATCAATGTTATTTTGGCTTACCTTTTGTTCTGAAGTTTCAAAATATGCATCAGAAAGTTTGGCCATTAGATAGAAAGTGGCCATTTCCTCTTCTTCATTATCATCAAAAGAGTCATCAATTAGCCAGCTGTCTGTCCATGCAATTAGGCTAACTTGCTGTCGCTTTTTGGCTTCTTCAAGCTTTTTCTCATAGTAAGCAGCGTCCTTCAGCCTCTTGTTTTTGCATTCTGATGCATAATGTCCCTTTTGCGTACATTTGTAGCATACAACCTCTGCTTTTGATTCATCTTTTGATTTATCTTTTGATTTTCCTTCTATCCTCCCTTTATCACTTTTCTGGTACTTGAAACTTCCATTCTTTAACCTTTTGCTCAAATGTCTTGGTGAGTAAAGCCATTGTCTCAGCAAATGCAGAGAAATCTGATAAAAGATCAGATTTTCTATATTTTGACATTGAGAGGTTGGTGGATCAGCTTTTTCTCCTCTTTGGTTTGAGTCTTCGTATATATCTTCTTCACTTGGAACAAGAATGCTGTAGAGATCATGTAAACTCATTTTTCCTAGATCTAGGGTGGAAGCCAAAGTCATAGTTAGACTTCTCCATTCCCTTGGTAGAGTATCTAGAAATTTTACATTTCTCTTACCGTTGTATTTCTCAATACAAAATTTTTTAAGATCATTTAAAAGTTTAGCAAATCTGTTGTATGTTTCAGAAAGACTCTCATTTGGTAGACTTTTAAATCTTTCATATGTAGAGATATAGTTTGTATGTTTGTTTCTATTCATTCTTTCTCCTCCTTCAGAAAGAATTTCCAACTGATCCCATATCTCTTGAGCAGAAGCACATGTATCTACTTGAGACAATATGTCATTTGGAAATGCCATAATCAAAAGTGATTTGTCCCTTTCGTCAGCTTCCACCTTCAATTTGTCCTCATTGCTCCAATTTCTTTCTTTCTTTGGACCCTAAGAGATAGGTATTTCTGGTGTAGTCTTAGTTGCTGGAACAACTGGTATTTCAACCATGGGTATATGTGGACCACTCACAATGGATTGAAACAGTGCTCGATCATGTCCATTTAGAAAATTGATCATCCTAATTTTCCATTGGGAGTACTTCTCCCTAACTAAGGTTGGAAGCTTGACATAGACCCAATATTTAAAGCATTGTTCCATGTTTTAAAGTTTGCTATATTTAGATAAAAGGAAGTTAAAAAAATGAGCAACTGACTTTTTGAAAATAATTTATTCAATCTGCTCTAATACCAATTGTTGATCCCAGATAACAATGCTCTTTTAACTTAATATGACAAGTGATTTCAACAAGTATGAAAATAGTGTGCGGAAATAGAAATCGAACTTTCAAGAAACACAACTTACAGAATTTTGAAGTTTATATCACTTTGAAACAAAAAGGTTTATAAGGTGATTGTGAGGTTATTCACAAACGAATACTTTAATAATTCTGTAGTGAAGGGGCAGTGGAGTTTTGTTGTATGTATTGAATGCTTGGCTTAACTCCTCTTCCTTCGATGATTACTTTTATATTTATAGAGAGTTTTCAGCATGAATAAACATTGTTTATTCATGCACTCGCCATACACAAAGTAGTTTTTGGCATATTCATTAAATATATCAATGTTAACTTGCTACTTTACAAAATATGAAGAGCCTTATCTTTTAAAGAAGTTGGCTCATCAGATATTTTGATAGCCAACCCATTAGAAAATCTGTTGAACAGATCACCGGATTTTCTGATGATCAGAGTTTACCAGATTCTGATAAAAACCATCAGAATTATCATCAGATTCATCAGATTGGTCATTTCTGATCATCTTCATTCACTTGTGATAAGTTTCTGATAAATGTTGAAGATGTAATTTCTTTTCTTCTTTTGTTCCGATTGTCTTGTGTTATCTTTCTGTTTGACCTTCATGACTTTATCTTCATCATATGATCAGATTGATCATATTTTTCTTCAATACTTACAAAAAGTTTTCTGACACATGTATTTCTAAGAAAAAGTCTTAGCTAAAGTTTGGTTTTAGCTACTAACCGAAATTAAACGAATCAAACCAAAAACCATTATTCTAACTGAATAAACAAAACTGATTAACCGAAAACTTACTAGTTAATAAAATAGACTAAACGATTGGTTTCGACTTCAGTTAAGGATAATAATTGAACCGACTAAACTATGCACACTACAATAAATGGACTAACTCATGACTTCGCTCATGACGTATATCCACCACAATGATGCAACAATAAATATAATATGAATAAGAAAACTATGAGAAACGAATATCGCAATGCAAAATATTGTCTCTGTCGCATCGCGCGGCATTTGCTAGTAACTAATAATCAATAATCCAATATCTAGCAATATAATGAAGTAATGTGTCTAGTACAATCTAGAGAAAAAAAGTTTAACATTACCTCAATTTTGAGTTGCTTTTCTGTTATTGATAGAACGATAATTATCCAATTAAGTCAACATATTCAAGAGTTTTAGCAGATGATCTGGTAACTTATCAACGAATAAATAATGTAATAAGCTAAAATTTAGAGAAAAGTCATTTCGAAAAAAAAAAAAAAATGGAGAAAAGTTACTAAAAAATATCTTGAATTAGGTTAAGAGGGGTTTGATCCTTAATTCCCTTGATTGTTTAGTTGTTTAAGAATCAAGCCTTAATTGTTTAGTTGTTTAAAAATTAATATGGGCTTGAACAAATTAATTGTTTACTTTGCGCTTAAATTATTTAAACTAGTTCTTTCATATTTATTATCAAGATTTTACTATGTTTATATTACCTCTACTGATTTAAGAAGCCGTGAATTTTACGGCTTGCTAAAACAAAATAACTTCGTTATCAGTGTTGGACATAAATATTATGATTTTACACACGTTAAAATACAAACGAATATATTAGAATACAACGACAAATTGAAATACATAATATGCGACAATCACAATTCGTTGAAAATCTCTTTATAAACGAAGTGTATCAAACCCGAACCATAACTATAAAATATCTATAAAAAAAATTCAGGCCATCCACTATCATGAAACACCCCAGCCATGTGACAAGGGTATGATAGGGCGGGGCACATCGAAGAAGGGGGCGGGGTGGGGCAAAGCATGGAGTGCATATTCCACCATTACACATCCACTTCTATTTCTTTCTCTCACAACATATATGCTATACTATATATACTACTCTGTATATAGAGAGATAAATGTGTGACTTTATTATAAAATTCTCTGTTACTTTACTCTATTGTGCTTTTTTTTATCTATTTTTTGTTGATGCTTTCTTATAATGTAACAAGATTAAAACTCAATTTTTTATTTCTTTGTTAATGCATTCTCATTAACAACTACTACTATTATTATTATTATTATAATAATTATTATTAGTCTTATTATTATTTATTATTATTATTTTATAATTATTAATTTTTTGAGTTAAAGTCTTTTAGTTTTATTGTTTTCTTTTATTACTTATCGCTTTGACTTAATAATTCATTCTTACGATTATATTTATGTTTCGGTCTAATTTTTGTGAGTTAACGCATTGCAACACACATGTGTAGTTCAACCTTTTTACGTCTAAGGTTTTGCGATTTAACGGCTTCGTCGTAACACACGGGTCCTAAATTAACTTAATTATTTTTTCTATGTTTTACGTTTCGGTTTAAATTTTACGAGTTAACTCGCCGCAATGCATACGTGTGGTTAAACATTTTTGCTTCTATTTTTTGTTTGGTTTAACGGCCAACCGCAAAGCGTGGGTTCCAAAAACTAGTTTTTAAAAAATTTCAAGATTTTAAACTATTTTTTCTTTGAGGTCATTGTAAAAATTTTATGGGGTCATTTACTTATTTTAAAATTTTAATGTGCTTCGTCATAAATTTATAACATTTCCTTATGGTATAATTTTTTATCACACTGATCCCCCCATCGACCACTTCATAGCTAAGATTATTATATATGCATATATCCTCAATAAGATTATCTATAAAATTGAAGGTGTTATATAAAGTTTGAGTACTTAACCACACTTGATAGAAAAAAAGATAATCGGTAGATCCACTGAATAGAAAAAAAGATTATCGGTAGATCAATATTTACCATATTCTATAATACAAATTAGAGATGCACAATAATTTTTTCCCTTCAACCATGAGTTTTGCGAATAAGTAGCCATGGTGATACAAATAGATAGAATTTAATATAAACATGCGACATACCAATAATTTCGTACAACCACTCATTCGGACACAAAAATGGCCCTCTAAAATCAAGATATCTTAGAGTGTATATATGCACCATTTTCTAACACTTGATACGGTTCTACGACCACAAGTACCAACTGTATAATACATAAGAGATCGAGAGAGAGGGAGAGAGGCAGTAAATATAGATATATACTTACAACAAATACGTATACATTGTCTCTTAGAGACCAGAAATTCCAAGCAAAAGATCAATATGACCACTGAAACTGCCATCGCTCCTGTTCTCACGAGCCCCGAACATCCCAAGAAGAACCGGATTCAAGTCTCTAACACCAAAAAACCTCTTTTCTTTTATGTTAATCTTGCAAAGGTATGTCTTACATTAATAGTATTTAAGATTGGATTTTCAACGAAATGCTAAAGGAGTATCATCGATGGCCAAATCCGTTCGGCGGAAATATGGCTTTTGGTAACCTTATTTGTGACATATTACTAATGGATATTATCGAGGGATCACAAACAGACTCCTTTATCGATGGATCACCGGCAACTTTTGTAATGTCATCAAAGGTGCCCGACGGACTACCAACGAGTGCCTTTAATTTATTCAGCGAAATTACACTAAGTAATTCATCGATAATAATAATAAATATTGAAACATATGATAATAATTTTTTAAAATTTCCTGAAAAATAAAAATACATTATAAATTCGAAATTTAAAATTAAATTACAACACTACAATAATTAAAATATTTTTTTGTGATGAATCAGACCTTGGGCCGATTTTACCGTATATCTATATATCTAGTGATGGATAATATTTGATTTTTGTATTATCAATTGATTTTCAAGATCAGAATCGATATAATTATGAGTTTATTTGCATCCATTTGTAGTAATGACGTTATACATTTGTTTGTATGTTAATTTTGTTGTAGAGGTACATTCAACAACATGATGAAGTTGAGCTCTCGGCTTTGGGCATGGGTACAGCCTCTCTCTCTCTAGTATCAATAATCTTATTTCATTTTCTCATACACAATATCATATATAACGATATATATCTATAAACAAACTTTATTCTTTCATTTTGCTTTAGCAATTACTACAGTTGTTACAGTAGCTGAGATACTCAAGAACAATGGACTTGCTGTTGAGAAAAGTATGTATCCATGTCCCTATTCGTATTTCAAATCATATATCGCTTGTCGATAATAACAATGCGCTTTCGACAGAGGTCGTGACGTCCACCATCGGTATGAAGGATGAAACACGGGGCCGACTAATTCAAAAGGCCAGGGTAAGTTTGGCATAGTGTTAATAGCAATGTTGACTGTTATAGATGCTTTCATCAAGTAAATGAACCATCAAATATTGATATATGCTAAAAGGCATTTGATTATGTGTTGGTCTAATTTCTCTTTCAAACTGAGATTTAGATCGAGATTGTATTGGGGAAGACTGAGAAGTATGCGTCAATGGCAACTCCCCCGAGTGCTCAAGCACGTGAGAAGGAAGTAGGAGTTGCTAACAAGGAAGAAAAAAAACAAGACTAGGATCATGAATGTTACTTTCCTTATGGCTAGAGATGCATGCCGTAATTATATTGTGTTTTGTGTTTCCTATCCTAGCTTGATGTGCCCCAAAGATTCAAGGTTGTAGTCAAAACATTATGTTAATATGTTACAATTGTGTTATGAGTCCACATCAAGCCATTGGTCTTGCTCAAGAATGAGCAGTGGTATACTATGCCTGTGTAAAAACTAAAGACTATATATGATTGCAAATGTCTTCCATTCATTCATAACACTTGATATATGTTCAAGTTTTCAAATCTATGAAATGCCTAGATGATATTCTTCTTCACATACTCTCTCATGAACACTTTGATATTTGATAATATTCATATGCTTGGTTCTATAATACTGAATACAAGTCAAAGATATTGATGTTGCAACATATTTTTTGTAACCCATAGGCCATAGTATGAGTCTGCTTCATCCATAGAAGTTGTGTGTAGCAGCTTCCTGGGACAATTTGTCAGCCTGAAAAATGTGGAAAGAGAAACCAAATTTTGCTTGTTGATGTATTCCGAAACTACTTTGATTCTAGTTAAAAAAAAACCAACTGCTATAGGTTCTTCTCATGTCACATGTACTTCCTCCCTGGATATGTCAACTTTGATAGGGGTGTAACGATGATATTCTGATGTCTATCAACTTGATTTACACAAAAATCAAGTTAATAACTAGTGCAAATATTTAAAAAAACAAGGTTATTAGAAACGAACAAAGTTATATTCCATCAACGATTTTTCATCATTTGAGATGACTTATTGTACATCTTCGTTTGAAACATTATGAAGTAACTTTTCTAGATCATAAATGTAATATAATTATCACTAATACGATTATTGAATCCGACTTTATGGGTTCAATGGGTAAAAATATCTCCCAGTAGTTGTCATTGCAACCGCTAAAACCAATAATAAGTTCAATAATCGATGCATAAACCGATATCAAAGATGCCCCTTGTTTCCACCATCAACCTTACAACATTAGAAATACCATTAGAGTTGGAAAATGGTTCATATATATTCCAATGCCATTAGAAATACCATTAGAGTTGGAAAATGGTTCATATATATTCCAATGCCAAGGTCACTTGGATACATCCCAACCAATCTAGCAAATTCATAAAAAATAATCAGATAGTCATAGTCTTCGTACACATAAGCAACATAAAAACTAATTAGATGGGGCCATAGTCTTCATACACATAAGCATAAGCAATATTTCAATAATTATCTCAACAAAATGATCATCAAACTCTTGAGTTGTATATTGACCACAGTGGGCCATATGTTAAAATTAGTCCTTTGTTCTTGGTTTGTCGGGTTAATGTAACTGTCAATTATGTTGGATTTATATGTACGGATTCGAAAGTCATTGCTGCTGACTAAGCTATGACACGTAAAAGTTACACCTTGGAAACAAACATTAAATCCACTTAACTTGATTAACTGGTAATCACCAACAATTAACGGAACGAAACATATAGTTATCTAGAATAATTATGTATTCGTGTGAAACGAGATTTATTATTTATACACGTTAACATTTAATTACTTGTTTAATTAAAATATGTCTTTTCTGGTTTTGTATCACGTTTGGGCTTGTAGTAGTCGTATTGGGCTTTGTAGGGCCGGAAGATAATTAGTAATAGTTATTAGTGTGACAATTGGCAAAAATTCTGGTAATTCTGTACAACTTGAACAACTAGTACATTATTTATTTATCGTATAACATGACTTAATTTTTTATTTCAAGTCTTAAAAGTCTAAGAATTTAACCAAATCATAGTTTGGTATGATAATAGATTCGTCATAATCACGAATATATAAAAACCATATTCTAGACAGATGACAAAGACACGAACACGAAATAAATATAAGAACTGAGTACGGTACAGTCTGATATTTCAGAATTAAGACCTAAAATATGTCTGTATTGGTATACCATAAAAATTTTTCTAAAACACCAAATTGTCTAAGTCTGCAGCAAAATTCAGCAAATGTCCGAAAACCCAAAAATAAATTTTTTAGCTAAAGAATAATAATGGGTGTTAGGAATAGTATAAAAACATATATAAATATTATTATTTGAAGCTATACTGTTTGTTCAGTAAAATCCTGACAACAAAGCAGGTACCGGAACTGAACTCAAAATGACAAATTTATTAGTCTGAAAACCTAGATTAATTAACAGGACAATAAAAATTGTACTAGAATTAAATTTTGACCATAAAATTTTAGAAGTAACACAATATGTCAGTATTTTACCCGGTACAAGACCCGAACCAACTTTATCAACCGAACAACGAAACAATAAGACTACTAAGATACTTTGACACCCTCAATTTCCACTTGCGGAGTATTACCGCGAGACGTGTGATCAAACCAGAATCTCAGACACTAGCAATGTCGAACAACTCTATATGATTTATTTAAACGTTTTCCAAAAACATTTATTGTAAACATGCATAGTCATTTTCAAAGTTCCAGAGTTTCAAAGTTTAGCGGAAGCATTAGAATAAAGTAACGGGCGCCAACATAAACGACATAACCAAAATCTCAAAAATTATCGTTAATAAAGACTCGATAAAAATGCATTGATCAAATGCAAAGTGAGTGCACCTAGAGCTCCTAGCGTCTTGAGAAACATGCAAAGAAACAAGTGTCAACATTAAAGAAGAGTGAGTTCACAAGTTTTTTTATAAGTTCACAAGTTCGGTTTAAAAGATTGTTTTCCCCCGTTATCCCTAACCCGGGATAACGATATAGTTCCATTATTCCTAACCTGGAATAATAATGTTGGTTCGTAAATAAGTTCAATGTTAACATGTAGGTAGCGAGCCTAAAGTTACGTCACGTAAGAGTTCGCGATCGAAGCTGACTGTTGTTGCCACTGTGTTGCCAGGTCTATCACTGACCATGGCGAAAGTTAGGCCAAATTAATCACCATTGACCATTCCAGGTCGGCTAGCGCGACTAGCTCGGGTGGGGCTTGTCGGGCCAGTAGTACTATATAATTTCCCTGCTATTTAACCCAATACTAACGATCCGAGAGTTGGTTGAGGACTTCCGTGATAAAGCTACTTAGTGACCATAACATACATTAACGTTAACTTAGTTACCGAATAGTTAACGGTGTTAATTTTGCATAACGTAAAAGATTGAGTTGTAGAGCGTATACGTGTTTCTCCCCCTGTTGTTCAAAACCGGATAAAATAGGGGCCTGAACTCACCTTAAATTGCTCGGTTAGATAAACGCAAAAGAGCCAAATGATGGAACCGCTAATCACGTCTTAACATGTCAACCGATTCAAAGTTTGTGTGTGAACACACTGACACAAAACCCTACGCATAACTAACACATAGTACGGCACACGTAATAACCTATTCGAAACCATAATCATGCATGCAAAGTATCACCATACAAAATAACGACCAAATCAACTTGTCATAAACACAGGATAACTCATACAACACTTAGATACACACAAACGCAAGTTATCATGTTTCAGCTTGTACACTCATAACTGGGCTGTTTTCGAGAATTTTTATAAAATAGTTTCGACGTTCCAAAAATTCCAATTTTCTACAGGAGGTGTCAATTAGACTGTAGAATTTTGTGTAAAATTTTTCAAATCCCAAATCTTTACCAATTATTTATAAACATTTATATACTAGGCTGCAGTCAGATTCGTCGATTTCTGACTGCAGTCCACGAGAAAAATCATTTAAAAATCATCGTTCATCCGATTAACGAAATTCCAGTGGGAGATTTTCGGAAGCTCCCGTCTCCAGTACCTATACAGATTTCGTGACCAAGCCCCATACAGACTATGAGATGCGACTCGATAAACAACCTGCAAATTCTGCAGAATTTACGCAGCTTCAGCTGCTGCACTAAGTGACCATTTAAAAATAGCAAACGACCTCAGAAAAATATGAATCCAGCGCCGTTTGAAGCGTTTTTCAAAAATACACGTTTTAGGCTTCAGAAAGTCCAACTTTTCGATAAGTAATGATCAGGTTACAGCCAACTGAAGTTGGCTGTAAATGTCAATCAGGTTACTGTTTTCGACTTTATCGCATTAGAACATGTGTAAACGGCCATGACGCTTAGTTGTACAGATTAACAACAGGTTAACTTGTCAAATATCATCTAATATATTAGTATTCATGCAAACCCTAAGCATATATCATGATCTTTATAGATAAAATGTAGCCTACGATTTTAATACTCAAACATATCATCACAACCCAAGGATTCGCATATTCATCCGAACTAATCATACACCACAACACCTTTTCATAATAATATCATACAAGCACACCATCATGATCAAGACTACACAAAACCTATTGTGAATCGTAATACAGTTAAACCTTAACCTTGAAACGATGACAATTAGCGAACCGGGACAAGCTTGGAATCGATTCGAGGGATGTGGGCTGCTTGCGCGACCGAGAGGGGGAGGGGGCTGCTTGCCGTCGCACACCATAAGGGGGTAGGGTTTAGGGTTTGTTATTTTTTTTTAGCACCCCATGCATCATACGTATACATACATAGAGGCTAGGGGGGTTTGGGCTATCCTTGGGCCGCAAGGAGTGTGGGCCGCAAGGGGGTGTGGGTGGCGGGTTGGGTTTGCTTGGTCGTGAAGTCGAAACGTTTCACAGGCTTTGTTCGGTTCAGCTTATAAATAGAATTTACTAACCGATCATTATAATCTGATAAATAACTACACATAATACAACTCGAAAATTATTCACAAACGTCTAATAACACGTAGCACGTAATTCAGATACAACCCGTTAAAACTCCCAAACATCGTGTATTCCCTAAATACTAAAGTTAGCGTAGTTATTGCGACCGCGTAATTTAATTCTCCGAATTAAATTAGCGTAGGGATGAATAACAATAAAGTAGCGCGTTTAAGATACCTGAAAAGTCGGGATGTCACATTTGACATATTATAACATCACTTTAAAGTGTTGGGGCATTAGTTTTTATAAAGTTTATGAATGTTAAAAAAACATTACATATTATTTATAAAAAAAAAAAGACCAACCCCCCCCCCCCACACTCACGGCGATATGGGGTATTTCCCCAATGCCACTAAGCTCTCAATTGTGTGTTGCCACATTGATGGTGAGTTTAGTATGTTGTGCTGTAAGATCATAATCCTAAATCAAAAACCAACACTAACCAAACTCATTTCCATTCACCTCACTTCTCAAACACAAAAACAGCAACACCTCTCCTTCCTTTTTCCCCTTAAAATCGGCCAAGACACCATTATCATTATCTTCAATTTTTTAAAAACCAAATAACAGAATTTCAAGCTTGCATGAAGATCCAAGGATGATCTAAGGAACTTTCAAGGATTAGGACCTCACTTTGGAAGCTTGGAATTCTTGATCAATCCATTTGCTTCATCCTTTAGATCATCCCTAGCCTTGTTGTTGATACACTTTATGTCCGTCACTGTGCGAATAGGATAGACACAGCATGTTTTGAATATTGTATAGATTAGATACGAACACACGACCCAAGTGCGAACGAGAGCTGGCTAGTACGAGTGAAAATATGACTCGTACGAGTGATGAACAGTTCCACTCGTACGAATGACACTTCGTACGAGCGAAGCCTCGTACGAATGGTGCTTCGTACGAGTGACAGCCTGCTCGCTTCGCACGAGGAACACATGTCTATAAATATGTGTTGCGTGTTCATTTTTGGTAAGTTTTTGAAGTTCCCTGAGGGGAAACGCTGACAAGATGTATACTCTTTCGGTATGAATGAATGAAAAGCTTCCGTTGATTCTGATTCTACTCCCTTTCTGTAACGTTCTACCGAATTGATACTATCATACGCCCAAGCTTCCGTCTAGAACCACCGTAACCGGGACCCACAGCTGGTATCAGAGCAATGGTATCGATTTATTCAATCATGTTGAAATTCGAAGAAATGAAGATTCTGGATCAAAAAGACGTAATCAGGCTCGTTCGTATGAGTAAGCATATATGGCTTGTACGAGTGACACTTTGTCATTCGTATGAAGCATCACTCGTACTAAGCAAAACACTCGTACGAAGTGTGGCATGCCAAAAAAGGCATTTTTTGATCGTATCAATGAGACGAGTGCCCAGAAAAAATTTGGTGATTACAAATTTTTTCGAGATTTTAACGTCTAATTCGGGTTGTTCGGGGACACAGTCTAGAGCTTCAGAGTATAGATTTGATGATACGGTCACAAAATGATGAAGATTTTAGGGTAGTCACTGATACCTGCGCAAAACGTTGATCATCTGGTGTAGTGACTAGTAATGGGCCTTAACGTTAAATCAACATTTGATTAAAACTGCAATTTCGGGAAATTTTCCGCAAAATTTGAGTACCATATGCTGCAGTCACGCCATAATCTTCATTCCCATAAGAACTTAAGACATCAGAATTTGCAAAAATGAGGGGGCATAAAAATTTTCACGTATATGTTAAAATTCTGGCATTTTTGAAATTCGTGACGATGCAACAATATCCGAGTGGTTCTGACTGTAGATTATTTGGGAAACACAGAGGATCGAAGATTCATTAGCAATGAGATAACGTTTATGTCTATTCACGAAATAGACTATACATTTGGAATGTCGTGATCAAAAGATGTTCAGAATTTGCATATCATGATACAGATTGATGCTCAAGGGTTAAATACCTGATCCCCGATGTGGAAGTGGAAGTGGAAGCACATATGACTTCTTATCTTTAACTCTGCAAGGCAAATGAACTTATTTTCGGACTAACCGCCAGGAAACAAGGATGTCTTGTAGTTTCAGTTGCCCCATTCCAGCGGAGATAGCTATACATCTGTTATTGTGACTAAAAAGGAAGAATGTGATTCTGATTGTCGAATATTGTTTTTCAGATTCGATGTGTTACCAGATAGTATGATTCCGATGATAATTTGTTGATCAATCGGGATTATGGAAATCGGGATTTTAGATTTTTGCGGATATTCATTGATTCGAAGTTTTTCGTTGTGGTAATTCGAAGTTTCTATCAATTGCCGGTATGGTTTTGAAGATCAGAGGTTCGAGCATCAGAGGAGTGCACTACGCGGATATGGTTAACGTTGAAACGGGGAAGCTGCATTGTTTTAATTTCAAGTTGGTGATTATTCGAGAAAAATTGTAGATTAAGAAAACCAGAGGAGGTCTTGTATCGTGCAAACAACGACCTATAGATTAATTTCTGGAGAAAATTATTTCAGGGGGAATGTTGCTTAACGTAGATAATGCAAACCCGGATCATCAATCAAGGGGGAATTACGACGTCAACAAATACCTGATTGAAGTTGCAGAATATTCAAACATGGCTCTCATATTTCAAGATCAAGTTCAAGCTTCGACAGTGGCGTACAAGGGGTAAACTGTTGATACACTTTATGTCCGTCACTGTGCGAATAGGATAGATAGAGTGTGTTTTGAATATTATATAGATTAGATACGAACACACAACCAAGTGCGAACGAGAACTGGCTCGTACGAGTGAAAATATGACTCGTACGAGTGATGAACAGTTCCACTCGTACGAATGACACTTCTTACGAGTGAAGCCTCATACGAATGGTGCTTCGTATGAGTGACAGCCTGCTTGCTTCGCACGAGGAACTCATGTCTATAAATATGTGTTGTGTATTCATTTTTTGTAAGTTTTGAAGTTTCCTGAGGGGAAACGCTGGCGGATTCTCTTAAGGAATTCCGCTAGCCAGACAAGATGTATACTCTTTCAGTATGAATGAATGAATGAAAAGCTTCCGCTGATTCTGTTTTTTTTTTTTTGTGCTAGTAGTAAGATCCTTAAACCTAATCTTATACTTTTATTTTATAAAATTACACAAGATCATCATTCAATATTTTTAAAAACCCACTTGAAAAACACTAATAAACTATAATCACTAACATAATCATGTGATTTACTTGATGATTTTGGATGATCTTGAGCTTGTCATAAACTAGTAAATTTGAATCTTGCAAAATTTTTAATAAAAAGATGATCTAAACACATGCATGTTTAGATTAGCAAGATTCATTAACAAAAATAGTCATGAACATATTTTTATATCTTAAAGATGATCATAAAGTATTAGATCATTAATAAAAGTTATGATTTAGAAATTTTGTTTAAAAGTAATAATAAAGTTTCCATTTTAAGGAAGTTTAAAATTATGAAAAGTTCATGACATTTTGTTAATACATTTATATAATATTTGTGATTGATGATGATTTAAGTTAGATTAGTTATTAAAATATGTTTATAAAAACATGGGAAAACTTATATTTTAAAGAAAACTATGGCAAAATTTTTATAAAAATTAATCTTGATTAAGATATGATTTAACTAAAGATTTTGCGGTTAAAAGTGATTAAGAAATTTAATAATATTTAAATAAAGGATTTGGATGAAAAAGTTAAGAAATTAATTACTTATTTTTCTTAAACTAAAATAAGATAAAAATATATTTTTAATAAAAAAATATATTTTTAAACCACCTTATATGGGTACATGTATTTTGTATAAAACTATATATATTTTGATCATGTTAAATTGAATACAAAAATACATAAGTGTTCAAATTTTGATAAAATAATATATCGGACAATTCAGACAACTTGGACAATTTGGACAAAATAAAGTATATGGTATAAACGAAACAAACGACAAAGAAGAAAGGAATAAAATAGTCGACGCGAACCTAACGGTCAAAACGAACAAATAAACCAATACACTTTATATTTACTATAATTTCTAAATTTATAACTTATAACTAATAGTTTTCATAAATAAACTTTTAAAGTTATAACAAATACTAGCAAATATTTTTGGATAAACCCAACTAAACAATTATTAGACTAAGCCCATTTTTATAAAAACTATATTGAGCTAAAACTATTTTTATAAAAATATATGGACTAGCCCATTTATATACATTAGTTGGGCTAAGGCCCACTTGCATTAAACTTGGGCTAAGCCCACTTTTATAAAATCAAACTTTGGGCTAAGCCCACTTTTATAAAAATTATATGGGCTAAGCCCACTTATATAAAAGATAAATTCACTTTTATAAAGAAATAAATTGGGCTAATCCATTTCTATAAAAACTAACTTTGGGCTAAAGCCCACTTTTATAAAACTAAACTTGGGCTAATCAAATTTTTATAAACTATATTGGGCTAGGCCCAATCTTTCATTTAAACTTGGGCTAGACCCACTTTTACAAACCAACTGGGCTTAACTCACTTTAACCAAAAACAATATTTGGGCTAGGCGTACATACACGAAATGAATTGGGCTAGGCCCACATACATGAAACAAATTGTGCTAGGCCCACACAATAGTAAGAAAATTGGGCTAGGCCCATACTTACAAAAGCTTTTGAGCTAGACCCATAAGTAACGAATTATTGAATTAAGTTATTTACAATTAAATTATTGACTAGGTCCATTTACATATAACCAATCTAATATATATATATATATATGTTTATCAACAAAGAAAAGCCAACAAATATAACTATGAAATTCAAGATAAAATACTTGTACGAAAATTGAACGAAAGCCTAAGTATCTAATAGATTAGAACACTTGTAGGTCGAGAAACAAACAAAGTATCAAGAATCGAATAAAGATTTGCACGGAACGCAAATCAGTGAGTTCATATTTCCCCTTTTATTTCAACGTTTTTATGGTTTTAAACGTGCGAGGATGTATACATGTTACATTTAATATAGCTAGGAAATGAAAATATTTAGATCACATGTGAACAAGGCTCAAGCATTGGGACCATAATGAGTAACAAGTACCGAGGAACAAGGGGATAGATCTATTGGGTTTGGGCGAGCCCCACTCTATTACGGCAATAATAACATATCATATTAGAGTGCTTTCGTGTCTAAAACAAGTGTCTCAGACACAATAAATCATCAAGGGTTGGTTGCCACCTTATTCAACATACAACTTAGTGTCCTTGTAACACACTAATGATCTTACAAGTTTCATTAAGCTATATTAAACGAATTTATTATTTCAAATGTTTTTGAAGATTCATTTGATACAAAAATTTATAACATGAATTCACCAGCTTTTGTTGACGTTGTTTTCAAAATTAACATGTATTACAGGAAACTAGTGGATAGTCTTCAGGGAAAATCTTGTTCTATGTTGTGGAGTCAAGACTTTATATTTCATAAAGACTTTTGTTATTATGTTTTATAAACTTATGTTTGAATTTTAAATAATGATGTTAAACTTGTGGTTTGTTTTAAAGACAAAAGTTTATATGTGAATTATGGTTAAATAAAAAGTATGGATGAATGTTTTGTAATGTAATACAATTGTCGTTTACTTGGTTGAATGCAACGATTGCCGCTCTGGTCATACCTCGCGACATGCTTCCACTACATCGAAAATCGGGGTGTGACAGACCTGGTATCAGAGCTTCAATTGTAGTGAACTAAGATTCTGTGTAAAATAGTTGCATGTGTGCATACTGTTATGTCTTGTGTACGTCATGTCTGTGACACGTTCTCCAAAGAACACATTATGTGCGAGTCGGAAATGCTTCGAGCGAGCAAGATGTTGCTCGTATGAGCCACTCACCATTCGTACGAGTGAGTTTATCTAATCAAGTATTCAGCTTGATTCGTACGACCCAATTCAGGATCGTACGAGCATCTTTGGAGAATGTCATTCGTGTCTTTTGGTGTTTCGTACGACCAGCAACATACTTCGTACTGTTGCTAGGTGTGGACACTATATAAGCAGACATGTACTTCTCAGTGTTAGGCTAGAGACTAGAGAGAGACTAGTGTGACTAGAGAGAGAGAGACACAAGAGCACAGAGAGTATTGCATGAGTCTGTATGAACATTGTTTGTATATGTTTGTACTAGTTCTCTTCTGTTAATCAAGATATTGAATCTTCGTTATTCTGTGTTTCTTACTTTGCTTTGGTTTGCATTCTTACAAGGATCTGCACTCGTATTTATGTTGTATAAACAAGGAAGTAGGTTAATCTTGATCCTCAAAGTGGACCTACAAGTGGTACAAGATGGGTTTACAAATGTAAGAAGGATGACTGAGGTGTTTTGTAAGAAACAAAGCAAGACTGGTCGTCCAGTGCTTTAATCAGGCAGAAGGCATTGATTACAATGAAGTTTATGCACTAGTAGCTCGTCTTGAGGCCATAAGAATTTTATTGGCTTATGCGTCCTACAAGAAATTTACGGTTTATCAAATGGATGTGAAAAGTGCATTTCGTGTGGTTGTTGAAGAGGTATATGTTAAGCAACCGCCTGGTTTTGAAGATCCAATCCATCCTGACAAGGTTTGGCTTCTCAATAAGGCGCTATATGGTCTACATCAAGCTCCACGGGCTTGGTATGAAACGTTGTCTTCCTATCTTCTGAAGAATGGTTTTCGATGTGGACTGTACTCTCTTCATCAAGGAAGAAAACAAGGACTTATTGTTGGTACAAGTATATGTTGATGATATTAATTTTGGGTCTACCAATGAGAAGATGTGCAAAGAATTTGAGCAGGTGATGCAAGAGAAGTCCGAGATGAGCGCAATGGGAGAAATGAATTTCTTTTTCGGTTTGCAGGTTTATCAATCTAAGGAAGGGATATTCATCCATCAAACCAAGTACGTTGGGGATATTCTCAAACGATTTCAAATGGAAGACTCAAAGCCCTTGGGAACTCCATTAGCTCAAAATCATGGATTACTCCTGATGGAATGGATGAACATGTGGAACCGTCTCTCTATCATGCTATGATCGGATCTCTCATGTATCTTACTTCTTCAAGACCCGATATAATGTATCCAACATGTCTTCTAGCTCGCTACCAGTCCAGTCCGAAGGTTTCTCATTTGATGGCTGTGAAAAGAATCTTTCGTTATTTGAAGGGTCGCCCAGACGCTGGTCTCTGGTACCCTAAGGATGATAACTTTGATTTGACAGCATTCAGTGATTCTGATCATGGTGGCTGTAAGATCGATGCAAAGTCAACATCAGCAGGATGTCAGTTTTTGGGAAATCGCCTAGTCACGTGGCAGTGCAAAAGGCAGACTTGTGTAGCTACGTCAACCTGTGAGGCTGAGTATATTTAGGCTTCTAGTTGTTGCTTCATGTTCTATGGATCCAACAGCAAATGCGCGACTACGTTTTGAATTTCTAACTACTCCTATTTATGTTGATAACGAAGCTACTTTACAGATCACTCGTAATCCTGTACAGCACTCAAAGACCAAACACATTGAGATTAAGTATCATTTCATATGAGATTGTTATGAAAAGAAACTTTTCAATGTTGTTAAAATCCACACCGATCACCAACGTGTCGACCTATTTACAAAAGCTTTTGATAAATCTCGTTTTGATTATCTACTTTTGGTCAATGGCATCAAGGTGAAACCCGAGTAAATCAACTTTGGCTAATCACTTTTCGTAAATATTTTCTTAAAAATCTAAAACAACAAAAAGATTTTCCATTTTCTCTTAGTTTTATATTTTTAGGGGAAGAAATTTCAAGAAAATACAAAAACATGAGAAAATATAAAAATACAAAAATATGTCTTTTATTTATTTAAGTTTTCATTTATTTGCCTTCTTTATTTATGGGGGAGAAAAATTTTTAAAAGAAAAATAATACAAAACCAATAGAAAAATCAAAAATAAAAAAATGGGTTTCTTGGATAGATAAGAGAAGATGATGATACACACTGGTGATCTGTAAAAGATGATAAAAAACATAGAACGAAATTGATAAGTAGCTTTACTAATGATGTATTGGTAGGCTTAACAATCAGATTAAAATGTGCAGGTTGATATAAACATAACGGACTGCAAGCTAGGTGGGAACCATTCATTGGCATATGGTCTGGTACCGAAATTTCGTTTGATAGTATGTCGAGGTTCTGAGATATGCGGTCTTTATGCTGACTTATCATCTGGGTATCATGGTTGAATCTTTTATCAAAAATAACGGTTGACGCAAGTCCAGAACTTCCATGATACCATACATACGTGTAAATACTGCATACGACCATCAATAAGTGATAAAAATATCACATCCACCCAAAAATAAGTGATAAAATATCAAAACTTTATGCGGGAGCTAAGTTTGTCTCTTTGTCAATACGATGGTGCTAACCTGTTCACGGACTTACTCATGTGCCCTGCATGCATCTAAAAATCAAGTTCCTCATAAATAAGTGATTTAATCACATAGGTCTTGTTTTCTATCAAAATAAGTGAGTATCTCACATCATATACGTCAAAACAGATGATAAGCAATATACTCACCGGTAAGATTTTCTCTCGTGCATGTCTTGATACGGGAATGTGTCGTGAAGTTGTTGAACACTGGCTAGTAAGTATAATTCATACATTAATCATATCTTCTAATCATGATTACATCTGATAAGCTGAGCTTACGTGGACAACAATACCGATTATCATAGTAGAATACTTATTTATTTAATTTGATGTTTTAAACAAAACTAGTTTTTGACAAGATTAAAAGCTGGTATGATTTTCTTACCTTGAAACTCCGAAAAAGATTGCCTAGTAAAGATACATAGTTTATTCTTATCTACTAGTAGTTATTTTAGTTTAGTTTACTCTGTTGTTAAATTAAGTTCATTTTGAATTAGCCAAAGCTGAAGCTCAAAGGTTTTCTACCAAGAAACGCCCTAAAAACCATTCGCTTTGATATCATAACTTCATAAAGTACTATCTTACAACGAGTAAACTCATCTCAAAAGAACAAAATCTGTTTAACGAGCACTTTTCCTAACTTAACTTGTGATTAGTGTGGATATGTGCAAAGTTCTAAACAGGTCAGTGAAAACCCTAAGGTCCTCAAAGAACTGAAAGTCCAGTTTTGAAAAACCTGGACTCGTACGAATTAGAAATCATTCGTACGAGCCATTGTGCCTTGTAAGAATGACCACTGGGTCTTGTACGATTGGAGTTCTTCGTACGAGCTAAGGTTGTTCGCACGAGTGTCTTGATGTGGTATAAAAGGAAATGAAGTTCTTTGGTAGAACTTTACTTTCACTTTGCTCACATCATCTTTACAACTCCCTTCAAGTTGTTTTGATTTCTTTAAGGTATACTGTAAAATGTTGGCATACTTTAAAGATGAACAACTTAAACATTATCTGACCATGTGACTTTGACTGACTTGAACAACAACATTTAAGCGAAGAATCCTTTTAACGAAAAACAAGTATCTTCTCTTGAAGTTTTTTGTGCGAACTAGGTTCGTACGAGTGAAACATCACTCGCATGAGTAACATATCGCTCGTAAGAGCCAGTTACTCATACGAGTGAATCATTTGTTTGAATATATCAACTGTTCGTAAAAATTAGTTGTTCTTTGTGCGAATAAATTGTTATTCATATGAGTCAATAGTTCTTTTTTAAGGGAAGACATACATACAGAAAGTTTGGAATAAAACTTTTTGTGTATATTCCCTAATGAATTTATGTTCTTATCCGTGTTGTGTTATGTGTACAGAATGGAACAAAAGGAAAATAAAAGAAACCCGCAACGAAGAGGATTAACAAGTCAGAAGTGGAAATTATCTCAGAACCGAGACATAACATGGTGGCCTACTTAGATCCGGAAGACAAATTTGCTGAGTACAACGGTATGACGAAGTTTTTGCGCAACTCAAGGATACACTATGCTATCATGCACAAGACTACAATATACAAGACGTTGATCAAGGAATTTTGGGATTAAGCTAAAGTTGTTGAAGTAAATGGACAAGAATTTATCCGCCGGAGAGTAAATAACTTGAACGTAGATGTCTCCGTTGAAACCATTAACTCAGTATTACAGCTTGGTGATGATCCTGAAGCTCCATTCTTAGTATTGTTGAAGTGTCAACATGGATGTTTGCTTAGAATGAAATGTGTTAGAGAGTTCCTCGTGGGACAACTAAACAAAGCATGGTTGCCACTCCGATACAAGTTCTTTCTACATGTTCTAATTTAGTGTTTGAGCAACAGACAAAGTGGTTATGACATGGCAAATAACTACTTGGTTGGAATGATGATAGCTTTGACATTAAACAAGCCGTTTAGTGTTTCAAAGTATATTTTTGCAAACATGAAGGAGAACCTGAGAAGAACCGGATATGGTGGAAACAAGTTTTGGATGTATCCTCGTTTTCTCCAAATGATCTTGAATGTGCAACATCTGAATCTTTCAAAATACAATGACGATATATTAAAAGTTGAAGTTATGATGGAACATTCCTTGAAAATCTTTAGAGGTGTAGCAGCAAAACATTACAAAGAAAGCACACCTCCTATAAGTTGATCGGTTTTCTGGAAAATGATCAATATATTGCGCCAGAAAACGACAAGTGGCGCCATGATGATAGCGATTCAGATAATGAAAAACCAACTTTAAAAAAGATGATCGAAGATAAGTTTGGTCATAAAAAGGGAAAGGGTAATGATGATGACGGTGATAATGTTGGTTATGATGGTGCAAGTGAACTAGTTGCAGAAGTCCAGCCTACTTTTAAATCAGAGGAGATTGAACCTGTAATAACGGAACCCACTACAATTTCTAAACCACAACCTTCAAATACCACAGCAGCTGAAACACCTTCGGCTGAAGATACTCCAGTTCAATCGCACCTTACTACCTCTTCAGTCCAACAATCCCAGTCTACATCTCATCAACAAAATGCAAAACGAAGCAGTCGTTTGTTCTCTGAAATGGAAGGGAAGAGAAAGTAGATTTTCTATTCTCTTAGTTGCAAGTTGCGACAATCCAGATTGACAAGCATTCGGAGTTTATGTCTTTAAATCGTAACACAGTTGTCAAACAACAGTTGGAGATAAATTCTTTGAAAGAAACTGTTAGAAAACAGGATTCTGAAATTGTGTAGTTAAGAAAAGAAAATGAGCGACTGAAGGCTGCAGATGCTGAAAGAGCAACTCGGCTACAACAGATGAGGGCAGCTGGGAACTCTTGGGGGATTGAGATAAATAGGCTGAAAGAACGTAATGCGGTTGTACAACGATCTGCGGAAATATTAACTGCTAAACATAACAACTTGAGAGAATGGTAACATTCTCGTAAGGCTTTAATGGTATTAAAGACGTTTTTGAAATGAGCAGAAAGAGGGTGAACATTCGATGAAAAGTGCAGGAGATCAAGCGTAAACGTGATCAGGTTAGTGAAGACACTTGCAATCCTGATGCCCCGGCCTCATCCTCGCAACCAAAAGTTTCTGCATCAGTTCTAGTGGTGAGTCTAATGTACAGCAGATCGAAACCGATCCAGTTACCTCGAGTAGCAATCAAGAGGAAACAGGGAAGGTTTAATGTTTCTGGAAAATGTTGAAGACCTGATGCTTTATCAATGATGAATAGAAGATCTTCAGGGGGAGTTTGTTGATGCCACATGCTATTCAGAATGAAGATCGAAGACCAAGCAATAGCCAAGGGGGAGTTTGTTGATGCACTTTTGTGTCTGTCGCTTGTTCTTAGGTACGCCTGTAATTGTACGATCTTAGTTTACTATGTCTGTATAGTTTGGTAATGTCGACCAAATCAAGATATCCTCCTGTCTTGGTTTAGTACGACGATTAGTTTGTCTGTGTAAAACAGTTGCATGTGTGCATACTATTGAGTCTTGTGTACATCATGTCTGTGACACGTTATCCAAAGAACACATTATGTGCGAGTCGGAAATGCTATGAACGAGCAAGATGTTGCTCATATGAGCCACACACCATTCGTACGAGTGAGTTTATCTAATCAAGTATTCAGCTTGATTCGTACGACCCAATTCAGGATCGTACGAGCCAGCTCGTTCGTATGAGCTTCTTTGGAGTATGTCATTCGTGTCTTTTGGTGTTTCGTACGACCAGCAACATACTTCGTACTGTTGCTAGGTGTTGACACTATATAAGCAGACATGCACTTCTCAGTGTTAGGCTAGAGACTAGAGAGAGACTAGTGTGACTAGAGAAAGAGACACAAGAGCACAAAGAGTATTGCATGAGTCTGTATGAACATTGTTTGTATATTTTTGTACTAGTTCTCTTCTATTAATCAAGATATTGAATCTTTGGTTTTCTGTGTTTCTTACTTTGCTTTGGTTTGCATTCTTATGAGGATTCGCACTCGTATTTATGTTGTATAAAATGGAAGTAGGTTAATCTTGATCCTCAAAGTGGACCTACAAGGTCCACTAGTATTAAACGATAAATCAAAACAATAATGCAAGGACATTATACGAGATAGTCTTTGAGGATTAGACACGATAACAGTAAGATGAATCAGAATGATACATGACATGACGTGCAATGAAATTGAAATATAATTACCCAAAATTTTATTATAAGTTGTTCACATATATGACTTGTACGAATTATTTTGCCAGGACCATTTCTTCCGACTCCGACACCGATTCCACGGGTTCAAACGCTGATTACATACCATTAGACGATCCTGCTCCACCTGTTATCATCATCATCTCTGATGACGAGCTATCGGATGATGAGTGGATGAACATCGATTTCCAACCATTTGCCTTACTTGAGCCTGACCATGCGGATATTCGTTTTGAGGATGATGTATTGGCAGTACCTCATTTTCGTGAGATGGTTATATTCGGTCACCCTGAGGGTGAACATGTCGTTGCTTATGTCGCTATACCACTTAATGTGGTAGATCCGTTTAAAGATGTTGTCGATGAGGAAGGACACCCCGTACCTCCTATTATTGATGTTAAGGATTATGTCATTCCAGTTATACATGTTGATCATGTTGATGATGACCTTGGCATTGGTGGGGATTTTGACATTGCCATGTTAAAGGTAGCCCAGCCAGAGGCTACAGTTATTGACATTACATCGTCTACTCCTTTCACACCTCTGATCCTATCACCTATATCTTCACCCGATACCACTTTACCACCATCTTCAGATATCTTACCTACGCATGTTGATACCGTTTTACCAGACACATTCTACACCGATCATTTATTTGAGTCTGCACCACCACTGCATCCTTTGGGAGATGTCTCACACCGCACTGATCACCTGATACATCACCCTTCTATTGGACCATCCCAATATACTCTTGGTAGTATTCCTCAGTTCGCTAATCATATATCTCCTTACCCTTTTCCTAGATCTGTTTCTACTACGGATACACTGACTTTCAGTTCTTACCCAGACCCGTTTGTTGCAGGGCCGTAACATGTTCCATACAGTCAGTCTATGATTGAGTATCCTCCTTTTATTCCGATCCCCACTACTGGAGATCTGTCCCATCCCCCACCTCGTATGCATAGTACTATCACATACCCTTTACCTTACTTTACTGATCACATGACCAGCCACCTTTTGGCATGAGCCCATCCGACCTATATCACTCGAGCCATTTGCCACTCACTACCACTTAGTATAGACTCACATCCACCGAGATACAGCTCGATATTCTGTGTCGACGATTTCTTGAGCTTAATGCTCAATTCACTGCTATCCGAGCATCATAGAGTGCTCCATCTTCATCTTCTCAGCTACCACTACCCACATCATCGACTCCACCACCACCATCTCCATTAGTACCATCACTTGCAACATCCCATGCCACCTCTTCATCATTAGAGAGGCGCATTAGTGCCATCGAGGGGAGGAGATGGCATACTTTCACGGTGTGATCCGCACATCCGCACCCCCACCCCCACCGTCAATCTAGCATGGTATGTAATTAGTTTCTGGAGGTAGTCGTGTCAGGTTAGTTGAAGATTGAAGGAAATTTGAAGATATATATATATAAGTCAACTTGAAGACTCTAAAGAAACAATGCGAAGAAAATATCTACTTTTGTTATATATTGTATAAAACTTGTATGTCAGAGTGATGAAACTCCGAATTATATTTTTGTACTTCTCAAAAATGATGTAACAAGTTGACAGTATATATTTGAAAGTTGATTATCCTTCTTTTATCATGCATTGTTGATTATTCATTATATTTGTGTCATGATGATATTTGTAGGGATATACGTGAGAGATGATTCGATATATATATATAATATATATATTCTATTAGATATATTTTTTTCTATTTGATCCATGAATGACAATATTTATCTGAAATATTTATCTAATTCATTCTATATGATTTTATATATGAAGATCATGCCACCAAGAAGAAGGAGCATACATCAACTCTAAACTCCCTTACCCACTTCTCAAGCTGAGCTTGATGCTTTGTTGAATCAACGCATTGCGAATGCGATTGCTCAACATGAAGCAAATCACACCATATTGAGAAATGAAGATGTGGCTCAAGCCCCACCAATAGCAACAAATCCTACAAATGGTTGGTTACTCATAACATTACAAGAAAATTTTCATTAATATTTTATTTGCAAAATAAATATTTCTGATAATTTCGAGAACCAACATTTCAGGATGCACATATAAACAATTTTTAGATTGCAAACCATTGAACTTTGATGGCACAGGCGGAGCTGTAGCATTTATTCGATGGACCGAAAAGACGGATTCCGTAATCCGCATGAGTAACTGTTCCCCTAACCAGACTATATTGTATGTTTCGGGATTGTTCATTGATTAAGCTTCATTGTAACACCCTGTAAAATCGTGTCTAATAGTATAGTGACACGTGTTGTATATTTTATTTTAGTCTACTAAAGACTAACAAGGACTAAAAGTGTCAACATGCTCAAACTAAGTCTCTGAGTGATTTCTGATGTCAACATGCATAAACCGAGCCTCTTAGTAACATTAGTGTCAACATGCTTAAAATATAGCCTCTGAGTGACCGTTAGTGTCAACATGCTAAAATTTGGCCTCTAAATGATCGTTGTGTCAACATGCCCAGCCTCTGAGTGACATCAGAGTCAACATGCTTATAACAAGCCTCTGAGTGATCTTTTACGAAGTCCAAACTCTCTTACGTGACATTTGTTGGACGAGAGTGTTCAATTCTGTAAATATGTAAAAGTTGGATAATGGAGGGATTAAAAGTGTCAACATGTTAATTTATACCTCTTAGTGACCTTTTAACGAACCTAAAGCTCGACAATGTCCGGGCATGCCAAGTATTGGCTACGGAGGGCTAAAAGTGCTAAAAAGGTGTTTTAGGAGGTTTTAAGGGTGTTCAATAAGTTGATGGGCTAAAAGTGACAAAATTCAATTCTGCCTATGGGGCGCTCGCGGGGCGCGAGAGGCAAGCCTTGTGCCTCTCGCGGGGCACGAGAGGCCTGTGTCTGCAGAAAGTTTGCTTGGCCTCCTCACATATTGCCAAAAACCATTTTTTTCGAAATTATGGACTTTCAATCAGCTATGCCACGTTTTAGGACACTTGTAAGCTCCCTCTTACACCCCTAAACACTTGGCATCACCTCCTTTGAGTTCCCCAACTATAAATAGGTGTCCAAGTCCCCATTTGAACTTGCACCTTTCTAAATCATAACTCTTCTCCCTCCTCTGGAAGTTCCTAACTGAAAGGAGCATCCAACTTAGTTCTCTTGCATTCAAGGAACCTCTTGTAAGTGTTCCTTCCTTGTGCATTCTCATTTATAGGCTTTTATAGCCAAAAGTTAAGCGTTTTACGGAAAACGCTTTGACTTTCGGTTAAGACCATTATGGTCCAGCCATTGTTCCAAATGAACATGGCTAAGTGATCGTATTATAGAAGGTTCATTGAGAACTTTTCCAGGATAGCCACTCCTTTAACTACCCTGACCCGTAAGAATGTTAAATTTAACCGGGGTCCAAAACAACAAGAATCCTTTAAGATTCTAAACACAAGTTGAGCAATGCTCCTGTGTTATCTCTACCTGAGGGTATTGAGGAATTTGTAGTCTACTGCTATGCATCGCACACTAGCATGGGCTGTGTGCTAATGCAAAAAGGCAAGGTAATTGCTTATGCATCACGACAGTTAAAGGTGCACGAAAGGAATTACACCACTCACGATTTGGAATTGGGTGCCGTTGTATTTGCACTAAAGCTATGGAGACATTACTTGTATGGCACAAAGTATATTATATACACTAACCATAAAAGTCTCCAGCATCTGTTCAATCAGAAGGAATTGAACATGCAACAACGCCGATGGATGGAAACGCTTAATGACTATGATTGCGAGATTCGCTACCATCCCGACAAGGCAAATGTAGTTGCAGATGCCTTAAGACGCAAGGAACGGGTTAAACCTATAAGGATTAACGCCAAGAGCATTGAGCTCAGAAATAGCTTAAGTGAGAAGCGATTAGATGCACAAAAACAAGCTCTGTTAGAGGCTAATATTCCTAATGAGGGATTAGGCAGAACTGTGGATCAGTTAGCTCCTGGAAAGGATGGAATCCTTAGATTTAATAATAGAATCTGGGTTCCAATTTTTGGAGGGCTTAGGAATCTAATACACCAAGAAGCGCATGACTCAAAGTACTCTGTTCACCCCGGTGGTGACAAAATATACCAAGATCTAAAGAAGAATTATTGGTGGATGGGTTTGAAGAAATCCATAGCCACTTATGTAGCTAAGTGTCTGACGTGTTCGCAAGTTAAGGCCGAACATCAGAAGCCGTCAGGACTTCTACAACAATTAGAAATTCCCACATGGAAATGGGAAATGGTAACTATGGACTTGATTACCAAGTTACCTAAGACCAAAAGTTAAAATGACACTATTTGGGTCATTGTAATAGGCTGACTAAGTCAGCACATTTCTTGCCAATAAAGGAAACGTATAATTCTGACAAATTGGCTAAGTTGTATGTGGACAAGATTGTGTCCCTACATGGTGTGCCGGTATCTATTGTATCTGACAGAGATACTAGATACACATCTCACTTTTGGAAAAGTTTCCAACAATCTTTAGACACACGATTAAACTTTAGTATGGCTTACCATCCGCAGACTGATGGTCAAAGTGAGCGTACTATCCAGACATTGGAAGACATGCTTAGGGAATTTGTGATTGATTTAGGTGGAAGCTGGGATGACCACTTACCCCTAATAGAATTCTCCTACAATAATAGTTATCATACGAGCATCAAGGCTGCTCCTTTTGAGGCCTTATATGGGAGAAAATGTTGAATGCCCATGTGTTGGGCAGAAGTTGGGGAAGCCCAACTATCAGGACCGGAGATTGTCCTGGAGACCACGGAAAAGATTGTGCAAATCCATGATCGTCTCAAAGCTGCCAGGGACAGGCAGAAGAGCTATGCTGACAAGAGGCGTAAACCTCTTAAGTTCCAAGTAGGGGACAAAGTCATGTTAAAAGTGTCACCCTAGAAAGGTGTGATGCGCTTAGGGAAGAAGGGCAAGTTAAGCCCAAGATATATAGGACCATTCGAGATAGTCGAATGTGTCGGCACTGTAGCTTACAAGCTCAGATTGCCAAAGGAGCTTAGTGGAATCCATGATGTATTCCACATATCTAACCTTAAGAAATGCCTAGCAGATTAGTCACTAGCAATGTCACACAAAGATGTGCAAATAGATGAAAACCTGAGTTTTTTTAAGAAACCAATTTCAATCGAGGAACGACAGGTTAAGAAGCTCCGACGGAAATTGATACCTATAGTAAAGGTTAAATGGGACGCCTTTAGAGGTCCCGAATATACATGTGAGGTTGAGTCCACCATGCAACAAAAGTACCCCCATCTTTTTGAAAAAACCTAAAGGTCGAGATTTCTTTTAAGGGGGTGAGGATGTAACACCCTGTAAATCGTGTCCAATAATATAGTGACACTTGTTGTATTTTATTTTTAGTCTACTAAAGAGTAACAAGGACTTACAGTGTCAACATGCTCAAACTAAGTCTTTGAGTGATTTCTGATGTCAACATGCATAAACCAAGCCTCTGAGTGACCATTAGTGTCAACATGCTTTTAATATAGCCTCTAAGTAACCGTTAGTGTCAACATGCTAAAACTTGGCCTTTGATGATCGTTGTGTCAACATGCCCAGCCACTAAGTGACATCGGAGTCAACATGCTTATAATGAGCCTCTGAGTGATCTTTTACGAAGTCCTAACTCGCTTACGTGTTATTTGTTGGACGAGAGGGTTCAATTCTGTAAATATGTAAAAGTTGGATAATGGAGGGATTAAAAGTGTCAACATATTAATTTATACCTCTTAATGACCTTTTAACGAACCAAGAGCTCAACAATGTCCGGGCATAATCCTCGGTATGCCAAGTATTGGCTACGGAGGGCCAAAAGTGCTAAAAAGGTGTTTAGGAGGTTTTAAGGGTGTTTAATAAGTTGAGGGGCTAAAAGTGACAAACTTCAATTCTGACTATGGGACGCTCGCGGGGTGCGAGAGGCAAGCCTTGTGCCTCTCACGGGCGCGAGAGGCCTGTGTCTGTAGAAAGTTTACTTGGCCTCCACACATATTGCCAAAAACCATTTTTTTCGAAACTATGGACTTTCAGTTAGCTATTCTACGTTTTAGGACACTTGTAAGCTCCCTCTTACACCCCTAAACACTTGGCATCACCTCCTTTGAGTTCCCCAACTATAAATAGGTGTCCAAGTCCACCATTTGAACTTGCACCTTTCTAAATCATAACTCTTCTCCCTCCTCTGGAAGTTCCTAACTGAAAGGAGCATCCAACTTAGTTCTCTTGCATTCTAGGAACCTCTTGTAAGTGTTCCTTCCTTGTGCATTTTCATTTATAGGCTTTTATAGCCAAAAGTTGAGCGTTTTACGGAAAACGCTTTGACTTTCGGTTAAGACCATTATGGTCCAGCCATTGTTCGAAATGAGCATGGCTAAGTGATCGTAATAAGGTAGGTGTTAGTCCCTATAAAGGGCACCTTCTGAAGATCACGTTTGCCAGACCAATTGACAGGTCAAAGTTAAATTATTAAAAAGTCAAACAAGCCATTTTTCGGAAAAAACATAAATTGATCTTATATATGATATGAAACCTGTTTTGACACTTAAACAAGTTGATAATAATTATTAGAACATGTAAGAACATGTTTGGCTCGTCAATTTCAGTTCTAGGGTCGGTTCGCAACCAAAAATCGCAAAGTTTGACTTCTGCTTTGACTTTCGATTCTGACCCGATTTAGATTAGTTACCTACTGATCTAAAGTTGCATTATGATCATAATATAATGTAGCATAACCCTCTAAGGTTATATTACATGATCATAATCAGAATCCAAGTTTATGCGCAAGTTTCTCAATTATGCCATTTTTTACTAAAATGCCTTTTTGCATAAAACAAGGTTTTAAATGATAATGAACTTGAAAATGAGTTTCCTACTGATGTAATATCATAAGTAGGATTATTTGGGATGTTAAATCAGATTATAAACTAAGTTTACAAGCAGGTCCTTGAATTATGTCGATAAATAACGATTTAGCCCTCGTGGCTCATAAAATGGTTTAATCAAATCTTTCCAAGGTAAATATTTTACCTATTGATATGTTATATTAAATAACATATCTAAGACATTTTAATATGATCCTAACATCAGTTTTTATAAAACGTCGCATAAAACGTCATTTTACGACATAAGCGCCGTTTCGGTGCATAGTATGGTTTTAAACCATATTAATTGACCAAGAATTGTTACCTACTGATTTTAAAACATATTTTAAACATTATTACAGTAGGTACATGTTATAAACTCAGAATCCCAAATAATTTATAAACTATGTGTAAAATAACCAAAATGCCCCTTCGGTGCATAGTTTGGTCATAAAAGATAAACTACACATATAATTAATATCCTACTGATATTATATCATGAATAAGTTGTTTTTCCAGAATACTTATAGTTATAACATTAAATTATTCAAGTTCCTTTGATAGGTATGAAATTACCGAAACGCCCTTACGAGGCATAGTTTCATTTTAAACCATAACGTGCATAAAAGTTGATATCCTACTGATATTACAACTTATAAAATATAGTGGCATATAGAACTTGTCCATGACTTATCCGGTTACCCGATATCGCTGATATGCGTACGATTAAGTATACGTAACTAGTTTACGGAAATTTACCGAAACGGGTTTACCTTGTCATTTAAGTCTCAAAATCCAGAATGTTTATAGTTTATCCATATCATACAAGTCAAGGTACTTGTTGGATTAAACTACATTCTATCCAATCATCAGTTAATCTAGCCTCATACGTTTTGATCAAGTACGCTAGTCGGTCTAAGTCGATGACTTAAATAAGACTGTTAGTATTTAATTGGTTAGTTTATGCCATAATCCAAACTAGAGACTTGCCGGTAAATGCTATCTGTACTTGGTACTTTTGTGTACGGCTGAGTTATAGAAATAAAAGAAGACTAGCTCAGGTAAATACTCTTGACTTATTTTCCCTATACGGGCTTGGGATACGGTAAATTATTACCGCTTGGTCAGAAATAGGATCAATCGAATGCCAGATTGTGGCTAGTAAATCCGCATATTCTATTTTAATCAGTTTTGTTTGATAACTTAAACATCGGGGGTTATATTACCGTGTCCTGGATATCCTTGGCTCATTACCTTAGATAATGGTCACGACCTTAGCGCGGGGTTTAGGCATACACCTGACAGACGCTCAAATACAAATTACCCAAGACGTTGGGGATAACTCCTCAATGAGTTCTAAGAGGTGTGTATTTAATCATGTCTCGGTCTCTGTACTCGGCCCTATATGTATGGACAAACATGTGAATCGGTTAACAAGGTTACAAAGTAACTTTCTCAAGTTATAAAAGATTTGTGCCATGTGGAGTTAAATCTAATTTCTAAAATGTTTTCAAAATGAGTCAGTCGGGTGTATTTACCAGCGAAAGCTGACGTATTTTCAAAAGACTAACCTACAGGTACAAGACGAAATAGGCTGGAAGTTGCTCGGTAGTGAATAAGAGGATCTTGCAAATCCTTAGATCTGCCCTAAAGTCTGTTTTATATTCTTTCTTTGTATATTTTATGATCCGCCTATGGATCTTCTATTACAAGCCTGTATATTATTTTGTATTTCGTACATTTAGTTTGTAATAGTCATTTTACTCCAAGACTTCCGCTGTGTCGTGTTTAATTGACTATGATGTTATCAACTGACGTCACGATACTCCCTACCCGGGCCACCGGTGTATGGATTTGGGCTGGAAATACGGGGTGTGACATTTATCATGGTTGAATCTGCAAGTACAAATACTAGGAAATGCAGCAGCATACACTATCACTTGGGAAATACTAAAGGAAGCGTGATAAGTATCATTCAAGGGCCGAACTACAAAAATTGGAAACAGAGTTTTGGAATATATCGATGGTTGGATTCGACATCTACGGCTATAATGATTTCACGATCACTCGCGAGTCGTTCCATATATGGTAACCCCTGAATTCAAACGTATCAAATGATACATTTGGGGATTCGCTCTGAAAATCTGAAGTATGGTTACTTCGTCACATCCAGCAACCATCACCAAGGCAATCACGATTGCAGTATGCCTTACCGAAGAAGCGGTAAGAATGAATAAGTTTTCGAGAAAGAATGCGGAGATGCCTAAGGAGACACATGTAGAATCAACCTCACATGGGAATAAGAGAAAGTTTACTCATTTCAAGAAAGGTTCCGGACCGAGTAACAAGAAGAAGGAAACCCCCGCAGCAAAAAGGAACAAAGCATTCATGGCGACAACATAGACAGAACCGAGAGGTTATAATGGAAACGCACCGAAATACAAATGTGTAATTATCATCATTATGGTGGATGCCGAACCACCAAATGTGATAAGTGTGGGAAATTAGGACACCACACCGAAAATTGTTGGAGTAACAACAAAGGAAACATGAATGAAAGCAAGAAAGAAGGAGGCCATGGAAATGGAAACGGCCGAGGAAGAAATCAAAGTTGCTATGGTTGTGGTGAACTGGGCCACTTTAGAAAGAATTGGCCAAAGGAGAAGAAAGGCCACGAGCGAGCCTTTGTAATATGAGCTCACAAGCACGTCAGGATCCAAATGTGATCACTGGTATGTTCCCTGTCAATAATCACTTTGCATCTATTTTATTTGATACTGGCAAAGATTTTAGTTTCATATCTTTAGAGTTTAAAGATATACATGAACTAAATTCAAATAAATTAGATATTCCATTCACTATCGAACTAGTGAATGGAAAGATAATTGAATTTGATGAAATAATTAAAGGATGTTCTTTAGAGTTAGGTGGACAAAAATTCAACATCGATATATTACCTATTAAATTAGGTAGTTTTGATGTTGTAATCGGTATGGATTGGTTATCCAATAACAAAGCCGAAGTCGTGTGTTGCGACATAACTATTCGTATTCCTCTTCCTAATAATGAAACACTTCTTATACATGGAGAGAAGAGCGAAATGCTATTACGAAGTATTTCTTGTATGAAAGCCCAAAAGTGCTTGCGAAAAGGATGTATAGCATTCTTAGCACATGTTGTTGACAAGAAATCCAAGGAGCCAAAACTTGAGGAGATCCCTGTTGTGAAGGAATTCCTTGAAGTCCTCCCAGAGGACTTGCCAGGAATACCACCACAACGACAAGTCGATTCCGCATAGACTTGATTCCAGGAGCTGCACCTGTAGTGAAATCCCCCTACAGATTAGTTCCTTCGGAAATGCAAGAGTTGTTCACACAACTTCAAGAGTTGTTGGACAAAGGATTTATTAGACCAAGCTTTTCACCTTGGGGAGCTCCAGTTCTATTCATAAAGAAAAAAGATGGAAGCTTTAGAATGTGCATAGATTATCGAGAATTGAACAAACTCACGATCAAGAATCGGTATCCATTACCGAGGATCTATGATCTGTTCGATCAACTTCAAGGATCAAGTTTTTACTGAAAGATTGACTTAAGTTCAGGATACCATGAACTTAGAGTGAAGGAAGAAAGTAATCCAAAAATAGCATTCCGAACCCGTTACGGTCACTATGAGTTCCTTGTTATGCCATTTGGTCTAACAAATGCACCGACGGTGTTCATGGATTTAATGAACCGTGTGTGCAAGCCTTATCTTAATAAATTCGTGATAATATTTATTGATGACATATTGATATATTCAGGAAATAAGAAGGATCACGAACATCATCTTAGGACCATTCTTGAGTTATTAAAGAAGGAGAAACTGTATGCGTAATTCTCTAAGTGAGAATTTTGGCTTCGTGAAGTCCAATTTCTCGGACATGTAGTCAACGAGAAAGGCATACATGTCGATCCATAAAAAATAGAAGCCATTAAGAATTGGAACGACCCTAAGACACCGAAGTACGCAAATTTTTGGGATTGGCATGTTATTATCGAAGATTCATTGAAAATTTCTCGAAGAGCGCTCAACCACTAACCTCCCTAACTCAGAAAGATAAGAAGTTTGATTGGGGAGAGAAACAAGAAGCAAGTTTCCAACTGCTTAAGGACAAACTTTGTGACGCATCGTTCGATCACTTCCGACGGCATAGACGACTTTGTAGTTTATTGTGACGCTTCACGTCAAGGTTTAGGATGCGTATTAATGCAACGAGAGAAAGTTATTGCATACGTATCACGTCAATTAAAAGTTCACGAAAAGAACTATACCACACATGACCTAGAGCTAGGTGCAGTGGTATTTGCGTTAAAAATTTGGCATCATTATTTGTACGGCACCAAGTGCACAATATTTACCGATCACAAAAGTCTTCAACATATATTTAACCAGAAAGAGTTAAATATGCGCCAAAGATGTTAGCTTGAATTGTTGAATGACTAAATTGTGAAATTAAATACCATCTGGGCAAGTCGAACGTTGTCACGGATGCCCTAAGTCGAAAGGAACGAGTGAAGCCCCTATGTGTGCGATCATTAAGACTCACCATTCACAATAAACTTACCTCTCGAATTCACGACGCTCAACAGGAAGCCCTGAAGAGCGAAAATTTTAAAGCAAAGATGCTTAGAGGTATGGAAAACATTTAGAACAAAATGAGAACGGATTTTTGCACTTTGCGAACAGAATTTGGGTTCCTCTTTTTGGTAATCTGTGAAACCTAATTCTAGATGAAGCCCATAAGTCCAAATATTCGATACATCCCGAAGCGGATAAAATGTATCACGATCTTAAAGAATTCTATTGGCGGCTTAATCTCAAGGGAGATATTGCAACTTATGTTGGAAAATGTCTAACATGTGCAATTAAGGCCGAATACCAAAAACCTTTAGGATTGTTGCAACCTGAAATTCCCACTTGGAGATGGGAACAAATTTCTATGGATTTCATAACAAAATTACCCAGGACCTCTCGCAGTCACGACATGATTTGGGTAATTGTCGACCGACTAACTAAATCAGCTCACTTCTTGCCGGTACGTGAGAAAGATAAAACCGAGAAGTTAGCCAAACTTTATTTTAAAGAGATTGCGGCAAGACATGAGTGCTTGTTTCCATAATCTCTGATCGAGATGGTCGTTTCATATCAAGAATTTGGCAATCTTTCCAAAAGGCTTTTGGATCTCGCTTAGATCTAAGTACGGCCTTTCATCCCCAAACAGATGGCCAAACTGAATGCACCATTCAAACCTTAGAAGATATGTTTCGTGCTTGTGTAAATTAACTTAGGCGGAAATTGGGATACTCACTAGCCTTTAGTGAAGTTCTCATATAATAACAGTTATCACACGAGTATTCAAGTTGCTCCATTTGAAGCGTTATACGGACGTAAATGTCGATCTTCACTATGTTGGGCGGAAATAGGCGACAAACAAATGATAGGTCCAGAATTAATTCAAGAAACTACGGATAAAATATTTAAAATCCAAGACCGGATTAAAGCAGCTCAGGATAGACAGAAAAGTTATGTGGATAAACGCCGCAAACCATTATCCTTTGAGATTGGAGACAAAGTGCTACTAAAGGTCTCGCCTTGGAGAGGCGTAGTTAGATTCGGGAAGCAAGGAAAACTTAGCCCGGGGTACATAGGACCATATGAAATCTTAGAGAAGATTGGAACAGTCGCATATAAGCTGAAATTGCCTGAAACACTTAGTAATGTTCACGATACATTTTATGTGACAAATCTTAAAAAGTGTCTTTCAGATGAATCACTTATTATCCCCACGGACGAAATTCATATAGATGACAAACTTCATTTGATCAAAGAACCTATCGAAATTTTGGATTCGAAAATTCAAAAAACAAGGAGGAGTCGTATCAATTTAGTTAAAGTCCATTGGAACTCAAAGCGCGGACCTGAGTTCACTTGGGCATGGGAAGACGAAATCAAAAGAAAGTACCCCACCTGTTCGAGAAATCCTACACAAAGGATGACACAACTTAAATTTCGAGATGAAATTTTCTTCAACAGTGGGAGAATGTGACAATTGGCAAAAACTCCGGTAATTATGTACAACTTGAACAACTAGTACATTGTTTATTTATTGTATAACATGACTAATTTTTGATTTTAGGTTTAAAAAGTCTAGGAATCAATCAAATCATAGTTTGGTATGATACTGGATTCGTCACAATCACGATATATAAAAACCATATCCTAGACAGATGACAAAGACACGAACACGAAATATATATCTGAACTGGGTACGGTACAGTTTGATATTATAGAATTAAGACATAAAATATGTCTGTATTGGTATACCATAAAAATTTTATCTAAAACACCAAATTGTCCAAGTCTGCAGCAAAATTCAGCAGTATGCAGCAAAATTCAGCAAATGTCTGAAAACCCAAAAATAAATATTTTTAGCTAAAGAATAATAATGAGTGTTAGAAATAGTATAAAACCCATAAATAAATATTATTATTTGAAGCTATACTGTTTGTTCAGTAAAAACCTGACAACAAAGCCAGTACCAGAACTGAACTCAAAATGACAAATTTATTAGTCTGAAGAGCTAGATTAATTAACGGGACAATAAAAATTGTACTAGAATTATGAACATAAAATTTTATAAGTAACACAATATGTCAGTATTTTACAGGTACAAGACCCGAACCAACTTTATCAACCGAATAACGAAACAATAAGACTAGTAAGATATTTTGACTTATTATAACATCACTTTAAAGTGTTGGGGCATTGGTTTTATAAAAACTTATATAAATTTATTAAACTTTATAAAAGTTAAAAAAATTACATATTATTAATAAAAATATAATAAGACCAACCCCCCCCCCCCCACCACCCCACACACCCTCACGGCAATATGGGGTATTTCCCCAATGCCACTAAGATCTCAATTGTGTGTTGGCACGTTGTAGGTGTGTTTAGTGTGTTGTGGTGTAAGATCATAATCCAAAATCAATAACCAACACTAATCAAACTCATTTCCATTCATCTGATTTCTCAACACAAAAATAACAACACCTTTTCTTCCTTTTTTTCCCCTTTAAAATCGGCCAAGACACCATCATCATCTTCAATTTTTTAAAAACCAAACACTAGAATTTCAAGCTTGCACAAAGATCCAAGGATGATCTAAGGAACTTGCAAGGATTAGAAGCTCACTTTAGAAGCTTGGAATTCTTGATCAATCCATTTTCTTCATCTTGTAGATCATCCCTAGCCTTGTGCTAGTAGTAAGATCCTTAAACCTAATCTTGTACTTTTTATTTAAAAAAATTACACAAGATCATCATTCAATATATTTAAAAACCCACTTGAAAAACACAAATAAACTATAATCACTAACATAATCATATGATTTACTTGATGATTTTGGATGATCTTGAACTTGTCATAAACTAGTAAATTTGAATCTTACAAAATTTTTAATAAAAAGATGATCTAAACACATTCATGTTTAGATTAGCAAGATTCATTAACAAAAATAGTCATGAACATATGTTTATATCTTAGAGATGATCATACAAGTATTATATCATTAAATAAAAGTTATGATTTAGAAATTTTGTTTAAAAGTAAAAATAAAGTTTCCATTTTAAGAAAGTTTAAAATTATGACCAACATTTTGTTAATACATTTATATAATATTTGTGATTGATGATGATTTGAGTTCGATTAGTTATTTAAAACATGTTTATAAAAACATGAGAAAACTTATATTTAAAGGAAAGTATGGTAAAATTTTTATAAAAATTATTCTTGATTAAGATATGATTTAACTAAAGATTTAGTGGTTAAAAGTGATTAGAAAATTTAATCATGTTTAAATAAAGGATTTAGATGAAAAAGTTAAGAAATTAATTACTTATATTTTCTTAAACTAAAAATGAGATAAATATATATTTTTGATAAAAATATGTATTTTTAAACCACCTTATATGTGTACATGTATTTTTGTATAAAACTATATATATTTTGATCATGTTAATTAGAATACAAAAATACATAAGTGTTCAAATTTAGATAAAATAATATATCGGACAACTTGGATAATTCGGACAAAATAAAGCCAAATTACCTATTATATTAGATAATATATATGCTAATTATCTTTTACAAAAAGAACAACAACAAAGTTTCCTCAAAGGGCCTTTTCCCTTTTTTCTTTTGCGATTGAACTTCAAAGAAAAAGGAGTTTTTCTTTGTGGTTCTTTCAAGTCAAGTGCCGTCACCATCGTCTTCCGTGCCACCACGAGACGCCTCGCTCTCCGTTTGTGTTCTTGTACTAGCACTAGTTCGTTGTATCTTGGTGTCTCACACGATTTATTATTAACTACAAAGTATCTTTAATCTCATAAGTAGTTTAACTAATATTAATTTTCGTATTTGCATGTTTGTAATCATAGTCCTGTTCAGGTTCATTTTTTGTGTTGATTATTTATAATTATTCCACCAAATTTTCATTAATTATATATTTATTTAGTTAATAAATATATAAAACTCGTTTGATAAAAATTAATATTGACACCACTGAATCCCAATAGTGGTATCAGAGCCTCGCTTACAACATGTAAATCGGAACCAGTCTTTTAACCGATGATAGATCTCAAACTTTAACGTGTTTAATGTTTCAAATCTAAATATCTCTTGGGCATCAAGTTATTTGGTCAAAAGTTTTTTTGTTTTTATTTGACCAAAAGTTTGTCCACTTTAATATGATTCTGTTGAATATGTAAATTAGGCCAACCTTGTACTTGTATTTTTGTTCTTATTTGGGTTTGTTTTATGGTTTTTCGGTGCACTTTATGGCTCAAAGTTGTAATAGATTAGGTTTTCAATTTTTTTATATTTCTGTATTATAACATTGAAGACCGAAGACTCGAAAACAAATTGAAGACATTACAAGAATCATGAAGGTGCTGAATACAACTAGATGCACTAGGTTCATCCTCGTGGTTGTTTTGTGTTTGTTACCCCGTGACCCAGTTTGGTCTTGCTATTTGGCTCTAGCAAGAACAAACGCATGGCCTAAAGATTTACATATTTTTTTCTAATATGATTGCTTTTATCTTATAAGCTGTTATATAATATACCAATCTAATATCAAACTTTTTAAAAGGTGTTTTAATATATTCACAATCAATTATATAAGTTCTAAACTAATTTTTACAACTTATAAAACAAATAGTTTATTTTAAAATAAATAATAATCATTACAGTTTTTTAAATTTAAAAAGTTTTAACTTTCTAAAACTCATAACTTAATAGTTTTAAAACTATTAACTTTTAAATGGGTTTACAAGTCACAACAAACTTAGTTTCAATATGTTATTTAAAATTAAGTGTCCTGAGATATGAAAAGGTTCATCAAGATGTCATGATTAAATATATGCTAAAATTGGTTTTTACGACCCTATTTGGTAAATATTAAATTAACCCATAATTAAAATCAATCGTCTATGTCATCATATCACAAGCTACACTTGGAATGTAAAGCGAACCATTAGTGTTTGGAGCTACAACACCACACTTGATGTCTAGCATATCCTTTCAAGGTGCAAGGGTTTCGTTGACACATCCGGCCCTTCGACAAGTACCTCTTTTAGGACGACTATTACTTTTTCTCTTCTCATCACGTGCTCCAGTTGTCTCAAAAGTAAAAAGTCGACATAGATGAGGCTAAACGTATCAATGAATAGACAAGACTTGTCATAGCGGCTCATGCTCGAGAGTTGTGCAATTCTCACAATTGACACTTTTTGTCGGATTATCTAGTCACTTACTAAAGTGCATGCCACGTCTACCTTTACTATTGACATAGCTAGATTCTCATTTCTTGTTCTAAATACTGTAATGGGTCGTTAATTAAATAAGGAAATATACATTGAAAATACTAATAAAAATATCTTTGCATATGTAACAGATGTCTAATGAAAACAACTCCTTCGTTTTCAAGTCTATACTTGAAAAGGAAAAACTGAATAACACCAACTTTCTCGAATGGCACCGCAAGCTTTAGATGACTCAGTCCCTACCGAAAGTAACACTACTACTGCTCGTAAGGCACTGGAAAAGCATAACGAGGATGCCATTGAGGTAGCCTGCCTTATGCAAGCCACCATGTCTCCTGAACTTCAGAAGAACATGGAAGATAAAGATGCATATGACATGAGCAACTAAAAGGCATGTTTCAGAAACAAGCCTGACAGGAGCGATATGACACCATGAAACAGCTCATAAGCTATAAAATGCAAGAAAGATCGTGTGTCAATACTCATGTGCTTAAGTTGAAAGGGTACATTAACTAGATGAACAAACTTGGTTATCCCCTGCAAGATGAAATGGCAGCGGACTTCATCTTGAACTCTCTCCCTAGCTCATATGACCAATTCATTATGAACTATAATATGAATGCTTGGGTGAAGACTATGCCTGAGCTACATGGTATGCTCAAAACGGCCGAGATGAACATTCCACAAATTACCAACCAAGTTCTGATGGTCAAGTCTGGTTGTGATAAGAAGCCTAACAACAAGAAAAGGGCTTATAATAGCAGAGGCAAGAAAAAGATTGTTGTTGTTGCCAAATCTGCCACCAACAACAAGCATGTTGCTAAACCACTCCTTCCCCAGGAGCGTCAGTGCTTTGAATGCAACCAAATAGGGCACTGGAAAAGGAACTGCTTGCAATATCTAGCCATGCTGAAGGTGAACAAGGCCAATAACATTGGCACTTCTTCAGGTATTCTCATATATATTATTGAACTTTTTATTGTTTCCAGCAATACATGGGTATTTGATACCGGGTGTGGTTACCTCATCACTGATGTTTTGCATGAGCCTGAAAGTGGAGGAAGCTAAAACAATGCAACATGGAACTCATCATGGGTGATGAGAAAAGATGCCCGTTCTTGCAACCGGCACATCTTCATTTTTCATGTCCTTCTGGCCTTGTAGTTAATTTAAACAAGTGTTTATTTGCACTTGGTGTAACCAGAAACATTATTTCGGTTTCCCTTTTGTTTGAATCAAGGTTTCAAGTACGTTTTAGTGATATTTCTATTTCTGCCTACTTGAACGATGTCTTTTATTTTGAGGCTAAACCTCGAAATGGTATTTATGAGATTGATGTTCAAACATGTAATAAAATATATCATCTTTCTAAGCGTAACATATCCCGTATTAATGAAACCTTTCTATGGCATTGTAGACTTGGCCACATAAGTAAGGCACGCATAAAATGGCTCCATTGTAAGGGGATTCTTGAATCCACTTGACATGACTCCTTTTATGATTGTGAATCTCGCTTAGCTAGCAAACTCACAAAGCGTCCCTTCAACAGTGTTGCTGAACGGGCTAATGGTCTACTAGGGCTCATTCACACTGATGTATGTGGTCCTTTCAGAACCATGACTAGATACTTTGTTACTTTCATCGACGATTATAGTGGATATGCTTATGTCTATCCTATGAAGCATAAGCAGGAAACTTTTGAAAAGTGTAGGTCCATAATCCGTATGGATCTTCACAGAATCGTCTATCCAATCTAGAGTGTGGAATCCTATAGATCAGATTATCAACAGAAAATGAGTACGAACAACAATCACCATAAACCCGATCTTTATTGATTATCTATCACAATGATTACAATCAATCTAGATCACACAAATTCTCTCTCAACTCTCTCTGAAGTGATTAACTGAGCAACCTTAACCCTAATGCAAAACTCTCTTCATATAGAGACAGATTTGCAACTGGGCTAGGGTTTCACCACATGGGCTGCAGATTGGTCTAGGCCCAATTCGCCTACCACTCCCTATAATGTGTCTACTTTAGCCCAATCACTTCTAATCAACTACTAAAATACTAAACCCGCTAACTGTTTATCATTTTACTAACTACAAGATATCCAAAGACCAAATCTAAGATGTTGTCCAAATATGCACCAACAAACTCCCCCTTGACAATAGCTTCATAAAAATTTTTTTGTCTTCAGTCATCTTGTAATCGTTAACTTCTTTGGTCTTTAGATAGCTTCAGCTTTAATAGATTATGTCAGCAACAGACTCCCCCTAAGTTGATGCATCCAATCACCAAATCTTCTAAAGCATTAGCGTTTGAGTTAACTCCAGTTTAGCACTTGCATAGCAATCTTCAAAACTTTTCAACTTTGTCTGCAATGTAGAAAGGAGGTTCTATCATGCATCCAAGCAAACTCCTCTTCACCAAACTTCATAGCAACACACTGCTACAATCTGTATACTATAAAAAACATCTCGAGAACCATAAGAATTTTTCAACACAAGTTAACAAATTATTATTATTCAGGGTAAAATTGTATCACAGATTTAGCAATTTAAAACACAAACCACACACTTAAATTTTAAGCACACTAAACCTGCAATATGTTAAAATTTTGAATTCATCTTCTAACATCGTCTCCCCCTATAAGAAACAACTCCCCAATGAACAACCATATTCCATACGCTAAGAATTACAAGAAAAAGAAAATCTTTTTGGATTTTTATATTTTCAGAGAGTAAATAAATAACAAAATAATAAACACTCTGTTTTTGTGAGAATCACAGGTAAGAAGATCATATCAGCCACATCAAACTTTTTTCACACTATTTAATAATTCTATATGTAATTTTCATGAAAAGCAGTTCAAGACGATTACCAGTATTGTTTATCTACTTAAACAAAATACATGAACATTTCAAGTGCCATTACCTAGTGATATGTTAAGATAATTTTATACTAATATACTAGTGTGTCCCACTTTAGGACATACCCCCACGATCAAGGTATGCACAAATATTCCTCGTAATGGGTGAATAAACCGAAATTCATCCTTTTTGATTTACAACGTTAGATAATTGGTGAACAGGTCAGTACTTCCGTACAGCAAAGAGACCAATATCCAACGAGGGTTAGAGCAAATACCAAATTTGGTTCGATTAACGCATTTTACACATTTGAATGACTCTCTAAGAGAGCTTCTTCAATTTCTGGGATTTGGCATTTTAGCTCTTTTAAGATATCCTGGTTGTGCCTAGGTCACATATATTTGGATGCAGCAGAAGGATAACCCTGAGACCCTGGATGAATTAACAATATAAAGACCCAAAACCTCGGATTTTGGCAATATATCAACAAAAGATTTAAGGTTATAAAACCATACGCCACTAATATGTTACCCACTCATACACAGTTCGTTATGTTTATATCACCAAGGTAAGTTGATTATTTCATGCCTTTGCCTACTGGTACATCATATGATGAAGCTACTATCACACTTAAGCAATTTTAATGTTAATTTCAATGTGACAGTCTAACTTGCTGATGTACTATCACTTCTTCTTTTCCACACAGTGAAAACTCATTTTTTATTTTCTATTTTTTATGTTTTGATTTTAGAAAAAAAAACAGTAAATTATTTACAAAATTCTTATGGAAAATTGGTTATTCAGGATTCCTCATCCTGTTGAGTTCAACTAAATGTTCAAAATGAGCCCTGTCAAATGCTTTTGTGTAAAGATATGCTAGGTTATCTAGTGTGTCGACTCTATGCAGTCAATCAATTCCTTTTCAGCACAATCCCGTATGAAATGATGACGAATGTCAATATGTTTTTGTGTGACTATGTTTTACGGGATTGTTGGTGATTGAAATAGTGGCATTATTCTATCATAATAGGAGTATGAGTGAAATTCAAACTGTAATCGCGCATCTGCTGTTAGATCCAGAGAACCTGAGAGCAACAGCTACCCGCAACAATATATTTAGCTTCACACGTAGAGGTAGACACGCAAGATTGCTTCTTGCATTGCCATGACACGATCCTCCCTCCTGAGAACTGACAACCATCTGTGGTAGACTTTCTGGTTGATTTGCATTCTCCAAAGTCCGAATCAGTGAAAGCAACAAACTTCAAATCACTAGCAGCTGGATACCATAACCCAAGTTTAGGTTTCCCCTTCAAGTAACGAAGAATCCGCTTCACCGCTTTCATATGTGACTCTTTTGGATTCGCTTGATATCTGGCACAAAGACACGTTGCGAACATGATGTCTGGTCTTGAAGCAGTCAAGTACATTAGAGAACCAATCATTGCCTTGTATTGAGTTGGATCAACATCCTCCACACTCTCATGATCTGGACCAAGATTGTGATTCTCGCAAATAGGTGTGTTGAAAGTAGCGCAATCCTCCATTTTGAAACGAGACAGAATGTCATACGTATACTTCGTCTGATGTATAAACATCCCATCCTTGTTATGTTCAACTTGTAAACCCAAAAAGTAAGACAGTTCACCCATCGCACTCATTTCGAACTTGCTCTTCATTACCTCCTCAAATTCATGACACATGTTCTCATCAGATGACCCAAAATAATATCATCTACATATACCTGTACCAGCAGAAAGTCTTCCTTCTTTCTTTTAATGGAAAGTGTAATGTCAATCTGACCTCTTTTAAAACCATTCTTTAACAAATGTGCTAACAGTGTCTCATACCAAGCCCTAGGTGCCTGATGCAATCCATACAATGCCTTATCAAGTTGATAGACTCGATCTAGATAATCTGGATCAGTAAACCCATCTTGTTGTGAGACATACACCACTTCTTGGACTTTACCATAAAGAAACGCACTCTTAACGTCAAGTTGATAAACCTTGAAGCCCTTGAATGAATCAAAAGCTAGGAACAAACGAATTGCTTCCAACCTTGCTACTAGTGCAAACACTTCATTGTAATCAATCTCCTCTTGCTGATTGAACCCTTTCACCACTAGCCGAGCCTTATTCCTTATCATGATCCCTCGGTCGTCTTTCTTACACTTAAACACCCACTTGGTGCCTATTTCTTTCTCTCCTTCAGGCAAGTCAACTAGCTCCCAAACTTTCAACTTCTTAAACTGCGCTAGTTCCTCTTGCATAGCTTCAACCCAACAATTATCTTTCAGAGCCATGTGAACATTCTTCGGCTCCTCTTGGGCAATAAAACAGCTATACAAACACTCATGTATCATCCTAGTCTTCTGAATCGAAGTAAATAAACAGGAACCTTCGATCACACCTCTTCTTGTCTAAACACCTGCAGCAGCATCACCTATGATGTTCTCAACTGGATGATCTATGTTTATGCGTGTAGCAGCAATGGTGTCAACGACTAAATTATCTCCCAGATTAGATCCAATCTCTCCCTGAATGTTCTTATTAGAAAACATATTAGTAAAGTCCTCCCCCTGAATAGGTTCAGACTCACTATCACTTGAATCCTAGGGAGCTGCACTTGAGGAAGTTTCTAAAGCATCTGTCATTCATATACTCGATCTAGGCATCAAGTCACTCTCTTCATCTTCACTGATCACAGTTTGAATCACTTAAGACTCATCTTCATTGGAAAAATCAAGAAAATTAAAATGATTTAAAAACGCTATCATAATCATATAATATAGCAGGACCACTCGTTGATTGTTGAGGTGAATAACTAGTGATTTCCATGTTAAACACCACCTCAAGTTTACCAGTTTTTAGATTAAAAACCCTTTTATTTGGTGTTCCAGGCATATAACCTAGAAAGTATCCCTCGTCAGCTACCTCACCGAATTTTTTCTTATCTTTATTTCGCATAATGATGTAGGGTAATCCAAATGGTTCAAAGCATTTTAAGTTTGGTTTCTGGTTAAACAATAGTTCGTGACATGTTTTGTTAAATCGTTTAACCGTCAAAACTTTCTTTAGGACATAACAAGCTGTGTTCACAGCTTCTCCCCAGAAAAGAACTGGAAGCTTTGAATCAGAAAGCATAGTCCTAGTGGCTTCAATCAACGTCCTGTTTTTCCTCTTAGCGACTCCATTCTATTAAGGTGTATAAGAAGCAGAATATTGATGTTCAATTCCCTTGCTAAGACAATAGAGATCCAGAATCTGATTCTTGAACTCCGTGAAATTATCACTCCTTATCCTCTTGATCCATGCATCATGGAAATTTTCCAATTTTGTAAAAAGATTTATCCCATCTCCGTTATATCATCTTTTATACCTAAAAAGAAAAACCATGAATATCGTGAGTAATCATCTGTGACAAGTAAACAATAGTACTTTCCACCTATGCTCCTTAGGTTCACCAGACCGAATAGATCCATATGAAGTAATTCATAAGGGCATCTATGGAATTTATTGTTTTGGACTTGTGAGGTTTCTTATGTTGTTTTCCTTTTTGACATGGGAGACATTTATCTTCCACGTGAAACCTCTGCACTGGCACCCCTTCCACTAAACCGTTTTTAATAATATAATTTGTTTTTCGATAGTGGATGTGGGCCATGCGTCTGTGCCACAGCATTTACTCAGCCTCTGATTCTTTTGAGGTGAAAACGCCACCATAGTGGTAGAGTCCTTAGCACCCATGTCAATGACATAAGTGTCATTTCTCCTTGGCGCTCCCATCACTATCTATTCATCCGGTATCACCAAACCAGGTTTCAACACCAAAGCTTTAGACTTAGTAAAGTGGACAGAGTGACCCTTGTCGAAGACTTGAGACGAGCTCATCAGATTGTGATTCAGCTGCTCAACATAGTTCACTTTGTCCAATGTGATCTTCCCATTGATCACTTTTCCTCGACCTGTAATGTGCCCTCCTTTAGCACCTGCAAAATTCACATAACCTCCATCTATGTTTTCAAACTTAATCAACAACCTCGCATCCCCCGTCATGTGCCTAGAGCAGCCACTATCAACATACCACAAGTTGATAATCCTCCTTAGCAGCTCCTGCATAACCCAACAAAAATTAGTTAGATTGGGGGACCCAAGCCTTAATGGTCTTGGGTCTTCCAGATTCATCAACCACCGGAACATTCATCCAACATCCATCACTCCTAACAAGAGTCTTGGATCTCAGACCTGTTGATGGAAATGGTTTTTGATTTCCCTTCGGTCTTTGGTCCCGAGGTTTCTAAACATGTTTGACTTTGTGACCTTTGAAAATATTTTGGTTATGATACCTTGAATTTTGATGGTAATAATTTCTAAAGCCATTGTTATAAAAATTTCGACTACCAACATTTTGATATCGAGTTTGATATTGACCTTGACTTCTGAAATTACTTGATTGGCCATTATAGTTATTCATTCTAGGTGAACTACTTCGAGGTCTTTCATACCTACCTGATGTAGATTCAGACTGAAATCTTTGTTGATTTCTTTGAAAACGAGGAACTTGGTGAGTTCCTTTTCAGCCTTATCTACACCAACAACAACACTCGGTCGCTTGGTAGCAGATATCTTTGATGAGTTAGACACCTTCTGCTCACCATCACTAATTTTCTCTGGTTATTTCTCTCTCTTTCTCTCAGTCACTTGTGCTTCATTCTTTTTGTTAGGACATCAGCTAGCGACATGTCCCTTGTTGTGACAATTGAAGCACGATCTTCTAGCCGAAGACTTCTTAATTGAATTCTCAAGTTTAGATTCATCAGGTGACGATGATGGTGCCCTAGAAGGATATTGTTTAGTTTGCTCATTTTCTGATTTTTCTATGTTTTTATTTTTAGCAAACTGCACATTTGACTCTCTTGTAATAACAATGGTCTCCTCTTTCATATCACTTCCTTTAACAAAATCAATTTTTTTCACAAAAATTTGCTTTTTATTCTTAGGGTGTGTATTCTTTGTTTTCAAAACTACTTCCCTGTTATTATCCTTCTTTGTGTTCTCAGACACATCAACATTCCCTGATGTGGAACTACTTGGTGTAGTTGACCCAAAGTTTGTTAGCTCTTCTTCATCTGGCAAGAAAGAATAGTCATGACCGAGAGGTGGTGGAACTTCATTGAAACCTTTGAAGCCCACACTTGTCTTGTCATTACTTTTCTTCAAGCCATTCATCATGTGTTTCATAACAAAAGATTAATCTCTGAATTGATTCAATTTCTTTTCAAGTTCACAAATTTTCAGTTGTGCTTCTGACAACTCTTTGCATTTTTCAGAAATCGCTTTTGTTTTGTCACTCATCGTATCATGAGCTAAGTCAATAATTTGAAGTTTTTCATTTAGTTTACAGGTTCAAATATTGATTTCTTCTTCATAACCTTTAATTTTCTTTAAATATAATGACTCATTTCTTTTTACGAAAAAGTTTGATTATTTTACGTTCGAGATCTCATTTATCAGACTTTGGTTTTGTTTGTTAACCTGTCAACTTCACTTTGCAGCTCACGACATTTTAAGCAAACAGAACTACCAGAGTTAATTGTACCTCTCCTGTTGATATGCTTAGATCAGCATTGAAAGCAGCAAAATCTAAAGTCATCTTCTTATCTGCAGCCTTCATGTCATTGTCTGATCAGCCTCAACCTTTCCAACTACAGTCTCTTGTTCGACCTCATCATCAGCCTTTACTTCTGCATCATCAACTAGTGTTATCTCTTGTTGATACAGTTTTGTGTCTGTCGCTTGTTCTTAGTTACATTTGTAATTGTACGGTCTTTGCTCAAGTGTCTGTATAAGTTTGGTCATGTCGACCAAATCAAGATATCCTTTATCTTGGTTTCATACGACATCTTGTTAGTCTGTGTTAAACGAGTGCATGTGTGCATACCGTTGAGTCTTGTGTACATCATGTCTGTGACACGTTCTCCAAAGTAAGCATTCTTGCGAGTTAGAATGCTCCGTACGAGCCACATGCTCCGTACGAAGGAATCATTGTAAACAAGTTGGTTTACATGGTTCGTACGAACCATTTGCTTCGTACGAACCAATTGCTTCGTATAAGCCTCTTTGGAGCAGTGCTTCGTGGGTAATAGAATGTTCCGTATGTCTGGTAACGTGCTTCTACAAATGACCAGCATGGACACTATATAAGAAGACATGCACCTCTCAGTCAGGGTTCTGTTGGTTGTTCAACTTGTTGGTGAGCTGAGCAGTTAGCATCTCTGGAGCAGACGAAGACACAAGAACACAGGCAGTTTGTTGAGTCGTATGAGCATTGTTTGTATATGTTTGTACTTGTTTGCATCTCTTAATAAAGATAGCGAATCTTTGGTTACCTCGTGTTCTTACTTTACTTTGGTTTGCATGCATACTTGGATTCCGCACTCGTATGTGTGTTGCATGAACAAGGAATAGGTTTAACTTGATCCTCAGGTGGACCTACAAGTGGTATCAGAGATTTGGCTCTCTTCTTTGTTCAAAACCAAGCTTAGTGTTGTGTCTGAGCTAGTTTGAAGGTTTCTGGAAGTGTTCTTGAACTCCCAGAAGAAAACTTAAGTTTTGAATAGATAACTAACTTAAAACTTGGTTAAAATCTGTTCATCTGAAAAACACTGAGAAAACAGACTATACGAATAACCCATTCGTACGAAGAACCAAGCTGCTCGTGCGAAAGAAACTCATCCGCACGAACAAGTTGGTTCACACGCAGGAGCTCATACGTACGAAGCAAGTTGCTCGTACGAAGAACACTTATCCGTACGAAACATTGGTTCGTACAAATAATCTTCGTTATTGTTTGTTTTTCGTATTTCAGATTTTCAAAGCTGTGTGCTTTTCAAATATTTTCAAAATTGTGAATTTTTAAGAGGGAACTGTTATTTTCAAACTTTAAACCTTTCAATTTTTCATAATCAAGAAAATATAATGAGTTCTAATCCGTGGGATTAGAGTAGTTCAAGCTAAAATCAGGAGTCTTCGCAAAGCTCCGCAACATCATGGGTTAAGTCTTTGATGCCTCAACATACAGCTATGATCTCTGCAAATCAGTGGGCATGTGTTGCGAATCAGAATCAAAGCATCCAAACTCTGTTAATGAGCGAAAGTGAGACAGGGAGTAATACCGTCCGCCGAAGCTAAACCAGATGAACGATTATCCTTCGTGGAAAAGCCGTTTTCATACGTATGTTCTTGGACAGAACACAGAATTGTGGACGTGTTTTACTACACCCTATAAAGAATCACTTGAAGAAGTCGGATCAAATCCAACCTCCTTAGACAATCTAGACGAGAGTGACAAGAAGGCATATGATCTAGAGAAGAAGGCGTTTGCTATCCTCACACAAGCTCTTCATAAAGACATTTATCATCAGTTTGTGTACTGTACAACCACGAAAATCTGTGGGAACTTTGGAAGCAAGGGGAGAGGGTAATGCCGCTACCAAGAAAATTTGGCATGATCTGCTCAAGAAAGAGTTTGAAGGTTTCATGTTCATCGAAAATGAAACATTGAATGATATGACCACACGGTTTTATCATCTGCTCAGCGAGATATACTCGTACAAAGTGTTAGCAGCACCACAAGAAATTGTGATGTGATTTGCTGATGCTTTACCACCGAAATGAGGTCAATTTATTGGCAATTAAAACATACAGGTGTTTTGGACTCAATTAGTATTTATGAATTTGTGTAGAAACTAGAGAACAAGAATGAAGAAGAGCTCTGGAAGGCACAACGAGTCACTGTTCCACAAAACCCTGAGATGTATTTTGGAGTTATTAATGCAGGTACAAGCTCAAGCCAGCAACTGAAGCTGCAAACCGCATTTGTGTCAAATGTGAACCCCTTCTACTACAACCTGTTCAATCAAATCAGTCTACGGGTTCAAGTACTCAAGCCTATGGACAAAGCTTTGATCTGAAAGCCTTTCTTCCACAACCAAGAGATATAGCACATCAAGTTCCACAGCAAGCTCCTCAATAAGCTTTCGATGGAAACAACTGTCAAACTTCAAATCCCAACACTGTCAAACTTGACACGTCTAATCTCTCTAAAGTCAGCGTAGTAGTTGCACAGGAACATATGGAACTTCTAAACACCATGGTCAGTGCTTATTGTGGTTTAGTTGCAGGTCAAATAGGAAATATCAATTTGACAAACGAAGACTACCAACAAATTGACCGAGATGAAATGGAGCTGATCGACATCAAGTGGGCATTTGCAAGCGATGTGAGAAGAGCAAAGGACTACATGCGAAGAACAGGGAAAACCAGTTTGGAAAGCAAGAAAGATACAAAATACGGCTTTGATAAAACTGCCGTAACTTGCTTCAATTGCGGAGAAAGAGGTCACTTCAAACGGGAATGCACAAGACCCAGCAAGGAAGGAAATCACAACCCCTTTTGAAATCATCTTAACCACCCAACACAGCTCAGTTCAACAACGAGAGAAGAATGAGAGCTGCTGGCAACTCTAACAGTACCAATCAATTAGGACCTTCAAACACACATAGAGCTTTGGTAGTTTAATCTGATGAAGGATGCGATTGGTCAGTTCAGTTAGGAACTGAGAACAACGGAAGAATTGCATGCTATGCAAAGATCGTCGATCAAATCAAGCATGTTCACAGCCTTAATACTCCAGATAATGATGATACTTCTGGGTATGCTGGTAGTTCTGATGAAGAGTGTTCAAGTTCAGGTGGTTATGGATCTGATTCTGAGATCAGAAACGAGAGTGATGCTGAGGTTAGCAAGTTGTTGACTGAAGCTGAGATGATGAAGTGTGAAAAGATGGGTATGACGAGGAAAGAAGAAGCTGCAGTGAAGGAGACAGAGACACTCTCTATAGATGGTGCAGCATTTCCTCATCACACTGCCTTTATGGCAAATGTTGCAGGTTCTACAAGTCAGGTAAATTCTGATCCTCCTACAGTTTGCAATGACTGTGTTGAATTGAAAATAAGGTATGAAACAGTCAACAGTCATAATCAAAACTTAGTTGTTGAACTATCAAAGTGCAAAGTGGCGAATTTGGCGCTAACCCGAAATGAAAAAGAATTCAAATATGTAATAGAAACCCTTAAGAACAGCGTTTCTGAATTGACAAAAATAGTTTTGAATAAACAGACAGGAATTAACAACTATATTTATCTCCTGGAAGAAACTAAGAAAGAGTTAGCCTTCGCCAAATACGAATATGATTCGATCAAGCTCAAATTGGAAAGTTACTCTAACTCCCGTTATGTGCTTGATCATATCATTGATGTTCAAAAACTAAAGGGAGATGTTCAATGCATAGGGTATAAGTCGTGTCCTCCCCCAATAAAACACAACTATACCAAAATGCCTGATGAAGAGGAGATGCCTCATTTTGAACCCTTAGTACCTCTGAATCCTGAAGAATTTGCAGCAGGCTTAGGGTTCAAACTAGACAATTCCTCTCAAGAACCAAGCAAGCCAGAAAATTCATCATCTGATGTTGTTCAAAATCCATCTGATGAAGAGGAAAATGATACATCAAATGATGAATCAAGAAAAGATGATCAGGATCAGCCTCTTGATGAAAGGAAAAGAGTAGAACTTTATGTTATCCTAGTACTCAATCTGTTGAGATCCAAGAGACCGTTCCTAAGAAATCTGTCAAGACAAAAGTGTCGACAGATGAAGCAGATAATGTGTTGTATACATTGTTTGGAGATAAGAAAATCTATTCGAACAAAGATAATTAAAAACGTAAATCCAATCTCTATAGATCAGGTGTTTGAAAAATCAACAACCAAAGTTTTAGAGAAGAAAAAGCCAACCAAATCACAACCATTGTCCGCTTCAACAGAAAAACAGTGGAAGCGAGTTGAAAAGCCTGCAGTTTCTCAACCAAAGGTTGAAGGAAAAAGCTCTCGCTACAAGAAAAGGGTTAAGAATGTTAAATTTGTGAGTTCAAAAGGTACCGATAAAATCGAAACTTTTCAAGGAAAATCTAATGTAGATTTTGTAAAGAAAGTTATGATTTTGAAAAGAAATAGTAAAAATAATTACACCCAACACATGGACGGATGTAATGAAAATGAACCCAGTACCTCAAGACCCACAAGTTCAACATCAAGCTGTGAAACAAGATCTCCTAACTGTGTTGAAAGCAAAACATGTTTCAAATGTGGAAAATTTGGCCACATTATAAAAGATTGTAAAAATCCAGCCAAACCAAGATTTGTGAAAAGAACCCCTCACAAACCAACTTGCAAACGTAGATTTGTTTCTCCAACACAAGATAAACGAATTATTAAAGATCAAAAGGAGAAAAAAAAACATAAACAAGTAAAAGCAATTGAAAAATCTTTAAAAACATATTCTTCAAAAAAGAATCCAAGATCTTCAAAGTTAATTAAACCAGAAACTGTCAAAACTGTAAATAATAGTCAATCTGGTAATAATCAATGATCTTGGAAACAGAAGACCGGTAGTGGTTCAAGAGGAGGAACTCAGTTTGACAATCATCAAGAAATAGAAATCACATTTCTTGATGATAAGGGATGACCCAAGACCACTAAGGCTTGGGTCCCCATCTCAAACTAATCTTGTTTGTAAAATGTGCAGGGTGTTCCAGGAGGAACTTTAAGCAGTCATTGTATTGTTGACAGTGGAGCCTCAAGGCACATGACAGGCGAGTTGCGGCTCCTGTATGATGTAAAAAGTATTAGGAGTGGTTATGTTGCCTTTGCTAAAGATAAAGGTGGATACATCACTGGAGAAGGAATGGTCTCCAATGGTGTTGTGAGCTTCGACAAGATCAATTATGTGCGGCAAATTGATCACAATCTTAGCGTTTCTCAAATCTGCGACAAGAAGTTCACGGTACATTTTGATGATACTGAATGTTATGTGCTGAAGCCTTTATTCAAGATCCCCAAGGAATGGATTCTCCTGTGGGCTCCAAGAATTAACGACTTGTATATTCTTGATATGAGCCAAGCTATTACAACATCTGTGCAAGTCACATGTTTTGTCTCCAAAGCCACCGAGAAGGAATCAATCTCTTGGCACAGACGAATGGGACACATTCACCTGAGAAAATGAACTATTTGGTGAAGAACAATCTAGTGAATGGTATACTAGTCAAGACTTTTCATCTTCAAGACGTCTGTGTATCATGCCAGAAGGGAAAGCAAGCAAGAAAATCCCATCCCGTTAAGAAGATCAACACTGTGAATATGCCATTGGAACGTCTTCATATGGACCTCTTTGGACCTATGAAACACAAGACAACCTTTGGTGATTCTTATTGTCTGGTAGTTACTTATGACTATTCCCGATTTTCATGGGTAAACATGCTGGCACACAAGAGTGAAATTCCTAATATCCTCAAGAATCTCCCGACTCTGATAGAAAAATTGTACAATCTAAAGGTAAGGAGAATCAGAAGCGACAATGGCACCGAATTCAAGAATCAAGTTATGGATGAGTACTGTTCTTTAAAGGGCATTTTGCATGAGTACAGTTCTCGCTACACTCAACAACAAAATGGTGTCACTGCGAGAAAGAATAGAACTCTAATTGAAACAGCAAGAACCATGTTGGTAGAATCAGAACTTCCTGTTCAATTTTGGGGAGAAGCTGCTGCTACTGCATGTTACACGATGAATAGAGTTCTAACAGTGAAGAGACATGGGAAGACATGTTTTGAGTTTCTACATAAAAGGAAACCAGATGTTTCTTTCTTAGCCTTTTGGAGCTCCATGCACTATGATCGACCCACATGGAAAGTTTTGTCCGAAGGCTATCGAAGGTTTCTTTCTTGGATATGCTACTCTAAATTTCAGGGTGTGGAATTTATCTTCGAAGAAGATTGAAGAATGGGGTGAAGTCAAGGTTCAGAGATATCTAGAAGCAGTTAGAGCTCCGGGTGCTCCTTGGATGTTTGACTACGATGGGCTTTTCGACTCCTTTAATCTGCCAACTTTTGATGATGCATCAGCTACTGCTCAAATGCTACTGGAAAGTGATACAGCAGTTGACTCGTCATTAGTTCGACCAATTATTGTTAACCCTCAAGTGTCGACTTCGGTTAACAATCTTGTTCAAAATGAGGAATTCAAAGATGCTGCGATTATAATGTTTCATCGGAAGATGATGAGTTTCATGATGCAAATGAAGCTACCTCTGGTGCGGTTCCTGGAATTTCGGATGTTACGTCAAATATTCAACCTCAAGGGACGACTGAAGGTCATGCATCTACATCCTCATCAAATCCAACTCTCGATTTGTCTGTTGATCTGAATATCAACAATTTGGGTATCAACTTTCGAGTTCCTGATGTTCCAGAGACTAGAATTCATAATACCTATCCTCATCATAATATTATTGGAGATGTCCAGAGTGGTGTGAAGACTTATAATCAGCTTCGAAACAACCAGAATGTTGGATTGTATTCGGAAATCAGGGAATCTGGTGGTCAAATTGATTGGTCATTTGCCTGCTATGTGTGCCAACTTGAACTAAAATCTTGGAAGGAGGCAATGAAAGAAGACTCTTGGGTTGAAGCCATGCAGGAAGAACTTCAGCAATTTCAGAAGTTGGGCGTCTGGAAATTGGTTGACCGGCCTGACAGCTATAAGAAGATTGGTACACGATGGGTGTACAAATGCAAGAAGGATGACCGAGGTGTTGTTGTGAGAAACAAAGCGCGATTGGTTGTTCAAGGTTTTAATCAGGTCGAAGGCATTGATTATAATGAAGTTAATGCACCGGTTGCATGACTTGAGGCGATAAGAATCTTTTGGCTTATGCGTCTACAAGAACTTCACCGTTTATCAGATGGATGTGAAAAGTGCATTTCTTCATGGTATGGTGGAGGAGGAAGTATATGTTGAACAACCGCCAGGTTTTGAAGATCCAATCCATCCTGACAAGGTTTGGCTTCTCAACAAGGCGTTATATGGTCTTCATCAAGCTCCGAGGGCTTGGTATGAAACGTTGTCTACCTATCTGTTGAAGAAGGGTTTTTGACGAGGCTTAATCAACTGTACTCTCTTGATCAAGGAAAAGAATGAGGACTTGCTTCTAGTGCAAGTTTATGTTGATGACATTATCTTTGGGTCTACCAATGATCGAATGTGCAAAGAATTCGAACAAGTTATGCAGGAGAAGTTCGAGATGAGCGCTATGGGAGAAATGACTTTCTTTTCCGGTTTGCAGGTTCAGCAATCAAGGGAAGGGATTTTATCTATCAAACCAAGTACGTCGGGGATATTCTCAAGCGATTTCAAATAGACGACTTAAAGCCCTTGGGAACTCCATTAGCTCAGAATCATGGGATTACTCCAGACGGTATGGGTGAACATGTGGAACCATCTCTCTACCGTGCTATGATCGGATCTCTCATGTATCTTACTGCTTCAAGACCCGACATAATGTACCCAACATGTCTTCTGGCACGCTATCTGTCTAGTTCGAAGGTTTCTCATTTGATGGCCGTGAAAAGGATCTTTCATTATTTGAAGGGTCGCCCTGACACTGGTCTATGGTACCCTAAGAATGATAGCTTTGATCTGACAGCATTCAGTGATTCTGATCATGGCGGCTGCAAAATCGATGCAAAGTCAACAACAGCAGGATGTCAGTTCTTGGGAAATCGCCTAGTCACATGGCAATGCAAGAAGCAGACTTATGTAGCTACATCAACATGTGAGGCTGAGTATATTTCAGCTTCTAGTTGTTGCTCTCAGGTTCTATGGATTCAACAGCAGATGCGCGACTACGGTTTTGAATTTCTAACTACTCCTATTTTTGTTGATAACGAAGCTGCTTTACAGATCACTCGGAATCCTGTACAGCACTCCAAAACAAAACACATTGAGATTAAGTACCATTTCATACGAGATTGTTATGAAAAGAAACTTATCAATGTTGTTAAAATCCACACTGATCACCAACGTGCTGACCTTTTTACTAAAGCCTTTGATAAATCACGTTTTGATTATCTACTTTTGGTCAATGGCATCAAGGTGAAACCCGAGTAACTCAACCATGGCTAATCATTTTTCTACATATTTTTCTAAAAATCTAAAACTACAAAAAGATTTTCCGTTTTATATTTTATGGGGAGAAATTTTCAAGAAAATACAAAAATATGTCGTTTATTAATTTACCTTCTATATTTAAGGGGGAGAAAATTTAGAAAAATACAAAAACAATAGAAAAATCAAAAATGAGTTTCTTGGATAAGTTGAAGATGATGAAATACACCGGTAAATCTGTCAGAAATGCTCAAAAGCATAGAAAGAAGATTGATAAGTAGCTTGTCTTATGATGTATCGGTAGGCTCACAATCATACTATTATGTGCAGGTTGATATAAACTTAACAGACAGAATGCCAGTTGGGAAACATTCATTGGCATATGGTCTTGGTACCGAAATCTCGTTTGATAGAGTGCCGAGGTTCTGAGATATACGGTCTTTATGCTTGCTTATCATCTAGGTATCATGGTTGAATCTTTTGCCGAAAAATAACGATGAGGCAAGTCTAGAACTTCCATGATATCATACATATGTGTAAATACTGCATACGACCATCAATAAGTGATAAAAATATCACATCCCAAAAATAAGTGATAAAATATCACAAGCTTTATGCGGGAGCTAAGTTCGTCTCTCTGTCGGTACGATGGTACTAACTTGTTCACGGACTTACTCCTGTGCCCCGCATGTATATGAAAATCAAGTTCCTCATCCATAAGTGATTTAATCACATAGGGCTTGTTTTCAATCAAATAAGTGAGTATCTCACATCATATATACGTCAAAACAGATGATAAAGCAGTATACTCACCGGTAAGATTTTCTCTCGTGCATATCTTGATACGGGAATGTGTCGTGATGTGGTTGAACACCGGCTAGTAGGTATAATTCATACCTTAATCATATCTCCTAATCATGATTACATCTGATAAGTTTGAGCTTATGTGGACAACAATACCGATAATCATAGTTGAACACTTATCTATTTAATTTTGAAGTTTAAACCATATATCGTTTTTGACAAAGATTAAAAAGCTGGTATGATTCTCTTAACTTGAAACTCGAAAAAGACTGTTCAATAGATAAATAGTTTATCTGTAAATATTTGATTTTAAGTTTAGTTTACTTAGTTTCTTATAAATATTACTTTGAAAGTTAGCCAAAATTGAAACTCGAAAGATTTCTACCAAGATACGCCAGAAAACCATCTGTCTGATATCACAAACTTCATAAAGTAGTATCTTGCAACAAGTAACCATCAAAGAAAACCAAAATCTGAAATTCATACGAGTGTGTGTATCTCGTACGAATAAACCTAGTCAAGTGATTGACTTGGTCTCTTGTTTTTCTCAAATCAGCTGCTGGAATTTATACGAGTGTGTGTATCTCTTCAGGGAATACATTCATACAAAAAATTGTAATAAGTTTTTCGTGTGTATCCCTGATAAATCTGTGTTCTAATTATATTTGTCTATTGAGTACAGATTAAAACAAAGAGAACATAAATGAAAACCAGCAACGAAGAAATCTGACAAGTCAGATGAGGAAACAAGAAAGATTTGAAGTTTCTTAGAAGCTCGAAGACCTGATGCTCTATCAGTGGATAGCAGATCTTCAGGGGGAGTTTGTTGGTACTCCAAGCCATTCCAGTGTGAAGACCAAAGTATGAAGACTAAAGACCAAAGACCGAACACCAACCAACATCCAAGGGGGAGTTTGTTGATACAGTTTTGTGTCTGTCACTTGTTCTTAGTTACATTTGTAATTGTACGGTCTTTGCTCAAGTGTCTATATAAGTTTGGTCATCTCGACCAAATCAAGATATCCTTCTATCTTGGTTTCGTACGACATCTTAGTTAGTCTATGTTAAACGGGTGCATGTGTGCATACCGTTGAGTCTTGTGTACGTCATTTCTAAGACACGTTCTCCAAAGTAAGCATTCTATGCGAGTTAGAATGCTCTGTACGAGCCACATGCTCCGTACAAAGGAATCATTGTAAAAAAGTTGGTTTACATGGTTCATACGAACCATTCGCTTCGTACGAACCAATTGCTTCGTACAAGCCTCTTTGGAGCAGTGCTTCGTGGGTAATACAATGTTCCGTATGTCTGGTAACGTGCTTCGTACGAATGACCAGCATGGACACTATATAAGCAGACACGCACCTCTTAGTCAGGGTTCTGTTTGTTGTTCAACTTGTTGGTGAGCTGAGCAGTTAGCATATCTGGAGTAGACGAAGACACAAGAACACAGGCAGTTTGTTGAGTCGTATGAGCATTGTTTGTATATGTTTGTACTTGTTCTCATCTCTTAATCAAGATAGTGAATCTTTGGTTACCTCGTGTTCTTACTTTGCTTTGGTTTGCATGTATACTTGGATTTCGCACTCGTATGTGTGTTGCATTAACAAGGAATAGGTTTAACTTGATCCTCAGGTGGACCTACATCTCTGCCATGAAAGCCTGTGTGGCATTGTCATCACCTTCCAGATGAACACTCCAATCATAAGAACCTTCTATTGCAGTAGAGATCAAGGCCTTTGATCCAGTGTTAGTTGAATTCCTGTTGCTTGAACCATGACCAGGAAAATCTTGAAAACATGAGCTAGAACGAGATTCAGTCTTAGGTCTTTGACATTCTCTAGCAAATGTCCATAATTTTGACAATTTTAAGACCTCACTTTAGACTTGTCAAAACTTACATTCTTTCCAACAAACTTTCTATCCGTCCTATTCAGAACCTCTTCACTCTTCTAGAGATCATGGCCATCTGCCATTGTAAATCCATCTCCTCTAGGTCATCAGGGTCAATCGGATTATAATCTTCATCAAAAGTAGCAGGATCAGATATTCTTCCCTATATGTAGTTCTCATACGAAGCAACGAATGAAGCAGCAAGGCCAGATGATCTTCAGCAGCCTTGACACTAAGAGGCATAGACCTTGTATTGCTGATATTATTGCTGGATTGTTGTCTCTTTGCCCCTGACAATCCTCCTAAAGCAGCTACAAAACATTCTTCACCATCAACATTTGTCACAACCAACTCATTTTCACACGAGAGAAACGCAGTTGCAAAATCACTTGAAGCATTGTTGGAAGATGAAGATGAAGATGTAAGCCCTTTATAAATTCTTGGATCTTGAACCTATGATATCTAGTTTCCTTCTTCTTCTTCTTCATGTTGAGCTCTTAAGCTCTTAGTTTCCCAACAGCCTCTTCCAAGTCTTTATCTTAATAGTCAGCTTCACCCTTATCATATGAGTATAAATATCCCACTTGGCAGGTAAAGCATCGAGCAACTTATCATTTATCTCAACGTCTATGTATCCCTTTATGTCATAATTGTCCATTTATGACATTAGATGATAATATCTCGTGATAATATCTTCAAGGGACTCATTTCTCATGCCTTTAAAGACAGCAAATTGTTCTTTCAGCAAGTCAACCTTGTTTTTCTTCACATTAGGATTGCCCTCATACCTCTTCTCTATAGCATCCATATCTCCTTCGAAGTGGTATATCGCTTGAATGTATGTTTGATGCCATCAGGTAACGACATCTTTATAGTAGCTAAGGCCTTTTTCTCAGACTCATACATTCTCTTTTCAGCCTCTGACATGTTTACATAGGCAGTAACACGTTGTCTGCCTTCAAAGTCATGAGTTGGATTTATATACCCATCTTGAATACAGATCCACATCTGTGTGTCCTGAAACTCAATGAATGACTGAAATCTATCCTTCCATGTAAGGTAATTCTCTACCTTCAACATCTTTGGCGGCTTGTTACTCGTGCCTACCTTGTGCTCCATTCTCAACAATTCGTTCAAGTTTGACATATTTGACATTTTTACCGAACCGGCTCATTAAAAACGTTAAGAATTTGTCCGAAATGTATGATTACTAAATTACACAGTTAGACTCGTCTCGACGATACGAATCCAATGATGTATAATGTCCGAGAGTGATTTTAGGAAATTTCGTGCCTTTTTTGTCCTAAAAATCACACGAGTCTAACCATGCAGTTGGTTTGTCAAAATTGTCTATGGACCAAATGCTATGTACGAAAATGTTTATCTTCGGTTACGTCAGTTGGTTAACTTTCCACCTTTGCGAGTGCAACTTGGAACAATACCCAATTCAGAATAGTAACTCAGATTAACAATCCGAGATGGAAATTCGGAACAGTGATCCGAGATACCAATCCGAGATGGTGATTCGAGATGGTATCCGAGACGCTAATTCGAGATGCTATCTGAGATGATGATTCGAGATAGTATCCGAGATGATATCCGAGATACAATCTGAGATGATCAAAGATCAATCACCAATGATCTGAGATGCACTATTCTGATCCGAGATGCAAGATTTCTGATCCGAGATGCTTCACTTATGATCTGAGATACAACTGTGATGAACTGAAATGCAACCTTCAGATACGAAATGCAAGATTTCTATCCAAGATACCTTGCTGATGATCCGAAATACCAAGTTTCATTCGAGATGCCTTGCTGTTTATTCGAGATCAACAACAAAACCCAAGAACAACCTTCAAACTTCGAACCAGCCGTCAAAACGTCCAAAATCCTCAACTTTTTCTACTGTAACGATTCCAAACCAAGCAAAACAAGAGCCAAATGCTCTGATACCAATTGTAGGTCCCCTAATCCATATAGATCTTCACAGAATCGTCTATCCAATTTAGAGTGCAAATCCTCTGGATCAGATTATCAACAGAAAATGAGTACAAACAGCAATCACAATAAACCTGATCTTTATTGATTATCTATCACAATGATTACAATCAATCTAGATCACACGAATTCTCTCTCAACTCTCTCTGAAGTGGTTAATTGATCAACCTTAAACCTAATGCAAAACTCTCTTAATATAGAGACAGATTTGCAACTGGACTAGGGTTTCACCACATGGGCTGCAAATTGGTCTAGGCCCAATTTGCTACCACTCCTTATAATGGGTCTGGTTTAGCCCAATCACTTCTAGTCAAGTACTAAAATACTAAACCCGCTAATTGTTTATCATTTCACTAATTACAAGATATCCAGAGACCAAATGTAAGCTACTGTCACAAACATGCACCAACAATAAGTTCAAAGAGTTTCAAAATGAAGTAGAAAACCAACTTACTAGAAAGATAAAAGTACTTCGATCAGATCGAGGTGGCGAATACCTCAGCTTTGAGTTCCTCAATCATCCAAAAGAGTGTGGAATAATTTAGAACCCACTCCACCTAGCACACCCCAACTTAATGGCGTGAACAAAAGGACAAATCAAACCATACTTAATATGGTTTGATCGATGATGTGTAGAACTAACTTGCCTCACTCCTTTTGGGGTCATTCTCTTATGATTGTCGCCCGCATTATCAATCTTGCTCCAACTAAATAGGTAAACAAAATCCATATGAGATATGGCATGGGCGTAAACCCGATTTGGAAACCTTAGAGTATGGGGATGTGATGCATACAACACAAGTGATTCTGATGATAAGCTCGATCCTCGAAGCGAAAAGGTTGTTTTCGTTGGATACTATAAAAGAAGCGGATACTATTTCTACCATCCTGATGCAAATGTTATTTCCATCAAAAGGGAGGGACACTTTCTCGAGGAAGAACTTCTTAATCGAGGAACTAGATATAATGTGTTTGATCTTGAAGAAATTCAAGAACTAACAACAACCACCGATGAAGCCAGAGCCTCTGAACAACAAGAAATTGTTGTTGATGAATTAGACACAAACACATGCATTCGCAGAAGTAGCAGGACTCGTAAAGAACCTGACAGATACCTTTGGCATCTTAAAGGTGCTGAACTCTTAGTAGTAGATGAGTCTAGTGATGAACCTGCTAACTAAAAATATGCTATCTCAGATCATGAATCTGCGAAATGGCTAGAAGCCATGAACAATGAGATGCAATCTATGCGTGATTATCAAGTTTGAGACTTGGTTGAGCTACACCCGAATCTCGGCAGTAGGGAGCAAATGGGGTTTCAAGAGAAAACCGATATCCATGGAAATGTACACACCTATAAAGCACGGCTAGTTGCGAAGGGTTTCACTTAAACTCATGGTACTGACTATGATGAAACCTTCTCACCTATTGTTATGATCTAATCGATCAGGATATAGCTTGCCATAGCCACGTACTATGACTACGAGATATGGCAAATGGATGTCAAAACTGCTTTTCTTAATGGGCATGTCTCTGAAGATGTCTATATGGTTCAGCTAGATGGTTTTGTTGATCCAAAATATCCTAATAGGGTGTGCAAGTTGAATAAGTCCATTTATGGACTCAAATAGGCATCTCATAGCTGGAATCTACGCTTTGACCAAAAGATCAAAGAATTTGGTTTTGTCAAAAAATGAAGATGAGCCTTGTGTTTACAGAAAGGCTAGTGGGAGCACTATATCATTCCTCGTCCTGTATATGGATGATATACTGATCATTGGAAACAACGTCCCTATGCTTAACAGAGTTAAACACTATTTAGGAACTTGTTTCGCATTGAAAGATCTTGGAGAAGCAGCTTATATTCTAGGAATCAAGATCTACATGGATAGATCTAAGCGGCTTCTAGGGCTAAGTCAAAGTAAAATGACGGAATGCTTTAAGAGGGAAAACTCCAAGAAAGGAGGTGTTCCTATGACTAAAGGGACTGTGTTGAATAAATCGCAATATCCTTCAATGGACATTGAAATTAAGTGAATGGAAGCAGTTCCATATACTTTAGCGATTGGTTCTATCATGTATGCTATGTTATCTACTAGACTGGACGTCTCGCATGCTTTAGGCATGACTAGTCGTTATCGCAAACTCCTGGCATTGCCCATTGGACTGCTGTCAAGAACATTCTGAAGTATCCGAGAAGAACTAAAGATATGTCCTTAGTATTTGGAGGAGTAGAAGAGAGCTCATTGTAAGATGTTACTATGATGCCAGTTTTCAAACTGACCGAGATGATTCTTTCTCATAATCGGGTTTTATATCCACTCTAAATGGAGGAGCTATCTCATGGAAGAGCTCCAAGCAGAGTGTGGTGGCGGATTCAACCACCGAATCTGAATATATAGGCGCATCAGATGCTGCAAAGGAGGCTGCTTGGATGAAGAAATTCATAACCGACCTCGATATGGTTCCAAGCATTAAGAAACCCATCGAGATATTCTGTGATAACGCAGGTGCTATTGCGTAAGCCAAAGAGCCCAGATTTCATCACAAGGCCAAGCACATTCTAAGAAAGTTCCACTACATACGGGAAATTGTGGAACATGGAGACATCGTGATAAGCAAAGTGAACAGAGATCAAAACCTAAGCCCATGACTCAGGACAAGCATGATCAACACATGGATCCTATCAAGCTTAGATTAGCTAGCTGTATGTTTTGATTTAGTATTTGGAAGTACGAACTTTTAACACTTGTACTTTTGAATTCATTCTTGATTTACTAGTTAAATGCAATTTTGAATCTTACTGTGTTCGATTTTAATACATTTAATCCGTGAATCTTGCATTCTAAACTATCCATAGTTAGTCAGACTCGAGGGAACGATTCTGAATAAGACTATTTTAAATTTGAACTCAAGTAGTTGACTTCTAAATTTACAAACCTCGTTGAGAATGACGTTGGATGTAACTCGCATCAAATCATCTTCATGGATTTTAGTCATAAAATTCTTTGATATTGGTATACTCATTTAGTATCCTTTAACCTGAGATACATATTAGAACTTCCGTTTACCAAGGATTATTCTTTGATTACTATCAACCGATGTTGCGTAACTGCCAGTCATAAAGGCTTTAATTGGAAATAGTTTTGAAGTTCAGCGGGAGTTGTATGTAGTCGATAAAGGATTCTGTACTCTTACATGATATGTAACAGTTAGATATTGTGGCGCCCTCGTTGATTCAAACTGGTGAAGTGTAAGGCCTTACCCAAACTTACTATGTGTTTGTTCGGACCACTTTGACTCTTGATCGAGAATAATGATAATTGAATACTATATGAGAATGAATTTAATCCATCTCATTGATTCAATTTATGTCTTTTATAGAAAGGATGAATGACAATAATTACCATAAGTCTATTGTCTTGCAATAGTAAGTTGTTACTGATGGCAAGGTATTTTGGTTGATGACTTTAAGGTGTCATACCTTGTTGGGGCAGCCATCTACAGCTAGAGCGCCGCTGAGTGTTTGCGTCGAGGATTTGATCAAAGGCCATCTAAGTGGGAGACTGTTGGATTTATATGTACGGGTTCGATAAGTCAACGCTGCTGACCGAGCTATGACGCGTAAGAGTTACACATTGGGCAAAGAACATTAAATCCACTTAACTCCATTAACTGGTAATCATGAACAATTAACGGAACAAAACATATAATTATCTTGAATAATTATGTATTCGCGTGGAACGGGATTTATTATTTATACACGTTATAAATAATTTAACATTTTATTACTTAAATAATTAAACTTTGTCTTTTCGGGCTTTGTATCAGGTTTGGACTTGTACTAGTCGTATTTGGCTTTGTAGGGCCGGAAGATAATTAGTGATAGTTATTAAGGTTTATGAGATAAAGCCTAATTACCTATTATATAATATATATCCTAATTATCTTTTACAAAAAGAACAACAACCACAAAGTTGCCGTCAAAGGGCCTTTCCTTTTTTTTCTTTTGCGATTGAACTCCAATGAAAAAGGAGTTTTGCTTTGTGGTTCTGTTAAGTCAAGTGCCACCACCATCGTATTCCGGCGCCGCCACGAGACGCCTCGCTCTCCATTTGGGTTTATGTACTAGCACTAGTTCGTTGTATCTCGGTGTTTCACACGGTTAATTATTAACCACAAGGTATCTTTAATCTCATAAGTAGATTAATTAATATTGTTTTTCATATTTGCATGTTTGTAACCATGATCCTGTTCGGTTCACTTTTGGTGTTGATGATTTATATTTATTCTGCTGAATTTTCATTAATTATATATTTATTTAGTTAACAAATATATCAAACCCGCTTTGATAAAAAGTAATATTAACACTAAGTAATATTGACACTACTGAATCTCAACAATTAACCCATTCAATAGTGGCGCATAGATTTGTTCTAATAGTGATTAAACAAAAAAGTTAGAAACTTTAGATTTGCCACTTGTTTGATTTCACCATTGAAATTGCATGCATCTATGATCTTTGCTTTGAAGAGCTTGTGACAATACATTTGAAACCCATGAAATGTGCAACATTAGGTATATGCAGAGCACAAAATCAAATGACCTAAAATATCTGTGAATATCAGTTTATTATTATTTTTTGCAAGCAATACTGATACCTAGTTTTTCAACATATCCGAACACTTCCACCACATATGATCAAACTCAACAAAGCATGCAAATGTCTTGGGATGTGAACTCCATAATGGATGTAACATCTAACCTTTCATACTAAGTAATACTAAGTAATGGTGTCTACATTGCCCACGATGTCATGCATTTGTGGATTTTTCCCACTCGAGTACGCTAGACTGTTAAGTTCTTCTCTTATCCACAATCATTACACCTGAAACGTGTTAGGTTATTTAAGACTAGTAATTCTTTATGACCAGGGTGTTGATTGTCCCCGATGAGGTTTGCCCCAAAATCATAAACAAAATGGAACAAAAGTGACTCTCATAGCCTTAGCAATATTTGATCTCTTATACTAATCAATATTTCCTATTTTGCTCACACAATGCCTTTATGTACATGTAATTATCATATAAGTCTTTAACCGCTCCACATTCATCAACAAATCACAAAACCACAACTATATGTTTCATTTTCATTTAAGATATATTAATAAGTAAACAAATGATCGTCAAATTCCTTTAAAATTTGTTTTAGCACTTCGTATGAAGAGCACACAAAAATGTGTTTATGAATTTTCGGAGCCACACTGATTATTCCTTGCAACACTTAAGGTAACTTATAAATAATTTTTTTTTCTTAGAAACATTTCAAAACTTTCAATAATGTCCTTTCTAAATAGATTTAAGTAAATAACCATGACCACAAAGGTTTACTAGAATTCGACACCCTTATTCTTTTACAAACCCTTTTTCTTTTAAAAAGCTAAACGGTTGATTGATCGTGCATAAATCATTTATTTACATTTTAAAGTGATGGATTGAAAAAAAAAAGTACTAAAACATAAATCTATGTATTTTCCAATTATTAATAGAAAGGGGGTTTTGAATCCACATATTCTATATTATATTGCCGTCGTTAACTGTAACCATCTTTTAGGACAATTACAGTCGTATAAAGTCCTTATCTTTTAATCTCAGTCATTGAAATTCACTAAATTCCTTCTAGAAGCAGAAGTTGGAATCGATTTGACACTCTCTCAGCCATGATCTTTTAGTTACATGCAGTTTATTAAGATGGACCAATAAAAATGCATTATTGGAATATGGGTCCAACAAAAGGGCAAGTTATAAACTGATGGTTAAAAGGGTCTTCCTTATTTTCAGCAAGTTAGTGGCGTAGTGGACACTTACCGAATAGTTTGCTGACTATATAATACGGGTTGAGGTAGCATAATCTTCTGTCTTTTTTTTCTACAACAATTGATCTCTAGGATGACTTCTTAGACATATTTGAAGATGCCGACTATGCAATGAAAGTAAGTACGAAAGCAAATTGTTAGTAATGTAATACATGTTAACAAGTCTAACTTTATTGCAGTTAAGTACCGATGCAACGACAAGCCAAAAAGAATGAAATGTTTAGCCCAAAGAAAGATTCTCCTATGGTACTTTTTTAGTGCATACCTACTTTAGCAGTATAAATATCGATGGTTTTCTAATATTTTATGAACATACCAAATATTTAGTATTCTAATATATGCTAGCAATTGTAATTTTTACAGTTGAGTACTAATGCAATGACACCGAAGAAGAAACAGATATGCAGCCCAATGAAAGATCCTCTGAATGTATCTTTTTCTCATATCTAAAGTAGAAGTAAAAACATTGTTTTGATAATTAGTCTGTTTTGTTAAAATCTATGAATTTATTGTTTCCGACCGACAGTGGAAGTGTAGAGATCATTTCATATGGCCAGTATTTCAGTCCATTCAAATCTGAAATGCACAGGGAGGTTTGCGAACAGGTGAATGTTTTTTTTTAAATAAAGTTATAAATGTAGAATTTTATATTATATTACCACCATTAAGCGTAATCACCTTTAGGGACAATTACAACCATATAAAGTCCTCGTCTTTTAATCTCAGCCATTGTAATTCAGTAAATTCTTTCTAGAAGAAGAAGTTGGAGTCGGTTTTACACTCCCTCAGCTATGATCTTTGTTAGATCTAAAGGACCCCACAAAAGAACAGATTATTAGAAAGCAAAATAGTCTACAACCTCTGATTACAAAAAACAGTGATTTGAAGATTTGCTTCTCCCAAAGGCAAAGACTCAACATCTGCTAGTGCTTAGGCTCTAGCAGATGTTAGGAGCTTGTTAGGCTGTTAGATGCCATTGTCTATGTGACGTCAGCTTAGATTCTTTAGATGTTTCATTTGTACTATAAAACAGTGATTGTACTGTTCTATTCATCACTTTTCACCTTGACATTTTTGTACGAACAAACGAGTGATCAGGCTAAGGGGGAGTTGTACTCTTCATGCATACGTAAACTTGTGATTACAAATTTATAAAAGCATGTTGATGAAAACAATATCTTCATTGTTGTGATTGAAAAGTTAATTATTCCGCTGCATATTTTATCTATGTTTATCTTCTTTCATTATTTCCATCTTAACAATCGTAACAATCAAACTCAGATCCTAACAATTGGTTTCAGAGCTTGGTCAATCAAATTCGATCAAAGCAAGCAATTTGATATAAACAGATCAGCTCTTACTACTGATATCGTTTGTTCTTTGGATTAAAAAACAGAGTGAAAGTTTATTTACATTTAAAAGTATTTTAAACAAAAACCTATTTGTAAACAATAAAAAATGTCTCAAAATTCACAAAATCCACACAAGACTGGTACTCTGTACAAACCTCCAATGTCGGATGGGTCACATACTTGCTCAACAGAACACGAGTTGTTGGAAATCGGTTATCTTCGGACCACATGTTCCGATTGTGCAGAGTGCTGAAGACCCAAGGTTCAAGTACCAAAGAAAGGAAAACTACTCCGAGCAAGATTTCTAGAAAATCGAGCTAGATGATAAGGCATTTAGTATTGTTGCTATGGTTCTGCGTGTGACAATCGGCAATTCCCGGTTGTAATTACGCACATAAAGAACATTAATACCATCATAAGTAGCGTAATTAGACGTAAATTAACTTAATTAGGCCCTTGGAAAACCTAGGAACGACTATCCGACCTTGCGGTACGCGAATAGTGATTTGCAGGAAAACTGTTTAACGTTAAACGGTAACGAACTGACACCGAACGAAATACTGACAATGCCGACAAATACAAGTTTTATACATATATTTCATACACGTGAATTAGTTATGTTAAGTCGTCCTACTTTTGAAACTTCACAAAACGCATACGTGAACAAAAAACGCGACTTTAGGAACGCACCGGAATATATTTAGCTTTGTAATCAAATTTTATTATTCATTGCCGAAATCGGATCGAAAAACGGAAAAGAAACGCCAACCGAAGCAAATTACGCGTTTGAACGAAACCGACGAACATGCGCGACTAATATCGATTACCGGCACTATTTCTCATACTTTTAATCTTAAAATGATATTTTACGACCTTCTATGACTATCGGGAGCGAAAACGGGCTTTAGAAACGTGATCGGGCCGCTCAAAACATTTAAACGGGCTTGTGGACCTTAGGCCCAATCCACCAAAACCCTACCTATATAAACTCATTTTCCTTCTTCTCCCTCTCATTTCACACCTACGTACTCTCTCTACCTCACTTTCTCTCTCAGCTCTCTCTCTCTCTCTCTAGAAGCCGACAACCGTTAAGAACGCGGCAGAGCCGACTGGTGACCGCGGCGGTGCGACGGCGGAGCCACTGCTGGTGGGGACGGTTTAGCGATTCTCCGGCGACTTTTTTTGGCGACATTTTTCTGATCCAACACTCTACCCCCACTAAATCGAGCCTTCCCGACGCGATGAAGGTGACCATTTTTCAAGATTCAAAGCCGTTTGAGCACACGAGCAGCTCCGGCGAACCCGTTTTTGACTTTTCACTTTGTGCATGTTTAGATCAGGTGGTTACAGACCTTTCTACAAGTTTTTGTGAAATTTTATTCTCCGGCGAGATTCCGACTTCTGGCATGGTTCTTGCGAGGTTTCGGGCCTCCGTTTTCAACGAAAAATTTGGGATCCTAGTAACCCGTAGAGTCCATACGAAACACTTTCATCTCGGGTTAAAATTAAATTTTGGGACACTCTCGAGCTCGGGTCAACTCAGTCAATAGGTCAAACACGAGTCAAGGACAGTTTTCGGTCATTATTGGTGCCTCGGTTCAGTTTTGGGTTCGGTTAAACATGGGTCAACTCAGTCAACGTGGTCAGATTTTTGTTCGGGTCAAACTATGGTCAACTGTGGTCAAAGTTCGGTCAACTATGGTCAACAAGTCAAAATCAGTCAAACCTGGTCGACTTAGTCTACGTCGGGTCAACTCAGTCAAACCCGGTCGACTCGGTCAACGTAAGTTAAACCTGGTCAACAGAGTCAACTCGGTCAACGTAAGGCTCGCTAAAATTTAAACGATCCTAATTTTTTTATTTTGTTTTTATATAGTATTAGTTAACGTGAACCGAGCTCCAACCGTAGTATTGTGACGTAGTGTGTATACAAATTTATATATATCGATTTAGTATTCGCCAACTTTGTGAAAGTTACATAATTCATTGTTGTGTTTTAAGAATATATCGACACTTTGATTGTCGGGATCGTCCAAAAACAGAGGAAACTCTGCCCGTTTTTCGTTAAAATTAAATTTATACTTGATTCAAAATTAATGAAAACATATCATAATTCAAACTACTTTATAAAATAAAGATATGTGTGTATTTATTTCCGACGAATCTTTAGAAGTCGCAAAACAAGATTACAACATTTCATCGAATACGATTTGCAGATAACAAAACTCATGAACATTATAAAAATAATTATAATTATTCTGACGTTTACAACTCGAATATCTTATAAAATAAGTATAAGTATTTATTTCTAACGCCTAAATAGCATACGGTATATTACCAAATGCTTTCAACACATTATCATTTACGTGGTTTTAATAAACAAGTAAATGGAGCCGATCCTAGAAGCTACAAATATATAATTATTTTCAATGATTGTCCACGAGACACAACGTTTATATACGTATACAACTATGCTTACATATATATATATATATATATATATATATATAAACAAATATATATGCCTACATCTTATAAAACACTACGACAAGTCGTATTATTATCCGTCAACGTATATGACGACTATTCGGGAAACGTGTGAATACATTGTACGAGTCTATGACGTTACTATCTTTATACGAATAAGTGATTACATACACGTATAACCGACCATCTGAGACGACTAACACAATTTCATAAATATATTTTCCAAGACTTAGTATTTATATCTTTATATAAATATATATTCTAGTTCACTCGAAAACTAAGTTGTTTCCAAGACTTAGTATTTATCCCGATTATGAACGGGATCATACAACCATAGATGGTTGTTTCAAAACAAGGTAACAACACTTTCATACAATCGTACGGTTAACGATTCGGTAGAACTTGGTGACACATAGTCTAGCTATGTCATACTTAGAAACTTATAAGTTATTCCTTGATTGGAACAATATAGATTTCATGCAAGCGAATTTATGCTCAGAAACGACATTATGGATTTCATCATGCAAGCTTGTACTGGACATCGAGGTGAGTTCATAACCCCCACTTTTTACGGTTTTTAAATTTTTATAAATGTTTTCAGGGGTGGAAAGACATGCAAGTTTGCAAAAGTAAACAAAATTTCGATGACAAAATTCGTATTTCTAAACCATGTTGCAAATGGATCTCAATAAACTCAAATGGTTTACGAAAGGTTTATGCTCAACATACCGCTTTTACAAAACACACGAATACTTTCGAAACGAGCATGGGTTTCATGACTAGGGACGGGATTGTCCTAGTTACAACGGGACTGGGTTGTCCTGTGTACAAATAAGAGGACTGGTTGGTTTTGCTTTTAGACTCAAACGGGCTAGGCCCCTTCTCACTTGTGTGGGGTACAAAGACTCTGTGATTTTAGGCCCCCTTTCTTCTAAAACATTTTCGGTTTTACAACTCACGAGGGGAAATACATGTTTTAATGGTATGGTTTAGCTATGGAATGAAATATTAGATCATGTGCAAATAGGGTCTCTCTTAAGCGCCATTAATATTTTATAAGACCACGGAACAAGAGTGGTAGATCTAACAGGTACGGGCGAGCCCCACTCATGGGTCCTTGTGTGGCCGCATGTAGTGCTTTTGTTGTCCCAGTCGATCACGGATCGGTACTAAATAGTCTAGGGTTGAGTGCTTCCTATGTCGTCCCACATATTAATGTCCTTGCAAAACATTAATGATCATCAAGTTCATTGACGCGTTACATACCACATTATTATATACGAACTCTCAAATGTTAACGTGACGCAGACGTTGATAGTTATACGAGTTTCACAAATACAAAGTTTTCAGTTAAACAAGCCAATGAAAATGGTTTTATTACGTTTTATTTTAAATCTTTCTCAAATAAACTATGAACTCACCAACTTTATGTTGATTTTTCGCATGTTCTTTCTCAGGTTATAATTTCAAATTATGGCACGATTGGAATAGGAGAACCCATGGGGATTCGAGTACTTAGCTGGCGTTCACTTTTTAGAAGTCTTAGCCTCATTTATTACTTCCACTGTGTAATGAAGATACTAGTCAGATCACGCCCAACTCTGATGATTTTAGCGGGTGTGACACTGCCGAATGATATCTATGCTCGCTTGTTACATTGTATGTAACGCTTCGCATTTTTAACTTTCCTTTTATAGTAAGTTTGCTTTGTGTTTCTATAATTGGAAGGTCCAAACCTTGTAATTGTATTTCCTTCGAATCATTGTACATCCAAGACTTTGATTGTAATCAAATTGATCAATTATTCGAATTTCACAAACCTTATACATGCTTAAACTTATGAACGTACGTTATGTTATTGCTCGATAAATCAATTCAAAATGACTCGTGAATACCTATTATACGTTGTAAATCTTAATATCAAAGTCAGGCAAAATGATTAGTGATTCTTAACACAAATATCCAAGCTTTTAGCATCTTACAAGTTGTTTAATTTATATGGTGACACTTCTACGAAAACGAGTCATTTTGTTTGATGTAGATAAGACCCTTACCATTTATTTTGATCTTCCAAACAAGTCCCAAGTGTATCAATATCATGTACAACAAATAAATCACCAAACACACCTTTTAAATATATTAAACAAAAAAGACTAGGCAGCTTGCGGCCGCAAGCTGCCATGTGTTGGTTCCCTCCATATTTCAATTCAAATGTTCACCAAACTTCATTAAATGTAACCCTAATTCAAACCCTAATCCCTCCTCTATATAAAAAAAGCATTCCCCCATCCCTTTCCCACTTTTTCAAGCCTCCAAACACTCAAAACATTCCCTCAAAGTTCAGAATTCTCTGCTGAAACATTTCTGCTTGCAAGTGAGTTTCAACTCACTTCCTCCTTCCTTTAAACCTTGTTTTTCCTTCTAACACCCTTGGATAACCTCTAGGAAGGTTCTCACAAGTTTTCTTGGGCAAACTATGGTGAAACCCCACCACTTTGAGATCCAAAAGTGTGTAAACTTTCTGCCCACTTTTTATCTTTTCAAAGTTTTCTTCCTCAAAATTGTTTGCTAAGCCCCATGGGATGTTACCATAGGTTTGCCATGGAAAACCAAGGTGGACAATACCATTTTTAGGGCCAAACTTTCTGTTTTGAAAGTTAAACTTATAAACTTTTTCGAACTTGTTTTCAAACTTAACAACTCTATGCTGCTTGGCCTCTAATCAAGTTTATGATTAGGGAGCTAGCTAGACTTGTTCCATAAAAAATCAAGAGGTATAACATGCCTAAAAAATTGTGGTTTTTACTAGGGTTTTAAACCCACAAGTGTTGAGCCATCCAAGCTTACAAGCTTGTGTTGGTGAAGGTGTGATTACATGGAAGCCTTGGCTATCCAACTTTTCAGTCCACCCCTCACTTGATGATTTCTATCCATTAAGCTACGGTTCACTTTCACTAGAATAACAAGGCTATGACACGTCCCCAAACGTTGCCATGTTCGGGATGCACGCACCTAGCTTGCTTATTCGGTTCGAAGCGTAGCTTAGTGAAGTACTATATTCTTGACCATCCGAATTGCCCTTGTGGCAATTTGTGTATTGGTGAATCTTACGAAAGAGGTTTAGAATGGTTATCCTCCTACCTCCATGCATGACTTCTATGTCTTATATGATATCCATAACTTATATGAAATCTATGAAAAACTTGTAATAATATATGTAAACTATATATATGTAAATAATAAATATGACCGAACCTTTGACGATGACCATATGGTTAACTTGTCCTAATATTAGGTTATTTTATCTAAGACCTAACCATCGTTACGATTCTATTGTGCATGACCCATAAAAACACAAACACACTTCGGGGCTTATAGTGTCAAAAACGAGCGTTAACGTCTAAATAAATACTTTCGACTATACATACTTTTCGCATACTTTAAATTCCTAAAAATTACCAAATTCCACCGTCATTCCAATACTCACACACCTATGTTTACTTGTGTAGGATAACTTGGTGTTCATTCCCCTAATCAACCTAAACGCTTACACGAAATTAACTTTGCAAAACCGTGAGTACACTCGACACCCTTTTTACGCTTTACAATTTTTGGGTGCAATATGTTAATCTATCACAAATACACTAAATCACACTTTTATTCTATGAAATCACACAAACAATCCATCATACATGCTAAAGTTATGTGATACTTGAATTGTTACTTGGTACATTCTTATGAGATACGAAATGTCATTAACTTCGAGTAATGCACCGCTCGTATTCTTGTGGCCAATGTTAATTTTAATCTATTATGCGGTACACTAGTGGATTGACTTGTAGTTCACATGCCTTGACTTACATTTATCTCGTATACTAGCTTATCATGTGGATTTGTTTATCCTTTTATTACTTCTGCTATGATATCAAACTTGTGTACTCGCCAATACTTTGTTATTGAACTATACTTTTTAACATGTTGCAGGTTGATGAGATTGACATGACAAAACTTAGTAGGATCGGCATAGAAACACGCTTAGAATGCTAAGATATTTAATAAGTTTTGTTGAACATGTCTCGTATGTTGCTGTTTCGCATTTGAATTGTATTGTATTTGACAATTTGGTGATTTGAAATGAAATTTGTTGTTTAATTAAATATTGTCACAATTAGTGTTATGATGTCTCGAGCAATCTAGTTCGTCTCACTCCAATGTTCCGCCATCGGTTGGGGTGTGACAGATTGGTATCAGAGCCATAACTATAGGGAATTAGGTAGAATTGCCATGTTCGACCTAGTCTGTAGTTTAAGTGTCGAACTTGACCTTTCTTGCTTCATGATTAAAATGTTAAATTCTTCCTATTTCTTTTGTCTATATACATGCAATGTGTCTTTCCTAAGATACTTACACACTTGAAGACTTGAAGACACTCATACTATAAACGAGACGATCTCACCAAAATAGGGGTGAAACCCGCACTTTGGTGATCACTCTCAATCTGTAACATTTGTCGAAAACGGGTTTTACCAAACCCGCTCCATTTTGTAATCGAATATCAAGTTATAAATGTTCGTTGCCTATTTATGCTTATTTTAATTTTTAATGATACATAATTAATAAACAAACTAAACCATAAAAGTTATAATTGATAAAAAAAATATAAATAAAGCAATAAAAAAATAAATGGGGCTGCTGGGACTCGAACCCGGGTCAGCCGGGTTGTAACTCCAAAGGTTTAACACTCTCACGCATAACCACTCCGCCATTTGTTTGTTTTCTGTCAACTCTAGGAAACAAATAAGACTTATATACAAACCTAGATAAATCGGTTGCGCCAACTGAAAAACTGAAATCGGCTATTCAACCGTCTAAACGTTTGAATAATCGCGATTTCAGGTTTATAACCGATGCACCGACAATTCTAATCAATTCAGACTTGAATTGACTTGAATTCGGATGATGATGGGTTTTATAACCGAAGCTATCCAATAATCCGAATTACTGTAATCAAAGATCTTCTTCACGACTCAGAAACATTCCACAAACCTCCAATTACATTTCCGCACACTTTACAGTCCACCGGAGAAGTTTATTTTACTCGCCGGAAATTTCTGCAAGTTCGCCGGAAAACCGTATTCATCATCAAAACGGTAAGTCTTTCAATACCGTCGTAGTCTAACAATTGTTAAGCTATTTCTAACTCAAACCTTTCGCTTGAAATCGAATTCAGACGCTACTATCGAATAATACCAGTTCGCCGAAAAAGTTCTGGAAATCTTTATTTTCATCTGTGAATCGGTAAGGACATTCAAACACTCTGTTAACGTTTGTTTATCACTTCAATTCCACGATTAGCTAATCAAAACAGTTAATTGTCTTGTTCAGTTGAAGTGCACAAAAACAGAGACCGACACCTTGCCGGAATTCTGAAATAAACCGTTCATCGGTATGTTTACTTCTAATTATCGTTTCTGCCATTTCATATTAATTTGTACAATGTTTATCAATCGAACTAAACAAGATTTAACGGTGTAATCTACTGCCTGTAAAATCTAACGAAGAAGATGAACTGCGCTAACAATATAAGAATAATTAAATTTGGTATTTTGATTGGGTTAGACACACAGTCCAGCGGTGGACTGTGTGCGAACAAGAACACGCATACGTCCCGAGTTCGATCCCTGATACACGCACCCTCTATGTAATAAAATGTCTTTTTGTTTAAAACTGAACCGGGTTAACTCCGTTAGTTGTTAAGTATAATAAAAATCTGTATAATAACCAAGTTAGACACACAGTCCAGCGGTGGACTGTGTGTAGCGTTAAAGCACAGGTCCCGGGTTCGAGACCTGTACATGGCACCGGTTCGACGAATTAAAATGTTTTTGAAAATAAAAGGATTTTGGATAAATTGAGTTAATATATAAGTATAATTAAAAACAGAATTATTTCAGGTTAGACACGTAGCTCAGTTGGTAGAGCTGCGTGCACGCGTACGGGAGGTCTCGGGTTCGAGCCTCACCCAGCGCATGAATTTACACAATAAACCGGTCAACAAGTCAACAAGTCAAACGGTCAACGGTCAACGGTCGCAAAAAGTCAACATATTTTTATATTTTTATTTATTTAATTTAATTTAAAAATCAATTAAAAATACTTAAAAATAATGTTTTTAAAGATCGGAAATAGCCTTAAACTCACAAAATATTAAAATTATTAATAAAATCCACTCATTTACTATATTTTCCGTTATTATTTAGGTTAGTTAATTCTCGTTGTTTAGCTCTTCCAACTCGTGCGCATCTCACCATCTCAAATCCAACGCACCCAATGTGAGTGAATCTTTACAAATTCCCCATTTTAATCACATTTTGGGGTGTATCATGTGTCTTGCTATATATTATATTTAAATCATTGTGCATACATCATATCATGAACATGTGTATTCAGCTTGATTCAAATGTTTGTGTGGTTATTGTTAGGTTCAATTTATTATTTTCAGTACATGCAATTTCATAGGCCGCCGCTCCCCATTACATTATGAGCGTCGAGCAAGTTCCCCATTACATTATGAGCGTGAACCTAGCGTGCCAACATACGATCGGCTCCGTTGGATTGAGCCTTGATCGCACAGACATTTATCATTTTCAGTACATACAATACGATCGGCTCCGTTTGATTGAGCCTTGATCGCACAGTTTCATTCATATTATTTATCGTATGATGTTGGTATGTTAATGTATGCTATCATATGTTATTGTATGTTATAGTTGTGATTGCTAATTGATACTGCCTGATTATTTACATTTGCTCATTTATGATTATGCACAATTTTTCATTGATAAACTAACAAGAAAATCAATAATAAATGTTTATCTAACAAGGTTCACTCGCCAACTTATGTTGACCCAAAAACCCCCATTTTTACACATGATACAGGTGAACCAGCTGCAGCCTGAAACAGTTAGGATTGGACTAGAAGAATAAAATGATTTAGAGCTTGGAATTATTTTGTTTGGTTATTTTCTTTGTATTGTATGGACATGTTTGGATTATTTGGAATGTAATTTTGACTTTAATAAATATGAAACATATTAGTAAATATCATGAGCTTTGGTGATAACCCAATTATGCCCCGACTCTTATTTCCGCTGCGGGACGGGGTGTGACAGATTGGTATCAGAGCCATGACTATAGGGATATAGGATAGGTTATTAGACCCTTAGAGCCTATACTATAGTTGATTAGAAACTTATAAGATTTTTGTGTGTTACATGCCAAATTTCATGATGTTTATATGTTTTATGTTAAATGTTACATTCAATGTTATGCAAGCATGTTCATAAGTATATTTTATCATATAATGCCTATCATGAATCATATTCTCATAACATATTATATCCATGAAAGCACACACCACATCATGATTGCTTTTACAAAGATTTTTGTGTTTTCAAATCTCATCAAAGTGAGTTCTCATGACGGGCATGTAGTAACTGGAAGGGTACCAGTACCGGTAGTCGGAACGTCCTGTCTAGGCTGGCATTCGTATAAATCCAAAATAAAGGACCAGTTTGACTACCTGGGGACTAACGATGAGAGTACGAAGTACCTATTAGCCAAAGCATGCTATACCAAACGTCATGTGAGCTAACCCCACTTTGAGTTGTCATTATGTCTACACCTGGACACATTCCGACCATACATCTCGTGAACATATTTTGTGGTTTGCATTCGGGTGATGCGAGTGTTAAATCGCCAATACTAATGTGAATCCTACCAAGCCAATAGTCATGGGGGCCCACATGACTATACAGGTGAAGGTATGGGGGACATTTGAGGCCCAACATGAGCAAACCCAAGACATCCTATGGATGTAGTTGCATTATTGATATTTATGTTATTTTCATTTTCGTAAAGACACATGACACATAAAAAGACTCCATTAACTCACAATCTTCTTATGTATGTTCCTGTAGATGTCGGCTAGACAACAACGAGGAGGTAAAAGATCAGGAAGGTCTCACGAACGTTTGGCCACACAAATCGCAAAACAAATGGCCACGATACTGCCTGACATTGTGGTCCAAGTACAACAAGCCCTCGCCACAAATCCCACTAATCCTCCCCAACAGAATGACCAGAACATCAGAAACCCTCCTACCAACAAGTGCTCATACAAACATTTCAAGTCTTGTGATCCTCCTAAATTTGAAGGGACCGAAGGTGTCACTGCTCTCTTCCATTGGTTTGAGGAAATGGAAAACACTTTCCTCAACTGCGATTGTCCTGAGGATCGCAAGGTTCGATACGCCCCCGGGAGACTATTTGGGGTAACTCTCACCTGGTGGAATACTGAAAAGGGGAAGAGGGGAATTGATGATGCAATGGCCTTAACATGGGAGGAGTTAAGGGAAATCATGACTAGGCGTTTCTGTCCTAGGAGTGAAATTAAAAAGTTGGAGGACGAATTTCATTCTTTAAAGCAAAAGGAGGGTGACCATACCACCTATACCAAGAGGTTCTTAGAGTTGAACCAAATGGTTCCAAATTTGTTCACCCCAACTTATCGTCTGATCGAGCATTATATTCGAGGACTTCCCTCGAAAATTCAAGATTCAGTTCTCAGCATTTCACCGGTAACACTTGAAGCTGCTATGGAGCTAGCGACTGAACTGACCGAGAATCGAATTCGCAACGGGAAGTTTAAAGAAGAGAAAAAGAAAGCCCCTGTTGAGGCTCCGTTTGATTGAGCCTTGATCGCACAGTTTCATTCATATTATTTATCGTATGATGTTGGTATGTTAATGTATGCTATCATATGTTATTGTATGTTATAGTTGTGATTGCTAATTGATACTGCCTGATTATTTACATTTGCTCATTTATGATTATGCACAATTTTTCTTTGATAAACTAACAAGAAAATCAATAATAAATGTTTATCTAACAAGGTTCACTCGCCAACTTATGTTGACCCAAAAACCCCCATTTTTACACATGATATAGGTGAACCAGCTGCAGCCAGAAACACTTAGGATTGGACTAGAAGAATAAAATGATTTAGAGCTTGGAATTATTTTGTTTGGTTATTTTCTTTGTATTGTATGGACATGTTTGGATTATTTGGAATGTAATTTTGACTTTAATAAATATGAAACATATTAGTAAATATCATGAGCTTTGGTGATAACCCAATTATGCCCCGACTCTTATTTCCGCTGCGGGACGGGGTGTGACACAATCCGCGTAATTCGATTTTACACGAAATTACACCATCAAGTTAGGAGTGAAATCAACATCTTGATGGGAATTTCCATTTCATACTCTAGTGGACCCTTACCAACGAGTCGGAATTCGCTCCTCTTTTGGTAAGTACCAACCACACTTAGGGTACGATGTTGTCAAGTTAGGGGTGAAACCGCACCTTGTCAACTATTCCCATTCCTTGATTTTCACTATTGCCAAAGTTTTGATTTTTGATCGGTTAGAGACGTGTAGTAACTGGAAGGGTAAAGTGTCGTTAATCGCTTCTCGATGAGAGCACTTTACCTATAGGACAAAGCACATTTCTCTAATTTGAAAGGATCTCGATTCACTTTAGAATGGTCAACGTTTCTCAACCCGAAACACTCAAATGTTTTAATAAGCCTATCTTTTATGCATCTCAATTATTATGTGTTTTAATACTTGTTACCTTTTCATTTCTAACCCGATGCACAACTCGCACACCTTTCGTAACCAAAAACAATAATAATAATCCTTGTGAACCAACTAAATTTACACTCCCTATGCAAATCATACGTGTGTATGCTTTTGAATGCTTATATGCTTATTCTATCTATGTGAATTCATACGTGTTACATGATACTTATATGCTCAAAAACAAATTCTTTTTATAAAAACACATTATGATCAAAGCCTAAATCTCTCTTCTATTGTCGAATCCTTTAGATGTCTCTCTCTCTCAAAGTGTTATGGGTAAGAGGAAGTCCAAGTCCAAGTCGAGGTCCCAATCCGATTCCATGTCCAAAAAGGATTGCATGAAGTTCATGGCCGAACAAATGGCCGAGCATATGGCCAAGGTCATACCCGAGATCGTCAACAAGATCCAACCCCCACCCAATGCCGAATCACCTCACACCTCTGTCGACTCCAAGGCGGAACCACCTAAATCAACCTTTACCCACAAGCAGTTTTACTCTTGCAACCCCTTACTTTTCACCGGCGAAGGAGACGCCACCAAGTTACTACAATGGTTTGACGCCATTGAGGTCACTTTTATTCAAAGTGGTTATCCCAACCACCTACGTACCATGAACGCTATGGGAATATTTCGATCGAGGGCTCTAGATTGGTGGACTTTTGAGCGTAACGTTCGTGGTAACGACGCCGCTCACGCTCTCCCTTGGACCGAGCTCAAAAGGTTGATGCAAAATGAATTATGCCCTCCTCATGAATGCCAATGACTCGAGAATGAGTTTTGGAACCTTAAACAGGTAGGGAATGACAATGCTGGCCTCACGCCTCGTTTTAAATAGCGAAACGTAATTTGCCCTAGCCAGGTCGACATGGCCAAAAAGGCAGTTGCCAAGTACATACGCTGCCTCCCTCCTCACCTCACGGATCTTGTCGACACCACCTCACCCAAAACCCTTGAGGAAACTTTTCGCCCATCTGCCTGGCTGAACAATAACCACGTCCTTCGTGAATCCTCCAAGGCTTCATTTAGGAAAGCCCATCAAGCCACCACAGAAGCCCTCACCGAGCCTACCTCACCCAAACCCCCAAGAAGCAACACCAAAGGCAAGAAGCGGAAGGCTTCGAGCTAGAACTGCGCGATAGTCACTCCACCAAACCCCCAACAGCTAGCCTTAGCCTCTCCCGAACCCATCAAGAAAACATACACTTGGCCGCATCCAAGTGTAACACTGTCCTTTCCACCATCCGGTTACTGCCCCTTGCTGCCTATGCACTATCAGCAATAGGTATGGACATTTCGCCCAACAATGCCGAAATGCCCCACAAGCCCCTACCAACCAAGCCTGAGCCGTAACCACACCCCAAAACCCTACCGCCAACCAAAACCAACCACTTGCACCTACCGCTCGTGCCTGCTTCAGATGCGGAGATCCAAACCATTTCTCCAACAACTGCCCGCAGCGCAACAACAACAACAACCAGCAGCAGCAAGCTCGCGGTCTAGCCTTTGTCATCACAGCCGCACAAGCTCAAAACTCCAACGATGTCATTTTGGGTACATTTCTCGTTAACAATGTTTATGCTACGTGTTTATTTGATACTGGTGTGGATAAAAGTTTTGTATCTGTTGAATTCGAACCTTTGCTTATGTGTAGACATTCTAAGTTGCCTAAATCATTCGAAGTCGAAGTCGCTGACGGAAAATCCGTCACCGTTGATTCTGTCTTATCTGATTGTTCTTTAAATCTTAATGATGATACGTTTTCCATTGACCTCATACCTATGCAAATGGGTAGCTTCGATATAATAGTAGGCATGGATTGGCATAGGCGGGTCCGTGCTGAAGTTTTTTGATCGGAATAGTTCATTCGTCTTCCCCTTCCCAATGACGACTCCTTACACGTCTATGGCGAGAAACCCTCCAAAGGACTCAAGCTTATGTCGTGTATTAAAGCGAACAAGTACTTGCGTAAGAAATACTTCGCCTTTCTTGCCCACATTATGGAAAAGAAGGATAAGGGTCCAAGCGTGAGTGAAGTCCCCGTTGTACATGATTACCCTGACGTCTTCCCCGAAGATCTTTCTAGTCCTCCTCCTCGTTCAGTTGACTTTCGCATCGACCTCATCCCTAGTGCAACTCCGGTCGAAAAATCCCCCTATCGTCTAGCACCCTCGGAGATGCAAGAGTTGTCTAGCCAACTTCAGGAGCTTCTTTATAAAGGCTTCATATGCCCTAGCACATCTCCTTGGGGCGCTCCCGTTCTATTCATCATAAAGAAAGACGGATCCTTATCGACTATCGTGAGCTCAACAAACATACGGTCAAGAACCGATACCCTCTTCCTCGCATTGATGACCTTTTTGACCAGCTGCAAGGCGCAACTTGTTTCTCGAAGATCGACCTTCACTCTGGTTATCATCAACTTCGAGTCCTTGAAGAAGATATACCCAAAACCGCGTTTCGCACACGTTATGGGAACTACGAGTTCGTGGTCATGCCTTTTGGTCTGACCAACGCACCGCCGTGTTTATGGATTTAATGAATCACGTGTGTAAGTCCTATCTCGACCGATTCGTGATCGTTTTCATTGACAATATCCTAATATATTCCAAGACGGAGAAGAGCAAGAGCGACACTTGTGTCTTATCCTTCAGTTGTTGAGTACTAAACGTCTTTTCGCCAAGTTCTCCAAGTGTGAATTTTGGCTAAAGGAGGTTCAACCCTTGGTCATGTCATCAACGAACTTGGTATTCACGTTGAGCCCGCAAAAATTGAGGCGGTGAAAAATTGGATTGCTCCTAAGACACCGTCCGAAATTCGTTCGTTTCTCGGCTTAGCCGGTTATTACCGTCGGTTTATTTCGAATTTCTCTAAAATTGTGACACCTCTCACTTCCTTGACCCAAAAGGATAAGCCTTTTGTTTAGAGTTCCGAACAAGAGGAGTCTTTTCAACGATCAAGGACATGTTTTGCAATACTCCTATCCTAACCCTTCCCGATGGTACCGTCGACTTTGTCGTGTATTGTGATGCCACAAGACAAGGTCATGGTTGCGTTCTTATGCAACAAGACAAGGTCATCGCTTATGCGTCACGACAACTCATGATTCATGAGAAAAGCTATACTACGCACAGCCTTGAACTTGGTGCATTTGTTTTTAAATTAAAGATATGGCGACACTACCTTTATGGTACAAAGTGTATGGTCTTCACAGACCATAAGAGCCTCCAGCACATCTTTAATAAAAAAAACTCAACATGCGTCAGCGTCGTTGGGTGGAATTATTAAACGACTATGACTATGATATCCGCTACCACCTTGGTAAAGAGAATGTTGTAGCCGATGCACTTAGTCGGAAAACTCATGTTAAGAGTGTACGTTGTTACCAAACTTTGGGAAAGATTCAAGAGATAATTCATGAGGCACAATACTCAACCGTTAATGAGGGTAACCTCGATAATGAGTTAAAGTGTGATGCCGAAAACCACTCGTGACCAAATCCAATGGCATCATGTGCTATCTCGACCGTATTTGGATTCCAAACCGTGATAATCTTCGTGACCTCTTGATGAGTGAAGCTCATAAGTCTCGGTATTCTATTCATCCTGACGCTGATAAGATGTATCATGACCTTCGTGCGTCATATTGGTTGCCTGGAATGAAGAAAGATATCACATGTTGATCGGAGTGTCGCGCCCTGGTCAAAGATAAAATTTATAGTCCCGAATTACCCTTAACAATGCGTTAGTGTAGTAAGGGGTCGAACCACGAAGAGTTTGTGGTTTGCGATGGATGCACTTGATTCTTAATGGTTGTTGTCACAAATTTGGAAGTATGCTATTTGGATTGTTTAAATGTTTGTTTGTTTGAAAGAATGTATGAATGGTCCGACAAATTTGTTTTTACTACTTAACTAATAACTTGAACAATTGCACGAAAAACGAATTACTTGATTAACACAATAAATTGAGAACAAGGTTCACACACGGTTCGGTAATGCAATTCCTAGGGTTCCTACACGCTTTTAAGTTCAATTCCTTTGTATCAATGACCAACAAGTTTAGGGTTAAGTGAATTAGATGCCAAAAGCTATCAACATTATGAACAACAGACTACAATGCACTATACCTAGACAAGGCATAATTGCACATAAACATTTCACAAAGTCAAATTTAATCTTCATTCGACAATTCATGAATTCAATACAAATGCAAGTCAATTATCATAAGTTTCAAAATCAAAATACAAATTGTCACAAATCAATATTCAAAAGTATGTCAAACCCTAGAACTTACAAACCTACACTGGGGTGAAACCCAACGAAATTAGCCGCTCATGGTGAATGTAACTTGATCACCGGATGATTGGAGTTTGATCACGAACATCTTGAAGCTTCGAAGGTAGTGATGATGATGGTTAGGGTTTGGATGGAAGGTGAAAGTGGATGGTTGGTGAAGGAGATGATGATGATAGGCTAGGGTTATGATCAATGGTTGTGATTCGGATGATGGAATGGATTGGAAATGATGGGAGATGAAGATTCAAGTGTTCTTAGCTCCAAGATGGGTTTCAAATGCTCACAAACTTGTAACTCCTCACCAAATGGGTCAAACATAAGTTATAATCCGTCAAAAATGGAATTTCAGCGACATGGACTTAGAACGGGCGTCGCCAACGGCCATATGGGGTGTCGGCGACGGCCTCTACTTTATACGTTTTTTCTCCGACGCTCTAATCCACTGTATACGACCAATTTTCTCCGATGACATATCTGAGGGGCGTCGTCGACGGCCTCTCTAAATCAAGTTTTCCTGTTTTCCCATTTTGCGATCCCGGTTGACCCGGTTTCCGTCCCGATGCTTCAAAACGTTTCCGAATAGCTCTTTAAACTCAGTAAACCTGTAAAACACAAAATCAATCAAAAGTAGGCTATTCGAAACTAGAATTCACGTAAAACGTTAACTTAAACTAAATAGAAACATCGGTTTTTGACCACGTATCGCATCCCTACACTTGTCTTTTGCTTGCCCTCAAGCAAATCTGTCTCACTTTCACGTGGTTCAAATGAGGAACACATTTCCCATTCTTGAGACATGAGTTAAGATCTAATGTCATACTCGGTTCATATTTTTTATCATTTCCAAAATATTTTAACATTAACATGATTAACACATAAAAATGGCTATCCAATATTAACCCGCCCTTGAAACTCACAATTCATACACATCCCTCACAATGTTCTCTCCACTCGGCTTATAAATTGGATAATAATTAATGCATTAGCACTTTTGATATAAACACACAAACCGATTAGAACGCGTACCCACATAAGCTTGCAACTCAATCATTCTCCACCACCGAACACAAATATTAAACACAAGTCAAAAGGTCTTGAACGGGTTGTATTGGGGTTAGGCTAAGGGTATGGAATAGGATATTTTGAAAGTGGCTAAGATGATGAAAACTCGATTTTTATTACATAAAAAACTACACTAATACAACCGACTCCGAAACACTAAGCTAAGAGGCAAAAATCTTTCGCCTTTAACTATCAATACATACATTTTTCTTTTCTTTTCTCAATTATATTCAGTTTTTTTTTTCAAATCAGGTTTTCATCACACGGGTTAAAAATAAAAGGTTCAACGGTCAAGGGTTAAATGGGTTGGTCAAACGAAGGGTTTAGGCTCAAAATTGGCGACTAAGGGATTGATTTCGGGTAAGGGTAAATAAATGGTATAAAATAAAAAGGTTTACCTAATGCCTTAATCATTCTTGTGCTCATATTCGGTCTATGGTCTCAAACGTATCAAAAATTGCAAGTTCTACAATACATGACAATGGTCCACTCAACCAAAGAAATAAATATATAAATGATCTGTAAAAGTGGCTCAAAATCTCACGTATAAAAGGTATGGTATGTGACATGTATAAAATTGCAAGTTTCTTAGGCGGATTATTCCTAAATAATCACCCGCTAAATACCCGTCATGATATTAACTTGAACTTGACCATGACAAAAGACCACATGGGTTGTGCCATCCCTCATTAACTTAGTTACTTATGCTTTTTAGACCGCTTCAAACAAAGACATTTTTGAAAAATTTTGAAATTTCCCCCATCCCCACACTTGAGGTCAACATTGTCCTTAATATGTAATGTTTAAATGAACGAGTCAAAATTAAAAAAAAAATTCTCCCCATCCCCACACTTGAAGTCAACATTGTCCTCAATGTGTAAGAATAGAGCCATTTAAAACGCACAAGGGATGTGACAAGGCTAGCCTTCCTAAAATTTCACCCCGAAAATAAAATACAAAATACAATCCACTTATTAAGCAAAAACACAAAGCTAAAGGAAACGTATGCACCTGATTTTTCGCCCATTCTTCGTGTGCTCTTCATAATAAAACAGTTGTCTCGCGAACACAGTTTACCTACAAATTTCAACCTTCGTGTAGAAGCATGCTTCTCACAACTATAAAAATTTGTTAGTTACTTAGTTCTACCATTTTTTTTAAAATACTTACCAAGTCATATAATTTTATTCAACTTTGATTTTCTTGTGGAAAAAAAGATTTTACAACAATAAACTAAACTCACTTTCGTAGAATCACGGTTGCATTTAGCGTATGTAACAAGCCCTTTTAAACCTTACGATAGTTCGGAAGGACGAGTAGGTCTCATGAGGGTTATCTAGGGAACACACCCACAAAGTTCATTTAACTACTAACAAGAAACGAAATATAAACTAAAATTTACACAAAAATATACAACAACAAAAGAGAACATACCGGTGATCATCGCTGGTATCGCTCGTTGGGATCTACCGGTGGATACGGCTGGTAGGGTATCCCGTGAGGGCCGACATCATGTCATGGAAGTCGTCGGGTGGCCCTCTCTCGCCTTCAACCGGCGCTTGAAACTGCAGTGGGATGAAACTGGACCCGACTGCTTCGGGCCAATGCGGAGATGGATCAGAGGGCTCGGAGGGAAGAGGAAGGTTCTCATATGAGGTCCAAGGCATGTGCTCTTGGTATGGACGCCCCGCCCCCAATCTCTATGGTGGCACTTTTGGTCATGCAAATGTTGTCCAAGGCATGTGCTCTTGGTATGGATGCCCCGCCTCCCAATCTCTATGGTGGCGCTCTTGGTCATGCAAATGTTTGGCGTTATTAACCGCCATCTGTTGCTCCACCACCATAGCATGCCACTGGCGATCTTCCAAAGCGTTCTGATCAGCATGCACCTGTCCTGCTCCTCCTCCCAAGCTTGCCTCCTAGACAATTCTTGTGCTTGATACAAGTCTTGTCTTTCCATAAAGGATTTTGGACGGCCCACTGCTCTTGTTGTCTCTCCCAATATTCTTGCTCTTTAGCCCGATGAGCAGCCTCTTCAGTCCAATGAGATTGTTTTTGGGCTTCCCAATTTTGTTCCCACTACTGCCTCCTTTGTTCATACTCTCGATTCTCCCCAATACAAGCGGAGACATTATCGTAAACATCTTGTTGCCCCCGATTGTAGTTTGGATAGCCGGGCTTATGCCGATTAGGAATGAAACTAGCCTCCCCAGCTGAAATTTCACGATGTGGCTTGGTGTACCTCTGTCGGGGTCCCCTCGGACCCTGAGGCTCATCTTCATCCTCTTCGTCAGCCATCTCCTCCTCTCTTGCAGCTTCCGGGGCTGCACTCGGGTCAGTGAATTGGAATTTGTGTCCTTGGTCATCAGTGACTGTGTATTGATGACCATACACTTGCACCTGTATCTTCCAATGCTGCTTCATTGACGCAAAACAGATTTGATCCACAGGCTTTGAGACCCACAATGAATCTGGTGGCAACCTATTCTGTTGCACGATCATGGCGCTGATGAGTCGTCCGTACGGTTCATCTTGCAAACTCATGAGTGTCCCAAGTGTTGATCATTACCAGATGGCGCCATGATAACTTAGGTACTCCAAATAGCAGTGAATGGAGTACCCTACACTCCGAAGCCTTCACTTTACCCCGATCCCCGAATCGAAGCATAATATTTTCAAGAGAGAAGGGTTGAAGGATCTTTCCTTCAACCGATAACTGACTGCGTAGCACCGCCCCACCATCCGCAAATGGCAATACTGATCCAACCATGCCATCGGGATCAGCTGAATTGACCTAGTTGTCCAAAAATTGATCGACATTGTAGTAATAATACTCAGCGATCCCCAATGAGTCAAACCGGGCATACAATTCATGGTTTCAAAGGACATGACCATTTGTCCTCTACCTGTATCGCCTACCAATTGCCATGTGTTTGGTGGGCCATCCTTGTTGACAAACCGGAGCGAGGCCAACCACTCACAAACAGCAACCAAATAAACCCGCGGTGTGATGTCTTCACACCAATCCAAAACTCTCTCCCAACCAATCCTCTCAAACATCTGGACGATCTCAATCATCCTAAACTTATCCACATTCAACGTGCGCTCCGACACAACCCTTTCCGGGATAGATGTAGTAACCCCGTGAACAGTTTTCCACTTCCAAAGTTTAATCTCTAACCGTTTATCATTAAACCTTGAATTGGCCTTTTCTTATTATTCTCCCACGGCTCACCCACGTTACTATCCCTTATTCTCTCCCAAGCCCAATCTTGTCTGAACAACCGATCATCGTTGTCTTCCAACCCACTCAATTGTTCCCATTTTCTTGCTCTATTACCCGACTCTCGAAGATGAGCCTTGACCCGAAATCTTACTCCTCTTTCGGCTCGCCATACCTACAAGTCAAGATGCAAGGAAAACAATTAAACCTTGTCTAACTTCAAACACATAATTCTATCACCCTAAAACTTCAATTCAATTCACATTCTTGAACATGACAAACAAATTGGCACTTTTGTTAATATCTAAACTTAAGTTTTTATGTTCTTCATCCTAAATATATAAGATTTTAAACAACATTCAACATCGTGTTCATGTTCAAGCATGCAACTTTAACAATTATAATCACATTACTTAGCTATTTTGCATGTTCAATCCCACCTAAATCAACCACAAACTCAAATTCAAGCAAAAATTCATATAATAGCATCATAAACGACCTACTCTTAAACCTAAGTTCAAAATTTCAGAAGAAGATCACAAACCATATGACATCCATGCTTAAATTGAAGTAAAGATCATACCTTTAATGTTGTATAGTTGATAGAACTTGAAAAAGATGTAATACAAACTTGAAGAACACTTTTCCTTAAAAACCCGAAATTTGAACTTCACCAATCTTCCAAACAAGCAAGAATTGAAAGAAAGTGTGTTGGGGGTTTTGTTCTACTAGAAAAACTACACGAAATAGGATCAAGAATCGGTTGATTTGGTGGAGAATTGAAGAAGATATGAAGATTTGAAGTTAGGGTTCTTGAACAAGAAGTTGGAGAAGATGAGTGAATTGATGATGAATTGTGGGGGGTTTTAATGAGATATTGGGTGGATGTGGTTCACCCGGGTTGTCTTTGTGGCTAAAAAGATGTTCGGGTCGAGTTTAGAGGAGTTTAAAATGGGTTTGGTCCGAATAAATGCGTTAAAAATCAACCAGTGTCGGCTGACAAACCATGGACCGTCGCCGACGGTCCACTGGTGCGTCGTCGATGCCCCCTTAAAATACACATTTCCTCTGACGGCTTATCTTCATGTCTACGATGCAATTGACCCGACAAACTTACCCAGACCTCGTCGGCGACGGCCCAGGGGGCATCGCCGACGGCTCACCGTTTCTCATATTTTTTTAACACACGACACAACACGTTTACTATACACGTTTACTATACCACCCCCGAATAACCGTGGATTGTGCTCAATACACAAAACAAGCTAAAAACATACCTTATGTCTTCATATCCCATTTACAAATCTGAACTTCACACGTTAACGAGATTAGTAAAAAAACGAACTACATAAAATGCAAACAACGCGCGCAAACAATAAAAAATATACAAAACTCTACAACAATTGTTATTGGTCCTTTAATTGACCTCATAAGTTAGTACGCATACCAAAAAGCTTACCGACTCCTTGTTTGCTTGGTGTTTGCCTTGTTACCAACGAGAAACGGTTTAAGACGATGACCGTTAACCTTTTTTTGACCCATCCTTTGGGTCCTCAATGGTAACATCTCCAAGCTTGCCGACCCTCGTGATCTCTTACGGGCCCATCCATTTGCTCTTTAGCTTTCCGGGAAAGAACTTGAGCCGTGAATTGTATAACCAAATCTTTTGGCCCACCACAAATTCCTTCGGCTTCAATTTGGCATCATGTGCTCTTTTCATACCATCCTTGTATTTTGAGGCACATTCATATGCCTCTTCCCGAAGCTCCTCTAGCTCGCGAAGCTTCAACTTGCGCTCTTTACCTATATCATCACACTTAAGGTTAACTTCTTTGATAGCCCAAAATGCACGACGTACAAGTTCAACTGGCAAGTGACAATTTTATCGTAAACTAAGCGGTAAGGAGTAGTGCCAATAGGTGTCTTATGTGCCGTTCGATAGGCCCATAAGGCATCGTTCAACTTCGTTGACCAATCCTTACGGTCCGGTCGAATGGTCTTTTGCAAAATTTCCTTTATTTGCCTATTGGACACCTCTACTTGACCACTTGTTTGCGGGTGATAGGGGGTAGCAATTCTATGGTCAACACCATACCGTTTTAAAAATTCCCAAAATTGAAGTTCTTAAAATGAGATCCCCCATCACTAATAATTACCTGAGGTATCCCAAATCTAGAAATAATATTCGTTTGCACAAAATTACAAACAACGGTATGGTCATTCGTTTTGGTGGCGATTGCTTCTACCCATTTAGACACATAATCTACCGCCATCAAAATATATAAGTTCCCATGAGAATTGGGGAATGGGCCCATGAAATCGATTCCCCATACATCAAAAACATCAACAATGAGAATCGGTTGCATGGGCATCTCATCCCGCTTAGAAATAACCCCTAGTTTTGACACTCTACATAGTTTTTCGCAAAATTAAAAGCATCTTTAAAGATAGTCGGCCAATATAGGCCACTATTGAGCACTTTGTGTCCCGTTTTGTGACCACTAAAATGGCCCCCACAAGAAAAGGAATGCAAGTGCATCAAGACACTCGGGATCTCTTCATTCGGTATGCATCTTCTCACGACTTGATCCGGACATGTCTTGAATAAATCCGGTTCTTCCCATGTGTAGTACTTGATTTGAGATAGAAAATGCAATCTTCTCCTCCTATCCCAATGAGCCGGCAAAGCACCTGTCACCAAATAATTTATAATGTTAGCAAACCAGTGTAATGTTGACACTTTAAGAATATGCTCATCTGGGAAGGTCTCATTAATCTCCACACGAGAAGAACCCTCATCTACCAACAACCGGGATAAGTGGTCCGTCACCACATTCTCGCTACCCTTCTTATCCAGCATCTCTACGTCAAACTCTTGTAGCAAGAGAAACCATCGTATCAATTGCGGCTTTGCATCCTTTTTCTCCATGAGGTACCTGACAGAAGAACGGTCAGAACAAACAATTACTTTACTACCTCAAATTTAAGCCCAGAATTTATCCGATACATATATCACCATAAGTAGCTCTTTCTTAGTTATTGTATAATTCAATTGAGCATCCGAAAGAGTCTTACTTGCGTAGTATATGGCCACGGGTTTCTTTTCTACCATTTGACCCAACACGGCCCCAACCACATAATCACTTGCATCACACATAATTTTGAACGGTAAAGACCAATTCGGTGATTGCAAGATTGGGGCCTCAACCAACTTCTATTTCAATACATTAAAAGCATTTTGACAATCTTTGTTAAAGTCAAACGGTTGGTCTTTTAGCAATAAATTACATAAAGGTTTTGTTATATCACTAAACCCCTTTATAAACCTTCTATAAAACCCCTCATGACCCAAAAATGATCTAATGCCCTTAACGCTCGTGGGATATGGAAAAGTAGAAATAACTTGTACTTTCACCCTATCAACTTCTATCCCACGACTTGACGTCACCTGTCCCAACACAATTCCCTCTTGAACCATAAAATGGCTCTTTTCCCAACTCAAAACTAAATTTTTCTCAACACATCTTTTTAAAACTTTTCGAGTTGGGTAAGACAACCATCAAATGACGACCCAAAAATTGAAAAGTCATCCATAAAGATTTCTAAGGACTCCCCCACCATATCTGAAAAGATACTCATCATACACCTTTGAAAGGTGGCGGGGGCATTACATAGTCCAAACGGCATTCGCCTAAATGCAAAGGTACCGTATGGGCAAGTAAAAGTAGTCTTAGCTTGGTCTTCCGGATGGATAGCAATTTGATTGTAACCCGAATACCCATCCAAGAAACATAATACTTTTGACCCGCTAACTTTTCAACAATTTGGTTAATAAAAGGTAAAGGGAAATGGTCTTTAGAAGTTCGGAATTCAACTTCCTATAATCAATACAAATACGCCACCCGGTTACCGGTCGAGTGGCGACCTTTTCACCTGGGTCATTTGTGACGACTTGGATACCCGCCTTCTTGGGAACTGTCTGTGTTGGGCTCACCCATTGACTATCAGAGATGGGATATATGATACTCGCGTCGAGCCACTTTAGTACCTCCTTCTTGACAACTTCTCTCATATTCGGATTCAATCTCCATTGTGTGTCACGAGAAGGAGTAGTACCATCTTTGATGATGATCTTGTGCATCACTACTAAAGAACTAATTCCCTTCAACTCAGCAATGGTCCACCCAATAGCGGCTCTATTGGCAACCAACACCTCCATCAATTTCTTCTCTTGCTCTTCGTTCAGATTTGCCGCAATGATGACCGGTAGCGTGTTGCCCTCACTCACATAAGCATACTTCAAATGCTTAGGCAACACCTTTAACTCAACGGTAGGAGGTTCTATCAATGATGGCTTAAGATTTGTATCAATCTTCTCGGGAAGACTTTCCACTTGGTGTGTCCAAGGTGGTCTTCCTTCCTTCACCGCCATCACCTCCATCCTTTTCTCTTCCTCATCCATGCTCTGATTTGTTTCTAATTGTGACATGTCAAACATAAAGCACTCCTCCATTGTGTTTTCCTCCTCGACTCCCATGTCGCAAAGAGGTATACACTCGTCAACAGCGTCCACCATATAGCATTCATCATTGACTAGAGGATTCGTTAATCCGGCAAACACATTTAACCGCAACCGACGGTTACCAAAAGTCATGTCGACCCCGTTCCCATTTTACAATTAATTTGAGCACTTGATGTTGCCAAAAAGGTCAACCGAGAATAACCATGGGTTGCTTGGTTAGGTCCAATGAAACATAATCGAGTACTACAAATCCATCGGATAGTAAAAGTCCTCAACCTTGACGATTACATCCGTGACTATTCCACGGGGTAGTTTAGGAGTTAAATCGGCTAATACTACGGTAGTGTTTACCACTCTAAGTGGACCAAATTCATATTGGTCATACAAACTACCCGGTAAAATACTCACACTAGCACCAAGATCCAGGAGTGCCCTAGTCATTTTAAATTCTCCAACTTAAATGGAGATGTTAGGCGCTCCCGGGTCTTGTAGCTTAGGTGGAAGTGCACCCGAAAGAATCGAACCCACATTTTCGGTTAAATTAAGTTTCTTTGGAAATTTATGAGTTCGCTTTTGGGTACACAAGTCCTTCAAGTACTTAGTATATGATGGGACTTGCTTTATAGAATCCAAAAGTAGTAGGTTTATTTTTACTTGTTTAAAAATTTCCCACATTTCTTCTTGGTGGGGACCTCTTTTGTTTACCACTTTTTTGGATGGTCCTAATAAAGCTTCGGGATAAGGGGCTGTATTAACCTCTACACCCTTTTCCTTAGCTTTTGGGACAGGGACGGTCACAACGGGTGTAGTCTTTTCATTTTTTGAAATGTTTTCTTTTCGACTCGTTTGAACATCAACACTTTCATCATCACTAGCCTCTTCCACCACCCCTTCAACAAACTGGGGTGGTGGTGACACAACACCATTATCAATGACTCGACCACTACGTAATGAAATTTTATTAATTGGTACCTCATGAGTGTTCTTCGAGCTAGACCCTTGATGTTTAGGGTTCACTATAGTGTCACTAGGCAGCTTTCCACCATTCCCACGCATCTGCGCTACTTCTCCACAAGTTGACCCACTTGCTTCTCCAAAGCTTATGCGATTTATCATGAACTGCGAAGTCCTTTTTCATTTCCATCTTTAGCTCTTGACTTGAAGTCGTGATGGTGTTCATGATTGCATCTAACTTTGAGCTTACGGAGTCTTCACCGCCCATTGGAGAATTAGAGTTACCACCTCCATTACCACCTTGGTTGTAGCCCCTTTGATAACCACCTTCCCGGTTTTGATAATTTTGGCCACTTCCTTGATTGTATTTCTTTGGTACCCCCCTTGATTACCGCCTTGATGGTTTTGGTACATCGAACCCCCTTGATTCCCACTTTGATTATTTGTTTGAAAGTTGGGATTCATTTGATTTGAAGCATTTCCATAGCGAAAGTTGGGATGGTTTCTCAACCCTGGGTGATAAGTGTTTGAATTCATGTCAAATTGCTTTCGCTCACCATATACTTTATTCACCTCTTCATTCACATGTGCCATGTTCACTTGACATTCCTCGGTTCATTGTCCAATATCCCCACAGTCTTCGCATACCACGAATTGCACCAAACCAACATCCTTCTTTTTCATTAGCGCCAACTCTCTTTCCAAAGTGGCAATTCTATCCTTGGCGAATCCAGGTCGGGAAGAGATCGAGAAATAGGATGCTTCTTAGATCGGTCCGCCATAGCGACCGCTTTGGAATTCTTGCTCATCCTTTCCAAGAAATCCCAATCGTCCTCCTCATGGTTGTTCAACAATGTTCCATTACTAGCTGATTGTAGATATTTATGATCATCGGCATCCAACCCCCTCACAAAACATTTAAGTAACTCCCCATTGGAATTTGGTGATGAGGGCACTTCCTAACCAATGCCTTGAAATGGGTCATGCCTCATGTAACAATTCCCCTGGTAATTGCCTAAATGACCGAATCTCATCCCTTGCATCATCAGTCTTTGCAATAGAGTAGTATTCATCCAAAAAGACTTGTTGCATTTCCGCCCAAGTACGAATACTGTTTGCCGGAAGTGTGAGAAATCATTGCTTAGCTTTGTCTTTAGTGAAAATTGAAATAGTCTCAATTTCACTTCTTCCAATGCAAAATCATACCACATATGGCCGAAAATTACGCTAAATGTGTATATGGCTCGTCATTCGTTCTACCATTGAAATGGGGTAGAATGTTGATGTAGTTCGGCTTGCAATCAAATGCCCTTCTTCCTCGAGGTGTAGGCACAATGGAGTCATTTTCGGTGACCACCGATCTAAATCGCCCATTAACACCCTTGTTGATGCATTTGGCGTCTCGGACCATTCACCTTTGATTCATCGGTTTATTATTACCTTTTGGATCAGCACCCCCATTTCCACCTTGATTCCCGCCGCCCACAGATTGCGGTATTCGGTTATGGTTACCGTTATTATTGTTGTTGTCGTAATCCCCATTCTGTCGATCATTACGTGGTTGACATTTATTCCCGTAGCCGTCATCTCTACCAAAATCTTGCCCATATCCGTCATTATTCCCTACAAAGTTGGCATTTTGATAGCCAAACTCGTCATAATTAAACCCCCGATTGTAAAAATTTCCCATGTTGTTATCCCCCATTCATCATCCACAACTATTTCATTGTAGTTCCCACCGTTGTCCAAATATTCTGAGTGAACGCTCATGTGATCCGGCGATTGATAACCGGGGACACTATACGGTGCATCATCAGGAATATTATTTCTCAACTCATCGAGGTCGAGAAATTGGGGCTTTGTTTGTGGGATTGCCACGGCTATGGTTAAACCCACGATTGGCGTTAACATTTCAGTTGTTGAGGTTTGGAGGTAATGGATTCTGTCGGTTCTGGTTTGGAGGAGGAGGTGTGGATGTACGTTGGTGGTTGTTTTGGTTTCGGGTACGAGATTGAAATGGTGGTGTTGGTGGTCTTGAGTTGTTACCACCCCCGATTGATGGTTTTGGGCATTTGGGTTTTGAGGTGGATAGTCATAATATTGGTTTTGGTTGTTAGGTTGGTTAGAGTTTTGTGGATCCTTTGGAATCGGTCCAAAAGATGGTGTAGGTGGTGAGTTGGTAGTGGGTGGTTGCCTCTAACTGGTTGGCTAACTTTCTTCTAACGACCCGCTCTATCTTCGGTTCGAACAATAACAGCGAGGTCCTCCCGGAATTCCGTGTATGCATGCACTACGTGTAACCTGCACAAGTAACACACCGTGTAACACAAAAGCAAAGACGATATAAAGACACAAGCACTTTAAACAGTTAATCACAAAATCAATTAAATCCAAACACAAAGCGCACGAACTCCCCGGTAACGGAGCCAAAATTTGATCGGAGTGTCGCGCCTCGGTCAAAGATAAAATTTATAGTCCCGAATTACCCTTAACAATGCGTTAGTGGTAGTAAGGGCGAACCATGAAGAGTTTGTGGTTTGCGATGGATGCACTTGATTCTTAATGGTTGTTGTCACAAATTATGAAGTTTGCAATTTGGATTGTTAAAATGTTTGTTTGTTTGAAAGAATGTCGGAATGGTCCGATGAAATTTTTTTTACTACTTAACAAATAACTTGAACAATTGCATGAAAAATGAATTACCTGATTAACACAATAAATTGAGAACAAGGTTCACACCCGGTTCGGTAATGCAATTCTTAGGGTTCCTACACGCTTTTAAGTTCAATTTCTTTATATCAATGACCAACAAGTTTAGTGTTAAGTGAATTAGATGCCAAGAGCTATCAACGTTATGAACAACGGACCACAATGCACTTTATCATCACAAACAAGTAAACTCTAACCTAGACAAGGAATTATTACACATAAACGTTTCACAATGTCAAATTTAATCTTCATCGACAATTCATGAATTCAATATAAATGCAAGTCAATTATCATAAGTTTCAAAATCAAAATACAAATTGTCACAAATCAATATTCAAAAGCATGTCAAACCCAAGAACTTACAAACCTACACCGGGGTGAAACCTAACGAAATTACCGCTCATGGTGAACGGAACTTGATCACCGGATGATTGGAGTTTGATCATGAACATCTTGAAGCTTCGAGGTAGTGATGATGATGGTTAGGTTTGGATGGAAGGTGAAAGTGGATGGTTGGTGAAGGAGATGATGATGATAGGCTAGGGTTATGATCAATGGTTGTGATTCGGATGATGGAATGGATTGGAAATGATGGGAGATGAAGATTCAAGTGTTCTTGGCTCCAAGATGGGTTTCAAATGCTCACAAACTTGTAACTCCTCACCAAATGGGTCAAACATAAGTTATAATCCGTCAAAAATGGAATTTCAGCGACATGGACTTAGAACGGGCGTCGCCAATAGCCATATCGGGTGTCGGCGACGGCCTCTACCTTATACGTTTTTTCTCCGACGCTCTAATCCACTGTATACCACCAATTTTCTCCAACGGCATATCTAAGGGGCGTCGCCGACGGCCTCTCTAAATCATGTTTTCCCATTTCACGATCCTGGTTGACCCGTTTTCCGTCCTGATGCTTCAAAACACTCTCGAATAGCTCCTTAAACTCTGTAAACCTGTAAAACACAAAATAAATCAAAAGTAGGCTATTCGAAACTAAAAGTCACATAAAACGTTAACATAACTAAATAGAAACATCGGTTTTCGACCACGTATCACCTGTTACATTTCAAAGTGCCTTACTTGTTCCAAGGTAAAGGCCGAACATCAACGTCCCTCTAGCTTACTCGAACAACCGGAAATTCCCGTTTGGAAATGGGAGAGTATTGCCATGGATTTCATAACCAAACTCCCTCATACATCGTCGGGTCACGATAGTATTTGGGTAATCGTCGACCGTCTGACCAAATCTTCCCATTTCCTTCCCATACGTGAAGACTATCGAGTCGGGAAATTGGCTCGTATCTACATCGGTAAAGTCATTTGTCGTCATGGTGTACTCTTGATATTATTTCAGACGTGATGGTCGTTTCACCTCCCGTCTTTGGCAAAATTTCAAAAGGCTCTTGGTGCTCACCTTAGTCTAAGTATTGCTTTCCATCCTCAGTCTAATGGTCAAACCGAGCGTACTATCCAAACTCTAGTGGACATGCTTCGTTCTTGCGTAATCAATTTTGGTGGCAACTGGACATGCACTTACCTTTGGTTGAATTTTCGTACAATAACAGTTACCACACGAATATTCGAATGGCACCTTTCTAGGCATTGTATGGACGCAAGTGTCAATCGCCTATTTGTTGGCACGAGATCGGGGAAGCTCAATCACCGGTCCTGAGTTTATACAACAGATGACGGACTAATATTTTGCAGATTCAGGACAACTTGCTCAAAGCCAGGAGCTGACAAAAGAGTCATGCAGATAAAAGATACAAGCCTCTGGAATTCAGCGTTGGAGACTTTGTACTTCTCAAGGTATCCCCTTGGAAGGGTGTGATTCATTTCGGGAAGAAGGGAAAGCTCGCTCCTCGCTATGTGGGTCCTTTCAAGATTCTCGAAAGGATTGGCAAGATAGCATACCGACTGGACCTACCACAAGAGCTCAACAACGTTCATCCTACCTTCCACGTCTCAAACTTGAAGTGATGTCTCACCGAAGAAGGACTCCAAGTCCATTTGGAAGATCTTCAAATTAATGAGACGTTACACTTCGTGGAGAAACCAGTCGAAATCATGGATCGGGGTACTAAGCACCTAAGGCGCAGTCGAATTCCTATCGTGAAGGTTCGATGGGAAGGAAAACGTGGCGCTGAGTTTACTTGGGAACTTGAAAGCGACATGAAAACTAAGTATCCGCATTTGTTCATTGCATCTTCCTAAATTTCGGGACGAAATTCCCTAAAGGAGGGGAGACTGTAACGCTTCGCATTTGTAACTTTCTGTTTATAGTAAGTTTGCTTTGTGTTTTATAATTGGAAGGTCCAAACTTGTAATCATATTTCACTTTCGAATCATTGTACATCCAAGGCTTTGATTGTAATCAAATTGATCAATTATGTGAATTTCACAAACCTTATACATGCTTAAATTATATGAACGTACGTTATGTTATTGCTCGATAAATCAATTCAAAATGACTCATGAATACCTATTGTACGTTGTAAATCTTAATATCAAAGTCAAGCAAAATGATTAGTGATTCTTAACACAAATATCCAAGCTTTTAGCATCTTACAAGTTGTTTAATTTATATGGTGACACTTCTACGAAAACGAGTCATTTTGTTTGATGTAGATAAGACCCTTACCATTAATTTTGATCTTCCAAACAAGTCCCAAGTGTATTAATATCATGTACAACAAATAAATCACCAAACACACCTTTTAAATATATTAAACAAAAAAGACTAGGCAGCTTGCGACCGCAAGCTGCCATGTGTTGGTTCCCTCCATATTTCAATTCAAATGTTCACCAAACTTCATTAAATACCCTAATTCAAACCCTAATCCCTCCTCTATATAAACAAGCATCCCCCCATCCATTTCCCACTTTTTCAAGCCTCCAAACACTCCAAACATTCCCTCAAAGTTCAGAATTCTCTGCTGAAACATTTCAGCTTGCAAGTGAGTTTCAACTCACTTCCTTCTAACACCCTTGGATAACCTCTAGGGAGATTCTCACAAGTTTGCTTGGGCAAACTAAGGTGAAACCCCACCATTTTGAGGTCCAAAAGTGTGCAAACTTTCTGCCCACTTTTTATCTTTTCAAACTTTAAAATTTTCGGAGTTTTCTTCATGTTTTCTTCCTCAACATTGTTTACTAAGCCCCATGGGATGTTACCATAGGTTTTCCATGGAAAACCAAGGTGGAACAATACCAATTTTAGGGCCAAAATTTCTGTTTTGGAAGTTAAGCTTATAAACTTTTTCGAACTTGTTTTCAAACTTAACAACTCTATGCTACTTGTGCCTCTAATCTAGTTTATGATTAAGGAGCTAGCTTGACTTGTTCCATACAAAATCAAGAGGTATAACATGCCTCTAAAATTGTGGTTTTTACTAGGGTTTTAAACCCACAAGTGTTGAGCCATCCAAGCTTACAAGCTTGTGTTGGTGAAGGTGTGATTACATGGAGGCCTTGGCTATCCAACTTTTCAATCCACCCGTCACTTGATGATGTCTATCCATTAAACTATGGTTCACTTTCACTAGAGTAACAAAGCTATGACACATCCATAAACATTGCCATGTTCGGGATGCACGCACCTAGCTTGCTTATTCGGTTCGAAGCGTAGCTTAGTGAAGTATTATATTCTTGACCATCTGGATTGCCCTTGTGGCAATTTGTGTCTTGGTGAATCTTACGAAAGAGGTTTAGGATGGTTATCCTCCTACCTCCATGCATGACTTCTATGACTTATATGATATCCATAACTTATATGAAATCTATGAAAAACTTGTAATAATATATGTAAATTATGTATATGTAAATAATAAATATAACCGAACCTTTGACGACGACCATATGGTTAACTTGTCCTAATATTAGGTTATTTTATCTAAGACCTAACCATAATTACGATTCTATTGGGCATGACCCATAAAAACATAAACACCCTTCAGGGCTTATAGTGTCAAAAACGAGCGTTAACGTCTAGATAAATACTTTCGACTATACATACTTTTCGCATACTTTAAATTCCTAAAAATTACCAAATTCCACCGTCATTCCAATACTCACACACCTATGTTTACTTTTGTAGGATAACTTGGTGTTCATTCCCCTAATAAACCTAAACGCTTACACGGAATTAAATTTGCAAAACCGTGAGTACATTCGACACCCTTTTTACCTTTACACTTTTTGGGTGCAATATGTTAATCTTCACAAATACACTAAATCACACTTTTATTCTATGAAATCACACAAACAATCCATCATACATGCTAAAGTTATGTGATACTTGAATTGTTACTTGGTACATTCTTATGAGATACTAAATGTCATTAACTTCGATCAAGCCTTCCTTAACATGTATAGCGCTATAGGAGTAACGCACCGCCCGGGTTGTCGTGTGGTCAATGTTAAGGTTTAATCTATTATGCGGTACACTAAAGGATTGACTTGTAGTTCACATGCCTTGTTTACATTTATCTCGTATACTATCATGTGGATTTGTTTAAATCTTTTTATTAGTTTTGCTATGATATCAAACTTGTGTACACGCCAATACTTTGTTATTGAACTATACTTTTTAACATGTTGAAGGTTGATGAGATTGACATGACGAAACTTAGTAGGATCAGCTTAGAAACACGCTTAGAACACTAAGTTATTTAATATGTTTTGTTGAACATGTCTCGTTTGTTGTTGTTTCGCATTTGAATTGTATTGTTTTTTAAAATTTGTTGATTTGAAATGAAATGAGTTGTTTAATCAAATATTGTCACAATTAGTGTTATGATGTCTCAAGCAATCTAGTTCATCTCACTCCGATATTTCCGCCATCGGTTGGGGTGTGACATTGTAACAGTGCTAAGGAGTTGTGGGATGCTTTAAAAGAGTAGTTTGGTGGTACAGAGGAAGTTATCCAAAACAAACGAGAAGTTCTAAACCAACAGTATGAAACATTTTGTCACGTTAAAGGAGAATCATTAACTCAACAATTCGAGAGGTTTTGTTGTCTAATAAGTGAACTAAAACTGGTAAATGTTGATTTTCCTAATTCAACCTTGAATAGCCGATTTCTAATGTCATTACCAGATTCGTGGGACACTATTGCTTTCATAACAAGAAACTTTGTTGGTTTCAAAGCGACGAGTTTGACTCAGCTTCATGGTAGGCTCCTAACTTATGAGAGAGAGCTTAACCAGAAAAAGAAGCTTCAAGAGTCAGGAAAAGTTGCTGATGACTATGCCTTTGGTAGTACAATACTTTTTGGTCAAGAGGAACTTTTGGTGGAGAACTCACTAAATTATGCTTTTGCAGCAAATGGGAAAAACTAAGTTTCTGACAACTTATCTTTTAAGTTAAGTGATCTTCAACACTTTGACCCACTGATTTGGAAGAAATGGACATCTTGCACTAACTTGCTTTACTAAGTGTTAGGACTAGCAGATGTTACAAAAGAATTGGCAGAAAATTTCTAGGGCTGCATGAGGGGTTGAAAGTTGGGTTGGATAAATATAAAATCAAGTGTTACAAAGGTAATAGGTTAGGCCATTTTGCTAGAGAGTGTAGGAGCCAAACAAGTTGTCCTATTGTCACACATCCAAGTCCTAGACCTCAAAACACTCAAAACACTGTCCATTATACCCAATATACCCTTGCTCCACACATGCAAAGCACTTCTCACTTTGCACACCTTGCAACCACTGTTCCAGTACAGTATGTCCAAACCACTGTTCCTCAGATACAGTATGTTCAAACCTCAGTCCCTCATGTTCAAGTGCAACCAGCACCACAAGCTGTACAAACCCCTGCTCAGGCAGAAAACAGTCAACAAAACTTTTTGACACAAGGCTTTGTTGATTGGAGCAGCTTACCTGATGAACTTATAGATGAAAATTTTTCCCTAGTTGCCAATTTTGAAAAAAAAAACATGATGATTTTTGTGTTATGGCACTAGAGACAATATTGGAAGCGGTAGAGTCTAAGGAAGTGGTGTCCTAAATTCTAATGAGGTTTGTGATAATGTTGAAACAAATGTTTTAGAAGAAAAGGTTGGTGAAGAAATGGTGAATCCTCTGTCAAACCCATGAGAGTCTATTGTTTGTGAAGGAAAGTGTGATTGTGCCATGATGGTTGCTGCCAAGGTATCACCTCAAGTCCTTAAGATTTATGTTCTAACAAATGTGTCATTGCTTTTGCAAACATTAAAGAGGTGAATGAAAATCTTAGGAACAAGATCTTCGATTATGAAAGTCAGTTTGAAAAACTTGTTAAAAAGTTAAAATGAAAAGTGTTTGAAAAAAGAAAGTGAAATTAGCAGTCTTAAACATGAATCAAGCATAACCAATATCAACTCCAAACAATGATAGAAAATATCATAACTGTAAAAATGAGCTTGAATCTACCCAGATCACATGTGAAAAATGGGTAGAGTCCTGCAAAGGTTATGAGTTGATGTGAGAAAAACATATCAAAAGCAATGTAAAATTGGGTAAAGGCTTTCGCAAAAATGACCAAGTTTCTCAAAACATTGCTTTAAATGATTTTGGTTTAGGTTGAAATCATTCCTACCAACATGGCTCGTTAAGAAATTAAAGTCACAGAACCAAATGGAAAGAAAATTGTTTTGGAAAGACCTGAAGGATCTTCAACTTTCGAGGAAATTGAAAAATACCAATTCAAACCAACATGGTTAGATGATTGTGACATTCTTAAGAACTTCAAGACAATGGACTTCTCAACCATTGAGGGTGTGAAAGCACCTAAATTGAAAATCATTCTTCTAAAAGACCTTCGAGCAGATGTTACAACATCTGTTGAAAAAAGGTTGAAAAGGGAAGAAGAAAGAAAAGATATCAAACTTGTTTTATGACTTTTGCGAAAAGAAAAACCTTGTGACTAAAAACTGTTTTCTCTTAAAAGCATATGACATAAACAAGACCAATGTGATTGTTGCTGCACCTCATTGCACTATCTGTGGCAAGAAAAATCACAAAACTCAAAAGTTTTTTTATCTCAAAAATTTTGATGTCAGAAAAAATGAGTATAAATCAAAAACACTTGAGAGTTCAAGGGCTACTACTAGAAAGTGAAAGTCCAAACAGACCTTCATCCCAGTCCAAACATCTATTACCAAACAGCTTAATGCAACCTTTGCTCCCAAAGAGGTTCAAGTTACAGATGCTCCACCAGCAAACAAATTTCCAAGATGATATGGCCAACCACCTTATCCAAGAGTACCACATGGTTATGAGGTCTTCAAAAGACCTTCAAAACCAAGAGTGAACAAGCATCCTCATGGTTACAACCACTTGACAGGAAATGGTCCACGACAGATGTTTCAAAAATATGCTCAAAACTCTGACCATTCTCCTGGACTTAAGGCTGAAATGTCTGTGACCCCATTCAAACCCATTTTGGCTTTGGACACTCACCAAAACTAATATGTTACTGATGTGAAGGGAGCTTCTACTTGCTTTGATAGTTTATGGTATGTAGATAGTGGAGGCTTCAGGCACATGACAGGATGTAGAGCCCTTCTCAAGGATTTTCTAGCACATGGAGGGAGTGATATATCCTTTGGTAACAAATTAAAAGGAAACGTATTAGGGTCAGGGATAGTCCAGGCAGGGAAACTCAAGTTTGAAGATGTCAATTTGATCAACAATCTGAAATTTAACCTTCTTAGTATGTCTCAAATGAGTGACAAAGGCTATGGGTCATTCTTCACTAAGAAAACTTGTAAGATTGTTACACCAGATGTGGTGAGAAAGATTGAAGAAATCATAGCCGGTAGCATAACACAACTTATTGCTCACAGGAGTGCCAAAGTGCATCTGGTAAATATGTTGAAAGATAATTCAATGTCTAATTCTTATCTGTTCTCAGCGCCTCTTCCAAAGAGACAGAACTATGGCATAGAAGACTTGGTCACACAAATCTCAAAACTATCACCACACTCTCAAAACAAGGTCTGGCAAGAGGCCTTCCACCAAAAAAATTCACATATGATGAACATTGAGTTTCCTATCTAAAAGGTAAACAACATAAAAGTTCATTCAAGTCCATTGATGAGTCCAAAAATAGTCAGTGTTTATAATTGTTACACATGGACTTTTTTTGGCCCTACTAAAATCATTAGTCTTAAAAAGAAGAGGTATTGTCTCGTCATAATTGATGATTTTTCAAGGTTTACATGAACTTACTTTTTGCACTCCAAAGATGAGACTGCAGGTATTTTGCAGGACTTTGTAAGAAAGGTTGAAAAGCAATTTGATCTGCCAGTAAAAGTCTTCAAGAGTGACAATGGAACAGAGTTCAAAAATAAGGAGTTGCATGACTTCTATGTGTCAAAAGGGATTGTAAGGAAGTACAGCATCCCAAAAACACCAGAACAAAATGGGGTGATTGAAAGAAAGAATAAGACCTTGATTGAGGCTGCCAGAAAAATGCTTGGAAATTCAGGTTTACCATTGTCCTTTGGGCAAAGGCTATAAGCATTGCTTGCTATGTGCAAAATAGACTTTTAATCAATCCTAGACATCAAAAGACTTCTTATGAAACTCTGTTCAAAATCAAACCACTGATCTCTTATTTCAAAATCTTTGGCTGCCCATGCTTCATTTTAATACTTAAAATATTCAATTTCAAAATTTGCAATCAAAATAGATTGTGGTTATTTTCTGGGATACTCAACTACTACCAAAGCCTACAAAGTGTTAAAAACAAGTACTAGGTGTGTAGAAGAGACTTTGAATCTAAAGTTCAATGAACTTTATTCTTTAAAAATCCTAGCAATTACTGTTGAATTGTCTGATTTAGATAAATTTACATTTGAAGATGTATCTGTCAAGACTAATAATGCAGGTACACCATAGTCTTCCCATCAAGATTATGGATTTGACATTTTGATCCCACAATATAGAGTCACTACCACCATCAGAGGAACATATTTTCAACATTGCTGTCAAAACTCTGCTACTGCTGCATCAACAATTGTTGATCCTCAAACCTCTGCCGCCTCATCCAGTCAATCCACTGCTGACAAAAGTCCATCTTCTGTGGACGAAAGTCAACCAATTTTTACACCTATTCCACCCATACCTCCACCTCGATTCCAAACACTTGTTGACTCTTCAAAATTGGCAACAGATGTTAGCTCAGATGATTCACATTTGCAGCCTTCACCTCTAAATGCCATCATTCAATATAAGGGAGATCTAATCTACCTTAAAAACCATCCACTAGACCAAGTTAATGGCAACATCAATGAAGGTGTACTCACAAGAAGTCAATCCCAAAATATTTTTCTTTTTGTTGGTTTACTATCACTCATACAACATGCCAAGTACCAAGAGGCACTAAATGACAATAGTTGGGTAGAGGCCATGCAGGAAGAGCTCCAACAATTCAAGAGAGAATAAGTATGGGAACTTGTACCATTACCCTAAGGATGTATGTCCAATTTGCACAAAATGGGTCTTCAAGAACAAAATAGATGAAAGGGGCATTGTTGTCAAGAACAAAGCTAGGCTTGTGGTTCAAGGCTACAGACAAGAAGAAGGCATTGATTATGATGAAACATTTTCTCCTGTAGTAAGATTGGAGGCCATCAGATTGTTCTTAGCCTTTGCTGTCAACCACAACATGAAGAGGTATATGTATGCCAACCCCCTTGTTTTGAAGATGCCTCTTATCCTGATCATGTCTACCAGCTTAATAAAGCTTTGTATGGCTTGAAACAAGCACCAAGGGCCTGGTATGATACTTTGTCCACCTTTCTCTTATCGATAGGCTTCATAAGAGGTAAATTGATAAAACATTGTTTTTAAAATGTAGAGGAAAGGATTTGATGATTGTCCAGATTTTTTGGATGACATCATTTTTGGATCCACAAGCAATTCCATGTGTGAAGAGTTTAGGGAACTCATGACAGCAGAGTTTGAGATGAGTGCCATTGAACTTTCAATGTTTTCTTTGTCTCCAAGTTAAGCAATTGCAAAATGGTACATTCATATATCAAAGTAAATATGTTAAAGAACTGTTAACAAAATTTTGATATGAATGATTGTAAAGCATGTAGTACACCCATGGCCACCACAAACTGGTCATATTAATGATAAAGATGACTTAGTTGATCAAACACTTTAAAGAAGCATAATTGGTTCATTATTGTACCTAACTGCATCAAGCCCAGACATCATGTTTGCAACATGTGTGTGCAAGATCCCAACCAGCACCTAGAAAGTCAATCTTATAGTTGTAAAAAGGATATTCTGATACATAAAAGGTGCTCCCACACTTGGTATCTGGTACCCTGCTAATGGGAATATTGAGCTTTCAGGTTACTCAGACAGTGATTTTGCTGTTGTCATACTACAAGGAAGTCCACTTCAGGAGGCTACAAGTTTCTAGGCAATTGCTTGATTTCTTGGCAAAGCAAAAAAGCAAGTAGCGGTTTCAACATTAACAGCAGAGACTGAATATATTGCCGCTGCAAGCTGTACAGCCCAACTCTAGTGGCTTTAGAATCAGTTGCTGGATTTTGGTGTAACTACTTTAAAAACTCCTCCCATGTTGGATAGTCAAGCAACTGAAAAACATCATTAAAAATCTAGTTTCTTTTTCAACAACCAAGCACATTGACATCAGACATCACATTGTGAGGGATAGCTATGAAAAAGGTTTGATTTCTCTGCAACATATTCCAACTAAGGATCAGCTGGCAGATGTGTTGACAAAAGCTTTAGACACATCTACCTTTGAAAGCTTGATCTCTAGGATTGGTATGCTAAACATGGATTAAATGCAAAATTTTGTTTTCCATGAATAAAAAACATTAAAATGTTTAATCAAAAATCCATCCTTAGAAATAGCTTTAATTGAAAACTTTTTCAAAAATCCTTTACAAACCACTGTTTCTAACACCTCTGTTTGGCTAAAATTTATCCACTGCAGAAAGGTATCCTTTGTTCTCATTCACCACTGTTCATAACCTTTGATTGTTTAAGATCAGCCACTATTCATATCCACTTGTTCCAACCTCTGTTGGTTTCCAACATATGTTATCTAAAAATTGTCATCCATTACCACAAACAGAGGTTATCACGTGGACATATTTTAGCCATCAGATTTTTCAAACAAACGCTGCCATATCAACATTCACTGTTTCACTTTATAGATACTCCTATTCCATCCAAACAGAGCTTACACTGCCGACTTGAATTCAAATTCATAAAAAAACGGTTTCCACTACTCTTCACCACCCATCTCCGATCATGGTTCTACAAATAAAAACTCCCCATAACTACTCCCTTATTTCAAGAAAACCGACAAAAATCAAGCTTTCCACTCAATAATTGATGTTTTGACATCATCAAAATACAAAACCATACTAACTACCGATGCACCAACATACGTGGATACCCTCCGACAGTTCTTGGCAAATGCTAAAATTCAATCTCAATATAAAAAGCCCTTTGGAATAACGACAAAGATTGGAGAAACCCTTGTTCAGATATCCCCATCTTCCATATCCACAGTATTTGCTTTGCACGACCAAGAAGATAATACTTCTTTTGAAAAACCGCATCTTCACACAGAGTTCATAGAAAGAGCGTATGAGAGTTAATTGACAGGAGTTCCAAGTTTTAAAACCTAAATTTCCTGCTGAAATGAGATATTTTTCCCATACCCTACTTATATGTCTCTCAGCCAAGACCACCTGATTCAATGAGATTCCACAAAACGTCCAATACTTGGGATATGTAATTTTGATAAATTCATACTATAATCTATCCCATGCATTGTTCTTGGACTTGTTGGCAAATATGAATGCTATTGAAAGGAAATCACATAAAGCTTTCCTTATGTATCCCAGACTTTTAAGTTTTTACCTTTAAAAACAAGCATCTGAAAAGGATTTTCAACAAGCTGCAGCTTTCCAAATGACAAGTCTTACGAATAAACTTTTACTAGCATGCAAGATAAAGTGTCAAAAGTTTCTAAAACACAAGCAAAGGGGGTGAGCCTAATTAAGATGAGTCCACATCTGTTGCTCAAACCTTTGTTGCTGAGCCCACTACTCCTTGTGGTCATGACACCACAACTTATGTTGTGAAACCCACACCAAAAAAATCCATAAAGAAACCCCCCACATTCAAAAAGCCCACCAAAAAGAAACATAATAAAAAGGCACATCTGGAAGATGAGATCCCAAAGGATAACCTTGTGGTAACACCGACGCTACTAGAAACCACTGTTGTTACTTCCTCATAGCAGATGGAAAGATCTCCACCCATCCAAACTTCTCTTGAATCCTCACAAAAGGATCAAGTTGTAAGCACAGGGACACCAAATCAAGAGGCAGACATTTCAATTGAAAGTCTATTTCTAAGCCCCTCTCCCAGGGTTGTCTCTCTTTCAACTCCACAACCCTCCACTCCAATTCCACCTATATTCATACCTCTTTTTTATGCAATTGATAAAACTCAGACACAAACCAGTTCCTCTCACTCACCAATTAAAGAGAGCAAACTTCCACAAGTGACTGAGTATGAGAAAAATCAACTTGCTAGCCCACAAACAGCTGAGGAGGATACACTCCTTGATTTACATGTAACTCTTGGTGGTAGTTCAAGTGAAGCAGACACTACAACTTGTGAAAGAACAATTTTTTCTGTTGGACAGTGGTTTAATCTACAAGTCTTCCTTGAAGGAAACAACTGTTGAGGATACAATTGTAACCTCTGTTATAGTTGGAAGTCCCCAGTACTAAGAAAAAGGGGCATTTGGTTCTGATAAGTTGGAGTCTTCTCCTATTATGGAACCTGTTAGGATCTGAGTTTGAAACTGTTATGAAAGTTCTAAAGATGAAAAATAAAAGACGATAAACCAGATGTAAATGCAGCGGAATGATGAACTTTGATTCATAACAATTGAGAGATTGTTTCCATTATAATGCTTTCGTGATTGTAATCACTTGCATAAAACTCAGAATCTCTCCCTCAGCCTAAGATCACTGATTTGTTTGTACAGAATGTAAAGAAGAATATTAGATTGATAAGTGATGAAAAGTGATCAAATAGAACAGTCAAGCATTGTTTCATTTATACTAAAATTCTAGCCATTGAGCATCTTATGATGATGTCAGCAGGAAAGCGACATCTAACAATATTAACAAACTAACAACATCTGCTAAGCTAACAACTGTTATAACTAAACATTATAAAGACTGATAGAAAACACTGATGAGACATCCTCTGTTTGACTTCAAAAGAGTTTTGCCTTGGCTGACCTTTAGCTTTACTTTTCAATAGAGTTTTCCCTTGGCAGACCTTTAGCTTTAGTCTTCAACAGTGTTTCGCTATGGCAGAACTTTGACAATTTATCTTCAGCAGAGCTTGACTCTAGCAGATGTAGAGGTTATAGTATATTTTGGCTTTCTATAATTTGTTCTTTTGTAGGGTTCAATTCCAACAATCTCCCCCTAGAACAGATGATGCTAAAACAAAAACTTTATCGCTGATCTTTATTCCTCATCATTGATTCCCTCATTTATCCTTTGAATTGAAGTTCAAAGTCCAGAGCAACCATGTCATCTACATCCCTTTCAAGCTCAAGATTCAGCAGGTCTTGGAGGTAAGCTGCATCCAGACCATATGCATCCTCCATTCTTATCTTTTGAGCTCTACCATCTGACCTGAGCAGTGTCAATTCATGAGTGTCTATGGATGACTTCCATTTTAGAATTTTTGACTCAAATGGTTTTCTTGGGAGTAAGTTTATTTTAGATAAGTTTGGTGATATGGGTCTGCTAACAAGTTTTGAAAGTGTGGCCATAAGCTTATCACTTGCAGCATCAGTGTGCTATAAGATTTGGTTCTTAATCCCCTCCTTTCTTAATTCTTCATGCAACATTTAATCTTCTTCTTCAATCTGCTTTTGCCTTTTTGCTTGATTTAAGGCAATTATGGGTAAGACAGAGGGTGAAGATGATCTTTTAGAAGCATGGGTTTGTTGAGGAGCAGTGGTTATCTATGAATAGACTGGCTTTCTTAGGACAAAAGGATCTTTCTTTCTAAGCTCTTCCAGTCTTCTGTAAGTATTGACAACTTTAAATACAGACCACCTAGCAATTTGCCTTGTCGTTCCATATTGAGCACTAATAAGTTCGGCTTTCATTCGTTTGATCTTTAAAGCAATGGTCTTGGCTTTCAGGCATAGCCTTTTTCCAGACAAGAGGATTAGGCCTCTTTGAAGGATCCTTAAGCATGGTATGGATTCTTTCAATCTCTTCTTTTAGCTCATTTGCAGACCAGTCTTTGAATTGAGCCCTTGTTTCTTTGTATGGCATGAACTTCATTATATGATCAAGATAATCTTGCTTTAATTCTGGATCATCAGTGGTTGGATTTTTCGACATGGACTTACTCAAATCCTTAGCAAATTCTTCAATGTTTCTCACTTTCCTCAGTTGAAATTGCATGGATATTTGTAAAGCCTTGTCATCCTTACCCTTTGATCATTTTTTTTTGCTATGGTCTCAGCTTGTCTAGCCTTCAACATCATATATTCATCTAGATTTTTAGGCTTTCGATACCCAAGAAGAGATGGAAACTCTCTTTGTTTTCGATCCTCTATCTTGTAGAAAGCCTATATTCTCCTTCTACAGCAAAAAGTTCCAGAGGGTATAGGGCACCCATTGGAAGAAATGATGATGATAGGTGCATGGGTGGAAATGGAGTTTCAGGATATGGCAATGAAGAGGATGGTTGTGAAATGGATTGTGATGATACAGGGAGTGGTGATTGACTCTCTTCATCATCATCATCATCAACAAAAGTTTTCCTTTTGCGTTGGAATTTGATTTTGGGTGACGGTGGATGTTCAGGAATTCGGGGTGGTGCGAATAATGGTTCAGTTATTGTGGGAAATATAATTAGGGCAGTGGTTTGGGAAACATCTGTGGTACTAGCATCTACTGTCAAAACATCTGTCCTAACATCTGTTGGGTTTATCTAGACAGAGGATACAGTAACAGTAGCTTCAGTAGTTGTTGTAGAAGAGATGACAGTTGGTTGTCTTACTTTTCTTGCAGACTTTCTTTTTCTTGAAATACCAACATCTTCTTTTTCCATATGTTTGGCTTTTTCTTCTTTGATTAGCATTAAAGCTTTAGCTTCAAGTGTATCTTGTCTCTTCTGCTTTTCAACAGCAATCCTTTCAGCTTCTTTGTTTAGGGTCTCATCAATCACTTTTCCCAAAGTTTCCTCAGATGCTTCAGCAGTGCTATCAATGGTTTCTGGTTGTTGTTGCACCTTTGATTTAGCAGTTGAATCAAGTTGCAACTTTCTCAAGTTATCTTTCTCCACCTTTTTGGCATCATCTTCAATGTCATCTTGAAGATGATAACCGGGGTAGAGCCAGTAGTTTTCAGCAAATCATCTTTGATGGCTTTAATGTCTAGTTGTGTATCTTTGTATCTAGCCTCGGCCATATTTCTGATCAATTTCATGTGTGTTTCATGCTGAATGTCTGCCAATTGTCTCTGAGCTATGATGATTGGTTGGACAACTTTCCATAGCTCATCAGCATTTTGAGTTGGGGATGGTTTAGGTTGAGAATTTTGTAGCACTTGTTCATCATGGATTTGATTTCATCAATAGATGATTCCATGGTATTGATTCTTTTCGTTAATTCTTGGTATTTTAATTTATCACCTAAGTAAATAGGATCATCTAAATTCCTACCAGAGGTAGTTTTATATGGATCATCAACATGAGGAATCTTAATGTTTTAAAAACCAAATGCCCCTTGTTCGTGGTACTTGGGACTTCCAACTGGCTCAAAGGATACAATGGTAGCCTCAGCAGTTGTTGCCTTCAAGGAAGTCTTATCAATGTAAACATTGTCCAACTGAGCCACTGTTGTAGCAACAGTTGTAGTAGTTGCTTCACTTGAACTACCACCAAGAGTTACATGTAACTCATGGGGTTTAGCCTCCTCAACTGTTTTTGGGTTGGCTAATTGAGTTTTCTCAGATTCAGTCAATGATGGAGTTAAACTCTCAGTAATAAGTGAATGAGAGGGACTACTTGGAATCTGAGTTTTCTCAATAGCTTGAAACAGGGGTAAGAATATGTAAGGAATTGGAAAGGTGGGTAATGGAGTAGAAAGATACATAGCCCTAGGAGAGGGACTTGACAACAGATGTTCAAGTGAATCATTTACCTCATAGTGTGGTGTCCCTGTGCTTACAACTTGTTCCTTTTGTGAGGAAGCAAGAGGAGCTGGTGTTGGTGGAGAATTTAGACCATTCGCTGTGAGGAAGTAGCAGTAGTGGTTTCATGTGACTTTGGTGCTGTCACAGGTAAATCATCTGGGATCTTATCTTCCGGAGTTACTGTTTTGGGTTGTTTGGTGGGCTTTTTAGATTTGGAGGGTTTCTTTTTCGGTTTTTCGGGTAGGGGTTGCATAGCACTGGTTGTAGTGCCATGTTCACCAGAAGAAGGAGCAGTGGATGTGGTAGTAGTTAAAATTTGCTCAGTCTTTGTTACTTTTGTTTTCAAAACCTCCGGGTTTTGAGTGGAGAGTCTAGTAAAAGTTTCATTTTTAAGGTTGCCAACTTCACAGATGACACCTTGTTGAAAATCCGTTATAGAAACTTGTTTTTGTAAATAGAAACTCAACAACCTAGGGTGTATCAAAAAACTTTACCCTTTTTAATATTGTTAAAATTTGCAACCAAAATACCTGGGAAAAGTTAAATTTTGATTTTGTTAAAATAGCATAACCCAGGTACTGAATGTTTAAAGGTATTTCATTAAAAGTAGTTGTCTTGGCTGACAAACATAACAAAGTGTATGGAAAAAGAATTTCATATTAGTGGGGAATTCGAGTTTAAAGATGGTAATACCTGTCAGTTAACCTTCGTAACCATGCTCAATGAATTCACCATGTAAATCTTTCTTTGGGAAAGAAGTGGGGTCATCTTGGTCATTTAGACCAAACGTGGTGAGATAGTGATGGAGAAATTTGGACAAGAGACTGCCCAATCTTTGACGTAATGGCAAATGGTTTTTTGTTTTGAATCTCGACTTTAGCATTTGCCCAAAATTGTCTAAGGGTGTCCAGATAGATTGGAGCCTTGGCCAATAAAATATCCCTGCATGATGGTGTTTGTAGAACATCGATCATGGAATGAAAAACAATATTATTATTTGTTTTTTCGAGGATAGGAAGGTAGTTGTGGGGAGTTTTGATGATGAGATTCATGATTGAAGAGTGATTATTGAGGGTTTGGAAGAAGATGAGAGTAATGGAGACTTTTATGAAGAATTTTTTGAAATCGAAACAGCAAGTAGAACCCTATTTGGATGAAACAGGGTTTATAAAGTGAAAAGTAAATGCTGACATGGCAGCGGTGTTCAAAAGATTTGATGGCTAACATCTGTCCACGTGTAAATTTTGTTGGATAATGGAAGACAGTTGTTTAGAAACTCCGTTGGATACCAACGGTGGTTCCGAATAGAGGAATGATCAGTGGTGATTTACACTATTAGAGGATAGATTATCAGTGGATTGGGAAAACAATGGTTTCACCAACAGTGGATGTAGAACAGAGGATACACTTTTAGCAACGGATAGATTTTCACACCAAGCAGAGGTTTGGAGAAATAGTGGTTATGAGCAGACTTTAGAAATTTATTGAAATTTTTCAATTTTAGCTATTTTTAAGGATGGATTTTTTACTTTCTGAAAACATTTTGATGCTATTACACATGGAAAACAAAATTTTGTTTTTATTCCATGTTTAGCATACCAATCCTAGAGATCAGACTTTCAAAGGTAGATGTATCTAATGCTTTGGTTAGAACATCTGTTAGTTGATCTTCTGTTGGAACATGATATAGAGAAATTAAACCTTTTTTATAGCAATCTCTCACAAAGTGATGTCAGATGTCAATGTGTCTGTCACGCACACATGTAGCAAACATGATATTTGGCCTAGAAGCAGTTAGGTACAATAAAGACCCAATCATACTTCTATAGAGAGTTTGATCAACCAAGTCATCTTTGTCATCAACAATGACAAGCTTAGATGTTGCCATGGGTGTGCTGTATGGTTCGCAATCATTCATATCAAATTTTGTAAGTAGTTCTTTGACATACTTACTTCGGTGAATGAATGTACCATTTTGAAATTGTTTAATTTGGAGACAAAGAAAACATTGGAGCTCACCCATTGCACTCAATTCAAACTCTGCTGCCATGAGTTGTCTGAACTCTTCACACATGGCAGTGCATGCGGATCCAAAAATGATGTCATCCACAGAAATTTGGACAAGCATCAAATCCTTTCCTCTCCATTTCAAAAATAAAGTTTTGTCAATTTTCCCCTTGTAAAAACCAATGGATAAGAGAAAGGTGGAAAGAGTTTCATATCAGGTTCTTGGTGTTTCTTTCAAGCCATACAAAGCTTTATTAAGCTTGTAGACATGACAAGGATAAAATGCATCTTCAAAGCCAGGAGGTTGACAAATATATGCCTCTTCTTTGATCTTACCATACAAGAATGCACTTTTGATATCCATTTGAAACACTTTGATGTTGTGGTTGGCAGCAAAGGCTAATCTGATGGCTTCTAATCTTGCTACATGAGCAAAAGTTTCATCATAGTTAATGCCTTCTTCCTGTCTGTAACCTTGAACCACAAGCTTAGCTTTATTCTTGACAACAATATCCCTTTCATCAGTTTTGTTTTTGAAGACCCATTTTGTGCCAATTGGACATACATCATTTGGCTATGGTACAAGTTCCCATACTTGTTGTCTTTAAACTAAAGGAGCTCTTCTTGTATGGCTTCTAACCAACTATTGTCTTTCAGTACCTCTTGTTACTTGACAGGTTGTGTGAGAGATAGGAAACCAGCAAAAAGACAAAAGTTTTAGGATTGACTTCTAGTGAGCACCCATTTATTGATGTTGCCAATGATTTGATCATATGGATGACTTTTAAGGTATATTAGAACTCCCTTATATGGAATAATGGCATTTTGAGGTGAAGGATGCAGATGGGAATCATCTGAGCTAACATATGTTGGCAATTTTGAATAGCCAACATCTATTTGAAATGGAGGTAGAGGTGTTGGTGAGAGAGGTCTGAGAACATGATGACTTTTAACCACAGTGGTTGGACTTTTATCAACAAAGGTTATATTTGATGAGATGGCAGAGGATTGAGGATCCGCAATGATTGATCCAGTAGTGGCAGAGTTTTCAGTGTTGTTAATACCATTTGTTCCTCTTATTATGGAAGTGACTTTATATTGTGGAATCACAATGTCATATCCATAGCCTTGTTGTGGAGACTGTGATGTACCTGTAGGGTCAGTCTTGACAGACACAGCTTCAAAAGTGAATTTGTTTAAATAAAAAAGTTCAGCAGGATTTACTGGGATTTGATGAAGAAAGTTCCTTGAACTTTACATTCAAGGTCTCTTACACACACCTAGTCCTTGATTTAAAGACTCTATAGGCTTTATCAGTGGTTGAGTATCGTAGAAAATAACCACAATCCATTTTGGCTGCAAATTTTGAAATTGAATCTTTTAAATTCAAAACAAAACATGGTAGCCAAAGATTTTGAAATATGAGATTAGTGGTTTGATCTTATACAGAATTTCATACGAAGTTGTTTGATGCCTGGGGTTTATCAAGATTCTGTTCTACACATAGCAAGCGGTGTTTGCGGCCTCCGCCCAAAAGGTTAAGGGTAAATCTGAGTCTGCAAGCATTGTTCTGGCAGCTTCAATCAAAGTTTTGTTTTTCCTTTCAACCACCCCATTTTTTCTGGTGCTCTTGGAATGTTGTACTACCTTACAATTCCTTTTGACACACAAAACTCATCTAACTCCTTATTTTTAAACTTTGTGCCATTGTCACTCCTAAAGACTTTTACTGGCAGGTCAAATTGCTTTTCAACTTGTTTCACAAATCCCTACAAGATATCTGCAGTCTCATCCTTGGAGTGCAAAAAGTAAGTCCAAGTAAACATAGGTAACTCATCAACAATAACAAGGCATTACCTTTTTTGTTTAAGGCTCATGATTTTTACAGGACCAAACAAGTCCATATGCAACAATTGTAAACATTGACTTGTTTTGGACTCACCAATGGGCTTGTATGAACTTTATGTTGTTTGCCTTTTAAACAGGAAACACAATGTTCATCTCTTGTAAAAAGTTTTTTGCGATAGACCTCTTACAAGGCCTTGTTTAGAGAGTGTGGTGATAGTTGTCAGATTTGTGTGCCCAATTCTTCTGTGTCATAGTTCTGTCTCTTTGTTAGAGGCAGCTGAGAATAGACAGGCATCAGTCATTGGAGTATCCTTCAACATATCAACCACATACACATTGTCATTCCTATGAGCAACAAGTTGTGCTTTTCTCTCAGCTATGATTTGATCAATCTTTTTAACCACTTCTGGCCCAACAATCTAACAAGTTTTCTTAGTGAAGAATGACCCACAGACCTTGTCACTCATTTGTGAAACACTAAGAAGATTAAATTTCAGATTGTCAATAAGATTGACATTTTCAAATTTGAGTTTTCCAGCCTGAACAGTTCCTGACCCAAGCACATTCCCTTTTGAATTATTACCAAAGGATATATCACCACCTCCATGAGTCATGAAGTATTTGAGAAGGGCTCTACATCTTGTCATGTGTCTGGAGCTTCCACTATCTACATACCATAAACTATCAAGGCATGTAGAAGCTCCCCACACAGTGGTAATTAATTAGTTTAGGTGAGTATCCAAAGCAAAATGGCTTCGGAAGGGGTCACATACCTGTTACTCTTGAAACTAATGCCAAATTTCTTTGAAACCAAAATGGCTTCGAAATTTGGTCAATTTCTTTGAAACCAATGCCAAATTTTATGTTACTCTTGACCTTGTTTTCTAACAAAATCTCATAACCTTTAAAGGATTCCACCCATTTTTCACAAGTGATTTGGGTGGATTCCAACTCCTTTTAGCAAACCTAGTATTTTTCTATCATAGTTTGGAGTTGGTCCTTGGTTATGCTAGCTTCATCTTTTAAGTTGCTGATTTCATATTCTTTTTCAAACAGTTTAGTTTTTTATCTCTTTTGAAAGTTTTTCAAACTGTAATTCATCATCCAAAATATTATTCCTAATATTTTCACCTCTTTTATGTTAGCAAAAGCTATGATGCATTTACCTGAACATAGATCTTTTAAAACCTGAGGAGATACCTTAGTAGCAGCCATCAAGGCATAATCCATTCACCTTCACAAACACTAGCATCCCATGGGTCAGATAGAGGTTTTAGTTCTTCATCAACATTTTCTTGTGTAACAACTGTTTCGTCATGAACATTAGACACAACAGACTTAGGCTCCACTTCCTAAAATTCAACACCCTCAACTATAGACTCTAATGCCATAAAGCAAAATTCATTTTATTTCTTTTCAGTGTCAGCAATTAGAGCAAAGTTTTCATCAGTCAGATCCCCAGGCAAGCTACTCCAATCAACAAAGCCCTGAGTAAAGAAGCTCTGTTGATTAACCTTTGCCTTAGCGGTGGTTTGAGTAACTTGTTGTGCAGGTTACATTTGAACCTGAGGAGCTGGTGCTTGAACATATTGAATTTGAGGAACAGTGGTTTGAACATATTCCACAGGTGTGCTAAATGAGTAGTGTTTTACATATGAGGAACAAGGGTATATTGGGAATAATGGACAGTGTTTTGAGTTTATTGAGGTCTAGGGCTAGGATGTGTGATAATTGGTCCAGAAGTTTGAGACCTACATTCTCTAGCAAAATGACCTAGCCTATTACACTTGAAACATTTAATTTTTGACTTATCCAGCCCAACTTTTAGTTTTAGTCTTCAACAGAGTTTTGCCTTGGCAGACCTTTAGCTTTAGTCGACAGTGTTTCGCTATGGCTGACCTTTGACATTTTGTCTTCAGTAGAGCTTGACTCTAGCAGATGTTTTATTATTGTTAGGATCAGAGGTTGTAGTATATTTTGGCATTCTATCATCTGTTCTTTTGTAGGGTTCAATTCCAACAAAACCAAATACAACTACCTTTGGTAGGAATTCAGATGATCCTATTAAGTTAGGTGATGAATTAAGATACAAGGAATTGACTAAAAGAATGACATCTATGGAAACCTCAATGGAAGAAATGAAAAGCATGATGAAACAGATGTTAAAAAATTCTGAAAGTCAACTTTCAACTCAGCAAATTGCCGATGAGCTATGGAAATCAGTGCAACCAATTATCCAAGCTCAAAGTAATTTGGCTGATATTAATCACAACACTCACATGGAGTTGATAAGAAACATGGTTGAGGCCAGGTACAAAGTCACACAAGCTTATATCAAGCCCATTAGGGAACATCTTTTATAGACTACTGGCTCTGCCCCTCCAACTATACTTCAAGAAGAAGTGGAAGATGATGCCAAAAGGGGGGAGAATGAAAAGATGAGAAAGTTGCAGCCTTCATCACAAGCAAAAACATCAAAGGTGCAACAACAAAAGCCAGGGTCTGCTCCTAAAAACCAACCAAAACCTCCGCTAAGGCATCAAATGCTAGAAATGAAAAGGAGATTGATGAGACCTTGAACAAGATAGTAAAAGAGATTGCCTCAGAAAAGCAGAGAAGGCAAGATACACTCGAAAGCAAAGCTTCTATTCTAATTGAACAAGAACAGACCATGCAGAGGAAAAGGTTGACATTGGCACTTCAAAAAGGAGAAAGTCAACAAGAAATGTTAGACAACCAATCACTACCCCTCCAAAAACCACTGCTAGGTCTACAAGAATGTATCCTCTACTGCAGCCAAAACCAAACCCTCACCACAAAAACCACCTCAAAAGAAACCATTGCCACCAAATCAACCAACAAATACTAGTACAACAGATGTATCAGCAAATGTTCCACAAACCACTGCCATGATAACCTTTCTCACAACAACACAAACACTACCCACACCACCAAGAATTCCAACATGTCCACCTTCACCTAAAATCAAATTCAATGTAATAGAAAACCTTTTGTTGTGAAAGAAGAAGATGAGGAGGTTCCGTCACCAATCCCCTTATCATCTGCCCCCATTCCAGCCAGGACATCTCAGTGAATCTTGTCACTAGAACTTAGCAAGGTGAGAAAGATAGAAGATTATGCTAAGGACCTGAGCAAGTCAATGTCTAAGAAGCCAATAAGTGCTGATCTTGATAAGGAACTGAGGTAAGATTATCTTGATGACATCATGCAATATAAACCATACAAAGCAAACAGAGCACAGTTCAAAGATTGGTCAATAGATGCTCTCAAAGAAGAAATAGAAAGAATTCAAAAGATGCTCAATGACCCTTTACATAAGTCAACTCCACCAGACTGGAAGATTTACAAACAAGTTGATCAAAACAAGGCATTAAAGCTGAAGAGAATGAGAAAAGAGCTTGTTGCTGGCAAAGTATGGTACTACATGGTCCGTTGCCAGATAGACAGAGTCCAAAACTGTTGAAACATACAAGAAACTGGAACAGCTGAGAGAAAAAGATCATACAGTTCCAAAGAAGCTAGTATATCCAACAATTGTTGTCCCTCAATAGACCCTTATATCTAAAAAGCAGTCCTGAGCATCTGCCTTGACCATAGCTGCCTTAAATCAAGCAAAAAGGTATAAGCAGATGTCTGAGGCTGATGCAAAGATGTATGATGACTAATACAAGAAAAGGGACTAAAACCCAATTGTTATATTGCACAGATCTTGCCATTGCTCAATTGCATGGAACACTTACTAACCTTATGGGCAAGCCACAATCACCACACTCATCAAAAATAATCCTTCACCCAAGAAAATCATCTGATTCAAAAATTCTAAAGTGGAAGTCATCCTTAGACACCCACGAATTGACATTGCTTAAATCAGATGGTGATGTTCAAAGGATAAGAATGGAGGATGCATATGGTCTAGATGGAAATGATCTCCAAAATCTAGTGAACCTTGAACTAGAAAGGGATTTTGAAGATATGTTTTCCATGAACTTTGAATTACAATTCAAATGCCAAATCAGGGAAAAGTTTATGAGAAATAAAGAAGAGTTTTGGCATCATCTGTTCTAGGGGATGTCACACCCCGACCCGCAGCGGAAATAAGAGTCGGGGCATAATTGGGTTATCACCAAAGCACATGACATTTACTATTATGTTTCATAATTAAATGAAGTCAAAGTTACATTTCTCAAACCTTCAAACATGTTCATTCATTACAAAGGAAAATAACCAAACATAATAATCCAAACACTAAATCGTTTTATTTCTTCTAATCCAGGCCCTACGTGTTCCTAGCTGCTGCTGGTTCACCTGTATCATGTGTAAAAATGGGAGGTTTTTGGGTCAACATAAGTTGGCGAGTGAACCTTATAGATAAACATTTAATAATGATTTTCTGGTTAGTTTATCAATAAAATATTGTGCATAATCATAAAAGAGCATATGTATGAAATCAAGCAATGGCAACATCGGTTACAATTATAACATACATTAACAATTGATAACATACGTGATCATACCAACATCATATGATAATTAACATAAATGAACTGTGAGATCAAGGCTCAATCAAACGGAGCCGATCGTATTGCATGAACTGAAAATGTAAATTGAACTGTGTGCTCAAGGCTCAATCAAACGGAGCCGAGCGTATTGCATGAACTTGAAATGTAAATTGAACTGTGCACTCAAGGCTCAATCAAACGGAGCCGAGCGTATTGCATGAACTTGAAATGTAAATAACCGATCAAGGCTCAATCAAACGGAGCCGATCGTGCGGGCACGCCCTGATCAACCGCATAATAAAATGGGGATCAAACTCAACCTCGAGGGATGGGGAGCTACGGCCTCAGCAATTGCATGTACTGAAATAATAACTTGCAAACAATTCTAACTACTGAACAGCAACAACTAACACACATGTCATGATATGATATATGCACAATAACTTAGTTATAATAAGTAAATGGATAAGACACATGATACACCCCAAAAATGTGATTAAAACGGGGAATTTGAAGGGTTCACTCACATTGGGTGCGTTGGATTTGAATTGGTGAGATGCGCACGATTTAGATGAAACGAGTTAACGAGGAATCACTGACCTAAATATTAATAGGAAAAATATATTAAATGGATGGATTTTATTAAAGATTTTTAATGGAATTTTTGGATATATTTTTGTGAGTTTATGGCTATTTTCCATCCTTAAAAATGTTATTTTTAAGTATTTTTAATTGATTTTTAATTTAAATAAAACAAATAATTATTTAAAAAAAAATAATATTTTTTTACTGTTTGACCGTTGACCGTTGACCGTTGACCGGTTCGGTCAGCGGTAATTCTTGCGCCGAGCGGGATTCGAACCTGTGACCTTCCGTTCACGCGCACGTAGCTCTACCAACTGAGCTACGTGACTAACCCGTTAGAAATCTAGTTTTAATTATATTAATACACTTATTCGAATTTACCGAAAATTCCTTTATTTTACAAAACGTTTTATTCTCATTGAACCGGTGTTGGTGTCGAGACTCGATCGCGTGACGTGCAGTTTGTGTTGCACACAGTCCACCGCTGGACTGTGTGTCTAACCCGGGTATATTCTTGAATTATATTATACTTAACAACTACTCAATCTAACCCGGTTAGTTTTATGAATAAAAAGGAATGTTATTACGCAGCGTGTGTGAAGCAAGGATCGAACTCGGGACTCGTATATAAACTTTGCACACAGTCCACCGCTGGACTGTGTGTCTAACCCGTTAACTATCCGAATTTTATTTATTCTTAACCCGTTGTTATGCTCGTCTTCTTCACTATAATTACCGGTTTTACACAGATCACTGGTTCAGGGTTCTACTACTTAAATAACATGATTACTAGTTTGAATGAACAAACCGAACAGTTTGGGGAAAGGAATACCGGACAGGTCGTCTTCTTCAGGAAGTCCGGCGAGAACAGGCAACTCTGTTTTTGAAACTTCGGCTGAGAGGGTTAATCAATAGAATTTAAGAGTTAGATTTGAAATTGAACCAGAGTACATGGGTTATTAGCACGATTGAATGTGTTTACCGTCAGCTAGCGTGGTTCCGGCAAATTCCAGAATTTCTCCGGCGAAACCAGAAATCCAGCAAAATCTTCTGTGACTGACTTTGAGTGACGGAATAATGTTAGTAGTGTCCCAGCAATAGATTGAAACAGCAAGAGAAGAAATTCTTACTGGTTTATGTTGAATACGGTTTTCCGGCGAGAATTGCAGAAAATTCCGGCGACAGTTTTCTTGTGCTCAAATGACTTGAAAACGCGACGAAAATGGATTTGAGTGTATTTGAGACAGTTCTGAATCGTATAAATGATTGGAGACGGAATTATTTGAAACTTGAATGTCTTTCGGTTTCAAAACTCAACACTTGAAGTTCATTAAATCTAAACTTTAATTAGAAACCGATATGCGTCGGTTATAAGTTAATTAAACGAACGAAAACTGATTTGGCGATTTGGCTTACCGATTTCCGTTATTCAAATACCAGTAACCGTTCATCCGAGTTTGCGTATAAAATTCAATTGTTTTCATAATACTAACAGAAAACAATTGGTGGCGGAGTGGTTTGGAGACGGAAAGATAAGTCATTGGAGCAGTTGACCCGGGTTCGAGTCCGGTCAGCTCCAAACATTTTTTATTTATTTTATTTTAACTTTTTATCAAATATAACTTTTATAGTTTAGCTTATATATTAATTATGTAACGTTTAAACTCAAAATACTCATAAATACTTAATGAAATTTCGTAACTTGATATTTGATTACAAAACGGAGCGGGTTTTGGAGACCCGATTTATACAAATGTTACAGGGGAGATTGTTGGATCTAATTTACCCCACAAAAGAACAGAGGATTGGAAAGCCAAAATAGTCTACAACCTCTGATTACAAATAATAGTGCTTTAAAGATCTGCTCCTCCCAAAGGCAAAGACTCAACAATTCTCGATGTGAAAACACACAAACAAAGGGAATTCCTACTGGATGCACGCCAATGGGACCCTCTGCTACTCTAAAGTCTACCAAAGCCAAGGTCTGTTTACAAGATCTGTTGAACACAAACTCTGCTTATAGCCAAAGGTCTGCCAAAGAAAACCTCTGCTGATGAAGATAAAGTCTGATGTAGCTAAGGTTTGTTGTGGATCAACAGATGATAAAGCTCAACAGAGTATTCATAATAGATGATGATCAACAGAGTTTACTTTTATTATTAATGTAACAATGCTTAGGCTCTAGCAGATGTTAGGAGTTTGTTAGGCTGTTAGATGGCGTTGTCTAGGTGACATCAGCTTAAATTCTTCATATATTTCATTTGTACTATAAATAGAACAGTGCCTGTACTGTTCTATTCATCACTTTTCACCATGACATTTTTGTACGAACAAACAAGAAGTGATCAGGCTAAGGGGGAGTTGTATTTTTCATGCATATGTAAACTTGTGATTACAAATTTATAAAAGCATGTTGATGAAAGCAATATCTTCTTTGTTGTGATTGAAAACTTAATTATTCCGCTGCATATTCATCTATGTTTTATCTTTTTCATTATTTCCTTCTTAACTATCACAACAATAAAACTCAGATCCTATGGTACTTTTTTTATCGCATACCTATTTTAGCAGTCTAAATATCGACTGTTTTCTAATATTTTATGAATTGCACCAAATATTTAGCAATTGTATTTTTTATAGTTGAGTACTAATGCAATGACACCGAAGAAGAAACAGATATGCAGCCCAATGAAAGATTCTCTGAATGTATCTTTTTCTCACATCTAAAGTAGAAGTACAAATATTGGTTTGATATTTAGTTTGTTTTGTTAAAATCTATGAATTTATTGCTTTAGACCGACAGTGGAAGTGTAGATATCATTTCATATAGCCAGTATTTCAGTCCATTCAAATCTGAAATGCACAGGGAGGTTTGCGAACAGGTGGATATTTTTTTTAAAAATAAAGTTATAAATGCATAATTCTCTATTATATTGCCACCGTTAAGTGTATCCACCTTTTCGGACAATTACAGCCATATAAAGTCCTCATCTTTTAATCTCAGCTATTGAAATTCACTAAATTCCTTCTAGAAACAGAAAATGGAGTCGGTTTTACACTCTCTCAACCATGATCTTTCAGTTACCTGCAGTTTGGACCAATAAAAATGGAATATTAGAACATGGGTCCAACAAAAGTGCAAGTTATAAACTGATGATTAAAAGGGTCTTCCTTATTTTCAGCAACTTAGTGGGGTAATGGACACTTAACTAAATAGTTTGTTGGCTATATAATACGGCTTGAGGTAGCATAATCTTCTGTCTTTTTTTTCGCATTATCTACATTCATACAGCAACACATCTACAACAATGGGTCTCTCGAATGACTTCTTAGACACATTTAAAGCTGTCGGCTATGCAATAAAAGTAAGTACGAAAGCAAATTGTTAGTAATGTAATATATGTTAACAATTCTAACTTTATTGCAGTTAAGTACCAATGCAACGACAAGCTAAAAAGAATGAAATGTTTAGCCCAAAGAAAGATTCTCCTATGTTACTTTTTTTATAGCATACCTATTTTAGCAGTCTAAATCTCGACCGTTTTCTAATATTTTATGAATTGTACCAAATATTTAGCAATTGTATTTTTTATAGTTGAGTACTAATGCAATGACACCGAAGAAGAAACCGATACGCAGCCCAATGAAAGATTCTCTGAATGTATCTTTTTCTCACATCTAAAGTAGAAGTACAAATATTGTTTTGATATTTAGTTTGTTTTGTTAAAATCTATGAATTTATTGCTTTAGACCGACTGTGGAAGTGTAGATATCATTTCATATGGCCAGTATTTCAGTCCATTCAAATCTGAACTGCACAGGGAGGTTTGCGAACAGGTGGATGTTTTTTAAAAATAAAGTTATAAATGCATAATTCTCTATTATATTGCCACCTTTAAGTGTAACCACCTTTTCGGACAATTAAACAGCCATATAAAGTCCTCATCTTTTAATCTCAGCCATTGAAATTCACTAAATTCCTTCTAGAAACAGAAAATGGAGTCGGTTTTACACTCTCTCAACCATGATCTTTCAGTTACCTGCAGTTTGGACCAATAAAAATGCATTATTAGAACATGGGTCCAACAAAAGTGCAAGTTATAAACTGACGATTAAAAGGGTCTTCCTTATTTTCAGCAACTTAGTGGGGGTAGTGGACACTTAGCTGAATAGTTTACTGGCTATGTAATACGGCTTGAGGTAGCATAAACTTCTGTCTTTTTTTTCGCATTATCTACATTCATACAACAACACATCTACGACAATGAGTCTCTCGGATGACTTCTTAGACACATTTAAAGTTGTCGGCTATGCAATAAAAGTAAGTACGAAAGCAAATTGTTAGTAATGTAATATATGTTAACAATTCTAACTTTATTGCAGTTAATTACCAATGCAACGACAAGCTAAAAAGAATGAAATGTTTAGCCTAAAGAAAGATTCTCCTATTGTACTTTTTTTATCGGATACCTATTTTAGCAGTCTAAATCTCGACCGTTTTCTAATATTTTATGAATTGCACCAAATATTTAGCAATTATATTTTTTATAGTTGAGTACTAATGCAATGACACAGAAGAAGAAACCGATACACAGCCCAATGAAAGATTCTCTCAATGTATCTTTTTCTCACATCTAAAGTAGAAGTACAAATATTGTTTTGATATTTAGTTTGTTTTGTTAAAATCTACGAATTTATTGCTTTAGACCGACTGTGGAAATGTAGATCATTTCATATGGCCAGTATTTTAGTCCATTCAAATCTGAAATGCACAGGGAGGTTTGCGAACAGTTGGATGCTTTTTTAAAAATAAAGTTATAAATGCATAATTCTCTATTATATTGCCACCTTTAAGTGTAACCACCTTTTCGGACAATTACAGCCATATAAAGTCCTCATCTTTTAATCTCAGCCATTGAAATTCACTAAATTCCTTCTAGAAACAGAAAATGGAGTCGGTTTTACACTCCCTCAACGATGATCTTTCAGTTACCTGCAGTTTGGACCAATCAAAATGCATTATTAGAACATGGGTCCAACAAAAGTGCAAGTTTAAACTGACGATTAAAAGGGTCTTCCTTATTTTCAACAACTTAGTGGGGGTAGTGGACACTTAACTGAATAGTTTACTGGCTATATAATACGGCTTGAGGTAGCATAATCTTTTGTCTTTTTTTGCAATATCTATATTCATACAGCACATCTACAACAATGGATCTCTCGGATTACTTCTTAGACACATTTAAAGATGTCGGCTATGCAATAAAAGTAAGTACGAAAGTAAATTGTTAGTAATGTAATATATATGTTAACAATTCTAACTTTATTGTAGTTAAGTACCAATGCAACGACAAGCTAAAAAGAATGAAATGTTAGCCAAAAGAAAGATTCTCCTATGGTACTTTTTTTATCGCATACCTATTTTAGCAGTCTAAATATCAAGTGTTTTCTAATATTTTATGAATTGCACCAAATATTTAGTAATTGTATTTTTTATATTTGAGTACTAATGCAATGACACCGAAGAAGAAACAGATACGCAGCCCAATGAAAGATTCTTTGAATGTATCTTTTTCTCACATCTAAAGTAGAAGTACAAACATTGTTTTGATATTTAGTTTGTTTTGTTAAAATCTATGAATTTATTGCTAAAAATCGACAGTGGAAGTGTAGATATCATTTCATATGGCCAGTATTTCAGTCTCAAATCTGAAATGCACAGGGAGGCTTGCGAACAGGTGGATGTTTTTTTTAAAATAAAGTTATAAATGCATATTCTCTATTATATTGCCACCGTTAAGTGTAACCACCTTTTCGGACAATTACAGCCATATAAAGTCCTCATCTTTTAATCTCAGCCATTGAAATTCACTAAATTCCTTCTAGAAAAGAAAATGGAGTCGGTTTTACACTCTCTCAACCATGATCTTTCAGTTACATGCAGTTTGAACCAATAAAAATGCATTATTAGAACATGGGTCCAACAAAAGTGCAAGTTATAAACTGACAATTAAAAGGGTCTTCCTTATTTTCAGCAACTTAGTGGGGTAGTGGACACTTAAATTAATAGTTTGCTGGCTATATAATACGGCTTGAGGTAGCATAATCTTCTGTCTTTTTTTTTCGCATTATCTACATTCATACAGCAACACATCTACAACAATGAGTCTCTCGGATGACTTCTTAGACACATTTAAAGCTGTCGGCTCTGCAATAAAAGTTAGTACGAAACCAAATTGTTAGTAATGTAATATATGTTAACAATTCTAACTTTATTGCAGTTAAGTACCAATGCAACGACAAGCTAAAAAGAATGAAATGTTGAATACCTATTTTAGTAGTCTAAATCTCGACCGTTTTCTAATATTTTATGAATTGTACCAAATATTTAGCAATTGTATTTTTTATAGTTGAGTACTAATGCAATGACACCGAAGAAGAAACCGATACGCAGCCCAATGAAAGATTTTCCGAATGTATCTTTTCTCACATCTAAAGTAGAAGTACAAATATTGTTTTGATATTTAGTTTGTTTGTTTAAAATCTATGAATTTATTGCTTTAGACCGACTGTGGAAGTGTAGATATCATTTCATATGGCCAGTATTTCAGTCCATTCAAATCTGAAATGCACAGGGAGGTTTGCGAACAGGTGGATGTTTTTTTAAAAATAAAGTTATAAATGCATAATTCTCTATTATATTGCCACCTTTAAGTGTAACCACCTTTTCGGACAATTACAGCCATATAAAGTCATCATCTTTTAATCTCAGCCATTGAAATTCACTAAATTCCTTCTAGAAATAGAAAATGGAGTCGGTTTTACACTCTCTCAACCATGATCTTTCAGTTACCTGCAGTTTGGACCAATAAAAATGCATTATTAGAACATGGGTCCAACAAAAGTGCAAGTTATAAACTGACGATTAAAAGGGTCTTCCTTATTTTCAGCAACTTAGTGGGGTAGTGGACACTTAAATTAATAGTTTGCTGGCTATATAATACGGCTTGAGGTAGCATAATCTTCTGTCTTTTTTTTTCGCATTATCTACATTCATACAGCAACACATCTACAACAATGAGTCTCTCGGATGACTTCTTAGACACATTTAAAGCTGTCGGCTCTGCAATAAAAGTTAGTACGAAACCAAATTGTTAGTAATGTAATATATGTTAACAATTCTAACTTTATTGCAGTTAAGTACCAATGCAACGACAAGCTAAAAAGAATGAAATGTTGAATACCTATTTTAGTAGTCTAAATCTCGACCGTTTTCTAATATTTTATGAATTGTACCAAATATTTAGCAATTGTATTTTTTATAGTTGAGTACTAATGCAATGACACCGAAGAAGAAACCGATACGCAGCCCAATGAAAGATTTTCCGAATGTATCTTTTCTCACATCTAAAGTAGAAGTACAAATATTGTTTTGATATTTAGTTTGTTTTGTTAAAATCTATGAATTTATTGCTTTAGACCGACTGTGGAAGTGTAGATATCATTTCATATGGCCAGTATTTCAGTCCATTCAAATCTGAAATGCACAGGGAGGTTTGCGAACAGGTGGATGTTTTTTTAAAAATAAAGTTATAAATGCATAATTCTCTATTATATTGCCACCTTTAAGTGTAACCACCTTTTCGGACAATTACAGCCATATAAAGTCATCATCTTTTAATCTCAGCCATTGAAATTCACTAAATTCCTTCTAGAAATAGAAAATGGAGTCGGTTTTACACTCTCTCAACCATGATCTTTCAGTTACCTGCAGTTTGGACCAATAAAAATGCATTATTAGAACATGGGTCCAACAAAAGTGCAAGTTATAAACTGACGATTAAAAGGGTCTTCCTTATTTTCAGCAACTTAGTGGGGTAGTGGACACTTAAATTAATAGTTTGCTGGCTATATAATACGGCTTGAGGTAGCATAATCTTCTGTCTTTTTTTTTCGCATTATCTACATTCATACAGCAACACATCTACAACAATGAGTCTCTCGGATGACTTCTTAGACACATTTAAAGCTGTCGGCTCTGCAATAAAAGTTAGTACGAAACCAAATTGTTAGTAATGTAATATATGTTAACAATTCTAACTTTATTGCAGTTAAGTACCAATGCAACGACAAGCTAAAAAGAATGAAATGTTGAATACCTATTTTAGTAGTCTAAATCTCGACCGTTTTCTAATATTTTATGAATTGTACCAAATATTTAGCAATTGTATTTTTTATAGTTGAGTACTAATGCAATGACACCGAAGAAGAAACCGATACGCAGCCCAATGAAAGATTTTCCGAATGTATCTTTTTCTCACATCTAAAGTAGAAGTACAAATATTGTTTTGATATTTAGTTTGTTTTGTTAAAATCTATGAATTTATTGCTTTAGACCGACTGTGGAAGTGTAGATATCATTTCATATGGCCAGTATTTCAGTCCATTCAAATCTGAAATGCACAGGGAGGTTTGCGAACAGGTGGATGTTTTTTTAAAAATAAAGTTATAAATGCATAATTCTCTATTATATTGCCACCTTTAAGTGTAACCACCTTTTCGGACAATTACAGCCATATAAAGTCATCATCTTTTAATCTCAGCCATTGAAATTCACTAAATTCCTTCTAGAAATAGAAAATGGAGTCGGTTTTACACTCTCTCAACCATGATCTTTCAGTTACCTGCAGTTTGGACCAATAAAAATGCATTATTAGAACATGGGTCCAACAAAAGTGCAAGTTATAAACTGACGATTAAAAGGGTCTTCCTTATTTTTAGCAACTTAGTGGGGTAGTGGACACTTAACTGAATAGTTTGTTGGCTATATAATACGGCTTGAGGTAGCATAATCTTCTGTCTTTTTTTTCGCATTATCTATATTCATACAGCAACACATCTACAACAATGGATCTCTCAGATGACTTCTTAGACACATTTAAAGTTGTCAGCTATGCAATAAAAGTAAGTACGAAAGCAAATTGTTAGTAATGTAATATATGTTAACAATTTTAACTTTATTGCAGTTAAGTACCAATGCAACGACAAGCTAAAAAGAATGAAATGTTTAGCCAAAAGAAAGATTCTCCTATGGTACTTTTTATCGCATTCCTATTTAACAGTCTAAATATCGAACGTTTTCTAATATTTTATGAATTGCACCAAATATTTAGCAATTTTATTTTTTATAGTTGAGTACTAATGCAATGACACCGAAGAAGAAACAGATACGCAGCCCAATGAAAGATTCTTTGAATGTATCTTTTCTCACATCTAAAGTAGAAGTACAAACATTGTTTTGATATTTAGTTTGTTTTATTAAAATCTATGAATTTATTGCTTTAGACCGACAGTGGAAGTGTAGATATCATTTCATATGGCCAGTATTTCAGTCCACAACAATGGATCTCTCGGATGACTTCTTAGACACATTTAAAGTTGCCGCCAATGCAATGAAGTAAGTACGAAAGCAAATTGTTAGTAATGTAATATATGTTAACAATTCTAACTTTATTGCAGTTAAGTACCAATACAACGACAAGCTAAAATGAATGAAATGTTTAGCCCAAAGAAAGATTCTCCTATGGTATTTTTTTAGTGCATACCTATTTTAGCCGTCTACATATCTATGGTTTTCTAATATTTTTAGAATTGCACCAAATATTAGTATTCTATATATGGTAGCAATTGTAATTTTTATAGTTGAGTACTAATGCAATGACACCGAAAAAGAAATAGATATGCAGCCCAATGAAGAATTCTCTTAATGTATCTTTTTCTCAAGTACAAACATTGTTTTGATATTTAGTATGTTTTATTAAAATCTATGAATTTATTGTGTTTGACCGATAGTAGAAGTGTAGAGATCATTTCATATGGCCAGTATTTCAATACATTCAAAAAAATGCATAGGTAGGTTTGCGAAACAGGTGGATTTTTTTTAAATAAAGTTATAAATGAAGAATTAAATCATGATTGTTCCATACCTATATGTATTTTTACAATTCTATAATACTGATGTGTTTTGCACTTGTAATTTCAGAACATAGAAAAGAAAGCTAAAAGAAAGCATGCGCTTCTAACTTGGAAATGGGATGAAGTGATTGATATTATACAAAGTGAAGATTTAAACGATCAAAATGATGATTATAAGTCAAGATAACATGATGATTTGGACGCTGAGCTAAGTGACACAACAGACTCTTTGGAATCACCTATGAAAATATCTAACATTCCACGTATAATTAAGAAATGCAACGATCGTGTTGAATGGGTTGCAATTTAAGCTTTTTCAGTTTAGGTCCTTTTTCAGTTTAGGGGTCTTATGTTTTGATCTTCAAATCCATCTTTGTTTACGTTTATTTGTTTAAGTATTTTTAGGTTAAACTAAAGTTTCTTTTTCAACTGAATTTCGTGAAGTTTGTATGTTAGCTATATTACATAATGTGTTAACGAATAAATCAACCAAACAGTTAGACTAACTTTTCCTTACACATGCTTCGTAAACAATTTTACTAAACAATGTCGCCACTAAATATTTTAACACGTAACAACTTATTTTATTATTGGTAATTTACCAATGTGTAAAATCTGTTAATATAAATAATCATAGCATATATATAGATGATTAAATGTATATATAATAATACATATGATAAAGTTATATAACTATTATAATAAAAATAATATTTAACTAGCGGATTTCACAAAATCCTTAGTGTTTTATAAAAGTTAAATGTTCTTCTTTTTCAAATTAATACAAAACAAAGAGTAGTAATTCATTACTAAAACAGTTAAAAAGTAGTTATTTATAATACATAGAAAAATAAACTAAAAATTTGATAGCCGTAATAAACTATTACATGTTTGTAAATTAAGTGTGCAATTTTGTTTTTCTCTGGTGTGTCTTCTCAAACATGTCCATACTTTATATTAGACATGTGTTAAAAATGTAGACCCTCCTTACAAAAGTTGAGGCCTATATAGGTATTTAAAAAAAATTGAGTTCTATTATATACAGTAAAAAAACAAAATAGCATTCAATGTATAGAAAACAACAAGAAAAGAATAAGAAATTTTGAAAAAAAAACTATTAGAAAGATGGCTAGGGTGAGTATTGACGAAGTCAGACCACTTACCCATCTTACCATGATCATCGGGCCACTATGACATGATCAATTAACTACCTAAGGGTTTAACAAATTAAGTTAAAAATACGGTTAGGTTGAGTTATGACCAAGTCAGCTGACTTACCCACTTGCCATGATCATCACCCACTAACCCATGATCAAATAACTACCTAAGTTTTACACAAAAATGTTAACTGTTTTCATTAAAATTCAGACATATAGCTCTATATAAGATATTATATAAAAATTTAAGGTTCAGTTTAGTTTGAGTTTAAGCTATTATCAAACTGAGTGCCATTAGAAAACTAGTTTGAACAAAAAGGTACGTCATCAGAAAATCTTACTTGAGCTGATTTTAGACATATAAACATGTTTATTATGTTTATATGCTTTTAATGTTTAGAACTTATATACAAATAAAATCATTTAGGCGTGCAATAGGTATGCTAAGATGTGTAAGTGAATTCATATTATGTTAATCCCAATGCCTAAACAAATAATATAGAATATGACCAATAATAATAGGACAGGAGAATTGTCAAAGAGTGGGCGCCCAAGTTGGGTAGTCCAATAGCACAAAAGAGTACCAGAAAGATGAGTTATAGTAAGAAGATATAGACATGCAAATGTCTTCAAATAAGTTAAGTTCCTGAACAGATGACATGCAAAAATAGTAATAAGATTTTAAATATAACAAAAAAATTGTAATATGTTTGTCAACTAAATTAAAATTTCAATTGCTAAGTAAACAGAAAAACATGTTTAGCAGTAGATCAACTTTTATAAAAAAAAAAGAATATCAAATTACTATACATAAAATAAAAATAAACTAATGAATTATGTAAAAAGAACACTAACATTCATGTACTATTGTATTTCCAGATACTAATGTGGCTAACAAGTTATGAAAAAGTTGAAGCGATGCCTCTACTCAACATCTAAGTCTAACACTAAGTTGTTTGACCTTGGTACTGACATTCGTTTTAAAATACGCACATAATGCGTGATGAAGCTTCATGCGATGTTGAAAACGCATCAAGTGTAGCGATGCGGTGAGATTATGTGACATTTGTGCATTTTCAATCATTACACAATTACAAACAATTTCATATTCAATGAAACTTGTGTTTTATTTCCAAATATTTTTGTATTCAATAAAATCTTGTATTTTATTGATGAGAATGCAAAAATGTCAATCGTAGCACAATTTCGATCATTTTCGTGTTCATTAAAGCGTTTTACGCATTTTTGCGAAACGCGTAATCGTACAACCGAACGAACCGACATCCGCGACATTTTCAGGCATAATCCAAGTTACACATGTCTTAACACCTTTATATAACCTATATTAGGTTAAAGGGGTTAAAATGGCAAACAAGTGAAAATACAAGTCCAAGGGCCAAAAATGTCAAAAAAATAATAAATATTTTTGCTTCTTCACCAAGTTTGCCACTTATCTCCAATTTTTGACACCTAGCACTCACTTTGACACACTTAATATGGTGTTAACACATGTTAGGACACTAATCCACACTTGAGGACACTGTCATCACCTCCTTAATCCTAAAATACTATAAATACCCATGATTCTTCCATTTTTTCACACCACTTCAAAACACTTCAAAGCAAAGTGTGAAGTTCTTCTTTCTATCCTTCTTGGAGCTTGTTTCCATCCTTTGAAAGCCTCCTATCTTGAGTTCCGAAAGTGTTCTTCAACACGAGTAAGTACTCTTTCTAGTTCTTTAATTTTTTTAGCTATTTTGAGCTAAAAGTCGAACAGTTTGGCTTCCTAATTGACTTTTGGCTCTGACCATATTTGCTCAAGTCAAAGTCAATTGAACTTTGTGACGTGATCATAATCACGAAGGTTATAATCCCTAACGATTTCACCTTCTGATTACCACGTTTACTAGTCGAAGTGACGAGTCAAAGTTTCGGTCAAAAATGCGCATGATGTGCATTTTACGACGAAACTATTTTCAAATATCGAAACACCATGTTTTGATACCAAATCAATTTTATAAACTTAGATAGACATATTTTGACATGTCTAACTCGTCACTTCTAGTTTAGTGCTTATTTAGGGTCGTAAGTCGAGCGGTCTTGACCACCGCTTTGACTTTCGAATCCGACCCGTTTTGTCGATCTTAGGATCCAACCAAATACATATTTGTGACCGTAGTTGTATAGAGAATAACCTACTGAGGTTATACCTTTGCTCATATCGTTTGGTTAGTGTTATGATAAGTTACTTCTATGTTCTTAAAAAATGACCAAAATGCCCTTTTGCGCATAAATCCATTTAAAACACATGTAACCAAATTTTTGACATATAAACTGATGTTATAACATTTTCAAACATGTTTGGGCATTAAAAACTTATCATAAGACATGTTTAACCATCCGATCACACGTTTACGCTAATAACCCGTTAAAGTAGCGTAAACTACCTTAACGAGTCATAATGGGTCAAAAGCACTTAGATCCTTTCCAAATCAGAATGTTAAGTTTGTTAAACCATATCACATGAGTTCCAACACTCATTTGGTTTATAATACTTCATCCTATCCGATCTCCCGTTTGTAGTTCCGACACGCAAATATATTTATCTAACACATTAGGACACGTTTGAGCTTTGTTTATTTCGTTGATCAAGAACACTTTCGCAATCTCAAGTGAGTACATAGTTCCCCTGTTTTACATTTTCTAAATGTTTTGGGGTGATTCATATGTTCCAATAATTATTTTCAAGATTTCAAAACAATATACATGGTTTATATATACAAAATGATTTTCAAAGTGAGTACATAGCCCCCCTCTTTTACGTTTTCAAATGTTTTGGGGTGATTCTTATGTGCCTATAATTATTTTCAAAATTTCAAAACAATATACATGGTTTATGTATACAAAAATTATTTTCAAAGTGAGTACACCCTCTTTGACATTTTCAAATGTTTTGGGGTGATTCATATGTGCCTATAATTATTTTCAAGATTTTAAAACAATATACATGGTTTACATATACAAAATGATTTTCAAAGTGAGTACATAGCCCCCTCTTTTACGTTTTCAAATGTTTTGGGGTGATGCATATGTGCCTATAATTATTTTCAAATTTTCAAAACAATATACATGGTTCATGTATACAAAAATGATTTTCAAAGTGAGTACATAGCCCCGCTCTTTTACGTTTTCAAATATTTTGGGTGATTCATATGTGACAATAATTAATTTCAATCAAACAATACACATGGTTTATGTATACAAAAATGATTTTCAAAGTGAGTACATAGTTCCCCTCTTTTATGTTTTATAAATGTTTTGGGTGACTCATACGTGCTAAATCATTTTCAAGTTTTCAAAAACAATGTCTATGGTTTATATATAAAACAATACGATTTCAATAATGTGAACAACTTGTTGATGCGTTATCCATAACACGAATGACATTCATTAGCTTTGGCCGAGCCGACCAGTAGTATGTTATGGTACCATAGACTGACAATCCCATTATCGGACTGTTCACTGGATTTGGTGGAAGTTTGGGTAATGACAGAAATTGTTTCTAATTAACAAATCATTTGTTGATTTGTTAGTCTAGTTAAAGAGACCCTTTGGTGGTCTATTAAAGATACCCTTTGGTGGTATAGTCAACATAGGTTTGAATGTGTTCATTAAATAACGATCAAAAGTTTTCACAATTAAAAACACGGACAATTTGTTTATGACATGGACAATTGGTTTATGACACGGACGATTGATCTATAACACGGACAAATGGTTTTGAACAATGTCACGTAATGATTTTCACTTAAAGATATAAACCATACGGAGTTTTCTTTTGAATCAATCTATTACAAGTTTTTACAAAAGAAATGTTTTGGTCAAGATTCATGGCTATAAGGTTTTCAAAACTCTAACCAACTTGTTTTTGTTGGTTTATTGTATTGCAATATCAAACACTTTTGATACGAGGTTTTCACTTAACGACTCTTGTAGTCGGACGAGGTGTTGCAATATGTATTCAAAGCACGAATATGACACACTCACAAAACCTATGTACTCGCAGGCATTTTTATGCTGACTCTCTTTTCACATATGTTTCAGTAGACAATGCTTGACAATATGATGCATGCTTCACGTAGGAATGGACGCGGGCCTTAGTGACTTAAAACATGAAAGACAATTTATTTATATGTTGTTTCTTTTTATCCCCAAGACAATGTAAACATTTAACTTAATAAAACAAAGTTTTAAATTCCATGAGTTGTGAAACACTAGTTCTATTGACATGACTCCCGATGTTTCCGCCGCGGTTCGTTGTTTTAGGCAGTCGTGTTGCTACAGAAAGATTGGTATCAGAGCTTATGGTTATAGGAAATTAGGTTATTAGTAATGCTTAGACCTAGACTATAACCTTCCTAGGACCCTAACGCGAGTTATCTTGCGTTTAGATTCTTAAAACTATACCACACCTATCCTTAGGTGACTACCAAAACAAATACACAAGTTACAAATTCGTTTTGAAAATCAATCATCTATCCTTAGATGATTTGTTTTGGCTAAAGCCTTGTAATTTTTCAAAATCACGTCAAAGTTTGGGTTTTATTAATGTGAACACGTGCAATCTGGAAGGGTGGATGCATGTACCCTGAGTTTTCTGTCGAAGGCTAGAGTGTTCGTACAAATCCGCATTATCGGACCAGTCACTCTTACCTGGGAACTCTTGGGGTGAGTGTCCACTTATAGGCTAAAGCATGTCTTCGCGATACATTATAAAGACCTATTTACTTTGATTAGTCACCGTGTGTTGTTTGTTTGTTTTTAAGTAATGAACAAATGACCACCACCCTTATATTTCGTCGATATTTTTAACATCTCTCTTGATTATCCAATGTTAATCTCACATATTTTCCCTCATGTTTTCTTCTAGAAGAACATATTATTGCATTATAAAAAATAAATTCTGATAACAAAGTCATTAATGGTACGTTCCTTGTTAACAATCATCCTACTTCTATTCTTTTTTATTCGGGTGCCGATAGAAGCTTTGTATCACTAGCCTTAGAACCTTTGCTTTCGATGCCTAGAACTAAGCTAGGAAAACCCTTAATGGTGGAAATAGCTAGTGGTGAACCCCTTGTGCTCGACTATGTCATTCGTAGTTGCCAATTCAACCTGGATAACCACCTTTTTCCCATTGACCTTACACCAATGCAACTCGGGAGTTTTGACATCATCATAGGAATGGATTGGTTAACCAAACACCATGCTGAGGTGATCTGTTTCGACAAGGTTGTTCATATACCTCTTTCGTCTAGCGAAACCTTAAAAGTTCACGGAGAGAAACCCTCTAGTAGCCTAAAACTCATGAACTGTACCTAAGCCCAAAAATACCTACGAAAGAAATATGTAGTCTTCTTGGCACATATCAAAGAGGAAAAAGGCAAGGGCAAAACTGTTCAGGACATCCCCGTTGTTCGGGAATATCCTGAGGTGTTTCCTGAAGAGCTACCTGGTTTATCCCCAATTCGTCAAGTTGAGTTTTGTATTGACCTTGTACATGGTGCCAACCCAATTGCCAAATCTCCTTACCATCTTGCATCGTCTGAAATGCAAGAGTTGTCAAAGCAACTCCAAGAACTTTCAGACAAGGGATTCATTCGTCCGAGCTTTTCACCTTGGGGTGCTCCTGTCCTATTCGTGAAAAAGAAGGATGGATCCTTCCGTATGTGTATCGATTATCGTGAGCTTAACAAACTCACAATCAAAAATCGATATCCCCTACCTCGCATTGATGATCTCTTTGATCAGCTACAAGGTGCGACCTGCTTTCAAAGATTGATCTACGTTCTGGGTATCATCAACTTCGAATACTCGAAGAAGATATTCCCAAAACTGCTTTTTGCACTCGATACGACCATTACGAGTTCACTGTCAAGCCTTTTGGTTTGACGAATGCTCCTGCCATCTTCATGGACTTAATTAATAAGGTTGTAAACCTTATTTAGACAAGTTCATCATTGTTTTCACCGACGACATCCACATTTATTCTAAGTCTCGAGCCGATCACGAACAACACCTCTGCCTAACGATGGATCTCCTGAAGAAAGAACAAGTTTACGCCAAATTCTCCAAGTGTGAATTTTGGCTAAAAGAAATTCAATTTTTGGGACACATTGTTAACGAACAAGGTATACAAGTAGATCCCGCCAAAATCAGTGCGATTAGGGATTGGAGTACACCTACTACTCCTACCGAAGTTCGTTCATTTCTTGGTCTTGCTGGATACAATCAACGATTCATCGCGAACTTTTCAAAGATTGCGGTTCCCTCACCACTTTGACTCAGAAGAATACACCTTTCGAGTGGGGACCCAAACAAAAGGAAGCCTTTCAAACACTGAAACCAAAATTCTGTAATGCTCCTGGTTTATCTTTACCCGACGGCAACGACGATTTCGTTGTCTATTGTGATGCACCAAACCTAGGCCTTGTTGTGTTCTCATGCAAAGAGACAAAGTCATAGCCTATGCGTCAAGACAATTGAAGATCCACGAGAAGAAATACACAACTCATAATCTTGAGTTAGGAGTCGTAGTTTTTGCTCTCAAAATTTGGAGACACTGCCTTTACGATACGAATTCAATCAAAAGGAGCTACACATGAGACAACGACGTTGGGTCAAACTTCTGAACGACTACGACTGCGAGATTCACTACTATCCTAGTAAGGTGAATGTTGTGGCTGATGCGCTTAGTCGTAAAGAACGTGTCAAACTTCATTATGTTCGAGTTCAATCTGATATCCAGACACGTATCCTTCAAGCACAACATACATGTGTGACCCAAAGCTTATTGAAAAATGAGTTGCCACAAAATCTCGAACTTCAACTCGAAACATAAGACAACGAATTACTCTACTACAAGAACCGTTTGTGGATTCCTAATCAAGACAATCTCCACACCATACTGATGGACGAAGCTCATAAATCTCGTTATTCAATCCATCCTAGTGCAGACAAAATGTATAAGGATCTTCGTACCCAGTATTGGTGGCCGGGTATGAAGAAGGACATTGCCTTGTATGTGTCTAAATGCGTAACTTGTCTTAAAGTTAAGGCAGAACATCAACGCCCATCTAGTTTACTTGAGCAACCAGAAATACCGGTATGGAAGTGGGATAACATTGCGATGGATCTCATCACTAAACTAACGCGCACACCTAGAGGTCATGATGCCATTTGGGTAATCATCGGATTGTCTAACAAAGTTAACACATTTTTTGGCAATTTGTGAGGATCTCTGCTGACAAACTTCCCAAGATCTACGTTGATGAGATTGTATCTCATCATGTTGTTCCTTTGAACATCATATCTGATCGAGATGCTTGATTCTCATCTCACTTTTGAAAGACCACGCAATCTGCCATGGGAACCAAACTCAATCTACGCACTATTTATCATCCTCAAACGGATGGACAATCTGAAAGGACAATTCAAACACTGGAGGATATGCTTAGAGCATGTGTGATCGACTTGGTGGTAGTTGGGATTCGCATCTACCATTGGTCGAGTTCTCCTACAACAATAGTTATCATGCCAGCATCAATATGGCGCCTTTTAAAGCTCTATACGGTCGAAAATGTCATTCACCTATCTGCTGGAATGAGGTCGGTGAAGGTCAACTCACTGGACCTGAACTCATTCACGACACAACAGACAAAGTCAAGAAAATTTGTGATAACCTTCTGACACTTAGAAGCCGTCAAACGAGTTATGCGGACAAACGATGCAAGCCCTTGGAATTCCAAGTTGGTGATCACGTCCTTGTCAAGGTATCCCCTTGGAAAGGTGTGATTAGATTTGGAAAGAAAGGAAAACTTGCACCATGATATGTTGGACCATTCAAGATCATTGAGAGAATCGGAAAGGGGGCCTACCGACTTGAGCTACCTCCTGAACTTGTGAATATTCACCCAACATTTCACGTGTCCAATTTGAAAAAGTGTTTAGCCGATACAAACCTCAACATTCCCCTCGACGAAATTCACGTTCATGACACTATGCACTTTGTCCAGAAACCTGTGGAGATGTTGGACAGTGAAGTCAAGAAACTCAAGCGTAGATGTATACTGATAGTTAAAGTTTGATGTGAATCCAAACGTGACCTAGAATTTACTTCGGAATGAGAGGATCAGATGAAAGCGAAATATCCACATCTGTTTTCACAAATTTTCCTCTAATTAAATTTCGGGACGAAATTTCCAAAATTGGGGAGATTGTGACATTTGTGCCTTTTCAATCATTGCACAATTACAAACAATTTCATATTCAATGAAACCTGTGTTTTATTTCCAAATATGTTTGTATTCAATAAAATCTTGTATTTTATTGATGAGAATGCAAAAATGTCAATCGTTGCACAATTTCGATCATTTTCGTGTTCGTTAAAGCGTTTTACGCATTTTTGCAAAACGCGTAACCGTACAACCGAACGAACTGACATCTGCGACATTTTCAGGCATAATCCAAGTTACACATATCTTAACACCTTTATATAACCTAAATATTAGGTTAAAGAGGTTAAAATGGCAAACAAGTGAAAATACAAGTCCAAGGGCCAAAAATGTCAAAAAAATAATAAATATTTTTGCTTCTTCACCAAGTTTGCCACTTATCTCCAATTTTTGACACCTAGCACTCACTTTGTCACACTTAATATGATGTTGACACATGTTAGGACACTAATCCACACTTGAGGACACTTGTCATCACCTCTTTAATCCTAAAATACTATAAATACCTCATGATTCTTCCATTTTTTTCACACCACTTCAAAACACTTCAAAGCAAAGTGTGAAGTTCTTCTTTCTATCCTTCTTGGAGCTTGTTTCCAGCCTTTGAAAGCCTCCTATCTTGAATTCCGAAAGTGTTCTTCAACACGAGTAAGTACTCTTCTTAGTTCTTTAATTTTTTTTAGCTATTTTGAGCTAAAAGTCGAACAGTTTGGCTTTCTGATTGACTTTTGGCTCTGACCATATTTGCTCAAGTCAAAGTTCAATTGAACTTTGTGACGTGATCATAATCACGAAGGTTATAACCCTAACGATTTCACCTTCTTTCCACGTTTACTAGTCGAAGTGACGAGTCAAAGTTTCGTCAAAAATGCGCATGATGTGCATTTTACGACGAAACTATTTTCAACTATCAAAACACCATGTTTTGATACCAAATCAATTATATAAACTTAGTTAGCCCTATTTTGACATGTCTAACTCATCACTTCTAGTTTAGTGCTTATTTAGGGTCGTAAGTCGAGCGGTCTTGACCACCGCTTTGACTTTCGAATCCGACCCGTTTGGTCGATCTTAGGATCCAACCAAATACATATTTGTGACCTAGTTGTATAGAGAATAACCTACTGAGGTTATACCTTTGCTCATATCGTTTGGTTAGTGTTATGATAAGTTACTTCTATGTTCTTAAAAATGACCAAAATGCCCTTTTGCGCATAAATCCATTTAAAACACATGTAACCAAATTTTTGACATATAAACTGATGTTATAACATTTTCAAACATGTTTGGGCATTTAAAACTTATCATAGGACTTGTTTAACCATCCGATCACACGTTTAAGCTAATAACCCGTTAAAGTAGCGTAAACTACCTTAACGAGTCATAATGGGTCAAAAGCACTTAGATCCTTTCCAATCAGAATGTCAAGTTTGTTAAACCATATCACATAAGTTCAACACTCGTTTGGTTTATAAGACTTCATTCTATCTGATCTCTTGTTTGTAGTCCGACACGCAACATATTTATCTAACACATTAGGACACATTTGAGCTTTGTTTATTTCGTTGATCAAGAACACTTTCGCAATCTCAAGTGAGTACATAGTTCCCCTGTTTTACATTTTCTAAATGTTTTGGGGTGATTCATATGTTCCAATAATTATTTTCAAGATTTCAAAACAATATACATGGTTTATATATACAAAATGATTTTCAAAGTGAGTACAAAGCCCCCCTCTTTTACGTTTTCAAATGTTTTGGGGTGATTCTTATGTGCCTATAATTATTTTCAAAATTTCAAAACAATATACATGGTTTATGTACACAAAAATTATTTTCAAAGTGAGTACACCCTCTTTTACATTTTCAAATGTTTTGGGGTGATTCATATGTGCCTATAATAATTTTCAAGATTTCAAAACAATATACATGGTTTAAATATACAAAATGATTTTCAAAGTGAGTACATAGCCCCCCTCTTTTACGTTTTCAAATGTTTTGGGGTGATTCATATGTGCCTATAATTATTTTCAAAATTTCAAAACAATATACATGGTTTATGTATACAAAAATGATTTTCAAAGTGAGTACATAGCCCCCTCTTTTACGTTTTCAAATATTTTGGGGTGATTCATATGTGCCTATAATTATTTTCAAATTTCAAAACAATATACATGGTTTATGTATACAAAAATGATTTTCAAAGTGAGTACATAGTTCCCCTCTTTTATGTTTTACAAATGTTTTGGGTGACTCATACGTGCTAAATCATTTTCAAGTTTTCAAAAACAATGTCTATGGTTTATATTTAAAACAATACGATTTCAATAGTGTGAACAACTTGTTGATGCGTTATCCATAACATGAATGACATTCATTAGCTTTGGTCGAGCCGACCAGTAGTATGTTATGGTACCATAGGACTGACAATCCCATTATCGGACTGTTCACTGGATTTGGTGGAAGTTTGGGTAATGACAGAAACTGTTTCTGATTAACAAATCATTTGTTGATTTGTTAGTCTAGTTAAAGAGACCCTTTGGTGGTCTATTAAAGATACCCTTTGGTGGTATAGTCAACATAGGTTTGAATGTGTTCATTAAAGAACGATCAAAATTTTCACAATTAAAAACACGGACAATTTGTTTATGACATGGACAATTGACTTATGACACGGACGATTGATCTATAACATGGACAAATGGTTTTGAACAATGTCACGCAATGATTTTCACTTAAAGATATAAACCATACGAAGTTTTCTTTTGAATCAATCTATTACAATGTTTTTACAAAAGAAATGTTTTGGTCAAGATCCATGGCTATAAGGTTTTCACAACTATAACCAACTTGTTTTAGTTGGTTTATTGTATTGCAATATTAAACACTTTTGATACGAGGTTTTCACTTAACGACTCTTGTAGTCGGACGAGGTGTTGCAATATGTATTCAAAGCCACGAATTTGACACACTCACAAAACCTATGTACTCGTCGGCATTTTTATGCTGACTCTCTTTTCACATATGTTTCAGGAGTCAATGCTTGATAATATGATGCATGCTTCACGTAGGAATGGACGCGGGCCTTGGTGACTTAAAACATGAAAGGCAATTTATTTATGTGTTGTTTCTGTTTATCCCAAGACAATGTAAACATTTAACTTAATAAAACAAAATTTTAAATTCCATGAGTTGTGAAACACTAGTTCTGTGACATGACTCCCTGATGTTTCGCCGCGGTTCGTTGTTTTTCGTAGTCGGGGTACCTGATGCATGCTTGATGCGGTGAAATCGCATAATGCGACCTATGCATGATGCGTTCTGTTGCGCACAACATGACCTTGGTAGGATTTTTGAGTTGCAACCTTTGCTTCTTTGAATTGTTTGGGAATGAGTTGCAGGTGTATGGATTGTAGGTAAGAATAAAGAAGACAAAAGGAAGAGAGTAAGAGATCTGATTGTAAAAGTCAAAAAGATATGGGTGGGAGGTTGTGTGTTTCGGTAGTAAAAAGTACAAAAAAACCTTGTACTTTTTCTGATTTTTGTATTTTTCCCATATGATATTGTGTTGCAGGTAAAGCCATGCTATTCTTTTCTAATTTTTTTCGTTTTTTCACAATCTGGTCTTTTTACCGAATTATTTTTATTTTCCTTTCCTTATTTTCTTTTATTATTATAGAGGTTTATTGGTGTTTTTTATATGTATTTTGTGTATAAGTATACTTACTAAATGTTTTAGAAGTATATTATTATGTGTAAGTATTGACAAATAAAATTGTTATGCATAATTAGTGTTTAGTATTTTTTTTATAATAGAAACGCATCGCATACGTGATGCACTCGCATTACGCATTGCGCATCGCGCATCGGATTTTCGGACCAAAATGCATTGAAGCGCATCGCGCATTTTAAAACCAAGAGGGATACTACCATAACTTCCTGCAAAATGTGTAGGTCGTGCAAAGAAGGTGTGTAAAGAATGGTTGTCAGTATATTGTCGCAGGTGTTTGTCATGATGCACTATTGACATATGTGTAAGGGGTCTAGACAAAAATTCTTACTATTGGACAGCAGTCATGCTCTATTCTCACCACAGGTGTTGATTTAGTTGATGAAAAAACCATGATTACCCTACTGTTTCATGTTCGTCCTTCTGATGTGTGGATTTTATCAAGCTTGAATGGGCTCTTATGTGTTTGTTTACGCAATACATTTGAAACGCTTATTTGGAATCCGTTAATCCATAGCTACATCAACATATCTAATTCTAAGTCTTATAGCTTTTTCAAAATCTATGTTGCTGGCCTATATGTCGATTCTTCTAATGGCTGCAAAATTTTACATATAAAACATAGTCCTCTTACAGTTGAGGTTATGGTTTATTCAAGGAGGACCGGTGATTGGAGGAGAATACAGTTCTTACAAAAGGGCATTACCACACTAATGGCTATGTGTGGTCGAGATGTACTTTTTATGCGGATGGTTTATATTTTACTGTATTCCAGTTTTGGCTTGGTGGTGATATTGTCGTAATACACTTTGATGTGAATACAGAGACGTTTACAGAGATAGGATTTCCATATATTGGCAATGGTGAAACATGTCGGGGGAACTTGGTTAATATGAATGATAAGCTTCACCTGTTTGTTAGTCACGGGTTTGTAGGTTTGGTTGTGGATCTATCCTTATGAAGGTGATTATTGGACGAAGGTCATGTGGTTTCCAAAGATCAGTTATATTCCAACACTAGTTTGGTGCTCAGTTACACATGTTAGTACAAAAGAAAAAGTGCTTTGTGATGACAAATTGGGGAAAGGTTTATAAAATAGATTTGAACACAAAGACATATGACCTTCTAGAACCTAGCGATTGGAATCATGTTATGAGAACAGCAACGTATGTGGAAACTATTATGCCACCAAGTCTTCGGTAACACATGTTGTTTGCTATAGCATTATTTTTATTTGCTTTGTTTCTTGAATTTAGACAATTCTCTACATCGGATGTCATGTACTTTTTTTGGTTAAATGTTTTGTTTTATTCTACAATTTCTTTATGTATTATTTGTAATTGCTTATAGATATTTTTATAAGTAGATGGTTATACTGTTATATGGTTTACTGAAAATGGTCATATACAAATACATAAATCATGTTTATATAAAAATAAAAATATTTTTATAGTTATTATTGTATTTGTCACACCCTCGAATTTCCACACGCGGGGTTTTACGTGAGGTGTGCAATTGACCAGGATACAGCCACTAATCATGTTAAACCAATTATTTAAGTTGTAAAATCATCACAATCAACACGATTAGTGATCAATGTTTAAAACTCCAAAATCGCAGTTTAAGTTAGCAGCGGAAAAATAAAGTAAACCCATCATAAACTTAAAATGACAAGTTTAATAAATTTACGAAACATAAGGCTTAACGAACCACACACTCGAGCCGATTGCAACGTCCGTCCATAGCTGTACCTAACGAACTGCTAAGCATGCAGTAGTGTGCCAATATAAGGTCGGTGAGTTCACAATTTTTAATGTTGTTACAAAAATAAATTCATTTAAATACTTTAGTTTTATAAGACATGTCATGGGTAGCTAACCCATCATTAAGCTACGAAAATATGTGGTACCAAAACTTGACTGTTGTAGTTGTTTGTGCCCCATGTCAATGTCTATCATCATTGACCAGTTACCGAGGCAAAGTTCACGCCCGCCCTTCCCAGCACGGTGTGAGGTTTGTCAAACCTAATAGAGCTATCAACTAATACCCCGTTCTCCAAACCCGACGACTAATCAGTATAATGTGTGGGGACTTTCGGATAGAGTTAATTTAGTCTACTAAAGACATGAAATATAAATTACAGTATTTGTTTAGTAGTATTCCAATCTAAGAATACTAGGCGGTCTCAATCCAGGGATAGTTATGTTTCAGTGGTTCCAAATCCAGGAACATGCGTGTAGCCCCAAACCAGGGGTATCGTATGTATTTCCCACACCAGGAGAATAAGTATGTTGTCCCAAACTAGAGATGCATGCTTTTAGTAAGGTTGTGAACTCACCTAGTTTTGCTCGATAAGACTTAAATGCTTTGTAAGTTGATGTGGTCAACGACGACCTAAAATGATTACCATTTAATTATTAGGTTTGTTAGTGTGTGTTTATACAAGACACATAATCCCTACACGTATCTAACATGTAACATGCATCACATTGACATTTAAGTGTTCATTCGAGTGAATTTGTGTAAATGGTGATAGCATAACACACAACATGTTCATGGACATTTATGTAAGTGTTAAACAAGTATCAACCTCCTAAGGTAACACAAGCAACACTTAGAAACACAATTCAATTCACTACGGTTTCAACTTAAACTCTAAAACTTAGTTGTTTTCGGGGATTTTATTAAGATACTAAACGAGCTTCAAAAATTACGATAAATTTATGTGACATGAAAAATGGTTCATTTGTCCTTATGTAAAATTTTTAAAGCTTAATTGTTTACAAAAATTCCATGAAAAATCAAATAGTACACATAACTCTAGTTCATCACTTTCTGGTGATAGTTTACGGTAAAATTTATTTAAAATCTTTGTCGGTCCGAATGACGTGTAACATCCTGACCAGGTAAAATAACAAACTGCGGCGGAAACATCGGGGAGTCATATCACAGAACTATTGTTTCACAACACGTGGTACATAAAGTTTTGTATTATTGAATTTAATTGTTTACATTATCTTGGGAGAATGAAATAAAAAAACATAACAATTGTCTAGCAAATTTTAAAGTCACTAAGGCCTAAGTCCACCCTATGTGAAGCATGCTCAAAGTCAAACATTAGCTCCTGAAACATATGTGCAAATAAAACGTCAGCATAAAAATACCTGTGAGTAGCATAGATTTTGTGATGAAGATTCATGGCTTTGAAAGTTAAAAGAAATGTTCAACTATTACAAATGTAGCCATGATCCTTAACAAAAATGTTTCTTTTTTGAAATCGTATGAAAATCAAATGATTTAAAAGAAATGATACATGGTTAACTTAATAACCAAAATAACTCATACCTTGTATAAAATATATCATGTCTTGTATTTTGTTTGAAGTGGTTTAGATAACGCTATGTTATGTAATATAATGAAAGCACTTATATAAAGGAAGTACCAGCGGCGTATCCACCATGCTTTTATCATATTACACACGTCTCGTCATTTAAATCCACTTACCATGAGCCACCAGTTGAGATGTCTTGTGTAAACCAATGTCATGTATAAACCAAATGTCTTTCATAAACAAATGTCTATGTATAAACCAATGTCTTATATAAACCAAATGTTATTAATAAACAAATGCCTATATATAAACCAATGTCTTATATGACAAACTAAAGTTTTGTTTAAACCATAAAATAAATGTCTTGTATAAAATAACCAAAATGTCCTCTCTTGTCAAAATATCTTGTATAAAACAGGTGTTTTGAATAAACAAAGGTCTTGTTTAAACAAAAACTATTGTCTTATAAATCAATTGCGTTTATTGTGTAGACACATATATATATGGATTGTTGACGAATACATTCAAGCCTTGTTGATTGTCGGATAAACCCTAAAATGACAAAGGCTTATCAAATGTTTATCGGATTCTGTCATTCCCTAAGGTCACTTCCAAACAAACCTAGGAAGCGGGACCGAGATTGTCAATCATATGGTACCATTACATACTACCGGTCGGCGTGATCTATGTTAATGAATGTATCATTGTATATTAACGCACCAATATGTCTTGAACAATGTAAGCGTGTCATGAAAATGTTTCGAAATCACGTACTTGGTGTACTAAGTTAATATACCAAGCAAAAATGTCTTTGAAATCATGTACTATGTATGCTAAATCAACATACGATGCAAAAACTTTGAAATCATGTACTAAGTATGCTAAGTCAACATACGAAGCAAAAATGTCTTTGAAATCATTACTAGGTATGCTAAGTCAAATATTAAGCAAAATGTCTTTGTAATCATGTACTAGATAAGCAAAACATGTATAATGTCATGAAAACAAGAAAGTCGTGATAGGCACATATGAATCACCCCAATACATTTGAAAACGTAAAAGAGGGAGCTATGTACTCACTTGGGATTGTGTAACTGACTTGTTCAAATGATCAAACAAAGCTCAAGGATTGAAGAGTTCAAGTGTGTCCTAATGTATCCGAATACTATGTTAGTGTGTCAAGACTTTAATCGGAGGATTGGATAGAATGACTTCTTATAAACTAAACGAGTGTTGGCACTCGTATGATATGGTCTATAATACCTTAAATTCTGATTTGGGAAGAGTTTCTAAGTGCTTTAACCCGTTACAACTTATTAAAATGGTTTACGCCACTTTAACGGGCCGCAAGCGAAACTATGGGTTTGAATGGTTAAATAAGTCCTATGATGAGTTTTATATGTCAAAACAAGTTTCATTATCTTATAATATCAGTTTAGATGTCAAAACTATGGTCTTGCATGTTTAAAACCATTTTATGTGCCAAAAAGGTGTTTTCGGCATTTTAAAAGTACATAAAATCGACCCATCATATAACACCAAATTAAGTGTGTCAAAATGAGTGTAAGGTGTCAAAAATTGGAGATAGGTGACCAAACTTGGTGATAAAGCAAAATTCTTTTTTTGACAATTTTGATCCCTGAACTTGTATTGTCGCGTTTTGTCATTTTTAACCCATCTTAACCTAATATTTAGGTTATATAAAGGTGTTAAGGCATGTGTAACTTGAATTTTGTTCGGAAATATCATGGATATTGGTCCGTTCGATTGTACGGTTACACATTTCGTAAACAAAGTATAAAACTTTATCGAACACGAAAATGACCGAATTTGTCAATGATTGACATTTTTGATTCTCACCAATAAAATGCAAGATTTTAATAAATAAAAATGTCAGGGATTGTATAATGGTTGATAAATATACATTCTCGCAAATAAAACACAAGATTTTATTAAATACGAAAATGTTCCGGAATTGTTCAATGATTAACAATGTACGAAGTCACATGACGAAATACTAGTTGGAGAATTTGGGACCTCCTAGCACTACCTGCTGTAGAAATTTCAAATATTAATTCCAAACATGGACCAAGTTATGGTATTCGTAATAGGCTGCAAATTCTGACAGAAAATGCATCCTAGACCATTGTTTAGGAAAAATTCATTTAAAATATCAAAACTCATCGAAACATTATGATTCTAATGGGTTTGAAAGCTATTTCATGGAATTACATTTAGACTTAAGAAACACATGCTTTTATTAAGTGATTTTCGACGTTACAGCCGATACAAGTCGATTGTAAATTCTAATCAGGTTCTGTTTGAATTCAGCATTCAATTAAAACATGTTTATGACACTATAAACCATATTTTCAGCAATCAAAACCCCAACAACATCTCCTATACGAATTTAGCATCAATTTTCATTATCAAAATCATACATAATTAAAACCCTTTCATGCCTACATGATCATGGAGCTACTAACTAACAAATATCATCATTCATGCATTAAAGTACATGATTCTAGCAAACCCTAACACATGTGACATCAAGTTTTCATACATCAAGAATTCAAACAACATCAAGAACTTCAAGTTTCATACTTATAACTGACATCAAGAAGATGATTAGCGAAAGCAATGAGAGAGCCTAGAGACGAAAAGAGGAGATCAAACAAGATCAGGGTTTCTTGTTTCTTGAAATCACCTAGAAGGAGGGAGAGAGTGGGTGCATACGTGATTGATGGGGGGCATCATAGAGTTGGGATTTATTATTTTTTTTTGAACAACTTTCAAATAATGCATAAATGGTCCCTCAAGTTTCCAAGTTACAAACTTGTGCAGAAAGTTACATCAAGTAACTTTGTGTGAGTGACCAAAAAAGTCCCTCATAATTTTAGGTTTTCAATTATTGTGTAGAAGTTAACAAGTTAACTTCCCGTAAAGACAAGATAAACCCCCCGTGTTTCGTTAATTTCAAACATTGCCACGAAACTACGCGTGTGTTATAATTATTCGATAATTCAAAAGGAATATGAAATTATAAAACTTACGGTAATTACTTGAAATTGCGGGATGTCACAGTATTCATATGTCAGTTCACATAAAATGTTTTTAAGAAATATGTCTTTATTAGTGGGAAAAAAATAATTTCTATCAAAATGTATAAGATTTTTGTTAATAAGTTTAAGGAAGATCAACTTTGGTTATAAACATAACTGCTACATAAAACTTATAAGTTTAGTAACTGATTATGCAGTTATTATAAAAAGATTACCAAGTCAGCCCACTTTCCCACTATCCCATGATTAAATAACTACCCAAAATTTTGAGACACAAAAAATTAACTTCCTTGAGAAAATTTCGGATATTAGCTCTATATAATGTAGTTCCATGATTTTAAGATGTTGTCTCCTTTCTTTCAGTTTTGTTTATCATAAAATCATATTGAGTAGCTTCACATAAATAGTTGGAGAAATAAAGTATGTTTTCCTAATATCTTTACTTTAGCTATTATTACAAATCGGTTGGTATGTTTATTTGCTTTTAAATATCAAAACCATTTAGGTGTGTGATAGGTATGCTAATATATGTAGATCGATTTTTCATCAAATGTGTAGAATCTAACAATCTCATATCAAAACTAAGTACACTTAAGTGTTATAAGTAAAAAAAACTATAACAGATGTCAATAAAAAGCATTGTGCAAATTATACCCTTAAAATCAAACAATTTTCTATTAAAACAAACACATAGGTATAGTAAATAGTAGGAATCAGTGGTTAGAAATACTTCCAGTGCTATAATATATGATTAAGACCATGGGTTATAAGATGCACAATAGGTTCGTAAGCTATTTCAAACTCTCAAGGATAAGCCTAGCTTTTGTCCCTCATATGTACCTTCCTATCAGCACATCAAAACAGATAATACCTTCAAATAATTGATACCATAATGTAGTGATAAACATAACAAAATAAAACTTACACAAGTGTCTGCCAAGTATTGGATCCGGCACAGTCACCGTTTCTCTATCTTCTAGAGCTAATCTACACCACGTCTTACCTCTGTGGTAATATATTCACCACTACGAAAAATCCTAAGCCCATCAAACTTCCGAACGCCAACCCAATACCATCGATCCACAACCATTAACCCTAAAAATGCTGAGATACAGATCCGACATGTTTCAATAAACTGAAACCCTAAAATCCGAAAGGTGCGATCGTATTCGTGAACAATTGATTATCAAAGAAGGTGTTAATCGAATATTAAGAACCCTAATCGAACAAAAAATAGTATCATGCCTAAGATCGTATGGTTTTCAGATTTGAAAACCCTAAAATACGAAAAGGATTGAAGCGACGATGCGTATGACAACGATGAATAGGGTGTACACAATCGTAACCATGGTGAATCGTCATTAAAACAGATGATGTTGATGAACACCGAATCTAGAGAGAAACAATTTGCACAAGAAAAGGGGCTAGGGTTGAGTTAACTGCTATTAAATAGAATCCATGTGTTCATTCGGACAATTCATGTAATGCCCGTATGTTTATATTGAACCCGGCCGATTTCACATTTCTTTTTAGTGATACCTGATCCGCTGCGGTAACCTGGCCCAAAATCTAAATCCAATATATATCTGGCCCATATGCATATACATATATAGTTTAGTGTGTAATTATAGTTTTATTATTATCAGTTAACATATTTTTTTTCGTGTACTTTGGTTTCACGGGTTACAATGAGCGATATACACCGAGACTCTTGCTTCACCAAATCTTTAGTTCTATTAATTATACTCTTTTATTTTGTTCATTTTAATGTTTGGTTATTTGTTTAGTAACATTATAAATACCTTTTATCATTTTCTTTATTATGTACTATGGGTATTTATGTCATTATGCCGTTAAGGTACTCGGCCTACGGATAGGTACTCAACTAGTTAGATAATAGTTACTCGTTGATGACATCTTACATCTCATAAATGTTTTTCTTTAGAATTGAATTTGTTAGATTATTTTTATTTTAGAATCTAACAAGATATCATATGCATGTAATTTCGATAAACTGATGCCAATTTGTTGATTCGAAATTTGTCTGATAACACAATTAAAAGTGTTTTTAAGGGATTGGCATGATTTCAAAAGGGAAATTAAAGAAATGGTAAAATTGGTGTAGATTGTCATGTGTGACTAGCTTTGACCTCGTTTAGATACTAATGTTTGGAATATGTTTAGGAAGTGATTTGAGGAAACTCTCTTAGGTTGATTTTTTGTGAAAATCGGTCACTTTCAACTTATTGAAATTATAATACCTTGGTTAATTGTACTTGTAGTTATCTGTGTATTGCCATACTAACAAATGGGATGAGATTATTAAATGGAGGTTAATTTTATAAATGCAGCATATAAGAATGCTCATAAAGTGAGGAGAAACTATCAAACATAGGTTGTTGTTACATGGATCCGCCGAGATGGGGAAGATCACCACAACAATTAAGAAGATAAACTTGCCACATTTAGTCTTCCCTGTCTAGAGTGAGATATGTAAAACCATGGGAAACTTGTTGGAAGGGATCAAATGTAACATCTGTGTAAATCAGGTTTCGAAAACCCGCCTCAATTTATCAATCAAAGTGTATTTATTTATGTCGGTTGATTTTTTAACATTTTTGTTTATTGTTTTATATATTAAAATTTTTATATATATATATTATAATAACAAATGTTTAAATAATAAAATATATAATCAATTAAAGATTAAATATTTAGAATTAATAAAGGATTTAACTTAAAATAGATAAAATAATAAAGAAACTCAAAAAAAAGGGGAAACCGGGATCGAACCCGGGTTCCCCGGGTAACACACACCACAAACACCACTAAGCTGCACACACTAGTTGTGCTATTTTTAGAACCTTATTTCTTTATATTCACGCTAAGAGGAACCTGCAACTAACCGGAATCCTCGCAACACCCTTCACGCGCCTTTCCTTTTTCTTTTGAATCTTTCCGACAATTAGCAGCGCTTATTTTTGGCAAATTATAATCTGACCGGCTGTCATCTTCACGGCAATTGCCAATCACCGAATTGGGTTTCCAAAAAAAACAAAACCAAGCACACCATGTTCCGCCTATAAATACCGATCCTCAATCCACACTCCAACTCGCTCAAACCATTCAACTGCAAACCTTCTCTAAACCACCCTCTGTTCTACCGGAGAACTGCCGCCACTGTCGGAATCCACTCGTCGGAATCGTGCCACCACCCATTTCCGTGATACGGTAGAACCTTTGATCTTTTCTTTTGAGTTTTGTTTAATTAACGTAATGTTCAGATGATTTATAAATATAGATCGAAATAATTCAGGCGGGTATAAATCTGGGTTGATTTCAAAATGAAGAAGATGAAGTGGGTTATGTGTTTTATGTAATAAAATCTAAGTTTTAACCGGTTAGACACACAGTCCAGCGGTGGACTGTGTGCAAACACGGCCTTCACGTCCCTGGTTTGAATCCGGCTCATGACCGCATAACCTTTTTATTTTGACTGAAATATATCAGTTGGCAGTATGTAGATAAATGTAATTAAAAACCTAGTTCTATCGGATTAGACAGCCAGCCCAGTTGGTTGGGCTGGGTGCATCACACCACCAAGGTCTCGGGTTCGAGTCCCTTGGCTCACACCGGTCGAATCATTTAATTTCCTTTTTAAACTTAACTAAATTTGAATGAAACCAAAATGTGTATAAGTATAATTAAAATCCAGATTCTTTCGGGTTAGACACGTAGCTCAGTAGGAAGAGCTGCTTGCACGCAACCGAGAAGTCACGGGTTCGAGTCTCACCACACGCATGCCTACAATACCATCGAACCGGTCTGACAAGTCAACTTGTCAGACTGACAAGATTTTTTTATTTATTTTATTTTATTTTTATTTTTATAATTTTAATTCTATGGTTTTTATTAAATGAAAAATCAAATAGAAGGTTTAAAAATATACATTTTCAAGGGTTTAAAATACCAACACAATCCACAAAAATAACCTAAAAACCTAAACAAAGGATTTTAACCTAAATATTAATTTAATTAATTATCAAGTTATCGCGTCATTTTTTTAGGTTAGTACTCCTTTCGGTTAAATCCGCAACTCGTGCGCTCTCATCTTCAATCAAGAATACACACCCACTGTAGTGAATCTCTATGAATTCCCGTTTTAATCATGTTTTGGGGTGTATCATGTGTCATGCAATTCCTTTTATTTTATTTAACACTTGTGCTAATATCATTTCGTGATCAAATGTGTATAGTTGTTATGTGGTTTGTATGTGGATACATTTTATCATTTTAGTCAATCATTTCATTAGGCCCATCAATTCCCCGTGGGATACGGGTTGAGCATCAGGTGCCTCATTAGATCGGCTCCGTTTGATTGAGCCTTGATCTCAATTACATCATTTATCATGTCATGTGTTCATACAATGTGGTTTGTGATTGGTTATATATATACATCTGTTCACATATGATTCATGCACAATTTTTATTTAACAAAAATCTAATTCTATTATCTAAATGTTTTATCAAGATTCACTCGCCAACTTTTGTTGACTCAAATTTTCTGTTTTTACGCATGATACAGGTAAACAAGTGGAGGAAAGAAACACATATGAATAGCCTTAGAAGAATAAAACAAGTTATTTCGTTTGGAACTATCTTTTGGTTTATTGTTTATGTTTGTATGAATTTTTTGTTGAATATGAATTTAATTAATATAAATATGAAACTCATTAGTAAATATCATAAGCTTTGATGATAACCCAATCATGCCCTGACTTTTATTCCGCTGTGGGTCGGGGTGTCACATCAAATACCCAACTTCTCTGTATCAGCCTCTGACGCTCAAGTTAATACTGGATCTACCATTGAATGTGCGTGTATGTGATGCATCAAGGAAGAAGAACGTCCTTACCATGGAGATGAAACCTCCTTATATCGAGACACACCACAGGCTATGATTTATAGGCCTCTATGTTTTAGGCTCAAAATCGTTGTGCCAGGCCCAATCTAGGGATATACTCTAATTTCTAAAAACTATGAAGATTAAATTTATTGTCGACTTTGAAGAAGGTAGAACAGTATTTAACTAATACGAGTAGATAAGAGTTTTTCTTACACAAAACCACACATATAATTTTATAACAAGTCGTGACTATGTCATTAACTTTCTAAAAATTATTTAAAGAACTGTTAGTACTGGCCATCTTCCTTTAAGGCTTTTACATTGGTGACTAGTGGTAGCATATGGTGAAACTTCTAAAAAAATGTAAAAGTTTTAGTTCATAAAGCTTGTAGGGCCTGATGTTGAATTAATTTGCAAATTTATATACAAGTAAACAAAGGCATATATAACGTCTTTTTGTGAATGTTTGCATTAATACGTTACTTCTATATGAAGTCAGCAAATTGCAAATGAATGGCAATATAAAAGCAAGAATGGATGCTATGATAAAATGAGAAGTTAAATAACATGAACATATGCTATGATGGAATGTAAATGAAGTCCATCCCAATACCAACTAGGTTATGTGAAACAGAAAGATCTTAAAAGTAGGCACAAATGAGTCCAAACTTATATTATATATAGAAAGGGTTTCACTTGGAAGAAATGACTTGGAGATATGCATTTCAACATCAATATAAGTTAAGAGGATGTGTTGGACACTGGGCTTTCAGGACACTAATGCTAATAGAGGTGATTTCTAAAACGAAACGTAAATAATCGGGTTTTGGTTGTTATGTCTAACCGGTTTAATAAATAAAATGTGTTTGGGTTGACAAGTTTACCTGTTTAGTTAAACAAGTCATAATTAGGTTGACCTCTCTAACCAGTTAATTAGCCAACGGCCCCTCAACCTATTTAAAACTAGATTATAAAAACACTAGATTTTATGAGTTCAACCCACCAACCTGGTTAACTCATTTATCACAACTTGCCAACCATTTAACTCGTTAACTTGATCATAGTCCGTTTACAACCCACCAATTGTTTACAGTCCATCACCCACTTGACTCGTTAGATAGATAGGTTTCACGCGTTGTGTTTGGGTAACATAACTTTAAGTGTGTGTCGAGGTTTAGGTTGATGTCATTGTCACAAGTGCATGGACCGTGTTTAGTAAATTCCACATGAAAGCCATTAATATGCTGTAGTAGCTCTATGGTTTTTTGGTGCTTGCTTTTATCTTGCTGGCATCATTTCTATCGTGTGCGATGCCAACTTGTGTGTGCAGCGTGTATCATGCTTGTGTGTAAAAGACATTAGGTAGCATGACAGTTTTAATTAAAGAGTCAATTAAGTAAAAAGGTACATATACTTCTTGCTGAAATAACAAATTCGATTAGCTGGTCAATCTGTTGATATAGCTCCAGGATTAGATGCAGACTCCATATCGTCAGCCGTTACTGGTCTATGCAACTGTCAATATAGATTTTGTAAGAATATAACATTTAAGATATGAGCCTCTCCTATCATAGTTGTATAAAAAAAGCGTGAACGGTTTAGATGAATTTTCAAAAGAACCAGCATGCAAGTTGAACAAACAGTTTTTGTACTTACTGCTTTTGCAACATCAAACCAATGAAACGCACGCAAGAAAGCATCTTCTTTTGATGGTAAATTATCATGATTCCATAAGGTTATGTTTTGGACTTTGCATTCACCTGCCAAGAATCTGCCATCCCTCCATTAGTATCAAAGCTTTTCTCTTTGCAGGTGTTTTCTTTCCTATGAGAAATCCTGCATTGTATTAGCAAATCTTCGGTTAGAGCATACTTGACAGGAGCAGACGACAGCTGATAACCGATCTCTGTAATATTGGAACTTAATAATACTTTGGTCACAAGCTTCCTATCAGTAAAATCATAGTTTTCTGAGTACAAAACTAGTTTCAAACTACCCATCCTCCCAAAGAAACTGAGAAAATCATAATTATTTTGATACGCAAGTCACTACAACAAAAGTCTGAGATACTTGATGATCAGAACTCTTTAACTACTACACGGACTTAAATAACAAACAAATGTTCAAAAATTATACAATGTCCTATTAAAGCTTTGTATCACCAATCAGACTGTATAATTTGATTAGGATATGATTCAAAAGGAAATTGACTTGTATATTTTGGAAATAAGAAAATTTTCCTCCTATATATTACCACTTTCTTAGTTTCTATATACACGCTTTACATCCAGCCATTCAAATCATGAAGTCAGAAAATTAGATTTTGAAATATAAGCAAATTCCAATGAGTGAAAAATAATCAGAAATTATCTAATGTGTTCTTGCCCTGTGTACACGCCATAGTAGAACACATTTCAGTAAATCATAGTTTTCTGATCAAACGTAAAATATGAGAAAATTATAATCATCTTGATAAACAAGTCACTATAACAATATTTCTGATAAACTTCAAGATCTGCACCCATTAATTACTACTAGACGCAATTTAACGATGAATAAATGTTAAGTAATAAATTATATCCAAAAAAGTTTATTAAGCAAACACCAATCAGACTGTATAATCTGATTTGGAAGGGATTCGAAAAGAAAATGCCTCAAATAATTTGGGAAAAAGATAGTTTTCCTCCTTTATATGTGTTACCACCTTCTTTATCCAGTCACTCAATTCATAAGTCAGAAATTAAATTTCAAAATAAGCAAACTCTAGCGAGTGAAACTATTAGGAATTATCTCATGTGTATGTCCAAGGACATGTAAGTTCTCGCCCTGTGTATGCCATAATAGAACATATTACGGTGAATAGTAACTTTCTGCTCAACGTGTAAAATATGAGAAACTTTTTCACTATATCCCACTGTCTACAATTCATAGATTCATGAAAGTAAACTTCAAAATATGGTGACTTGACACAACCAACACCTCACTGAACACAGATTGTAGCATCATGAAATACACAAAAGCTTCAGAACTTTGAAAATTCTTACAAAATCAACACATCAGGTCAGATACATAACAAGCATATATACATGTATAATCAACTAGTCTAGAGTTTATCATTTAGAACCAGTAATGTTTACAAACTAAAAAAAGGGGGAAATAGTACCAGAATAACCATCAGGAAGTGTAACAGTTGTGCCTTGCAATTTTCTTCCTCTAAAGTGAGCCTCCTTCACATTCAGACCATCCACCTCAACACCTAATTCACAATACAGAAAAAGCCCTAATTCACCAGCCAATACAATACTGAATATTTCATAATAGTGAAGGATTGAGTTTACCAGTGGATTTGGGTTTAAAGTAGTGAGGAACAGGAGAGGGTCCGTTGAACTTGATGCAGCAAGGAAGCTGGTGGATCTGATCGGTAAGATCCACTGCGGAAGACGACTTTACGCTGCCGAGATCGATTGTTCCGATCTCCGATGACGCTCTTTCACCGTTCATTTGCGGATACTGTGACTCGATACAACCCTAAACAAAAATCCCCTAAATCCGGCAATTTTCCCGCGCTTTTGCTTTCGCGGGCCACAAACACACATTCTGAATACCTAAAATGAGAAAAGGGATAGACTAGCGGCTGGGCAGCCAGCCATCACGGTCAATCTCTCTTTTTTTGTTTTTTTAAGCTATTGTTTTTTAGTTTATTTTTTAATATTTATGGTTTACATTTATAACCCTTCAAACTTTTTAAATAATTATTTTTATGTACTTACATTTATGTACGTGTCAGTATAAATGCATGTTGATTACGTGTTTTTCTTTATTTTTTCTTTTAGTAAGCTTTTGTTTATTTTAACCTTTACCCTTCAACATTTAGTACTGACAGTTGTAATCCTTCAACTTTTTAAAAACTGTATAATGATTTTTTAAGTGCTTATATTTATGTATATGTCAGTATAAATTCAAGTTTATTACGTTTCTTTAAAAATGGTTAGGCTCAGATATAATATATTTTTCCATATTTTTTTGTATATTTTCGATTGATCTACGTTTTGGCATAAATTTTGTTATACAACAAGTGGGGTCAAATATAATATGTTTTTCATTAGCCTTTTTCAATTTACTTTACGTTTCGGCCCCACCGCAACGCGCGGTACCGTTTTTAACTTAAAAAACATAATTGTTTACTTACTTTTATGTACGTGTGAGCATAAGTTCAGGTTGGTATTCGACGTAAATTTATTTCGCAAATCAATCGGACCATATATAATGCGTTCTCGTGCTTATTTTTTTGTATATCTTCAGTTTAACTACGTTTTGACGTAACTTTTGTTCAAAAACGGTTCAAGGCTTTACTACATAAATCCGAGTTACTTTACATTTAGACCGCTACATCGCGCGGAGAAATTTACTTGTTAGGTCCTATAAGTATGAGACTGGTGCATCAAATATACGCAACGGACTATGGTTGCGAATTGGGATTTATTTGGGTTAGTTTATATTAGGTTATGGACCTTTTAAGGTAATTTGGGCATGCCTTAGGCCATGTGGGCTAGGCAAGCCCAAAGGGAGCCCATGTGGGGAATGGGCTTACCCTAGAGTATATAAACTAGTGTTATATCGTTTATAGGGTTAAGTGTAACGCCTCGCTTTTTGTATTTTCCTTAATTAGAAAGTGTAATCGTATTTCAATTTATAGAAACTTATATTCGTATCTAATTCGTACTTCTTTTCCAATCTTGTAATCTGAGACTTTGATCGTAATAAAATTCATACTTGATACATGCTTGTCTTGGATGCATTCAATTGTTAAATACATGTTTACATACAAACCGATACTTGTTATACGTGCAAATACTCGTACATACATGCTTGATACCTAAAATATACTTACAAATACGTTATACACTTAAAACATGCAAAAATATCAAGTTATAACATGAAATTAAGGAAAAACCAAGTTCAGGGACTAAAAGTGACAAAAATCAATTAAGTTTCTGGCCCGGAGCCTCTCACGCCCCGCGACCGTCTTCCCCTTTGCCTCTCGCGGCCCCCCAGAGGGCTTGATCCGCAGATAGTTGTTTCCAGCTCATGGATTGGGCAAATGTGTGTTTGTTAGTTGTGTTTCTTACATTTAATGCTCAACTAACTCACCCCTAACCTCAACTATAAATACCTATCACCTCTCACTATCATTTCACACCTCAAACATTCATCTCTCTCTCTAAATCTCTCTCTCAAGTGAGTTCTAACTCACCTTTACCTCCCTTCTTTACTCTTCTTCTTCTTAATACTTGGAACACCTCTAGGAGTGTTTCCATAGGTTTTCCATGGAAAACCAACATGGAATATCGCCATATTTGAGGTCCCAAGTGTAAGAAACTTTCCGTTTTACTAGGGTTTTAACCCACAAGTGTTGTATCCTTCCAAGCTTGTTCTTGAAACAAGACTTGAGTTGGTAGTGTGTGATTACTTGGAAGCCTTGGCTATCCTACCTTTAATCCACCACCCCACTTGATGATTTTGATCATTTTACAACTTTTATTTTCATTTTAACTTATTCATGACCATCCTTGTGACAACTTGTGCATTGGTGAACAATCCGAAAGAGGTTATAAGAAAGTTATCCTCCTACCTCCATGCATGACTTCTATGAACTTCCATGATAATTATGATCTACTTATTACGGTATATATATATAATATATATATATATAATTATATATACATTAACAGAACCTTTGATGATAATCAAATGATTTTTCGTTATGGTACTAGGTTACATCACCTAAGTACTTAACCTCTCGTTATGATTCTAATGGGTACTTTAACCCATGAAAACACATCAACCCGAATGGGTATTATAGTGTCGAAAACGAGTATTAAGTCTAGGTAATTATTTTCTCGTATACATACTTTGGTACATTTAAATTCCTAATCCTCCGTTATCATCCGAATACTTACCAACCTACGTTTTCCTCATGTAGGATAACTCGGTATTCCTCCAAATCTCCAAACCCTTCACGGAATACTCAAGTGGAAGATTGCAAAATCGTGAGTACACTTAACCCATTCTCATTTTACACAATTTGGGTTGTAACATGTTAACTTACAAAATACACGAATACACACACAACATGCTTTATACACTTGATCTGTTATACATGCTTATTGTTATGCTTAGGTTCAGACATGCTTTTTGTCATTAACTTAGCTAGCCCCATGTTAACATATATAGCGCTATAGGAGTAGCACACCGCTCGTCGGGGTATTGTTAAGCTTAAGCTGATTCTTATTCTTATTCATACTTTAGTCTCGTTACTTTGTGTGACGAGGGACACTTAATTCTTGTGGGTATTTGAGTTTGACAATTAGTATTGCATGCTAGCTTACCTTGTATGCAATTGCCATGTGGATTTGAGTAAACTCTTTTATACTTATGCTATATACTTAAATAGTGTTATGATGCCTTGACAATCTATTTTGTCTCACTCTGATGTTTCCGTCATCGGTTAGGGTGTGACATTAAGACCCTTATAGGAGCCTCCATGAGATAGAGAGAGATAGGTGAAGAACTTTGTACTAGACGGTTTTGCTATTTTGATAGAATTGTGTGCAAGTTTGAAAGTGATTCGCGTGTTATTCTCGTTCATCTCGTTCTTATTTTCCAGTTTTCTTTAATATCACCAAGTTTGGATCTCGCCCATCCTTGGTGATTATTTGATATCGTTGTCAGATCCAGTTATTCAGGACTTACAATTGGTGTAAGAGCCTTTAGAACCTATTTCTAGGCTCGGTTTGATATCAAACATTCAAGTTTTCCAGAATTTTTGGGTTGGTGTTCTTCGTGTTTTTCGTAGTGTTCATCATAATTTCATCAAAAATCACTATATTTTGGTATTTTGACCTGCTTGCAAGTTGTTAAAGGATTGGGGATCTGCACCAATATTCATCAGCATCTTATCCAAAATCAACATCTTCATCAGCTTTTCATCCGAAGTCCATTTCAGATAACAAACAATCAATCATGGTATCTTCCATCATCATCTGTCATCATCTTTTTGTATCCTTATCTATCTTTCAGCCGTAATCATATCATCAAAAGACTTACTTTTTCTAATCCGAAATATATTTCGAGTCATCATCATCTGCAAAACCCTTCATTTATCCAAAATATTATCTGACATCATCATCTTCATACATTCATCATCTGAATTCAACATCATCATCATCTGAAATCTTCACCTGCAGATCCGAAACACAACATCAAAGATCTGAAACACATATTATCATTCATTCGAATACATAGAAACATCATTCAAAACTGTTCTTCATCATCATCCATTTGCTTTCCGAAAGATCATCCGAGTTACATCCGAAAACTCCAGTCATCCAAACTCCATCCGAAATGATTCGAAACAGAACCAAAACACCTTTCGAGTTTATCCGAAACATCTTCTTGTCCCATCCAAAACACCTTTCAATTATATTTGACCTCCAAAACCGTCTTCACCGTTCACCATTATCACCATATTCAATCGTCATCATCATCACCAACATATACCTACAACTACACACCTCTGCCACACCATCGAAGACTACCACAGAGAAACCAAACACCTTCAACCATCGTCATCAACGACCACCATGCACGATAACCATTCCACCACAGTTTTAGCCACCGTTACACACCACCGTGCAACACCATTACTATTCACTATGTTCCCACCATCTTCCGTGCCATCTCCGCTAACCACCTGCAACCACCATTCACCGCTCCTCCGCCACCTACACATCCGATCATCTTGAACTCATCATCTGTGATCATTCATAACCGACGTCAGCCTGCCTACAATAACCTCTCCTCTGTCATCACGATAATTATCTTCACCACCTCCGTTCATCATCGAACACCATTGTTGCACCATTAACGACCATCGACACATTATTCCGGTCATCTCCATTCAAACCACCGCAGCCGTACCGGGAATATAACATCATTGTTACTATTAATCACCTTACTACCGATCACCGTCATCTTTACTAGCACGGGCTAGTCACCATCTCCATTTGAACGTCATCGTTTCCATCTTGTCGAAACCATAACAGCTTTTCAAATTTTCATTCGAAACAACTCATTATGAAATTGTGCTCCTCAAAACCGGTCTTCACCTCCATCCTCTGCACCAGCTGCAATCATCACTTTTATCCGATCACCTCTACCACTCCGATGGAACCCTACCATGCACCCCATCTCCGATTACCGTTACGTCCTCCATCGTCCCAACAGTTCACCGCTCACCGCATCGTTGCTTCCCACTTTCGATCATCACCAGAGCTCACCCCATCTTCATCATTCCCGTCGAACCACCTCTTGTCGTGATCGAAATCCAATATACGTATCACTCTCTTCACGAGCTCAACCTCCTTGCAATCCGTTCTTGCAATCCCTGGGTAAAGGTCGTTCACCTCCTCCATCACCAGTTGATCGATGTTTTAAGTTGTGTGAGTGTGATAGTATAAAACAAGTTGAAGTCAAAGCTTTTGTAACACTTGGGTGTCGGGAAAGAAAGCAACGACAGGGTTTAATCAAACTGAAAGTGATTTGTGACGTTTGGACTGTTGTCAGGATAATCTATCTACAAACACAGAACTTACATTTGATTTTTAGTTTTTCTATAATATATATATATATATATATATATATATATATTAATAACATTAAGTAATCGTTACCTAATTATTAATTATTTTATAATAATATTATATATTAATTTTAGGTTTCTAATTAAAAATTATTAATAATAGTTTATTTTAACATTATTCTCTATAATCGTTAAAAAAGGGGTTTATTAATTAAACTAAAAAATTTAGTTAATTAAAAAAATTATTAAAATTAAAAATTAAAAAGGGGTTGTTTGTTTGCGGCAAAAGCTTTGACAGGGTTTTGATGGTACGATACAGGAAGCGGGTTTGTTCAAGTGCAAAGTGTTCGGATAACTTGGTTCAACGATGAATTCTCCAAGTATTGCTTCTCAACGTGAGTTGCTCTAGCAAAAACTCGATAAGTTCGGTTATATTGAGGGTGAAACCGTAGAACACTTGATTAGTAGGTTTACCCAGCTGCTTTCTGAAATCGAGAAGATCAAATTAAACGTGACACGTGGTAGGATCAACAAGACGTTTCTATATGGTTTGCCACGAAACAAGACATGGGACTATTGTGTTGCAATTATCATGACGACTTACAGTTTTTGTGATACGAAACCAAGAGATGTGATCTCCTTAGTCAATGAATATGTTCAGGAGGACAAGCAGAGGAGTCAAACTCATGAAAACACAATGTCGTCTATGTCAAACTGTCAGAAGGCCACTGCTACTTCGCCACTTGCTACTGATCCCAACGCTGCTCAGATTCCCTCACCTTCAACTACGGCTGCTGCGTCATCTTATGTGAATGCCCCACAATCAACCGAATCTCATCCCGATGAAGTGGCCCAACAGAAACCTCAAGCCCAGCAAACTACAGTCAATAGCCTAGCACCTCAAGCACAAACTCAGACTGACAAACCAGAATCACTCATTGACACGATAAACTATCTTTTGCGTTCTGAACATTACAGGAATAAATTTGCACAACTTAGAGCATTAAACTCCAAAATGGTTAATAATTATAACAGTACCATGACTCAGTGCATCAGCCTTAGACAAAGCAACAAGTTGCTTACTAAAAAGGTTGAAGCACAAAAGAAGGATATAGCACAACTTCGCTTGGATCTCAATCAACAACAATGTTGGTCCATGATTATAAAAAATAAACTAAATGTGAAGAACATGGAACTAGAGTCTGTAAGAGCTGAGCTAGAACTCCTGACTAGGAAGTATCAACAAAATGAAGTAAATATCAAGAAGTTTGATACTTCCAGCAAGATCGTTCAAGATGTGTGCAATGTGCAACTAGCATACAAAGGGAACAAGGGGAAGGGTTTGGGATTCAATCAGGTTGCCCCACCATATAATCACTACTACACAAGAATGCCTAAAACCGAGGAAGAGCTTGAAAACGCACAACATATCATGTATGGCAAACCTAGTGATTATGCATCCGACAAACGAGAGTCTGTTAAACCTGCCAATGTTATAATGAAGCAAAAATGTGTGAACAATACTAATGCTTCTACTTCATGTGCAGAACAAATAAATTTTGCAGGTTGTGATGATGACTCTTCGAATGATTTAGCTGAATTATCTAGTCTTTCATCCGATAAACCAGGACTTTCCAATTCCATAAAAGCTGATGAAATGGGAACTAACGTCAACAAGGCTCCAAGTACGCAAACTGAACTATCTAAACCTTCAGTTTGTGATGAAAAGGTTCAAAGCAAGCCAAGGCTCGTAACTTGAGAAATGCTTTTGTAAAGCCAGTCAGTAATGGCAAATGTGAGAATTATGCTTTTGACTATGCTAACAAAGCTTTTGAAAGGACTGGTGAAATTTCTAAACAAGACTTATAGTTAAAGAAAAACAAGAAAATTCAAAAGAAATCTTCATAGCAAAAGGCCCCTTCAATCGACAAGTATACGCCTTCAAAATACATCCTCGGTTGCAAGAAATATGCAAGGAAATCAAGCACAGAAAGGATCAGTTCATCCTTCAGGGCCTGCAAGAGCAAATTAAGCTGATCAAAATGCCTTATACGTGAAGAGACAAACATGTTTCAATTGTGGCATTCCTGGTCACATTGCTTGGAACTGCACACATTGTCCCTATGAACCCTATTATGCTCAAATCAGATGGTCACACCAAAGGATAACTATCATGCCAAGCTAATGAAGGTATCATCACCTAAGGCAATGAAGAATGTGAATCCCAAGGTTAAACCATCTCACGGGGATTGGAATGTTGCTAAAAACAAACGCAAGGTTGTTCAGGAACAAAAATCTATTTCTAAAACTAACAAACCTGAAATAGTCAAAGTTGCTCAACCGAAGGCAACAAACACATTTGTTAAACCGAAACAAATTGGGAAACCCAAATGCAAAGCAGCAACATCACCAATCCTCGAAACAAAAGAGGACTTGTGTTTAAAGAAAGTGTCTTATTTTGATGCTTCAGGAAACCCCAGGACCACGATGGCCTGGGTACCATTGTCTTACTAATCTTCTTATTTTTCAGGAACAACCAAGGAGGAATTGTTGACAATCTCTGGAATGTTGATAGCGGTTGTTCAGAGATAAAAAGAATAACATCTCACTGTTGCAAAAAAGTTCAAATTTTTTTTACAGATGATATGTTTTCTTTGGAGGAGATAAGGGAAGTAAGATAAGATTAGCGAAAAGGTACAATTTAAATTTCATGCTTTAATTTGATATTCGTTAGTGTTCAATCTAATGCGGAGCGGTTTAAACAAAAACAACAACGTATTTTCCTTTTATTTCGTTTATATCTTTGTACATAAGTTTCCATTATTAGGTAAATTTACGCATAAAGTGTGATGCACAAATTTAGGGGGGGAGGGACATATATGTATATATGCATTGTTTGAGGGGGAGAAAATGAGAAAAATATAAAAACGTTTGAAAGACAGAAAAATACACAAACATTTGAAAAATAGAATAATCCAAAAAGATTTTATTGTATCATATGGGAAGTGAAATAAATGTTTGTGTTAAATGGCGTGACTGACACATGTAAGGTGTCGTAGCTGAAAAAACTAGGATCTAATGTGATATGTCGATAGGGTTGACGCTCAAAGTGATAAAAGAGACTAAGTGATATAAACATAACTAACAATGTATCATGTGGATAACATATCATCGGCGTATGATTTTATGGTCTTAAATCCTGCGTTGATAGATAGCCAACGTCTGAGGTTCCGGGTCTGTATACAAATGAGTCATCCAGAGATATCTGGATTGCCCTTCTGTTTCATCTAGATACATGCAAACTTAGGCACAGTCAGGATATTCTTAAAAGAGCCAAAAACGAAGGCCAAAACCTTAACAGAAAGGAAATCTCATCATGAGAAAATTCAATGTGCTTGAAAAGTAAAAAAATACCGTATAATGTACAATGGCTAACCTCGTCAGATCTTTGTTGGTCACTTTGCAATATGATGTACTGACCTATACACCAATATGTCTAACGTTGTAAAACAAACGGGTGATCGCAGTATACTCACCTGTTATGATGAATCGTTGTGCTTACCTTGATCGCGGGGGTATGTTATGCTATGGGACACACGGGTATTGTAGTATAATATTACCTTAAGCATATCACGAAGTTGAAATATGAAAATTGAGCGTTAAAGTTTAAGTGGACAAACATATTGGCAATCATTTAGACCAGTGTAAATAAGTTCGCACTGAAAAATGTTCCTTGGTCTGCCTGAAAACGATTTTTGATACCATTGCAAATTCTATATTGTAACTATTGAGTTAGTTTCTTTGTTTAGTTGCGTTTCTGTTTATATTTTTATATTTAAAAATTTTAAGAAATAGAAAATTCAGAAAATCCAAAAATAGTGTCTTGTTTTTATAAAACCAAAAATCCAAAAATAGAGTGTTTTATTCGTTTTATTAAAAAAATAACCGTTCTTGAAGATTTGACTGATAACTAAAAGATTAAGACATTTGAATTTTGATCCAAGTACAAGTACTTGGATGTACCAAGTGTTCATCTGGTACTCTCCCTGTAGCATAGAAATGTTTGCTTTAAGAAACAGGAGTTGATGTAGATTGAGATGATGTTAGTCGCTGACAAGCATGAAGCATCATGACAAAATGTACAAGAGTTAGAGGAGCCGGATACGAATTGCCATCTGACAATGACAGTACCATTGAAGAAGTACATGTGAACCTGCTTGAAAGAGAAAAGATTGAACAAGAAAAGAGTTGCCGAGAATCCTCCTCTTGCATTCTTTTTGACAAAGATGTTTTAAGCAAAGCTGATCGAGATCCTGATATAAAGCTAACTGCAAGAAAAGAAGAAAGAGACCTAGTACTAAGAGTTCAAAAGTTAAGAACTTCCACAACATCTGCAGCATAGCCATAATCATAGACTCCGTTGAAGACATTGTTGAATTCATGCTATTAACACAATTTGATACATCAGTATAGGGGGAGATTGTTGGGTCCTAGAAGTGTGAGACTGACGCATAAAATGTACGCGAAGGACTATGGTTGCGAACTGAGATTTATTTGGGTTAGTTTATATTAGGTTATAGACCTTTATTAGGTAATTTGGGCATGCCTTAGGCCATGCGGGGAATGAGCTTACCATAGAGTATAAAACTATTGAATTATTGGTGATTTGGAAGAAAATATGTGTAGATATAACCCCAATGTGTCTTGAATTATTGGTGATATAGAAGAAAATGTGTGGGTGATTTGGAAGAAAATGTGTGTAGATATTTACCCCTATATCAGCGTTAATCATAACTGAGTAATGTTTTTGTCATAAATAGAAGTAGTTGGTTGCGAAGAGTTTTGATATAAAGTACTATCATAGTTGATTTATGTTCTCGTTCATACATGTAAATACTTAGTTTGAAAGCCTTTTAAAGAAGAATAATGTTTTACATTGGTGCCTACTAAATGTACCTTATTTCCCTTTCATCATCATCATACTCATTAAATTCTATCAATAACAAAGTTAAGGTAGGGTCTGAATAGGATAAATGTAGACAACCTTACCTCTACCCCGTAGGAATAGAGAGGTTGCTTTTAGTGAGACTCTCGGCTCGATGGTAGTTTTGTATCAAGCCTTGGACATAAGGCACATAACACTCAGCAATTAAGACAAAGGCCAATTAGTGCAAGTACTCCCTTGTCTTCCGGTTATCAACGCCACCACATGATACATGATTAACCATCCATCTCTTTTAACATTATTTTCATGAAATTAGTAAAATAACGTTTAAATTAGTGCACTTTCACTTTTGCACACCGAGCGACCACACATATATACATTATATGCGAATACCGCAAGCGGGACGTTACCTCATTTCCCTTTATTTTTACTAAATGTACCGTTCCTTTTAAGTTTCACTAATACAATTCAACCTTAAAAGAATTCTTTTTATTATTATTATTATTATTACTATTTAAAACGCTTTTTAATTATTTAAAGAACTATTTTAACGATTTGTTTTCTATAATTCATTTTTGTCATCTTAAATAACTTTTTTCTTGTTTTAGAAAAGAAAAACCTAGTATCATTTTTTTAGAAAGTGTTTACTCAATAATATTTAAAGAGCTATTGGGACACTTAAAAAATTGTATTTTTTTGTTAATAAACAAAAAGGGTTAACTAAGTATTTATGATTATTCATTAAAAAAGTGAACATGTTCATGTTCATTAGTTAACATTCTAAACGAACTATTCACGTACATAAATGAATAAATCCAAATGAATGTTAACGAACATACATGGACATACATAAACGAACGTAATTAAACGAAATAAATAAGCGTTGAAGTTCGTTTAACTAATTGAACGTAACACGTGCTCATTTCCGTGTTTATTAAATAAAAGGTTCGGTTCAAAACCATAAAACCGTCCACGGTTGTTTTCATTTTGGTTCGCAATCGTTTAATCTTCTGATCTGTTGGTTTCAAAATTTTCAAAGCGTAACAAACGATTTGGTTTACGATTTATACTCATAGCCGATCAGATAACCGCGGGCCAGACGATAGGAATGAGGCCTAGTTTAACTACTTCTTTTTATATAGGGTTAATGACAATTTCAATTTAGAGTAAAGTATATGGATGATCCCTATGGTTTATCAAAATATTTGATTTAGTCCTTAGCTTTCTAAAAATATACAAATGGTTCTGATGGTTTACACTTTATAACGTATTTAGTCCCTAACATTGCAAAAAGTCACATAGATAATTCCTCTAGTTAAATCTAAAATTTTAACAAACCAGAATAATCATCTATGTACTTTGCTCTTCAGTTTATTTGATTGCCATCAAATTATGCATGTTGTTTTCTTTTATTTAGAGTCAACAACTCATATTGACACTTTTTTTCTTTGATAATTTAGAACTTCTCTTTTGCAATTAAATTGGAATCTTTCGTTTAGATAACATGTTTTTTGTATACATTTTTTTTATAAAAAGTATATTCAAAATGGTCCTTGAGGTTTGCTCACTTTTATCACTTTAGTCCAAAATTTAAACCTTTTGAATCTAGGTCCATGTGGTTTCAATTTTGATGTCATTTTCTTCCAAAATTAAATATGGTCAGATTTTTCAGTTAACATCAAATTTTTTTTTGTTCTTTTTTTCCTCCTTTTAATGAAGGGCAAAATTGTCTTTTAACCATAATAAATTAAAAAAACTCTGACAATTTTACCTTTTATTAAAAGGAGGAAAGAGACAAAAAAGCTGGATGTTAACTGAAAAATCTGACCCGATTTTAATTTTAGATGAAAATAGCAATAAAATTGAAACAAAAGGGATCCAGATTCAAAAGGTTTGAGTTTTGGACAAAAGTGTTAAAAGTGACAAAACCTCGGGGACCATTTTGGCAGTTTACTCTTTTAGAAAAGTTTATTTCCTATTTTTGAAAAATATTTTAATTTATAAATAAAAAACACCTATAATTTTCTTTAGAGTTAAATACATTAGTTCCCGTGGTTTGCTCAAAATATCTATTTTAGTCCAAAAGATTTTTTTAGACTTTTTTAATCCAATAGTTTGATTTTTATATCAATTTAGATCCAATCCATTAACTTCATCCAAATTGTCTGTTTATTTTTAATGAAATGACCAAAATACCCTTAACCCCCTTTTAAACTAATATTATACATATATCTATATAGTACTGAAAATCTTTTTAGACACGTGTTACTCTCTGTTGTCTTCACACTATTAATAATAATTTAATAATAAATATATATATATATATATCCAGAACAAAAATAGAATAGAAATCCTAAAAACCAGGGATAAACTGATCAAACTACGTAAACTTTCCGGGGATAAATTGATCAAACTACGTACACTACTATTTAAATTTACTTCGCAACCCTTGAAAAAATTATCTAAACTTGTTAACTCATTTTGATGCATTTTCTCAAGCTTCTCATTAAGGGGTTCCGGGGATGAGATCTTGCTCAATTCCCTTTGGAGTGCTCTAATATGGCCCGCCTTGACTGTACCGGGGAAGTCACAGCGCGAATTTACAAGAAGCAAATTTAACTTTGCCAGGGGCGCGTCAGTTGCGGGGGTATAAGATCACCCGAATGATTAGGTATCAGTGGGAAAAGATAAAAGAATTAACTAAGTATCAGATCGACCAAATTGAACAAATGATAGGTCAAGATCATGTTGTTCATTGGGAATTGAAGAGGGGAGAACGAGCAGACATCGAACGATTAATTTCTATTTCTTGTTATCGTGGAATTCGTCATCAAGATGGATCACCCTTACGCGGTCAACGAACTCATACTAATGCTAGGACTTGTCGCAAGCAAATTCGGAAATGAAAGAAGCATACCGAAAACCTTGGTACTTGTCTGATCAATCACACTGTAGCTTCAATAGTTCAGTGAAATTTTATTTGGGGATTTCACCGATTACTAATCCAGTATCGGTATAGTAGGCCTCCTTGGCTACTCCACTAGTGGCTCAGCTTCGTCCTAGAAGTTACTGCTTCCGCCTCTCTAGGCTTCGCTCTCGCTCATGACTGGTATATGGATCTCTCTATGTAGTGATCGGCCTTCTAGAAGCTTCGCCAGAAGCGACTAGTCGCTTCCCGAATGCCCCTTTCCTTCGCTACTAGGAGAGTCGCGAGCTTGCTTGCATTCTAGAAACGGTAGCTTCCGCGCCATCCTGCCTACTGAAAGGGATGTGAATGATCGTGACAGTATATATATATATATATATATATATATATATATATATATATATATATATGGTAAATTTAATTTATTTTATCTTGAAAAAATATATTAAAAAAATGAGTTACAAGTTTAATTAATTAGCTAATTAATGACAATTATAGATTTACATATATGCCCTTTTTATAATATTAAATACACACATTAAATGAAGTAAATGGAGAATTTCTATTGTTTTAAAAGTTATTCTTTTTATTCTTACAAAATTTTTCTTCTCATTTGAACTCTCCAGTATATATATATATTCTCATGTTAAATAATAATATTAATATTTTTCTTTATACACATTGTTCTAAATATAAAAACTTATTTTGGTATATGATGAAGGGGTACATTTAACCTATCTCGTCATTCAATATAAAATAATAAATTTTAATAAATTTTGGTGTATGATAAAGGGATACGTTTAACCCATCTCGCCATTAAAAAAATAAAAAAATTAAGGAATACATTTAACCCATCTCGCCATTCAAAGAGAAGGGGGGGATTATAACAAATTTTGATACGACTTGAATTAAAAGTAATTAGAAGGGGTATATTTAACCTATCTTGCCGTTAAAAAAATAAAAAAATTGTTTTAGTTCCTTAATGGAAGTGCTTAAACGAAAAGAGTTACAAAGCCAAGCAAATATGTGGCTGAAGAACCACTTGATTGTCCAAACTACATTCAATAATTTTGCAGATTGATCATGCATGATCCATGAAAATAATAAAACCACTTTCATTTATAACATAAAACATTTAGAAAAATAATAATAAGCAGATTTAACGGACAAACACGACCCACGTGCTAAATATGTTCAGAATTTGAACCGTTTAGCCTAAACCCAAATCCACATATGTCAAAATCTCACACATTATATAATTAAATAAATTGGAAGACACCAATCTAACCCACTCAAATATGCCACAAGTATGAGTATAACCCAAACTGTGTTGTAATGTGCATATATCATTTTATTCTGAACTATCACTAAAATGGTAACACTTCCATCATTATATTTGATGCCTTAAAAACAACTTGCCCCTTTCTATTTGTTCATGTTCTTCACCACAAAGAAAAAGCACTTGGCAGCAACAGTTTAGTAGTTATTCATGGATTACAACAATGCTAACCAGAAACGAAAATTAGGACCGGACATCCTTTCACGAAGCAGAAGCATCAACTGAAGCATATGCAGCGTCAGCAGACGAGGTGTCCATGTCATTTAAACCCAACTCCTCATTTTGTTCCCAGGATCTCTCGTATTCTTCAACTGGATTTTTCACCACAGCCAAACTCGTTAACAAAGATCACAATATAGCAAAAATTGACTTCACATATGTTAGAAAATTCCAGTGCGCACAAAGATCTGCAAAACTCGAATCAGATCCACAAAACCATATTGGACCGGTACCAGCTCTATTAAGTTCAGTTCTCATTTCTAGACCTTTTTTTAATCGTTTCTCTATTCACTCACTCGTGAGCTTCAGAAACCTTTATTTGATTTAATTTTTGATTATATGTAAATAGTAAGTGTAAAATATAGGATTAAATAAAGATGGAAGAAAGCTAGAAACTATTTGCTTTCAGCCAATTCATAGTATTAATGACTTACAAGTTAACTGACGGTCATCTTTAATATCATCAGTAGCTGGTGCAATGAAAGAGTTTGCCAGAACATCGTCTAAGATCAGCGTCCAAGGTTCTTCTATATTCAGAAGCTGCAGGCACAAAATTATTGTTTTAAACAAAGACTGATCTTTATGGTAAAGGAGAACAGAAAATTAATAACCGTAAAGTCAATTTCTATAAGTTGAACATATACATGAACATACTCTAAAAAATACACAAGATCATGTTGGATCTTTTAGGTTATTATAAAGTCAACCATCTAACAATAAGAGTGCAAACACGAGTTCATAAGGTTTGTGTTTTATAACGAGATTTTGATCATGGTATAGAGGTAATTCTTGTGAACACAGGATTATTATTAGCTTCATACCTTTACGAGTCTCGCCCTGAAGTTCAGCCATCTGCTTCTTCTATCCTCATCCAGAATATCTCCAAAAGTGAACCCATGCACTCTCTCAAGACCTGCAATGTACATAAAGATACTAAACAAAATATTTCAATGCCCCAAATTTCATAGAAAAACAGGGCTATTTTGTAACATTTATAAGGCTCAGGGACTGTTTCAGATCTTTCAAAGTCAGAGCAGCATTACGCAAGTTTGGTTCCTGAATGATCTAATATATAACATCAGCAGAAGGGAACACGAGACATGAAAATGAACTCACTTTCACTGATTTTGGTGACCAAACCTTCGACAGTTGTCACAAGACCTCCCAAAGTGCCACCTGCAAGCTCCAAATCGATCTCTGGGATTTTTACACTTGCAGTGTCTGACTGGTACACACCAAACCATTACGAAACAAGAGACATGTTATACATTCATGGAGAAATATTAATATCAGATGGAAAATTCGTATCATGGGAAAGTACACCAGTTAATAGGAACTGAACAGAAGCAGCCTGCCCACATATAATGTAATTAACCAACACTACACAGTACACAATGACTAAATTGTATTACAGTATCAGTTTGAACAAAATGAAGCAGGAGTCTTATTATCATGAGAAAAGTGTTATGTGCACTTTCATCTTTTATATACTTAGTTCCCTCATTCCATATTTTATTTACCATGATAACCATTTTTTATATTCAATCGACAACATGAATAGACATACCTTAATCACATCACGGCTTAAATCTTCAACACTTCTCACTACCAGTGTCACTTTCTTTCCTTTTGCAGGTATAGCACCACCCGCTTTTAACTGCAAGGAACCGATCACTAAGCAACCTTAGAAGAATATGGGAGTAGTGGCCCAAAAATCAGCATACAAAGAAATGCTTACTAACCTCAGAATTTCTATAGCCACAAGCATCACATGTAGATGCCATCACAATCACTTCTTGGAAGTAAGGAATCTCTGTGCGTAGTCAAGCTAAACAAAACTTAAAAGGATGCATTATTATTAAAGAAAAGAGAGAAAATAATGAATTATTTGCCATCAAGCCCCCACAAGACAAAGGAAAGAAGAGAGGATACTGGTTACAAACATCCGAGTCTCACACCTAACAGCACAAGCACCACATGTCGATGGGAAAGTCATCACCTGCAAGATGATGTATGTATTAATATACGATAATATTCCTTAACTAACACTAGTGAATGTTGGACATATGACACGTAGAAGATCATAGTACCTCTTCGGGTGCAGTATAGCGAAACAGGGCCTCTGCGAATTCTGCACTATTACCCTGAGCAATAGCTCGCCGTCCAGCAACGGCTCCAACTGATCCATGTGGTTCAGATGTTTGATTATTTGATGATGCATCATTTCCACGTTCTCTCGTTTGTGATTGGTCAACAAGATATCCAAGCGCAGCTTGTTGCTCAGGGGTTCGCTCGTAAAAATCAATACTTAATGACGGATCTGAGGATGGAGCATACCTATTACACATCATAGTTGTCAATATCTTAACAACATGCAACAAGTGTTTCATATTGGGTACAAAGGGAGAATGATAGAGCTGCTAAAATGAAAAGGAATACAACAAAGATAGAAAGTTACGGGTTCTCTATAAAGCTGTTGCCAGCAGGATCGTCTAGTATGAAGGTAAAAGATGAAGCTCCTGTTGCACATGCTCTTAGTTTTAGTATGAACTCGTCTATAGCCTCGGCAGTTTGGGGATCAACTTTCTGAAAAGGTCCAAAACTCACTAAAGATTAGGTTATGAAAATGGTTGTTACGGTACACAATTATAATAATAAAAGAGGGAGTAACAATCGTATAGGATCAACTGACAAACCTTTCTTTCATCTTGAAGTGCTTGCAATTCATCTGCGGCTCGGACCAGAATTCCTTCCACCTGAAACATATACATGACATGCCAGCAATGTCAACAGAAGTGACTTTTTTGTTGTAGAAAGAGTCGCAAGTGGTCAAATTGGAAAAAAGAAGTTACTGTTGATAGAGATCCTCGTTGCGCCTCTGGAGGAATCTCAAAATCCAGTGGAGGTATCTACATATACAGAGAATAGTGGTCAGTTAGGTTGGATGGATTTGATAAGCCATTATCACAAGGAGGGATTAAAGTTAACCTTGATTGTCGCAGTTTCGGATTTCACCACTTGTCGATCAAGCATCTGCGTTAACAAAACGTATCTTTCAATGAAATGAAATGAAATACACAAGGGATTTTGGTGATTGGCAAAGTTGGAAGTACAAAGATTATTCGTAAAATATACAAGTTTACTTTCTACAGCCTCCAAAACTCTTTTTACAATTTTTAAAAGAAGAATAAAGAAAATCCATAGAGGTGTTCATCCTTGCAAGCAAGTCAATCAGGCAAATGGCTGAACAGAATGTTGATAGTTCATACATCCTAGGCTAAAGGTCCACATTTGACTTGAATAACACTGTTAGCAACAACCGTTCTTACTGGCTAACTGAGTCGATATGATGCCTTTATTAGTACAAAAGAACGAGCATACGATATATAATGGACAAAAACAGAATGCATTCTGGTATGAAGTTCATTTAAAGATAAGGGAGCTTAAATGGTAGAGGGAGTAAAATATGAGATGCTATGATATACTTAACCAATATACAGTCGTATCTAAGGTACTTACCCAATACTATACGCACTATTGGCAAGAATAGTTCTTACTGACTAACTATTTGTTGTTCCAAAAGTTGACACAAAAAAGTCTAAAACCACGTGTAAGCGAATGTTTTTGGCCAATATCACAAACCAGCAACTCTACTAACCCAGAAAATACAAAATCCTAACAAACTCCGGCCATAACAAATAAATTTGCACTTGCGGTAATCTAGACTATAACAATACAGCATAATAAATGAATAATCTTGTGTTCTACATAATAAAATCACTGGACAACAACCTTTTGATCACCTGCTGAGTATTCCAAGCGATAGCAAGAACCTTTGGGTTGTATTTCACCCGCAAACTGCACCTCATTATTCCCTTTAAAAAAAAAAAAACAAGCTCACCATGAGACATTATGAAACCACATTTTAACTAAATGTACCAATGAAATTAATATTCACACACCTCTCGCCACAATGAGGACACTCGAATGCCGACAACAAAATCTGCAAACCAAATATTTAGCTTTCATTATTCTGTAACAAATTTGTGAATAAATTGAATGCTCAAAGATTGACCTTTCTAAAGAGACTTTTCATTTTATTCTGTGCATTTTTCTTATTTGTGCTTGTGTACCAGAAATATTACAAACAAAATTTAGGGAAAATTACTAAAATAGTCATAGTTGACCAAAAAATTTCAAAAATAGAGATAAAATGTCAGGTAGCGTTCGTTTCATGGATTGTAATGGAATTCGAATTGAAATTTGCGCGGGAATTAAAAATTGATTAGGAATTTAGGTGTTCTTTCACATAATGGAATGAATTCTTGATGTCGATTCCCTTTTTTGTTCAATTCCATTTCATTTTTTTTTTGCCTTTGGTTGAAGCCAACAAAATAAGAAATGAAATCAACATTCCAATTCCATCAGGATTCAATTCCATTCCGTAAAATGAACGCTAGTCTTCACCAAAGTAATCACCCCTCATTTCCTCCTATAAGAAGCCGCCACGTCAGCTCAGCAGGCGGCATTGTAAAAAGCACCAGCTAAGGCCGCTTTTTGGGTGAAACGTGTGAGGCTCATCCCCGCCACTCAGCTCAGCAGGCGGCATTGTAAAAAGAACCAGCTAAGCCCGCTTTTTGGGTGAAACGTGCCAGGCTCATCACGCGTTTTTGGTGATCACTTTGGTAGACGCTAGTTTTGAAAATTTTCGGGCTACTTTGACCATTTCAGTAATTTTACTTTGATAATTTGATGTATTTTTTGGGTCAAGTTTGACAACTTAAGTAATTTTACTTTGCTAACCCTAAACTCCATGTGAAAATTTTCGACCAAGTTCGACTATCTTAGTAACTTTCCCTGGTGTTTTAAGTTTTTCAGAAAATGATAGAAAAACTAGATTATGAATTCTAGCTCGTGAAGAAATAAAAGTATTAATAGGATCGACAAACATGATAATGATCCAATATCTATAGATGTTTATAACAAAGTGTTTAATTTACCTTTCTAAAGTGCGGAATCAACGTTAACATAAATCTCGTTGTCCCCTGTCACGCAATGCGACAGAATTATTATCAAAACCAAAGAATTTTGAGTGTAATAATTAGGTCACTTACATTTTCACCACATCGCATGCAGAGGCTCTCAACCTGGTACACAGGTGCTTCATCATCATCGGTTGAAACAGCTTCAACAGCAGACCTGACGTCCATTACTGTTGGATTTTGTGATACACAATTTGCTACGATCGATCTTGCAATTTGATTCCATGAAATCTAGGTTTTGTGCAGTTTAAAACGGTTGGGAGGAAGGTCGGGTGAACTCTAGAACAAGCAGGAAGGCTGCAGAAGGCGAAATATTGATAATATAAAATATTGTCACTAGGTTACAATCCGATAAATTTTCAACTGTTTATAATAATAATAATAATAATAATGTAACTTATTTATTTAACTGTATATTATAACCTATAAATGAGTGATATTTTAAAATAGTTAAAAAATAATTTTTTCTCTCTCTTTATTTATAGATAAACCATGTAGTTTGTCTTTTAAGTATTATTTATGTTTTAGCCTCTAGGCTTATTACATTTAAATCCTTGAGTTTTAACAAAATTATAGATAATTAGTTACATTTTCCCTCTATTCACAACAAATTAAAATTTCTTTTACGTATTTTCGTCAACTTATAAAAACATATTGTTTTAATAAAATCCAAACATAGCATGACGACCGCATATTTTGCGACGTTTCGGTAGTTGTTTTATTTAATATCGAGCAACGATTAAAATGTAAAAGTAATGATGCCTTATGATAAGTGATTACTTGTATTTAATTAAAAACTAAAATTACTATGATATTAAAAAATATTGACTTTTAAAATAGTAACTTATATAGATCACAAAAAAATGGAAAACATGCTTTTAAAGTAAATATATATATACTATCCCTTAAAAAGTTTAAAAGACCCTTCTATATTAACTCCTAAAATCCTATTTGAATTTTATATGTACACTTATAGAGATAAACACTTGACATCCTATTTTTTTATAAAATAAATTTATTTAAGTTTTATAAAATAAAATTTTTTATATTTTTAAAAAAGAATTTATAATTGAAGGTAAAGGTCTAAAACATACTTAAGAGTCAACTACTATTTTTTTGTTTATATAAAAAACAAAAATTTTACAATTTTAAAGTTAATTGGACGGGTACTGTGTCGATATTTGAAAACATTATGAAATTTATAACAGTAGACAATAGTAATAATAGTAATAAAGAAAAAAAAATTAAAACTTAGCAATTTAACCAAAAGAGAAACTTACTTTAAAACTATAACAACTTATTTTTATTATTATTTATTATTAAAAAAACAAAACTTACAAGTGTAAAACAAACAAATTCTTTTTATTTATTTTTGAGATATACAAAACATTCTATTTAAAAAAAATAAAATAATGTATTTTTGTATAAAAAAAAGCTTGTAAAAAGCTCAGCCGTCTTCATTGTTTCAAAGCCAGTCCTCACTTCTTGTTCCAAACGTTTGAAAAACCTCCAACCCGGACTTCGTTCGGTAGTATCATCATCAGAGTAAGGAGCTCGTAACAGATCAGTCAATGCAATCTTTGTCCAAGTTTCAAATTGAGACTCCTTAGAATAATATTCACGCGTACCATCCTGCCTGACAATAATCCACACCTTCTTCACGTGATCGTACATCCAACTAAGCACTTTCAACTTATTTTCGAACTTGCTATAATAACTCGAACCGAGTTCCATGACATACCGTTCGGATTGGTTGGAAGGATCCTTCAACTGAAAATTCTCATCAAGTGGATTTACGTCAACATTTTTCATCAAAACCTTCTGCTTTTTCTTTTGTGCTGTTGAACGTTTTTGAGTAGCAGTGTATTTCTTCCTTGGATCACATAAATACTCATCCAACCCTGCTTGACGATCAGAAGCTAACTGTTCCGCAGCTACTCTATTGGCTTCACTTTGTTCGGCTGCTCTTGGCGATGTTCAATATTCATTGGATCATCGGTAGGGTCAGATAATTCTCGACCAAACTTGTTCTCTAACTTAGCTTCCAGGTTCTCTGAAGTAAGTTCTGGCAGAACTGGAGTCAGATTAGCATTAAATCCGGTAATGTCATCCAAGAAAGCTTGTTCCTCGTCTGTGTCTGTATCAGTAACCAGATCCTCAACCTCAATCTCTTTATCTTTCACTGGTATATCATGTTCCTCAGCCACCATAGCATTAACTGGCTTAGGTGCTGGGATATCCTGTCCAATCACCTCAGCAAACCTTCCGAACTTCTTCAATGGAAAACGACCAACGAAAATAGTTTTCAATGCTGATCGGTTTTTCTTCATAGTGCCGAAAATAGTTGGTCCCCCGGCCTCATATTTAACAGATTCGCATCCGAAGCATCCTTGGTCAGATCGGGATATCGAGCATCCAAAATCAACTGCACAAAGCACGAATATAGCAGAAACATCCTCTTCTTTGACTGTTCTAAAATCTTCTTCATATTCTCGAAAATATAACCTGAGAAGTTATATTTCCAATCCATAACAAGAGCCACAATCGTTGAAGTTTGAGTTGATTTGGTTGGTCTAACCCTCCCTTGTTCTCATAAACACACTGTATAAACACATGCACCAGCAATCTCCAGTAAGCGGGAAACATTTTCTTGAGCAGCGGCGGATATGTTCCCTCATAACTCATCTCAGTAAGACTAGGTAATACTTTCTCCTTTGCATACAAGGTTGGATCACTTGTAGCGTCAGTAAACTGTAATACTTATCGAACACAAGCTTCATTCACTAAAATCTCTTTACCCTGAATCTGAGAACTGATGTACGGCCTCCCATCAGCTCCTTTCAAGTGGAATCTAGCTCTCTTCCAAAAGGTGTGCACCAGATCTCGATATATAACTGGGTTGGCTCGAAGTGCATACGCAATCTTGCACTCATTTAACCTAGCCATTATGGATTTGAATTCTTGGAAAAATTCTGCTGGTGAGTCTGTAGATATCCCGCTTGATTGTGAAACTGTTCCTCCACCAGCATGACCGCATCAAATGCTTCTTCCACCATTTCTGTCAGAAACAATAACCAGGTTAACTCAATCTCAACACAACTAACTAACAGAAGTTAAGGGAGTTCATCAGGATTAAGGGTCAACACAAATCGAACGATTTAAAACGAATTTCAAAGGTTCAATTATTTAAAAACGGTTCAAACCAGTTTTAGAGGTTCAATCACTTGAAAAGGTTCAGACATTTGAATCCGGATTCGCAAACAATTCAACAGTAATCCGGATGAACCTTTCATCAATCCGGATGAACATCATCCGAGGTGAGATCCGAGTTCATTCATTTCGGATGAATGGCCATCCGGAATGAGATCCGAAATACCAGTCACTTTGAAGACCAATCCGAAATGCTATCCGAAATGCATGAATACTTGAAGATTATCATTAAATTTCATAATTATAAAGCATTATATACCTAATCCGGATGAAATCTAAGATAAAAATCCGAAATGGAAGATGAATAGTGAATTCAGAGATGATCAGAGAATATTAGAGGATTTCGGAAATTTTTGTGAATAATCCGAAATGCAACTCTGGTTCATTTATGTACCTTTTCGGAATGGGCTTGGGCCTAAAACCTTTTGGGCCCAAGTCAATCCGGAACCCATCATCCGAATTCGCAAACGATCCGGATTGGGCTTATGTTAGGCTCAATCCGGAATAGTGACTAGTCAGTGGGCCTATCCGGAAGGTGTTTGAAAGCCCAATCCAGAACAGTACCCCCATTATCCATAATTGTTCAATTTTGAGACTTTCAGAAATTCTATTGAATTGGCCCAACTTCAAAACTTAGCAGACCAGTCCAATATCCCTTGACAGAAACCATCTAACCAAAAGTCAGCAATTTGACTAACCAAGCATCCAACCACTCTTTACCAACTACAAAAATAAGTAAGATATTTAAACACAAACACAAACACAGCCTTGCTAAGGGATCAAATCATTTCTAAAGTCGACTAAGGAGCATTTTTCAATGTGAGTTGGGTCAGACTAGTCTAAGCAATTGTCAATATACTTGTCCATTTAGTCTAAAACTCAACCCTCCAGTTCTAGCTTCATGATATGCTTAAGGTAGTATTATACTATAATGACTGTGTGTCCCATACCATGACATACCCCCGCGATCAAGGTAAGCACAACGATTCATCATAGCAGGTGAGTATACTGAGATCATCCTTTATCTTTTACAACGTCAGACTATTAATGAACAGGTCAGTACTTTTGTACAGCAGAGTGACCAATAGTATCTGACGAGGGTTAGGCAAATACCTTATGTGGTACATAGGAATTCATGGAATTTTCTCATGAAGAGATTTCCTTTCTTTTAGGTTTTGGCCCTTCTATTTTGGTTCTTAACGGATATCCTGATTGTGCCTAGGTCTGCATATAATCTGGATGCAACAGAAGGGCAACCAAGATATCCCCGGATGACTCAACAACATACAGACCCGAAACCTCAGGCGTTGACTATCTATCGACACAGGATTTAAGACCATGATATCATACGCCTATAGTGTCTGACCCACTGAATATATAGTTCTTTATGTTTATATCATTTGGCTTACACTATCCGGTTGAGATCTAGACCTATCAACATATCACCTTCGATTCAAGTTTTTCCCGCTACAACACCTTACATGTGTTAGTCAGAAACTCTATCACGAAAAAGTATTTCATTTCCCAATCATTACAAAAGTTGTTTAAAACTAATTTTTTTATTTATCCCCCTAAATTTGTGCATATATATGAACAAATTTACGAAGCAAACAGAAATGAAAAAAAGACAACAAACTAAACGGAAAGGATAGAGGATGCTCAGTTAGAAAAACGGATCATTTTGAGGAGATCCACAAGCACTTGAAAACACGTGTTGCTGACGGGTTTCGTGAACAAATCCGCCACGTTTGCTTCGGTGTGGATTTGCTCAAGTTTAACGAGGCCCTTTTCATAGCAATCACGAATAAAATGTACTTTTATATTTATGTGCTTGGTTTTGGAGTGAAAAATAGGGTTTTTGACGATTTGGATAGCGGCATCATTATCACAATAAATTGTTGTGTTTAGATAAGTCAAACCGTAATCTGCAAGCTGGTGTTGCATCCATAAAACCTGGGAGCAGCAAGCAGACGCTGCAACATATTCCGCTTGTAGAAAGCGAGACCGTGTGCTGCTTCTTGCATTGCCAAGAGATTAATCGATCTCCCAAGAATTGGCATCCAGCTGAAGTTGAGCGCATATCCCTATCTGTACCTCCAAGATTATTGTCAGAGAAAGCATACAGGTCAAATTCAGAATTTTTAGGATACTAGAGCCCTAGTGATGGTGCCCCTTTGAGGTACCTAAAGATTCTTTTAACAACATGTAAATGAGAGAGTTTAGGAGTAGCCTGATATCGAGCACACTAGCAAACGACAAACATAATATCTGGCCGACTTGCAGTGAGATACATGAGTGAACCAATCATAGACCGGTACGTAGTTAGATTGACAGGCGTTCCTTCAACGTCTTCATTTAGCAAATGTCGTTTTACAATAGGTGAAGCCGTAGGATTTGAGTCTGTAAGCTTGAATTTCGCAAGAACGTTATTGACATATTTTCCTTGATGAATCAAGATTCTTTGTGGGCTTTGACGAACTTGAAGTCCCAAAAACATAGTCATCTCCCCCAGTGAGCTCATCTCAAATTTCTTCTTCATGATCTCTTCAAATTCCCGACACAGACCATCATTCGTAGAACCAAAAATAATATCATAGACATAAATTTGAACAAGAATAATGTCCTTGTCAACACATTTGATAACAAAGTTTGATCAGTGGTTCCCCGAGTATATCCATGAGCAACCAAATGCTATGTTAGAGTTGCGTACCATGCGCGAGGCGGTTGTTGCAATCCATACAAAGCTTTGTCCAATTTGTATGCAAAGTCTGGCTTGTCAGGATCAGTAAAACCCGTGGTTGTGCCACGTAGATTTCCTCTTTCACCGTGCCGTAGAGAAAAACAGTCTTGACATCCATTTGATAGACGGTGAAGTCCATGTAAGATGCATATGCCAAGAAAATGCGAATAGCCTCCAATCAAGCTACCGGTGCATAAACCTTATCATAGTCCAATCCTTCAATCTGACGGAAACCCTGAACAACCAGTCGAGCTTTGTTCCTAACAGTTCCAAGAGCACGTTTTCCTTGAGGAAGCTTCACCAATTTCCATACACCAAGCTTCTCAAACTGATTGAGTTCTTCATGCATAGCGTCAACCCAGCCTGGTTCCTACAAGGCGACATCAATGCTTTTAGGTTCAATTTGTGAGATAAAGCAAGAGTAAAGACAAGTATTGATATCCCCTGATTGACTGCGGGTTCGAACGGCAGCAGTAACAGGACCAATAACATTTTCAATTGGATGATCATGCTGTAGACGCTGTGGTATCGGCGTAGCAGGGACAAGGAGATCTGTTTGCAAGTTGGTAACACTCGGTGAGACAACTCCAGATGACTCCCCCTCATTAGTTGCACCAGTGGGAATGTTGACTGACGAATCAACGGAACATTCTGGTGGTGTAGACTCAGGAAACAGAGATGAACCTAAGACATCGGGAGGAGCAGACCCTTCATTTGTCATAGGAGGTTCTGTGTTTGGAGCCTCAACTTCAGGGGAATCATCCGGAGGAGTCTGTTCAGATGCCGTTTCCTGATGCTGGGATACTGGTGAAGGGGTTGATATAGCTTCATTAAATCCAGGTGGATCCATACTCAGCTGCTTAAAAGTCTCCTACAGCTGTGCAACATCAGCATCGTCTTCAGGTAAGATATGCATCTTTGTAAGATCAGAAATTTTGCTTGTACCTGCAGTCACATTAGAAGGGACATCAACATGGTTAAACAAAGAGGAATAATCATACAGCCAGTCAGGACCAATGCATGTGTCCTTGGAATTCTCCTCCAGCCAACCCACATTGTAGGTTTCAACTACCAATAGGAAGTATTTTTAGAATATCCGATGAAAATGCATGGATCCTCGCGTGATTCAAATTTCCCTTTAGCATCCATGAGCAGAAGAACACAAGGGCATCTGAACTTGCGGAAATGCTTGACCGAAGGTTTGCGACCTTCAACCACTTCGTACAGTGCTTTCATGTGTCTTTTGTTGATCAGGGCATGATTCTGAATATAACAGGCGGTATTGATTGCTTCTGCCCAGAAAATAAGAGGTAGTTCAGATTCAACCAACATAGTACGTGCAGCTTCAATCAGTGTTCGATTTCTCCATTCTGCAACCCCATTTTATTGTGGAGTTCTGGCTGCACTAAACTGTCGATCAATACCCTTGGAGGAGCAGAAAGAATTTAAGGTAGCATTCTTAAACTCTGTTCCATTATCACAATGAATAGCCTTCATGGTGGTGTCTGTCTGGTTTTCCATAAGTGTGATGAACTGTTTAACTAACTCATCGGTTTCACTTTTTTGTGCCAGAAAGAAGACCCAACTGAATCGTGAGTAGTTATCAATAATAACCAGACAGTATGCCTTCCCGCTAGTTATCAGAATGTCTGTCGGACCAAAAAGATCCATATGAAGCAATTTAAGACTTGAGACATGGAAGGTGTGGGTTTAGACTTGTGCGGCTGTCGATGTTGTTTCCCACGTGCACATGATTCACACTTTTCAATCTGCATAAAGTCCCGAACTGGTAGATCTCTGACTAAACCACCTTTTGCAAGTCTATTTAAGTTCTTCATGTTGATGTGTCCGAGTCGACTATGCCATAACATTGCATCATGCTTAGCAGTCGACGAGAACAAGCAAGTAAGCTTGTCAGTGGGAGCTTTGTTCATGTCGATGACATATGCATTTCCTTTTCACGCGGCTTTTAGAAGAATCCATTCATCAGGAATGATGAGGCCTGGTTTCGCTACATAACACCCTTTCTTGGTAAAGGGAACATCCAAATGATTATCACAGAGCTGAGACACACTCAAAAGACTATGCTTCAACTCTGGTACGTAATTCACGTTCTTGAAGCTGAGAGCTCCGTTGCATACTGTTCCTCTCATAGTGATCTTTCCTGTCTCACCACATGCGAAGGAGACAAACCCGCCATCGAAAAGTTGAATGTCATTCAACTGCGAGATGTCCCCAGTCATGTGCATGGAACAGCCACTATCAATATACCACAGTCTGACGAGAGTTCACCAGAGCTATTCCTGCACATTTCAACAGGTTTTAGTTAGAAGCTGCAACCCAGGCCATTGACGATCTTGGCATGCCATGAGCATCGACATAGGTAACCTCACGAAAAATTAAATTAGTTGAGGATGAGGTTGATGATGCTTTTGATTTATCTGATTTTAGGGCAGAAGACTGAATCTTGGTCAAGATCTTAGGCCTTCAGGTTGACGAGTTAGACTTCTACACAGTCCTTGGAGTGCTAGAAGGAATCTGAGAACCTGAAGGTCTTATATATTTGTGAGTTTGTTTCTTGGCCATGTTCCAGTCTTGATCAGAAGGCTTAGCCATAGTAAATCAAGCCTGATATAGGCGATTAGGCATAGCTTTCTGATATTTTGATAATAATGCTTTGAAAGGTGTGAAGGGCTTTTGACAATTTCGCGCAATATGCCCGGGAAATCCATAGTTGAAACAGGTCTGCTTCTTCTGGAAGAAAATAGTCCGTTCAGCTTGGGAAATTCTAGGCAATTTGTATGTCAGTTTCTTGCTTTCTGGTACTAACGGCTGGTGCAAGGATTTGGTCTTCGCTGTAGCCTGCACACAACCATCAGCACACTTGTAAGGTTTATGATTTGAATTAGACAATTTGGAGTTATTAGACTTAGGCACAAATTTAACTGATTTCTGCTCAGCTTTTTGCTCAACAGATTCAGTTTTGGGCTGTTGAGTCAATTTCTCAGAGAGAGGAACTGACTCAGCAACTGCCTTTTCATTTGTTTGAGATGCCTGTTTGGTTTTCTTTTTTTTGGATCTACGTGTTCTCCATTTCTTATTATTGGTTATCAAACCATTTTGCATGGCAGATTCTGCAGAAGAGACGGGTGATTCAACTAGGATATCCTTTTCTGAATAGCCAGAAGATGAGCTCGAACCATTAAAAGCAGGAGGAATCTTTAGATTTGGAATAGTTTGAGATTCCGATTCAGAGTCAGTTTCAAAATTTTTATCTGAATCAGTAGGATGAGAATGCTCATTTTCTGGCATTTCAGAATCAGTCCATTATTCTGTGGTTGAATATGAAGATGCTGATTTGCCCGATTCTTCCAGTACTATGCCAGTGTTGTTCTTCACAGGTTCAGCTGTTTGGTTGGTTTCCTCATTGTCAACCTTGGGATTAGCATCAAAAGATGGTACTTCCTGAGAAATAATTCTCGTCTCTTCAGTAGGAACTGAGGAAACCGTATCACCTGTCGATGCTGTATCTGTAGCAAAATTTGTGTTTTCATCACAAGAGTTATCACATTTATTATCAGCATTCGATGAAAAACCAGAATTAAAACCATCTACGTTATTAACACAACCAACACCATCTGAAAATGTAAATTGTTTAGCAAGAAATTGATTCAAAATGTCAAAAGCAGGTTTTTAAAAATCATAGTCAGCAGCCGAATTGTCTGAATTAGAATTTAGACATTCTTCTTGAGCACCATCTGTAATGTCCTCAACTAATATTTCTTCTGCACATGAGGTAGAAACATTAGTTGCGTTCCCGGAGTCAGTTTCAGTTTCAGAAGAATTTTCACTTTTTGATTTTGTAGGTGAAGTTGCTGTCTCATTCTTATGCGTCATTTTCTCTAAGTCATCTGAACTACAAGATGGATGATCACCAGATTCATGTGAAACTGGTGTGGAAGGGAAGGAAGCATCATCCCTCTTGAGTTCAGTTGGCTTAGAGAACTTTGGGTAATAGGGCTTCCACGGTTTTGAAAGATAATATGATGGTTTACCATACATCATTTTTCAGCATTTTCTAATTCAGCCTCAGATTCAGGCATTCTTGTATAGTTATGATTATATGGTGGAGGAGCCCTATTGTACCCAAGTCCCTTTGTATAATTTTTCTGATAATTAAGCTGTAAATCACACAAGTCCTTGAGCAGCTTGCTGGAAGTTTCAAATTTTTTTAATATTTATTTCTTTTTCTTGAAACTTCACTGTCAAGGATTTTAGCCTGGCTAAAGCCGCTTGAATTTCTACGTCCTTTTCAGCTAATTTTAGCTTATAGTCGTATACCCAACATTGTTGCTGGTTCAAGTCAAGCTTTAGCTGTGCTATATCTTGTTTTTGTGCTTCGACCTTTTCCATAAGAAGCTTGTTCTTATGTTTAAGGGCGATATTCTGTAATGCAGCTTGCTGATATTCAGCTACAAGGGTTGAATTATGGGCACGCATTTGTGATAATTTAAAACAACAACTATCTGAACAGAGAATTCGATTCAGCGTTTCCAAAAGATCAGGTGTCTCAGTTGTCTGCGCCATCATGCAGTGGTTGCTGTTCTTAGAAAGATTCAAAGTCTCCACCTGAGCTGCAGCATCTGCCCAGTTTAATCCTTCGTGCTATTGTGCTACTAAAGCTGTTGATTTCTCGGCATATCTGCTTGAGGGACTTGTAGTAGACTTTGAAGGTGAGACTGGCACAAGCTGTCTGTCACTGCTCTGTATGTCTGCTACTCTGGATGAGAAATATCCTGATCGCAGCTTCTTGCATTCCCGTGCAAAATGTCTTGGCTCATGACATCTATAACACCTGAGCTTAACTTTGGTCAGCCCAGTCTTCAGATTTGACAATGGTTGTCTCCCGTACTTCTTTTGAAATTTATTGACGCGGAAAGTAGCCATTGCAAGATTCCAGGACACGTCAATCTCGTCCAAATCCTCCTCCATTATTTGATCTACTTCAGTTGGAAGAATAGATGGGGGAGTCAGGTCACCTGCTAAAAAGGCATTTAAACTGTTAATCATTGAGGCAGCTATGGCCAATTTCTCCTCATTCTCTTTAGTAAGAAAGGCAGAATTGGACACAGCTTGAGCAGGGGCTGGTGCAGAAGCAGCAGATTGAGGAATGCTGCCTTGTTGAGCTGTAGCCGAAATGGCGGGACTAAACACCATGTTAGGATACTGAGCATGGTATCGTGTTTGAACTTGCGCTGCAGAAATCATAGTAAAAGTCTGAGACTGAAGACCGTAGACGTACTGGGTCTTCTGTGGTGTGGCAAGAGGACGTTTGAGCCACCCGGTGTGTGAGAACTTCCTAGCAAAGGGCTATAAACAAGATTTTGTGACATCAACGCTACATTTTGCCCTGTATCACCAGCCGCCATCAGACTACTTTGATGATTGATGTCTCTCTGCTTATTGTTTATCTCACAAGATTTAATAGTTGCAATCATTTCTGTGAGAGTGACATCATTTAGATTTTTCGTCTGTTAATCATTTAAACTGTTAATCATTGAGGCAGCTATGGCCAATTTCTCCTCATTCTCTTTAGTAAGAAAGGCAGAATTGGACACAGCTTGAGCAGGGGCTGGTGCAGAAGCAGCAGATTGAGGAATGCTGCCTTGTTGAGCTGTAGTCGAAATGGCGGGACTAAACACCATGTTAGGATACTGAGCATGGTATCGTGTTTGAACTTGCGCTGCAGAAATCATAGTAAAAGTCTGAGACCGAAGACCGTAGACGTACTGGGTCTTCTGTGGTGTGGCAAGAGGACGTTTGAGCCACCCGGTGTGTGAGAACTTCCTAGCAAAGGGCTATAAACAAGATTTTGTGACATCAACGCTACATTTTGCCTGTATCACTAGCCGCCATCAGACTACTTTGATGATTGATGTCTCTCTGCTTATTGTTTATCTCACAAGATTTAATAGTTGCAATCATTTCTGTGAGAGTGACATCATTTAGATTTTTCGTCTTCTTGATCATTCCAACATCAGCATCCCAACTCTTCGTCACGAATTTAACAGCTGTCTGTTCATAGCACTGTTGGTAAGAGTAATTTCAGCTGAAATTATCTGAGAAACGAGCTTCACATATCTTCGGATCTGGTTTTCAGTGGTTTCCCGATAAATATGATTAAACGAGCTGAATGGTTGATTCAGCTGATTTACTCGGCTGGCCTTCATATCAGCATTTCCCTCATAAAGATTTTGCAATTCACTCCACACTTATTTAGCGGTCTTGCAAAATCTGACATCTATAGAAATGTCAGGTCCAAGTGCCATTATTAACACAACTGAAGCCTTTTCATCTTCTTCAATAATTTTCACATCTTCTAGAGTCCACAAATGACTTGGTTTGGAGTCTTTGTATCTGGATCTGCAGCGGTACCGTAAACAATTGTTCAAGGACCGTTCATAATGCATCTCCAAACCCCAGACTCTTTGGCCTTGCGGTACTGCTCAAATATAAACTTCCACTCATAGTATTCATCTCCGTATAACAGACGGGGCATAGTCAAAGTGCCAATAACTTGATCTAATTCTTGATGAAGAGCCAGAGTCTGTGATTGCAGTGCAGCCAAAGTGGCATTGGTCAAATCTTGAGCGGTCATATAACTGTTCATCATGGTTAACTTTATTAAAATTACCAAGTAAATTAAATTAAAGTTAATTTGGAATTCTTTTAATGAACAGTGATCTGAAAATGTGTCCAAAATAACCGGGTCCGAAATGAGTCCGAGATAAATAAATCCGAGATAGACAAATCTGAAATTAGTTCGAGATAGGCAATTCCGAGATGAGTCCGAGATGAATATTCGGAAAGCAATGAATATCTGAAATTGAGAACTTAATCCGGAATGAGAATTGATCTGGAATGAGACTTGATCCAGAATGAGAATTAATCCGGGATGAAGACTAATCCAGAATGTAGTCCTTATCCGAATGCAACAGTAGTCCGAGTTCTCTGCAACAGATAAACACAAATAATTTAAACAGTGATCCTTATCCGAAATAAGAGCGATCCGGATTAGGTTGTTGAGAATATTCCAGGAACAGTAATCCGGGATCAATCCGAGATGGATGATCTCCTTCGAGTTTTTCGGGATCTTCAACAGTGGCCAATCCGAAATCTTTGAAACTTCTTCGTTTTCTTCGGAATCCGCAACAGTATGGAATCCGAAATCCTCAAGCCTTCTTCATGTTCTTCAGAACAGTAGCGATGCAGGATAAACTAACAACAACCTTCAAATCTGAACAGTAATCAGGGTTGAATAGCAACAACTTTCAATTCTGAAAAGTTCTTCGATTTGCGATACCTGGAGCCTGTATTATACAACAGGCTCTGATACCAATTGTAAGTCCCGATAATCGGATCTAGGTGTCATAAGACTAATAGATTGCGGAAATAAAGATTAGAATGAAGAACAACTCTTGAATCAAAAAACAACTTGCATACACCAGAATAGTGTCTGATACAAGTTTTCAATTATAACTCTCTAACCCCAAAACATTAACCTAATACATATATTTATACTAATCATCTAGCCCATCAGTTACAACCCTAGGCCCATGAGGCACTAGGAAGCCCAAAACCCTTCAATAAGCCCAAATGTAGCACTAATGTGTAAACCTCCAATAATATAAGCCCAACAGGTAAAATGTAAATAATATGCACACTAACTTGGTTAATTAAAAAAAATATCAAACTAATTAACTTTAACTTGTTATAAATGTCAAATTTTAATTATACTAAATGGTAATACAATTTATAATTATTATAACGATTTAAGAAATTTTCCATAGTTACACAGGAACTCTTACATTAATTAATTTACGAATAATGAATCAAAGATATTAAATTGTACCAACCAAATAACAAAATTTGAGTTAACTTGAACAACTTCTACATCTACTAATCTTGGTTGGATATGCACACTAACAAAATTTGGATAAGAAGTTAACAAAATTTTGGTGCAATAGTTTAGCAGTTCCCCTATTTTCTTGCCACTTTTCGACAATTGTTGCAGCGGTTGTGTATCTCTTTCTCATATACTCCCTTAACATCTCCCAAGTCGTCTGCCTGTTTACAAAACTATCACCAGACATCCTTTCCATTATACTTCATCCTCTCGAATTTTCTCTGCTCCTCTATCCCCAACAAAACCCAAATCAACAATCAAATATTCTCTGGTCGTCTCTCCCCCAACAAAATCCAAATCAACAATTGATTATTGATCTACAACCCTAACCCAAGTCAACAATAGGGGAGTGATGGGGAGTGATATCACTTAGCTTATGGAATTCTGTTGGTGTAGAATGTCTATAGCTTACATCTTAGGGTCATGTCGTGTATGTAACAGGGCTAAATTGTTAGATTTTATGTTGTTTTGTATGTATATAGGACACCTCGTACGAAGTGTTGCACAACTCATACGACGTGATTCATGTCACTTCGTACGAGGTGCACTTCTTATTCTACTCATTCTTCTTATTTTCATCAGATCTGAATGAATCCATGGACAAATTAGACTAATTTCCTAGTAAAACATGTTAAAACTAGTTTAAACAAACCCTTGAAAGTTTCAGATCTAAAATCAACCGAATTCATGTCGAAAATTGCGAAAAACGCAAAACTGTGAAAACACTTTGTTTGAACTACCATAACACCTCGTACGAAGTGACAAGAAGCCTCGTACAAAGAGGCAACTTGCGCTAAATCACTTTTTAACAATACTATTGTCACCTCACATGAAGAGGGTATCACCTCGTACAAAGTGACTTACAAGTGTTTTTGAAATTTATGTGCACACTTCGCATGAAGTGTCACATCATACAAAACCCACTTCGTACGAAGAAAGTGTTAAGCAAATTTTTCACTAAAAATGGAAGAAGAATTTTATAACGTGTCTGCTACGTCTGCAGTTACAGCCGCAACCGCTCAAATTTTAAATCTAGACAATGAGATGGGCACAATGGCTAAGCCGCGAAAGTTAATGTATTTTGAAGATTACAAAGGCTGGCATGAACGTTTTACAAACTGGGTGCAGGCAAATTATCTCGAAAACTGGTATGCGATCAAGGAAGGTTACAAGATTCTAGTTGGTGAAAAGGTCTCGAGTAGGGGTTAATGCCATAAAACCATCAAGAGAAGGATTTATTCAAACGAGAGAAAAAGATGATGTACATCTTGCAACAAGCGATTAAAGAAGATATATTCACGTTGTTGCAACATGATAACACGACTCAAACCATCTAGAAGGCATTAAAAGTCAAATTTCAAGTCATTACTAATGATCAAGAACAAACAATCATTGCTAAAGAAAGAGTTCGACATCTTTCATCCACTAAAGAGAGAGACAATGAAACAATTCATAGAAAGATATTGTCATCTCGTGGTGGAAATGAAGCGTTTGGGAGTTAACAAAGATGATAAAGATCCAGTAGAAAAATTGGCAGATGCTTTGCCCGAAGGTGAATGGTCAACGTATCTTACAATTATCAAGAATAATCTGGATTACGGAAGCAACACCATGACCTTAGCAAAGTTTATCGAGAAGCTCGAGGCTCATGAACTAGAATTGCAAAAAAATGGCAAAGTCAAGAGGAGCACTTGCACAGTAGGATATCAACTTGTACTACAAAGGAAGTACACCTGCCGATGTTCAAAGCCCGAAGATACAGACGGCTTTCAGTGCTAATAACTCAATGAATGTTCCCAATCAATCAAATAGCAATACTGGTTTCACATCCTTTCAGAGTTATGAACCGAATTCTCCTTCTACCCCACAATCTGCCCAAAGTTTTAATAACTTCAACAACTGCCAAAACAATCAGTCTAATCCTACTCAGAGAGTTATTCAGTGCAATATAGCTATAAATTTTGAGAATGCACAGAGCTTCAATGAAAACACAGCTGCACAACACATGGCCTTGCTCGCGTCAGTTCTTGAATCCTATGAAAGCTTAGTGGCCAGTAAGATCGGGAATCCAAACATGACCAAAGAGGATTACGATCAAATTGACCCCGAAGAATTAGAACTGATAGATATCAAATGGTGTATAGCAAGTATAGTCAGACGAGCTCAGCGCTTTATGGAGATTACCAGGCGTAATAGTTTGGGAGGATTAGATGGAAAGTTGGGTTTTGATAAGTCAAAAGTGACGTGTTTTAAGTGCCGACAAAAGGAACACTTTAAAAGAGAGTGTCCGAACCGAGAAGTGCAGGGCAATCATAATCCATTCGGTGATGATTACTACAAGAAAACAATATATCATAAAACTTCTCCTCCTCAGACATAAACTAGAATGGTCGCAATTGAGGACGGTTCGGCTAAATCAAAGGTACTCATGGTGGCCCAAGAAGACGAAGGTTTTAACTAGAATGACTATATTCCCAAAATGAAAATTTTGGCTTTGCTTGCTGAAATTATTGAAGAACCACTATTTAATGAAGTGGTTGAAGAGAGTTATGTTGGTGCATATTTGTGACAACAGCTTAGATATGGTTTTTGGATATTTTGTAATTAGTAAAACGATAAACGGTCAGTGGGTTTAGTATTGTAGTAGTTGATTAGAAGTGATTGGGCTAAACTAGACACATTATAGTGAATGGTAGGCAAATCGGGCCTAGACCCAATAGCAGCCCATATGGTGAAACCCTAGCCTAGTTGCAAACCTGTCTCTATATAAAGAGAGTTTTGTATTAGGGTTAAGGTTGATCAGTTGGCTCAGTGGATTAGCTAATTACTTCATAGAGAGTTGAGAGAGAGAGAGAGAGAGAGAGTCTTGAATTGATTGTAAACACTAGTGTTGGATAATCAATAGAAGACTGGTTGAAAGTGATGTGTTCGTGTTCTTGTTTGGTTTTCTATGAATCTGATCTAGGGGATTCCGCAATCTTGGTTGGATAGACGATTCTATGATGATCCATACGGATTAGGGACCTACAATTGGTATCAAAGCATTCGGCTCTTGTTTTTGCTCGGTTCAGAATCGTTATTGCAGAAAGATTGGGGTTTTGGACGTTTTTGGAGGCTGGTTAGAAGTTTTGACGGCTGTTTTAGGGTTTCTGTTGGTATTTCGGATAAACAGCAAGCATCTCGGATCATTAGAGAAGTATCTCGGATCAGAAAGCTTGCATTTCGGATCATCACAGTTGTATTTCAGATCATCAGAGAAGCATCTCGGATCAGAATAGTTGCATCATGGATCAAAACAGTGCAACCCAGATCATAGGTGTTCATCTCATATTGCATCTCGGATTATAACAATGCATCTCAGATTTTTTTTATTGATCTCGGATCATCTCGAATACCATCTCGGATCATCTCTAATACCGTCTCGGATCACTGTTCCGAATCACCATCTCGGATCACTGTTCCGAGTTCCCATCTTGGATTGTTAATCCGAGTTACTATTTCGGATTCAGTACTGTTCCGAGTTGTACCCTTAAAGGTGGAAAGTTAACCAGCTGACGTAACCGGAGTTAAACGTTTTCGTACACAGAATTTGATCCATAGACAATCTTGACAAACCGGTTGCACCAGACTCATGTGACTTTTAGGACAAAAAAGGGCATGAAAATTCCTAAAATCACTATCGGACATTATACATCATTGGATTCGTATCGTCGAGACGAGTCTAACGGTTTGGACAAATTTTTAACGTTTTTAACGAGCTGGTTCGGTAAAAATGTCGAATATGTCTAACTTAAATGGATTGTTGAGAATGGAGCACGAGGCAGGCACGACTAACAAACCTCCAAAGATGTTGAAGGTAGAGAATTATCTTACATGGAAGAATAGGTTTCAGTCATTCATTGAATATCAGGACAAGTGGATGTGGATCTGTATTCAAGATGGGTACATTAACCCAACTCATGACTTTGAAGGCAGACAACGTGTGACTGCCTATGTGAACATGTTAGAGGCTGAAAAGAGAATGTATGAGTCTAAAAAGAAGGCCTTAGCTGCTATAAAGATGTTGTTGCCTGATGGCATCAAACATACTTTCAAGCGTTATACTACTCTGAAGGAGACGTGGCATGCCCTAGAGAAGAGGTATGAGGGCAATCCTGATGTGAAGAAGAACAAGGTTGATTTGCTGAAGAAACAGTTTGCTGGGTTTAAAGGAATGAGAAATGAGTCCCTTGAAGATATTATCACTAGATACTATCATCTAATGTCAGAAATTGACAATTATGACATAGAGGGATACACGGATGTGGAGATAAACGATAAGTTGCTAGATGCTTTACCTGCCAAATGGGATATATATACTCTAATGATAAAGGGTGAAACTAACTATGAAGATAAAGACTTGGAAGAGGTTGTTGGGAAACTGATAGCTTATGAGCTCAACATGAAGAAGAAGGAAACTGGGCATGATCAGGTTCCGATCCGGGAATTTATAAAGGGCTTACATCTTCATCTTCCAACAATGCTTCAAGTGATATTACAACTGCATTTCTCTCTTGTGAAAATGAGCAGATTGTGACCAATGCTGAAGGTGAAGTATGTTTTGTAGCTGCTTCAGGAGGATCGTCAGGGGCAAAGAGACAACAAACTAGCAACAGTAACAACAGTACAAGATCTATGCCTCTGAGTGTCAAGGCTGCTGAAGATCATCTGGCCTTGCTTGCTTCATTCGTTGCTTCCTATGAGAACTACATTCAGGGAAGAATATCTGATCCTTCTACATTTGATGAAGATTATGATCAGATTGACCCTGATGACCTAGAAGAGATGGATTTACAATGGCAGATGGCCATGATCTCTAGAAGAGTGAAGAGATTCATGAATAGGACTGGAAGGAAGTTCGTTGGAAAGAATGTGGGTTTTGACAAGTCTAAAGTGAAGTGTTACAATTGTCAAAGTTACGGACATTTTGCTAGAGAATGTCAAAGACCTAAGTCTGAATCTCGTTCTAGCTCATCTTTTCAAGATTTTCCTGGTCATGGTTCAAGCAACAGGAATGCGTCAACTAACACTAGATCAAAAGCCCTGATCTCTACTGCTAGAGAGGTTTCTTATGATTGGAGTGTTCATCTGGAGGGTGATGATAATGCCACATAGGCGTTCATGGCTGAGATAGCCCTAGTTGATAATGAGGAAGTGAAGGCTGATGCTGAGGTAGAGCGAGAGACGATAGCTGAAAAAACTGATGTAGAACAGAATGCTGCAGATAAGAAGATGGCTGCTGATTTTGCTGCATTCATGGCCGATCTAAGCAAATCAACAGAAGAGAGATCTTGTAACTCTGGTAGTTCTGTTTGTTTAAAATGTCGTGAACTGCAAAGTGAAGTTGACATGTTAACAGAACAAAACCAAAGTCTGGTAAATGAGCTCTCGAGCGTAAAAGAATCAAACTTTTTCGTAAAAAGAAATGAGTCATTATATTTGAAGAAAATTAAGTGTTGTGAAGAAGAAATCAATATTTTAACCTGTAAGCTAAATGAAAAACTTCTAATTATTGACTTAGCTCATGATACGGTGAGTGAGAAAACAAAAGAGATTTCTGAAAAATGCAAAGAGTTGTCAGAGGCACAACTTAAAATTTGTGAACTTGAAAAGAAATTGAATCAATTCAGAGATTCATCTTTTGTTATGAAACACATGATGAATGGCTTGAAGAAGAGTAATGACAAGACGAGTGTGGGCTTCAAAGGTTTCAATGAAGTTCCACCACCTCTTGGTCATGACTATTCTTTCTTGCCAGACGAAGATGAGCTAACAGACTTTGGGTCAACTACCCCTAGTAGTTCCACATCATGGAATGTTGATGTGTCTGAGAATGCCAAAAAGGATATTAACAGAGAAGCGGTTTTGAAAACAAAGAATACACACCCTAAGAATCAAAAGCAAATTTTTGTTAAAAAAATTGATTTTGTCAAAGGGAGTGATATGAAAGAAGAGACCATTGTTATTACAAAAGAGTCAAATGTGCAGTTTGCTAAAAATAAAAACAAATAAAAGTCAGAATTTGAGCAAACTAAACAAGATCCTTCAAAGGGATCATCGTCGTCACCTGATGAATCTAAACCAGAGACTTCAATTAAGAAGTCTTCGGCTAGAAGATCGTGCTTCAAATGTCACAACAAGGGACATGTAGCTAGCTGCTGTCCTAACAAAAAGAATGAAGTACAGGTGAGTGAGAGACAGAGAGAAAAATCACAAAAAAATTGGTGATGGTGAGAAGAAGGTTACTAACTCACCAAAGATATCTGCTACCAAGTAACAGAGTTTTGATGTTGGTGTAGATAAGGCTGAAAAAGGAACTCGCCAAGTTCCTCGTTTTCAAAGAAATCAGCAAAGATTTCAGCCTGAATCTACATTAGGCAGATATGAAAGACCTAGAAGTAGTTCACCAAGAATGAATAACTTTAATGGTCGATCAAGTAAGTGCAGAAGTCAAGGTTAATATCAAACACGCTATCAGAATGTTGGTAGTCGAAATTTTTATAACAATGACTTTAGAAATTATTATCATCAAAATTCATGGAACCAAAACCAAAATTTCCAAAGGTCACAAAGTCCAAACACGTTTAGGAAACCTCAGGACCAAAGACCGAATGGAAATCCAAAACCATTTCCATCAACAAGTCTGAGATCCAAGACTCCTGTTAGGAGTGATGGATATTGGATGGATGTTCCTGTGGTTGATGAATCTAGAAGACCCAAAACCATTAAGGCTTGGGTCCCCCAATCTAACTAATTTTTGTTGGATTGTACAGGAGCTACTAAGGAGGATTATCAACTTACGGTATGTTGATAGTGGCTGCTCCATGCACATGACGGGGGATGCGAGGTTGTTGACTAAGTTGAGAATAGATGGAGGTTATGTGAATTTTGCAGGTGCTAAAGGAGGGCACATTACAGGTAGAGGAAAAGTGACCAAAGGGAAGATCACATTGGACAAAGTGAACTATGTCGAGCAGTTGAAGCACAATCTGATGAGCCTCAAGTCTGCGACAAGGGTCACTCGGTCCACTTTACTAAGTATGAAGCTTTGGTGTTGAAACCTTGTTTGGTTATACCAAATGAATGGGTAGTCATGAGAGCGCCAAGGAGAAACGGCACTTATGTCATGGACATGGGTGCTAAGGATTCTACCTTGGTGGTGGCGTGCTTACTGTTAAAAGCATCTGAGGCTGAGTCATTGCTGCGGCACAGACGCATGGCCCACATTCACTACCGAAAAATGAATTATATTATTAAAAATGGTTTAGTGGAAGGGGTGCAGTGCAGAGGTTTCACGTGGAAGATAAATGTCTTCCATGTCAAAAGGGAAATCTACATAAGAAACCTCACAAGTCTAAAACAGTAAATTCCATAGATGCCCCTTATGAATTACTTCATATGGATCTCTTCGGTCCGGTGAATGTAAGGAGCATAGGTGGAAAATACTATTGTTTAGTTGTCATAGATGATTACTCACGATATTCATGGGTTTTCTTTTTAGGTACAAAAGATGAGACAGCGGAGATGCTGATAGATCTTTTTACAAAATTGGAAAATGTCCATGATGCACGGATCAAGAGGATAAGGAGTGATAATGGCACGGAGTTCAAGAATCAGATTGTGGATCTCTATTTTCTTCGCAAAGGAATTGAACATCAATATTCTGCTCCTTATACACCTCAGCAGAATGGAGTCGCTGAGAGGAAAAACAGGACGTTGATTTAAGCCGCCAGGAATATGCTTTCTGATTTAAAGCTTCCAGTTCTTTTCTGGGGAGAAGCTGTGAACACAACTTGTTATGTCCTAAACAAAGTTTTGACGGTTAAACGGTTTAACAAAACATGTCACGAACTATTGTTTAACTGAAAACCAAACTTGAAAAGGCTTTGAACCTTTTGGATTACCCTGCACCATTGTACGAAACAAAGATAAGTAAAAATTCGGTGAGGTGGCTGACGAGGGTTACTTTCTAGGCTATATGCCTGGAACACTGAATAAAAGGGTTTTTAATCTAAAAACTAGTAAAATTGAGGTTGTGTTTAACATGGAAATCACTAGTTATTCTCCTCAACAATCAACGAGTGGTCCTGCTATATTATATGATTATGATAGTGTCTTTAAATCATTTAATATTCCTGATTTTTCCAATGCAGATGAGTCTCAAGTGATTCAAACTATGATCAGTGAAGATGAAGAGGGTGACTTCATGCCTAGATAGAGTATATCAATGACAGATGCTCCAGAAACTTCTTCCAGTGCAGCTCCACATGACTCTAGTGATAGTGAGTCTGAACCTATTCAGGGGGAGGATTTTACTAATCCGTTTGCTAATAAGGACATTCAGGGAGAGATTGGATCTAATCTGGGAGATAATTTAGTTGTTGACACCATTGCTACTAACACTCGCAAACAGAGATCATCCAGTTGAGAACATCATAGGTGATGCTGCTGCAGGTGTTCAGACAAGAAGAGGTGTGATCGAAGGTTCCTGTTTATTCACTTCGATTCAGAAGACTGGGATGTTACATGAGTGTTTGTGTAGCTGCTTTATTGCCCAAGAGGAGCCGAAGAATGTTCACATGGCTCTAAATGATAATTGTTGGGTTGAAGCTATGCAAGAGGAACTAGCTCAGTTTAAGAAGTTGAAGGTTTGGGAGCTAGTTGACTTGCCTGAAGGAGAGAAGGAAATAGGCACCAAATGGGCGTTTAAGTGCAAGAAAGACGACCGCGGGATTGTGATAAGGAATAAGGCTCGGTTAGTGGTGAAAGGGTTCAATCAGCAAGAGGGGATTGATTACAATGAAGTGTTTGCACCAGTAGCAAGGTTGGAGGCAATTCGTTTGTTCCTAGCTTTTGCTTCATTCAAGGGCTTCAAAGTTTACAAACTTGACGTGAAGAGTGCATTTCTTTACGGGAAAGTCCAAGAGGTAGTGTATGTCTCACAACCAGATGGGTAACTGATCCAGATTATCCAGATCGAGTCTATCGACTTGATAAGGCATTGTATGGATTGCATCAGGCACCTAGGGCGTGGTATGAGACACTGTCAGCACATTTGTTAAAAAATGATTTTGAAAGAGGTCAGATTGACAGTACACTTTTCATAAAAAGGAAGAAGGAAGACTTTCTGCATGTACAGGTATACGTGAATGACATCATTTTTGGTTCATCTGACGAGAACATGTGTCATGATTTTGAGGAGGTAATGAAGAGCAAGTTTGAAATGAGTGCGATGGGTGAACTATCCTACTTTTTGGGTTTACAAGTTGAACAGAAGAAGGAGGGATGGTATACATCAGACGAAGTATATGTATGACATTTTGTCTCGTTTCAAAATGGAGGATTGCGCTACTTTCAACACACCTATTTGTTAGAATCACAATCTTGGTCCAGATCATGAGAGTGTGGAGGATGTTGATCCAACTCAATACAGGGCAATGAATGGTTCTCTGATGTACTTGACTGCTTCAAGACAAGACATCATGTTCGCAATGTGTCTTTGTGCCAGATATCAAATGAATCCAAAAGAGTCACACATGAAAGAAGAAATGATAGTACATCAACAAGTTAGACTGTCACACTGAAACTAAAATTAAATTGCTTAAGTGTGGTAGCAGCTTCATCATATGATGTACCAGTAGGCAAAAGGCATGAAATAATCAACTTACCTTGGTGATATAAACATAATGAACTGTGTATGAGTGGGTAACATATCAGTGGCGTATGGTTTTATAACCTTAAATCTTGCGTTGATAGATTGCCAAAATCTGAGGTTTTAGGTCTTTATATCGTTATTTCATCCGGGGTATCAAGGTTGTCCTTCTGCTGCATCCAGATATATGCTGACCTAGGCACAACCACGATATCTTAAAAGAGCTACAATGCCAAATCCCAAAAATTGAAGAAGCTCTCCTAAAGAGTCATTCAAATGTGCAAATTCATTATTCATACCAAAATTTGATATTAGCCGTAACCCTTGTTGGATATTGGTCTCTTTACTGTACGAAAGTATTGACCTGATCACCAAGTATCTAACGTTGTAAATAAAAAAGGAAGAATTTCGGTATACTCACCTACTATGAGGAATCTTTGTGCATACCTTGATCGTGGGGGTATGTCTTGAAGTGGGACACACTAGTATAACAGTATAAATTATCTTAACGTATCACTAGGCAATGGTACTTGAAATGTTCATGTATTTTGTTTAAGTGGATAAAAAAATACTGGTAATCGTCTTGAACTGCTTTTCATGAAAATTATATATAGAATTATCCAATAGTGTGAAAACAGTCTGATAATGCTGATATGATCTTCTTCCTGGTGATTCTCACAAAAACAAAGTGATTATTATTTTGTTATTTATTTGCTTTCAGAAAATATAAAAATCCAAAAAGATTTCATTTTCTTGTAAATTCTTAATGTACGGAATATGGTTGTTCATGGAGGAGTTGTTACCGATAGGGGGAGACGGTGTTAGAAGATGAGTTCAAAATTTTAAAATCTTGCAGGTTCATTGTGCTCAAAATTTTAAGTGCTGGTTTGAATTGAGAATTGCTTAATCTGTGATACGGTTTTATCATCTCTTGAATAATAATAATTTATTAACTTGTGTTGAAACATTCTTATGGTTTCTCGAGATGTTTGTTTTATAGTATACAGATTGTAGCAGTGTGTTGCTGGAAAGGTTGGTGAAGAGGAGTTTGATTGGATGCATGGTAAGACCTCCTTTCTACATTGTAGATAAAGTTGAAGAGTTTGAAGATTGCAATGCAAGTGCTAAACTGGAGTTTATTCAAACGCTAATGATTTAGAAGATTTGGTGATTGGGTGCATCAGCTTAGGGGGAGTCTGTTGCCAACAGAAGCTATTAAAGTTGAAGCTATCCAAAGACCAACGATTTTCAAAGACGTTGAAGATTGCAAGATGACTGAAGACAAAATTGTTTTATGAAGCTATTGTCAAGGGGAGTTTATTAGTGCATATTTGTGACAACAGCTTAGATTTGGTCTTTGGATATTTTGTGATTAGTAAAACGACAAACGGTTAGTGGGTTTAGTATTGTAGTAGTTGGTTAGAAGTGATTGGGCTAAACCAGACACATTATAGTGAGTGGTAGGCAAATTGGGCCTAGACCCAATAGCCGCCCATGTGGTGAAACCCTAGCCTAGTTGCAAACCTGTCTCTATATAAAGAGAGTTTTGCATTAGGGTTAAGGTTGATCAGTTGGCTCAGTGGATTAGCTAATTACTTCATAGAGAGTTGAGAGAGATAGAGTCTTGAATTGATTGTAAACACTTGTCTTGAATTGATTGTAAACACTTGTGTTGGATAATCAATAGAAGACTAGTTGAAAGTGATTGTGTTCGTGTTCTTGTTCGGTTTTTTTGTGAAATCTGATCTAGGGGATTCCGCACTCTAGGTTGGATAGACGATTCTGTGATGATCTATACGGATTAGGGGACCTACAAGTTCGATTGAAGAAAGTGAGACAGTATTTTATGACACACCTGATCTTACTGTTGAAGAATGTGCTGAGACGATTTACTATGAAAAGTGTGCCGAGGAAGATTTACTTCAACATGCATTTATAACTTTGATACCTTCTGATGTTTATAATTTTTTTGCAGGTTTCTTCAGAGGATCAAGTCAATACCAGTGTATCGAAACAAGAAGAATCCAAGAAGTCAGTTGAAGAAATTATTGATATTACGAAGGAGATGAATGTAGAAAACTTGAAGAAAATAGCCGACAAAGCAATGATGGCCAATATGCAAGAGGTAGTTCCTGAACAAAGTAAAGATGGAATGAAAGAGTCAGTTGTTGAGTCAGTCAAAGAGGTCAAGGTTGTGATTAAGGAAATTGAGAAACCATGCACGAAATGCCTAGAACCGTGCAAGGAGTGCTCAAAAAAGGACTTAAAATCTAAAGATCCAAAGAAATATACTAACAACTTGACAAGTGACTTGAAAGACACAAAAGTTGCTTATAATAAATTAAGCATATCAATCAAACAATTTCAATAAGTAAGTAGAGAGGGCATGGCAATAAAATTAATGTTAAAAGCTATAGTAATGGACAGACAAATGGTGATTAATATTCACATAGATACCATTGCTAAGCTAAAAACTGAACTTGAAGCCATAAGAATTGAGTCAGAACGAGTTAATAAATTGTTGAATAGTTACCCAACGTCCTCTTATGTAATTGATCATATTCTTCCTCAACAACTTGAGAAAATCAAAGAGGAAGAAAATGAACCTGAAAAACAAAAAAAGTTCTAGGTTATAATCCATGTCCACCCCTATGTGGAACAAATATGGTAAGAAATATCCAGATTGGGTGGAAAAGGCACTTAATCTAAAACTTAAAACTGAACAAAAAGAAGATGAGTTGCCGGAAAACATTGATGTAACCTATGAATGCCAATCAGATGTTGTGAACACGGTTGTAGAAAATGTGTTGGGAAATGAGTCTGATAGCACTAATTTTGTAAGTGTTGAGTCAAATCTCGAAACATCAGAATCAAGTTCACATTCTGGAAATGAGGAAAGCCTTCATAAGATTTACACTTCATCATCAGAAAACAGTCTAAGTGATGATCCAAATGTGATTGTTTACAAAATGAATGGATTGGATAAACTGTATTCTGATGAAGAATTCCAATTCATAATGTAAACCTTGATCGTGTTGATAAATTGTTCAAGTTGGTTGAAGTCAGTCATTCTGATCTTGAAAAACAAGACGCTTCATTCTATTCCAACCTAAAAGAGTTTACAACAATTACTATCAGAAGGGTAGGGATTATCCAGAAAACAGGAGAAAAGATTTGGGATACGAAAAGAAGAAAAATGAGAAAAGGTTTCAAAAACCAAATTATAAAAAGAAAGTTGATTTTGTTTTGGAACAAGTACGGTGAGTGAGAAAGAAACAATTGGTAAGCAATCAAATGATGAATTTAAAAGGGGAAAGGATCGCCGTGAACAGACTTCGGATTCTTCTATTGAAAACAACAACAGAACATGCTACAATTGCAACAAAGTCGGACATATTGCTCGACAATGTTCTCAAAAGAATCCAAAACTTGCTCATAGTGTGAGAAAGTATACAGAAGATGTGAAACAAAAGGCCCCTGAGTTTGTGCCAACCCAAATCTTTAAGAGAAACAACGAATCCAACGAAGTTGTGAAACCAATAATTTTCAAAGAGTCAAAATTTGAAGTTGGTGAAACATCAACCAAAAATGAACAAAAGGATTCAAAATTCTACTCTAAAAAGGCACTACTGAAAACACAAACTTGGGTGGTAAAATCAAAACCATCTTATGAAGAAATCAAAACAACATCTATTCCTGTTAAGTCTGAAAATGGACAAGATGTTAAAGTCAAAATTCCAAAGTTTGATATTCCAAACCCACCCAAGACCAAGATGGCTTGGGTTTCACTGTTTAAGTAATTACTTATTTACATGTGTAGGGCTCCTGAGGTCAATCATTTCAAAATGGATTATGGATAGTGGAGCATCTCGGCACATGACAGGAATGCTAGCCTTACTTTACGATGTAAAATCTATTCGTGGAAGCTATGTAGGGTTTGCAGGTAATCAAGAGGAAGAATAGTCGGAGAAGGAAAGCTTTCGAATGGTGTGGTTTCTTTTGATAAAGTAAAGTACATCACAAAATTAGAAACCAATTTGTTGAGCATTTCACAGATCTGAGACAAGAAGTTCACAACTCACTTCAATGTAAAAGAATGCCTTATTCTAAAGTCGAGATTCAAAATTCCTGAGGAGTGGATCCTCATGCGCGCTCCACGAGAAAATGATCTCTGTGTACTTGACATGAGCATCGCATCCACTACATCTAAAACTGAACAATGTTTTGTTACAAAGGCGACAAAAAAAGAATCAATCTTATGGCATCGAAATTTGGATCACATCCATTTACTGAATATGAACTATTTGGTGCACAACAATCTAGTGGAGGGTGTTAATCTCAAAAGTTTCCATCTGAATGACGATTGTCTTAGCTGCAAAAGGGGAAGCAACATAAGAAATCGCACCTAAGAAAACTATTGAATTCTATCAAATTACCATTAGAAAGGCTTCATATGGATCTATTTGGACCAGTAAACGTTCGAAGTATATCTGGTGATCTATATTGCCTTGTTGTGACAGGCGACTACTCGAGGGTTCTCGTGGGTTATATTTCAAGAGAGTAAAGATAAAACATTTGAAAATCTTATGATCCTCTTCAGAAAGTTAGAGAACCTGTACCATTTACCGATTAGAAGAATACATAGTGACAATGGTACAGAGTTCAAAAACAACAAGACGCTCGAATTTTGCAATGCTAAAGGTGTTCTTCACGAATTTAGCGCCCCCTGAACGTAGGAAGCGTACTCTCATCGAAACAGCATGCACGATACTCGCCGATTCAAAGTTACCTGTAAGTTTCTGGAGCGAAGCCGTTGCCTCTGCTTGCTATACATTAAACATGGTTTTAACTGTCAAGGCTCACAAGAAAACATGTTTCAAGCTGATTAATCAACGAAGACTGAACTTGGAGTTTTTGGAGCCATTTGGATCTCCATGTACGGTCATCGACCCAGATGGTAAATTTGGCGCAAGAACTCTGGAGGGATTTTTTCGTGGGTTATGCTAGTCCTTTAAAAAGAGTATATATTCCAAGCCTAAACCAAGTTATTCTAGCTCAACATGTCGATTGTCAAAAGTACACATTGCCAACTCAAAAGCCTGGTGACTCCTGGTTATTTAACTACGAGAGTTTATGGGATTCATTCGATCTGCCAGAAGAACCTAATGAAGAGGAACTTATGATGATGTATCAACAACAACAAGCGTCTAATCAGCAACAAGTTCCAAGACCAATTGTGGTTACTCAACCACAAGCTGGCACTAATGAATCTGAAACAGGTCCGAGCAATACCCAACAGGAACCCGTCATCGAACCACATATGAACAACACAACACCCTCATTCAATCAGTCAGATGATTCAGATTCTGATGGAGAGCCTACCTATGATAATGAAGGATCCAACTCTGATGAAGGAATAGAACATGTTCAAAGTCTAATCAACAGTCAAGCTGGCGAATCAAGTGCCAGGAATGATGCTGCTCCTACAGAACAAGTTGTCGAACAGAATGCTACAAATTGGAAAGTGAAGTGAATGTTCCTAATGAAGAGATACCGAGAACGTATTCATACCATCTGTTGGAAAATTTCATTGGAAAATTGCAAACTGGAGTAAAAACGAGACATCAGATCAATAAGGATTGCTTTTACACTAAAGTTGCACCACTTCAATTTACTATTTGTTACAATTGCTTTATTTCATAGGTTGAACTAAAGACATATAAGAAAGCTCTTTAGGAAGAAAGTTGGGTTGAAGCTATGCAGGAAGAGCTGCAACAATTTGAAAAGCATGGAGTCTAAAAGGTTGTTGATCTACCCGATAATCTCAAGAAAATTTATACACGATGGGTCTTCAAGTGCAAACGAGATGATAGAGGGGTTGTAGTCAGAAACAAAGCTCAGCTCGTAGTCTAAGGTTTTCATTAGCAAGAGGGGATAGACTACACTGAGGTCTATGCTCCTATCGCAGTTTAGAAGCTATCCACGTATTCCTAGCCTTTGCATCATGGAAAGGGTTTAAGGTGTACCAGTTGGATGTGAAATCTACTTTTCCATACGGAAAGGTTAAAGAGGAAGTGTATGTCGGCCAACCACCAGGGTTTGTCGACCCGGTACACAAAGATAAGGTTTACCTACTGAATAAGGCGCTCTATGGTTTACATTAGGCCCTGAGAGCCTGGTACGAGACGCTTTCTCAACATCTTCTGGAGAACGGTTTCACCAGAGGAATAGTAGACAGTACCCTCTTTACTAGAGAAGTGGATGGGCATCTAATCATCGTACAAATCTATGTGGATGAATCATCTTTGGATCGACAAATGAATCGCTGTGTAAAGACTTTGAAGAAGTCATGAAAAGAAAATTCGAGACGAGTGCAATGGGGGAGATGAAGTTCTTCTTGGGACTTCAAGTCGATCAGTTGCCTGATGGTATCTTTATCCATCAGACGAAGTATGTTCACGATGTCTTGGAGAAATTTGACATGTCGTGAGCATCACTAGCATCAACTCCATTGGCCATCAATCACGGCATTTGTCTACATACTCATGGGGTGAAAGTTGACGAAATATTATATCGCTCCATAATCGGTTCATTGATGTATTTTACAACTTCGAGGCTGGATATCATGTATCCGACATGCCTTTGCGACCGATATCAGTCAAATCCCAGGACTCACACTTGTTGATCGTCAAGAGGATAATGCGCTATCTGAAGGGTTGCCCAAACACTGGCCTGTGGTTTCCACGAAACAACGATTTTAGTCTCATGGGATACTCTAATTCTAATTTTGGCTGCTGCAAATTAAACACCAAATCTACAAGGGCTGGTTGCCAGTTCTTCGGAACACGATTAGTAACATGGCAATGCAAGAAACAGACTGTGGTCGCACTCTCTACTTGTGAAGCTAAATACGTTTCAGTATCCAGTTGTTGATCCCAAATTTTGTGGATACAACAATAGATGAGAGACTTCGGACTGCAATTTCTTGATACACCTATATACGTAGATAACAAGGCAGCCATTGACATAACTAAAAATTTGGTTCAACACTCAAAAACAATATATATATATAAATTCGACACCACTTATCCGTGATTGCTACGAGAAAAAGTTGGTTCGAATTGAAAAAAATCCACACTGATGACTGAAAAGTAGATTTTTACACTAAAGCTTCCGATAGAGCTAAATTCAAAAGGCTTTTGAAACTAAATGACTTAAAAAAATGACACCAGAGGATGAAAATGAGGTTGAATTCGAGATAGACGATGACCTGACATGATCCTCATCGGTGTGTCATGTTTTTAGTTTTAAATATTTCTTTCTTTAAAAACAAAAAAAATCCAAAAATATGTTTTTGATTTTAGGGGGAGAAAAGTTGTGGAAAATACAAAAACATATAAAAAATACAAAAAGTACAAAAACATGAAAAAGACAAAAAGAGTTATCATGTAAAAAGAGGAAATAATAGTACATCAGTAGACTATCACAGTATGCTAAAGAAATGTAATGTTAAAAAGTGGTTATACAGGTCTTCCTGATAATATGCCAGTAGGCTTCGCACATTCAGTAGATTGTTTTCAACTTATAAACTTAAAAGAAAGCTGATTAATCTGTGGCTTAATATCTCTCAGATATATGGACTTAGTACTCTGAAATTTCGTTTGAGAGAATGTCAAATTCTGAGATACTAGGTTTTTATATTTAATTGATATATGGGGGTATTATACGAGTTCTTCTGATTTTGCGCCAGCATTGGCCTAGAACTTGTATAATACTTTTTGCACTTAAACCCCAAAGCTGCATCAAAATTGAAAATATTGAAAGATACGACAATTGCAGAGTAAAAGATTCCAAATTTGGAACACCATCTATAAGTCGAGCCTTCATCTCTTTGTTTGTACGGTAGTACTAACTTGAGCTCTCAAGGCCTCGCATCACCTAGATACAGATATCAGTTAGATATATTCACCTGTAAGATGAAATCTAGGGAATCTCGATACGGGAGTACATTCTGAGGTGGGAAACACAATTAATTCAAGTTCCTAAAATTACCTAACATATCTTGAAACAACTGAGAAATGTGTAGAAGTTTAAGTGGATCAGTATACAGATAATCTAAATAAATTTTTTTAGAACTTAAAGTTTTTTCAAAGATCAACGGTACCGGTGATATGTCTCAAAAACTGATATGATTCTCTAACACAAACTCACAAAAATATTTATGTAAATATGCTTGTACAGTGTTTACATTACATTTCAGAAAAAAAACTCAAAAAGATTTTCAATGTGTTTTAGCATAAACTTTGGAAAATACAAAAATATTTTATTTCTATCTTAGTTTAGACTACCAATGATGGAAAACTGATCTTCAAAGTCCGAAGCGATAATTGCTGAATGAAAGCTGAAGAACTACGGGTTGGGATCTAATCTGAAAGAGAAAATGTTCTGAAACGATAAAAAGTTCATTAATTTGAAACTTAAAATTGACAAAATACATCAGTTTGGTCATAAAGTGTTCAACCAAGGTCATTAACTTGGACTTTGTAGACAAATCAGTTAATCAAGGTCATTAACTTGGACTTGGTCAACTGAGTGGGTCGTTAAAACTGGAAAAATGTTAAAAAGTTCAAAAGTTGGAGGACTACTTCGTACAAAGAGGAGAACACCTCGTACGAAGAAGCCTTGCCCTATAAATATCAACACAAATCGTACGAAACGACATAACTGCTTTGTGCAAACTGAGTGACTCTTTCTGCGATTTGAACATTTTGAGCGATTTCTAACGAACTATGACCTATACACACTTTGGGGAGGTTGATCTACACACCTCTTACAGTGGTTAAGGTAAAAAGTCAAGAATTAACCGTCAATTTAACGTTTTCGGCAATTTGAACCTTCAAACTCATATCTACGCAAAACTAACCGACCAAATCTAAAATTGAATGTATATCTGTGTTAATCAGCACTATTAGGACCATTTAGAACCATCAATTTAACAAAAATCACAAGTTTAAGATTTGGTGTTCTAAACAGACAATTTGGTACGAGGTGGCACTTGTACAACGTGGGACTTCCACCTCGTTCGAAGTGCATTATACAAAATTTTCAAATGACACCTCGTACGAAGGGTAATGGTCAAAATTGCATGTTGTTTATGCACACTTCGTACGAATTGGATATGTTGTGTAATTTTGTCGATATTTTTCTAAGTGTTGTATCATTTTGTGTGTTGGAAAAGAAGACATCGTTTGAGCCTATTCATAATATTTGTTGTCTTCTTGATAAAAAGATCCCAGAAATCGTGCCTTTCAAAGATGTACTAGAGTTTATGGGACGAATACCGATTAGAAAGGCTTTAACTTATCAACACAAAGCCTACCGATCGCACATTGAACATTTTTGGAACACTGCTGAATTTCAGGAAAATCCAAGAGCAGTAGTTTATGTAGTAAAGATCGGTATTGAAGAGTTTGAGGTTAAAATTACAGAGGAATTAATACGAAGAGTGCTGGGCTTCAACAACAAAGAAAGTGATCCAACAGGCTATCTAGAAAGAATGGTCAAAGGTTGTTTCTATCGCATGGGATCCAATGGCCACGTAAATGCCTCACCTTTCAAGAAAGCGAACCTTAGCAGACCTTACAAATTTTTCGTGCACTCAGTCATCGAAAAGGAGGTTTTGACGACATTGTAGACTACCAGATGTGCATGATTGTAGCACTTGTGTTAAACCTGCCTTACAACTTCACCAAGTTAATCTTTGAACAAATGGTGCTGAATATTAATAGAGAGAAGTTTCTACAGTACCCGAGATTCGTGTAGATGATGCTAGATGATCTATTCCCTAACTTGGCTAAAGAAGCAGATGATGAGCTTGTATTAAATCATATGGATGTTGAGACATTGGCCAGATTGAACCTATACTTGAAGAAGACAGATGAACCTATTGCTAAACCAGTGTTTGGAGCTATTAAGGATAAAGAATATGTGGCACCACCGAAGGGAAAGTGGAGAAAAGATACAAGTGGTGATGAAAAGGATGAGGTTGCATGTTTAGAAAGACTTGTTGCTAAACGTAGCAGTTGGTTTGAAAAGGAAGATACAAAGAAAAGAAGACGTGTACCATCAAAGAAGCAGAGTGCTGGAACATCTTCGTCAACACCTCAACGAAAACGTGCTACAGTTCGAACTTTACTTGTTGATGAACCAGAGATTGAAGAAGTACAAGCAGTTGAGCCTGTGAATGTTGAAGTTCAAACTGATGTGAATGTGACTGAAAACGTACATGATGGTGTCTTCTCTGCTACGTCTGAGCATGAAAAGGAGCAAGAAGAGAATGTTGTGAGTAGCACAGGTGTTGGGGGAGATGATGGGGATGATGAAGGATCGTCGGATGATAGTCCTGATCCTGAAGCTGAGGGTGCAGCCTAAAAGGCAGAGTTAAAGAAGAAAAGGGCAATAGGGGATGATGATGATTCGTATATGCCTTCTGAATTTGAAGAAGATGCTACAGTTGCTAAACCTGCACGGAAACCAGCAAAACGCCAAAAAGTAAAGTGTCTGATGCAGCTAAGTCTACTAGTTCTCCAGGTGAATGGTAAATCTCCGAAATTTTTCTGCTTAAGTCTACTAGTTCTCTAGGTGAATGGCAATTTGTGAAGGAGTGTGCTTCTCCAAGTAAAGTGTCCATTGTATCTTTTATCTGTAGTTAACTCAAGTGGTTATTATTTGCATGGGGTATTTAGGTAAATATATACGAAACTACACGGTATTGTGTTTTACACAAGGAATTGGGTTTTACAAAGACATTTATTTTTTTATAACATTGTGTTTTTATTTAACATTGTGTTATTGCCATTGTGTTTTTACATAAAACTATTTTTTTTGTAGCTGTTTGTGTTTTATATATAACATTGTGTTCTACTATAGCATCCTTTTTTTGTATAAACATTGTGTTTCACACAAAGAAAAAGACACAATGTAATTATTAATACAACGACAATAACATAATATTATACAAAAAATACAACTATTTGTAAAATTAAAATTCATTATAAAATACACAATATGAGATGACATCATATGTTGGTTAGTATCGGAATGTTTAGCGTGTATGCTGAATTGTGGAAACTGCAAAATGAAACTTGGTCGAAAGTGATTTCTTTTCTACCTGGTGTGTCTATGTCATTGATGATTGGGTCATCTGTGCACTATACCAATGGATATAACAAGTTTTTTATAGTTTAAGAATGTTGTGAGATTGCTGAGATAAACGTAAGGACAAAGGAGATGCATATAATTAAACTTATAATGCAATACTATATGTTCACTCTTCAAACTCTTACATCCATTGTCGAAGAAAAGAACGCCCGAAATAGAAGTGGTTACGCCTTCTGTTGAACAGCAAACACAGCCACCATCACCACCACCTATTATACCACCCATTGTACCACGTCCACAACCTTCACCACATCATATAAACCCCCCCCCCCCCACACAACCAACACCACCTATGCCATCATGATCTACTCCTCAATCTGGATCGAGATAATCCTTGACTGATAGATTTTCCTCTGACTTTGGTGATATTCTATTTTCAGAAGGGTTTAATAGTGATATGTTCAATGATAACAGAGTTAATGAGTTGGAAGCTAAGATAAAAGAGTTTGAGAGCAGAATCAAGTTTCTAGAGGAAGATAAGCAAAGGTTGGAAGCTTTGTTGACTGTGTTAGTAGATGATAGCGCGAAAATGGGTGAAGTAGAGAAAAAGATTAAAGAAGATGATGCAACCATCAAGCAACTTGAAACGGAGAACATGCACTTACTGTCTTTGCTTACAAGTGTCACTGCTGAAAATGAACGATTACATCTTGTAGTTAAAGACTTGGAGACAGAGAAAGCCGAGAATGCTAAGAAGTTTGATATGTTGTTTAAAGTACTACACAAGAGATATAATATCAACTTCGCGGCTGAACATGATGAAATCGAGATTGAGGAAGCCCAAGCCAGAGCAGCTGAACGTGAACGTATAGCTGAAGCTGAAATTACTAAACCTGTTGCTGGTGGTTAAGGGAAAGACAAATTAGATGATATTCCTTTGATTGTCCAAACTGCGCCAGAAGCTGAGTCTGCGCCAGTTACAATAACTCAAACTGCTGAGGTTGAACAAGAAGCTGAGCCGTTGGTTAATTATGTATTTGTTGGAGATGTCGTTGATGTTACGGAGATCTCAGAAAGGCATCAAAAGTACTTGGATAGAAAAAAGATGTATGCAGATATTGACGCATTCGACGAAGATGATGATGATGAGAATGACGATAATGTTGGTGATAAAGGTGTTGACAAAAAGGATGACGATGATAAAGGTGATGATGATAATGATCAGGGGGTACAAGTTTGATTGTAAAAGATACCAAGTTTGATGAATCATTCGACTATGATGCATTCTTAGATGATTCAACAAACCAAGAAGATGACTCACAGATTCAGGGGGAGTGGAAGGACCCTCTGACTGAAGTTGAGCAGTCAGGAATCCTCACAGCTTTTCCAATATGGGTTGTTCCTGATGTGCAAACACCAAGAATTTTCTATCTGGAGCATGACGTTGAAGAAGGAGAGTTCATTCATAACTACACTAAGGAAGAAATAGCCAAAATGTTAGGTGTAAACGAATGATCCTTTGTATTTGATTTTGAAGATGAATTGAACAACATTAGTCTTTCACAGCCTAATGACAATCTGTATAAGTATGTGCCAGAAGCTGATGATTATGACAGGGTTGTCGTGGTGGATGAATCTAATGAAGACGATACTGCCAAATATTCTGGTTAAGGAACATATGACTTCCCAACCTTCGAATAGTTGTTTTCTGAAGCTAACGATGAGTTATTGAAGCGAAAAGTTGAGGAAACAGTGAAAGATGGAAATGTTCCTAGACGGTTATCCAAAGAAGAAATTACTGAAATGAAGAAATCATGGTTTAAAGAGATGCCCGTTAAAAGAAAGTTCAAATGTCCATTGGCATTCTTTACTCGTGATCCTGATAAGCCCTTGGGGGATATCATCAGCTGGGGATGGTTAGAAGAACTGAATGTGTATGCTATTAAGAGAGAGTTTGTGGTGCAGTATTTGAGGTACTTAAGTGATATAAAGACGTTGCCGTTTTGGGATTATTGAAGAGTTGGTTCAGACGAAATGCATCAATCTCAAGATGAAGTTTCATGATCAGCTTTTGTGGAAGTTGATAAAGTTTGAAGCTGCACATGGATTCAAATACTGGAAGCCTCATATTCCTTGAAGAGTCATAAAGTTTGATCCAGTGACAAAACAAAAAGATGTTACGCTTATTGTGAAACAGCCACATGCCATGAAGAACATGTCGTTGCTGAAGATTGAGCAAGATTTCTTTGAAACATTCAAGTGGTGGCACTATAATTCTGAAACAGGAGAAGCAGTTATTGTGGTTCAAAATGATAACTCCTGGAAAATCACTGAAGAATTAACAGAAGCAGTGATCGCGCACAAAAGAATCTATGGCTTATGGAGGGGTATTCGTGTACTAGAGCCGATGTGGCTAGTGAACTGTTCGAAGAAGGATATTGAAAGTCTATTCTACAACAAAATCAGTTTTGATGCAAAAGACAAGGAGTAGGCTTTGCAGTTCTAGCAGGTTATAAATGTGTGTTATGCTAATGATATTAATTCAGGTAAGATCTAGAACAAAGAATAGAGGAAGCTGGAAGGCAAAGAACAACGGAAGAAAGAGATTAATGAAGCGAGAATTGTTGAAAAGGTTAAACAGGCTTGCTATCGAAGATTTCAGTTTGGAGATACCTACAACAGACCTCCTCCCACAGATCAAACGCCTATTCCATCTAAGGAGCGTTAAAGACCAAGAAAGCATTTCTTTGGGAGCTAACTGTCAAAGCTTTTGAAGTTTTTGAAGACTGACCAAGACTGCGGCAATATCCAATGGGGAGTTTGTTGGTGTAGAATGTCTATAGCCTACGTCTTAGGGTCATGTTGTGTATGTAACAGGGCTAAATTGTTAGATTTTATGTCGTTTTGTATGTATATAGGACACCTCGTACGAAGTGTTGCACAACTCGTACGAAGTGATTCATGTCACTTCGTATGAGGTGCACTTCGGACAAGGTGGCACATCCACCCTTATGCGAGGCTGCCATGTCTATAAATAGCAGAGCAGGGGTGTTGAGTCCTCAGCTGGTTTTCTGATTGTAAGGCGAAACTCTGTCAGTTTTGTCTCTGATTTGTAAATGTTTATTCAAGATTAATGAAGAAGAGGCATTAAAACAGTATATCTATCATTGTCAACTAGTTACTGATGAATCCCACGCACATTAATTAGCTTAAGTCAGGTCATGTGCATTTGGAGGAGAGCCGTTCCTCCCACAAATTCCCAAAAGCATAGTTCTAAAGAAAGGACAAGAAAAGTTGGTCAACGCAATTTACTCAACTACCTTGTGCTTCATCTGGCGATCGAGGAACAATTTGGTCGGATTCCCCCTTGCATAAGACTGGCCGTTGGTGAAGTCAAAAGCCAAAATAAATTGGTTAGATTGGTCATTGTAGTGTAACTTCAATGCATTTAATAAAATTTAGTGTTGGTGTAAACTCCACATTTTGTATACTTTTATTTTAAATTTGATCTAATAAAAATCCAACAACCAAGTTTTTTTTATCAACGTTTAATTGTAATCATTTTTTACATGAGTCTTAACTAAACTAAAAATTTAATCAACAAACTTTTTTTAATGTTTTTCAACCCACGTGATTTCTAAACTTACCTCTACATGTACATATGAACTTATATACGTATACATATGAACTGTATTTGAATTTATATATAAAAGATTAGGTTTATTTAAATTGTAACATGCAACTAGATTCCCACATATTAAGGGTTTTCTACATACACATATGAACGGTACTTGAATTTTTGGATGAGCTCGATGTTAACCGGTACCGAAAATCCCGCAAAGTGGGTATTGGTATCGAAAACATCCGGTACGATACGTTTCGATACTAGTACTGATACGAACCGATATCTGAAGGTAAAAACAGGTACTGAAAACGCCAAATTCCAGTACTGAATATATTTTGATTTGAGAAATTCGGTACTGGTATTAAACCAGTACCCAGTACCATTTACTCATCCCTACTTAAGATTAGTTTTATTAAAATTGTAACATGCAACTAAATTCCCACATACTAATGGGTTTATTTAAAATAGCTGGTAATTAATTTGCCTTAAATTTCTGATTTTATTTAGATATATTAAAAAAACCTAATGTAAATATTATATTTAATTAAATAAGCCGAATCAGAGATCATTACCGCTCTCCTCCACCAATGACAGCACATCAATATATTTCATATCGTTGTGTTTTAAATAGATAGTATAATAAGAGTAACAAATAATTCTATTGCCCACCAAAGTAATTATTCCCCACTTATCATTCTAAAAAAAGTCATTTATTCATACATAACTTACTCTCCCTTCAAATCTAGTACTTTATGTTTGGTATTAGGATTAAATACAAAATAAAAAAATAAATTAAAAGGGTGAGAAAGATTTTAGTCTATTAATCATGTATTTAGAGGGTTGAGATTAGTGTTAGGTGAAAAAATAATAAAAGAGCATAAAGGAAATATCCTATATTTATTGACTTTCTCTATTAACATGTAAATTTCCCCCATCATTTTAAGTCCTCTATATCTTTTTCATATGATATTTAAAAAAATATTCACCATAATAACGGACGTTTTTTTTACTTTAATATGAGTATAATATTGTTGTATAAAAATAAACATAAAATTTTCATTTTTTACTGGTTTCTTTATATTGTATTAAAGGTTCTGTTCATTTTTTTTAAACTGGGTTTTGGTCATTACGTTTTTTACTAGGGTTTCTATACATTGTGTTGCTATAAAAACCCATAACACGATGTTAATTTGGGTTATGCCCATTGTGTTTTTATCAAAACCTATAACACAATATATACATTGTGTTATTGGTTCTGACTATTGTGTTTTTCAACCGGGGGAGGGGGGGGGTTATACATTGTGTTATAGGATCGGTTATTGTGTTTAGTCTGTATCAATTGTGTTTTAGTATGTTGTGCATTGTGTTTTTGTTTTGTTGTCCATTGTGTTTTAGTATGTTGTTTATTGTGTTTTTGTTCTGTTGTCTTTTGTTTTTTAGTCTATTGTTCACTGTTTTTTTAGTCTGTTGTTCATTGTGTTTTAGTTTATTGTCAATTTCGGAGATTTACCTGGAGAAGCACACTCTTCGGCGTTCATAATCGTGTAATACGTATATATCTTTTTTTTGTTTGTTAATTTTATGGTGATAGCAACTCCTATGTTAATCACTTACCAATAACGAAGCGAAGATGTTAAATTGGGGTTAACTAAATAACAAAACTTGAGTTAACATGCACGACTATTAAACCAGTGCTAGGCCTCCTATTCCCAGTTGGATAAGAAGTTATCATGATCTTAACTGTAAACATAGTTTGGATGTTCTTAATTTTAAGAACCTAGGGTAAACTGCTAGTTTTTCCTTAGGCCAAGGAAAACGAAATGTGAACTTAATTTAGTTTTTTTTTAATTATTGTATCTTTATCCTTAGCCAAGGAAAAAAAAATGTGAACTTAATTTAGTCATTTTTTTAAAAGTATTGTATCTTTAAATTGTTTTTCCATAGCATGATTGTTACAATGATATGTTTCTATTTATATAATAGAATAATCGTTTTATAAGCTGTTTCTATATGCTCAATTCATGTTTTTGTATCAAAAATTCAAGATGTCATTGTAAAGTAATTGCACTTACCGAGATATATTAAAATAAAAAGAAGTAAAAAAATGCTTTTAGTCAACCTCAAATTTAGATGTTGAATACTAAAAAGCCATAGACCAATAAGCGGACCAACTACCATCGGTTACCGGTCTCGGGTTGGGACCACATTTTGCTCAATCAAGCACTAGTTTTTGTAGCCTACTTTACAATATACATATAACGATAAATTTGGTTTGCTTTACGAAAAGGTTTAAAATGTATTTTTGTTGGAAGAACAAATGGATGGGTGAATATTGTAGTTAATTTAAAAAGCAAGGTGATTTCTGAAATATTATACCGGCGTGTATCCTTCACACCCGCGCATACTAGTTTGTTGAGTGAGCAAACGGATACCAGTCAGTCAGTCAGTCAAACACATTCTTCGTGCTTCTTCAAAATTCACACTCAGATTCTAAACGAAATTCGAGCATACATTTTGTAATCGAGTTCATCAAAACCTGCATTGGAATCCGTATGAAGACTTTTTTGACGTTTTGATCACTGTTTTCGACTCAATTTCAACTCAGCAACTTCTGGTTCATCGTAAATTAAGATGTGTTAGGTTTTGTAATTTCGTGAACAAAGAAGCATTGTCCGGAGAATTGTGCTTGAACCTCTAATGGCGACTCCAGAGCTCAACACTCAAACTTAGGAGCTTCAGATTCATAGTTTGTCCTAATGTCAAGAGGTGAGTTTCCGTTGAATTTGAGCGTTTGTGTGTAATTTTATACCGTGAGATTTAGTTAAATTTGTAGTCTAGATATGTTAGGTTTAATATCTCTGCGTCTAATTTTTCTCTTCAAAACTTAATTTACTTGCACGTAATGTTGTTTAGATGCATAACCTTTCGTGATTTTCTTCGGCTGTATGTTCAGTTACTTGCATGTATGACGATTAATCTACAGCAGCATACAATCTGCATATTTGATAGTTGAAATTCATCCAAATGTGAGTTAGTCTAGGGCAAGAGATATTAGATTTTAGTTAAGCAGATGTGAGATCTAATCGTTTCAGTTAAGTAGATTTATACATGTTGTAGTAATTAATATGAAAACGCCATTGTTTCTTGAAGCTTGTAATCAATTTGTGATAGTTATGGACTTCGGCAATAGAATTTTCCTGCATAAAGAGTTTTTAGAGTTATTTTTATTGAACGGAAGTACATATACTAATTGTAAGATGCAGAAATTACTATGGCACTCGGAATTTTAATTGCTTTTGACTAATACAAATTTGGAGGATAACCTTACTGAATTCATCTCAAACCTAGTTCACATTCCACATGGACATAACAAACTAAGACATACAACTAATTGATATGCCCTCTTAATATAACTCTGACAAGTCCAGAAAGTTACTATATATACAGTAAGGGAAGTTCCAAATCAGTATTAGTTGTTATGATTTTGACATCATTAGCTCGTAATAATCAGAGATGTTTGATGGAGTCTCTTAGTTATATTCATGTAGACAATGATCCACCTTGCCAATTTGTGAAGTAATGCTATGTTTTTTTTTGAACGGCGAGTAATGCTATGTGGTTTACAAAATTATGGTGTCTTACACCATGTTCGCTGGCTCCTTCTCATTTTGTTGTTTTTTTAAAGTTCTCTCTTCTTAAATCGCTTTTTTTGCTTCTTGGTTTGCAATCTTTTAATTTCTCCCCTTTGTCTAACTTGATTTTTATCCAAATAGATTTTTTCTAAAGTTAAAAAGTCATCCCCCTGTATTGTTACATGTCCTTTTTAATTCCCAGTTTTTTATGCTAACTCATTTGACAAGGCTCCACGATAAGTAGCTTGTATTTTCATAGTTTCCTGGTATAACACAAGGACCTAAATTGGAATAATGTCCTTGAGCATATGCAAAAACTTTAATCCAGCTGCAGGATGTAGGTCCAGGTAACTGGCCTGAGCCCATGATATGCTATTTATTTTACCTTGCTTCTCTTAAAACAGTTGACTTGCTATTACTTGCTGACAAACTTACCTGTTAATCCTGTAACTTCATGTATAAACCAAACTTTGGGTTCGGTATTCTTAGCTAGGTCTATATTATTTGTAAGTGATGGGGAAACATGTAGCTAGACCTCTTTTATGTTTGACCTTACCTTGTGAACATAATCTCTATGAGAGTGAAAGGTGTAGTTTTGCAACCTTTTCAGATGGATGGTGTCTTTTACTTGCTCTGATGATTTGATTATTGTTCCTTAAAAATGTGTGCAAACAACTGTTATCATTTTCTAATATCTTGTATTTGTGTGAAGATACAGGAAAATTATCTGACAGGAACAGCCACAAGCTTCTCATGTGTGAAAAATTAGTCATGAAACTATGCTCTTATCAACTCATTTTGCCCATCTTTGTCTTACTTTCTCTCAAGCCTCTAGTATGTGCTGACTTGAACTCAGATAAGAAGGCTCTTCTTGAATTTGCTACTGCCGTGCCTCACAGTCCAAAGCTCAAATGGGGCAATGCTAGCATTTGCACTTCATGGGTAGGCATTAAATGTAACTCTGATGGGACTCGCGTGATTAGCGTTCGACTTCCTGCTGTTGGGCTTACGGGCCCAATCCCACCCAACACTCTTGGAGAGCTTGATGCATTAAGAGTTCTAAGCCTTAGATCAAATTACTTAAATGGAAGTTTACCTTCTGATCTCCTTTCACTTCCTTCACTCTGCTCTCTATTCCTTCAACATAACAACTTCACCACGAACATTCCAGCCTTCTTTCCTCACCATCTTCATATATTGGATCTATCATTTAATTCATTCACCGGCAGTATTCCGCCAAACATCCAATATTTGGCACGCTTATCTCGATTATACCTCCAAAATAACTCTCTCTGTGGTCCAATCCCAGATGCGATCTTCTTAAACCTCCAGCATGTGAATGTAAGCTACAATAATCTCAAAGGCTCTATTCCATTTTCTCTCAAAACTTTTCCAAGCTCATCATTTGTAGGGAATCCTATGTTGTGTGGCCTACCTCTCAAGCCTTGTTCCAAAAGGAAATTCACATTATGGGGTATTGTAGCCATTGCAGTTGTAGGAGGCGTTGCAGTTATACTTTTAGCTGTAACCATTGTTTTCTGCGGCTTAAGAAAAGAGAGCACATCCGGTGAAAGTATACTGCAGAGAAGGAGGCCTAATTTGATTGGTGATAAGCCAAGGGCGGAATATGGTGGTGGGGTTGTAGAAACTGATGACAACAAACTGGTTTTCTTTGGCTCTTATATTAACTTTGATCTGGAGGAATTGTTGCGGGCTTCTGCTGAGGTGATTGGAAAGGGCAGTTTTGGAACGACTTATAAGGCTGTCATGGAGGAGTCCATGACTGTGATTGTCAAAAGGTTGAATCAAGCAGTGGTGAGTAAACAAGACTTTGAACAACAAATGAAGCTTATAGAGAGAGTTGGACACCACCAAAATGTGGTGCCTCTTCGTGCTTTTTTCTACTCTCAAGATGAAAAGCTTCAGGTGTATGATTATTATGCAGCTGGTAGCTTGATGACACTCTTGCATGGTACGCAATCTTCACACTATCGCGTAAAAATAATTGGTACGCGTCGAAATTTGTCGGGATTTATTAAATTGGCCAAACCGTTTCCTGTCCAAATTTTTATTTTTTTATATATATATAAACCTGGTGGCAGACATGATAAACAAGATTATCTTATTTCAGCTTTAAACTACTTTTATTGAATAAAATGATAGTTTTATGTAGAGGTGACAAAGTGGGTGGGTGCTTGGTAATGGGTCAACACATAATTTTGTACATATGTAAACGGGTCTGGTTGTTGAACGCATATTTTTTCCATTTTTTATGAATAATCTCAAATATTAATTTCAGCAACATTTTTCTCCTGATAAAATATTTTTTTTATTTAAAGGTGGGTGATTATGGGTTAACAGGTTGTATCAGACCAGGTTAACCCAAAACAATCCGCCCCTCTTTCTTTTGAATCTTTATAAATAGTTAGTTATTCTGAAAGTTATATGGAGTTTGTTTGTTTATTTCACTCATTTCATTACATGTGTAAAAAATTGCAGGAAGCAGCGGCGCGGGTAGAACACCATTTGACTGGGAAACCAGAGTCAAAATAGCCATGGGGACTGCAAGAGGCATTGCACATATCCACTCTATTGGAGGCCCGGGATTCACTCATGGAAACATCAAGTCCTCGAACATACTCATAGACCATGAGATGGACGCCTGCATCACTGACATTGGCTTAGTCCCAATCATGCCTGCCCAATCCTCCCAATCTCCTGGATACGGAGCCCCAGAAGTCCAAGAAACCCACACACTCCCACAAATCAGATGTCTACAGTTTCGGCGTCCTCCTCTAGAGTTGCTGACCAGAAAACAACCAATTCAATCTCCGGTGAGAAGAGAGATGGTTAATCTCCCAAGTGGGTGCAATCGGTGGTTAGAGAAGAATGGACATCTGAGGTTTTTGATGTTGAACTCATGAGGTTTCATAACATTCAAGAGGAGATGATGCAAGTGTTGCAGATTGGTTTGGCTTGTGTAGCGCGGGTTCCCGAGAATCGACCAACCATACACCAAGTTGTCAGAATGATGGAACAGGCATCACCTACTGTTTAGACCAAACAAATCCACTACACATATATTAGTTGGTAAAAATGGAACAAAAAATAATAATTCTAAACTCTTGCTTGCATATTCATCTGCTTATTACGGTCAGGTGAGAATTTGGCTAAATTCTTTTTAGGTTCTTAAACTACTGACTCTGACCATTTTAATACTTCCTTTTATTACTGAATTTTATGTCATTACTTTGTTTCAAATTACCTTCTCATTTTATTAAGGAAAAGGTATGCAGCTCGTGTGAACGTAAACCGAACTAGGCCGGTTTGTTGGGGCCAGGCGGTTTAAATATAAAAAATGTTATTTTGGCCTTGGTGTGTCCCATCTAATACCGGAACCGATTAACGTATATATGGCCAATCACGACATAATAAATTTGAAATGAAAACTCTGAAACTCGAATAAACACGTGTACGAGTTATTTTAAATGCAATACTGTATAATTTTTGTATTACATCCCATCAACACTATGTACAATTGCTATGTGAACTTATGATTCTCTACTTGAAAAATTGTAAAACTATTGTTAGTTCAACATAAACAATTCCAAGTAAAAACATATTTAGTGTATTAGTTCATCAAAAGTAAACAATTACGTAAATCTTATTTAGTTTTTGATAGCTTTTAACTCCAAAAAAAAATCTACATTGAATATCAATAAAAAAAAGTTAACACTGATCACTTGTTACATCATAATTCATATAAATAACTCACATCAGTTTCTAAAAAATTTATATCACCATCTTTCCTTTTCCATGTCAATATTTTAAAATCTTCTGTATTCTTTAGATAATACCTGATTTAGACAGTGTACCGTATTGATGAAAATTAAAATACCAATCGGGTTGCCCTTTAAGGTGTATTGTTATGATGTCTAAATGATCTTGATGATCACGTTATTTAGAGAGAGGGATGGTGACCAACCTTAAACCCCCTGTAATGATATATATATATATATATATATATATTTATATATAGGTAGAGGTTTATGTGAGAAAATTTAAAAGTGTGAGAATGATAAGAAAGAATCTAAACCATTAGATATTTAATCTAATGGTTGAGATCATGGTGACAATTCTGTAAATAGTGTTACATTAAACTAACTAATTTTCTAGATTAAGGGTATAAAGGTAAATTTAACATTGTTCCCCCTTCTTTTTAAACGTCAATAACTTTTTATACGTAACTCTTTTTTAAAAAAATTACACCATAATAACGATGTTTTTTTATCTTTAATATGAGTACCATATTGATATACTTATGTAAAGAAAAAAATTACGTCTCGCTTGGATGTTTTAGTCTATGGTGTTTTTTCTATGTTCATACAATGGTATTTTAATTGTAGGGTGTTATTTCTGTTATATTTCTGTTCTTCGTAAGATGTATGCATTCAATATATATGTTGTGGTGTTTTTATGAGTTAGGGTGTTATTCCTGTTATATTTAATGCGAAGACAAAGGTCCATGCATTGCTGTGGTTTCTGATGTCTTCAAAGAGTTAGGATGTTATTTCTGTTTTTTATATCTTTAGGGTGTTATTCTGTTTGATTCTGATTAAAGTGTTGACTGGTGTTATACTATGGTGTTATTTCTGTTATATTCAATGTTAGGGTGTTCTTTATAAGATGTGTGCCTTCAATATAACTGTTGTGGTGTTTTTATGAGTTATGGTGTTATTTTTGTTATAATTCTGTTCTTTATAAGATGTGTGCCTTCAATATAACTGTTGTGGTATTTTTATGAGTTATGGTGTTATTTTTATAATTCTGTTCTTTATAAGATGTATGCCTTCAATATACATGCTGTGGTGTTTTTATGAGTTAGGGTGTTATTTCAAATTCGAAAATCCCTACAATAACTGCCAAAAATCGGTTGCATATATTCATTCCATAATTAGATTTTATTAGTTAAATTACACTTATACCCTTAAACTACCAAAATAAAATGGGACACATGTCACCTCCAAATATTTCTTATCATTCTCACACTTTTAAATTTTCTTACAATAACCTCACCCTATATATATATATATATATATATATTATATATATATATATATATATATATATATATATAGGATAAGGATCCGTTAGTAACCGCCCTTTATTGTGAGAATCGTGTGAACCAGTGTGAATACAACCAAAAATACCTAAAAAAATTAAAAACACACAATTTTTTTTATTAAAAATGGCTAAATTTCATCACCAAAAAAATTAAAAATAAAAAAAATTGAACAACAATATTGTTGCACATGTGTATATGTCGTAGTTTTTAGTGACGAAATCTAGCGATTTTTATTAAAAAACTTTTTTAGCATTTAGTTCTGATGTTTAGCTTTATGGTTTAGTTTTTATCATTTAGTTTGGGTGGAGTGGGTGGGGTTAGGTTTTTTTTAGGTTTTTGGGGTGTGTGTGTGTGTGTGGGGGGGGGGGGGTGTTTAGGTTTTTGGGTTATGGTGGGATGGAGTGGGTGTTTAGGTTTTTTGGTGGTGGTGGGATGGGTTTATTTTGTTGTGTTCACATTGGTTCTCGTAATAATAGTGGTTTTCACATGAACCCTACCATATATATAAGGGAGGATCAAATGAGTAGAATATTATGTAAAAAAGAAAGAACATATTGGTTAGAGGATCGTTTTGTCCAATAAGCAAGGGACCTAGATTTGTTTGCATAGTCCATATGTACGGAATTCATATTAACTATTGACAATTAACAAGATTTACTTTTTAATTTTGTAACATCTGACGAAAAACGGGTTCTAAAACCCGCTCCGTTTTGTAATACAATTTACGTTATGATGTTTCGTTGCGTATTTATGTTAAACGTTTAATAATTCGTTATATTATTTGCATTAAATAATAAATAAAATAATAAGGTTAAAATAATAATGATGTTAAATAAAATATAAATAATAAAATTAAAATAATGAAAAGGGGTGTGGACCGCGGGTATCGAACCTGGGTCTCCTCCCAATCAAACACACTACACACCACTACACTACACACACACATCTGACACAATCACAACCCAAATAAGATTTATACCAAAACAACACTCGAATTCGAATTTCAAATCAACGTGCTGTAACAGTCGGTGCTTGATTCAAGCAATCAATCCAAGACCCGTTTATCCGTTGCAATAATATGTAACCGTTTGATCATGAGTTTCAACTCAATCTTTGAAAACAGTTACGCAATCATCGGCCTTTTAATTATTGATTGAAACCGAATGATTTAAAATCATACCACCGTTTCTCCCTCTATAAATAGAGGTTGCAGAAACCCAATTTGATCACACATACTCACTCTAATTCTTGCGACCACTGTTCCTTATTTTCACTTCGTCGGAAGTCCGAGTGTCGCCGGAATCGTAATCCAAGATCGTCGGAAACTTCGTCGGAAGTTTGAAGAAAACTCCTTGTTCTGGTATTTTATGTACTTAATCTTTCAGTTCAATCAGAAGTGAGTTGTTTAAAGTATAGTGGCTAAATCAACCAAAACAGTCGGGTTACTGTTCTGGGTTTTCTGAACGAAGAAGACGAGTCAGAAGTATAATATAAATCAAATTAAAATCGGTAAATATACTGGGTTAGACACACAGTACAGTAGTGGACTGTGTGCATTTTAAACAAATGGTCCCGGGTTCAAGTCTTTCCTACGCTGCCGATTTCCTATATTATACCAACCCTTTTTATAAATTATATATAAAACAGTTCAATTAGTATATAAAATTAATTAAAAATGAATATCCTTCGGGTTAGTCACACAGACCAATTGGTCGGGTTGTGTGCAACACGAAGCAAGGGGCGCGGGTTCAAGTCCGGTCGGTTACACGATTCTTATAATTATTCAACCCTTTTTAAATATAATCAGATTACGGCTATCTTAGTATGTATATATATACATATACATATATATATATACATATATATATATAACTGGATAAATTTCGGGTTAGACACGTAGCTCAATTGGTAGAGCCGCGTGCACGTAAACGGGAGGTCACACGTTCGAGTCTCACACGCTGTATAACTCTGTCCGGTCCGACCCGTAAAAGGGGTATATTTTTTTAAATTAAACTTCTGTTATTTCTCCTAAAACTATAAAAATATATAATAAAATTAGTCCTTTTTAAGCACAAAAATTAGTGATAAATGCAATAAAATTTATCTAAAACGTCTAATAAAATTCATTAAGTAAAAATACTACCTTTAACTAAAATATATATATTTACCAAATTATTACGTGAATATTTAGGTTTTTTTTTCTCGTCGGTTGGTATCTCTTACGCTAATTCGTGCACATTCTTCATCAAATCAAAACGCACCCTCTGTGAGTGAATTCCTACCACTTCTCCCTTTTATTCATGCTTTTGGGGTGTATCATGTGTCGTTTCGTTTATATTAATTATTCAACTCTCGTGCTATTACCATTATATGAACTAACGTGCTATGTGATATTTTGTTTATTGTTATTTGTGGTTATACTTTCTCATTTCAGTCAAGCTCTCACATTAGGCCCACTTGTTCCCCGTTACATACGGGTAGAGCGTCGCGTTGCCTAATTAGATCAGCTCTGTTTGATTGAGCCTTGATCTCACAGCACATCGCTTATCGTGCTCACATGTACATTACTAGATGATTATGTGGTTTGTGGTTAGATTACATATACGTTGCTCGCATTTGGTTTATGCACATTTTTAATAACCATAAAAATTCTTTCTAATGTTTAAATGGGATTCACTCGCTAACTTTTGTTGACCCAAATATTAATTTTTACACATGATACAGGTGATCAGGTTGAAGCAAGGAACACGTAGGACTTGGGCCTTAGAAGATAAATAAAGTGTTATTTGAATGTATGTTTAGAAAATTTTGTGTTTGTATGGATTACGTGTTGGTTGGAATATTTCTTTTTTAAAATTTAAATAATAAATATGAAATTGTTATAATAGTAAATGTCATGAGCTTTGATGAAAACCCAATCATACCCGACTACCATATCCGCTGCGGGTCAGGGTGTGACAGATTGGTATCAGAGCTCTTGACTATAGGGTAGGTTATTAGACCCTTAGAGCCTATACTATAGTCAATTAGAATATCATTTGCTTACGTGTTAAGTTGGTTACATGCAAACTCATGATATTTACTTGTTTTACATTTTTCTCACACACAAATACATGCAAGCACTCCCACTACTATATGATTTTGTGTGATATTTAATGTGTTATACATATTGTTAACATAACGTGCTTACATATATATGCATCATGCACGTCTCAGTTCTCACATATTTAAACATTTTCATGTTTCTCTTCTCAAATTTTGTGATGTTTTCATTTTTCAATCTCATCAAAGTGAGTTCTACGACGAGCATGTAGTAACTGGAATGGTACAAGTACCGGTAGTTGAGACGTCCTGTCTAGGATTGACATTCGTATATAAATCCAATATAACGAACCAGTTTGCCTACCTGGGGACTAACGATGAGAGTACAAAGGACCTATTAGGC